>WJBV01000003.1:2400000-3714393 GCA_034509305.1 Aspergillus cristatus
TCATCGGTTGCTTGTTCGTTTTCTACTTTCTATTGTCCATACTTCCATCTTATATCTTGTATCTGGACTGTTTTTTCCTTGGGTCATACGTCCAATTTCAAACCAAAGCAAGCACAGCATACACCCAAACAAGCCAAGCTAAGATGTCCATCATGACGCCTATCAGCTACAGCTTCAATCGCTACCGAACCAACAACAACCACGGCGACAGCAACAGCAACCGCAACACTATCGTCCCCGACCACACCAACCACCAACAGACCAGCGAAGCCGAACCCAGCTGCGAATTCACGAGCCCCTGCACAACAACCTCCTCATCCTCCTCCCCCACCAAAAATTCCTCCACCCAAATCACCGGCAAACACCCCCGAAAAATAATATCCCACATCTTCGGACGCAACAAGTTCGTCACAAAGCTCATCCCGGCCTCCGTGTGGGTGCACTACTGCCGCAAGCACTACCAGCGCGCGAGATACAGGTCCACGCAGTGGCCGTTTACCCAGGCGGAGCTGCTTCTGGACTCGTTGGGGAGGATGGAGAGGTGGGGTGGGGTTAGGGGGTTTGAGTTGGTGTTGAGACGGAGGGAGGTTGAGAGGGTTGATAAGGGTTATGGGCAGGGGGAGAGTGGGCGCGCGGGGACTAGGAAGAGTGCGAGGGTTAGTGCTACTGCCAAAGGTCAGGGGCGGGGAGAGGGTAACGAGGACGACGAGAATGGTAACACTGGCTCGACGTCTGCGTCTTTCATCGACCACGATCATGACCATGACCAGCCCTCCTCCGACGAACACACCAGCACCAACACCAAGGGCAAGGGCAAGGGCAAGGGCCGCCGCAAGAAGCCAAACATCGAGCCTGCCCCCGTCCCCGACTGGCTTCGTCAAGAAGTCGGCCCTAACAAGTCCTTCGAAGACATCCGCGTCATCGTCAGCCGTCTGTTGGAGTACCTGACTGTTCTGCGGGAAGAGGGGAGGAAGGAGGAGATACGGTTCCCGGATATTGAGATTCTGCCGGAGCTTGAAGGGTGGGTGTTTGAGATGGAGAGGGAGATGGTGAAGAGGGCTAGGGCTGCTGGTGGTGGTGGACGGAAGGGTGGACAGGTGAAAAAGGGTGGGAAGAGAGTTAGTGGACGGGGTGCTGTGCAGAAGGTTTAGCCTGTTTTCTTTTGTAATTTTGTGTGTTCTTTTTTCCTTATGTGTCTTAAGATAGAGGATTGTTGGAGTTAGTACTAGCATTTCTGAGGATTGCAACTATCATTTAATGGACATTAGCTTCATGTATCAACATAACCACTATAAAAACAAAATATGTGCTCCATAACGCCGTAGTAACCCTTAACCCGCATCAAATCAAATTAAATCATAAACCCATAATCAAATATCCCCCAGCTTTTCCAACCAAATACCGTCGTAAATCATTAAGGATTCGAATCCGGCACATGCCGGACTTGTTATCGTCATCGCCACAATCCGACCACCATCAATCCAATCACCAGACCAATCTCGGATCAATCGGCCATGAGAAACAATCAATCAGAAATGATCCGGAATCAACTCATACCCCCCTTCAGACGGCAACGTATTCGCAGCAAGAACCAACACCACCGCACAAACCAAACTCAACCCCCAGCTCACCGTGCAATAAACCCAACTCTCCCCTAACTTCCACCCAGCAAAGAACCGATCCTCGTTGTCGTACAGATAACGTATTCAACGGGCGAGCGGCGAATACGGCCGAAGTGCGAATTCTGTATTCCCATACAAACTGGCCCTTATTAAATCAGTGATATCTCAACCAGTTTACTATAATCGAGGCTCATATTAGAGAAGTCCATTCTTTATGTGTATGTGAATAGATATTGGAAATATATATATAAAAAAAAAACCTGTATCTGTTGTAAATATATATATCTGGTTTAAAATACGGGGTAATTTATAATACCCAGGTAAATAATAGCTCTGGATAATTTAAAACTGAGACATATACTGTGTATGGCCATGAATAATGCTATTTTAAATTACTAGTAAACGTAACTTGGAATGGCGTTGAGATATCACTGACTTAATAAGGGCCAGTTTGTATGGGAATACAGAATTCGCACTTCGGCCGTATTCGCCGCTCGCCCGTTGAATACGTTATGCCTGCCATCAACCATGAGTAACCACCAGTACCACCAACCCCTTCCACTTCCATACCGGGGGCAGGGGAAAGGGTGCACTCACCACAATACTAACACTCCCGGCCTGCACAACCGCCCCCAACACAATCAACAAACTAAGCACCTTCCACCCAGACTCCCGTAATCTCTTCCCACCGGATAATATAATCAAATACGATACCACGCTTATGCCCTCGAGCACCACGGCAAACGACATCAGGAATCCGACCGAGCGCCACATGGAGCAGAAGTACCGGTCTTCGCCGTGGCAGTCTTCGCCTTGCGGAAAGCTTTCGCAGGTGTCGGTTAGGGAGGAGCAGCGGCGGTGGAGGCCGTAGGAGTAGGAGTGCTTTTCGTAGAACATTGTGTTGGCGGGTATGCACGTACGGAGTAGATGGTATGCGTATGGGAAGAGGGGCATACCTTGTGGTTAGAATAACTAACCCATTTCGGGACGACAATCGAAGATATAGTCAATCCGAATGCTATACCAAATAACACATATTTCCCATTAGTCTCTTATAATATAAAATACAAGCTATAGGCCATAGCTTAAAAGCTTAGCGAGCTGAACCCACCGGCCAAGAACGCAACCAGCGTCCCCGTATAGACAATCGTCTTGGTCAAGAACCCGGTGTAGTTGCGATCTGTTCCTCGGGGCACGAGATGCGAGTCCATTGTGCTGTTTTCCATTATTATGGATTGTAAGAAGGTAAGAGGAAAAGTGTTGGAGAAGAGGGGAAGGAGTGAAGCTGTACAAAACGCGGAGACCAGGTTACGATGACGACAGATGAGTGCCGCATGCGATACCTTCCGCGTCGAGGGTACGCAGTGAATGTATACAAAGGAGATGAGGATTATATGCTTATCGTGGGGTGGTTGCGGGATTAAATAGGACTGAGAAGTTCCTTGGTTTTGAATCAACGTCAAGGTGTGGTATGTATGCGCGTCACGGGACCAGTCAGACCACGGATATATATATCATGGAGATCAACTATACAGACATTCCATTGATATCAATCTACCATTCATAAGAGAGAAAAAAAAAAAAAAAAAAAAAAAAAAAAAAGTAAATCATCAGTAAATCATAGCCACTACCAGTAGTAGGCAAAGAAGCGAAGATAACGAAAAAAACAACCGAATAAAACATAGTCTACATCATGCCAACAGCAAATCAAATGGAATCACAATAGCAATCCTCTTGTTATAACACACAGAGTAAAGGCAAGCAACAAAACGCCTAACCTGCCATGCAAGACAAATAAGATATCAAATCCTTTGCGCCGTAAACTCACTCCGCTTGACCTTGACTTTGTTGACTCCGCTGGATCATCGCACGGAAATCGTCATTGCTCTTCTTCGTCGTCGTTGTTCCTCCCTCGGTGGGGGGAGCTGTTTCTGTCGTTGTCGTCATGCCATTGTTACTACCGTTGCCTTTGCCTTCTGCAATTTCGTTGCGCGCCTGTGTTGACGCTCCTCCGCGCTTCATGCCTAATCCACCGCGCCTTCCGCTGCCGCGTCCGGGTTGTTGTGGCCGTCTAACCGCGCTGGGCGGAGCAAGGACTCCCGTGTTGTTCTTCTCCTTGGATAGAGTTGAGTGCGTTGCACGCGTGTTCTTCCTCTCCGCGGACTGCTTCAGCATCTCCGGGACCGTTCCAACATGCAATGGGCGCCCAGGCGCAATCTCCTGACCCTCCAATTCTAATGAAGCTTTTCCTGCAGTGTGCACATCCGCATATTCCACAATCGCACCTTGATGGTCAGGTCGCAGAACAACCTTGACAAGTTTGCCATATGGCTCCGCCAGTGCGCGAATCCGTGCATCGTTAACGGTATCGGGGACATTCATCAAACCAAGCGTTCGAGCCGCGCGTTCGCCAGTCGGTGCCTCTGGGTCCGATTTGCCGTTGGCTTCGACAGACGGAGACCGCGAATCTCCAACACGGTTGACGATAGTCGTGGAACTGCGCTTCACACCTTGGGGACTGGATAGCTGTACTTGTAGTTGTCGAGAACGGAATTCCTGTTGACGCATGGCAAGCGCCGCGTTTGCTTCGTCCTGGATGAAATGTCAGCATCGATTCCCCGTAAGACAAACATGAAACCCCACCTTAGAAGAAAACACAACATAGCCAAAGCCCTTGCTCCCACCATCAACCTTCCTCGGAATGCGCACCGATTCCACAGTACCATACTTCGAAAACACCTCCTTAACATCATCTTCACTAGCCTTCCAGTCGATATTCGACACATGAACCTCCCGCCCCTCGTACATAGGACCATGACGCTCTTGTTTACGGCCGGGATCCGAAATCTTAGCGACAAGTTGTAGGTCCGTACCAACTTTTGATCCGTCGAGTTCCGTGGCTTTACGAGCTTGGATGGGGTCCCTAAATTGCACGTAGCAGAAACGCCGGTGAGTATTGTATTTCAGTGATGGCCAACGAATGTCGACGATTTCGCCATGCTGTTACCTAGTCAGCAACAGCAGCTTATGAGAATTTGAAGGGATTTGGCTTACACCACGGAACAGATTTTGGATATATTCCTCATTAGCAGAGGGTGGGAAGTTAGTAACATATAGCGTCGAGCCAGACCCGAGCTGTACTTGAATGGTGTTCTCGTCGATCATTTTCTGATCACGAGTCTGCGCCATGAGAGCTTCATCCTTGGTATCAAACTCGATTATGGCGACTTCTGAATTTCCGTCCTCGCCGGGCAGCATCTTGACTCCATTGATGTTTCCGTACTGAAAAGAAGTCAGTCAGATATTATACAAAGGGACGAATGCAATCAATGGCTTACATGTCTGAAAAACTGCCGCACCCGATGTTCCGTGATATGATGAGGCAGATTCTTAACAATAACCGTCGCATTCTCGCGATCGCGTCGTAGAGGAACAGATTCGGGCTCGGGCTGCGGTTCAGTCTTGACGACTGGTACTGGCTCCTCTGCGCGCGCCTTTTTCTGCTCAGGCAAACCGTTCGATTCAGCTTCATCTTCCCGTTTCCGTTTCTCTTGCTGAACGGGTTCGGCCAACACCGCTGCCTGCTGAACCAGGGCCTCTTGTTGTGCGGCGGCTTCTCTGGCCTCGCGTTCGCGACGAGCATTGACGGCTCTCATGGCCTTGCGTGTCGCCAGCATCGCCAGCTGCAGCTCATCCGAATCTTCGTAGTCTTCACAATGGGCAATGTAGGCCTGCATAATCTTCTCGGGCCAGTCCAGATCAGTGCGCTTGATCGCCTGTTTCAGAACGGCGGTGGCAAACGATGGATTGGGTGTCCTTCGAGCTGCATCGGCAGTCGAGTCGCCTTGCACAAACTTGCTCCACGAAATCAGCTCCCACGAATAGTAAGTGAGCCAGAACTCATAACTGTTGCCACGACGTCCTACCAGGCCCTTGAACGTCTCCCGTGCGCTATCCCAGCTGCCACTTTCACTCAGATAACGGATATAGATGCGCTCGAGACGAAATAACGGATCTCCCTGGTACGACCGGCCATACTTCTTCTCGCCAAGGTCCTGAACATCTTCAATGGCAGACCGAATACCAACCTCGGCAACATCAATATCCTCGTCAGTAGAGTCAGTCGCAAAGGCCCGCCGGCGGAGATAACTGCACCATGTCGTGTGCACTTTGAGCACCTCCTCCATTCCGCCCACATCGAGCAAACCAGTGCTTGTAGCCTTGTGCTTGATGTCGGCAATCTTGGAGAAGGACTGCAATTCGCGTTCTGAGCTGAGCAGATATTGCGACCAGAGCGTACCGGAGCTCGGACAGTGGCGTGTCGCGCGATCGAGAGTGGATGTCGTGGTCATGTTGGTATTCTTATGCTTGGATTCATCGATGAGAAACATCACATAGTCTTCCCACATATTGGCGTCGGTGGGGAACCGCAAGACGGCACGTTGGTAGACAGCGTTGACCAAATCGAAACTGAACTGGCGTCGGCGCCGATTCCGGCTGAGTTCCCAATCCAAATACTCTGTATAAACAACCCATTCTTGCGCCATGTCGCCCGCTTCCACCACATTGCGGAGGCGGATTTCGATATCCTCGCGAGCTCTATATTTGTTCTTCGCTTCTGATGTATGCGCTGCTGTATTCGACATGATCTCCTCGTAATTGGCGTTGTAGTACGTCGAAACAAAGCTCGAAAATGCCTGGAATGTCTGCTCCCAGGTAGCGTGGGGTGTATGAAGTCGGACTTCAAACAGCCCACGCACATGGTTGAGCTTCTCCTGCGATGGAGCGTGCGAGAGTTCACGGATCTGAAGCTCGAGGAACCGATCCCAGACCAAGTGGCTGTCATTGATCCTCCATCGAGTTGCCTCCGCACCTCTCTGCCAAACGTCCAGGACCAGTTGGAATGTGAAAACCTCGCGACCAATCATTCGGTCCTCCTCCGTCCATTGGCTATGACCAGCTTCCCCATTGGCGGCGTTGTAAAGATATAGAACCCATTCTCCGTAAATGCTCCACAGTTTCGTACTCCCGTATTCCTCCTCAACGGACCGTTGGCAGAGATCCATAACCGCGATACGCTCGTTCACGTTGCTTGCCAGCATACTTTCGTCCTGAATCCACTCAGCCCAGAGATCCTCGCCCATAGCAAACAACTTGTCCATCTCCTCGCGCGCGGTCCTCATGTCTTTGAGCAAATCGTACCGATGCGGGTCGCCGTGAATTTCGGGGTTATTGGGAGGATAGACATGGTTCATGAAACCGGCGTGCAAAAGCCGAATAAAGCTAACGTGCGCGGTATACGAGTGGGGATTCTCTTGGATCTGCTGAAAAAGCTCGGTCGCAAGTTGGGCGTCGGATTTTATAGACGTCTTCGCGTAATCCCTCTTCGGGCCATCAGACATTGCGATATCGAACGATGAACGCGGGGTGGGAGTGTTATGCACGATAGAATTCACGTTCGGGAACATCGTCGACGGAGAAAGCTGGCTCTCGTAGGATTCGCCTCGCAGGATCGGAGCGCTTGAGCGGGGCGGCTGGTGGTGCTGCATCGACGCCAAATCCGCCAGTGTATCCATTCCCGGAGTCGAAGGTTGTCGAGACGGGGGCAGTTCAGTCGCCGGGGGAGTTCCACTTCCTCCCATGTTCGGACCAACTGACGGACTCACAGCGGGAGGGGATGGTTCGGGGATATTTGGCGGAGCGAGAACATGCTGCGCAAGCGGAGACGAGGTCATTCCTCCCCGTCCACCAGTCGCGCGACCGCCTCGCCGAAAACCTTTTTGCGATGGACCGGACGATGGTGCGGAAGTTGATGCAGAGCCGGGCGTCGAGCGTCCCGCCTGGGAATTCGATTCCTGTGGCGAAAGTAACGAATTGATGTCCATATTTTCTGGTCTGATTTATAAACCTCAAAGTTTTTGAAAGGGCTAAGGGATGCTGAAGGAGTGACGAATGAACTAAAGGAAGGAAATTCTCAATTAACAACGGCAATCTTTCCAATCACCTCGTCCATTCCTGCTCAGCGCAGCAATCGCTGTTTTGTCACAGTATTCGTAGGTGTTTTTTTTTTGCTGTTCTCTTTTTTCTTCGGAATCAAACCGAGCTGCAAAGAGCGCGAAAGAAATCCAGCAGAACACTGTCGACACTTTCGTTCCACGCTTGCAACTAGACAATATGAATAGTCGCGGAACCGACGGCACGATGAACGACGAGCGAAGGTAGAGGAGGTAGAGGACGGAAGGAACAGAGAGCCGAGGACGAGCTATTAGGAGGACTCCAGGGCGGAAGGGATCTAAAAAGCGGGTTAGCGAGTCCGCACGGGCGGGGGAGATGGAGAAGGATAGCAACATACAGAGTACTGTACTTGAAACGCAGACAACCTGCTAAGTCAAATAGCAGAAGAGGGAGAAAAGAGGTGCGAAAAAGGATTCGGAAGAAGAAGAGAAATAAAGCCTTTGAAAGATGAGGGTCAGTGGATCGGCACGGTGGAGATGACGGTTGTCCGCTGTGTTTGGCACCGGAAGGAGGGAACACGAGTCAAGCATGGAGTGATAGGGACTTAACATGTGTATCTTGTGTTTCAGATATGAACATTTAACAACTGTAGAGAGTTGACGCTGAGGTCGTCCTCTGCAGTAGGAAGAAAGAGAAATGACGCTGATGAATCTCGACTCACGTTCGACAACGCCCTGACCGCCTATGGCGTAATGCCACCACGAGAAGCTCAGCCCAGTTGATGTCGATGTCCAGCTATATATCGACCTAGTATACCTGGAATTATTCTCTATATTAATGACTTGCAATTATTACTTCTACCCCGGCTTCTCATAACCGACACCAGCCACAGTCCCTAGGGCTGCTCGGTTAGCCACACCCTATGCGGCATAGTCCCACGGTTCACTAGTTTCCGCCAATGACGATATGTTACAGCCACATATGTCGTATTGTACTGTTACTTACAGGTACAGCATGTGGCGGTGCGACGTCCGGATATCCGCAGCGACCATCCGCGCTGCCAAGACCGGCCACTTTTTTCGTTCTCTCCGGCAAAGAGAAGATCGTGATTGTTGACCACGGCCATCACCATCAATCCCGTCCCCATGGCGTCAATGGGTGCTCTTTACCCCTACGGGCACCTGCTCCGGTCCAGTACGTCTCCCATCATCAATATTTAAAGACCCATGTCAAGTCTAACGATGAACAGCCCGAGCAGGTGTGACTTTCGTCCCCCGCCGGACATTGACCTACACCCCCCGTCGTGCCCAAGCAGACAACAGTAACAATGGCAACAACGAAAACCCCTCCAAACCCTCCGCCCTCTCCTCCATCAGAAACTTCTTCGGCTTTGGCGGCAAGCCCTCCGACGCCCCTAAACCCACCATCACCCGCCGAGCCAACGCCCCCCCAAAGCGAGAAGGTTCCCTGAGCGCAGACTCGATCTTCGCCGAAGACGAGGCCACCCCGAAACTTATTGCCTCGGGCCGCACCCCCGGCCGCAGACCTACCACCGAACAGCCTGCGGAGGGAGAAGAAGAAGAGCAGGATGTTAGCCTGGAGACTCGGAATCGGGAAAATATGCAGGCGGCGCTGGACCCTCGTCCTCAGGCGCGGACGCGCTGGGAGCGGAAGATGGTTGTGAGGGAGATTCGGCGTCGGGGTCGTCTTTCGAAGACGGAGCAGGTTATGCGGACGGAGAGGGAGTCGTTGTCCAAGTCGCATTGGTTTAAGACGTCGATTAAGAAGTTGGGGCCGTTGGCGAGGCAGATTGCGGGGAAGAATATCGATGAGGCGATTCTGCAGATGCGGTTTAGCAAGAAGAAGGCTGCGAAGGATGTTCTTGAACACTTGCAGCATGCGAAGAACGTCGCTGTTGTCCGCTCCGGTATGGGTCTTGGTGCTGCTGCTGGTGATGAGGCCCAGAAGCCTATCAGCATTGTCTCCAAGTCTGGTGAGCGTAAGACGATCACTGACCCGACCTCCATCTACATCTCCCAGGCGTGGGTGAACCGGGGACCGTACGGTGTTGACTACGACCACCGGGCGAGAGGCCAGATCAACCTCCTCCGTCCGCCATACACCTCTCTCTCGGTGCTGCTGAAGGAAGAACACACTCGGATTCGGGAGTGGCAGGACCGCGAGAACACCGCGCAGCGTAAGCGCAAGACTCACCTCTGGACCCAGCTCCCTGACCGGAAGATCAGCGCGCAGAACCAGTACTACAGCTGGTAGACTGCAGCTAAAAATGAGTTCATTTGTTTCTTTCTCTTATGTATTAGGCCTTGATTGGGACAAGCGGGGTCTCCTGGCGTTGTGATATTCTATTTAGATCTACCTAACGGATCAGCATGTTACGAACATCAATGTACAATACCGAAAATTGTTCTGTTCTATATACACCTACACCCTCCCTTGCTATCTACACAACACCCTAATCGCACAAATCACTCACCACAACTAGGCACCCCAATCGGCGGGTCAACCTTCATCTCGGGCTTCGGTCCAGCAACCTTCTCAACCCTCACAAGCACGGGAATCATCGCCCCAGTGGCCAACGCAAACTCCTGATGCCCAACAACATTCAAGATACTCGCAATCGCCCCCGAATGCGCCGTCAGCGACAATACCGTGTTCTCATCGTGCTCGAAGATATCATACAACAAATCGCGTAACCGCACATCGCGCATGGAGTTCGATTCCCGCGCATCGGGCTCCCACAGTGGATCCGTGCCGTTGGCGAAGCCCTTTTCGAGGATGTACTCCGGATACGAAGCGGTTATGTTCGAGGCCGGGGAGCGCTTGTCGCAGGTGTGGATGCCGATTGTTTCGCGGAGCAACTGTTCCCATCAGCGACTATCCAGACTGCGCCGCAGGCGCATGCATCTACTGTCAAGGTGAAGGTGAAGGTAAAAGGGAGGGACGTTACCTCCTTAACAACCGGCCTAAACGGCACGGGCGTAGCATTCAACCCCTTGAACGTGATCTCCGCCGTCGCAAGACACCTATGCAACGGAGAGACATAGAATGACTGCGGAAAGGGCACCTTGCGCTCGATCTGCTTTTCCCACGCCCCATTTGCGACCTGCGCTTGCTTTATCCCCGCGGTTGTTAAGTGTGCGTCGAACCAGGTTAGATTGGAGTCGCCGTTTTGGAGGGACCAGTAGCACTTTTCCAGCATATTATCATTAATTATTTACTAATTGGATATTGGGATTGGGTTGTAATAGTTTGGAAATGACTCACGTCCCATAGTTTCGTGCCGTATTTCTCCTCCGCGGCATTATGGAACCCCTCGCCGTGTCTACCAAGGAACAGCAGGCGGTATGTTACATTTGGTGTTTTGTGGTGGGATTCTTGGTTTAGGTGGTGCAGGTGGTAGGCGAAGCGTTGCCATTGGGTTGTGTTTTTTGTGTCGAGGTCGGTGTCTGTGTCGTAGGTGCGGTTTATGAGGCCGAAGTTTGAGGAGACCTTTTATTTGTTAGTAGTGTTCTGGGATCTGGGAAATGGGTTGGGATACATAGTTAAAAGCATCGGGGTCGGTGTCTGGGTCATCTTGGAGAAAGTACCCCGGGACGGTGGTGAGGTTGAAGTGGAATGAGGCCATGGTTGGGAGTGTCCAGCTGAGGAGGACGAGCAGAGTGGCGAGTCTGTGCATGGTCAGCGCCATCATGTTAATTTGGAGCCTTCAGTGATTCTGCAGAACATACCGGGGAATTGGCTTTTATAGACGTGGGCAGGAATGTGTATTCTCCATGCTGAAGGCATTCGGAGAATTCAGTGTCAATAATGCGATAATGTGGGGATCTAGATAAGATTATGCAGAAACGTGAATGCGTCTGGGACATCCATTGGTCCGTTCTTGGCTGTTTTAAAGTACTGTTGCCATCATAGACTATGTGAGATATATACCGGGAAAACATCGGTTCAGAAATTAATTAGGCCGAGATGAAAAGACAAAGAAAGACATGTCAAAAAACGACAAAATTAGACCTCATATATCAGGCCATCGCTAAGCTTCAAGTACACCAATCAAACGATTCGAGATGAACCACATATCCCAAGGCTCTTCCGAGCTGACCAATACTGTTTGAGACAACCAATGATAGCTTTGCCAAAGTACGATCCAAACAAGGACGTAAGTGCAGAAGGTGCTTGCCAGAGCGAGAACACTGAACCCAGCGTTCTCTGTATAACTCGCCCAGCATATTCGGGAAGTGTGCTCTGCGCATTGCTTCCAGGTAGAATTTTTCCAGACGTAGTTGCAGGCGCTTGACTGTGCATCGATATCACCGTTCTCTTTCCAACATCTTCGCGAGCTGTGCGAATCTTTCCATTGCTTCCAGGTAGAGTCGTAATTGCAGGTGCTTGCCAGAGCGATGAGCGCGCTGATGCCAGCGTTCTCTGTACCTTTCGTCCGGCATATTCGGGAGTGCGATTCTTCCCATTGCTTCCAGATGGAAGCGTGCCAGACGTAATAGTAGATGGTGCTTGACAAAGCGAGGTGTACTTCGATGCGAGCATTCTCTGTAACCGCCCAGCATACTCGGTAAGGGTGCGATTCTGTGCATTGTTCGCAAATGGCGTTGTGCCAGGTGCGTTGGCAGTGGCTGGAGGGCGGACTGGTAGCATACCAGCTCTGGTTCCAGTCGATTGTATCTTTTCGTGGCTCGGTCTTTGGTGGATGTGTTCAGTCCGGCTGCCTTTAGTGTAAATATGGCACGTGGACTGAGCAGTATCCTGATTCTGCAGAGTCGAGCGAGATTGTGGACGTCTCGAAATTTCATTTTTGCCAAGTTGCTGAGTATCCGTATTGACAACACGCGAGTTGCTTGCAAGCTGGATTTGCGGTCCAGTTGGTAGCTTGGCTCGCTTGTCGTCAACAGACACAGAATGCTGAGCTGTATAGCCCAACGACGGTCGGTCGTGTCGACTGTATAGTGACCAAAGGATCTCTGATCTGGGACACCTTGGTGTAGAGCTGTGTGATTGTATGTCCGTATCGTTCCTGGATATGGGTTGAATCGATGGTCGTGGTGGTCGTGGGATGTGTGTTGAGTTGTGCGCTGGATCGAGAAGCGTATCGTGTGCCGTGTCCCTGAGCGTACTTCTCGATGGTAGCGATGACTGTGTCGAGCGAGGAGCGAATGATTGCAATGGTGCATGCTTTGGTGGTTGAATTATCGTGCCGTCGTGAACGTCGACAAGGCTTGCCTTCTTCTCAAGGCAGTTGCACTAGTGAAGTTAGCATCTTCTAAACACATAATGATAGTATTGCAAGACTTACCCGTTTATGTTGTTTTTTGTGCTTCTCACAAGCACCATGCTTCCGAACCTTGATGTAATTGTCTCGCTGGGCTTGTGATCGAGGCTTGTGCTTCTTCGGGAGATTCGTCGTTGCATTCATGTTCAAGTCAAGCACCAACTCAACACCACCCGGCTGGTCTGGTCCAGATAGTGTAGGAGTGGACACGCCATCTGTTGTAGCAGAGGCGGGTGTTTGGCTTGCTCCCGTTGAAGTTGGAGACGCACTGCCTTGGCCCATGTACGACGAGGACGGGGACGAGAACTCGGGGCTCGTATAAGGGTCGGTAAGCGGGGATTCCTGAAGGCGCTGCATGTGAAAAGCAATAGATGCTTCCATGCGCTTTTCCTTCTGGGAGGAGCAGCTGGTGTCCACCGCAGCTTGGGTTTCCACCGCTTGTCGAATGGTGGTCGTCAAGTCGTAGGGTTGGTCATACAACACCATGTCTTGGAATTGGCCGTTGTTGATGTTGCAGTCGAAAGAGGGATCGAAGAACCCGCCGTTCGGAACCATCCCCACGTTGCCCATGGGACCCGCATCAGGGAATGCGCCCAGGTTGTCCAACGCATCGGGCAGGAGGTCGTCAGGGGCATCATAGTTGACGAAATCGGAGAACCACGGCTCCGAGGAGAATTCGGATGCCGGGTCCGTGTCGAACCCGTTCATCCTGGCAATCAAGTCGCAGTCTTCCGGAGAAAGACTCAGGTCGCCCAGACGGTAGTCAAAGACATCGTTCGGGCCGAATTCTCTCGCGGGGTATTCCTGGAAGAGAGTGTTGGTCGCCATAACGGTCGACTGCCTAGCTCGTGGTACGACGGAGAAAGGAATGTTGTCCTGTCTGAGGCTTAGTCGCTCGTAAGCAACCAATTCGATATACCTCGATAAGATATCAGGACAATGTCCGTGCGACAAGAGCGGGATCCTGAACGGGACGCCGGAGGTCTTGGGAACCCAGGAGAACCTAAGGTTTTCAGAAGGGTATTATAAAGAGGGACAAGGGTGAAGAGGAAGTGAAAGAAGAACAACACGAGCGATGAGAGAAAACGGCGCCTTTTGATTCTCGATGCCCGGCACTGCCTTCAGAATGAACCCTCAGGTGTCTACGCTAATCCCTTTTGGACTCCCCGACCCCGGCTTAGGCTAAACCCGATTGGGAGCCCGACGCCCTGTGAGTCACCTTTTTTTTTTCTTTTTTTTGAGCCTCATTGCAGGGTTTTCTATATGGCATCAGGATGCCCTATACTACTGCGAATGATGAGAACATATAAAAAGACAGCCATGACGGATGCGAATGTCATTGCAATACCATTGATGACATTGGATATTGGGATAAAGAGAATTGGGATACCGACGACTACCGAGTAGAGAGTACTCCGTAGAGAATGCAGTGTGTCGACGATACATCGAGGCTGAGCTTAATCGTCATCATAGTTTGGGACTGCAAATGAGAACAACACAGATTTTCGAATTGGATCATGACGAAATGGGTGTGCTGGACCAGTGCTGGTTATGTATTCGGTGCACCGCCCAGGGCTGATCTACATACGGTATTGTCGGGCAATACTGTGGCTATGCGCACCATAGGTTCGTGTCGAGATGTTCACCGTCCATGTTCTCTTCTCTGTCAGCTAGCCGAATAGTGCTACAAGCACTCCGTACGTACTCGGTACTCGAGCAGTCAATCGGAACCAACCGTGGAACGAGCGATAAGCGAGGGCTATCGATATGATACTTCTGCCTGGAAATTCACGTGTCCTGTCAGCACTCGGTTATATCGACACCAATTTTTGCAATTCATCATATATGGTCCCGGAGTAGCCTACCATCTATATCTTCTACAGTATCTCTATAGCTAGGTCTACAATGATATTGCCCTGTATATGTAGTGTCCATAGTAGACCTCCTTAACTGTATCCGTGACGTGGCGCTCTTTTCTCTCCGCTCTCCGCCCCCGCCAACTCCAGCAATTGATCCTCTGCCGTCCTCAGTCTTCCTCTATCACTACTCTATTGATCCTACGCCGAATAGGGCAAACAATAAACAAGGACCAGCACAAAGTAACGACACCGAAGGATCAAGGTGATTGTGCTGTACTGCGGACAGACAGAATATTCTGTCACCGCCATCGGAACCCTGGGAAAGAAAAGAAATCCATCACGTCACATTGAGCCTGCCCATCCCCTCTATCCTCCGTCCTCTATTATTAAACCATGGCCGCTGCTTTCGACGACGAAGACCTTTCCGTCTCCCTCCCTCCCATCGAACGGGATCATCGTCGGGATCGCGATCGGGCTGCCGGTGCGGTGCCTCCTCCCTCCGGTGACAACCCGGCCGCCATGGCAATGCCTCCCCACGCTCGTCCGATCGCAAAAGGCCACGAGGTCAAGCAGTCCCCGGCAACAATGAGAGATATGCAACGACTCGATCAGTATCAGACAATGAAGATTCTGGGAGAGGGTTCGTTTGGGAAAGTCAAATTGGCTATTCATCAGCCCAGTGGGCGACAGGTCGCTCTGAAGATTATCAACCGCCGCAAGCTGCTTTCGAGAGATATGGTCGGTCGCGTGGAACGGGAAATTCAGTATCTGCAATTGCTGCGACATCCCCATATTATCAAATTGTTGTACCCCTCCATCCCGGGGATGACGAGATCATAAGATTGTGCTGGAATCCCCGAAGCTGACTGTTTTGTTCCGACAGGTATACTGTAATCGCTACCAAAACCGATATTATAATGGTTTTAGAATACGCAGAACGGGAGCTGTTCGACTACCTGGTGAAACGAGGACGATGCAATGACGCCGAAGCCCGCAAGTTCTTTCAACAGATCATCTGCGCCGTCGAGTACTGTCATCGGCATAAGATTGTGCATCGTGACCTGAAGCCAGAAAACCTGCTCATCGACGCCAATAAGAATGTGAAGATTGCTGATTTCGGTCTGAGCAATATCATGACGGATGGGAATTTCCTCAAAACAAGTTGTGGTAGTCCCAATTATGCGGCGCCAGAAGTCATTTCAGGAAAGCTCTACGCCGGACCAGAGGTGGATGTGTGGAGTTGCGGTGTCATTCTCTATGTGTTGCTCGTTGGACGACTGCCATTTGATGACGATTACATCCCAGCATTGTTCAAGAAGATCGCTGCAGGCAACTTCCATATGCCACCTTACATCCACTCCGGAGCAGCGCGCTTAATCAAATCCATGCTGCAAGTCCATCCAGTCCATCGACTGACGATTCCTGAAATCCGTCAGGATCCCTGGTTCCTCCAAGACCTTCCGCCTTACCTTCAACCACCACCAGAAGAAGTCATCGCAACTGGGTCCGATCCGAACAAGGCGATTGACATCCGGAAGATTGCACCTGGGAAGCCCCTTTCTGCCCAACACAAGATTCACCAGATTGCCATCTCAAAACTCGAGCGGAGTATGGGATATGCCCGCGACGACATTGAAGACGCATTGAAGAACCCCGAACCGAGCGCTATTAAAGATGCCTTTTTCATTATTGTCGAGAACGAGATGATGCAAACCAACTGTGAGTTCTCTAACTATTGGATGGTAAAAATAGTCGTGCTGACTGAACAGCCCCTACAGATGATAATCTCATGGCCTCCGTTGCACCTTCCCCTCCTCCTTCTAAGAACCCATTGCCTTCACCGGCCGTGGCTAAACAAAGTGCTGCTACTCGTCCCCATGGAGCTCTCACTGTCCCGTCGCCACAAAGATTCGCCCAGTTACCACCAGAAGACGAAGAACCAGTGCGCGTGAGCCATGTCCGCATCCTACCGACGAGTATTCCATACGTGCACGACCAGCTTATGGAACAGCGCGAACGCGAGCGCGAACAACGAGCTCGTGCTGCGCATCTCGACGCGCAAGCCAGGGCTGAGAACCCGGACGATCCGGCATGGGGTGAGCGGTCGATGAATGATCAGGAAGCAACAGCTAGAGCTTTGAAGCCGCACTCTCGGAGTATCGTCGATTTGGACAAGCTCCGGTTTGAGCCGCCCGAGGGCCACCACTCCACAGCGCACATGCCTAAGAGATCTCGCAAGTGGCAGTTTGGTATTCGGTCGCGCAATCAGCCGTATGAAGCAATGCTGTATCTGTACAGAGCGATTGATGCACAGGGTGGAGTTTGGGACATTCTACCAGGCGATACAGGTTAGTTCAATCCATCATCCCTAATTTGAACTCAAAGCTAATGCAACTACAGGCGGTGATATCGGTGCCGACGAGGAGAAGCCTCTGCAAACGAAATATGCCCACCTTCCGTCTGATTACTACATCCCTAAGGATCCTTGGTTTATTCGTGCCCGCCTCTTGAAGGAAAGCATGAGAATACCTGGTCCTTCGCCACGAGTCCACGGCCGCACCAGCAGCACCGTCAGCAAGAGCGAGGTCGAAGAGCTACGTCGCCGTTTCAACATCACAAAGATCCCAAGGGATGACAGGAACTCCCTCGCCGTGGAAACTGCGTCTGGTCCTCCGTCACGACGGACTTCTTTTAGCCGTGTCAACCACGGAGTGTGGGTGTTTGTTGATATCCAGCTGTACCAGCTGGAGCAGAACAGCTACATGGTCGATTTCAAATGCGATGGCTACCAGAACGTGGTACGGGAGGAGGGAGATGCGGAATGGCGTCCGATCAGCAGACGATTCCGCAACAAGGAGAAAGAGGTTACGAGTCCTTATCCGTTCCTCGATGTGGCATCTGATCTGGTGGCTCAGCTTGCCGTTGCTAGCTGAGGAGATATACTCTGCGTTTCCGCGTTTGTTCATCTTGGGTGGCGTCATGGAGTTTGGAGTTCTGTCGCAAGGCAACTTGTGGTGTCTATATCATCGTGCATGCATTGTATTTGCGCATACGTCTTTGTTCCTTGCAAAAATGTTGCCGAACACTGACTGGATACATCAGGGCGGATAATCTCAGTTTCTCATAGAACGCCCATAATCACACGATACTAGCATAAATTAAATGATCTCATGTCTTCTCCAGAACAAGCATAATACCCCATACATTAGCACGTGTGCCCCTCAACATCTGTGGGGATCCGTCCTCCCCACACCCAATACCCGGTGGGGACAGCGCCCTCGGCCTCGGAAATGCCGGCGCTTCTTGACGGAAAACATCTTTCCCGGGTAACCTCCCCACAGCCCCATCGCGGGGAGAGCATCAACTCCGAGTGGGATACGTATATCTACTGATAACGACACTATGTTTCAATTGAATTCCTCCATCTACTCTGCCATTGGGAACTATTGGGATCATTGCAAGTTGGCAGCCACCATGACGGTCACATCGGAAAAGCCAACGGGCGAATACCGCCAGTATTTGCCTGATTTGAATATCCCACGCTTCCAGACTATGCGCGAGCAGGATGCGCATGAATATGCGCGTGATTTTAAGACGTTGGCGAGACCGCCGTGGCTACATGCGTTGTATTTGCATTGGTTGGAGCTGTTGCAGGAGCCGTTTAAGGGTGTTACCAACGATGGTATGCTTCATTTTTTACAATCCAAAAGCGAGGGCTAACAATGGCCTGTAGGAAACGTCCGTCCAGGACTCTTCACACTCCAAGAAGAAGACGTCCCAATCGACTCCATCGTAACCGCCACCCAAACCGTCCTAACCCTCTGCGGCCAGTCCCAACAAAAAGCCCTCAGCTACCACATCGACTCCCCCGAATGGCGCACCTGGTCCAACCCCGAATTCCTCCTCAGCCACAAAGGCCTGCGCCTCGACGAGGTCAAGCCCCAGCTCCGCGACGCAATCCTAACGGTCCTCAAAACCACCCTCTCCCCAGAAGGCTACGACAAAGCCATCAAAGCCATGCGCATCAACCACTTCCTCGGCAAACTCGTCGAGTCCCCGCGTGTCATGGACGAGTTCTCGTATAACTTTGTGCTTTTTGGGACGCCCTCGACAACTAGGCCGTGGGGGTGGTCGTTCTACGGACACCATTTGTGTTTGAATATTTTCTTGTATAAGGGGCAGATCATTGCATCGCCGTGGTTTACGGGTGCAGAGCCGAATGAGATTGATGAAGGGCCGCATGCGGGGACGAGGATTATGCAGGTTGAAGAGGAGCTGGGGTTGAAGCTTATGCAGTCGCTGGGTCCGGAGTTGCAGAAGCAGGCGCGGGTGTATCAGCAGATGCATGACCCTGCTATGCCGCGGGGGCGCTGGAATAAAGATGACCAGCGGCATGTTTGCGGGGCATACCGCGATAACCGTGTCGTGCCGTATGAGGGCATTAACGTCGGGAGTACCTTCACAGATGCCCAGCGAGAGCTGCTCTATGGTATCCTTGAGCAGTACCTCCTCTATCTCCCGAAGCGATCACGGGAGCTCAAAATCCAACACATCAAGCAATTCGAATCCGAAACATGGTTCTCGTGGATCGGCGGCTTCGGAAACGAAGACCCTTTTTATTACCGCGTGCAAAGTCCCGTTGTGTTAATCGAGTTTGATCACCACTCGGGTGTATTCCTGTCAAATGAGGAGCCGAAGAAATTCCATATTCATACGCTGCTGAGGACGCCGAATGGAGGCGACTATGGACATGCATTGAGGGGGGCTATTCCTTCTGTGGAGGGGATTGTGGGGAAGGAGATTACGTGGTGACTAGATGGTTGTGTACGGAGTGTGTTGTGAGGTAGCTTGCGTTGAGAATTGAATGGATGATAAATGTCAAGAATATATCATATGCAGGAGTATTTGTATGCGTACAAGGATACCCCCGGAATATCCTGCCAAGCTCTGCAAATCCGGGGGTGGAAATCCCGAGTAGTCGGCAATCCCGAGCGATCCAGAATTGGCATCCGAGATACCACAGGGGTCCAAGGCTCGGGATCAGATGTCATCTGCGTCTCATAACTCCTCGAACGTTCATTATAACTACTAGGGATTCATTTTCTTGATTCTCTATTTTTTCCAACTTGTGCTCAGCTGTGTAGGGTCGAGTGTTCAATACCGCAGTTCATTTCATCCCTATCAAGTTACACATGCGGCTCGAAATGGTGGTGCATCTCATATATCCCTTCGATGAACAAGGCTAACAAGGAACAGTTAAAAGAACGCCTCGACATCACCATCGTCGGCGCCGGCCTCAGCGGCATCGCAGCAGCGATCTCCTGCGCTGCCTCAGGCCACTCAGTCCGAGTCATCGAGCAAGCCAAAGAACTCGCCGAGGTACCATCCCAACCCATACACTCATTACATGCACAACTCTAATCGCAGGCAGGTCGGAGCCGGCCTCCAAATAACCCCCAACGCCTCACGTCTCTTCAACCACTGGCAACTCCCATCTTCAATCTGGGAAACAGCCGCAGAGCCAACATCCGTAACGGTGCATCGGTATTCAGGGCAGGTCCTTGCACATGAGGACAACTTTGACAAAAATATCCGCGCTACACAGCGCCGTTCGTGGACCTGCACAGGGTTGATCTACAGCAAGCCCTTTTCGCGCGCGCAAAACAGCTAGGCGTGACATTCCATTTAAACGAGCGCGTTGAGCGGCTTGACTTCAATACTACGACTGTGCATGCAGTCTCCGGAAACACATACTCCGGCGATCTACTAATCGCAGCAGACGGTCTCTGGTCCCGCTGTCGAGAGTGCTTCCTGGGCCGCAAAGATGAGCCCCTACCCACGGGCGACCTGGCATATCGAATCGTGCTATCTGTGGAGCAGATTGAGGATCCGGAGTTGAGGAAGCTGGTTGAGAATCCGGGGGTGCATTTCTGGGTTGGACCGGGGGCGCATGCGGTTGCTTATTCGCTGCGCGGGGGGAGGGTGTTTAATGTTGTGTTGCTTGTGCCGGATAATTTGCCGCCGGGGGTGACAAGGGAGGCTGGGTCCGTGGAGACGATGAGAAGGTTGTTTGGGGGGTGGGATCCAATGTGAGTTGTCGTGTAGACGAGACATTTGATCTGATACTGACCATACAGTCTGACTCGGTTCTTGGGTTATGTGGATCATGTTGATAAGTGGAAGTTGATGCATCGTGAGTCTCCTCTAAACAGAACATAGGCAGGGAAGCTAACGAAGCAGACGCTGAGATGGAAACATGGGTGAACGACAAATCCAACCTTGTTTTCATCGGCGATGCATGTCATCCCATGCTGCCCTATCTCGCTCAAGGAGCGAACTCTTCCCTCGAGGATGGCGCCGTTCTGGGCCATTTGTTGGGGCATATGAAGAACAGATCACAATTGCCGGAGATTCTCCGACTGTACGAGAGTGTGAGGAAGTCGAGGGGCGAGGCCATAATCAGGGAGACGTTTAAGCAAGTATGCAAAACCATACAACCTTGTCCTGAATGATGCTAATGGTAATGCAGCGACACGACTTCCACATGCCCGACGGCGAAGAACAACGAAAACGAGATGAGATCTTTCTCTCACAGTTGGGGAAGGAGATTAAGGGTGCTTTTCCTAGTAGGTGGTATGTTTACACCTCCCTTAAACCATTCCTGCTGGTTAACGAATCTGCTAGGACATGTCCTGAAGTACAGCCATGGCTGTATGGATACGATGCCATCAAGGAGGCTGAGGATGCTGTTGGGAGGAACACGGAGGTGTTTAAATCGGTTTTGTGATCCTTGATGGTGGTTTATTGTGTTTAGTCTAGTTAGTTAATATATGATGACTTCTGTGACATGCAGTTGGTTTGTGCTATCTCACTTTGTGTACATTATATAAAAACTTTCGAGTGGTCTAAGAGCACCAACCTCCCTATTTCACTTTCAATTTCTCAACTTGTTACCCAGTACCGTCCTAACCCTCTATAGTTTATAGATAGAATCTACACCAAAGGAAAAGCTCACTGACTTAGAAATTTACTTCCTTGAAACACCGAAAACTTTGTAAAGCTCATGAGAGGCATGATGCGTGACGCAAAGTCAACATGGACAGGATCCACAGATTTATAATACTCTCGCTGCTGCATAGAATCGAACTCGACTATGAAGACGTGAGTAAAATCCTGCTCAATGGCTTAGTATCCGAGTAAATAAGATGCGACAAGTCTTCAAAACAACGTACAGATGATGCTCCTGGAGTGCACTCTACTCCGCCTCGTATATCCCTGATGTACAGATTCTGCGATGTATCCTTGCATTTCTGTGGAAGGTTCAGGAATTCCTGCAAAAGCTGGAGGTCGTCAGAAGGAAAGTCCAAAGAACATTCGGCAACATGCTCACTTCCTGCTGAGTGGCCGGGGCGACCTCCGATTTGAATCGGAAAAGGACCAGATGTAAGATAGTCATTGTGGCAAGAAGTACAGCGATTGATAGTGCAATGTCCATGACTGCTTCTGGTAATACCACTTATTTATAGGCTCAGATCTTGCTTATTTTGCTGTTCCTTGACCTCTCCCCGGGTAATGCCCTTCCACCCTCTCGATCAACACGAACGCGGTCCAATACATAAATTGTAATATAAACATTACAAAGCAGAAAGTAATAGAAGAATATGTATACCACCAATTACACAGCTAAATGGACGCCATGGCAAAGTACTAAAAGCTCGATGATCAAAGTAAGGCCCGCTACAAAGTATATATATGTGCCTGTGTACGACCCTGCGAACTTCGATCATTACTCTCAGCTATTCTTTTACACTATCATTATTCCCCCAAATTAATCCTCTGAGCTTTTCTTACGAAAGAAATTACGATCTTCTTCCTGAAGCAATCCATCGCCTCCTCATCCACCTCTCAGTCACACCATGAGCGTCAGCGGAAACCAAAACATCGTTATCGTAGGAGTCGGCTCCCTCATGTCCAAATCCCTTGCCATCTGGCTCGCAAGCCTGGGATGGAACATCGCCCTGGTGCCCCGCTCCGAGAAGAGCCTGTTCGCCATCGCCGACGAGGCTCGAAGAATCGTTGAGGTTACCATCCGAACTTAATTTGCCCATGGGCTACTCCATAACAAATTTTCGCTACACGTGCAAGATGCTTAGACTGGTCACTGGTCCTTTGGACGATATGTAAGTCATCTTCCGCGCGGGACGAATGTAACGGGAGAAGATAGCTTATGCCGCCATAGCTACTCACCAGGCCCCAAGACCAAACCTGACGATAAGATAGATATCGTTCTAAAGACCTCTGTTGCGCTATCTGCATTCTACGACAAAATCCCAAGTGTGATTCGGCTGCGCTCTGCCTCTGGTAGCCCAGTGGCTGTACATATTTACTATTTCCAGCATGTTCCCACCCGATATGTGTATCTTATGATCCCAACTAACCCGTCTAGTATTCATTATCATGGCCTTAACATTCTCCTTCATCGTCCATTCATCTCGAGAGGGGCCATTTTCTCAACGGCCAGGAATGAAGCGGGCGCGGCTTGCCGGCACCTTGCAGAATGCACCAGGTCCGCTGAAACACTGACGATGATACTGAGGTCGAAAAACATTATTCTCTGGTAAGCTAAGATTTCCAGTTCACACTCGAAAATAATTGAATAATGACCGGTTTCCAAAGAGAACCGTGACTATGTCAATTATACACCCCTGCCTTACAGCAGGCCTAATTCACCTATGCAACTGGACTTTGCCCAACCCCGAAGCAAAGTCAAAAGCAAAGAAACACTTTCTCCATATTATATACAGTCTCAATCAACTGAGCACAGCGTGGGTATGGGCACTTCGAGCGATCCGATTACTCAAATTGGTCGCGCATCGTTGGTTACCAGAGGACTATGCGGGCTTGATGACAAACGAGCTGGCATATCTCCGGAAAGGGACCGTAGAACAGTCACCAGCACCGCCGTGTATGCCGGATCCTGTTAGTAATCAGTGCTGGGATGATCTATTATTACACAATCCTGACCCATCATGGCCTGAGGGTGATTTGTTTCAGTCAGGACTATCGTTATTCGGTCTTGACCCATGGCCAGAGGACTTTCTGCTTCCAGGGTAGGCGTTTTTGTGACGTTCGACAAACGGTCATCAACGATCATCGACCACGGCCGATATCATACAAATGACAAAGCCCTAGTGTCCTCAGGAAGTGATAGAAAAGTCAACGCTGTTCCTGGAAAGTCCGGGTGAACAAGCGGCAAGTGACCCTAGATTGGATGATGTCTGCCGAGGATGGGTGGACGGTCTCATGGTGAGGTCTTCTGGGAGCCATCAGACAATCCTGAATTAATTGCTATTGATCTAATCGGTGTCTGCTCCAACACTCGTAGAAATCCTTGGGTCTGTGCTGGGTTCATATCAGTACCTTGGAATTTACCGGTTTTTCTGAGCTTGTAGAAATTGGTAGAGGTGTAAGTTGACGGTTGAGAAGGTCGATCTTGTATTGAATTTAAGAGCAAGGTCCTCATTCACTGATAACCCTGGGGATACCAAGTCGAACATTCATTCTAGTATGATATTCAGAATCTAGATCTAATGAGATCTTGGGTCGGGAGACGGATCTCGGAACAGACCCATAGACGAACCCCGCATGAGTACAGATTACGCTCCCTTGAAGAAATTTATGCAATTTACAATTTTGAGCACTTCGAGCAGCGCATTGTCCATGCCGAACAGCGTGCTGCCAACGCCGAAAAAATATCACAAAAGACTATGTTTGCGGAATCAATGCCCAAAGACTCCGATTCCACTTGGGTCTATCACAAAGATAGGGATTCTCCCGACTCTTCTGTCGAATCCAATAATCCAGGGCCAGCACGTCATCCTCCTTCTCCCAGTCAACAACGAAGGAAACGGCAGCAAACGTCGAAGTCATCCCAGCGCGCTTCGACAACTGCTGGTCAAACTCGGGCCCCAAACCCGGAGTACTGTACACAAGCGTGTCTTCGAGGGCTCTGTTTCCAGGCGAATTTAGATCCCAGGTGCCCTAACTTCTATACGCATCAGGAACAATCAGGTCGTCTGGAGTTAATCAACCTGGTCAGCCGGCAGCTGAACGAAGATCCAGATCACTGCTGTCAGCCTCTCGGGAAAGAACGGCTTCATGGGTCACTATTCGCTATAACATTGGATACATACGGCTATACCTTTGTTGACAAAGGGACTGAGTACGATTCACATTACGAGGGCGACATTTACCAGATGTTGAAGCAGCTTCAGGGGACTGCGATTCCAGTGTACCTAGGTGACATCTACCTGCGGGAAAGCGTGTATTTCCTGGGTCCGTTCTGTGAGATTATCCATATGTCGTTGATGGCGTGGGTTGGGGAATCTATCGATGATAAGCATTACTCGAGATGGGACACTGAAATCCGGCAGACCGTGGGCGAAGTCTATGAGGTTGGTGTCGAACATTTGGATGTGCGGTCTGAGAATTTACTCTGGAGTGAAGAAATGCAGCGGGTCATGCTCGTCGACTTTGGTCGGGGTAAGGGTTCACCGGAAGCGCAAGAGTCCGGTCTTGTCTGATATCTCGCCTAATTCTAAGAAGAGAAGAATGGAGTATCCTGTTGAGGATTAGATACTCTGTCTATGTTTCGTTGAGCTGTGTCGGGTCTTCCTGAAAAGCTCAAAGATCAATTTATCAATTCTGTAAAGGATCTTATATATACCACGACAAGATAGGAATTGTTAATTTAGGCTAATTCATCTACCAAACACAACTATCATTTCCATAGACCCAGAAACAACAATTCAAGAACAACTTAACTTACTCCATCAACTATCCGCTGACTTAATCACAGCACTTCCCATATGTCCCCTTATTATTCTTCCCATGGTTTATCATCAAATGCATCGTAGCATGCCAACTACCCTTATTATCAATAGGACGGCAAGAGAAACGACCTCGCTCGGAACTCGCATCAAGGTGATACTTGAGCATCTTCGCGAGACACGATGGCTTAGCCTGCGTATTTGCTTTGCTGTGTTTGGAGATGATCATGTTAATCGTGTAATCGGTGGTTCTTGCACGGGGTTGAAGAGTGCGGGTGCCAGTGCTGTTGTCGTTCTGACTTGCGGTTGCTGGTTCTGGTTTCGCGTTAGGAGAAAAAGCAAGTGATGTAGCTTTGTAGTCTTTGCACAGTGTAAGTCAGTGGTTCAGTGCTGGTTACAGGAGTATGAAATACTTACAGAGCGTTCGATCCAGTTGACTATATACATAGTCATGCTTAAGATCAATGTCCACTTCTGTATCACTTCGCGCTTCGAGACCGTTTGGCATACTGCTGTAATCCGGCTTTCCCTCGTGATCCAGCAGATAAGGCAGAGAAAAGTGGTAATCAATAGCGTTGGTCTCATTAACATCAAGACTCTTGAGCTCATCATGGCCACCGTTGTTATAGTAGATCTGCCTAAGGTTCCGTCCAGCTTGGATCATAGCCCCGACGTTCTGTCCACATTATCAGCACTCTCACATAAGCAAGAAAAAGGGGACTGACTTACATTAAGCCAAGTCGTAATAGCCTTCGGCGCATACCAAATCGCCAACGCACCCCCCGCACCCCAGAACCAGTTCCGACTAGGCACGTTATCGCATATCATCTTCGTAATTCCCGTCTGATCGCTGCAGTAGTCCGCGCGCCGGACGAGGCCTGTGGCCACGGGTGCGAAGGGGTTTAGGCTTTGCTCTTGTTGGTTTTTGTTTGACTCTTCGAAGGTTTCGTATTCAGTTATGTCTTCCCAGGTGCCGTTGTGGTCTATTGCGGTGTGGAAATCGGTGATGGAGAGCAGGTGGCCTAGGTCGATGTTGTTGCCGACATCGCGGGATTTAGCTGTGAAGAAGTCGGCGGATACCGAGCTTGTCCAGAGGAGGAGGGTTGTGAATGTGTTGAGTTTCATGGTGTTCTCTTGCTATGGCAATGCAATGGGAATGGTGTGATCTGGTGTTGTTTGGTTTCTTGCATCTCCGGAGTATTAGGGCTTTTTATATCTGCTCGTGCACACCTTTCCATCTTCTCTGAAAAGCAAGCCTCACCTTCTGTAAGATAGGTACGCTAATGTCTCTGTCTAGAAGCAGGATAGATATCAGTGACGGTCAATCCGACGGTACACGAACTATACGATATAAGACCTAGCCAATTGATGCGTTCAGTTCCCTGATTGAACTTAGCCGGCCAAGTTTCTCATGTTCCTCAAATCCCGCATTTTCAGCCTCCGATCCTGTAAAGGAAATAGCATCAGCGGGAAAAAGATCCGACGCGTGGAGTGAATGCGACAGAAGCGATGGCTGCGAATTTGTGGAACTGTAGTTTAGGGGTTTGTGTTTCCCTCGGAGGTGAGCTTCTTATTGCTTACGAGAGATTCATGCTCCTGCGTTTCCGCGGTTCTTACTTCAAATAGAGTTCTTGCTTTTAGATTCTCTTGCAGTGTCACTCATACCAATGAAAATGCCAGGTAATTTTCTACAAAAATATATATCGCCCGCTGCTGACAGACAAAAACGGAGGTAGCTACATTATCCGGCATTTTGAGCGTGCTTTTGATCCTATCAAGCTTGAGAACGGATGATTTTCGACTCCAAGTCTGTCAGTATCCCTGAAATTCAAGATAGTAAGCAGAACGCGTGCAATGCTGACAGACAGACAGGGGAATGGACCGCAGCGGCGTTGGTGACATTTAGCACGCATGGTTTTCTGCTCTTGATCTCGCCTCCGGAGAGGCAATACCTGTCGTCAGTTATCTTGTGCATGATATCGGGGCCTTTGCTGTTTTATTTACTCTTGATGTTTCTTTGGTGACGTTATCTGTTGTATGTAGTTGACCGCCAAGAATCCCGCTATCCCCGTCTGTCCTTCGCATAAACTCCGTAGAGTACACATCCCAAAACATCTACCATTGACAGCCACAAACACACGCAATGGACCCAGACGCCAGTATCCTCGAACCACCTCCCTCCGTCTACAACTACGTCCTCTCCTTCCTCCTCGTTGGTGTAGCATGGGGCTTTACGACACCGTTTATCCGGCGCGCCGCGGCGGACTTTAATGCGCGACAGGAGGCGCAGCGGGATACACAACCGGAATCACCAGAGAAGGAGGTGCCATTGAAGAGTCGCGAGGAAGAAAATAAGGATAAAAAGGACGATACCCCAGCTGAGCACGAGGAGAATAGTGAGCAGTCGGATGGTCTACGCCTTCGCAAGGTACCCTTGTCACCACCAATGAAACAACCAGCAGGGAAGAATCCCACTCCATCCAAACCATCCTGGCTCAAACAGAAACTCACCACCCTCCTCTGGACCGTCTTCAATCTCCTACGTACACCCGCTTATTCCATTCCACTCGTCATCAATCTAACCGGGAGTGTTTGGTTCTTTCTCCTTGTTGGGAAGCATGGTATTTCTCCCCTGTCTATCTGCGCGATAATGAAAGTGTTGACGGGCCTATAGAACTCTCCCTTACCGTCCCGCTGGCGAATTCGAGCGCGTTCTTGTTTACGGTGCTCGGGGAATGGTACGTGGAAAAGAAGATGATAGCCAAGGAGACGTGGTTTGGGATGGGTTTGGTCCTCGGGGGGATTGCATTGTGTGTGCAGTCAAAGCAGTAATATTCAGTAGAAAGGCAGTAATTATAACGAGAAAGACATCTCAATTGAGAGGTGAGAAAAAAAGAAAAAGAAAAAAGAATGCATCGTCCGTGAATCGAACACGGGCCTCGTCGATGGCAACGACGAATTCTACCACTAGACCAACGATGCTGTGGAAACGAACCACTCGACTATCTGATTCGCTGCTGATAATATTTCCCGCCCTTAAATTATACAAGCAAAAAAAGCTCTTTCCGACGTTCATAGACCATAGTAAGATTAGAACACATCCAGCTTGCGATGCTTCGAAAGGCGCGTATTCGAATTGTTCAAGGGTGGCAGAAGATTCATAGCGTCGCTCGTGGTTCGTGTCCCAGGTTACCGAGCAGAATTTGACCGACTTCCAATATAGTCTTCCTAGAATTCAAGCCAACGAGATAATACGTCGAAACCACCCATGTTTAAAGGGTGGCCGGACTTTGCCCAATATCCACGCCTAGGACTCGGGTTTAGCTCATTGGCCTTTTGTCTTGACCTTTTATCATTTTAGTGTAGTCATTAAAAGGCTTCTCATATAAGAGATAGTCCATTTTGTAGAGGGTAGATGAGACTTTCTTCTGTTCGCAGTTCGACTGTTGGATGATATCGGGGAATTTAGTTCGACAGGATGCTCTTGCCGGGCTAGGTAAACATTCTCGCTCATGTCTTCCAGGATACCCAGTGCTTTGTAAACCTAGGCTATGTTAGCAGTTGTGCTTTCTGTAGATAGGAGCACTAGCACTAGGATAGTGGATGTTTCCTTTGTCTCTCCACAGCTGGGGGAACGAAATGAAATCTCAGAAGATATTTCCCAAGATGCTGTTGAGGCGTCTCTTGCTGTAAGTTGCCCGTACAGTGGCCATACTTTATAGCTTTTCAGTACTCACTCTGCAAGATCTAAGTGCTGATATACGTTCCTGGTACCTGATTCATATTCGACTGCGTTGTTCATATGAACAGAGATATGGGCTGTGTTCGAATAAAGGGAGGTTGCTGGCGGATACACATGCGAGTAATAGGCTCAACTCAGTACGACGAGTAGTTTCACCTTGTTCTCTGTGTGTACTGGCGTCGTCTCCTTTTCAGATAGTTAGCTTCTATCAAACAGGAAGAAGGAATGTGATCAGAGACAAACATTTGGCGTCCCTTGTTTATCGGCCGGGGGCAAGAGAATTCTGAAGAAATTATTGTGGGAGGTTATATAGGATCCTTTCTTGGCGACCTTTAGTAGCGTTGAGTAGAAATCGAAACATGCCGATGCGTGTTGAATAGCTTGGACGTTTGGAGAGAGACATGGAACTCCGAAAGAGACTGGGTTTGCAAAGATGTGGCTGCGAGCCTGCAAGGGTAGAGGTATTTAAATATGTGATTATTAGCGCCTGAGAAGAGTAGTAATTTCCTTCTCATTTGTTTGTGCCAAACAAAACCCTGCTTTCTAACAAACCAATAAGCAACCCTTGTCTTGTCCGCGTCGTACAACCCTATCAAGATGGCACGGTCAATTGCCAGCGCCATATTCCGAGCCACTATACGCACGATGTACTTCGCTGAGCTTGCCCAATATGTAGTCCTGTTAACTAGCTTGTCTTACATCATCTTAACAAATATAAACACTGATTGACCCTTTGGAGCCTGCCATACAGTATTCTCATTGGTGATTTGCTACTATTAGCAGTCGTACAGCATCATACGAATTCTGGCGGACTATCGCAAGAGAAAGACCACTTGGGAGTTGATGAGAAGACCCGATTGTAGATTGAAATAGAGATGTTGGAGGAGGTGGCTAAGGGTCGTAGGATCAGACTTGAACGTGCTTAGCTATCTGTCCCGGAGGAGAGTGACGTCTGAATTTCGGCCTACTAGTCCTCCATTCTATATATATGACCAGAACTCCTATCGGGGAAAAATACAGCCACTTCTTCAACCGATGCTCGAGGCTTGCTGGCTTATCGTCGTCGCGCTTGCCATTTGGAGTTTTCTGCAATATCTATGGGAGTTAGCTACAAACTCTAGTCACGATCCGGATTCGCAAGAAAACGAACACCCGAGCGTTGATGAATGAACACGGCTGCAGGTTGAAATACACATGCTGGAAGAAATGGCAAAAGAGTGCAGAAGAAGGCTTGAGATTGGTTAGGGGAGTTGTGTAGGATACCGCCATTTCTGCTGGCTACCTACCTCATAATAATATGGAGTTGCTGGTTATACCTCACGGGCTATATCCAAGGATCTTCGCCCAACAAACAGGGATCGTACATCAAATCATGATTGGCCATCAACAATCCACTCATACCTCGTATATGTCGCAGCACGGCGGCTAACCGAGCACCGCACCGGGCGCCAGGCGTAAGGGCGTAAATTAAACACCTTGATCCTGGATCTCACCTCACTTCGTCTTCCCTCGTCCATCCCCTCACAACAACACATTGTCATATATCGTCAAAATGGCCTGCCGACCGAAAGTCACGCCTCCCTACTATAAACGCTTTTACTCGACTGTTAAAGACATGGTCTCTGGCATCTTTGAAATCTTTTTCGAGGGTATTCTTCCGTTTTTTGTCGCGGTTGTTTTTATCCTTGTGATTCTTTTTGTTTGCTTCTTGGTTTGTATGATGGTTGCGGGTGCGTTGGGGTATGATGTTGGGATGGATGAGAAGAAGAAGACTGAGCAGGAGAAGGGTGAGTGTCGGAATAAGGAAGACAGTCTAAGTTCGAGTGGAAGTGAGAAGGAGGACCCCGGGGCTGGTGGTGGTGATGGTTCCGGGACCGGGGGAAATGGGGAGGTGGATGAGAAGACCAGGTTGAGGGTTGAGATTGAGATGTTGGAGGGGATATTGAGAGCTCGGAAGGAGAGGCTTGGGGAGTTGAACAAGGGTTAAGTGATGAGAACTATTTGGTATGGCGCCGGCCGGGGGATGGATGTTCAATGAGCATGACGTGTGTTTCTAAATATGCAAGACACCAGCCGAAACGGAGTGGTTATTTCCTTCCAAGCCCCTACGCCGGAAGTCTCAACCCAAAACCAGAATGACATCCCCAAACCCCGGAGGGCGCTGAATATGGTGCTGAAGAAGGTGGTTAGGATATTGGAGACGGTTGTGATGAAGTGGATGGGGTAGGACAGGATTGCTGATTGGCAGGTCATTTTGGGTTTGTACAGAGTATAGTGGTTTGATTTTGGGGGGAGGGGTGTAAGTCTGTAGGGATGGAAGTTGATGAGCGTTGGCTGCCTGTTCTCTAGGCAGGATAGCAAGCGAGAGTAATGGTCTCATATTGACCACTCATGGCAAACACCGATGATCAACATAGCCGGGAAAAAAAGAAAAAAAAACTCGAAGGTAAGCACAGCCTGAAATTCTCATCCATGTATCTGTATGAAGTGCCCAGAGTACTGCATGATATGACATACACCATGTATAAAGACACTGAAAGCAGACAATTAACCCAGAACCGCTCCAGCTCACCAGACGCCAGCTGGACATCTGAAAAGAATCCACCACCAGCAAACAACAACCACCCCCAGCTATCCAGCAACAACACCCAAATCCTCCAACCTCTCACACCTCTCCCTAACCAACCCCTTCAAAATCTGCACCTCAAACCTCAACCTCGTCCTCTCATCCACCCCCTTCAACACACCAACAGCACTAGTATTCTGAATCTGCGTCTCTCCCTTTACCACATCCCGCCCTCTCTTCTGCCTCTTCGTAAGTTCCCCCGACGGATCGAAACCCAGCATTTCTGCAACCATGAAGCAGATACTCGCGAAACTGACTAGGAGCACGAGGATGATGATGGCTGCTGTGGTGAAGGGGAGGATTGTGCAGAAGAATTCCCGGATTATGGTGGTGAGGAGGGCGAGGATGGTGGAGACGGTGCGGAGGAAGTGTGTTGGGTAGGAGGTTATTAGGGAGGTTGAGCAGGTCATTTTATATAGTGGTTTAATTTAAGAGTATTGTTGTTGTAGGTGGAAAAGGAGCTGATATGCGAAAACAGTGATCTCATATGGACCACGACTATAGCCAACGCTGATACAATTGAAATAACGAGTGCTGAAAATCTCGAGAGTATCATCATTTTCATTTGTCATAAGTGATCTATCTACATAAGAGTACATCTCTATCCGCAATCAATCCAATCCGAGATCAAAACTAGAAATCAAAGAAACCAAACCAATCATCAATCATCAGCCGTAGCGTAGCACCATCACTGAACCCGCAGTGGGATAGGGTCGTAAGTGGTATTTTTAGGTAAGAAAAGTCGTAGACAAAAGGAAAGGGTATCCATTAAACGCCGCGGAACTGTTCAGTCATGTTAGCAGGGTTCTCAAGGGAAAGAAAACGCATTCAGAATTCAGGGGCAGGCTCACCATCCTCACAACCAAATACCACATAGCCCCCATAAACTTGAAAATCGAAATCCCCGCCACACTCCACAAAATCACAGCCATATAAATCTCCGCCCTCTGATTCTCCGTACTGTCACTATCCGAACTAAACTCCTCCATACCTGCGGCATTAAGCACAACCGCAGCAAGCGCAAAGTTGCAAAACACCCACACCAGCACGACGGCACTCCGGAAACCCTTGTAGTAGTCTGCCTGGCGCTCTTCTTCAGGGATCGTTTTTTCCTCCTTTGGTGGTTTGACGGCGAATTTGGCGAGTTCCGCTTCGTACTGCGCGTTGAGGTCGCCATCGTCCTGGGGGATGTTGACGTCGACTTTGCCGCCGGGTTTGAGGTTTGCGGAGGGCAGTTTTTCGGCTTTGTCGTCGCCTTTTGTGCCCCAGGTTATGTCGTGGGTGTTGCAGAAGGCGTAGATGTTGAGGACGTTGATGTAGGTGGGGGTGAGGAGGATGTATTGGATGAACTGGTTCGTTAGCTTGAGCTTTAGGGCAGTAATAGGGGAAGACTTACGGAAGTGAACATGTGCCATGGGTCCAGGAAGATAAACGACGCGATGAACCACATGACATACGTCGCGCCCAGAGACACTATGATACTGAAGAACTGCTTGTTTGTAAACAAGTCTGAGAACGTGAAACTATGCTTCTCGACTTGCTGCTGGATAGATCGGACCGTCACGAACACCGCGGCAAACGCCAGGTAGATCATGATTCCAATCCAGAAGTACACCATGGTCATGTAAAACTTGTTCGAGCCGCCAGGTCGGTTACCCAAGGCCAGGACGAAACAAGTTACCAGAGTCGCGAGATAGAGCCATTCGAATACAACACCGAGAACTTTACCAGCCGTACCCAGGAGTTCTTTGTCACCGAGATAAGTCGTAAGGATATGGAAGACCAGGAAGAAGTTGCCAATACCGAACCAGGCAAAGAGCATAGCGATAGTTTGATAAATGAACTCAACCATCAACATCGTCTTCCGGATAAAGCTATGATCACTCCGCCAGATCTGGTAGAAGTGCGCAATGGCGTATACAGCAGCGAAGAAACTACCGTTCAACCAACGACGACGCTGCAAGATGAATTCCGCCATACGATCTGGCACATCAGTCTCACCGGTCGACGACTTGACGTACTGCAGCAACCAACGGCAGTTCCGCTTGGACACGATTTCGAAACACAGAATACGGTCTTCAGCCAAGTACATATTTGCTGTGAAGATACCCGCATTCGAACCGTGCATCTTCTCACCCAGGAAGTACCGTTCCAATGGACCTTGGCCGTTCTTATCGTTTTGTAAAGCGACGTATCGGTAGGCGGAGAAGGCACCTGGCAACACAGTGATAAAACCAAACGAGGACTCGAGCGGTTTGTCGAGAATGTTGCTCAGCTTGTATTCGAAGTTTTGGCCAGCGATTAGCGGGTTCAGGAGCTTTTTGCCGTGCGACAACATGACCTTGATTTCACCACAGGCGCCACCGCACATGGGCTCCACGTCAAAAGCCTTCCACAGATGGTAGATAGAATCCTTTCCGGGTTTTGTTCCTGCATCCAGAAGAACGCAGATGTTGGGGTCCAACACGCGACCGAATGCCTGGAAGAACCAACGGTGGGAGTTGATCTTCTTCTGGTTCTTTTCCTTCAAGCAGAAGATCATCTGCACCGGGACCGCGCCGCGCTTCAGCGAGACGTGTTGGCCTTTCAGTTCCACGCCCATTTGAGTGGTGTACTCGTAAATGTGGGCTGTCACGTCCTTGCCGTTGACCTGCTGCTTGGCGATTCCGTCCTGGTAGACACCCAGACCAGCCAGAACAGCGCGAGTCCGCGGGTTGATCTTAGCACGGCCATCACTGATCACACAGACGACAATCTTCTTCCAAGCATCCTTGCCCCAGGTTTTGCTGCTCGTGCGGGAGACCATGTGCTCGATGTTTTTGAAAACACCGCCCATTGTGCGCGCGAACAGGAAGTCATCTTCATTATACATGGTGACGGCAATGAACAATTCTGTGTGTCGCGGTTTGGCGAAAAGCTTCTGACGCAGCGTGAAGCGTTCTTCGAAGAAATCGTTCGGATCGCATGTCGCAGCGGAATAACGCATGTGCGTGAACTCATCACGCCCCGGAGGTTCAGCGTGGGGCACTTGCGAGAGCAGTCGTGGTGCGATGGGGCAGTCGAGCACGAGGTTTCCGTTGAACAACTGCACTTCCTTGACCGTCTTCCATCGCCGGAGCGGGGCCGGACTGGGTGTGTGCGCAAGCCCCGGGTCGTCGTGGTACTCGTCGCTGTACTTATCCGGACCAAAGGGGTTTTCTGGGTGCTGCAAAATGGGAGTATGATCGTCCTGGAGGTTTTGCTGGTGTCCCAGATCATAGCCCTCCTCTGGCGTAGCCGTAGGTCGGTACGGTTCGGTGTAGTAGGCGTCGTGGTGAGCCTCGGGGTCGAGGGTGTAGTCATACCCAGGGTAACCGACGTTCGGACCGTGGTCTTCGTAGGCTTCATTATGTCCGTAGGAATTGGGCAGCCTGGTCACCGAGTACTGTGGTCATTAGCATTGTTGTGGTGATCGTCGCGGAGTCAACTCACCGTCGGTTGCTCGGCCAAACGGTCGCTGGAGGGCATTTCCAGGTGTCCATGAGGCGCATAAGGATTATCTGACAGCTGGTAACCGTTAAATGGATGTCCTGGCGAGGGTGTGCGCTGGGCGTAAGGATGCATCATGTGAGCGTGGTCATCTTCCCCGTAGGGGTCTGCGGGGGTTAGTTTTTGCATTTCCCAGGTACAAAATCAACAATAACAATTGAGAGGAGCTCTTTTCGAGTAAGAAAAAACAACAACAACAAAAAGAATAAATAAAATAGTTAAGATAAATCCCGGAGAATGCACCGAAGAGGCGCAACAATGCGACGGGTGGCACCAGCAAATAACAGAACAAACTGACCTGGATCTAAGCGATTGTAGGACATGGTCGCACTTAATAGCCTGTTCCAATCACAGTCTCATCCGAAGTTTCGACCAGGGGAGCCAAGAAATTGGGAGGAGGGCGACGAAATAACGAGCAGCGCTGCCGTGACGGATTGACAGGACCGTTGTTCGGTGTTTCAGGACAGCACCTGATACAGGATTATGGGGATGGAGGGGGTGTATCACCTCGGAGAATACCAAGTACGCGTAGGGTGGTAGAATAGTAAGACAGAGAGAATGGAAGAGTTGAAAAAAGCTGAAAGAAGAAGTGTTTGTTCGGAATGCCGATGACGATGCAGATGGCGGTGCGTCCACGAGGACGGGAGAACACAGTCCACTTTGGGGTCAGTGGCCAATTAGAGAAGAATCCCCGGACCTTTCCGATGAAAAAATCGATCTGAAAAGGAAGCGAAATGGAACAATCAACAGCGTCCATGGGAGCTTGCCAAGCGGTATCCAATTGGAGCGTCACTGGGACAACAGTGCACCGCCACAGGCGCCACACTCATCAGCCACATTTATCAGCCACACTTCTTTTTATAGACAGGCTGCAGAATTTGCGATATGAATAGATTGGTATTATACGAGTACGGAGTGCTCTATAGAATAAAGAGAATTCCTCATGCACGGAGTAGACCGAGTGCAGTGTAGCTCTCCACAATAATAGTACTCTGGTGTTCGCGGATATACCTCGGCATGCATATACATACAGGTACGGGAGAGCACCTGCAACATCGATCATCTACTATTAGTGTTCTATCATGTTATTCACCTAGCGTATAACAATTGATCTTTTATAGCATGGGTGTCTCTACATATAAAATCCCGTAATCTCGTACTCGTATCTCTCCGCATCTCACGTGCGGCACGTGCCCCTATCGATAAAGCTCTTCACCCCACCTCATGCTTGACTGCTCATACCATACAACACCACACCAGTTCAAAGAGACGTCACAATGTCCAACTCCAAACCCATCAACGTCCTCTTCGTCTGCCTCGGCAACATCTGTACGCCGTCACTCCCATCACCACCCCGCCATACCACACCCCACTAACACAAACAGGCCGCTCCCCCATGGCCGAAGGCGTCTTCCGCAACGTCGCCTCCTCCCACCCCCAAATCAACGAAATCGACTCCGCCGGCACAGGCGCCTACCACGTCATGGAGCCCCCGGACCCGCGCACCATGTCCACCCTGCGCTCCCACGGCATTAAAAACTACAACCACGCCGCCCGCAAAGTCACCCGCGAGGACTTTCTGACCTTCGACTACCTGCTCGCCATGGACAAGTACAATCTGCGGGATCTACTGGATGAGCGTGCCGCTGTGCTTGCGTCGTTGGGTAAGGGCGGTGGTGCTGAGAAGAAGGGAAGTAAGGCTGCTGCTGCTGCGGCGGCGGCGGAGGCGAAGGGGGAGGATGTCAAGGTTGCGGAGGTGCGGTTGTTTGGGGATTTTGGAAAGGGGGGTGTTGTGCATGAGCGCGTGGGCGGGGGTGAGGTCGTGCAGGATCCGTATTATGGGGGGTCGAATGGGTTTGAGGAGGTTTATCAGCAGGTGGTCAGGTTTTCGCAGGGGTTTTTGGAGCATTTGGAGAAGAGGAAGTAGGTTTTTGTGACTGGGATGATTTATGATTGTACAGATACCCTCAATAGAATAGACAACGTCAACCATGTACACAAATTCGGAGATCCAAGCCTCGTTGGCCTGGACAGAAACAACTAACCCCGCAAACACCCTCAAGTTATAATCAACCATTCACATCGCCAATCTCATAACAAGATCCGCTCCAATCTCCCCATTCGAAGCCAACAGCTCGCGGGATGCCCCTAGACGACACAACTTCTCCACCACACCAGACACATAATGAATCATGAGTTCTCGAAGCGGGGATCCCCCTCCAGGTTCAGCCCGCGCAGTGTGCTTATAGGTGTAGTCAAGAAGATCGACGACCACCCGACCACTCTTCTTCAGGGACGGGTTGCTGAGATCCCTATGGAGAGACTTGAGGCATTGCTGGCGCATCGACTCAACCAGGAATCTGGTGGCAAGGACGTACAGCCGGATGTGGAAAAGAAGGTCTGGTTCCGTGGCGACTGATGCAGGGTTTCCGTCGAAGCGCAAGTTTAGGAATTGTTTGATAAGCTCGTCAATGACAGTCTTCTGGCTGCTTCACAAGTCTTGCTAGGGACAGAGGAAACTGATTCCTAGATTGCAATACTGAACGACACTAGATACGGATGGCTATCTATGACTCTCAAATTTCCGTTCTCTACTTGACTAGTGATCAGCACGAGCATACCCCCGATATTCGTCCCTTTAGTCCAGCTAAGTGCAATGCACTTCCCCTCCCTCATGAGTGTGACAGTTCTAAACAAATTAGCCAACCGCAGCAACCACCTCGAACAGGAAACTACTCACCTCAGCCAAATTACCACCATCTGCCTTATCCTCAGTATGCTCATGCTCATGCTCATGATCATGCTGCTCTCCAGGACATCCAACGCCCGGAACAACAATATCAAACGCATAAGCCTCCAGCGCAAAATACTGCAAAGTCTCCGAGTCCCTCGTCGAAACGCTCTTGTTGCTAGCAGCCAATTCAATAACTTCATCATAACCATCTGCGAAATGATCAACCCAGTTCTGGCCAATCGGAGGCATATGGAAAAGCCTATGCAGCAGGTCTGCAGCCCAGAAGGTGTTTGTCTCGGAGTTGGAGACTGTGTACCCGAGGGAACACATGGTAGTCAGAGAGCGGCGCTCTATGTAGCTCAAATTGCAGATGACGGTTTCGTTAGGGGCGGCCGTGTCGCGCCAGTGGCCGGCATAACCTGCTAACATCAGTATCAATGTCAATATATACAGAGATTGAAGACGAACCGTCGATTTCACACTTCCCATCCGGATTATCGCACCGGAAAAGCACACTGCCCTTATCTCCGCTGTTCAGGAGTTCATAAATGCCAATTGGTTCAAACGAAGGCCTGTTCCCGAAGTACTTCCGGTAAATCGAGCTTTTGCTACCCCAGCGGAGGATGTGCTCTTTTGCGTGCGCGGCTAGAGCGATGGACTCGTTGAGGCCGGTTTCGATCTGCAGACGCTGGGTCGCGTTACAGCTTGAGTGGATGGGGTATTGGGTTACCGCGCTTGAGTCCCAGGGAGATGGGGATGGGGTGGTTTGATTCTGCACGGGGGTGGGAATCGCTGACACGGCGGAGGAGAGGAGGAGGAGGAAGGGGATAAGGGACGCCATTTTGATTGAGATGTCTTGGGAGTCTCTGGTGATTTTGAGCATAGTCAGGACTACGTAGGGTTTTTATACTGTTGTTTTGCGGGATGGTTTGCCTTGGCGTGACAGCTGCCAAGTGACAGTCGTAAATAGAGCCATCTTAGGGTGTATCTCCATCTTCGTATATAGGGCCAAGAGGCACCTTGCAGATCAGGTCAGTGTTGGTTCGGATAATTCCGCCTAACCCTAAAGATCTCATGTCGGGCATGCATTACGAGACTATCACCGAGAATCTGATACGAACACCTGCGAAGGAACATCAAAAATTTAGCCGAGCATCTGATGTCACTTGCATGTGTTTCCTCAAAGATGCATGTATGGTTTTTCGTGCTCCGGGGCAGTTATCAGCGTGAACCCGCGCGATATACGAGCGAGAGCGGAGAGTGCCAAGGGCTAGGCAAGGACCTTGGAAGAAACAAGCCGTGCCAATTCCCAAGGGCTTGCTTATAACGCTCCTATTAATTGGAGATACTCCAGACTACAGTGGGTGGAAATGCCCGGAACCTCTCGGCAGAGGACGATATCCTACTTGGCATGAATACCTTGTAAGAAAGTTGGCTTCTGAAGGGTTCGGACCGGGAGAGATACGGGATGAACCAGTCAAGATTGATAATTGCATTAAGTACTTATGTATCTCATTTGACTTTCATATGGACAATCCTTTTTATGTAAATTATTCTTGGCAAAAACAGCTAAGATTAAACGGCAAAAGAATCAACAGAGAATTGTCCGGAACCTCCCAAAAACACTCTATCATGTCGTTAAATTCATGATGATATCCGTTCCGATGTCACTAGAGGCTTCCAATAACTCGCGAAACATAGCGTGCTTGGACAGCTCTGGAGCTTTGCTGGCGGCGTAATGGCTGACCAATTCTCGAAGCGCAGACCCCCCTCCAGGCTCGCTCTTTCCGGTAAGACTGTAAGTGACGTGGAGAAGGTCAATAATTAGACCAATATCGGATGTCTTGTCAATGAGTTGTTCGAGGTCCCGATGGAGAGACGCGAGGGACTGTTCACGCAGCGACTCAACCAGGAATCTGGTTGCCAGCACGTATAGTCTAGCATGGAAGATAATGTCAGGGGTGGAAGTTTTTGATGCGCATCTGCAAGCATCGAAATTCAGCTCGCGGAAACTGACAGTTAGATAGTAGGAAATACAAAGCTGAGCGTGTCTCATGTTATTGTCATTAAAATCGGGGGACCGCGGGTTGGTACTCGTCATCGCGCGGCGGTTCAGATACGGAATCCACGAGAACCTTGATCTTATCACTTTTTTGTCTTCGGGATAGGTTTTCTCAGAGTCATTCGCGGTGCAAATAGGTGTCGTATATCTGCCAGTGTATAAGTGTTCGCAAAGCCCCCCAAACACATCGACATCGACATCATCAAGTATCGCTACGCCCGTTGTCGACTCCTTCATCAACCCATTATTGATCATAGCGGTCAGGGGATCTGATTTTCCTTGAACGATGCTCGCATGGATGGTCATGGGGGTTCGGTCCTTGCCAACGAGGAAGGTGAACTGTGGCGACTTGATGATTCTATAGAACGTTAGCGAATGCGTAGGGTGACTTGGTATTTAATGGTACGAACGATGTATAGTAGCTCGTGCTTTCATTGTTCATTTTGCCCCAGAATCCGACAGTTGGTGATGACCTGCGTTGTCGTATCGGCAGAAGTGCCAGGTCAGGAATCAACAGCCAGATGTGTGAACGTGGGATACCTGGGGAGCTATTGGGCTCAGATGGAGAAAATTGGATGTGGGGTTGAAGCTGAACGAAATGCGCGTTTCCTAAGGAAATTGTCCTCTTTTATCTTGCAGAGCCGTTGGTCTTCAACCTTTCATTCTTTGTCGTTCCTATGGCGAAGACTGCTACGCAGTCTACCGCGATCTCACTGGGTTCTTTATCCGATGCTTTTGTTTGCAAGGAACTGCAGCTGGACCTACTCGCCCTATTATATGTTCCTTATATGGCAGTATTTATCGTATGAACTACCTACATTGTAGAATGCATAAATGGTCAAGCCAAGAGAACCTATAAGAAGCGCAGTAGCTCACTATGAAAAGAGCCCATTTGGCAAACAAAAGTGTGTTTCATTCAGTCTTTTCTTGTAAGAAGGATGTCAAGTTATAAACGCAGTAAGTACCCGACATTGTCCAAAGACGCTGATATCAAAAACAACACCAAATCGACATTCCCATGCAGAAATTGATGATATCACCCGATGTATATTGACATAGGGAGCCCGGAAATATCTTCAGGGTAGCTTTTCAGTATTGAAGATGGGAATAAAACGCAAGCCTGCTTACCTGGGCCCAAACTCAGTTCCCTAGGCTGGCTCATCTCAACGCCTTTTTGAATTCACCATGTTCGACGTTGACACCGAGCGGACGCATTGAAATCCCAATATCACGGGCATATGCGTCCAACGTAGCCTTGCCAAGCGTAATAATGTGGATGAGTCGACTCATAGACCATGTAATCCTTCGCTGTGATCACCATGTCCGCAAAGATTGGGTCCGTGTGAGATTGGTTATGTGAGAGCCTGGCAGATATTGCGTATATAGTCTCTGAGTTCGATCTAATGTGCAACAAGTTTGCAGTTGTGCCTGGCAGTAAATGTTCGCCTCTCTTCAGTCACATGACACCCTTCTATTATTGTCACTTCCTTTCCTTGTAAGCAATTATAATCTTACGAACAGCACGCCACAGAGAAGTAACCGCTGGTGAGCATGAACGACCATGTCCCTCTTGCATCTACCAATTGAGGTTCTCCTAAATATCACCGACGAACTGAAATACCCCGAAGCCAGCGCCCTCGGCCGCACATGCAGCAACCTCTATGGGCGATTGAATATCTTCCTGTATCGACACGACATTCACCACTACAATTCCTGGGGCATGTGGAGGGCCATAGAGCTATGAAGCGAGTCCGCGCTGCTAAAGTTCATCGAGCAAGGTGCCAATCCGTGCGCTATGGAGCGGATGGGTAGATCTCTTTACTATAACCGTTATATTCCCATATGAGGAGTGTGCAGACGAGGAGGACGAGCCTGGCACAGAGGAGATTGCCGACGTGGCTCGACAGTATGAATACTTGCGTCATTACTGGCACCGAGTGAGCATCGGCAAGGAACTTGGAAACAGTAATTCTGGTGACCACGAGTCGGACTCAGACGTGTCGTCCTCAAAAAGCAACAGGCGCCCCATTCCTCCGTACCGGCGGCCCCTCGAAACCCGCCAATCTGCGCGGCTGCGAAAGCAGGTCATATAGGTGTTTTGAGAATCCTCCTCGCGCATGGTGCCAACCCAAATACCCAAGCTACTGCAATACAACGCCCTTAATTGGTGCCGCGAACTTTGAGCATGCAGAGGCGGTCGCACTGTTACTAGACATGAGCGCGTGGCCAAACTCATGACTTATTCGGGCATTGTGCTTTGGCACTGGCCGCTAGTTATGGACTCGTTGGTGTGGCAAAGATTTTACTTGCGCACCCGCGAATTGATCCGGATCCGTGCTCGAGACAGCACCGTATTGGTCGTCGACGGGTTTTGTCTCCCTTGTACCTTGCGGTCAAGCACCAGCATGTGGAGATAGTGCAGATGCTATTGGATAGAGGCGTTGATACAAGACTGGAAAGCCTAAGTTACCAACCATGCCTATGCGCCGCAGCAGAAAATGGGGACTTAACAATAGTTCGCATGCTGCTGGACAAGGGCGCTGAAGTGACGCCGCCACGAGGCCTATGCGATGAGGGCACTTTTTTGAATGCGGCGAAGGGTGGTAATGCAGACGTGATGAGAATTCTGATGAAGACGGGCGGATTTAATTCCAAGCTAAGGTTCAAAGCGGACACGATGCTGATTCTGGCGGCCATTAAAGGAGGGGAGGATCTACTTCGTCTTTTGGTGGAAAATGGCTTGGATCCGAAAGACTCGGGTCAACATGGCCAAATGGCATTGTATGTTGCTGAATTGTACGGGAATACCGAAGCTGTGAATTACCTGGAGAGCCTACACAGAGGCAATGAGAGTCTAGAAAGTGTCTACGATTTAATGTGTTTAGGCCTTCCCAAAATTCTATCCGATACATGTCCCTTCGGCTTCGAGTTCCGATAACAGGAAACCCTGACGCAAGACCAGTGATGCCATACTTCGGTCATTTCCTACTATCTCCCGTGCCTAACTAGTATAAGCATTCTATTCATTAATCACTTCAAAGATCAAAAACAATGGCTTCGTACCTGGTCACCGGAAGCTCCAGAGGTCTCAACCTGGGCTTTTGCAATATGCTTGCTTCCAAGCCTGCTTCCGAGGTTTCAAAGGTTTTTGCAACTGCGCGCAGACATACCGATGCTTTGAAAGACTTGGTCTCACGGTATCCCCGGCGCGTCGAGTTCGTATTGATGGATGTGCTCTCCGAGGAGAGTGTCCAGAAAGCTACGGAGCAGGTTGAAAAGTCTCTCGGCGGCAAGGGTCTGGATGTTTTGATCAATGGAGTGGGGATCATGCCTTTCGCACCGGAGGGTGTTCACACAGTGTGTGTATACGGCCTTGTTCTGTCTCAATTGAGATAGCCGTCTGATTTGAATAGGAATAATCTCGGCTCCATCTTGAGCAGCAATGTTTTGGGCGCCCACTTAGTAACCAGAAATATTTTACCGCTTTTAAGGGAAATTTGAAGAAGGTTGTTAATATGTAAGTTTTCATGTTTGTACTAATGGTCCAGGCACTGATCATGGTTAACTCCACTTCACTTGGCTCGACTACACTGGCGCCGAAGTACCACACGCACATGCCTACACCAGCCTACAAGATCTCCAAGGCAGCCCTTAACATGCTCACGGTACAATATGCCATGGATTTTGCGGATCAAGGCTTCATATTCTTCGTCATCTGCCCGGGGGTAGGTCTGTCACCAGGATGAGGGATTCGTTGATGCTGACACGTATTTCTAGTGGGTGAAGACGGATCTTGGGGCGAATTTGCCGACTTGACGATAGAACAAAGTGCGAATGCAATCCTGAACGTTGTATTCAACTCGACACCCCAGGCAAACAACGGAAAATTCATGAACATCCATGTGCCCGGGTGGGAGAGGTCCGAGGGCATCAACGAGTACAATAGTGGTGAAATACTGTGGTAGGCTACACGGCATGTGAAATTAATGGACAATGTCAATAAAGCCCGACAAGTTAATATGTTGGTATTATACAAGTATCGAATAATTAATCCGACTTCAATGGCGTGCAAACTACTATGTTAGCCTCTGAAGAGCCTAGATCCGGGCTGTAGAGGATTAATGCGGAATGATTTGCATATACGGCAGGTCGCAGCCTATTCCTCACACTTTGAATAGAAGCTAATGGAAAATACCGTATTTGCGCCATGGTGCCGAGCCATTAGCACCAACTCTCGCAACCAACCGGGGATGACAGCGATCCAACTGAGCATGTCAAGGATCCCAAGTAAAAGTCCCGTCTGACCAGCCTTATGGGTCCAGAATCAGTCCACTGGATTTCCGATGATGGGTTTTCAGCAACTATCTGATTGCCAAGGGTCTGCAAGGTAAGGTAATTGAGCAGAGCCTCAACCATGAACGGGCGAATCATTGTGTGTTTGCTCCAATTTTCTCATGTTGCAGGATTTCGGCGAGCTCTTGTTCACCAATTAAACATCGAGTTCGTGTGCGGAGGCTCAGCTAATTACATATTCTTGCTTTTTCTCCTGCATGAGGCCTGAAACTAGGGGCGGTGCAATACGAAGGGGGATGGAGGGATAAATTTTGCAGGTTGAGTAGTGTGAATCCTCGGAATTCTTCTCTCAACGGCTGACAGTTGATATATTATATAGATGGGATGAATGCTGTTCCGGTCGATAATTTCCAAACATTATCATTCGAGCAATCACCATGGCAGGCCCTCAAACATCGCCCAACTTCTACCCGGACCAATACCCTCTACAGCCCAATGTGGAATTTATATTTACCTCCGACGAGAGCTGGTCTCACGTCGAGGATATGGCCCTGCGAAGACGAATTCAGAACAAGGCCGCTCAACGAAGATATCGTACGTTCTCTCCCCAGTTCCCAGTTTTCTGTTGCATATCTGACAAAAGTACCAATCAGGCCGCAAAATGAGAGAACAACAAGCAGCATCCACAGCGGGGCACCGGATTCCCGTTCCTTTGACGATGGAGCTTCCCTCCGATCTGCCTTGGTATCCCAATTCCACACAGGGGCCGAATACGACAGCAACGGGAGAACACACTCCGGCGCTATCATGGAACCCGGAAACAAGTGCATTTCGCAACGGGACGCCGAGTGAGTCATGGCAGTACCAAGGACAGGATGATTTACTTTTCCCTCCTTCGGGTGACCTCTCTCGTCCGTCATCGGCATCGTCTTGCCTCAGTTCAAATGCATTTTCTCAAGACGCGGGCTATTTGGATCAAACCGGGCGGGGTTTTCACGGGGCACTGCCTATTGACGATCCGTTCCTTGCCGTCGGGGTACCCGAACGTAATTGCCAGGTATGAAGAGTCGTAATTAAAATAATTAGCATCGACTTACATCTTTGAACAGTCATCACCTCTTCCGCTGTGTTCAAAAGATACAAATGCAGACCGCTTAGCGAAGCGCATTAAGAGGACACTGGACGAACTATCTCTACTGTACGACATTGGCATTGAACTGGAGCTGGTACCCCAGGATAACGATATGTTTACTCAGTTGGAGAGTTTAAAGAAAGGGTTTTATAAGGCCATGAAGGTGGCATGACTAGAGTATAGGGAGGTGTGATAACATATCGTGATGATCATGATAAAAACTTGTTTTATTAGTGTGCTGCAATTTCTAATCCCAACTCGTGAAAGACCACTTTTATTGGAGCTTCCTAAACTATCACAATATATAGTCTCTTATTACGAATATACGATAGAAGACTACAAAATGGCGTATGTGGAAGAGAAGGACAGGAGAGGAGTGCTTGCTAAATCTAGTACTTCTTCAATATGGACGGCAAGAGCCGCCTCGCTAAATCTGCAGGCTTACCATTCGAGTTCCATATCCAGTTAGCTCACGCTCCTGAGCCTAGTGAGATGCCTACCACATCTTCGTATAGCCTTTGATGGCTTCTTCGCGGAACCATTCTCCATTGTGACTCAATATCCCGTGATTTGCGGCTCTTGTAGCGTTGACAGAAGGGCCCACGTGGTCTGATCTCAGTTCTGATTCTGTCCAATCGACGTTTTATGCTAGAGTACGTCGGAAGCTGGTTTCAGGATTCGACCGGAGTCACCGTTCGTGATGACACTCGCCGCTGTAGCGTCAAAATAGTCTGATGCCCTGAAAATACCCCAAACAGTGACTCAACGTCTCAGATCCTGCAATATAGTTAGGATATTTCTCACGATGGGGGCCGAGAATGGTAAAGCATAAGGGCACAAGCCTTGCATTTCGCCCTATAAGCATACGGACGTGGTGTCAGCATTCATCAACGTTAGGGCTCAGCCCGTAAGCTGATCTGGCAGGAACCGACTCAGCCCTAGGGCTGTGGTCGTTATACGACTGTTTAATCTATGGAATTAGAATAGCTTTGTTTGAGAATGCTAACGGGATGAGATGACTGACAGGCTATGGGAATATCAGAGATAAGGATTAATTGCATGTAGTATATATATCTGAATGACGACGATCATCGAGAGTCTCTGTTGTGATACGATAAATAGGCAAACTTGCATAACTTTACTCTGTTCAAACATGAAGCAATTATTTTCAAGTCTGCTTTTCGCGACTGCTGCATGCGCAGCCAAGTAAGTACCAACGGCCATACTTTGCATCGTCACGGACTAACATGTAGATAGGCTCTCTCAGGGCTTGACACAAGCACAAACAAATGGGTAAGATGAGCATTCATACTCTTTCATGTTGAGAGTTGGTCACATTACTGATGTTCACTAGACTTTCGACATGGGGCACACTAGATAACCCACAATTCCCCGATTTCCTTCCATCGCATGACGGATCTACGGACAACCCATGGGAGAACCTGAGCAACAAACGTCGGGATAACGATCCATATCCCGAAGTGCCTTATACGGGAGTAACGAGATACTATGATTTTGAAGTTGCTCGAGATGTCCTCTCACCTGATGGCTATGGTAGGTCATAAAGACGGCGCGATTATTGAGATTAAACTGACATTCCGCAGAGAAAAACGGAATCTTCGTCAACGGACAATTCCCTGGTCCTGCAATTGAAGCAAATTGGGGAGATTGGGTGGAAGTAACGGTGCATAATAACATCACGGGTCCCGAAGAGGGCACAGCGATGCATTGGCACGGTATCTCCCAGAAAGGAACCCAATGGGCCGAGTATGTATCCTTTCAAAAGCATTAGACTACGGCATTACTAACGATCTTAGTGGCGTCCCTGGCGTATCCCAATGTCCCATCGCTCCAGGTTCGTTCTTTACCTACCGATTCCGCGCAAGCGAGTACGGAACCTCTTGGTGGCACTCGCACTATTCCGCTCAATGGACAGCCGGGGCATTCGGACCCCTCATTGTCTACGGTCCAAAGCACATTCCGTATGATGTTGACCTCGGACCCATCATGCTCGGCGACTACTACCACCGCGATTACTTCGAAGTCGTAGAAGACGCCGCCAGCAACAGTACCGACCTGAATGTCTACGCACCCTGGTCTGACAACAACCTGATCAACGGCAAGAACAACTACAACTGCTCCATGTCCAAGAAAAATGCGACGTGCGTTGACGACGCGGGACTGGCGCAGTTCCGGTTCCAGCCTGGCAAGGTCCATCGTCTGCGGTTGATGAATATTGGTGCTGCGGCGCTCCTTCACTTCAGCATTGACGGACATAAAATGCAAGTCATTGCCCAGGACTTTGTACCCGTTGTGCCGTATGAAGCAGACGTTGTTACTTTGGGTGCTGCGCAGCGGACTGATGTTCTGGTGATGGGAGATGCTGATCCGAGTGAAACGTATTGGATTCGATCTAATATCTCGACCAATTGCTCCAATACATACACTTCCATGGCTTGGGCAGTTCTGTCCTACGAGGGGAACGATGATATCCAGGAACCGACAACTGACAGCACAGACGCCGTGAAAGAGGCTGACCGCAAGGACTTCTTATGCAAAAATGTAGGTCTAGAACCGTCCCCATGGAAATTTTGATTACTAACGGTCCACAGGACGACCTGAACAAAACGGTTCCATTCTTCCCCCAAGCCCTCAAAGAACCCGACATCACAACCACGATCCAAGTCGATCTGTACACCAACGAAACAGGCCACCATTTGTGGACTATGAACAACCGAACACAGCGAACAGACTATAACAACCCGCTTCTCCTCCTCGCTAACGAAGGCAATTTCTCAATTCCAGACCCGGACTGGAACGTCTATGACTTCGGAACTAGCAAGACCGTTCGCATCGTGCTGAATACTGTCTATCAATCGGCGCATCCTATGCACCTTCACGGGCACTCTTTCCAAGTGCTTGCCGAAGGAGACGGTCCCTGGGATGGCACAATCGTCAACCCACATAATCCAACCCGTCGGGATACACACATGCAACGCCGCTACGGACACCTGGTAATTCAGTTCGAAGCTGATAATCCAGGCGTGTGGTCATATCATTGCCACATTGCGTGGCACGCCAGTATGGGTTACAACATCATGATTCTAGAGCAGTCAAGGGACATCGAGGATGTGGAGATCCCGATTTATATGGAGCAGACATGTAAGGATTGGGATCGGTGGTCAAAGTATAACGTGGTTGAACAGATTGATTCGGGCATTTAGGCTAGTCTGGGGGATGCATTTGGGATGAGATTGCGAGTTGGACGGTCGCATGAGGCTTGTAAATAGCGTGTCTGTTTTTGTTTGCGATTTTAGATATGAGTTATGAGCGTCAATGCATAGCGATAGTTCATTTTGTGAAGATTTCATCTCTAACTCGGGTTCCAAATAGATATATCCTGCAACATTGGTATTGAACAGCCTTACGCTATAGAAGAGATATATAATACCAGAGGGCCCATCATCATAACGGATTTTGATGTTCTCGGTTATTGTTTTATTTTCTCGTTTGGTGGGTTCATAGTCCGAGGCTTGGAAATGCGTTTTGATAAAGATGTAAATGATTGTTGACGGCCGATCGTACGAAGTAGCCCTATTTCACCTAGAACTCCAAGGAGAAACTTTTCCATATACGAGAAGTATATCCATGGTATGTTATCGTTTGCCAACTTTACAGTGTCAATGTAAATCCCCGCACATTAAGGGAGGGGGGGGGGGAAGTTTAAGTATAGAACAGCCCTTCAAATGCAAATCGAAGACACTCTATTGACATTTATATCCCTAAGAAACACTAAATATAAACAAGCAAAACACAATAGAAAAGCCAAAAACAAATCAAAACCCGACAAGCACTCTTTATGCTGCTGCTGCTGCATTCTCAAATCCGATCACCTTGACAGGACCCTTGTGCACACCCCTCAACTGTTTTACCTTATCCAACTGCTCCTCGGTAAGCGACTTCTCAATGCCTGCCCTAGGGTAAAGAAGCATGGTATTCGGATACTGCGCCTCGAAGACAACATCCTCATCCTCCCAATCCCACAGTTCGGACTTCTCCCGGTAGAAGTACGGCCGTCCGTCCTTGTACATCAATCGGTGCGTATCACGCACGGCCTTGGAGTGGACAGTAGTGTAAGTCCCGTCAAGAGCCACAGCAATGGAGCTATGCCAGGGCGACTTGGGGAAGTCACCAGAGCCTTGGACAATCAGGGGAATAGACAGTTTGACGTTGCCGCTAGACGGGTGAATGGACAACCGCACATGCTCGGGCTTCATAGCTTGCAAAAACTTTGTGAACGACTCTGCCCTGATCATCATGCTGATAGCGACCTTCTTGACAATCTTGCGGTACTTCTGGCCACTGGTGGCATGCGCTGCTACCGGGCTGTGGCGGAGGTCTGTCTCCAGGAAGCGGATAAAGCCGCAGTAAGTGAGGAGGGTATCTGGGTCATCACGCATCATTTCACGGACTTCTTCTTCGGTACGGCCATATTTCTCGAGGATCTCATTGCGGCATTTTTGGGCGAGCGAGAGGTAGGATTCTTTGTTGAGGGGTGTGTCGGCTGTGTAGCCGAGGATGTCCATGACTCGGAAGAGTTTTATCGATTTGTCGTAACCCTTGGACTTGGCCATTTGGACGAGGCCGTCGCCATAGGCCCAGGTGTTTTCGTCGGAGATTCCGACCACATCTGTGCTGGTTAGTCAGGGCTATATCTCAAGAACTAAAGTAAACATACCGTCGAACAACAACCCATCTGTAGCAATATGAACCTCGCCTCCAGGTGGGTAAACCACCTTAATATCCTCGCACAGCTGGTGGAGACGAGACAGTGCCAGCTCCTCACCCAAATCAGGGAGAACACCGGTAACTTTGTCCACTTGGTTGATCTGCGCAACATCAGGTTAGCCATGCTTCGTTCATGGATATCTGGGTATTACTTACACTCTTCCAAGGAAAGGCAGGGAGGATCATCTCAATAGCATGTCCCTTTGCCACCTGTGTCCTTACTCTGTCCATGAAGAACGACTTGCCAGTCCAACCGGTAACCGGTCCGTCTACATCTTTAGGTTGGGTGTGAAGACCATAGCCCCCAATAACATCGAGGATGTCGCTGGCGAGTTTGTCCCAGTCGGTTGGCTCTGGCTCACTGATGATAGTGACCGCTCTGTCTTCTTCAACTTCGAGGTCGTCTTCGGATTCAAGTTCTAGAGTAAGGGTATTAGTAGGCACACCGAGAAGGGTTACCAGAAAGATAAATACCAGTAACGGTGATGGTGACCCCATCCTTAGGGACCTTGGCGTAGTCATCAGCCGAGGAAGCCTTCGATGGTGCGTTGACTTGATGAACTTCAACAACTTTGGACTCTGGAATACCGGCATCGACATCGGAGACGGAGGAAATTTTGAGAGACTGGCTCTGCCACTGGAAGAGCATCTCTCTCCACCATAGTGGATTGAACAGCTTTCGCTCAACCGGAAGAGAAAGAGATGCCATTGTATCCAAATTTTGCAGTTTCTTTGGAGATTGCTAATTCTTGGATACCTGTAGAAGAGAGCAGAACAATTGTGCTTGATGCTTCAACGAAATGGTCCACTTCGTCCCCGTTTAAATATCTATCCTCCCGTCACTCCCGTCAACCCTATTTCCTCTGTCGCCTGTCACCTCTGTCATTTCTCTGACACTGCTCTTCATTCAGCCGCTTGCGTTCCATCCTGATTCCGGTCTATTCTTGGATTCGTATTCCAATTCTACCATACAAAATACAGTACACAACATGTGGTAGCCCTAATTGACGTGTCGGGATCTGTCATCGGTCATCTTGCCGGTCATCTTTGCCGGGTAGAGTCACCCTGCAGGTGTCATCAACCCTGCAGTAGAATGGCGTGCTACCGTCAGCATGACCGGTGAGGTTAAGCTTACAATGCTGACTGGAAAAACGAGGACAAGAGCCTGTTAAAGCAGATCCCATGTTTTAGGACTGTCTCTCCCACCTCATATCTCCTGGGACGCTCAATTTTTTTTTTCTTTCCATCCGCAATTCCCCTTCGGAGTTTCAAAGATGGCTTCTACTTCTACTTCCAGCAGCAGCCTAGCAGCAAAGGAGCCCTTCGTGAGCTCCGAATCCGAAGAGACCCCCACCGAGAACACCCAAACCACAGTCCCAGAAGGATCCCTCCTCGCCTGCTCGCAAGTCCTAGTCAGCCATCTCATTGTGATAAATGGCTTCGGCTACTTTTCTTCCTTTGGCATCTTCCAGTCTCATTGGATCGATACACTCAACCGCTCTAATTCAGACATCTCATGGGTTGGATCACTCTCCCTCTTCTTACTGTTCTTCCTGGGTACCCTTTCGGGTCCGATTATGGATCGGGGATACTTGCGTCACCTGCTGGTAGCTGGCTGCGGATTTCAGATTCTAGGGGTGTTTACCACCTCGGCGGTTTCGCAGTACTGGCAGCTTCTGCTTTCGCAGGGTATTGTACAGGGAATTGGTAATGGCCTCCTCTTCACGCCGTGTATTGCACTTGTGTCAACGTACTTTACGAAGCGACGCGCTTTCGCACTCAGTCTCGCTGCTTGCGGGGCACCGGTTGGAGGTGTCATATTCCCTATTGTGAGTTTATGCACCTGTCATCATGAGCGAGATGATCAACTGACAAATGCAGATCGCGCAACAGCTGTCGCCGAAGATCGGGTATCCCTGGGCGATCCGGGTGATGGGTTTTATTATTGTTTTTGACTCAGTGCTCATCGTCCTGTTGGCCCGGCCACGGCAGTTCAAACGTACCAAGGGGCCTCTGGTTGATCCAAAGGCGTTCAAGGAGCCCACGTACCTGTTCTTTGCCATTGGAATCTTCTTTACCCTTTGGGGTGTCTATATTGCTTACTTCTACGTATGCCCTTCCTTCCCCTTCTATTAATCACTCACGCTGACCAGCCAGACCACCACCTTCGGGAAAGAAATAATCGGCATCTCTGAGAATAACTCCCTCACCCTCCTCATGATCCTTAATGCCGTTGGCGTTCCAGGCCGAATTGTCCCCTCCCTCTTAGCAGACAACTACTTCGGCACATTCAACACCCTACTCCCATTCGTCTGCGCCGTCTCCGCTCTTCTATACGGCTGGATCGGCGTACACTCCACGGGCGGCTTTTACGGCTTTGTCGTGATATACGGTATCTGTGCGAATGCCGTGCAGACACTCTTCCCGTCGGCACTGTCTCAGCTGACCACGGATCTGAGTAAAGTGGCTTCTCGGGTGGGAATGGTGTTTACGGTGGGCAGCTTTGCTTGTCTTACGGGGCCGCCGATTGCGGGGGCATTGATCAGTAAGAAGGGTGGTGATTATTTGTGGGCGCAGCTGTTTGGAGGGACGTCGGTTATTCTTGGGTTTGTGCTTTTGTCTGTGGCCCGGTGGACGAAGGGGCGGTCTTGATGTGTATTCTGCATAGACTGGTTTGTTTGGTATAGACGGTGGAATGTTTGTTGTCGTGGTTTTCGGTATTATTGGAAAAGCGTTGCATTGCATAGAATAGAATGTTCTCGACACGATCTTCATGCTGCATAAGTAAGCGTATGCGTTGTACTCCGGAATCGTTGCTGAGATTGACGAGTCATGTCATTTAATCGGAAGATGCTCAGCCTTATCCAGATTCTATTTCCTTTGGAAGATTGGACTTTGGTTCGGCCCGTCAGGCCAATTCTGATCTGGAGATCGATCTAATCTCATCGCTCCCACAGCTGGCTGACGCTGTCGCTATAGCGATGACACGAGAACACAGAATTGTACAACCTCTCCGTATCTTAGTAGGCTATGCAGCAAAATACCTCAGGGTCTTCAGTCATGCACTTTTAAGTCTCAAACTGACAGATACATTAACTCCGTACATAACCGCCGAGTGAGAATAGAACAAAGAAAGGACTCAATATAGCTTACCAATCGACATTTTCGTCCACATTCTCCCGTATTCAAGACATGGCTTAGAAATCAAGAAAAAGGGATCGCCATAAGCTTCCACAATTCGGAATAAGCAGTGCATGTTGCTTATTGCGGTGCTTATTTCCGGGTGGTATATCGCAATCGGAGACCCGATAGCGGCATAGAATAAGCGCTAGATGACCCCCGCAGCTCACCTCGTATAGGGCTCTTTTTCCTTTTTTTACGTCTGTTTAGCATTGATTGCTAAGCACGGATTTAGATGTTATGTTTAAGTCCGTTTTTAGGCATATAAAAAGACGTACCATATCGCACCTGGAATACTCATCCGACCCATTTCCAATTCGTCAATTCATCCCGCGCCATATATTCATTAAGGCCTCATCTTCCACCATGTCCATTCAGCGTGCAATTCAAATCCAAGGTCCTAAGGTGGCCAAGCTGGTCACCGATGCTCCAATTCCCAGTATCCGTGATGACTATGTTAAAGTTAAGACTGTCGCTGTCGCCCTTAACCCCACGGACTGGAAGCACATTGACTTTCTGGCCACCGAGGGTGCTATTGTCGGCTGTGACTACAGTGGTATCGTTGAGGAGGTCGGGTCCGCGGTGACCAACCTGAAGGTTGGTGATAAGGTTGCTGGATTTGTTCACGGCAGTAAGTGTTTCCCCGAGGGATTTTGCGGAGGATAATCAGCTAATTTCACGCAGGCAACGGCGATAACATTGAAGACGGCGCTTTTGCCGAACATATCGTGGCCAAGGCCGCCATCCAAATTAAAATCCCCGATAATATCTCCTTCGAGGAGGCTTCCACCCTCGGTGTCGGTATTACCACCGTCGGTCAAGGTTTATACCAGTCCCTCGAGCTGCCATGGCCCTCGACGACATCTATTACGACAGATAATTCCCCTGCCATCCTTATTTACGGCGGTAGTACTGCAACCGGCACCCTGGCCATCCAATTCGCTAAGCTCTCCGGCTTCAAGGTCCTAGCGACTGCCTCCCCACATAACTTCAACCTCCTCCGCTCCCTCGGTGCCGATGAGGTTTTCGACTACCACTCTCCCACCGTTGGCGCTGAGATTCGCGCTGCCACTAATGACAGCATTGCCCACGTCTTCGACTGCATCGCGTCCGAAAGCTCCGTCGCTATCTCCGCGGAGGCAATTAGCAGCACCGGCGGTGCTTACAGTAGCTTGTTGCTTGTTAAGGAGTTCCCGCGCGCAGACGTTGAAAACAAACGTACACTTGCTTACACGGGTATTGGCGAGACCTTCCACAAAGGTGGTACGGAGTTCGCGGCGGACCAGTCGCACTTGGACTTCCAGGTTAAGTTCTGGGAGTTGTCGAGAGAGTTGTTGGCTCAGGGCAAGGTTAAGGTGCATCCACCTGAGGTGCGGGACGGTGGCTTGGATAAGATTCTGGAGGGTCTGGAGGATTTGAAGCAGAATAGGGTTAGCGGTGTCAAGTTGGTGTATCGGGTTTAGGGCTGGATTGGAGAACTTGTGCTGTTAACATGAAGGTTAGATTAAAGAATACCTTGCACTTTCTAAATTTTAGTCTGCGAAGCATAACGGACAGTTTCGTTGACGAATAAACTGAACACTAGCCATAGAGTATCATATTTGTCTTCACGTAGTTGCCATATGCTATATCGATGCTATATAGGATGAACTGTCTGACAGCCATTCAAGTTCAAGCCGCGATCAAGGGCTCTAGTTCAACCGCTGGTAGCAGGTTTCAAGATATTGCTTCCTGTAGTAAATCGTGTAGCATTTGGATGAGAGAATGAGTCAGGTTGAATGAATTTTACTCAACCATTGATTATAATGTAGACTTTAAATCGGTTTCATTCCCGTCACTCTTAATGATATCGTACTTCTTTTGTCTTCCCAACACGTGTAAAGAAAGGGTCGTAAGACCCATGCTGAAGGATATGGGCGCTGGACACCCGTATGCCTCACTGGTTGAAAAAGACAACAGTAATCATAGCCTGTATTTAGACAGTTTGCTGATTGCCACGTGCCATTCATTCAATTGCAAGGTTGAGACAGGCAAGTAACCCGGATTAGGTAAATGGCCAATAATCGCATTATTTGAATTCATGGACTGCATCTATGTTTCCAACACAGGAATTCAGCAAGAAACATACACGACTAGACAAAGGCATGTGAATGGAAGATATGCAATAGAGAGGTCTAAGCATAGGTGCGGAGACCATTATATATATCTCTTCGGGGCGCTGCAAAGTTTCGACCTTCAACCAAAATTTGGCCAAATGTATTAACTCCACATTCTGTGAACAGACGGATATAAAGAAGTACAGAGTACACTGTGCGTGACATACGTGGAAAAGTTGACCGGCCAATTGAAGTCGACATTGGATTCAGCGGTTCGTCCGACTGTGATCGACTCCCCCCAAATCCAGCCGCTCCGTTGCAAGCTATACACCGGGAATGCTAATTGAATCATAGTGGAGCATTAATTGGTAGAAACTGTATATTGCTAGGAAGATGCATAACAGAGCCAGTTATGTGGCTGGATCGACTCGACATGAAGAACTCTTCCAGCTAGCCACCCGGGTGTGGGGGTCATTGTGCATTCTATCGAGTCTGCGGAAACAGGTCTTCAGCTTCACCGAAAACATTTAAAGAGGGGCATCGATTACAGATCAAATTCCTTGTCCTAACATCGCTTGAAACCCCCTCGAAGTCGGTTGGTTAGCAGGCCATGGCAGCTGACGGAATCCTCGAGTTTGCGTATTAAGCAAACTAGTGAGTACCATAAGTAATCCAATATCATGTCAATCAAGGCTCTTTCCGCTAACTGCACTTAGTTACACTCGATGGTTAAGAATACTTTGGGTCGCTGTGATATACTACGGTTTCTACCGTCACCGGGCACGGCCAGCTAAACGAGCCGGGGGTTTCTCTCCCGCAGATGCAACGATTATCCGTCCCACCGTTCAGCCCAAAAGAGGCTTAATTGATGCATTGAAATCATGGCTGGCGAACCATCCCCGTGAAATCATGGTCGTAACAACTATACCCTGGCTCACATCGGTGAAGGAACTTATCCAGAAGGTCAATGATGCCCGCATAATCACATTACACACCATCGGCGGAAGAGGAAAGCGTCCGGCACTCGTGAAAGGAATCCAGCAAGCAAGGATACCAGTCGTGGCTCTTGTTGATGACCATATCGCCTGGTCTCTCAATACCCTGAACGGTCTTCTCAATTCCCTTTCCGAAAGCCGCGATGTTGGAGGTGTAACACCTATCAAGAACAACAAAGATCCACAAATGACTGCTCTCAGAGCTATTGCTGCCACTCGACTCAACCGCAGTAATGTAGCCAATGCGACCATGGCATACTTTGCTAACGGACAAGTAATTGTCTGTAGTGGGAAGACATCTGCTTATCGCACGGAGATTCTGCAAGATCCCAGCTTTCTCGATCACTTTAATCGGGATCTCTGGATGAACAAGTACCCGCTCGTCTCAGGGGATGATGTGGCCATTACTTACTGGCTGTACCGGAATGGATGGAGGACGGGTTTTGTATCCCAAGATAGAATGTGCCATTATTGCCCGACAGGTAGCAGGTAATACCAGGATGCATCTTGGATAGGTGCTTCGCTGGGCGAGAACTCGCATTCGACGGATTCTTCGCGACATGGGAACTATCGCTTCCGGAAGTAGTCCCTTGTGGTATCGTGCTCTCAGTTTCAGATCGATTGTGTTTCCAGTTATGGCGGAGGACTATCTTCTCATTCCGGATTTTTTGACCATCTTGTTCGTTCTCATGACTCGGGCAGCTGGTGTTATATCCTCGATAACCCCTGTTATACCCGGCACTTCGGCCGTCCTATTTAACTATTTCGGTTTCAATGCCTTGCTGGAGCTTGATAGTAGTTTGTGGCACTTTTACCGCTGTTCACAGTCTCTGTGGCAGGTTCCTGTTCTGGCATTCTGGGGTCATGTTCGGATGGTCGTTACGATCTATGCTTTTTTGACGCCTAACCAGGTGAGTTATTCTCTTCTCTCCTGTAATGGCAGTCGCAGAACTGACATTCATAGTCGGGATGGATGACGCGGGTTGGGGCTGCTTAGTGCCAGTCGAGGATAACACTCAGTCGTCAGTAGTATTTACCACGGGGATTCGTTGTATATCGTTGTTTATTCATTATTATATATGTCATTCATATTTTACAGTAGAAAAACAAAATAGTTGTACACGCACCGCTCAATAACATATGATCATTCCCAATCATACCCTCTCACTGACATTGATGGCAGCCCGGCATCCCGCACGAATAAAGTTGACCAATGGATCATAGGGCTTTGCCTCCTTCGAGTCATTCTCGACTGCATGGTCCAAGTGTTCCAGTTCCTCATCACGGATCCTCCGGAATGTAGCCACCATCTCCTTCAATTCATCATCCAGCTCCTCCCCCCGTCGCTCAGCATCGGCCGCCCACGACAAAATCTCCCGCACCTGCTCATTATAGTGTGACCCAATCTCCGTTTCCACAGCTTCCGTGCACGCCATAGCAGCCTCACGGCCCATAACCGCGGTTGACCAACCGAGCACTGTCGCAGCAACTTCCCAGACAGGATACATAGCCGTCGGACGAACTTGGTGTTTCGCAATGTATTTATTGAATGTTGAGAGATGTCCCGCCTCTTGGTCGTACATGTGCTTCATTAACGGCCGGAGGTGAGGATGTGAGCGCACGACGGGTGGTTTTTGTGCATCGTAGATTAGGGTCGCGGCAAGTTCGCCTGCTTGGTTGACGCGAAGGGCGCTATCGAGGAATTCACGCTGTCGTTGGCTTAATTGATAGATTGGTTTCTTGGTCGTGGTTGAATTGTATCGTACATGGTTCAGGCGCAATGTGGAGGGAGCTAGAAAATCGAGGAACAATGGCGATACGGTGCGAGCCAGCGCACAACTCCGAAGTGCTCGATTCGTGTACATTGTAATCCGTGAAGTTCAAAACGTCCAAGAACGTCCAAAAGTAGATCCAAGAATCGACTGATTTCGGAGCATCCTCGGTGCCCGCCGATGCCGGCTCCCCGCCACAAACGCGCGGCAACTAGACTCGGCGCCTAACTCGGCTGGAATGTCATGGTACGCCGAATCAGCGTCGAATTCAGTCACTTCCAACTTCCAACTCCCTCGCCCGCCACCCAGTCTCTCTCTCTATCACGACTATTCTCATCGCAAAAGCAGGGTTTCGCGCCCTATTTTATCCGAAAGACTTGTCGACGCGCTTTGAGACGAGTATACGCGCCGTCTAGTGTCTTTTTGTCCGATTCCCGACTGAGGAGGACAGATTCTCCTTTTCTTTTCCCTGGCTAGTCAGCTGTTCAGGGGTTCGACAATTCCTTGATACCGGGAGATCTCTTTGCTGAGCATCTTGCGGTTACCTGCTCGAACCTGGTGTTTCTTGCTACGTACCACAGTCCTCTTGAGATTACAGACGACTTCGATTCGAATTATCCACCATGGCCGATGATTTTGATGCCGAGTTGCTCGCGTTGGCGGGTGACGACTCGGACGAGGAGACTTCGCCCCAAGTAAAGCAGAGCGCAGCGTCGCCTGCACCATCAGAATCTCGCTCTCCGGAACCAACGAGTCGCAAAGGGACCGCCAAGTCCGCACGAAGAGGTCGAAAGTCTCGGAGGGATGAGGAGGATGGAGAAGTGTATGTTGTTAATCCTGTACTCTTTGATGGCATGTTGCTGCTAGCAGCGCCATACTTGAATTTTAGAGACGGAGAACTGACTATTTGCGCTTCGCAGGTCTGATGCAGAATCCGCCAGCATGTCAGAATCAGATTCTGAGGCTGAGTCGTCGCCGGATGTCGATGGCGAGGGCCCGATGTTCCCGTACGACAAGTTATACTATTCTGCAAAGGATAAGCAGGAGATTATGGCCATGCCGGAAATTCAGCGAGAAGAGATCCTCTCCGAACGTGCTCAGCAAGTCGATCGTCACAACCAGGATATTGCGCTGCGTCGTCTTCTAGCATCCCGGGAACGTGAAGAGGCTCGACAGGCGAAGAAGAACAAGCGGAAGGCTAGCTCAGCGGGGATAGACGATGTCCAGCGCAAGAGCTCTAGACAAAAGACCACGCTCGGAGGTCGCAAGGTTGGAGAAGCTTCTGGTGCTATCGAGGCCTACAAGCGACAGAGAGAGCAGAAGGGCAAACGCGATGAACTCCGGCGCCGCGATCCTGGTAAAGACGTCGGCCGAACCAAAGATGAGAGTGCTAGTGAAGACGATGCTGAGGGAGAGAGCGAGGTCGAGTGGGACGACCGGGATCGCTCGCCTTCGCCACCGAAAGATGACCCCCCTGCCGAGTTACGCGATATTCAACGTGCTCGTGTTGGACGAAGCAACTTTGCACAAGTTTGCTTCTACCCTGGATTCGACGATTCCATTTCTGGTTGCTACGTGCGAGTCAACATTGGGCCAAACAGGGATACTGGCACCAATGAGTATCGTCTTTGCTTGATAAAGAGTGAGTGAAATCAAAATTTCCTGCCTTGAACATACAGGTGTACTAACATAGCCCTAGAATTCTCTGAGGGAAAGCCATATGCTATGGAAAGTTCTAATGGGCGGCCTTTTGTCACGAACCAATATGCAGTTCTTGCTCATGGCAAGTCCGAACGCGAGTTCCCATTCGTTGCGTGTTCCGATTCTCCTATCACCGATCATGAATTCAACCGTTACCGCCAAACCATGGCAGTCGAAGACTGCAAAATGGCCACAAAGTCCATGCTAGCAGATAAAGTGGCTGACATCAACCGCCTGCTAAACCACAAATTTACCAACGAAGAGCTGAATGAGAAGCTCCGGAAACAAGGATCGTTGGATTCAAAAACATCTGTCTTCAAGCGTATGGAGACTGAGAAGCAACTTGCATTTGCTAGGGCTTCTGGTGATCATTCCGAAGTCGACAAGTTGCAAGCCCAACTGGCCGAATTAACTGGACCTAAATTGGCATTCGGCTCATCACTCAACAAACCGCAGCCTAAGAAGCAGTCTGAGCACGAGCGTCTCGCTGAGCTCAACCTACGGAACCAACGACTCAATTACGAGAATGTCCGCCGTGCTCAATTGGAAGAGCGGAAAGCCACCAAGAAAGCTGCCGCTGCCATTGCCCGTGGAGAAGCTACGCAGGATCCGTTCATGCGTGTGAGGACTTTGGCTAAGACACACCACGATGCGAATGGTACTAGCAGTGTACCACCGCCCAAGCCAGACGCCCCTGTTGACAGTCGCGATGCTACACCAACAACCGGCCCCGACACCCCTGGCAAAGCCACACCGAAGCGGAGTGATACGCCTACCCAGAAAAAACCTGTCAAGGGAGGCATTGCAGGTATTCGTCACCGGAACATGGATGACGAGAACATTGCGGCTCTGGACCTTGATTTGGACATCGAAATATAGTTTTCTTCCGCACGAGGCGATGTCGAAATCTTCACCAACCAGGGACTTGGATAAGCGGAGAACCTGCCATGAATTATCACTACCGGGGTGTTGGTAAGACATTTGATACCCATAGGGTTCTTCTCTATACGCCGGCCGAAATGGCAGCGAATTACTCGAACTGTATAATCCTGATGGAGTTTCACGGCTGTAAATGACTTTTTTTAGCATGGGATATTTGTATACGGAACACTACGCAAAGGTTAGTCCACTTTTTGCACTTTTTGCATAGAAAATGAATTGCATAATGAACAAAGCTCTTAATGTCAATCGTAGGGCCGAATTTGGCCACATTTTCGCGTTCAGAGTCACGTGTATACATGGCCAAATAGGTAATACGCTAGGGCTCCACCGTGACGCGCTGGACGCGGCGCGTCGTCGTAGTTGGAATCTGCGCCCTGCACTGACAACCATGCTTTTTGTCTTCTTCATGACAGGCAATTGAAGACACCATTTACTTGGTATTCTCTTGCTAATACCTATGTGAACTCATATTCCTTTTAATTATCATATAATCCACAATGTCTGCCCCATCTACACCCCGCTCGACGCGCACCGCGTCACCGCCAGGCGACTCGCCGGCGATTCTCACGCCTGGACGAAAGATCAAGGCCATGATGGCTCAATTCGATAGTGATTCAGAATCAGATAATGAGACTACATCGAAAGCACAACGGCCAATCGCCAGACCGAACTTTACGAATAACACATCGACCAACGAACCGGCTCAGCGAAAAGGGGCAGACAACGCGGATTCGGATGGCGACGAGGAAGATGACGATATTACCATGCCTAGGGGGCGGATGGCTGCGAGATTACAGGCGGAGGGACAGAACGGGGAGGTCAATAAGTCTGATACGGCTTACGATCGGATCAAAAAGACGCTAAAGGAACAGGAAAAGGGGAGTCAGGATGATGAGGAGGAGGATGACCTTCCTATGGCTGGACCAAGGAGGCGACAGGCGAATAAACAAAACAACTCTGAAGATGAAGAATCGGATCGATCGCCATCTCCTGCCCGCTCGTTTTCTCCGTTATTTATGTCCTCCCCAGCAACACAACGACATGCTCCACGCGAAGACAATGGATCGGACGGATCGGACGAGGAGGAGCCACAACTGAAGAACAACGCCCGACTCCAGGCACTTATCGCCCAGAAACGCAAGGAACGCGAGGAGCGTGAACGAATCGAAGCCGAGAAGAAAGCCGCTCGCGCAAAGCAGAACGAGCAATTTGGCTCCGATGTTCTCTCTGGTGGAGACAGTGGCGACGATAACGACCGTGGCTCCGCGAAGAAATTATCGCAGCAAGCTCGTCCTTCACGCAAGGCTAGCAAGAAGGCACTGGAAGAGATGAATCGCGAGACCCAGCGGATGAGCCGGAACATGCAATTGGCGCACCAGGCCCAGACGAAGAAGAAGATTACGAAGGAGAGTTTCTTTGCTAGGTTCAATTTCGGGCAGCCTAAGACGGATAATGCAGGGCCATTGGCGGAGAATTCTTCGACAACGGCTTCGCAGAACTCCTCGGATGGGGAAGCACAGAAGGATCGGGAGACCCCACGTACATCTCCTGTTATGGGCCCTGCTGATAAGCCAGTTAGTCCTCAAACTATGGGTGACAAGGGGAAAGAGACGGAAACTGAGGCCATGGAGTTTACCATGCCTCCTCTCGAGGAAGTGCTTGCAGGGACGCATCTACAACACGAAGAACCAATTGTTGCACGAGCCGAAGTCCAGACGGAAGAACCGCAACAAAAGGCACCAGAATCAAAGCCGCAGCGTAAAACGCTGACAAAACCACCTGTTCGCGTCCAGCTCTCTCGACAGTCGGTAGCGGAACACCAGCGAGAGGATTCCGACAGCGACCTTGAGGTCGTTACATCTCCCGCAAAATGCCGTCGTGTCGCAGCGTTCGAAAACATCAAGACCAAGAGATCGGAGGAATCCGCTTCCATGTTGAAGTTGAAGGCTTTGGCTCATCTTACTTTTCCTGACCGCCAAGCGACATCGACCAATTTTGCGCAGTTGTCAGCCGATCTACTAGCACAAGCGAGAAAGCAGGCTGCCGACGAAAGAAAGCAGAGAATTGACGAGCTTAGAGCTCAGGGTGTTTTTATTGAGACCGCCGAGGAACGACAAGCCATGGAGGATGAAATCGAGAATCTCGTGGAGAAGGCCCGGCAAGAAGCTGATGACATTGCTAAGCAAGAGCGGAAGGAAAAGAAGCAAGGCCAGGGCGATGATGATGATGACAGTGATGAGGGGGATTATGAGCCTTCTGGTTCCGAGGATGAAGATCAGGGTGATGATGACGAGGTAGATGAAGAGGAGGAAGAGGATGAAGAAGAAACAGGAGAAACAGGAGCCCAGAATGATGAGAATATGATTGACGCTGAAGCCGGTGAGAATGAGGAATCGGCAGACGAGCGAAGCGAAGCCATGTCTGCCGATGAAGCTGATGTACCGTCCACGCGAAGAAAGCGGCCTACTAGAGTGATTGAAGATGAGGATGACGAAGACGAGCAGCAACATGAACCTCGAGCGCCGGCAACTCCGATAAACCCAATAACACCAAATAAGGGCTCTGCAGCACGACCCGAGTTCCCTGGCTTGGAGGACTCTGGCGGCTTGACCATGGGTCTAACCCAAGCTTTTGCGGGCACATTGGCCGGAAGTGGACAGGACACTCAGCCTAATACTCCCAGCGTCATCCCGTCACTCCCAGACCCTGCATATATGGTCAACGGAGTCGAACAGTCTGATTCTGAGATCCTCGTCAGGGACAGCCAAGAACAACAAGAACAGACTGCTGCCGACATCTTCGCTGGGTATGCACCGTCCGAGGGCGGTGTATCTGAATCCCCAGCCCCCAGAGCCATGTCCGAGTTTTCGCAGGTCCCTGAACCGACGCAAGATGCTGGCTTCGTTTATTCGCCATTTGAGCCTTCAAAACGCTTTAGGCCTCCCCCGTCGACGATCGAAACGGTAGTCGTCGAGCGGCACGAAACCCCGGATTCCCCTGTTGTCAGCAAGAAGAACAAGCATCTCCGTCGCGGCCGTGCAGATGATAACCAAGGAACCGAAGAGCAAAGTAAAGGCGACTTTGAAATCGACTCAAGTGCGTTTGACGTTATGAGGAAGGCGACTAAAAAGAAGAACATCGTCCCATTCGACAAGCAAAAGAGCAAAGCCAAGGATGTTGTCGAGGATGCAGCCGAGGAATCCGAGGATGAATATGCCGGTCTCGGTGGTGCCAGTGATGACAGCGACGGTGAAGAAGACGCGTATGATCAGTCGATGATCAACGATAACAGCGGAGAGGTTGTGGATGAGAAGTTGTTGGCTAGGCTTAATGCGTAAGTGTCCCTCCCTTCGGGATGGAAACATGCAATGCTAACACTTTTTGCAGTGCTCGTCAGCGAGATGACGATGCAAAACAAGTGGAAAAGCTCATGAGGGACATTACCACTGGTGCTCTGAGACGGCGCAGAGGAGCTGATGATGACCTTGATCTCGATGACCCCGAGGACGAACTTCTCGCCCGTCGTCGCGAGAAGCAGAGAGAATTCGCCCGGATGCGAAGAGCTCTCCTTGCCGATGAGAAGGTCAACGAAATTGCCGAGAATCCCAAGAAGGCAGCCTTCTTCAAGGCCATCGAGGACCGGGATGAGGAAGATGATGTTGATCTGGAATTCCTGGAATACGAGAACGAGGGTGGTTCTCAGGAACAATCCTCGCAAGACGTGGCATCCGAAGGCCAGAAAGACCCTGCCGGACCGGAAACCGAAAACAACGACAACAAGAGAAAGAGACCCCTTGAGCCCTCCGCAGAAGACATCGCCAACCGTCCACCACCTCATCTCCGTCGCAAGCCTGCCAGCCACATGTCCAAGAAACCCGCCACTCTCGCAGAGATCCGCGAAACAGTCTCCTTCCTTACAGAGACCCACGAATACGACTCCTTCCACGAAGACGCCGCCATCGACGAAGAAAGTGACCACGACGAACAAATGGCAGAAGCCGAAACACCAACAGCAGAGGAACCCAAAGAAGACTTCGTCCCTCGCACCCACAACCACAACCACCCCCGCCGCACACGAGGCCCCGTCGTCGACCGCCTCGCCCTCCTCCGACAAGCCTCCTCCAACTCCGCCCAATCCTCTGCAAGCACCCGCTTCGCCTTCCACGCTGGCGCCGGAAACGACGCAGCTGCAAACATCGGCTTCAGACCTCCGCTGCTTCGCAAGAACACAGCGAATTCTTCGTCATCAGGCAGCGTGTCTTCTGGATATTCTGATTCGCGGAAGACTATGAAGGCGCCTGCGGGAGCGTCGACGGCGAAGAAGGGCGCTGTTAATTACTATACGGCTGCGAGGGAGAAGGAGCGGGAGCGTGCGATTCGGGCTAAGGAACGGTCTAGTGGGTCGAATGTTGCCGCGTTGCTCAATAAGCATGCTTCAAATCGGCGTGGTTTGGGGGCGTTGGGGAAGGGGCAGTGGGAGTGAGGATTTTGACTGGGCTTGTTTGATATCTATCTTGTAGGATTAGCGGGCGTTGATTTGGTTATTTGGATTGGTTGGTTCTAGGATAATCTATGGAATGTTGACATGCAAGGTTCATTACTTCACGGGTTTATATTTGCATGATTATAGATTGATGAATTCTGGTCATCGTACATTGCTCTGGTGGGAGCGTTGTCTGTCTTGGTTCCGACAGACCTCTTTTGAGAGGTAGCTTGTGGTCCACCATGTCGCTTGATAAGGTTTCTGTGCTGCTCTCAATGACTGGACAGGTATAAATGTCGGGGATCTATATATCCATATCACGATGGTGTCCATAACGGCATGTGGCGATGGCTTTCATGAGACCCTCATTTGTAGCCCTTCAACAAACTGAACAAGTCAGTCAAAGAACGCATGGTTCCCACACCCTGATGTCCTTGCACCTCGCCGTCTCGTGGCACATAATACCCATCCCAGCCAGCATCAATAGCAGCCTGATAATCCTTGGAATAATCATCCCCAACATGGACACAAGTCCATTGCGAAGCATTCTCAGAATCGGCACCAGCATCCCTCATGGCCTGCTGTTTGGCAACGTCAAAGATAGCTTGACCGGGTTTCTCTTCCCCGGCTTCGTAGCTTGTGATGATCAAATCGAGATCGTTGATCTCATTGTCCCCTTGCTTTGAGGAAGAACTCCTCTCCTCAAACCCCGCAAGTCGCATACTCGGCACGCCCTGATCTGCACGAGTATCGCCAACAGCCAATCCCAGCGACTTCAAAACACCCGGCACGCGGTCATCCGAGTTCGAAATCACTCCGACAAGCACCCTCTCAAACGGCCCGAACCTCTGCTTCTGCAAAAGACCTTTTTTGGCCTCTCTCATCCTCATCAGAAATTCCTCTGCGTCCGCGTATAAAGCATACCCCTCTTTACTAGCAAACCGATCTAGTAGTCGTTGTACCAACCCCTCCGGCAAGTCACCATTATTATCATTCAACACCTTCCCAAAACTCCTCCGTATAACCTCCTCCCACCATTGTCTCGGGCCTCCATATTGTCCCCTTAGCGCCAGTTCCCTCCCGTAATTCGGATACCGTTTAGCATGTGCTTTGAACACCTCCTTGAAGGCGGGCTGCAGCGACTCGGGCGTTACGAGCGACGGCGAAAGACCAAAAGCGTGGGCGGTCGAGGCGTATTGTTCTGGCACGGGGAGACGGGGGTGGAATATAGTACCGAATGCGTCAATAGTGAGGAGGAGTGAGCGTGGCGACATATTTTATGTGTAGTTGAAGTGGTTGCAGAGCTGCAGCTGTCATATGCCCGATCGGCGGTATCGGCGGTCGGTCGGGATGGGGCATATCTAAAACAACGGCCAGAAAAAGTACCAAACCCGACCAAACGAGAAGGCGCTATGCACAAATTCGACCGGGATCGTTTTCTCCAACATACCAGCAGGATGACGCGTCACCTGATTCTGTGCGAGGGTACGTGTATATATCCACCGTTTGACCGGAATTTTTGCTTACTTCTCTACAGCACCGGCTTCGCGAATCGAAGATGCGGCCTCAGTTCTTATCTCTGGCCCTGCTGGCTAGTTTTTCTACTTCGACTGTCGCGCATGAAGAATCCACCAAGAATGCAAACCATATATTCAACGCCATCCACTCGTCGATGCGCCAGTGGGGCTCGTCGCTGTACCACAACGGCATGTCTTTCTTCCTGGCCTCCGTCCCGGCCGGAACGCAGTTGTACCATGGTGGTATGAGTCCTGACCATGTGATTGGGACAGAGTGGCTGGCGTTTGAACCGGAACATGCAATGCTGTTTGCACGGATGCCCCCGATGGGCTCTCAACCTGGTATTCCTCCTGGGCGGGGTGGACATAAGGGACGACGACCAGGTCGTGGTGGCCCTGGAGGTTCTGGAGGGCAGAAGCCATTGTCGCTCGAGCCGCCGGAGGATGAGGAGCCGAAGAAGAGTGGCTGGTTGCAGACCTATGTGCCGGTTAGGGACCTACGACTGTTGTATATTGATGGCATGTCCGCTGGAAAAACGAGCAACGGGACTCTTGACTCGCAGAACCGGGTTCTGTTTAACGATACAGTCCACGATGACCGGATTATGAACGAGTTCGAGCGCGCGAAGGAGTTTTGCCGTTTGTCTCGCGAAGTATGGGACGATCGATTGGACGGGGTGCTCCGCATGGAGGCCGGTTTTGAGATCATCCTCTGCTCATTCGAACGCGATCTACACCTGCTGCGTGAGGTTGAGGTCAAGGCAAACAAGGGCGGCATTCCACGTCATTTGCCACGGCCGGGTAAGGATCATAACAAGACAATGCATGAACTTATCCCTGATGCCGGGCCATGGATGAAGGCTATTACGGCACGGTATCATGGTATTGGGGGAAACAGGGCGAAGGTTAATTACGATCACTTTGTCACGGCATACACCTACGACCTGGATATATTCGGTGGCGCGAGCAAGGCGCTTCGGCCACGTTTGAACCATATCGATTCCACGAAGTTGGAGCCTATCCGGCAGGATCTTAAGGCTTTGATCATGGGTCATGACACGGACGAGCTCTCGTTCGATTGGCAATCCGTCACGGACATGGTCGTTGAGAAATACGCTCGTACGCTGAAGAGTCTCGTCTCTGCAGATATTACGGCAAACACAAAACAATTGCACGACGACCTCAAGAAGGTGTTGGATCCATTCTTCGACTTTGGCGGGCGAAACATCACCGCCGAGGCAGAGCGTTGCGCAACCCAGTTCATCCCCTTTACGGCCCCAACCCAAGGCATAGCTGCTCGTGCCGTGCGGTCCATTGCAGACAGTATCTGCTTCACATTATTGGAGGCGTTCGAGCAACCGGAGTACGAGACGGCTGTCAGCAAGATCCAGGACCTGGTTGAGTACCTCGCCTGGACAACCTGGAAAGAGTGTCAGGGCTGTGCGTACAACGAAGTCTGCGTGATACCTGTTTGGCCGATGGGCATCATGGAAGACTGGGAGAACCCGACATGTCGCGACATCAGGAACCCTCAGGGTAGTGGGGTGGAGTATTGGGGGTGGGACTTTATCCCGGGGCCGACGGAGCTTGATGATTCATGAACGCTATGTTTATTCTGATACCCTGTATGTCTACAAATTGACAAAATAGCTATGGAATAAATGCAATCACTCGGCTATGTATAATGCAACGTTGGTTCATAACTCCGCAGCACCTCCTCCCATCTTGGCGAGTCCATAAGAAGCACATTCGGGACTTCCCTCTCGACATACTGTCATAGATCAGTATAACCCTGATTTAACAAGGGAAAAGAGTCACTCACATCACGATACTTCCCCTCCATCCTCATCCTCAAGAAGCACTTAAACGGCATCGTATCCTGCATAAAATACTCCGCCACCTCCCTCCCCATGCCCTTCTTCTCCTGCTCCAAAACACCTCCAAGCACCTCCCTCACAATCCCCCACCCCCCATCCCTTTCCAACCCCAACGCACTAACAATCAACCCCACATGATTCTGCACAAGCGCATGATGCACTTTACTCCACACATTATGCAGATCCTCCGTCAGCGTCGCGCCCCCAGGAGGCAAACTGTCGAAGTTCACCCCGAACTTCTTCAATGTGGGAACATGCATCCGCACACCACCGAAATCCCGCACCGCGAAACCCTTCACCTCACCCGTTTTCCGGCAAATGCGAGCAACGAGATTCTGCCCATGCGCTTCGAGACCGATACCATACCGCGCTAGAGGCGGGAGCACCAGGGTGAAGAGCCGGGTTACGTATGTACGTAGCCAGGATTGTTTGTCGGTGGTTGTGCGCAGGTTGTATATGATCTCTGCATAGCTGCGGGTGTTGTTGTAGGGTTGTTGGGCGAGTGCTGCTGCGATCACGAGACGCTCGTTGTTGGCGTCTGCGCGGGATTCGAGGTCATCGCGTAGGATGCAAGATAAATGCTTCGCGTCGGCGAAGTTGTCCTGTGCGCCTGAGACCGCGGCGACTTCGCGGAAGACCCAGAGGTCTGTTGGGAGGAATTTTTCGAGGAGCGCTGTTTGCACGGGTCCGCCGCATGTTGTCCAGGGTGTGATTGTGCGGAGGGCGGAGGTGATTTGGCAGGCTAGGGAGAGTTTCAGGTGGTAGCCGAAGTCGTATTCTGGGCGGAGGGTTAGTGTTCGCATTGACGCTTGGGCGTCTGCGACGTTATCGACGGTTTTTAGCACGACGGCGTTCGGGAAACGTTGGTGTACGGAGGGTAATTGGCGTGAGAGACAGGGGACGACAACTCTGTCGGCGCTTGTGCTAGGGATTTCCAGTTTGTTTAGCAGTGGCTGGATGGTTGCTTCAAAGGCACCTGTTACGCGGAGATCTGTTCGCGGGACGGAGAGGAAGGCGAGCCTTGGGGTTAGCATTTCGGGGATGTCGGAGGGTTGGATTTGTTGGAGAGGCGGTTGGGCGTAGCAGAGGCGGTGGTAGGGATGGCTTGGGTGGCCGTATATCAGGGCTCGTTCCCAGGCGGCGGACCTGTCGTCCAAGCTGAGGATTTTCTGGGCTTCGCCGATGTCGAGCCATGTTTCTGCTTTCCATTAGCATGTATCCAGTGATTCACGTACAGGGGTGTATGGCTTACCCTGATTCCGCGCTGAGTTGCCCAGTTCGAGGGCGATTTCGTTCAAGATATCCTCATCGGCATCTTCGACTAACCACGGGCTCAAGAACTGGAATAATGTACCCGGGTCCAGCTCTTCCTCTTCTCCACCGCCATTACTGATCACCACAGGCTGCTGCAAGCTATCTGGCCGCACGACAGCCGCAACCTTTCCATCTCTGGTCTCTAACACGGTACCCGGCTGAAGACCGACTTTTAACCATTTGCGATCATTCTTCGTAGCGGGCAAACGACTGTGCAGATACAGATATGGGTCGTTTTTCGACCCCCCGATGGTAGCATCCACCAGACCTTCATTGACGACTTCGGCGAGGAGTCGCTTGGTGGTTTCGAAAAGTGCTTGGCTGTGCTTAGATATATTGGCGTCGCCGCCATCTGAACGAAGGAGAATCGATCGCAGTAGCGATAAAAGAGAACGTATGGTTGTTGGGATAGTCATTTTGTCTTGTAGTTGTGAAATTGTATCTTGCCACCAACCTGGACGGGCCGTCGGGCCCTTTTATACCTGATCTGAAGTTCCATTTCTTTTGCTCAGTTCTCAGAATACACTTTTCCGACGTCTACCCACCTGCTCCAAAACAGTCTCCGATTCGATGGTCGATCCACAGCTGAGTAGACATGCAGCCAGCCCCAGCCACCACCAGCAGTCCGAGCCCGAGATGAAATCCACTTGATCTCTCGATCGGTGCATGCCGGTGCACTGTCGATTTCCGAAAGTTACCAAAAAGGCATCGGTCAGATAATCATGTCGGCGCTTGGTAACATTTCCCGACGCAGGACAGCCCCGTCCTATGAGGGATGTAAGGTTGTAAAGGGTAAAAGCAATATAGCTGACCATTGCATGTTATATCATTCGCCATTGGTCGGAGTCGGCGTTAATCCCTTCCTTTGGTACGGAGTACTCCTGCGAGTATGCTTTCCTACGGCACGTATCCGGAATCTAGATTGTGTGGAGTTCTTTTGCACAAACCGCTACACCCGCCGAAGAAGAAATATACGTTTGTCGGAAGTCCGATGTCCATGTCTCTCTCCATCCCACCTCGCGCTTGACGCGGCGAGATAAAGGCAATCTGCCCATTTGACCGACTATAATACGAGAAGGTACAGGGGAATGTGTAGCTTCACTTTGACAGAGTGCAGGTGCATACACATACTCGTACGGCAAGCCGTATGCCAATGCATCCCCGGGCCCTGCTAACGTTCCAATTCGCCGCCAACGGGATCTTCCACCTAACGTGGGGGAAATCCCTCCCCCATTCTGTCAGGAGGATGCACTGCACTGCGCTGCAGGTGCAGGCCAGCTGGCTGGTGGAGTGCGTAAAGAGTATGCGTACTTGCATTATTGTTGTGATTTAAAACGAAATCGCGACGTCCACGTATACCCGCGAGACTGGTCTAGTATTTTCTTATTTGTGCGCTCCGCTATTCGAGAGGGTTCTCAGCCAGTCAACGACCGGCTTGGTAATTCTGTGTTAGAACCCTCCACAAGTGGGGATTCGGGCATTGAGTCTCGGAAAGTTTATGCTCAGCTGAGTTGAGTCAGTTGGAGGCAAAGCATAGTATTGGCCTATTGGCGACTGGCTTTTTTTTAATACAGCCAGGCAATTTCTGTAGCCGGGTTGGAGGATTTAGAGAATTCTGATATTGTGGGTTTTTATTGATAAGATGGCTTTGATCAAGATAAGATAATCTTATCATGACGGAGTGCATAGATGATGGACTTATGACAAGTCGATGCAATGAATTTTATTTTTATTTTTTTTTTACTGCATTCTGATATTGAACGTAGTGGCTACAGTAGAGAAGGCAAGACCTGATATACAGGTAAAATGCACAGGCAGCGGAGAAGGCCTCCTAGCAGGTCTACCCGCGACACCCTATGCCAAATCTTCACCAACCTCAAAAACCTCCAAGCTGCAGCAGAGCATATCCTCCGCAACCTCGAAGAACAATATGAGAAACCCAGCCAATACCTCATTATCCTGGCCTCCCACCCCATGCATCAGCGATCCTCCTCGACGACCGCCAAGCCCTGGGAAACATCCCATTCAGATTCACCCTCGAAGGGAACATGGGCCTGATCAAAGTAATCCCTTCACTCATCCACGGCTGCAGCACGGATAACTTTAGGGAAGAGATTGGTCACCTCATAAGGACTATGTGCGTACCCCGTTCAGAGTACCAGTGGGGCATGTCGACTACAATGTTCTATCCGAATTCAGATGTCACCAAGGCGAAGCAGCCTGATCAGTGTTTCTGGCCAGGTGTCAAGCCAGTTTCTCTGGGGAGTGACCGGCTGGATAGTTGGCCTACGCTTGTTATTGAGACGGGTGTTGGCGGATCGGTGGATCGGTTAAGGGAGGATGCGAAGTGTTGGTTTGATAATTCGAAGGGTGATACTCGGATTGTATTGCTTTTGGTTGTTGACAAGGAGGAGAGGGTGATTCGAGTTGAGAAGTGGCAGCTTCTGCCTGAGAATGGTTCTACTATGGTTATGGTATCGGATGTTAGTGAAGGCCAGAAAGCGTACTTGAGCCAGGAGTTGCAGATTACTCCGTATAGTGTCGACGGCGCGCCTTTGATTCTTCCGTTCGAAGAGGTTATGCGCCGGTCACCCGTGAAGAATGAGACGGATATTGTCCCAAACGAAGTGGTTCTGATGGGCTGTGCGAAGAATCTTTAATCCCACTGAATCTAGGCTCGATACACAATATTGCTGATGGTTTATATTAATATCAGACACTGACTCTAACCATGTCTCACTATTCACTGTTTAGTACCATAGCTGAGCATCTGTCAGTGAATGAAGAACGTTTAGGTCTAATATTCTCCTTGCCCTCCAGCTCCTGACAACAGTGACGAATCAATCTCGGATTTATTCAGAGCCCTGAGACGTTGAACTTGCAATTATTACTCTATAGTCGTATCCTAGGTACAAGGGAAAGCCCCATAGGAACCGGCATACCTAACGATGGCCTTCACGAACTTCCAGACTTTGCAACCCACAGCAGCCAAATGATAGTGAGCTTCGCGTTCGCAAGCGCGGGACAGATAGACTCTTCAGCACCAGACGGTAGTCATTGCCGTCAGGTTAGAATCTCTACCACCCATCCACCAGGGGAAACGCTGACAAGCCTCAAAAGAACAATTCGCTTCTTTATGGTGGTCTCCAGACAATCCGTGGGGACAGATTACCCCAGCCGAGTTTATATTCAACAAGTGGTCGAAAGACAACCTAGAGCACAACATCTGGAGCCGATTGGGTTTGTTTTGGGCCCCAGAGAAAATACAAGCGTGGACACAGCAGAGGCATTTATAACCCGAGATTGTATCAGACGAATACGGCTGGCCTACACTAGTTGTCGAGACTGGATGGACTGAGTCACTTCCCGAATGCGGAATGATGCAAGGCGGTTGTTTAGAAGTGCTAGGGGCAGACAGGACTGCAATGGTTCGAAAGATAAGTCAAGACTTCACTTGTGCAATGCCACTGTTTGTCTGTTGAGCAAGAAGACGCAGAAAGCTTAATCAACTCTGGAGTTAAAAAGTGGCAAGCTGCACCACACAACATATAATGAGACCACTTATCTGCAATGAGTGAGTCCCATGACGAAAGAATCACATAAATCCCAACACGGCCAGAAAGTCAAACACCCCATTCCGTCATTGAGAAGTGGCAGCTTGATCGCAGCAGAGTTTCTGGTTGCTTATTTGGCTTCCCAACCTCTACAGGCTTGAAGTAATGTTGGGGCCACTGGACACCGTCGTAATTAGAACAGCTATGGACCGTTTACCAGTGACCAATGCGGCTGCGTTGGGTATGATAAATTGTCAGAGATCCTACAATTTCCTCTTTGTGAAACTTCGCTGACAGCTACAAGCCCAAAGTTATAGCTCAAACTTATAGCTACAGCTCAATATCCGAAGCAATCCTGACGGGTCTTCGCCAAGTCTGATCACGGTCCACTTCAAAATTCATGAAGTTGCAAACCGTACAACAAACTGAAAGAAAAGCTCCTTGCAAACCACAAGGCCAAAAAACAATGCATTTCATTAGTTACCATCTGCTTTGCAAGCTTGCTTCGCTACGAATAGAAGTGCAATGGCAGCATCTATCTTTTACGTCGAGCTTTACCGAGTTGACATTCGATATATAAGGAGTAGTATTTGTGTTTTCAAGTCGGGGACAGTCATCTTGTCCGTGTCTTCAGCATGGTGTTTCGTCTCGACCATCAGACACTGTGCGGTATTGCCGAGTATCCGGTCCTCAGAATCGCACATACGAACCCTTTAGGGTCCATCATATCGTCCATGCCGTCTGATCAGAGATTCTACACCCTGTCTCACATAAGGATAACACATGCAACCTTCGCGAAGGCTATGCCATAACTGGTTTAGTCTATCAATGGGGACTAACACATCCCTTACAGCTTGATGTATACATCCGTACGGCTAACACCCCGACTGACGTCGTGCCCGGTTCACATTGGTCATTGGAACCGGTGTCAGCGAATCACCACCTCATTAAGAGGACAATGCCAGGGGGTGGATTGAGAATTCAGAAGGCGACAGGCGAAACATACTCTCTCTCATTGAGACAATATTACCGGGCTATTACTCTCCGAGGGGAATGGGTTTACGATTTTTATACAAACCAACTGCATTCGTCGTACGTCGCCTAAAGTCGCGAGCGATGTCAGTTTGGCGTGCCTGAAGTTGTGATGACAGCGAAAAGAAGATTTTCACACAGACCAAAGACTCTATATGGAGCAAGCAACCAGAGGCAGCTTCCTCCTCCTGGTAGCGATGACATTGTCAGGATGGCCGAAGCGCTCAAACGCAGTCTTGATCCAAGGCAGTCATAGACCGATTACTCGATCACGATAAACTGATCTCTCCTTTGTTCAGAGCCCTGAGACGCTGAATTCGCAGCTATTGCCATATGGCTATATCCTGGATGCAAACTTTGCAAGCCAAAAATAGTGGTATTCGCTTTTTGCGCGTGCTTTTGGTCAGACTTCAAGATGGATAGCGTACGATCTTGCCATTCAATCTGAATTTATATCATCTATTCCAAGTTCCAACCAGGAAACACGCTGGCATTTCTGAGATCGCGATTGGTTTGGCGATTGTTGTACAGTCAGTTTAGACTAATGATTCACCACATTCCGCCTTTTACACCTTCATCCCAAACTTCCCCCCAGCCGGCTCGGTGCTTCTGCTACCGTCCAACGGGACAAATCATGGGGCAATGGCCCAACGGCCTAATGATGAAGACTTGGATAAGTGAATCCTGAACTTGCTCACTTCCTAACCGCGGCCGTTGGTAATTTCAGAACTCGAAGAGTCTTCATGGATTGCTGATTCTGGCCGGTGGAGGACTATCATAGATACATGAGACTTTATACATATCAACCGATTCGCCACCCAAATCTATGTCGGCGCCTCGAAACCCAAAGCATACTGCCTACGGCCAACATACGAAGCCGAAGATAGTTTAGAGTGCACTCATTCGTGATGAACTGCATTAAGAACAACATGGGTGGATATATTTAGCCCTTCAAAAGCCAGACAAGTTGCTATCAAACGCGTGCTGGACCACTTGATGACATCGAACTCTATCCCCATTGTCACATTGTTTGAAATCACCAACATTACCACGAGATCCGCGGCCTATGACCGGTGTCCCAGACGGACAGCGACGTGACAGCTCCCGCTTCCTGATATGTATAAGGTTCGTAACAGCAACTTGCGACCCTAATCAGGAGCATTAAACGCTTTGACGATTAGAATCACGTCGCCGTCCAAATCTGGAATTCCCCCAGGACTTATTAAGTGCCTCATCAGTCCTTAGATGGGTTTGTATAGTCTGAGGAAGTACCTGGAATTATTTCACAGCAAGAGCGACAGTCACCTGCCTAAGCACAGATACATCTTATGTATCGCCAGAAACCAGCGAATTTCTAGTACAAATCACAGATTTGCTGAAGGGAGACTACGTCGATACCTCTGGTCAAGCTGCCTGGCCGAGGCTTATGCCGCTATTTTGAACAAACAGGAATGGCGGGATGGCCCTCTCTAATGATCAAAGTCGGGCTCGTTGAGTCAGTGGATCGTTTGCGGAATGATGCTCGCTGGTAGTTATACAATTCCATGAGAAACAGACAATTCCCATCAGGGTTGAAAAGTGGCAACTGTCGCCTGAGAATGTTCTGCCGCATCATTATTTCAATAATGATATTTCCATGGTTTATGGACTATGTGGTCACAAGAAAAAAAAAAAAAAAAAAAAAAACAGAAAACTCTGATAAAATCGGCTTCTTCATGCATATCCTAGCATATCCTAGCATACCTGGTCTGGATTACCAGTGGGGACAACTGCTACCTCTTTTACAGTTTCGTTAACAAAGCGAATCAGTTGGGCCTGCGTCTCAGGCCAGATGCGAGAGACGAAACTCGGCGACAGCTTTGGCTGGCTTGCGCCGGTCATTGAGACCGCCGTGAGCGAGTCACTTGCCTGGTTGACAGCATAATGCCATTGGTGGTTTGCGAATTCGAGAGGCGACGCCCGAATTATGCTCCTGATTCATTCTCTAGCAGGCAATATTGCCAGGCCTGCTCGCGGGGAGGGACTCATGTAGTTCAACGAAACGGCCTATCGTGTCACTGATCATGTCACCCAAACATAAACGCGTCTTTTTACGTCTCTCATACTTCCGTTGGGTATAATGAATTCGTTGTCGAGCGAGTTGTGGAGGCAGGACCTCCTAGCACCCAGCATTTTGGGCAATCCTCAGTAGTATTGTCGCTGTATTCGCTATATTGGCCAATGGAAGAGCAATTGGCGAATCCAGAAGCTAGGGAGAATCACACACGCAGGGTGTGGAACTCCTTCCAACGTCCGGAAGCCAGAAATATCCACGGCAATTGTTGAGAAATGGCAGCTTCCGCATCCTGGTACGTATAGTATTCAGACTTTCTGATACCGTGAGAGAATTTCGAATATTTTCCTCGCGACGCTCAATTGACTCTGATATTGATTTGACCATACAAATACACAACCAACTACCATGCATAATTGCCGATGTACTCGGGATGGATAGCCAAATCTAGAAATCACATCCGAAGGGTCCTCCAAACGTGGGGACGAACAAGCAGGAGGACAATCAGGGTAGGTGGATGAGAATATTCCCATACTATGGGGACTGACTGACTTGTCTAGCGGATCGCATATGGCTGATTTCCTTCGAAGCCGATCTAACCGCGAGATACCATTTCTCGCCCAGTGTACAAGATTGAAGACAATCAGTGGGAAAAGGGAAGAGGCGTCTCCCGTCTAGACATGGGCACTTTCTGCCTGTCTAAGAAACTGTACCGAGTTACAATGCAGCGTTACGATCTTGAAGAAAGCCGTGGCTTGAGAACGTCAGGACTCAGGAGGCCGCGTGAAGCATAAGCGTTTTGACTCGTATGCGCTCAAACTCTCTGCACAATCAGGGTTGCCTCTTTCTGTCTCGCCTCCCACGCTGCTGCCACCATATGATATCGAGAAGATCATGGGTTATCGTGTTGGTCTGCGTCGTCACAGCCATAGAATGGTTGGTTTTGTCAATTTCATGGCTTCAAATGTGACTCCGTTTATCTTCGCATGTTCATATGCGAAAGGTTCCAGTGTTGTTCGGGGTTGAAGCCAAGCAGCCTCTGAGGAACTACCATAACACAATGCTGCAGCTGTACTTCTAGTTCTCGGCGAATTTTGACAATAGGCAGGGATCGTCATGGCGTTCAGGTTTTGCTTCCTGGTCTGGCCTTTATTGTGGTTAGTCAAGCTTGTGCATTGTTCCTGGTGTGCCGTGGACTCGAGGGTCATAGTTTTACTTGGCGTTAGTCAGAATCTGATAGTGCTGATATTACCAGAAACATGCTTCCCGCAAAGGCTCCAACTTGAACCAGAATGGAAGGCGAAGCCATAGGTTTCATGGACACCCTGATGCCCTTCTTGATAGTGATCTTTGAAACTCAGATCAACCCTGGTCGTCGAGGCAATAAAAATTGCTGAATGCTCCCAGAGTACCGACAAGCATTTGCCTCTATTTCAGCTTGGACAAATGACCGGTGGAATCTGACTCGTACCGTCTCAACCCAACAACCCACAGTTCACCATTCGCAATGGATTTCGATGAGGTCCGGGCGTGTACACAATGACAGGAATCTCGAATACGCCAAGCCAATTATGGTTTCGAAAGCCTTGACGAACAAAACCTACACAGATGAGAAACAAAAGAGGATGCATTATCTGGAAGCTTTCATTGCAAGGCTAACGTACCAAAGGAATATAAGGAAGCAGGCGTTATCTACAAGCCAATTATTGAACGTCATGAAGTGAAGTCGGGGCCATTCAGGGAAGCGATAGTTTCACGTTCTACGTCCTTGCTCTAGACGCTCTGTTTGCAAATATATCAGAGTGCAAATTTTCCTGTCAATGGTGGACTGAAATTTCCATCATTGATCCATAAGTTATAATCCATTATCTAACTAAAAATAGTCGCTGGCAATATAAATGAATCAAACTTGTTACTGATTGTATTCTCAAGTAAATATTTTGTAACAACCCTTTGACTACCGGTAGTCATACATCGTTATCACACAACTGGAGACAATATCAGAAAACAAGTTTGGATGCTATGGCCGAAAGAAATGACATGGTATGTGGCTCAGTTATCGCTGCCTGAATTACCTTTTTCCCTCCACACCTTTTGATCCTTCTTATCTGCTCGCCACGACGTTGGGCTACTTTATTTTCCAAGTTATTCCAAATTCGATATGTCTTCGGTGCCAACTAACACCGGGGAATTAGCCCCAGAGGATGACCAGTCGCCAGATGTCTAACAATCCGAAGTTGCCCATCGACCAGCCCCCTTCGAAACAGAGCCCTTAACTACATCACACTGGAAATGGTCCGAAGATGCTCTGGACTGGTTTATCCAGCTGAGAAAAGCAGTCAAAACCATCGCGTACCGTGTATGCAATAGCATCAACGAGGCGAAAGCAGTCCTCGAAGAATGCAAAAAGAGAAAGTGCGACGATGAATACTGCAAACTCAGCACAGCACTCGATTAGCTGTTGGATGAATGGAGGTCATTTGGTAACATGAGATAGATGACGACCGACTTTCTCGAGGACCAGTACTGGTTGTCTACCCTGGCTTATATTTGTAGGTTCATGAAAATTCGGTATGGAGTGACTGATGTCAGTTCATATAAGAGAATAAGGGATTCGCGTACGAAGGCTATGTCGATCGCTGTTGAGGGTAATCACATCTGTACCCTCATGCGTGAAGCTACTATGAGATGCTACGATGGGGAATTGGACGCTTCTTTTCCTGTGATACCGGAATATGAGGAGCCTGAGAGCCTTGATATTTTTGTCGAAGGAGACAAGGTGGGACACGGCAAATTTGAAGAGGATTCTTGCAAATCTTGGTGGCTGAAAAGGGACACGCAAGAGGACGGAGAGGAGTCTTCTGAAGGACTTCGAGGTAGAGCCTGGATTCGCGATCCTGATTCCATGAATCTCGATTTCTTTGAGCCCGTCTGGCTCTCTTTTTGCGAGTATCCGGGAGAGATACCGGAGGAGTTGAAGGAAATGATCGCTGGCCGTGAGAACCCCGTCCCTCCGCTCCTTACAAATTTGCCCATTTACTGACTCTAGAAGACACTCAGACAATGGGCTCCAATCGGAGCATTTTCTAGCTCACCGGATTTGACGATATCATCGATCTAATCGATGACCCAGCATACACCATACAGGATGAGATCGTCTCAATCCCACATGGCTGCAGTGCCGGCCACTTTCTTGCCGGGCAGCACCTCGAGAACAGACAGCTCCCTGCTTGGATTGAGGCCACAATCTTTAGCGAAATGTATGGCGAGGACTTTGAGTATTTCCCTCCTCGCCGCAAGTGGAGTGCCCCTATACGACGCCGGGTCACGTCTCAAATTCCATCCCAAAGTATCTCGGAGATGTATCCCTCCGTTCTGGTGCTTCATGTCTATAACCAAGATGACCAGGGCGAAGAGAGAATGGACGCGTGGGTAACGGAGGCCAAAAAAAGCAACTTCCCAGCGACCTCCAGGAGCAGGATGGCGTCTGGTACCGTTGACTTGGCTCGGTGGCGCTAGAGCTCAATATGAATTTCTTCGTTCCCGTGGTATCAAACACATCAAAGAACGAATTTGGGCCAGGTATCTATGTAAGACCGAGTCTCATACGCCAAAGATATCGCGGGCCGAACGGGAGCAATCATGGTGTTCAAAGACATCAATGAACAAGATCTGGACATATGGGAACCTAGCGAAGAGGAATGGAAGTACCTCGTGCACTTCCTGGCCCTATCGCGTCGGAATATCTCTGTGCCAGTGAGGTCCAAAGATGCCGATGTCATATATGGGCCGGTGTCGCAGCAGTCATGGTCTGTTTCGGCTGGTGAGCTGATGCAACGGACTTTCGTAAGCTACCGTAGCTGCGAGCGACTTGCTTCTGCTCTTCGGGCGATAATCTTCGTCGAGAATGAGTGATCGCGGAGTAGTTCAGAGAAGTCGGTTTCGATTACCCGGACAGTATGGTGGAGATTGTGGGGGGCGGAAGGGAAACCCGGGGAAGCACACGATTCATGACGCTCTGAATAGCTCGGAGATGCCATTAGTGTTAATGCCGTGGTTGGTTTTTTAAGTTAGCTGAAGCTGTGCTCTGTACTCCGTAGAGCTATAGTATAGGTGTTGTAGTATAAATTGCCACCGACCTCGGCTATATATTTTATAGCGCCAGTACAACTAGTTCTCCCAACCTATTCCCCCAGTTTCAAACAGTTTATTAGTTTATTCCCTCCCATATCCTTCCTCCCCATACTCTCCATACCCACTCCATGTCAATCGCCATGATATCACCGTGTGGGGTGTGGGAGGCCTCCTTTCGCTGGCGGAAAAGTTCATAACCGCTCAAGCCCGAATTGCCGCAACGCTTGTGAACCACCACATTTAAGCATGGAGATTCCCAGAGATCACTTTTTGTTCGCTCTTCACGAACTCTTCACATTAACAAAATATACACACCATGTCGCAATCACCACAAGATCTTCGCATCGCCATCCTGGGCGCCGGAATGGGCGGTCTAACCTGTGCCCTGGCTCTGGCACAACGCGGCTTCAAGAATATCGACGTTTATGAATATGCATCGGACTTGGGATTTGTCGGGGCTGGTATCCAGCTCGCGCCGAATATGGCTCGTGTGCTTGATAATCTTGGTGTGTGGAAGGGGATTGAGGCTGAGGCTGTTAATATTCTTGATACTAGTGTTCGAGGTATGCATTTATCCCCGTATGTATAAATATGTGTGCTAATAACGAACAGTCGGCGCAACGGATACCAAACTCGCCCATGTTGATCTGGAATACATCGAGAAAACATACGGCTACCCGCACATGGTTGGCCACCGGCATTCCCTCGCCAACGGCCTCTACAGCGGCTGCAAGCAGCACCCAGCCATCAATTTCCACTTCTCAACCGAGGCAGAGACCATCGACTCCTTCGGCCCTAAACCATCCTTCACAGCAACCCCCCGCGACGGCAGCGGGTCCTACCGCGTCGAAGCAGACGTGATCCTCGCCGCAGACGGCATCAAGAGCAAGTCGCGCGTGGAAATGCTCAAACGCCTAAACATCAACGTCGGCATCAAAGACACCAACCAAGCCGCCTACCGAATTATGATCCATAAGGACCAAATCAAAGACGATCCCGAACTCCTAGACCTCATCAACAGCACCCGCGTGACCCGCTGGATCGGCGAAAAGCGCCATATCATCGCCTACCCAGTCTCCAACAACAACATCTACAACCTCTCCACGACGCAGCCAGACAGTAACTTCGCAGCCGCCACGAATGCAACGTACACAACCAAGGGCTCCAAATCAGCTGTGCTGGGTGTCTTCTCCGACTTCTGCCCCATGGTCCAGCGCATGCTCAACTACGTCCCCGAAGGCGAAGTCTGCGAATGGAAGCTCCGTGTCCACGACCCCCTCCCAACATGGATCCACGAGTCTGTCGCTCTCGTCGGCGACGCATGTCACCCAACCCTCCCACATCTCGCACAAGGCGCAGCACAAGCCATCGAAGACGGCGCCGTACTTGCTGTCGTCCTCTCGCGCCTCCCCAACACCCAACCAGACTCGATTAACAAGGCACTCCGCGTGTACGAGAAAGTGCGCAAGCAGCGTGCATACGCGCTCGTCGATCTCGCAGCTGCATCTGGACGGGCACTGCATCTGGGTGAAGGCGCGGCGAAGGAGCAAAGAGATAAGCAGTTTGTGGCGCTGAGGCAGGGCAAGGGGCCTGTGCCGGATAAGTGGGCGGATGCGGATGTGCAGAGGGAGATTTATGGGTTTGATTGTACGAAGGTGGCGGAGGAGGAGTTTGAAGGGTTGTTTAATGAGATGTAGGTTTCTAGTTCTGAGAAATGAATGGCATTTGTTGATGTTTACTTGTATAGGCCGAGTCCGAGGGATATCAAGTTGTCGTAAATCATTGCATTATTTTTTTTTTTTTTAATGTACATACATCAGCAGGTTGAATCGTTACGTACACGCCTCCATTGTAGGAGCTTAACAGCGAGAAAGCACAATAGCCCAGCCGCATACGAGCATCCAGCAAACGCAATCAAACCCCAGTATTCCCCATTAGTCCTATGCATAATCTCCCCAGCAATCGGAACCCCAGTCAAAGCCCTAGATACAAGTTAGCATAAATCAACCCAATTAGACGGGAGGAAACTCACCCCAAGCTGACAATCGTATAAACAGTCGTATAATACCGCCCATACGCCTCCGTCGGACACAACTCGCCCACACAAACCGGCACAAGGCTAATATTACTCCCACTCGCAAACCCAAACACCACCGCAAACACAATCGTCGCAGCCACATTCCCCTGCGCTGGCATCCAGATCCCCAACACCGCGACCAGAGCCAGCAGATTCGTATAAATCAGCATATTGTACCGCCCGACTTGATCAGCGAGGATGCCAGGAATCCACCGACCGGGGAAAGAACCCGCGTTGAAGAAAACGACCATCAAGTAAGCGAGATCCGGGGATACGGAGTGGTAGAGGGCGTACGAGGTTATGTATTCGAGGGGAATAAAAAAGCCCCATTCGATGAGGAAGACGCCGGCGGTTGTCAGGGCTAGAAGCGGGTTTGCGAGGATGTTCAGGTCGGGGAGGAGGGATTTGATCGATTCGCGTTTAGGTTTAGGTTTCTCGGGCGGGGATTCCGGAGACGGTGAGGGCTCGGGTTGCCGGCCGCGGACGAGGAGACAGCCGATGAAGAGGAGGACGAGGGTTACTAGCCCGATTGCTCGGGTGGCCCAGGCGAAGCCTATCTTTGGCGCTAGCTTTTCCAACATAATTGGGAAGATTATTCCGCCGATACTACCTCCGGCCATTGCTAGGCCTGTGGCTGCGCCGCGACGTCGTAGGAAGAAATGTCCGATACTAGCGACAGGGACGATGAAGATGAATGATGTGCCAATGCCACCGAGGACCCCCAGTACAACGAAGAAGTGCCAGTACTTCTCGCAGAAACCCAGGGCTATAAACATGACCACAAGCAACCCCGAGCCTATCCACATGAGGACACGAGGCCCCTTGGCATCGAAGATAGGGCCGATTTGCAAGCCGCCGAAGAAGATGAGGAAGTTGTAGACGCCGAAGATCCAGCTGATTTGGGAGTGCGAGAGGGAGGAGAGTTGGTGCGTGCTGATGTAGGCTTGGTAGATGCCGATGCTGTTCATTAGCCCTAGACCGCCGGTGATGGAGCAGAAGCTGCCTAGGACGACGAGGTTAGCGATGAGACCTCCTTCGGGGTGTGCCATTGTGCTTGGTGAGTGTCTTGAAAGTACTTGATACTCTACAGGATGATTTATCCTACTGTTTATATACTCGTATACAGAGGCGTAGTATTTATTCACAGTCCATATAGATTCATCTATATCAATCTACGGCATTCCGTATCCGTCCCGATCGGCATGCCGAGCACGGCCGATGGCCGGTGGCCGAGGATTTGCTGAGTCATCACGTCATTCAACGTCAGTTCGTCGCCGACTCGCCGCCGACATAAACTACTAGGAATGCTTGGAATGCTGGTATATGCGCTGTTACTGGCTTTGAGAGTACGCCGTCGATATGTCATCCAGACCCTACCGCTCCAAACGTCAACGTCCCTGCGACCAATGCCGCGAGCGTAAACTCGGCTGCCAGACTGATGCCGGCCTGCCATGTGCTCGCTGTCGCTCCGCCGATTTGCGTTGCACCTTTGCCAAACCGCCGCCCAAACGGCCTCGGCGGCAACTCCGTGAGGGCGACGGGATTGGGTTTACGGACTCGGTTGATTCGCGCTCGCAGTCTCAGGTACATCCCAGTATCGAGGGGGGGTCTACGCCTTCACATCCTCCCTCTCATCAGCACCAGCACCAGCAGCACCAGGAAGAGTATCCGTATCCGCAGCCGCAAGAACATCTTCCCTCGCAGCCGCCTGTAGCGGCGCATAGTAGTGCTGCGACCACGCCGGCAAACCAGATTCTGTCGTCGTCTTGGCCTCAGCAGCTGATCTCTTCTGGTCGGGCACCGACGCAGTTTGTGCAGAGTCTTGATCAACTCGAGGGCTTCTCGGCGCAGTTGTTTGGGGCATCGGCCGAGTCAGATCCGTGGCTGTTGAGACATTGTTCGTTTGACGATGCGGGTGTCAAATGTTTCTACAAGGTGCATTTTCGCAATGCAGGCGGTGTCCCCGTGCCGCTCCGGATCCCGGTGCATTTCATGATTGCGGCGGATGATCTGGCTGCCGATTCCAAGACTGAGACGCGTGTCGCTGCGCCTGGCATGAATCCACGAGAGGAGCTGAATTCGCTGGTGCCGGTTGAGTATGGGGTGCGATTGGTTGGTTTGTATGTTCTAGTCATGTTCATGTTTATTGAATGTATATTAACTGATCCAGGTTTGTCAAGTACATTTGGCCTGCATTACCGCTGGTTTCTCGCTACCAGCTTGGCTTGACTCCATCATGCACCGTGCCGACTGCAGAGATTTTGGATAAAATTCCCGCGCATCTACTGGCTGCCATCTACGCCACCGCTTTGCCATTCGCCGGACAGGACGACTACCTGTGCGTGCTGCACACGTACAATAATGCCCCCATCGATCGTCTCTGGCGCATAGTATACGAGCTCGTCGCCGAGGAGATCCACACTCCTCATCTATCCGTCCTGCAGGCTGGTCTGCTGTACCTCCACAAGCCGCTGGACGAGGGCCGGTCCGCGACGGCCGATACCCCTTTCGTATGGTCATGGGTGGGCAGCATGGTTGGACTGGCGTGCTCGCTGGGTTTACATATCGAGTGTCGCATGTGGGGGATTCCAGCGTGGGAGAAGAGACTGCGTCGACGGCTTTGGTGGGCGGTCTATGCGGAGGATAAATGGCGCAGTCTGCTGATGGGCCGGCCGCCGTATATCCGGCGAGAGGAGTGGGATGTGAGTGAATTGGATGGAGGGGATTTCGTCTTGCAGGTGCAGGGTGCACAGGGGTGTACGAGTGTCAGCGATGTGGATGTACCGTTTCGGTATTTGGTCGACTTGGCGCAGATTGCTGAGACGATTCACGAGTCATTCTAGTAGGTCCCTGATTCTCCCGATTGTTCTTGTTAAGGGGGTATGCTAATTGAATGCAGCACACTACGAGCAGCCCAATACCTATCCGAAAACTTCGCAGCCTCACACGACACCGGCCTCCCCCTCCTGGAAAAACTAAACATCTGGTACGCCTCGCTCCCAGAGACCTTCCGCCGGCCCAACTGGAGCAAGTCCGTCAGCGGGCTAGCCCCATATCCTGCGTCGATCCATTTCGCCTATCTGATCCTGGTCGTATATGTTTACCGAGCGATGCTACGACCCATGGCTCGGTCATCCAGTCCGCCGCTGATCTTCGACGTCGACGAAATGCCCTCCACTACGACCCTGCCCATTGAGGAGACTTCTATTCTGGACTTTGCCGACGTGCCCGAGATTGAATCCTTTCCGGCGGTCGATGTCGATCTCTCAGAGGTGCATGGAACGGGCGAGACGACGCTGAATGCCGCCGAGAGATGTGCGTCGATTGTGATTAGTTTTACGAGACGGCTGACGTCAAGTGACTTTACCGGGTTTTGGTATTCTTGTACGTTCCCCATCCCCATCCCCTATTACATACTATACGCAGATCTAACCTGTTAATTGTTGTAGGGTCCCGAATCGGCTTCGCCACTGTCTCCAACTTCACCATGCTCCTCCTCGTGCAAGCGCCGAATGCCGAGCGCGCCGTCAAAGGCAAGCATCTAGTGGATTCATGGCTGCGAGTGCTCCGAACCCAAAGCCCGAGTTTTTCCCTGATGAAGCTGGGACTAACGCGATTGGACGCGATGCACTGGGTGGGCCTCGGCCAGACATTTGTTTTGCCGCAGCATGTGCAGGATATCATTTTGGGTTCGGGGAGTCTGTAACCTTGTCTTGTGACTTTTTTTGGGTGACCCTGGCTTTCGGTTGGTTCCGGTATGCAAAAGGGAAAAAATTTTCCTGGCTTTCGCCGAAAGGTAAATCATGGCGTCGGCGGATGTGTTGGTGATATACATCGGGTGACATGTCGGCGAAGATTGGCCGAAGTATATGATTTTTCGCCGACAGCGCCACGGCGAGAATCTATATATACGGGATGTTGCCAGAGGGAAATGAGGGAATCAGGGTAAGTTCAATCACTGTTTCAATACTCAAAAGCTCTAGTCTTCTACTATACGCTATTCATTATCATACTACTGTCTATTTATCTCAATTGATCAATACTCTTTTCACAATGGGCTTCTTCCGCACTCTCCAGCAAAAGGCTCACGAGCACAAGAGCAGCACTATCACTGCTGCCAAGGAAGCTGAAGAGAATGCCTCTTATGCTGAATCCTACGCTGCCCTCATTTCCGAGTACGTCCCCCTATCCCCTATCTAGAGTTCGGTGATTGTATGTATGCTAACAGCAGCAGGAAACAAAAGGCGCCGCCGAAGACACTGGGCGGTGGTAACCGGACCTACAACTACAACCGTAAGTCATTCCCCTTTTTTTCTTCTTGTCTCATGGTCTTGTATGGGTTACTGACAATGCTTAGCCGGTGATCAATGCTTCGGATCGTGCTGCCGGAACTACTAGGCGCAACTCGGCGGATCATTTTTCGGCGACGGAAAAAGTGGAAAATGGTGGAACTGGGAAGAATGTATATACCCTTCTATATTGCCTATGCCTAATAAAAATGTTTAATCTATGCTATGTTGTTCCTGAATTGGATGGTAACAAGTGACTAGCCCTATCTGATGTAATAGCACGTGCAGGCGGTGAATATATTGCCGGTCCTTCGCCGAATGTCTTTCAGTCCATCTTTAACAACACTCGCATTCACCACACCCTCGGATGGAAGAATGGAAGTGACCAGGATGCATTGCATTCTGTCTCACTGCCCTAGATGACCCCTTTAGTTGGTACACCTTGGTGGCCCCGATTGAATTCCTCAGCTAACGACACAGACTCCATTCCGCCCTCCCGCATCGCGCTCCAACGCCGGCCCCCAATTCGCATCGACGCCTCGTTTTGTCTTCTCGCAGCCGCAGAGCAGTTCGGCTCAACACCGGGGTGATGAGAAGGAACTGGTGGATGATATTTCGAACGACTCGCCCTCGACCGTTCGATATGCCGATAGGGATGCCGCGCGGGGAGATGTGATTGAGGATGCGGAGGATGAACGTGATATTGGTGACAGCCGGCGGGATATTCTACATGAAGAGCTCGATAACACTCCAATTGCTTCTGTGGAGCTTGACTCTGAGTTCGAGGATCTATTTGGCCCCCCAGAGCGCACGAAGAGGAGGCGGATATCGCCAGCGCCAGAGCCGGACAACACACCGTCGCGTGATTATGGGGGGATACAAAATGATACTATCTTGACTTCTTCTCCTGGTGCTGGTCCTGATTCGCAGTCGTGGAATGAGGAGCCGCCAGTTATACCTTTTCCGCGCCGTCCTAGGCCAACACAGCAACCTCAGTTCCAAGATGAACCTATGCCGACAGGAACACCCAAACCATCAACACCGGCCACGGCGAAACCAGCTTTCCGTCATTATCCTCGCTTCTTACTCTCCCAACAACCACCGCCAAGTACTCAGACGAGCCCTGCTTCAGCACCGGTATTCGCATCACAACCGCCGTCCTCAACTCCGCGCCGCAAACCGGCCTTCGTACTACCACGCTCACCCTCGCCCTCGGCTACTCAAGATACCGCATCTCTACCGACTCCGTTTTCGCCGTCGTCGCGTACACTCCGTCGACGGGGTCGCGCCCGAAATGATGTTCCAGGGTATGTACCTGGTGGTATGGCGGCTGAGGTTCGGGGTTGGGTGTTGGAGATGGGGACGAAGCGGGAGCAATTGGATGGTCCTGTGGCGAGATCTGATGTGCAGGCGGGGGTGGATGCGAGGAAGTACTTTGTGACTGTGAGAATTGTCAGGGTGGTGAGGGGTGTTTTGAGGAGTTCGGGGGCGGTGGCTTTTGTTGAAGCTGAACTCATAACCAAGGATACTGAGGGAGGGAAGGGTGGGTCACGGAATATTCTTCTTATGGGTTCGCCTCGTTCTCGGTCTGGGGGATATGACCTCCAGGAGTCTTCCGTTATCAGGATTTATCGAGGGTTGATGTGGGAAATCGAGCTGGACGGGGATGGTGTAAACGATCTAGCGAGAGGTAATCTGGGTGTAGCTGATTTAGATGACCGCCAGCCTTCAAGTGCAGATGACTGCGAGCGATGGCTTGTGGTCATGGAGTGGGATCTGTTATAATGCCAGCATAAATATATCTACCATTGACAAGTCAACCTGGGATATCATTAAACACTTTTATCCATACGCCCATAAATGCATACATATCACACAAAATATATACAAGACCACTTAGCCAACAACCCCATCCTTACTCGAAATAACCTTCAATGCATCCAACGCAACCCTACACCCCCACTTGACAACCTTCAACTCCTTCTCCGGCACGATATCCGTCTTCGCAACGACCTTGCGGATGAAGTAAATAAGCCCCTTGACAATCTGCGGCGTATCCTGGACGCGCATGAATATGTCCATCAGTGCTTTTTCGTCGCGTCCTTCGTGGTCTTCTTTCTTAGACTTGGATTTGGATTTCTTGTTCTTTTTGGATTTCTGGGATTGTTGGATTATGGAAATGATGAGGAGCTCGACGAAGGTCTTTGCTTTCGGTTGAAGGTATGCGAAGTTGAGGGTCTTGAGGATGCTCAGGGTTAATGTGTTATCGGCGATAAGGCTGCCGTACATCTTTGCGATGTTGACTATGGATTTCAGCGGGAGTTGAGTGTTCTCGTTTCCCTCATCATCAGACATGCCGTCCTCATCGTCGAAGTCGCCTTTTTCGCCCATTCGTCGCAGGATGCTCCACAGTGTGTACATGAATGAGATTTTCAGCCTGCGGCCGAGATCCCCACATACGCGCCGCGCGATTAGCGTGTAGTATGGGTTGTAGGCTTCTTCCTCCATGATGCAGTGCGTGAGGACGCGGGGGATTTCGTATTCCTGCGCGCGCTTGAGGCGGAGTTTTAAGAGGCGCACGTGCGCGTCTTGGAAGTCTGTTGCGGACATGATAGCGACGAAGATTGACCGGCGGACGTCCGTGTTCATGCGGTGCGATTTGGCGATACTGGCGAGGTCGGGTTCGGCTTCGCTTTCGTCTTCGTCCTCTTGTGCTTGTGTTTGGGTGGTTTGGGTGCCGGGGAGGGAGGAGAGTTCCTTGCGCGCTGTTTCGAGGGGATCTTCACGCCAGCTTGCACCGACGAGCCACCATTTACCCTTCTTCGCGGAGTTGTGGATGTCCTCGCGGGAGATGTTGATTGGTTCTGAGGCGCGGATGACGCGGGTGTTGTTTAGGGAGCCTAGGATTTTCCGCATTTTCGTGATGTGTTCGGTGGAGATGCTTGATCCGACGGTTTTTACTTTGTTGTTTTTGAGGTCGGTGATGGTGTCTATCATGAATTTTGTGCGGACGGAGAGAGATTGTTCGCCGGCTTTGGTGATGGCGGGTTGGATTAGAATGACTATGTCTTTTAGGGAGGAGGGGTCGTCTTGTCGGAGTTGGGGGCCGGAGTCTGCGTTTTTGTTAGTTTCTGGTCATAGAATTGGCAAGGGCGTAGACATACTTCTGATGATCTTGAGGAGAAGTTCTGTGTTGTCCTCCGTGATATCCTGCACGTAGATGCGAATGTAGTCAAAGACCAAAGCATGTCCGATGACATGGAAGTTGTACAGTTGCGAGATGAGCGAAATCAAGTTCAGGTGTTCCTTTCCTTCGAACTTGCCTCGCTCGTCGCCTTGTGAGTCAAGAGTCTGTACGATCTTCTGGACCAACTCGGCGCCAAAGTCCATACCCATGACCTTGTACAGGGCAGCGATGAAACCGGCATGCAGAATCATAAATGTATCCTGCAGTGCCGATCTCTCGCAAATGAGACCCATTAATAGCGAAATGATTGTCGAAGTGACGTTCTGTCTGGGATACTCGCGGTAGAGCTTCTCAAACTCAGCCAGGATGGAGATCAGGTTCGCTTCAGACAGCTTGTTCAGCTGTCCTTGGGCCTGTCGCCGTAAACGTATAAGAGATTCTTCCTCGGAATTGGACGCAGCACGAAGCGAAGGGGGGATGTATTTCGCTGGTTGACTCTCTTGAGGGACGGGGGCGACATATGGATTTTCTTTTTTCTTCGGAGCCGGCTTCTCTTTTTCCTCGTCGAACCCGTCGAACTCGCTATCTTCGCCCTCCGCCGCATTATCGTCGTCCATTTCCTCATCGTCGTCATCGTCCAGCAAATCAGCGTCCTCATCGCTCCCAAGATCACTATCATCTTCGTCATCATCTCCCTCCGGCTCAGCTTGCTGCAAACCCTGAGCCTTCCTCCTCTTACTTTGCAGCCACTCATCAGCTTCCCGTTTCCGCTTCCTGCTTTCATCCTCCGACCCATCACCCAAATCACCCAGCAAATCATCCAACCCATCATCCTGGAAAGACTGCGGAAGTTTCTTCCCCTTCTTCAACCCAAGTCTCTTCTCCAACGCGGCGATTTCGGCATCGTCCTCGTCTAACTGGTCCTGAACGGCTTTGGAGACTTTGCGGGGTGCAGGCTCGTCTTCGTCCTCGTCCTCGTCCAGGTTGATATTATCTTCATCGTCGTCGCTCCCGTCAGATTCTTCGACCGGCTTGCTCTTTTTCAAAATCGACTTGGGCTGCTTCTGCTTGGGCTTTGCGGCTTTCGACTTCGATTTCGCAGGCGGCGCTTCGTCGGATTCATCGCCTTCGTCCAACATATCCTCGTCCTCGTCCTTGTCATCTTCCTCCTCAGAGCGTCTCGCATTTTTCTTCCAAGCTGGCCTCTGCTGCACCTGCGGCTTCCTCCCTCCACTCCTCTCCTCCCTCCGCCGCTCCTTTCGTGACGCAGGTCCATTGCGCCTGTTCTTTTTCTCCCCGTATGTATCTTTTATCCCGAGTTCCGCGCGCAATTCCCGCGGGAGGGCGGTTGTGAGCTTCATAGGACGCTTCATGGCGACCGAATATGAATTATGTGAAATAATAAATAATATGCTGTAGCAGCGGTGATGGCTTTTTTTTTTTTTTTTTTTTTTTTTTTTTTAATGCCGCCGATGCGGAGCGGAAGTGGAGGCGGTGGGCTGGGCGGCGGAGGGCCCGCTGTCTGTCTTTCTGGAAGTGGAAGTTGATTGTGGACAGTTGGTACGGTGATATTGAAAGCAAAGCGAAGCGGTTGTTTTGCCGTTGAATTGTTACTTTCATAATTGCGATTACGGCTACCACGAGCAATCGACCCCCTATCTATTGAATTGCGCAATAACAACCAATCGCACAAACCCCAAATCCGTCACAAGAACCACGGAGATGGCGCCGCATCTCAGTAACGAGGAGGTAAGCTACAAGCGACAAAGGACCTCTTGGTAGTGCGTATGCTAATAATACGACCAGTTCTTCACCTCCTTAACAACCCTCCTAAGCACCACCTCCCAGAAAACCCGCGGCTCCGTCTACCTCACCCAAAAACCACTCCTCAACACCACCTCCACCAACGGCGACGACCCCTCCCCCGTCTCGCAGCCCTCAATCCTAATCCGCGCAACAGACGGAAACACCAACGCGCCCAACCCCAAGAATCCCAAGAACAAGATCGAAAGGTCCAAGACGAAGGCGAGCAAAGTCAAGATCTCAACTGTTGTGGCGCCGGAGGAGCTGGAGGGGTTCTATGGACGATATGCGGAGGTTTGTAAGGCGGGAATGACGGGGTTGAAGAAGAGGGATCGGAAGAGGGGGAAGGCGAAGGGGAAGGGGGGTTCTGGGAAGGGTGCTAAGGCTTGATTGGGGTATACTGCACGTTTCGGCAGCTTTGTGTGGTTACGGATTTTGAGGACGGAGGTTTGAGGTGGATTGTTGAGATACCTCGATGGAATGTTGAATGGATTGCATTTACCGGCGTTCATGGTGGCTGTCCTGTTCTGTTGTTTATAAAATACCAAAACTACGTTGTCTTGAGGTCAAAGCTATCCTACTATCGTTCAAGATTCCGCAACCGAAGGGTATATTACCTAGACTAGACTAAAACGCTAGGGTAAAATCATTATAACACGTAAGGAAACATTAACCCAGTCATGACCCGAATTCGTAGAGAACAGAGAATTGGATAAAACAGTGGTCAGCCATGTAACAGAAAAGAGGGACGGCAAGCATAATCAAATATGCAGAAGCGGGAAGACTGAAAAGGTAGTAAAGGAATTAAGAGAAGGACGAGAAATAAATCGTGCAGTGGAATGCAATCAGTCCAGTGCCCAAACATCATACTTTTTATCTTGGGAGTCCGAGCGCTCAAGGGGGAGATCAAAATCATCCACCGTATCTTCAGAGTCAGGCGCTTGATATTCAAGTCTCCGATGGGCTTCACCCATGGAGTTCAAGGCAGGACCAATGACAATTTGCGCCGCAATGTGAATAAGAATGATCAGCAACTGAACAGATGGCACCAGGACGACTGTGCAGGTCTTTTGGACAATAGACTTTGCATCGTTCTTCCTAGATGAGTTTGATTGGCGCAAGGCGGACGGTGGAGGCATCGGAGAGATTTCTCTCTCTGTTGATGCTTTGGCACGACGTCGGAATTCCCTGCTCATGGTGTCTTTATTCGCCTCAATTGGTGAGAGGCCGCTGGGTTTCTCAGTCGAGGTAGCTGGAATCTCCAATGGCTTGGATTCCGGCTTCCGACGAGTTGTAGGGGACTGAGGTGCTTGGGACAAACTTCCATCCGAGTAGCTAGTGGAAGGACGGTTGTCAGAATAATCCACATCCTTGAAGAATTTCCCAGGTTCGTAGTGCTGATCCTGGTCCAGTTCGTTGTGGTCGACGGACGATGGAGAAGTAGAAGTTGAACGTGCACTAGACTCAGGACGCATGTAATCATCCATTGAGTGAAAAGAATCGACGCTTGAAGAATATGATATGTCAGGATCGACCTGCGATTCTGCTTTGGTATTGTCGAACCTCGCCAGCAAGGTTTGGAAGCTTTGCGTGTCGGTAATTGAGCGCCGGGGTATATTCCAGCCTTCAGGCACACTTGTAGGGGAGAGCAACTGATTCTCGTCTGGAATCGTCTCCAAAACCGTACAAGCACTGCCCCTTTTCATGACGCTGATGCCCTTGCACCCATCCTCGTCGCCCTTTGGGCTTGACCCTTGAGAAGCAGTCGACGAGGCAGGCGCACTCTCCCTTCGACTCTTGGGACGCCATGCCTTTCTGCGCTTCTTCATCTTGAACTCTTCCGGTATCTCAACGGTAAACCCCCTTTGGAAGGGACAGGGCGTGATCTCGTAACGCAGGATTCTAGGCAGGACATCCTTCAATTGTACGACGTAGTTCTCATTATTTTCTGTCGAATTAGGCAGTTCAATGCGATAATAAGTGAGCGGTCGAACACGCAGAACAAACGTAGACTCGCCATCGACACACCAACACTGAGAGTTCTTGAGGATTGCATGCACCACACCGCCACACTTCAAAAACACAGTCAAGCCGTGCACATTCTGCAGTCTCAAGGGCGCAAACGCAACCGTCCTCTCAGTGGGCGATCGCCATGGTAGGGTCTCGATAGTATCAACCGGGTAATCGAAATCGGATGGAGCCGTGCTGGACGGGATCGGAGCTAGAGCTCTAGGAGCGAAATGAACGACCTTGGCGCATGGGTGAAAGAAAAGGTCGTCTTCTGAGGGCCTCAGCGAGTCGGAACTGCGTTGCTTTTGAAGGCTAAGTTTAGGAGGAAGGGTAGCAGAACGGCGAGGAGGCTGTATTCGGACCGAAGGCGTATTCGAGAAATCAGACATTGTTCATGGAAAAAAGAGTGTAAACAGTAAGAACATATAGCAAAATGAGAGAATTACATTTAAAGAGAGCGTAAATCAGAAATCAATACATTGGGCGAGGGAGAGACGAGGTTGTTAAGAAAGGAATGAATGGCAGTGCAAAGAGAGAAATCCATACAAATTCCCGAGTCGGCCTTGTCTCGCGGGGAATGCATACGCCTAAGGCAGTATTCAGGCACATTTCAGGCAGAACCATGGCTCGGCGGCTAAGCCGCGTGATTCTCGGCTCAGTTCCGCGGTTGGCGGCTACTGGGCCAATGCCATGACGTACTGCTTTTATACGGCTGCCTTGCTTGGTATTTATATCTGTTTTTGACCATCTGTTGACAACTTCTATCTGGAGAAAAAACAGATGCGATTGAGAGATTGTGTCTGCTGCAGACATCATTATGGCCAACTTTGAGCCCAACGCCATTATCCGTGGCGCTCAGCTGACGGTTGTGGGAAGTGAGTACCCGACATCATCCCCTTCGGACTATCCAGAAACTGCCATGAGGTTGGATGTCTGCATACTACTAGGCAATTGAAATGGGAAATCTGTTTTGGACATAAAACTTGGCTGGACTCCGTTCAAGCTTCGGGAAAGTCCCGGATCTGCGCATCCGCGGGGCCTAAACTATCATCATCCGATATTGGATTTGTATGCTGACTCCTGACAGCCATCAGGGCACTTCGAAATGCTGAACTCTTCAAATATGATCACTTCCGGCAAGCAGCTCTTGCAGTTGCCGTGGGTGTGATTATCCATGTCATCATTCAGATTCCGGTATGCACATGCCCATAGTACCAGAGTCTTGGCCTAACCACTCCTAGATTATCGGCCTTAAATTCATCATCTGGATCGCATCTATTTTTGTCGATATGCAGGAAGCGACCTGGGATGATACTATTCTGAACGGTATCAATTATTTGAACAAATCCGTCCTCCAGGTTCCCTTCTTGCTCATGACTTTGATGCGATACGTTACTCCGACGTTGGATGAGATGTACGTTTCATCCTATCCATTCATATACTTGAGATACTGACAAACCAGTTTCATGGAATCTATCAAATGGGTTGATCAAACCTACGTCCAGAAGCACAAGGCCGAAGACCCCAGCACTCTTCGAGCCATGTACTATCCAAACCTGTCCCAGTACTCGACCAAAGGAAGTTCCAGTAGCTCCAAACCGATTGGAAAGTCCGTCATGCTATTCGTTCAGAGATACGGCCGCAAGGTTGCGATGCTTTTCGGTGTATACCTCCTCTCGCTTCTCCCGGTCGTGGGCCGATTCGTCATGCCCGCTGTTAGTTTCTACACGTTCAAGCAGAATGTGGGGACTACTCCTGCGGCCGTTATCTTTGGTACGGGACTTGTGCTTCCGAAGAGATTCATCGTTACTTTTCTGCATACCTACTTTGCATCGCGCAGCTTGATGCGCGAACTTGTAAGTTTCAGCTAGGCTACAAAAATAGACTCCAGCTAACAGCAGCACAGCTTGAACCCTACTTCTGCCGCGTCCCCTTCACTCCTGAGCAAAAGCGCCGCTGGTTCAAAGACCGTCAGGGCGTGCTGTTCGGCTTTGCTTTTGCCTTCACCGTCGTCATCAAAACTCCCTTCATCGGCGTTCTCATGTACGGTGTCGCAGAAGCGTCTACCGCTTATCTCATTACCAAGATCACAGACCCGCCGCCAACTCCCGATGAGGGCCCGCAGTTCGCTGAGACGCAAGTGCGGTGGAGGAACAAGCATGACTTCCTGCACCTATCGTTGGAGAACATTGATAGGCTCAATTTACCGTCTCATCATAAGGGGGAGCAGACTGAGTCTCCTGGGTTCCCGGGAAAGAAGTTCTCTTGAGATTCTGGTTTGGTGTGCTGAATAGCGTTTACATGCATGAAAGGGGCTTGAGTCCAGCATCTTCGGGGGAGGACGAAGGAGGCAAAGTGATTCATTTGCATATTTTCGGTTTTGCATGAACATTCAAACAAATACATCTCGGCTGTATACACAGTAAAGACAATAAGGTGCTTAAAGTACACATACAAAATACTGTCTATGGCATATTCGAACTTCATGCCTCAAATAATATCATCACGTAGCTTATAACATCTGTTTTCGAGTCTGAGCTGCTGCTGAGTTACTGCCACTATGATTCAGCAAGGGCTTGCGAAGAAGTAACACAACAACCGTTTATGTCCGGAGAGGTTGGTCCAAGGTCAGTCTAGATGACTATGACAGTAAACCCTATCAGTAATTGCCGGGCGGGCTCAATTGCCGCTCTGGTAAAAGCCATCGGTGTAACAGCTATTGCATGTCAAGGAGATCTGTGTTGGTGTTCGGGACGGTTTTTACTGACCACGCGAGATGTTGAATAATGCTTGCACTGTCATTGACTGTAGCAGTTCCGCATTTGGTAGATATATTTTGTCAAGCCAGGTATCGTTGACCCCAGCAATATCAGGAACGAGATACGCCATGTCTCGGACTGCTCCAGGCATGTGTTATGACTTTGTCACAACTCCCACCACTTTATCCAATTAAACCACTAAAGCTCAATAGCAGAAAGTAGATAGACGGGGATTCGCTGGCGTAAGCCATATCTGGTATACTCTCGGGATTCCGGTATTGCCTGCGATTCATCCGATTGTAGTTCAGCCCTCCTGTTGGCGAGCATAAAACGGTGATTGATTTGCTCTCAGTAAGGGATCCTATCGGTGTTGCCTGCCTATGAGGTCAGGAAGTGGGATTTTTTGGGCCATTGTAGCAGGCGGACTTGTTATTGAAGCAAAGGGTGAATGGGAGAAAGCAGCTGTGTGTGTCCCAGACCGCGATGTGCCACTTTGAGATATCCGCCTGAAGACAGCCAACCAAGCCACAAACAGTTATGGCTGTGTTGGCTGCAATTTCATGCACCGGGAAGATTTGCCATCTCACTGGTAAGCTTTGAAGACCATGAAGATCATTGAATGCTCGACTAGCAGTCACATGGTCTTCGATGTAATTGGAGCCTAACGGTGGATGGCGGTTGACTCCCGATGAGATGCGGGAGACCTCATCTTTGCGTTGATGCGCTTGTCCGCGGTTTGACCATTTGACAAGAATAACGACACACCTAAAAGCGTACGCACCGCAGAAACAAATAAAGAGTTTGTTTCTCAATGCTCCACGATCTCCCTGAGTCCCAAATGCACCACAACGGATGGGGATGAGGACTCGCACAGACAGACAGTCAGTTCGGGATAAATCATGTCTTCTGTAATAGTTCTGCAAATCGTCCGGCCCGTGGCTTAAATACAAGACTTTGGGCTTCTGGTTCCCATTGCGTTCTGGGACCATACTGCAGCCAGGTGCTCGTTATGCTTTCCTGCTTCGTTCGGGTTGAACGCTGTGCATGCGGATTCTGCAAAGCCAATACCCATAACTTGATCAGAGGCGCCATACCGTAATTTTGCTATCTTTATAACCTCACTGTAAGTTCCACTGCATTTCAGGTGCAAATATCCTAGCCGTATCATTGCAATGGGCCGTTGCTTTCAACAGCGACGGCTCCGTACAATGTCTCTGTGGATTTGGACCTCCTTCGAGCCTCAAGAAGGTAGCTTCGCAGCTGTGTTTTATCTGCAGGCTAGTGCGGGCATTTCTGGTCCCAGCTCATGTAGTTTGTTTCGGGGAAACGCTTTGCCTCGAGGATGAGTAGCTTTTGCATGTTATTCGATTTAGGTTGGGGCTTGTGATTAGGACGTTTGCCTTCTTTCTAGTACAGGTGCCCATCTCCCTGTATAGCTAGACGGTGCAAGGGCTTGCTGCGATGAATGCTTCGAAATAGGTTGTGATTTCTTCCCGCTCGCTGAATGTTGAGTGAGCGGACCAAGCACTGCATTGTTAGATAGCATTTCGATTCATAACTAGTTAATTAGGTATGAGCGTGAGCACTCTGTAGCAGTTTTGCAAAGTTCTGGCACCACAGCTTTCCTCTTGCTGCAGCTCACAAGAAGCCTGTCACCAGGTTATGTCCCATGGGCTTTGGGATAATTCAATTGCGCTGTTGGCTTCTGAAACATAGTTCCATCGGATCCGTGTCGTCGGCCAAATTCTGTGTGGTGAATGTTGGCTGGTATCGTGCAGCTATGCTCAACTCTCTGAGCTTGTCGAGGCCCTGTATAATATGTCGAGAATCGAATGAACGTATTTGGACTGTATAATGGTGGCAATCTGCCACGATGTAGTGTGCCTGCGCGACCCGACTGAGCGGCACCATGTGTTCGGACGCGAATCCAGCGTCCTTGCGCAACACGTAAGTATCTGTCGATTGCCACCTCTATGCTCTGTCGTCACCCAACATGAGCGACGAAGGTGTCCAGACGGACCCAAGGAGGGAGAAACGGCGTATCATTTGCTGGTAATCAAAACCGATGGCCGGTAGATGAGGGCGATTTGATGATTTTCTTGAAGCGCGCGTCGTTTGGGTTGTACCTTTTTAGCTATCATTACCCGCATGGGCAGGGTGTCATCACCTATTCCCAAACATGATAGGCACACTGTCGTACCGTTCGAATGATTGATGGCAGGTAGTGGTATCCATCCCGAGCTAGAATGGTGCTGGCGAAAAGCGAGCTTCGCGGCTCCCGTCATAATTGTGTGTCAATGGCGTTTGATGTTATTTCAGGTTGCCAGGAATTGACTGTAGGGTCAGTCTTTGCTTCATATGTGAATAGCAAGTCGTTCTAGCCTATTCTTTGCAGTAGAAATGAATCTTCGCTACCTCAGTTTGTCTTGCGGGATAAAGCTTGAAAAGTCCTTCCAGTTCACTTTGATTCCAGACGTTTTTGATATCTAGCACAAGAACCCCCAATTGAGTTCTTCTCGTCCGGCAAGGTACACCTTCCGTTTCTGGTCGAATGGATAAACCCTCAGTGCCTGTAGATTGTCCAGTGCATAATTCGGCGCTTTCTTTCGACAGCACAAACAAATAACCGGGAATCTCCGAGTGAGCGGAATGGCTTCCCTTTAGAGCCCATAATTCGATATTCAGTGGTGAAAATGCGTCTGCCATCCTCGATTACTTCAGGAACCATGGCATCACTTAGAATGCTGTAATAATAGTAAGAGTCCCGTCTTCCGGTCTCTAATTGTGGTCTCTAAGAACAACTTCATGCCTTTTCTCGTCAATTTAAAGACCTATTAGCCGACCTGAGAGAATACATGGACAGCTTCATGGGATACTCACAGTATTTCGATACAAGGCCAAATCTATAATGCTCGGCAGTAAGGGCTTTGGGATGGTGGCAGGGTAATTTTCATTGTGCCACCAAACCTTTTGGACTCATCCGCATTGTCTGCGGTTTGTCCTGCTTTTTCCCAAGTTCAATCTGTGGTGCCATATATTTCTTGATGCTTATGAAACATAACAGCATTCTTCAAGGGGCACTTCACTTCCACGTACGGCAAATTGTTGCAAGACCTTGATAAAAGGGGTATGAATACGCAGGCTCAAGATATCGCTAGAACTGCATGGATGATTCCAGTTTCTAAAATATTGGTAAGCGTCATAGGCTGGTTATTCTTGCCAGAGGTTGTTGTAACAGATATAGTTAGCATGGGCGTGCTAATCGCAGGCACTGTTAAAGTAGTAGCAGTTGCTGATAACCTGTTTTGGAGCCCAAGCTGTTGACCAACGTCTCTCGTTTGTAATCCGGCTGTAGGTTGCAAATGTATAGCACACGCGAAGTAGTCGGGGTGGCTCCATTTTTTCCTCTGCGTTTTCGGGTATGCATACACCAGGTAGGGAGTCTCTTCGATGGAGAACCTCTGTGGTTTTGGACTCCAAATTGCAAAATTAACATTCTTCTTACCCGGGAGCGGAGCAGCCCACCTCACGTCGAAGTGGCTCTTTCTGTCGTATGTCACCTCACTATTACAGGTGATGCTCACGTTCAAATTTGGGAACATCGTCAACACTGCTGTAAATTACGATATCGATGGGCAAACAAGGGGTACGTAGCTTCTCCCATGTCCAGAGACGCTACATATCACAGCGCATCACTTAACGATAGGGAACGGCCGTAATAGGATGGAGTAATCTTGAACAAATGCCAGATCGGCCAAGCCAGCTCCGCAAGTATGGCTGCACAAAAATGCTTGGTGTATCTGCATTGCCGGTTTCTGAGAGTGGTATCCCCATTGAATAGACACAGTTATATCCGCCTAACCTTGTAGATAGTTGTTTTAGTACGCATAAGCTGTCTGAACGCCTTGAGTCTCTAGTATTTGCCCGAAAGAGATCTTTCCTGGCATACCGAGTAGCCTTTTATTGAGAGTGTAAGAATCGTCAATACCAAATGTCTAACCCACATGTCTGAGGTTTTCTTCGTCGAGTTGCCACTGATGGTGAAATAAAAAAGCCCAAATCCAGGATTCAGTTGAGGGGCGCGAGTAATTAGGCACAAGAGTGGTAAACTGTCCCCATATAGTGATTCCGTACAGAATCAAGCTCTCTTGCAGTCGGGTATGCTCGAAACGCCAGTTCAACCGGGAGGTCAGGCTGCCTCGATCCAGAAGTGTCCGTTCAGAGCTCAGGATCCTGTTATCATTCCAGTAATCGTATGGGCCGTTCGATCTCGCATTATCAGCACTGCATTTAGACAGTAATCATATCGAATTAGGTTCAGGCTAAGCCGCCATGCCCATGGATAAATGAGCCTAATCATAGGTAATGCCGGCTCGTATCTGTAGTTGGAATTATCTGAACATTCCCTCCTTCTGACACACCTGTACCAGGTAATGGGCTTTGTGGTAGTGATTATGCTGCCTGAGCTTAGCCGAGCGCACATTTCCAAATCCTCGTCCTAGTTTCAGTTATCAATTAGATCACTACTCACCTCTGCGAATGTGTCGCATCGAAAACTTCCCCTAAAGCACTCCGATGGTGTAGTCGTCCTATATAAGACTGACGACTGATACTATAGACCACTAGGATTTAAAAGAACTAGTTACTTTCCAATGCTTTTATCGTTCAGCCCTGTGGGATGGCAAAGACGTTGACTCACGAAGCAACACAACAGACCGCACCCGAGCGATTTCAAGATTTGCTAGAGCAAAACATGGTTTTTTGCCTGCTGGTACCGTACAAACGATGTTATTCTGTTGATATTTGTTCCAGGAAACAGTCCAACTACGAGAGTAAGTCAAATAAGACTAAGTACAAGTCAAAAGATGAGGGCACATGAAAGGATACTAACCGGGAACTTCTCTCTTCGATGGTTGTAGCTTTTCGGATCGGAAAACGACCTCTTAGGGTGGATTGATATTGGCACGGTTGGTTAATCAATTGTAAGAAAGATGGGCGAAAGATTGTAAATAAAAGTTGGTTTTTCTCTCCTTGCGCGTCCGGGCTCATAGGGAACCCTTTGGCAACATAATTGGTGACTTCGAATATCGCATTTGGTGGGTATATTGTGTTCCACGCAAGTTCTGCTTTGGACTACCGGTTTGTATGTCTCATCATCAAATCTCACTGATACACTCACTTTTTGGTTCACGACATGTTGGGCCAGTGTGACCCTGGAATCTCGGTCCAAAATATCCGCCTTCTGACTGTATAATAGATGTGGGAAACGCCTAGCCTGATAAGGTATTGAGGTTTTCAATATCGCTTAGTATCGGTTTAATAGCTTGAAGGAAGGGTGTTGGACTAGTCTGACCTTTGTATGTTGGAATCGTCCTTGGGTGCTGTGTAGGCAGGTGGTGTAGAAGTCCATGAGGGAAAGAGAATATTTTCCACATAGTGACTGATCAACCATGGATGCTATTGACCTACTAGTGAATGCAAATGAACAAAGGTGTAAATATAGACCATTATTCATTGACATAAGTAACACCAAGACCATAAAACAAGTCAAAGACTTTGCGCATTGCATTGAAACAAACTGGATAACCAAGAAATCAACTACTAGCAAACGCACAACTCCCCATATCCCTCTTAACAACCTCCGCCTCAGGCCGAACATCAAAATCAAAAATATCCATCGGTATCCCCATCGTAGTACACGCATTCGGAATATCCACAATACCAGCAATATGCCCCTGCACCGGCGCAGAACTAAGCAGCAAATATAACTGATAATCATTATACCCATACCTCCGCAGATACTCAATCGCCCGCAGACAGGTTTGCCGGTACGCAACAGTAGTATCGAGATAATACTGCTTCCCCTGGTCGTCGACAGAGAATCCCTCGAAGGTTAGATACCGGCCGGGCCCGAAATGAGGCTCAACGGGTCCTGGTATGTAGATGGGGGATTTCATGGCCATCTTGGCCATGCCGTCTTTGAGGACGCTGAATTTCAGGGTGATCTCGCCGGCCATTTCAATCGCGCCACAGAAGGATATCTCACCGTCGCCTTGGGAGAAGTGCAGATCGCCGACGGAGAATTTGGCGCCAGGGACGTGGATGGGGAGGTAGATTTTGGAGCCGCGGGAGAGGTTTTTGATGTCGGCGTTGCCGCCGTTTTCGGGACGGCCCTGGTCTGTCAGTTTCTCCCAGATAAAGGTATAATGGTGAGGGATCAAGATGTACAGGAATCGTGCGAGCTCCTTCTCGTGCAATCTTTTCTATGAGGCTTTCTTGCGCAGCACCGGCATGCGCACCTTTTGGCTCCGGTGGCTTGGCGACATCTCGATCAGCGGAAGCATTTGCTGCAATCAGTTCACCCTCGCGACGGTTCCATTCTGCTAGAATCTCTGCAGTGGGCGCACAGCCCAGGATTCCTGGATGGATGAGGCCGGGGAAGCGCACACCGGGAATGTGACGAGAAGAGCAGAAGATTCCTTCAAAATCCCAAATTGCTTTGGCCCTGAATCATGGACTGTCAGCAATGAGACCGCTGGCTGCGCATGGCTACATACGGCTTCGGGTATATCTCGTCAAGAAATCCTCCCCCGTTATTCCGATCAAAGATGCCTCCAAAACCCCATGGCTCATCTTGCAGCGGCTGCACATCTTGGATTTCGACTACTAGAACGTCTCCAGGCTCTGCGGATTCGATGTCGAAGGGTCCAGATAGGTAGTGGATTCGTGTCAGGTCGACGTTCTTGATATCATCGGCAGAGTCATCGTTCTTGATCTGGCCTCCGGTCCAGTCGATGCATTCGATCTTCACGACTTCGTTTTGTGCGATTGTGCTAACGGAGGGGACTATATAATGCCTCAGTCAGTTAACATTGAAGAATAGTGATCATAGGAAATTTACCGTCAGGATGCCATCTATTCTATAGTCCAGTTAGCACGTATCTCCCATAGCCCCCATAGAGCCCTTGACGTACATGAAGACCCGGTTGCTCCCACGCCGGCTTCTCACGATCGATCTTGAGAGCAGTGCGAATCCGTCCGGTGCCCATTATGCGCTTCGTTTTTGTTTAAATTGCTGTATGAGTCGAATTCAACTGGCAATGACGCTTCATATAGCAGCAATGCATCGGCTTATCTCGGCTTTCCATGGTTATCAGGGCATACCCCGCCTGCGGAGAAACGATCCGATGCCTTATCAGACCATGTGCAGGAAGCATTATTATGTACTCCGCATTGGAGATAGTGCGTTATCTTCAAACCCGGATTCCGACAGCTGCAGGTTTTCATGTGCAGCTTTCATCTTATGCGGAGTTGATGTAGGGTTGGTTACCAGACCTGGGCTAACAAAGGACCCAGCAATGCAGCAAACTGTTTGAGATTCGTTGGACTGGTTTTGGGGGCAAAAAAAGAAGAGAAGAGGAAATACTCCGTGAAAGAAAAAAGAAAAAAGAGAATTGACAAGGGTGGGATTCGAACCCACGCCCCTTGCGAGACACGGAAGCTTACCCGAAGGAGAGCTTGAGAGATTCAGTAGCCTGAACCGTGCGCCTTAGACCACTCGGCCACCTTGCCATCGTTGGTGTATGTTTTATATTAGCATTATATAAGCCAATCTTAGTCTATCAACTTATCACGTGCAAAACTCATGTTCTCCAAATCAACCGCCACCATCTTCAATCAACCCCGCGCATTGTCAAGAAAGACAGACACTCCAACATGGGTTCCGTGATTCTGCCTCACCTACACTCGGCATGGCACGTCGACCAGTCCATTCTCAGCGAAGATGACCGTCTAGTCATCATCCGTTTTGGCAAGGACGGCCACCCGGACTGTCTGCGCCAGGACGATGTGCTCGCCAAAATCGCGGAGAAAGTGAAGAACTTTGCCGTGATTTACCTGTGTGATATTGACGAGGTGCCGGATTTCAATTCTATGTACGAGCTTTACGATCCGATGACAATAATGGTATGTACCGCTCTTCTTTGGCGTTTGCGCAAAGGGTATGGTTGGTTGCTGACAAGTGCTCTCTGCAGTTCTTCTTTAGGAATAAGCATATGATGTGTATGTCTCAGCGCTTCGCTATCGTCGATTCACAGCTAACGTCTTCAAGGTGATTTCGGAACTGGTAATAATAACAAGCTGAACTGGTTACTGTGAGTTTCCCTAGCTCTTTATTATGTGGTTTGGCTGTGACTCATGCTAATACATCTTCAGAGAGGACAAACAGGAGTTGATCGATATCATCGAAACGATCTACCGCGGCGCGAAGAAGGGTCGGGGTCTGGTCGTCAGCCCCAAGGATTACTCCACGAGATACCGTTACTAGGTGGGAATCGGGTTGGGCCTTGCGTCCTGTAACGTTTACGATATCATGCCAATCAAAAGCTTACCACACGAATTATCGATGATACGTGCCTCCACGCCGATGCATTCCTTCCGTTTTGGAAGACAATACTGCCGTTGATGGTCGTGTGGACTACGGGGAAGGCCGTGACAGTGGAGTGAAGGACTCAATTCGAAGGAAGTGGGTTGATTCGTTCCGTTGGCTCTTATTGTAGGGGATATGTTATCACAATAACTACTGCAGCGGTATAATAGCACTACAGTCGACTTTTCGCGTCAACGATCTTTGTCCACTCATCTTCACCCACCTCTTGAAAGTCCATAACCTTGAAAGGCCCCCCATACCGGTTCTGAGTAGATCTCCAGTCCCGATGGTCTGCTATTTCCGGCCGCCACCGCACAACATGCTTCAACTCCTTCTGCAGAACCCCCTCCAAAGCATCTGCAATAAACCCCCCAATTGTAGGCATTTGCATAGCCCCATTCCCAGACCCTCCAACAGCCAGCAACAGCGATGCATGATCCGGATGCCTATCAATCAAGAACGCCCGATCCACTGTATCAGCATCCCAACAAATCCTCGCAAATGCCAACGGCCTTCTTGCCAGATGCGGCATGGTATCGCTTAGAAAATCCCTAGCCCGCGCCTCCGCCTCAAGCGGGATCTGATGTCTAGCAAACGGGATACTGCGTATTTCACCGGAGTGCTGCGGATCAGGCACGAAGTTGCAGTATCCGGGATGTTCGTCGCAGATCTTAAGCTCGTGCTTGTCCTCGTCGGGTTCCATGAAGAAGCCCTTCGCGATATTGAAGAGGACAGGGAGGTTGCGGTATCGTTGCACTTCTTCGGGGGTCATGCGGATGTGGCAGAGTGTCCATGCTGTTGGGCGTAGTTGGTTTTTGAAGTCTAGAAGACGGTCGCTTCCTGCGCCGGCGGCGAGGATGGTATGCTGTGCACGGTGGACGATTCCATCCTCGGTTTTGGCTCCGATAACGTCCCCATTTTCGTAGACGAGCGAGATTACATTTCCCTGCGGCGAACCTGTCACAAAACTGACACCCAGCCGCTTTGCTTCGGTATAAGTAGAGACCATGGCCTTCCGCGCATGGATCCATCCCGCACCGGTCTTATTCAACCAGCCTTTCCACCCCGGGAAGTCTCCTGTCAATATACCCGGGGGCATGGTCTTGCGGAAATCTTCGGCCGACTCTAACTTCACCAGATGCCCGGACTTGGTCGGATCGATCTCATCTTCTTGGATGTGTTTGATCAATTCTGGCGTATGGCCGGAGACAATCGCGCCCGTCTCGTGGAAGTAGGGCTGAAAAACTGGGTCTGTTTTCCACCCGTTCAATGCCGCTCTGGTGCATGTTGCGAAGGCGAGAGTTATGGGGTCAGAATTGGGGTCTATCTTCGTTAGCTGCTTGTATGTAAACTGCATTTTGGGGATATAGACCTTTCAATTCACGATGCTCCATGATCTTGTTGATATCATTGCCGGCTGCAATGGGCGATGGCACCTGATGAGGATCAAGCACGGTGACATTTGTATATCCCCGACGGGCGAGATGCAGAGCCGTCGAGCAGCCCCAGGTACCTGCGCCGACGATGAGAATTGATGAGGAAGGATTGAGTGGTGGTGTCATGTTGTAGAGCCTGGAGCTAGAGAGTTGTAGTTTTCTTGGTACGATAGAAACGGGAATTCAGTGATACGAAGCCAACGAGCTTTATCAGATGACGCCAGATACAGCTATAAATACAGAAACAACAAGGAATAATTCCGATGCATATCTATAGTCCGATTGACCTTATTTTTATCCGATAGGGCCAGTCGCAGATCGCATCGGCTGGACCTTCCCCTGCCTTTCTCCGCATTCTGTACAGGCTCAGATTTACCGTTTTGGGAAATGTCAGGATAACCGTTTCTCTGCAGTATCCGGGGTTGCGGCTGCGATTATCAGTCTTTCCAGGATTGTCTGTTCGTATCTTATCCAATCAATTATGGCATACAGTAGAGCATTCTGTTGTTCATCTGGTTTCCGAACTTATCATACGTGCCGTGGTATACAATACTACATCTCCACCGTTCTTCTCCGCCACTGATTATCTTCCATCTCGGCTGATATCTATGACAATGAGAGGTTGGATGAGACGAGACATGGCCTCAAGCCCCTCATTGTGTCTTTATCACCCGAGGTTGCTATCTTGCTCGGGTTATGCCGATGTTGATGTCCATATATATATCCTGTTCTTGTACTCAGGATGGGGTTGCTTTCCGCGTCTATACTCCAGGGCTGTGAAAGGTCTTGAATTCTCATTATGGCTCCCTCAAATGATATTATGACAGATGTGCCAGGCACTGTGTACCTGGTGGACGGTAAGCCACTATACATCCTCTCCTTGCCCGGATTGTATGCTTGTACTAACAGACAAAGCATCCGGAAGCCTCGATGCAGCCCGTTCCGGACGCGATATTCTCCTAGTCCCTCAGCCTACGCCCTCTCAGGCTGATCCTCTGGTGCGCACCACACCACTACCCTGACACCATATATATCCAGTCCACTAACACCAAACCACCACAGAACTGGCCCAAATACAAAAAATACTGGTCCCTCTTCCTAATATCCGCCTACGCCTGCATAATGTCCTTCGGCGAGAACAACTGGGGCGCAGCCTGGACAACCATCTCCGAAGAAACCGGCGTGACCTTGAACAACATGAACGGCGGCTCGGCACTGAACTACCTCCTCCTAGGTTTTGTGAACATCATCTGGATCCCGTCTGCTATGAAGTTTGGACGGAAGATTGTTTATATTCTGAGCTTGCTGTTTATTCTGGCTGGTGGTGTTTGGGGAGGGTTTTTTGAGGGGACGGCGCAGTATTATCTTATGATGGTTGTTACGGGGATTGGGACGGCGGCGTATCAGGCTTTGATTCAGTTGACGGTTGGTTTCCTTTTTCCTACTGGGGCAATGGGTTGTGCTGATTGGTAGATCTTTGATATGTTCTTCTCGCATGAGCGTGGTCGGATGCTAGCGGTTTATATCTTCTTTCAGCAGTTAGGGTCTATATTGGGGTTGATTCTGGGGGGATATATTTCGGATGGGATTGGATGGAGATGGAGCCAGCCTATTGTTGCGATTGCTGCTGCATGTCCCATACCACCTGCTTTAAGGACTGTGCTAACTTTCTAGGCTATCCTAATCCTCCTATTCATCTTCACTTTCGACGACACCATGTTTCCACGCTATCGATTCCGAAACCAAACCTCCACAGAACCGTCCAAACACGAGAAAACAGCCCAACCTTCACCAACAAAGGATGAAAAAGACCAAAAACCAGACCCTAACCTGACCATAACGGCCAGCCACAGCGCCGGCGAAATCTCCATGCCGCCACGAACATATCTCCAACAACTAGCACCCATCCACTACTTCAAAGACGACCAAACAACCTGGTTCCAGTACTTCCGCCGTCCATTCTACCTCTTCCTATTCCCGAACATCGTCCTCGCCGGTATCCAGTTCGCCTTCGGTTGCACGGCCGGCATCGTCTCCTTCAACACCATCTCAGAAATCATGACGGAACCACCATACAACTGGAGCGCCGGCTCAGCCGGCCTCTTATTCCTCGCAGCCCTCGTTGGCAACTTCATCGGGTATCCCCTCCCCCCTCCTTCCATATACCCCCTCCACGCTTGTTAGTTCTATCTAACCACCCCGTCAATGCGAATGCAGAATGGCCATCGGCTCCCTCTCAGACTATCTAGTCCTGACCCTAACCCGCCGCAACAAAGGCTACAAAGAGCCCGAGATGCGTCTCTACGCATACATCTTCTCACTGCCCCTCGCGGCCGTCGGATACTTCACGTACGGCTGGGGCGCGACGGCGGGGAGCCATTGGATGGCTATTGCTGTGGGGTTATGCTGTATGATTGCGCAGCAGGTTTCGGCGACAAGTATTGCGACGGCATATGCGATGGAGTGTTTTGATCAGGTGTGTCCTGCCCTGCGCCTCGCTTCACTTTCAACTTGTCATGGTGAAATGTGTTTCTGACAGTGGGTGGTGGGTAGATATCTGGTGAATTGGTGATTGTGCTTGCGATCTGCTCGTCCGTTATCAATTTTGCGATATCGTTCTCTGTGCAGAATTTCATCGATGCGACGAGTTATGGGTGGACGTTTACGTTTTATGGGATTTGGGTGATTTTGTCGATGGTTATGGGGGCGCCGATGATTGTTTGGGGGAAGAGTTGGAGAAGGAGGTGTAAGGGGAGATATGAGGCATTTTTGGCGGAGATGAGGTAGTTTGTTAGTTTTGCTATACTGTGCTATATATCTGTGGTTAAAATATGGGATGGTAAAAGGGTTGAAGAATGAGAATGAAATTACGCCTGCTATGCTACCAAATGCTAATAGAACAAATGGTCGAGGCACCTGCTGTAGAAAGAGATTCTTTCCTCCCCAAGTGACTGATCTTTTCGTTTGTCTTCTGAAAAATTAGATCATGGATATCATGAATCATACGCGTTAATACACCTCCACCTCACGAGAAGAACTTCTTAGCAGCAGCCTTCTCCTTAGCCGCCCGGTCCTTGATCGCCTTGTTGACCTTGGCCACCTCGTTAATGATAGCAGCATCCGAAGGAGCCAACTTGGAAGCCTCCTGGAGGTCCTTGAGCGCATCCTCTTCCTCCTTCAGGCCCGAAGAGGCGACAGCACGGCGGTAGAGAGCCTTGGCCTTGTCCGCGTCCTTGGCACCAGCGGGACCAGCAACCTCAAGAGCATACGTAGCCCAGGTCTTGCCGTTCCGGAACTGACCGATCTTGTTGGCGAGGAGGGCGGAGTTGGAGTGGAGGGTGAAACGGAGCGCCTTGAGCTGGCCCTCGAGCTCCTTGGGGTCGTTCTCGTCCGCCTCGGGGAACTCGTTCAGATAGCGCAGACCCTTCTGGTACTTCTCGAGACCAAGCAGGTGATCACCGCCCTTGAATGCGGTGTTACCGAAGTTCTTGAGCTCCGAGGCGATCTTGTAGCACACTGGCGCGCTAAGTTCCTCGCCCTGGTGGTCGTCGGGGAAGTCCTCGTACGGGTCTCCGGTGGCATCGGGAACCTGCTTGGCTGCGTCGTCATAAGCCTGGCCGGTGAGCTCACCACAGTCGACAATCGTCACGTCCGTGATAGGCTTGTCGGCCTGGGTGTTCATGTTCTCAATCTTGCGGACGACGCTCTTTCCGTTGACCACCTCACCAAAGACCACGTGCTTGCCGTCGAGGTGGGGAGTGGGAACGGTGGTGATGAAGAACTGGCTGCCGTTCGTACCGGGGCCCGAGTTAGCCATGGAGAGGAGGAAGGGACGGTCATGCTGGAGATCGAAGTTCTCGTCGGGGAATTTCTCGCCGTAGATCGACTCGCCGCCGGTTCCGTTGAAGGCAGTAAAGTCACCACCCTGGATCATGAACTGCTTGATGACACGGTGGAAAATTGAACCTGAACGGAATCAGAGGTGTCTCAAATTGGGAGGAATTGTCCATGCGACGTACCCTTGAAGCTCAATGGCTTGCCCTGCTGGCCCACGCCCTTCTCACCAGTGCAAAGAGCACGGAAATTCTCAGCGGTTTTAGGAACGACTGACTCGTCAGTTGCGCATTCTATTAGAGAGGTATAGGATTGGGACGCTTCGTACCATCGTTGAACTGCGCGACAGAAGTTAGCTAGCTACCACAACTAGAGCTAAGCACACAGAGGAAACTCACCAATTCAAAAGCAATGCGGCCCATGGGCTGCTTGCCAATCTTGATGTCGAAATAAACGCGAGGACGATCTGAAGCGCGCGCTGTTAGTCGATTTTTCTCTTATTTGCTTCAATCCGGAGCACCCCGCAGTTTGGAGGGGAAGAAAGAAGAGACGTACGCGACTCGACCATGGTTGCTAGAAGAGAGGTGCTGAATAATAAAAATGAAAATGACTGAACGATTGAATCACAGAGAATGAGAAGTAAAGGTCAATGGGAGTGGAAGTGTGAGTAGAGATAGAAAGAAGGAAGAAGAGAATTGGTGGGGAGAAAACCCATACAAAGGCTGGGCTGGCCTTCAGGAAGCTTCCATGCACTGCACTGTGAATGTTCTACCCCAACTGGTGAATTCTTTATAGCTGGATCATTACATTCATATCTATAGTATACATCTATTTTACTATGCTCTATACTACGGCTGTGGTGTTATTCCAGCAGCGTCGCGGGGAGCTTGAATTCATAGCTCTTCTGACCCTCGGTCTGTCCTCCCTTATCGCTGTCGCCCTCGGCTTTCCCTGTATTTTCTGCTTTCCCCGACTTCTCTGGCTTCTCTGGTTTCTTTCCGGCGTGCTTATCCCCTTCCGGTGTCTTTTCATTCTTCGGGAGTTTCGTATTAACCTCGATCGTGACCTGCGTATCATGTACCAATGCCAAAGTCAGCCCCTCTATACTCATCCAACAAGATCGGTAACGCAGAAAGAAAGTAAGCTATACCGCCTCTTCATCACTGCGGTAATCTAAACCCACCGGTCCATCGTTCTTCAGCTCGACATCCATCATCGCCTGGAAGACACCGTTCTTCACCCGTTCCGGCTTGTATGCTTCGCATAGCCGTTGATGGAAGTAGTCGTAGAGTCTGCGCGCGGTTTCGACATCGGCGGCTTCGTGGAAATCGGGCTGTTTGCCTTTGTTTAATTGCGCATAGAGGGTGAATTGCGAGACTGATTCGTCAGACCTTCATGCCATCACTACCGAAGCAGGGACGAGCCATACCGCAGAGGATTTCGCCTTCAATGTCCTGGACATTCTTCTTCCACTGTTCCAATACATCGTCAGTCCCAGTTGTCCTAGTCTGGTAGTATGAACCTCGCACACACCTGCTTCCCGTTATCGTCCGGCCATAACCGGCATCTGATGATCCTCGAGATCAAACTGTCTGCTTCCTTCTCGTCATCGCCTTTCCCGACTCCCGCCAGGACCAAAAGACCCCGCCCAATCGAAGATACCAGTTGATTATCGACCGTCACGGATGCGGACTTGACTCGTTGGATGACCGCTGGGACCGGGATTAGACCGGGTGGCTTGTCGCGGGGAAGCTGGCGCACCTTTCATGTTGATCTCTTTCTCTCTATCGCGTAGCAGACCGGTGATGTTTTTGTGCTAATATTAGAGGTATGACTATCAGACAAAGAGGTAGTCAGTTTTCTGTATGTGTATGCCTTGGACTAAAACGGCGGCTGCGGACGGGAATGCATGCGTACCTCAACCTGTAACAGGTGGCTATATAGCTGGGCTATAGCAGCGCAGGGGTCAACAGCACAGTATAATAGGATATATATATGCAGAGCATAGAAGAAGAGAGTATCTAGTGGAATGGACTCTATGCCCATACTATTGTCTCGTGCCTCAGTCTTGGCGCACCGGTCTTGGCATTCTCTCCCCAAAAAGCATCACGACTGACGACAACGACTGCGACGACGATTCACTGTCGGCCATACAGGGCTACACTGCAATTCTCCTTCCTCTCACACCCAATTCGTGTTGTTTCTCCCATTCACGAGATATTCCCCCCATCCTTCTTTCCGCCCTCCGCAAACCGCTCCCACGCAATTTTGACCTAGCAACCTCTCCCCCTCTCAATCACCACATGAAGCGCCCATCATGACCTCCCGGAAAACACAGCAAGAGATCGATAAGACCTTCAAAAAGGTCGCGGAGGGTATCCAAGCGTTCGATGGGATATACGAGAAGATCAAGTCGACAACGAATGCCGCCCAGCGCGATAAGCTCGAAGACAACCTCAAACGGGAGATCAAGAAGCTGCAACGATTTCGTGATCAGATCAAGTCCTGGGCAGCAGGCAATGAAGTCAAAGACAAGAGTCCGCTGCTCGAGCAGCGTAGAGCAATCGAAACTGTGAGCTGATTTCCAAACCGTCCCTTGCAACTGACATTGATTTTCTATGGCTTTTGCCACGGACCGTGGACCATGCGGAGCTAACGGGACTGCAGTGTATGGAACAGTTCAAGGCCGTCGAGAAGGAGATGAAGACCAAGGCATATTCGAAAGAAGGTCTATCAGCAGCGTCGAGGCTCGATCCCCGCGAGAAGCAAAAAGTCGAAACGTGCGATTTCCTGTCCAATATGGTCGACGAGCTTCAGCAGAAAATTGAGGCGATGGAGGCTGAGGAGGAGACGCTCCATATACAAATGAAGAAGGGCAAGAAGGATATCAACAAGTCAAATCGGTTATCGGACATTACACACCTTACGGAACGCCATAAGTGGCACGTCAATAAACTCGAGTTGTTGCTACGGGCGCTCCAGAACGGGAATGTCGAAACGGGCCAGGTGCTCGATCTGAAGGAGAGCATAAAGTACTACGTCGAAGATGGGCATAACATTGACTACTCTGGGGAGGACGAGACGCTCTACGATGACTTGAACCTGGAGGTCGATGCAGAGGGGCAGTTCGGACTGGGCGACAACGACCGGGTATCGTCGCAAGATACGCAGTCGCTGCAGGACGACGAACTGGAACCGAAGCCCAAGAGCAAGGGAGAGACTCCGGGGCCACGACGGTCATCAACGCAAATGAAGTCACCTCTGCCCGTTCTCGCGACCCTACATCCTTCCACGTCAACCAGCTCCACAAGCGGCATGAAGCCCGCTCCTCCACCAACACGACTTCCCGGGGAAACTCTCAAGTACGCATCCGCAGCGGCGGCAGCAGCTGCAAGTGACAAGAATGGCGTTGGAATCGCTCCTTTGCCCCCACCCCCAGGTGCCAGCCCTGCATTTCCCGCAGCAGTTCCCGTGTCGAAGCCTTCCTCGATCGCCTCGCCAAGCGTCGCGCCAGCACAGCCTACGCCTAAACCTGCATCAGCTGCCGCACTCGCTGCGGAGGAACGGTCACGAACGCCCGCCTTCAGTAGTCCTAAGGTGGCTCCCGCACCCGCACCAGTCGTGGAGAAGAAAGAGCCGCCCAGCAAAGAGCCCATTACTGCTGCGACAAATGGAGAGACTGGCAAGCCGGAACAGCGCGATGCCGAAGAGTCGATATACCATCTGCCTCCTGGGTTACAAGACCTGATCCAATCCTTCGAAGTGACCAAGAGCCGCGCGTCTACGAACCCAGCACCATCGGCCCAACGACTGCTGGCAGCATCGCTGACGACTTGCCCGGAACCAGCCGACGCAGAGAAGCCTCGTCACTACAAACCGCAAAACCCCTACAACACACCCCTCTACTACCCTCAAGAACCGCTTGCGATATTTGACGACCCGCGACTGTACGATACGGGGCGGATCGACACGGATACTCTCTTCTACCTGTTTTATTACCGACAGGGCACCTACCAGCAATTCCTGTCCGCCAAGGCGCTCAAGAACCAAAGCTGGCGATTCCATAAGCAGTACCAAACATGGTTCCAGCGTCATGAGGAGCCCAAGGCGATCACCGAGGAATTCGAGCAGGGGACGTATCGGTTCTTTGACTATGAGAGTACATGGTATGTTTTCTTTTCCTTTTCTTCTTGACATCTTGATCTGATACTGACGTCTACAGGATGAATCGGCGCAAGGCGGATTTCAAATTTGTCTACAAGTACCTTGAAGACGAGTTATAATGCGTGTACCATGCGGAGCAAGTTACACTTGAATGCAAGACAACTGCTTGATGGAATTGGTTGGGATTTGGTTTCTTCTGTTCTGTTGTTTGATTCTGCCAGGAGTGAGTGTATGTACGAATGGGCAGCGGTGGAGTTCTTCGTCTATGGGGATTACCATGGTTCTTATTCATTTTCCATGAGAACACTGTACTCTGTTATCATATGCCTTGGTATATCCGGAGTAGAGACACGACTACTGCGTGTTGCGTATTGTAGCATTCACCTGACCGGTATTCACCCACGCCTGCGTACTACATCGAACGCATGTCAGCAGTCCAACCCGATGCAAACCACGGGGGTCGACCAGGTGCACCCCAGTTCCTCTTGACTAAGGTTCTTCCAGAACTCTTCCACAGTCAGGAACAATTCCGGGGTAAGTCTCGTGGTATGTTTGTGCCCGTCTGGCCAGCTGTTGGTCTTGGCCAGCCATACAGCGTCCAGCGCAAGCAAGCGAAGCGCCTCACTGCTTTTTCCCTTCCTTCTCAAAAACCAGTATCGATGTGCTTAAGATCTACAGTACAGCAAAGTACTTGAGGGAATTTTGTCGTCTGCAGCTCTCATTGATTGATTGACTGACTGACATGTACTTTGTGTCGCAAAAGTGCAGAGGTTGCCGAGAGGCTGTGCGGCTCAGCGATACAGTTACATACGAGGTTCCAGGCTACTGACTGCTGTGCTCCGAGTAACAATACAAGTGCTTGTACAGAGACTGACGTCAAAACGGGGATCTCCGTACAAAACGGCCTGGGGAATCGTTTTCTTGTTGGCGCGGATCGCACAAGTGTTCAAAAGTCTCTGTCGATCCGGGTATCTAGTGCCGATTGAGGCCGGTGGTGTTTGCATGTGTCGAGTACGGAGTACGCCTACGAGTACAGAGGACAGAGTACCGCGCGGGATACGCGCGACTGCCCAGCAGAAGCAAAGGCTACAGAGATATCCAAGTCGAGTATGTGGTACAGCAGGAGTTTGCATGATTCCCATGCTGCGGACGCTTTGTGACCGGCATCATCCATGCTCAGAGTTCTCTTGTCCTGTCGCACATCCTCCGCGGAAACTTCCAATCAAATAATACATGCTGGACTCGTACTTTCTCAGTCACGGTCGGCGCCGAATACCCGAAACGAGACAGACTCGGACCCATCCAAAGGACTTGTACAGCGAATGAGGCTGAGTAGCCGCCATAAGGCTCTTCCCGGAAATCTCTTTGTGGGTTTTCTGGCTTGTTTGTTCGATAAACAGAGCTCCGCGGACAACACTAAAACTCCACCGCAATTTGTTTCTGTGGAGGAAAATGGAGGCCCGATGATGTTATTGTCTCTTTTTGTCCCCTTCGTGATCGTCCTTCAGAACCTTTCCGAAGTCTTTCAGAATGATTTAGCGGCACCTCGCGATGGAGTCGTGTCAGCCTATCCGGCGACTCTCAAGCACACACACTCCAATCACAACTCGTCCGGGGAACTTGGCGATGGAATACCGGCTCTCGAACCCGGATAGAATGGATAGAACGGCGGACGAAGTTTCTAGCGTCAGCCCAGCGGGCAGGGATGTTTGCTTCACTTTGTGATCCTGCGTAAAATAAATCTCTCACCCACTTTTCTCTGGCAGAGACGCCCTATCATAGCTTGCGGCTAAGGTGGCTGAGCATTTTGTCCACACAACTTCCTATCTCGTTTGCGTCCTTTCCGCCCTTGGCATCGTCTATCGCAGACAAGGTTAGCGGAAGTCTTGGTGTGATGACATAGGCCTGGGGGATCCGCTTCGTTTGGGATGCGACTATGATGCAGTGCGGAATTAAGAGTCCTGCTTCTTGTACATATAAAGACGGACATCCCGATGGTCAACGGTCCTTGCTCTACCTTCTTTGTTTTACGAACTTACTCGACCAAGTAACCCAACTGACCTGACCATGGACTTGTACTTATCCAACACCCAATCTAACATGATGTTTTCCCATTCCACAATGGTTGTCTTCCAGTTGTCTAAAGAAAAGAAAATAAACCGCAAAGCTAATCGTATTTAGACACAGACTCCTGGTCTGTCTTGTCCAATGGAGCTTTCGTACTCACAGGGAAGCGAGGCTTCAACACAGTCTTCCTTCACTTATCTAGACGTGTGCTCTTCCTCTCCGATGCAAGAACTAGAATTCCTTCCCTGCCAGTCTCCTTTCGAGTCGTCCTATGATTATGAATTCTCTCCTCCCCCGAGTCAGTGCCAATATGGCTTTGCGGACGCATACCAGGACGTATACCCGGCCGCCAACTCGTCCTATGTCAGCTCTATTCCGATCCCAGGCTCAGGCTCCGGATACTTCGACCCCTTTCCGGCAACATCCGCATTATCGATATCGTCTTCCCCACCGGTTCAATGGCCGCCCCAAGATGCCCAACTCTTCCCTGATCCCTGTCACGACATCCCCTTCGAAACCACATCTCCCAAGTAAGCCTCCCCAACCCCCAAATCACAAATTACCAACACAACTAACATAACGCACCAGACCAAACAAACCCTTCCCCTGCTCCGACTGCGGCAAATCATTCACTCGCTCCGCCGACCTAAAACGCCACCAAACCAGCGTCCACTACCCCGTATTCCAAGACTGCCCCATTGCCGACTGCTCAAGAAAAGGCCACAACGGCTTCCCTCGAAAAGACCATTTGCTCGAGCATCTACGCGCGTACCATCACGTCCCTGTGCCCAAGCGCGGGGCGTCGAAGAGAGTTGCTAAAGCGCAGTATCCGTGTCTGTAGCGGATTTGATTGCTACTGATCGGTTTCTCTTTTCTTTCTTGCGAGTTAATAAGACTCGACTCGTTGCTTATGATTTTAATGCCCCTTTGCACTTTTTTTTTCAGATCTTCATTTCGGATTCATTCGTTGCTTGATTGCTTGACTTTCTGAGATGCTACGAATTATGCTGATGCTGATGCTGATATTTATGTTTATGTCTGATGTTTCTTTTTACGGTCCTGTCGTGTCGCATGCTGACTGCGACTGCGACTGCGACTGCATGTTTTATGTATACCCATATCATATGATCCATATACCCGGGGCTGATGATGTCTTTGTTGACACACTACTGAAAGACTAGGTCCTCTTACATACTTCACATTAGAATTGATACAGATAGATCAATTGTTTTCTTTTTGCTTCTTTTGGTTTTAAGTCTGATGACTGATTAATTGATCTGTTTGCGCAGTTTTTTTTAGTAGAGATTGCCAGTGTCAATGGATAATGTGTTATATCTATCTTTGCTCTTTGTATTCACTTGTAGGTCAATGGAATATGTGGTAGTCACTGCTACTACTATCCTTACATCTCCCAATCTTCCTCTTTCCTACCTCCTACAGAGCTTCGTCTACACGGCGTCCAATGACGATTCCAACAATATTTTAGCCAACAATGTCCATTATATATCCTCCATATACCAAACAGTACCTGGAAAAGCCATCGTTTGATAACATGGCATACACCAGCAATCCGCTTCGTTCTGACCTTAATAGCCCTGACCCCTCGTTGACAAATATCGATTCAGCAACGTCAAAGTCACCTGGGTTCGTTCAGATTTGTCACGTCGTTGGAGTGGATACAGCATTGCAAGCCAAAATCAAGCACTTTATATTACGGAAGACGACCCAATTTGGTTGGACGATCTCGGAATGGCATTGTTTGGCGTATAATTAGCAAATCGCACCATCGTTCAACAGGAGAACGGTCTTTCCTCTCTTTTTAGTTTGTTTGTTTGAAAAACTTCAGCTCTACGCTGTCACTTGGGGAAATGGTTCGCGAGCAAACCGGACAAATCTTTTTGGGAGAGCAGGCGTCGCTCCTAGGATTCACTGTGGTGCTATATTTGCTGATTCTATCAACTTATCTAGGACAGACGAAACTGTTGAGAGCCACGTGAGACATATTTAGTATTCTCATTAAAGAAGTCGATCCCTTGACGATGAACGATTGAACGCACACAGAAGAGGCCCGGCCAAATGTACAACGTGGCAAGCCAGTGGGACATTTTGTTAATTCGCTGGCTACAGTACCGGCGAGAAAGCACACTGGTCGATATCATCGCGCTCGAGTATCAGGTTGGTACACGGAATAAGAGGCTTCCGGAACATGTGGATACAGCTAAGCTCACGGTAGTATACAAACTATTGCCAGATCCATCACTAGCACTGCAAAGAGGTACTCAAAGTACTTATTAAAGAAAGGGGGCCGGAGAAGGTTCCAGCCTAGGAACTCGATAAATAGGCGACATCTGTGGTGAATCGGTGCATTGACCTTGAGGAATGGCCACACATATTGGTCATCATTTAACGGAAACCGAAAAAAGCTGTTGCTCAAAGATATCAAGGCAGTCGTAATGCCTTGAGAAGCTCAAATGTGCAACGGCCAGATTCAAATTCAAACGTTGGACTATATAAGATCCATCCCATGCCACGAATATTTACCAAGCCCCATTTGCAACATCATGCTGCACGGCGCTTTTTAACGTTTTATACATCTGTTTCTAGCAGAAGCTAGAAGCATAACCCGGTCCCAATATGCCTGTCGTGTCACGGAAGCAGCAAGTCGAAGCGGCTGCTTGAGTTTGCGAGTTTACTTTCTTGTCGTCACTTCTCGTGTTTGACTGGCCAAAAGACGTTGGATGGTGAGTGTCTCGCTTCCTTGGGAGTTGCTCGGCTGGAGAGACTTGCTCATCTCTACGCAGGTCGAATAATCCAGCAGCATCGAATGCAACAGACATTGATCTATCTTATTTTCTGTTCAAACTTTGGCACGTCTATGCCAAGGTTCCTTGCCAACTATAACTCAACCACTCATGAAACATACATTCGCAAAACAGAATTGATCTCGTCGATGCATCAAAGACTGGCTGTCTCAATGTTGCATGTGTAGGGGGCAATCGGGGTGGGCGCGTGTCTGTAGGAAACCCACCAACACTTGAAAAACAAATCATCGGCAGCACACGATGAAATTAAGTACCGTCACCAAGACGGCTTTTACAGGACAGCACAGACATATTTACAGTGTCTGTGATGCTTTGCTGGCCTTTGTCGGCTGGGCTGACACATTTGAGATCCAGCTGTCCAGGGCGAGACTGACCAACTCGGCCCTGAGAAATGATCAATGGAAGGATAATGCCTTTTCCACGAATCGAACAAGCTATGGCCCATTTCCCATAAGATCTAACCCCTGTAGGATGCGTTCATCCTTCGCTGCAAAAGATGCCCATCCTCTGCCATTGGTACTGGCCATGAGCCAAAAGGACATCCCCACTGTCCAATGTATCAAAAGCACCAGCCCTTCGTGATAGCCCATATCTCAGAGATGTCAACATCCATTTTCGTAAGAAAACCAGCGGCCTGATCACGAAATTGTCTGGTAACGGTGACCTGCACGGCAGAACTCCAACATCTGATTCTGCATTGCAGCTCTCCTGCGTCCAGCATTTCCCCTATTCTACATTGGAGCTTTCTGTGAACTAATAGCTCCAAATATTATGCTGCATGCAGTTAGCATGGCATGTCAGCAAGCGCCAGATCGGTAAATGAGATCTATCAACTTGTCAATTATCACGAGATATGCAGGAAGTATATCTAACGTCAGCACTCTTGCGTGGCCAAGGTATGGAACTCACCCAAATTTTGAACAACAGCACATTTTCAGATCGATCGATCTGGACTGAGACATGGCATCATTGTTATCGCGCGAGAAACCGTGCTTTAAGATCAGCGTCCCGGTTATGGAGGACACATGTAAAAATGGCGCTGCAAGATTGGCTTGCCCTATATGAGCTACCGAGGCTTTTCTGAACCTCCAATGATCTCGAGGCAACTCCTCCGTTCCTAGGAAGAGCCTATTGAAAATTACGTGTGGTGCAGTGGCTCAACAGCTTGGGCACCAAAACAGATAGATGCTACGACGACCATCTATTGACTCGGCATCTAAGACGTCAGGAATTATGTATTCTGCATCTCTTAGCGCCATGCCAATGGGCGACTATCACCAAACGGAGTGATAAAGGCGAACACCCTGCTAAATCCCTAGGTAATAAAGAACACTTGCGCATCGTACGGGACTGGCTGCAAGTGAGTTCAGTTATTATGGGAGCCGAACTGGAGTACCGATTTCCTGGATCAGACATGCCGCCTGAACTCCTGATAGTTTCACATAGACTGCCCCGGGAATGCAATTGCGAACGAGGTTCGAGCGCTTGATCGTAGCGTCAGTCCCGCTATACACACCTGGTAGCAAGTTTTCATGGGGCTTTCAAGAAAAGAGTTGTGGTGACCAGGGAGACGTTTTGAGGAACATCGAGGAACGAGAAGACAGCGCAAGCATTACCGGTCTCAACCGTCAAACAGGGCATTGCGATGCGACAACAACGAGTCTGGATCTAAAGGCTGCTCGTAAAAGACGAGTTCTCGCAGGTTATTCTGAGCCATATTCCATTCTAGCGCACAAGGAGCACCTTCCAAGTCAGACTTATATAGTCCACATGGGAACCTTCAACTCAACCCAGAGACTTCTCTCTTTCCAAAACATAGCATCTATTCTACATAGACTACAGTTCACCAATTTTGCTGTTCTCATGTCCTCTCCTGTCTTGTTTGATTCTAGCTTGTATAAGTCACCCAAGTACATACTACCGGAGTATACTCGGCCAGTCCTCTGATTGGTCAATTTGAGAGCAACCTCGGCATAACATTCTCGACGCGCCACTTCCATCCCACTACATAAACCATCTTCATTCATACAAACCACAACCCATACAAGATATAACCACTTAACATATACCACCATGTCTACCACCATAACTACAGCCACCCTCCCCTCCTCTCTCAGCACATCCACCTCCAAACCCGCGTCCCCATCTTCATCCCCAAACACCACCTTAACCACTCCCAATCCCAATACATCCCTCACAAAAACCCTCCACCGCATCTCCCTCCACCCAACTCTAACCCCCTACCGCCGCCGCCTTTACCGCACCCTCCTCTCCATCCCTCCCGGCCGCTGGACGACCTACTCTGTCCTGTCAACTTATCTGGGCTCATCCCCGCGCGCTGTTGGCAACGCGCTGCGCACGAATCCGTTTGCGCCGGGCGTGCCGTGTCATCGGGTGTTGGGGAGTGGGGGGTGTTTGGGGGGGTATAAAGGATTTTGGGCTGGGCGGTCCGGGGGTGCCACGGGTGCAAATGGGAAAGGGGAAGGGAAAGGGGAGGAGAAGAGGAAATTACTGGAGGAGGAAGGGGTTGTTTTTGACGGGGAGGGGAAGGCGAGGGGGGTTTGTTTTGGGGGGTTTGTGGAGGTTGGGGGGAAGGGTAAATAAATCAATCATATGAGATTGTGATTCTCCGTTATTTCGTTTACTTCTATCAGCACGGTACAAAGTCATCACGACCGATGCTCAACACTCGCCACATTCTTTGCATCCTTAACACGTCCAGCCTCGGCATCTGCCTCACTGTTCTTCCGCGCGACAGTCTGCATGTACCCCGGGTTCTCCTCCTTAAGACGCGCAAACGTCTTCTCCGCTTCCCACACCCACCATGAATCCGACGCGAACAGCAGATCCATATCTTCTAGTGTCCGCTGGTTACTTTCCGGATACAGAGCCCAGACCATTGGGATACTGATGACGTTGCAAGCGGCGAAAACATAGAACGTCTTCTCGCCGATGGAGTCGAACATTATGGGGCAGAGGAGGGTCTGTAGCGCTATGTTAACATTGGGACATTGCGCAAGGTCGAATAAAAGTATTGCAACTTACCAGCCATCCGTTACCGATACTCCATCCTACAACACCCCAAGCATTACCACGAGCTCGAACGGCCAAGGGGAAGACTTCAGCTTGGTAAATCCACGGTCCGATAAGCCAGGTTGCGCCGAAGATGGCTGTGAAAATGAACACGAATGAAGCAGCCGCGGCTCCGTAGGAGTCTGCTTTAGCGGCTTCTCCTGCTGCGCGAGCGTCGATACCGAGACGAGAGAAACCTCCCGCGAGGAACATGGCAATTGCTTGGCCGGCGGCTCCCCACCATAATGTCCAGCGACGGCCGATTCGATCGAGGGTGAAGACGCAGACGAGTGTTGCGAACTGGAAGGTCAGATATGCAGAGCAGATGATTGGGGGTGGTACATACCATGTAGAAAACGTTGTTGAGGCCACTGATCCATTGGCTCTTCATTGTATCGAACCCGGCAATGCTGAAGATCGTTGGCGCATCTGGTCATGTCAATTTTTTGTCCACTAAACGGGAAAATGGGAAAACGTACAAACTGTAACACCTGCAATCCCAACCCACTCCTGCATAATCTGCAACCAAGCCACCAACTGCACACGCCGTCCAAGATGCAACTTCCCAGGCTTATAGTCAAACAACATCCCCAGATACGAGTAGTTATGTCCAACCGTGTTCTCCATCTCCACGATACTCTGAATATCCTGAAACTCGGCTTCAGCGCGGATCGCATCGTCACCAGTGCTTCCACGCAGACGGCCGAGGATGTACCGTGCTTCTTGTTCGCGGTTTGCTTTGACGAGCCAGCGGGGGGATTCGGGGAAGAACCAGACGGCGGTGAGGAGGACGAGGAGGAAGACGAGTTGGAATGCGATGGGGAATCGCCAGCGGAAGGCGGATTTGCCGCCGTCGATGAAGGATAGACCGCTGTGTTTGTTAGTGGAATGCGATGGGGAGGAAATGACGAGACGTACAATTCCAACCAGTATGCGAGGACGACACCGAAGATGTTGAGGGTGAACTCAATGGCAATGAACTGTCCACGGGAGGTATGATCCGCGACTTCTGTAGCCCAGACGGGGACGATGGCGTTCAGAATACCAGTGCCGACACCATTAATAAAACGCGCTGTCAATTGTCAGTCTGTCTTCTGCTTCAATGCAAAGGCTTCCATACAGCAAATCATCCAATTATGATTCATAGCCGAACACTGTAGAGCAGCGCCCAAAACCGCCCACCCACAACCCACAGCAATAGTCTTGATTCTCCCAATCCGATCACCAACCCAACCACCCAGCAACGCACCACACAGTGTACCAAGGTAATAAACCGATACAATCCCGCCTTGTAAAAGACTGTTGGTCACGACTGGCGTGAGCATGCCATCTTCCAATTTCGTATGTCCGAAGCCCATTAGGTCGATGTAGTCTTTGGAGTTGTTGACACCGGCCATCATTCCTTGGTCATAGCCGAAGAAGAGGATCGAAAGCGCTGCGACGCAGTTTATGCCAACGAGAAGACTGCGCTTCTCGAGTTTGTGGACGAGGTTCCATGATGGGATGAGGTCGGCCATTGTGATGGTTTGCGCAACGATTTTCTCGCAATGGGCTCAAGTAAAAAGATATTAATTAATGAATCTCGTTGATACACTCCCGAAGAAAGACCAGCACGTTATCCCAACTATCCAGAGTCAACGAGAAAAACACATAAAGAATAAAACCGCCGCGGGGTAACCCCAGTATTTAAACGTCGGCCGAATCAACAAGGACACAATCACCCGGCATAAACATTGGCCACGGCGACGGCCGGCCATGATGCAGAACGCCGGGAGTCATGTATACGGGGAAAGCAGCCATCGAACTGCAGAATCGGGGTTTCTCCACGAGCAGCATTTCCCCACGCTAACCATCTGGGGTATTGAACCGGCCGTGGATGTGTCAAACCGGGAATGAACTTCGGGTCTGGAGAATCTCAAAGTGGGTTTGCCCTTGGACCGTGATCACTCCGGTTTGCGGGTTTGCGGGGGAGAGAGTCAGTCCGGGGATGAAAAGTCGGGGAACAAATATTCGGAGAATTTCCGATGAGCCGAGCCGGGTAAAGTCAAGGAATTAACTGGCATTGTTGTCCATGACTCGTTAAGTTGACTTGGATGCTTAGAGAGTGAGTAAAAAGAAAAAGTAGAAAGTAGACAAAGTGAAGAAGTGAAAATGAGGTTGAAATGAGGTCCGATTGCGAGATATATTGGTATTTTTTTGGTGTACAATTCTCTCCAGAAAAGACCGACTGATTTAGTCTGCTGCCGCAATTAGCCGGCGCATCTCTTCTGTATACTGAGCAATCTCTTCACGTCGCTCGGCTTTTGCTCGCTCCGGAGCTCCGCGTGCACCATGCTTGAGTAGCAGTTGTGTCATAGGACCATCAATATCATCCTCCACGATAAAACGAACATCCCAAATGGACGTGACCGTCACGTCCATGCGCAGATATCCCAGATCAGCCCCCTGCTCAATTAGGAATTGGACTGCTTCGAAACGGTAATCGTGCACTGCCCAAAACAAAGCCGCGCCGCCGCAAAGGTCCATGTCAACGCCCAAGTCAAGAAGCAACTCGAGCAGTGGAACATCCCCGGTCCTTGCAGCGGCCATAAAAGCGCCCTCTCCTTTGTCATTCACAGTATTGGGGTCGGCACCATATTCAATAAAGAATTCAACCGTATCCAGCCGGCATTGGCGCGCTGCGTGAGTTAGGGGACTGCCGTCAACTTGGCAATTGATATCTGCGCCCCTGTCGAGCAGTAGTTCAATTATCCTATGCTTTCCGTTTTGTGCAGCGGCAGCCAACGCCTTTTGTATCTGGATCTCGGCCTTCTGCGGGTAATTTTCCTCCAGATATTCGAAAAGGACCCTGCAAGCCTCTTCATGCCCTCCGGCGGCTGCTCGGGTAAGTGGGAACAGCCTGTCCAAAAAGCGCTTATCCGAATTGGGCTGGCTCCCATATCAAGCCAAATAACGGACCACCTCAGAATGACCCGCCTCGGCTGCCAGGCAAAGAGGTCGATCGCCTGCAGCGTTTCGACACTCCAGACCCACCCCATGTTCAACAAGCAAACGGACAACATCCACATGACCAATCCACGCCGTCCGAGAGATTGGATGTACACGTCCCCGCGGCTGGAGCCAGTCATCCTCCTCTTCCGGTGCCAAGACGCTGTAGTCCTTGTTGCTACTGATCGTATGTAGAAAGTTGCTAGACTCCTTTGCCATCGGTGCGCCCCATTGTATAGCCCTTCGAGCGGTTGCCAGTACGCCGTTGGTAGCAGCCCAATCCAAGGCTTAGGCATGGCCGTATTGGATGTTGCAGAGATAGAGGTAGGAATTGAGACTCAAATTGAAAAGTACGTCGGGAGTTTTGGACGAGCGCGTTGAGAGTTTGCTGGTTGCATGAGAGTTCCTTTGCAATCATGAGCAGGCTCTCATTGGGCAAGCTAAGGAACGACATGGTGAGGAGAGTTGAGATGGTAGTTCGCGGCTTTGCGGCTAGGGTGTTAATGGGGTTCTGAAAACGTAAAATGAGAAGCTCAAGTTGTGACCGCAAGCAACGTACGCAAAGAGCTGTCTTTGTCGTTTATATTCGGTAAGAAAGCAGGAGTTTCTCAAGGGTGTAGAATTGTCTTCCACCGGAATAGTCCACAGCCCAGGTAAGAATCAAGAATCGTGAAAGAATTTCTCGTTGATGACAGCACGACGAGCCTGTCGGGAGTTGAACGTGTTGGCGCGCTTGGGTTCGCGTAGAGGTGGAAATTCACTGATTTGAGCATATAAACAGAGTCATTCACCCTTGTGCATCTATTCCTCTTGCCCTCGGGCCCTAATGAACCATATACCCGACTACAGCTTCACGCACGCCATTCTTGAGAAGAAGCTGTATCATATCATCATCCTCTACTATAATCGAAGCACAATCCAGACAGGACATCAGCCAGCACCTGCTCATGCGCAAATATCCAAGATGAGCCCAGGGAATTAATTCAGATCAACACGATGAATTGCTACTATTTGACTTTATTGCTTGCATGAATATAGAGAAATCCTCGCAGGCTTCCTCATCATCAATGTTTCTGACTTCCCCTTCGCATATGCATACACCAGACACGTCCATCACGCATCAGATCAACAAGAACGGGCTTCTATCCAGAATCCAATCCTCCCGCCTCGACGCTGTCGGCGGTACATGTCCTTGCCCTGCTTTATTCCGAGCATTACTCGAAGAGCGCTCTCATCTCCCACTCAATCAATGGTGGGTCCAGCTGAGCTTTCGCAAGGTCTACAGCTTTGCGCGTGCCATTCTTAAGTAGAATCTCCATTACAGGCTCATCCTCCGCAAGGCAATCTATAGGCGATAAGAGCAGCACGTCCAAGCGCAAATACCCAACCGGAGCCCCCTGATCGATCAAATATTGAACCATGTGAGGATCAAAATTACGAGCTGCAAACCACAAGGCCGCACCACCACACCGATCCATATCAATTCCGACGTCAAGAAAGGACTCAAGAAGTGGGAGCTCTTTGGCTTCTGCGGCAGCGGAGAATGCACCATCCCAAGTGGGCTCAAAACGTTTGGATCAGCCCCATTTTCAAGGAGTTTGATTGTGTCGAGCCGGCGTCGCCTGGCTGCAAGGGCTAGGGGGCTATCGCGAATTGGTTGGTTGATATCTGCGCCCTGGCTGAGTAGTGATCTGATCATTTGTTGCTGTCCGTGTTGTGCAGCAGCAGCAAGTGCTTTATTCAATTGATCCTTTATCTCTGGCCTGTTATTTCTCGCCAGGTGATCCATAAGCATTTCGAAAACATCTTCATGTCCTCCAGATACTGCATGCAAGAGAGCAAACTTCCCCCAGTTGTCTTCCAGAAATGGACTAGCCCCAGTCGAGAGTAAGAAATGAGCCACTCCGCAATGACCACCTTCAGCAGCCAGGGCAAGGGGAGTGTGACCGACTCTGCTTTGATAGTTGGGATCTACTCCATACTCAACAAGTAGTCGAACAACATCAAGGTGGCCGTGCAGCGCGGAATGTGAAATAGGATGTTCGCGTTTACCAGCAAGTTCTCATGTGGCGTCCCGTTTGAGTTTGAAGATTGGCTCAATGTAGCTGGATTTCCTAGAAAGCGGTGCTCCTAACTCCAAGAGATTTCGAGCTGTCGTCTCTATGCCTTGAAAAGCAGCCCAAGTTAAGGCTGAAGCCTCATGGTAATCAATGTTGCATACTGGTAGAGAATTGGATTGAACAATTGGAAGAGTAATCGACAAGTCTGAAGCAGGGCATTGATATCTCGCTGGGACGGCACTAATTCCTCGACGATCATGAACAGTAATATGGCTTAACAATTCTGGTCAGCTTCCAGAAGGGGAATATGAAGCCGAGCATACTCACGACCCTAATTCTCCAAGAAGAAAATCGTAGGAAAGCGAATTTTAGAGCTCCTTTCCCGGCAGGAAAAACTTTTTTTTTGACTACGCCACGAACGAGTTTTCCCACCTTTTCCCACATAAACACAGCTACAATTGACCAAAAATCGTTATATCCAAGAGTGAAATTCCAATTATTTACTATCCAGCCTCTAATTACTGGTTTCTTGAGCGTCCCGAGGAGTCTCCGGACGGTCTTTATGGAGTGATATCCCAGTCAGGTTGGCCCTCCGCCTTTATAGCCAAAACAGAGACGCTGCCATTCGCTATCCAGAGCATGGTATCAAAAAACACAAGCAACCCTAACGAGAAAAACAAAAAGCGACAGAAAAAGAACCGACCGTGGGTCGAACACGGGATCTTGTGATTTGCAATCACACGCCTTACCACTTGGCCACCGATTCTATCACGTGAAGCTGCTTTACTTTTATGCTCTACCAACCAGTGCTTTCCTGGCCTTTGAAGACGCTAACACTCCGATTTATAAAAACCCATAAATAGTACATAAAAACACATACACAAATCTCTCCGTACAATCAAAACCGCCCCGCAGGAAACCCCATCACAAATACCGGCAACGGAGGTCCATACGCATACCGTCCTTCCTGTCCATGAGCATGAGCAGGAGCAGGACCATGGTTATGCACATGGGTATGTGTATGCGTATGCATATGGGTCTTCGGATGTCTCTGGTAGTGCTTACAGTAGCCCGCGAACTGCCCGTGGACATGGCGGTGACCATGGCGACATAAGTGTGCCTTGGGGGTAGGCGTGGGCGTAGTAGCAGCCCGTGAAGCATGGTGGTGATGATGATACTGGTGGTCATGGTGGTGGGAGTGTCGATGATGGTTTATATCTTTATCGGTATCTTGGACTTCCTCTGCGATTTCGGTGGGGATTGGAGTTGGAAGTCTCAAGTTTCGAGGAATAGGGTAGGTGTGGTAATGGACGTGGTGTTGGACGGGAGGGTCTGCTGCTGTTTCTGGCGGTGGGGAGGGGGGTGGTGTTATTGAATGTTGGTGTTGGTGTTGGTGCTGGTGTTGATGGTAGTGGTGGTGAGCGTCAACTGGGTTGGCCTTCGGCTTGGGCTTGGGCTTCGGGTTATGGTGCGCATTGTGGATGTGGTGGTAATTGCGATTGTGGTGGTGGCTGGTTTCCGGGGAGGGTTCGGCGGGAGGAGGAGGGTGTCTGGATGTGGGTTAGTATGGTAGGATTCGAGAGGAAGATAAAAAAGATACGTACGCGACACATCCCCGATGGACACGAGGGTAATGATGTGGGTGCGCCATTATGTCTGGACGCAATTGATAGACCTGGCAATGGAGGTAGATGCATGTGGATGAGGATCAAGAGAGCAGAATACCCATATTTATATCCATCCCCTAATAAACCCCTCCATTAACACAAAAGATTCTCGAAGCGCGGTGAAAAGTATGTATTCAGGGTTCACGGTGTACAACAGCCGCCGTGTTACATTGTACAAGTACAGGTACTTTATTTGTCTACTACCGTCCAGGGTTGTCCAGGGTTGGTACGGATACACAGGGTCCCGTATGCAGTGGCATGTTTGCCAGGGCATGGCGCCGTTATTACAGGGGTTGGTTGTCATATTCAAGAGTACTTTAATATTATGCAGTGCATAATCATAATAAATGTAAATCTAGTCAACCCTAAAAACATGTCCCGATGACGTCGGAAGCTGCTTGCTGTATGTCATTGACGGAGCGAATGGCTCGGCCCATTCTTTCAACACGGCCAGGAATGCATCGCAGACTGCATTTATGCCCTCTTCGCGAGAACCGCCGCAGCCTTCGATGTAGACTGGACATAGTCAGTAGTTGACTATTTAAAACAAATATTCTGGAAACCTACTTTTGACCTTCGGCTCCGTCCCAGAACCCCGAAGCGTGAAATGGACACCACGGTCCAGCCACAAAGTCAGCATTTGACTACCCTTGTCAACCGGGAGTTTTGGTTTGTTATCCTGTGTTCCGGAGTCGTAGCCCTCGGTCATATCCCTCCACCGCAGAATCTTGAATGAACCCAGTTTCTTGTCAGCCCTGTACGGACCATCCCTGATAGCTCTGAACAGCTTCGCCGTGACATCAGGACTCGGGGATCTAAAGTAATTATTAAGCGTCTCATGGTACCCAAATTCCTCGAATAACTTCTGCAGCTTCATATACAGCGTAAGACCCTGTGATCTCCACTGCGCCTCCGCGGATAGGAAGATCATAGCCGCGGTAATACCGTCTTTGTCGTGGCATACTTTCGGGAACATATAGCCCAATGCTTCCTCGAACGCGAAGGGAACATCGTAGTCTGATTCTTCGAGGCTTCGGACGATGTTGCCCATCCATTTAAATCCTGTTAGGGATTCTTGGAAATGGATGCCTTTAGCTACCGCCATTTTCTCGAGCATGCCGGTGGACACTGTGGAGTTTAGGACGGCTGTGTTTTCCTTGAAATCCTGGGATTCGAAGAGATACGAAGCGAGGAGGACTCCGAGGTGGTTCCCCGTGAATACAAACCAGGAGTTGCTGCTTCATTAGTCATGAGTCCTACGGAAAAGGAGCAGGCAACTTACTTGACCTTCTCAGCAGCAGCAAAACGATCCGCATCCGGATCATGCGCGATAACCAGACTCTTTCCCTCTCTATCTGCAGTCTGCATGGCAAGATCCATAGCCCCAGTTTCTTCAGGGTTGGGGAAAGAAACGGTTGGGAAGTCCGGATCAGGCTTTACTTGCTCAGCTACAGGGGTGAATTCGTTGATGCCCATAGAACGACATAGGTCAGGGAACACGAGCCCTCCTACTCCGTGCAGAGGGGTGTATACGAAGGGTTTTGGTGGGGTCCATTCGGGGATGGTTGATTTCTACAATGTTAGTCTGCTTTCTTGGCGATAAAGGCGATGGCTTACGGTATATTGGCTGACGGTGTCTCTGTAGTGAGCCAGCACTTTCCGATAGGCGTCGACGCGCAGGTGCTCGTCTGGTTGGCGTTCTTTCCATGCATCGGGCCAGGGAGCTAGGTTTTCTTCGATGCATTGGGCGATTTCCGTATCCATCGGGGTGTTGATCTGTGCGCCGTTCTTGAAATAGCTAGATAGGGTTAGTCAATCCGTGCGGTATAATTGGTGAAAGGCATTACACTTTGTAGCCTATAATCTGTTAGCTGCGTAATCTGAAATCCGAGCAGGGTTAATTTACCATTATCCTGAGCCGGATTCTACTAAAGTCAGCAACCACCAATCCAAACAACTCAAGGCAATGACTTACATGACTAGCCGTAACCATAACCCCCGCGGCAGCCCGCAGATCCGTCACACCAAAAGGCACCAATGGCGTAACAGACGCCTCCCCATAAAACCAAACCGGGATCTTCAGCGCAACAAAAGCATTCGCCGCCAACCTGGCAAACTTATCCGAATTATACCGCGCATCATGGCCAATAACCACCCCGTCGCCCGCGATCTCGGGATGCTTGTCTCGGATGTACTTGGCTAGACCCTGGGATGCTTGGATTACGGTTAGACTGTTCATGCAGGAGAAGCCTGCTGCCATCCGGCCGCGGAGGCCGGCGGTGCCGAATTGGATGCCTGTGATTTGTTAGAAAGGGATGGATGTCTGAGTTTTTTTGGGGGGGGGCACGTACGCTGTTGAAGGCGCTGGGTGAGTTCTGTTGTGGAGTTGGAGTCACGGAGGTTTGTGATTTCGGTGCGAGTGCTGGGATCCTTTTAATGTCAACTTTCGTCCTGATTCGTGCTGGCGGATATGGGTGTAGTACTTGGTCCCATTCTAGCCATGTTTGGATCAGTGGAGAGAGTGAATCCTGGTACGATCTGCGTCAGTGTTGGTATCCAATAGACAGCAAGAGATGTACCTCTGTAGAAGTAGCCATTATGAGATCTTTTATTGATACAGCTTGCAAGTAGCACTGCTTTGCTGGACTGTATGTATGGCGGGGGAGATGCTGAGTAAGCATTATCTCTCATGTGAGCCAACATGAATACTGGCTTTGATTCGCTAGATCCTTGTGTTATCTGATTGGCGCCACGATGTCGGAAAAACCTCGGGTAAGATACATTATTCCGAGTATCATACCAGTACGTACTGGTACGTACTGTACAGTACTCGGAAAATCCGTATTCAGTACCAGCCCCCGAAGTACACGCAATGCGCCCAGACAGTGGGCTGATATTCCTGATATTCCTCCAAAACTCCCCAAAAATTCCTGGAACTCTGCATGTCGTGATTTAACTCCGGCAATGGCAGGTGCTCGCGTGCTGGCTCCCCAGCCAATGGTGATTATTGGGCCAATCCCGTCTGAACCAAGTCTGCAGAGCCACTGGTTGTGGACAGTGGTCAGGGGAACCGTATAACCGTACATAATAGGGCGTAGGGCCTTGGCTCTGGTCGTTTTCGTCGCTTTTTCTTACTGCATTTTTTGGGGCGGAATCTGACTTACTCCGCGTACTCTGGACCGTATATGCAATAATAATTAATGGTGGCACTTGGCGGGTGCTTAGTCGATTCCTTTATCATACATATTTGCTGCCTCCTTCTATTTCTCTCTTCCCCCGCGCAGTTCCGAATAATCTTATCCTCTCTCGGCTCCGAAAAGGAAGGGGATGAGCAGAGAACATTCATTTCACCATGTTTGGTAGCCTTTTGGCCTGGATTTTCTTCCTTATCAACCCATATGCGAACTTGTCTCTGAATCCCATCAAGCCTCAGCAGAGGCTACGACCCGAGTATCAGGAATCGATTCCTTCCAATGGGCCCTGGGAGGATATCATCACCGGCGTGTACGGTGTCCCTCCTTTGCTAAAGATTCACGACCGAAGAGGCCGGGTAAAATGGACGTGGGAACGAAGCGATGTCACCCAAGCCCTCCCTCCCAGTATCGAACGCTGTCTGCTGAGTTCCGCCAACGATGCGACGGAACTCAAGTGGATGCGAAACGGCACCAGTATCGCTGCCATCTACAGCGACCTCGTCCTGACCATCAACTACACGCCCGATAACCCCGCGACCGATAAGCTCATCACCTGGGCCGTTTGTAGACAGAATGAGTTTCTGTGGAATGCCCATACCCTAGAGCCGTTACCGGGCGATAGAATGGCCGTAGGTAATACCGGTCAACGGGAATGGGACGGCATTCTCGTCTATGACTCCAACCCCGGTAACCCGTTGGTCGACGATCCCCCGGTCTTGCAGAACATCACTGGCCTTCGCGCCATTCACAATATGATTTGGGACGAGACGGAGCAGATGCTGTGGGCGGCTGGGACGGATTTCGCCGCAGATGGTTCGGATGGTGTCCCTGCCTACGGGACGTTGCAGGCATATCCCTACAACGCGACCACGGGGGAGCTGGAGAAGGACGACTCGCTTCAATACAAGCTCTCGGCTACACACGACCAGAAGATCGAATGGGGCACCAAATATACCTGGTGGGCTGGGCCGCACGATCTCGTCCCGGTCCCGAATCAACGAGTCTTCCTCATGTCCGAAGATCACGATATCCACGCCTTCGACGTCGACCGCCGTGAATTCACCGAGGAGGGCGAGGCCGTCGTCGCGAAATACTTGCCGGGATTCGAGACAACCTCGCACAATCGGCATGGTTACAACGGCGCGGGAGAGTGGGAGGAACTGCCCCGGTCGGACCTGAAGAGCTTCAGCGTGGCACCGGATGGGGCGTACGTTTATGTGCAGTCGCTGTGGCGGAAGTATCGCGGGGATCACACCAACCTCGTGATCAACGGGCACAAGAACGATATCAACATTGGGGATGAAATATACCGATCGCGATGGTTTGGAGATATTCCTGGCTGGCCGAAACCAGTCACATGAGATTGATTCAACATGTTGCTTTCTGGAGTTGGTTTTGGCTTTTCAACAAACATTGGATACCGATTTATAGAGCGCGATGTTCTCATGCTGGTCATGATAATGATACCATTTGCATCCCAAGAGGTCATGAATTATATATAGACCGTACACCACAATAGCAGTAGTGCCCAGTAGTAATATCCAACGGACGATTTCTAATATAGACACAGCACAGGCTGTACTGCATAGAGCGGGCCGCATCAGGTGATGAAGATCACGTTGTTTCAGTCCATCCCCACCGCAGACGGCAGACGGAAGAGACGGACTTCCCTCCTTCCACCTGCCAGCCAGGCTCAACACTGCTATTCTCTGGCTATAACCCTTCACTTACTCGACTACCATGTCCTCGTGAATTCATCGCCACCGGTTCCTGACCCAAACACCAATTGTTTACACCGCATTCACCATGACCAAGTCCGCGGACATTGCGAAGACCGCCGTACAATCCCAAAAGGAGCAGAACCTATCGAGACGATATATCGAGGGTCTGATTGCAGATGGAAAGCATATTATAATTTTCGAGAACCGCGTTCTCAAGGTGGATGCTTGGATCAAGTTCCATCCGGGAGGCGACAAGTCGATTAAGCATATGGTTGGGAGAGACGCGACGGATGAGATCAATGCGTACGTATTCAAAAGCTTAGGAGTGTGCCAGTGATGGATTTTAACATTGGCTCTCAATTGCAGTCTACACTCGAAAGAAGCGCGGCAACGGATGCTGTCCTTTCAGATCGGCCGCGTACAAGGCGTCTGGTTGAATTTCCTACCTCCCATCCAGGGAGGCAAGTTCCGTCCGTATAACGATGAATCGTGCTTTGAAGAAGACAGCAGCTCTGGACAAGAAACCTCGCAGCCGCCTTCACCCGTTTTCGATGCCGTTGATGGAAAAGGTACCCTTCGCCGCAGAAAGTCGACTTCCACAACGACCTCCGTGTCCACCCCCGATAGCGACGACGAATTCGAACCGAAGCCGTTTTTCCTCGATGCGCGAACACAGGAGGAGATTGTTTTTGACATCAACAAATACCCGTCTCTAGATACAACCAGCCAGGAGAGCATTCGGCAGAAGTACCGCGAGTTGGATCAGCGGATTCACGCGGAAGGGCTGTACAACTGCAACTACTTCTCGTACTTTATCGAATGCTGCCGGTATACACTGTTCGCGGGCTTGTCATACTATTTCCTTCACTTGGGATGGTACGGGACGTCGGGTTTCTTCCTGGGTTGCTTCTGGCACCAGCTTGTTTTCAGTGCCCATGATGCAGGTCATATGGGTATCACTCACCATTTCCACGTCGACAGTGTGATTGGCATGATTATCGCAGATTATCTTGGAGGATTGAGCTTGGGATGGTGGAAGAGAAACCACAATGTCCACCACATCGTCACCAACGCGCCCGAACATGACCCTGACATCGAACACATGCCATTCTTTGCCATTTCGCACCGTTTCCTCACGAATCTCACGAGCACTTACTATGAGCGTATAATGACCTTCGACGCTGCAGCCAACTTCCTGCTGCGCTTCCAGAACTACCTATACTACCCCATCCTACTCTTTGGCCGATTCAACCTCTACGTTCTGAGCTGGCAATATCTCCTCTGCGGCCAAGCCCCAAAGAAAGGCCCAGCCTGGTGGCACCGCTGGTTCGAGATTGCCGGACAGGTTTTCTTCTGGACCTGGTTCGGCTACGGTGTCCTTTACCGCACCATCCCAGACTGGGGTAGCCGTGTTCTCTTCATCTTAATCTCCCACATGGTCACTTCACCATTGCATGTGCAAATCACACTCTCCCATTTCGCCATGTCGACAGCCGATCTGGGCGTGAACGAATCCTTCCCCCAGAAAATGCTCCGCACAACCATGGACGTGGACTGCCCAACATGGCTCGATTTCTTCCACGGCGGCCTGCAGTTTCAAGCTATCCACCATCTCTATCCGCGGATCCCGCGGCATAACCTGCGTCGCACGCAGAAACTTGTCCTTGAGTTCTGTCGTGACACGGGGATTCCATATGCTATCTTCACGTTTCTTGACGGTAACAAGGAGGTCATTGGTCGGCTCGGCGATGTTGCGAAACAAGTCCGTATCCTGGAAGAGTGTAGGAAGTCTTGCGCGCAGCAGGGCGTGTTTTCTGACCATCATTAATTTGTTCAGATTCGTGCGTCTATTGTTACTTGACGGTTGTGATATGTATATAATGCCCGCTACGCTTTGTTTCTGTTGATGTCCCAATTGATACTCTTGTTATGTCGATAATATACGCATCAGTTAAGTCTTATCTCACTTTCGCTTGACTCTCCGCACGAGCAATGCTTAGTTTCCCTATGGACTCCTTCGGACGTTCTCCTGAGACAGCAAGAAGAATGCTGCTATAAGGCCGTAAATCAAAACCAAAGCAAGCAACATCAAGTAGTAATACTAACAACCCTCCCCAACCACCCACCCCCCATCTCCTTAACCAACCTCTCAAAAACCCACCTCCCCACATCCTCCCTCGCAATCACATACCCAACAGCCGGATCCTCCTCCCCCCCCAACCCTAACCTTCTCCAACCCATCCCCATCACCCTCAGTCAACAAATTCGGCCTCACAATGACATACCCACCAACCCCACCCCCCTCAACCGGCTTAGCCATCTCATCCCTAATCAACGCTTCCATGACCTTCTTATCCTCGTGCGGGACTTTCAGCATCCAGTAATACAGCGGCATCATGGCGAAGGGTAAGTCTCGCTTGTCGCTGATACCCGTTGTACTAAGGACGATCAGCGTTGGTTTATTCCCATCATTACCAGCGCCACTGCTACTGCTAGCTTCTGACGATGAAGAAGAATCAGCGACTTCCCGCGCAGCAGTTAGAATCGTGCGCACCGCATCCTGGCAGATAGTCGGGTTGTCGAGCGTGGGGTTGAGCTTCAGTGGGCCGTCGAAGAGCAGTTTGCCGCCGATGCCCGAGATGATGATATCTACATGGGACTGTCATTGTCGTTGTCGTTGTTATTGCCGCGGGGTCGTTGGATGGTCTTCTTGACGGCGTGCAGGTCCGTGACTGTGCCCGAGATTATGGAGAGGTTGTCGCGGATGGTGGATTGTGGTAGACCGCGTTGCGCTAGGGTGTTGGTTAGTTTTGTGGGGGAACGGGCTACTATTTTATGATCAGCATATGGTCTTTATCCTTTTCTATATCGTATAAACACAGAGTAAAGTATGCAAGAAACTTACACGCAGTACAATGATAACCTGCCTGTAGTGCTGGGGCAAGACAGGAGATCGTGCTTCCGCCGGTGGCCCCGAAGAAGGCGATTGATGGCATTGTTGTTGGCGATTAGTGTGTGTAATAAATAGAATGCGAGTAAAAGATTGATGAATGAATGATGGTGGCTTTGTAGATAGCTTGGGAACATCGGGGGTTCTTATCTGGAAAAAGTCTCCGTCTAGAAACGGAGACTTTGTTTCGCCTCGTATATACATACCGGGGGTGTAATAGTTGGCTGGATTCTAAGCCACAGGATTCATTTGCTCATGTGCTTAGAAGCGAAAGATGGGTTAATAATCATGGGTATTATCACTGCATACGTGTATGTTCCCATTTTACCTCAAATGATCGATCTCCGCGGCATTATCGTGCAGTGCAGCATTGAAATGGTTCGTAGTAAGGTCCTGACCACCAAGGAATAAATCATGGTTATCGTTATTGCTCTCCACAGGAGAAAAGGGCATTGGCTGGCCGACTTGATCATCCAGATTTGTTGTTCCCGTAGACATCCGGGCGAAGCGCGGAAACCCTAGCAAGGAGCCCCATGCCGGGTCATCGACGAAGAATCCCGGATCAGCAAATTCAAATTGCGCAGGATCGTCTCCCAAGGCTGGATTTACTAGGCCGGACCAGGAGACAGAGTCGAGGGTAAAGTTCAGATCTCCATCCAGGGACAAAGATGGCGCGGAAGAGTCGCTTGTAATTAGTGACTGAAAAGCTGATTGTACACGTTTGAGCCGTTTCTTGACAGGTCGTATGATTGACGCGCACGATGATACGATGTCTGATTTGCACGCTTTGCGCAGTTGCGAGGCAAGACTAGCGAGCTTAGTTTGTGCTTTAGTCGTAGGGTCCGTGGGTTGTTGTTCGTGTTCTCTACAGATAAGCACCAAAGCGCAGCTGCAGGTGTCAATTTATTATTATTATTTAATCAAGTTTATAGTCCGTATCCAGCTCCTGGGGCTATGACAGACTGTCCAAGCCTTGGGCAGGGGTTTTACCCCCTGCCCCTTTCAGGTTTACTACTTATGTACATGGTCTTCTCCTGTTCCTCGCCCCAATCGGCCTCTTCGCCCAGGGCATTCGGGTTCTGGGGGTGTTCCCAGGCCCTCCTCGTTTTCTTCACTTGTTGGGCTGTTTAGCCCCCCCACACTAGTCTCCCTCCATCTGCTCTGCTCCTTCTAGCGCTCCCCATCCCCATTCATCCTGTGCCCGGGCTTGTACCTGGGCTTCCCTGGGGGTCTTCCTGGCTCCCACCCCGGTGTCTTGTAGGTACCGTAGGATGGCTGGGGTGGCCCTGGGGTCCCCGAAGAGTCGGACCTCTGGGTGAATCTCCCTTGTGGCTGGCCTGGGTGCTCCAGCTTCTCTTAGGCCCTGGAAAAGAGTTCTCCGGGGGCTTGCTCTCTCCCGGCATTCCAGGAGTAGGTGGTGTACTGATTCTCTGGGTGCTCCACAGCCCTGGCAGGCTGCTGATTCCTGGGCCTGCACCCTCTGGAGGTGGGGCCCTATTGCCGCATGGCCCATTTTGAGTTGGTAGTATCGGCTGGCCAGGGCTTTGGGGGCTCCCGCTGCCGCAGGGTCCAGCCTCCAGCCCCGGTGGGGTCTGTACGTCCTCTGGGCCGCCGGTGTTCGTTTGGCCATGGCCTCCTGGAGCCACTTCTCCCGGGCCTCCCTGGTGGCCTCTGTCTGGGTTCTCCGGAGGTGCGCTAGGGAGAGCTGGCCCTGTGTTCCTCCAGTTGGGATGGGAGGCCGTGTTGCTGCTGCTTTTGCTGCCTGGTCTGCCTTCTCATTGCCTTCCACACCACAGTGCCCAGGAACCCACTGTATGGTCACTGCTTGGCCCCGGCTGACTAGCCCCTGGGCCAGATTTGCTGCTTCTATTGCTGCAACCTGCCCTGGGCCTACCCTGGTGTGCCTGAGGCGGGCTATGGCTGCTTGGGAGTCCAACAGGATGGTAACTGGGTCCCTTGTTGCCTGCTTTTCTGCTTCTTGAAGGGCCTCCACCACCCCTACTAACTCTGCGTCGAAGACTTCAGCTCCCTTGCCCATAGGCCTCCCCTTGATGTGCCACTGGCTGTCCCCTTCAGTTTTCCAGGCTATGCCAGCTCCCACACGGCCGTCTTCCAATCTGGAGCCATCTGACCAGAAGGTTCCCTGGGGGGGCATCTTGTGGGCTTCCTCCCTGGCCTGATCTGCCTGGGGAACCCTGATGATCCCCGGGAAGTCAATGCCTTCAGGTTCTGCCTGTTCAAAGCCTCCTGAGGGGTCTGTAGCCAGGGTCTGGTTCACTTTCCATGCCAGGTACTGCCCCAGGGGCCTTGGGGGGCGTTCTTCAGCCCATGTCCGGTCGTCAGCTGGTTGCTCCCCTGGCTGTGCATGGCAGTCTCCCTCCCGGAATGTGACTGGGAGAATCGCCCGGGCTGGCTGGGTCTCTGGTAGGCCCATTAGCCGGGCTCCATATGCTCGTTGGCGGGCATCTAGTAGGCTGGATGCTGGCTCCAGGGCTGCTTCCCGTACGAGGGGCCCAATGGGCGTGGTCTTGAATGCCCCTGTTATGGCCCGGGCTTGTTTGTTGATTAGGCCCTGTAGGCCCTGTTCTCGGTCCTTCTGTCCCCGCCACCAAAGCTCCGCTCCATATAGGGCTATGGCGTGGACCACTGCTTTCTGGAGCCGCCATATGAGCCCCGGAGGGAGCCCCTGGGTCTTGCAGAGAGCCCGGATTCGGGCCTCTGCCCTGGTAGCCTTTTGGAGCCTGTCCTGGTAGTGAGCCTTAAGGGTAAGCCCACTGTCCAGTAGCACCCCAAGCCAGCGTGTGGCCTCCAAGCTAAAGCTCACTGGGTGGCCTCTGATTGTGATCCTAGCCCGTTCAATCTGTTCCCGGAGCCGGCGGCCTGATTGGCGGGAAAAGAGGGCTGCTTCTGTCTTCTCATGGTCAAATTGGACCCCGTTCTCTATGCCCCAGGCTATGGCAGCCTCTCCCGCTGCCTGCAGTTGGCTGCATACTCCTTGTACTGAGTTCCCCCGGGCTATGAGCCCTACATCATCCGCAAAGGACAAAGCTCTGATCCCTGGGGTAGCTTGTTCAATGGCTGGGAAGGCTCCCTGTATATAAATCAGGAAGAGGATTGGTGACGCTGGGGACCCCTGGGGGAGTCCTGAGCTGATAGGTGTGATCAGTCCTGGGTGGCCATCAATGACTAGCTGTACCTGCCTGTCCGATAGGAATGATGCTACCCAGTTGACTAGTGAGCCATCAAGCCCCATGGCCTCCAGCCGGTTGACTAGTAGGGCTGCGTTGACATGGTCAAAGGCCCCTTTTATGTCCATGAAGAGGGTGGCTGCCAGTTGCTTTGCTGCCCAGCTTTGATGGACTTCCTCAATGAGGCAGCCTACTGCATCTGGGGCACTTCTATGTCTGCGTGCACCCATCTGTCCATTGTGGAGAGTCTGCTTTTGTTCACAGAACTCTGCAATCTGGGTGGCCACCATCTTCTCCACCACCTTTCCCAGGCAGTTGAGCAGGCTAATGACTCTGTAGGCTTTCACCAAGGAGTAGTTAGTCTTGTTGGGCTTCCTAAGCAGTATGCCTTTGGCCACCTTCCAGCTTGGGGGGTGGAACCCCAGCCGGAGGCATTGGCGTGCTAGGGTTACTATTCGTTGGGAATCCCATTTCCACAGGAGCCGGAGGGCCTGGAAGTTTAACTGGTCCACTCCCGGGGCCTTTTGGGTGGCTTGGGAGAACAGGGCTTGCTGGACTGCTGATTCTGTGGCCTCTGTATGTGCATTCCCCAGTGGGGGGCACTGTACTGGGCGGTCTTTTGGGGCTTGGGGGAAGGCTGCCTCCCTAATTAGGGTTTCCTTCTCCTGGAATGTTGTTGCAGCCTGTGTGTCTCCCTGGGCTCGGTACAGGGTGGGTGTGGTTCCTTGATCCTGGGGTTTGGTGTACTTTAGTGCCAGCCAACACCGGGCGGCTTCATCTGGGGTAGGAGGAGTGCCCGGGGGGTGGTGCCCAGGCTCCTGGCTCCCCTGAAGAAAGGCTTCCCAGCACTCCCGTTTTGCCTGTCGAATGGCCTTGTAGTATGTCTGCCTGGCTGTCCTATGGTGTTCATCCTCCATGCAGCCTTGCTGCCACAGCCTCCGGGCCCCTGCGCTGCAGGTGTCAAGTGCCAGGGCTAGTGTGCTCGCAATGTATGTTCTTTGAGTAGACACTAGACGGGTTGGTAATAGGGATGGAAAGCGCTGAGCAATATCGAGTAGGGTTGATGTGGACTTGCAGAACTCGTCCACTGAGGAAGATGAAGATGCAATCTGTGCCGGAGAAAAGACCATATGAATGACGATGGTGTGGTAAGCAATCAATAAGAAAGACTGTAAGTTGGGGGTGGTAACCTCCCGCTCCACCAGCCTAATGGCTTGGTTAAGAATATCCCGGATCTCCAACGAGAGCGTAGACGAATTGGCAGGCTGGACGATACAATCCTTCGTCGGAGTATTCAGGTAGAGCGTATAAACATGAGCAACAGTGCTTGTAACATGACCGAGCGGCCACATCCAGCGCATCGTCTGGATTTGAGAATGCAGCGTGGAAATGTTACCAGAGGCCTGGTCTAGACGGAGGACAGCTGACGTATTTTCATCCATACTGGGAAAACCTGGAAGCCCATCAGGCCCCAGGATCGAGAATGGTTGGTCGATTTGCATGAATGCCCAGGTGGTACTGGAGAGGCATAGCCAGTAGATGTTCTGCAGGATTTCCTTTTCGACGTCAGCGATGCCTATCCCGTTTAGCTTCATGCCGTGCAGTTCGTCCTGTTTCTGCAACTGTTGATGTTGCCGTGCCACGATGCGGCATGTATACCTTATGTAACAGGTTGCGCGCCGCGCATGGCCCCGGGACAGTTCTCGCCAGCCCAGGAGGATCATGGCTTGTGCTGTTGACAGTGTGACTGCATCTGCGAGCAGTAGTGCACGGTCTTTCAACTGGTCGGCCGCATACTGGACCAGTGTGACTGGGTCCTTACCATCATTCGAAGACGACATTGCTCCGATATTGGAGTCACCAAATACCTCACATGCATCCGCCAGTATGACGGCCAGGAGGGCCTCGTCCACAGTCCCGTCTCTGATTGCGCTGAACAGCAGAGTCTTGGATACCAATGGCGACAATGGGTGCATGGAAAACCATATGTCAACCAGCTGCATCATCCGATGCTGCCCCAGGGCACTGACGGAGTTATTGGCTCGCTGTGGTCGGTCGAACATGGCGGGGATAGTGTCTGCAGCCAGGGAGGTGATATAGAACTTCGCCTGGCCAGAGCCCGAGTGCTCGCATCTTAGACTCCCGATCCGCAAACACAAGATCTCGACCATCTCGTACGCGAGGAAGGATAGCAGCCCATCATAGCCGAGCATGGAGCGGCGATCCTTCTTTTGCTCATGATCGGAAGAGAGCGACTGCTGCTGCTGTTGCGCATGTCTCTGAAAAGAGGCGATAGAATTCTGGAACAAATCTGAACGCGAGCCCAAACTGCGAATGAAATCTTCATCGAACATCTGTTCTAATTCACCCCCGAGTGTCTGGCCCCGGCGCGGGGTAGATGCCTCGTCATGTTTTTTCCGGCCACTTCCCTCCAAAGAAAGACCAGCTTCAGCAGCTCCCTTTCTGACATGCCTAGGCCGACCTTGCGAGATTCCAGGCCATAGACGCAATTGATATTGCGATCTCGACAGGCCGTGCAAATATGACCCCCGGCGCATCGAATTTTACGAGCCCGGCAGAGAAGACAGCTTCGTCGGAGGGTCGATGAAGTCGATGACGTTGTCATGGCGGTTGTATCTGGACAGCCGTCCTCAAGTTCTTTCTGTGATTTTTCTCCCTTTCTTCTCGGAATTGCATGCACTCTGTACATCCGCGGCAAGTTTGCTGATGGTTGAAATTGGAGTAAGAGGAGGACAAAGAGAGAAGGCTTCAATTCTTTGTTCCGATGGGAATAACCAATCCTGCTTTCAATGAATTTATACTCCAAGAGATCAAGTATCTCGACTCAATCAATCCAATTGTTGCGAGTATGTTGGTTACTGATCTTTCGTTTTCACATTTCCTTTTTAGGAAGCTGACTGTTTATGCTGGAGCCCGAATTAGCACCATGTCCCTGCTGAAGTGTCCCAATGAGATACTGCTCATAATAGCCGAGGACCTACCGCCATGCCAAGGAGATATAAACGCCCTTGCCCAAACCTGCCTCCGTCTCTTCTACTTACTCAATCCATTCCTATACCGCTACAATACTCGCCAACACCACTCCTCAGCCCTGTCCTGGGGTGTAATCCAAGGCTCCGGAAACACGGTCCGAAACTCCCTAGAGGCAGGGGCCCCATACAACAAATCCGGCCGCATCACAGGAACCATAGGCCGAAGACGATGCGTGCTGGGATGCGCATTGTCCGAACTAGCAGGGAAATCCTACTTCTGCCCGGAATTCTACGAACAGCCCATATCATCCGCGGCGAGAAATGGCCACCTTGATATCGTCCGTGCATTTCTGGAATATGGCGTGGATCCCGACTATCCAAACCCGGCCGGTCATACGCCGCTTTGTCTGGCTGCTCAGGGCGACCATCTCGAGCTGGTGCGTTTCTTGCTCGTGAATGGGGCTAATCCGGCTTTGAAGAATATTTGTAAGATTTTTCCGCTTTGGCATGCTACTTGGAGACGAGTCTCGCGGCAGAGGTTGAAGATTAAGTGCAAGGAGCACTTGCGGTTGCTTCATGAGAGGGACAGGGTTAAGTGGTTGAAACCGCTGCGTGAGCGGGGAGTGAATAGCGAGCAAGATGTTGGAGACAGCCCGGTAACTCTGGAGGTGAGTCCGAAGGTTCTTGATTGATTTGGCTACTTGTGAGAAGTTGTAATTCTAGTTGAAACTGCTCGTTACAAGTAGAAGGACGTGTGATGGAGAGCTCGATGAAACCAAACATAGTCATTGACAGAAGACATAATATCAATATCATTAATACTTAGGGCACTTATTCCTCTTTTCTATGGCCATCTGCCGAATATCATCTCGACATACATAAATATAAGATATTAAAAAATGATAAAAACGAGAACCGACCGTGGATCGAACACGGGATCTTGTGATTTGCAATCACACGCCTTACCGCTTGGCCACCGATTCTAGATGTTTGAAATGACGTGACCACTATGTTCTAACAGTAGAATACCATGTATGTCAGATATTGTTGACCCAACAAGGATTTCAGCGACAAGACGCATGCATGGCTACATGTTGATTCTGTCGGCAAATCGGGCTCGCCGCCTGACAAATCCGTGTATGAGAATTCAATTCAATTCAAAACTCCGTACAATTCAATACATGATGCTGGTCAACCAGCAGTTACCAGTACTATACAATTGTTTTCTCTGTTCATGACTTTGAAGACCTTCCACCGAGACTTCCCATAGCTTGCAATCTCTGGGTATCCACACTAGGAATGGCCTTAACACCCGTAGTGGATGGGCTAGGTAAGAACCCAGTGGCCACCAAGAAGGCAAGGTACCGGCCAATAGTCTCTGTGCCAACTGCACGATCGCTCAATTGCTCTGGCGAGGCGCCAAATGCACGTAAGGAGGTAGCGGCATTGGCATCATCAAGCTCTGGGGCAAGAGAGTCAGATGGCAGATCGCCGACAACGAAGTGGAACAATGGAAGAAGTGCAAGCTCCCGCGATCCAGTGTTGCGGTCATCGGCCACATAGTTTTGCAATATATTACACCACTCCCGGTAAGGTACCTGCGGCACATTATAGCCGTACGTTTCTAGTGACCCAAGGTACTCGTTGGTAGTCAGGCGCGGATGGCTAGTCACCTGCACAACTCCCAGAGGCTCGACGGGTGGGTGGAGCACCGAGGCAACCACAACGCGACTGACGTGTGTAACTGGGACCTGGTTAATCGTGTTGCCTGGGATATCCGGGCGTGCTTGGACCTGGATGCAGCCCTTCCAAAGACGTAGGAGGAAGTCATCAGTGACAGAAAAGCCAGACACTGGGTCTCCAGTAATATAACCGGGGCGAATGACAACTCCCATAAGACCACGCCGGCCAGCCTCGCGAACAATGAACTCGCTAGCCCATTTCGACTGGCCATATCCAGTGCCTAGGCCCTTAGCACTGCCCTCCAGATCGTCTGTCTCGAGGACGCCAGATCCACCGGACGCAACGCTTTGTTGCGAGAGGTTGACGTAATAGTCGGTATCCAAAGTCGAGGTGGAGCTAATAAATGCGAGCCGCTTAGGCTTACCGCTGGTACAGAGAGTCACGCACTCCATTGTACTCAGAACATTGGCCTGGCGCAGGCTGGAGTACGGCAGCATCCAGTTCACCTGTGCTCCATTATGAATGACCAAATCAGCCTCTTGAGTAATGCGATCCCAGTCCTCCGAGGACATGCCAAGCTGAGGTTGAGCAATGTCGCCGGGAACGACCTCTACCCGGCCACTCCACTCCTCGCGCCAAAGTCCATAGGCCTCAGCGATACCTCTAAGACGCTGGAGTCCTGCTGCGGCATCTTTGCATCTCACGTGGGCAATAACACGCATTTCCTTGTTTGTTTCAAGAAGTGTGTGGAGAATGTAAGAGCCAAGGAAACCCGTTGCGCCGGTAAGGAAAGCCGTTCCGGCAGTCTCGGAACTGGTCGACTTGGGGATAGTAGCCGGTAGCTTTCCAGCAAGATCGCGAGCGTCTGTTGAATATGCTTCATCCGCAATTGTCGAGCTAGCGTGGACGTTTTGGTCAAGTCGGAGGCCAGTAGGGTCTTGAGCATGTTCAATTTCCGCAGCGAATGTTTCTAGGGTCTGCGATTGGAAAATGGCACTCATTGGGATATTGATGTCTTTCCACTCTCTTCGAACTTTGAAAAGCATTTGCTGGGCAAGGATGGAATGTCCACCCTCTTCAAAAAAGTTGGATTTAGGTGTGAGCATCCTCGCGGAAATGTTTGGCAGGACTCCTGCCCAGATCCCGGCAACTTTCTGTTGTGTCTCAGTGAGGGATGGTTGAAGTGAAGTGCTTCTTGAAGCCCTTCTGTTTACGAGGGCGAGATCACTAGTGCTCGGGAAGGGAAGGGCAGGTTTGTCGATCTTGCCGTTGGGATTCAGAGGCATGCGAGCGAGAGGAATGAGCATCGTCGGTACCGCGTAATGAGGAACCTTGGTTTTCAGAAACTTCTTGCAATCCTCTGACAACGAGCGGAACCTCTTAAGCATAGTAACCAGTGATTCGTCCTCCGTAGACGGCTTCGGCTCAGAAGGCAGATTCCCATCTTCAGCGAGCTGCTGGAACCATCGCTTTGCCTCTGGAACAATGTAGCTCACCAGGGTTGGTTCCTCGTCCTTATCTCTCCTAACCAACGTGATATTTTCACGGATGAAAGGGTGATGAGATAGATGAGTATCAATCTCACCCAGCTCAATTCTAAAGCCACGAATCTTAACCTGGTTGTCAACTCGGCCAGTGCATTCCACAGTACCATCGGCACGGAACCGACCAAGATCGCCGGTTCGATAAATCCGATCCCGTGGTCCCTTGTAGAGCTTCATCCAGTCCTTCGGGGCCTGCGAAGCAGTGCGTTCGTATTCGCGAGTCCACACTGCAGGATCAACAAACCAATTTGTCAGAAATTTGGATTCATTGAGCTGCTGGGTTCGTTCATCGTCTCCGAGATATCCTTCCGCAAGGCCCCCTGCACGGAGAAACAGTTCACCTTGTTCCCCAATGTCGCAGATACGAGACCGGTCATTGCGATCAACGACCAAAAGCTGAACGTCGAGCATGCCCTGACCAACAGGAATAATATCTGGTAGATCATCAAGATACAGGGGCTGTTGAGCCTTGCTGGGAATCTCGAAAAAGGACACGGCTCTGGAGGTCTCCGTGGTCCCGTACATGTTGACGATGGAAGTATTAGGGGCTAACTCTTGAAGTCTTCGGCAGTCTTTCTTTGTTAAGAGATCTCCAACAAAGAACACATGATGCAGTGAAGGGAATTGGGCGGTAGCACCACCAACTAGAATCTGGCCCATCGCAGGCGTGAGATGCGTAACAGTAACACGGTGCTCCTTCATCCATTCAGCAAGAAGCTCATGTGCGATACTGTCTCGGTGTGGCACAACAATCTGTGCGCCGAGAAAGAGGGGCGTAAAGATATCTCGCTGGATTGGGTCATGGGCGATGCCAGACAACATTGTGAACTTGTCATCCTTGGAAAGACCGAATCTCTGCTGCATCCAAGGAGTATAATAGGTCAAGGAGAAGTGTCGTCCCTGGACACCTTTGGGCTTGCCTTCGGAGCCACTTGTAAAACTGAGGGTGGGCACTGAGTCAGGGCCAATGGCAACATCTGGCATCTGTTGCTTGAGCGGCTCATAGGGCTGAAGACAGTCTTGGTCCTGACCAACGCTAGCACCACCGGTGAGTTGTCCATCGTCTTGGAGCTTGAGCGCCGGGACATGGGCCTTGATGCTCAATGAGGAAGCGATAAAATGAGAGACAGATTCGGAAATTGGGCCGGCTTCCTCGGCGGCTCGCTGAATATGAACGATAAATCTGGGGTTGGCCACCTCTAACAAGGTCTTTTGACGATCGTGGGGATATTGTGGATCCAACACACTGACTGTTGCACCAGCCTTAAGAGCTCCCATGTAGGCAACGACGAGATCAACACTATCAATTGACACTTGTCAGCATATGTCTTCCACGCAAGTACTATTTTGTGGGGTGTACGAACCCTCGGTATGCATAGATCATAACCACATCTCCGCGTTCGCAGCCATTCGATAAAAAGAAATGGGCTAATTGGTTGGAACTCTCATTGATTTGCTTATAGGTGAATTGGCGCTCGGGGGATCGCAGGCCTTTCGTTTCAAGAACGCAGAGCCTCTCCGGATGCTCATTGGCGTTGCGCGCGAAAATTTCATGGATTGCTAGTGGCGGGGGAGGGGTACCTTGTCAGTTCGACTAGTCAATTCACGACGTCAAAGCACTTACCTCCATTGAAATTGCTCCAGTTCAAGTCAGCCGCTGGGTCAGGCAGCGGACTAGACGAATTCCCCGCCATCTTTCTTCCAGGTAGGTGTGGTGAGTGATTCCTCTAAATGATCGGAGCAAAGGAGGGGTCAAGATCGTTGTGCATCGGGAATCCTAGATCCTCGACTTATGTAAGATTATCACGTGCTCTGACTCATACCCTCTTGAACTATGCAAAAATCTTTGAAAATTGATTTTAAGACCTTAAGTCTCAGTAACATTCCGATATGGTGTAATGGTTAACATCGCCGTCTCTCACACGGCAGCTCGGGGTTCGATTCCCCGTGTCGGAAAGTATTTTCTTTTTTGCTTTAATTTTTTTTCTTCGTCGTCTATGACGACATTGTCAGTCTACTAGATTTGTGAACAATAAGAATATTTTTCATATCAATAAATATCAATAAACAAACAAGATATAATCGCGATCAAATGCTACATGTAGTTTTGCTAGCGGGGCTAGACTAGACGGACAGGATAATAGGAGAATACACGTGACAGGCGGAGAGAGACGTCAAAAAAAGGGGGAGAGGTGAGCTGTTTAGAAGTGGATGGCTTTCGAGTGAGTAGCCATGGCGGCCTCCTTGAAGGCCTCGGCCAGGGTAGGGTGGGCGTGGCACGTCCGGGCAACGTCCTCGGAGGAAGCGCCGTACTCGACGGCAAGCGTGGCCTCGGCGATCATCTCGCCGGCGTTGGGGCCGATGATGTGAACACCAAGGATGCGGTCGGTCTCAGCGTCGGCAATGAACTTGACGATACCCTCGGTCTCGAGGTTGGTCTTGGCACGGGAGTTGGCGCTGAAGGGGAAGGTACCGACGCGGTAGTTGACACCGGCGGCCTTGACTTCAGCCTCGTTCTGGCCAACCCACGCGACTTCGGGGTGGGTGTACATGACGCTGGGGATAGCGCCGTAGTTGACGTGGCCATAGCCTTTCTGGATGTACTCGATGGCGGCAACACCTTCCTCCTCAGCCTTGTGGGCAAGCATGGGGCCGAACGTGCAGTCACCGACGACACGGATGTGGGGGTGCTTGGTGCGGTACTCCTGGTCGATCACCAGACGGCCCTTCTCGTCCTTCTCAATTCCGGCGTTCTCCAGACCGAGACCCTCGGTGTAGGGGCGACGGCCAATGGCGACCAGGACGACATCAGCGTCCAGGGTCTCCTCCTTACCACCCTTGGAGGCCTCGATACTGAGGGAGACGGTGGCACCGCTGTCGTCACCACTGATGACCTTGGTGTTGGTCTTGAACTTGATACCCTGCTTACCCAGGATCTTCTGGGCCTGCTTGGCGATCTCAGCGTCCATACCGGGACCACCGATCTGGCCCAGGAATTCGACGACGGTAACTTCGGAACCGAGACGAGACCAGACGGAAGCCTACAGCAATTAGCAATGGACGTCTCAATCACTCTCACTAGGGCAAAGACATACCATCTCCAGACCAATGATACCACCACCAATGACAACCATCTTCTTGGGGACCTCCTTGAGCTCGAGGGCACCAGTGCTGGTGACGATTCTCTTCTCGTCGATGTTCAGGCCGGGGAAGGGGGTCGACTCAGAGCCAGTGGCAATGAGGATGTTCTTTCCGCGGAGGGTCTGCTCACCACCCTCGTTGAGGTTGACCTTGACGGTGTGAGGGTCAACCAGGGCACCAGTACCCTTGACGTAGTCGACGCCGTTCTTCTTGAACAGGAACTCAATACCCTTGGTGAGGCCATCGACGGAGGTGTCCTTGGCGGCCATCATCTGCTCGAGGTTGAGCTTGACATCACCAACCTCAATACCGCGCTTTTTTGTGTCGTGGAGGATCTGGTGGTAGAGGTGGGAGTTGTTGAGGAGAGACTTCGAGGGGATACAGCCGACGTTCAAGCAGGTACCACCGAGACGGCCGCGCTTCTCGATACATGCGGTCTATGTGCAGTTAGCATATATCTCCGGTACAGCCGGAATTGCGCATCATGGAACGATCGAATGTAGATCATACCTTCATACCGGCCTGACCGGCCTTGATGGCAGCAACGTAACCAGCGACACCACCACCAATGATCACAACATCGTGGTCACCTATTCCCAGGAAACCATAATGATTAGCTCAGATGTTCTTCGCCGTAGCTTCCCATGTTCCTTTCCACCGGGTCCCAGGCTCTCACCCCCACCACCTCCAACGAACACAACATACCAGCTTCAGCAGCATAACCCCGTCTCGAGGTTCTCAAAAAGGTCATAGAAGGAACAGCAAAGGTCGACTGAGCGGACTGGGGGGCAGCGCGGAGGCCCGCCCGCGGTGATGTCCGGGGCAACATGGAGCGGAACATGGCGGTAGCGAGGAGCGGAGAGCAAGCGATGTCACAGAATGGGTTAACAATCCTCTAAAGACAGTGAGGATTCAAGTCAATGGACGCAGTGTGGACAGAAGTGACGTTTCCCGCAGTGAAGATTGTTGGGACGAGGAGCTTTCGAGGTTTGGCCAAGGGAAAAGCTGCCGGCCCGGTATTGGTATCGATACGGTTAGCGGCGCGTATGTAATCACCCGCCAGATCGGGTTAATTCGGCTGTCACTGTTGCTGTTTGCCGATAGATACAGGACTATGTAGGATTTGATATCTATTGAATAGTTGCCTAGGAAGATATGTAACTGGTATCTACGGAGTACTTTGAAATTCCTCTATTGAGAGGCGGGAAAGTGCTGTTTCCCGTACTATGAGGCATTAACGGAACATCCACTGAGAGTTTCCCGATTGGTACGGAGTAGTACTCCGTATTTAAGTAGAGAAGGGGCATTCCTAGTATAGAAGAGGTTATTATCTAGATTCTATTTAGTCTATTGTGCAGAGTAAAAGCAAAGAAGTAAAGGTCGAAGTGCGTACGATGTAGTAGAGATGTATGCAGCAAGCGATATATATCGCAACCTCACCCGCATCTATACTCATGCTCACGGTATGTATATACAAGCAGCAATCGTCTATTCTCTAAGCAGAGGAATACGCTTCATTAATGCAACATTATCATATCAAGCAATCACCCAGGCAAGCCGCCACCTCTCGCAATCTTCTTAGCCCTCTGCTGCCTCCGATTGTGATTCGCCCTACTGCCCTTATTCTCTTCCTTCCTCTGTCTCGCAGCAGCCGTATTCTGCTCCCCAGAAGCACCACCACCTCTACCACCACCTCTACCGCGACCACGTCCACCCCTTGGCCCTCCACGGCCGCGTCCTCGGCCTCTGCCACCAAAGCCGCCATGCGCATCACTCTCTTCCGACTCCTCATCAGCACGGGGTTTCCTATACGATGTCGATGGTAATTCAGGCTGCGCCATAGCTCCACCAGGTGTTCCAGCAGAAAGCGCAAGTCTGTCTTCGAGTTTCGAAAGACGCTTCGGATCGCGCTGCAACATAACCGCCCATCCCTCGATCGCCTCATCAGTCATGCCCGTTTCGCCCTTAAGCGACGTCCGTGGCTGCGAGCGGCGGGTGGCTGCGTCGCGTGCAAACAGACCGGGGTTGAACTTGTAAGATTTAAACAGGGAGAGGTCCAGATCCTCGGCTGTGGCGCGACGGTTTTGCGCTTCTGCCTCGGCGTCTGTGCTGGCCGGGACGGTGTCAACGGTACCACCCACGTCAGCGGTGTCATACGTGTCATCGCGTTCATCATCGTCAGAGTCAAAGGTCGCCAGGGCGGAGATGATAGCGGCCTTATTAGCGGCGTGCTTGGAGCGGTCTGCCAGGACGTCGTCGGCTGTGAGGTTGTCTTCGCGGCCGAAGCGAAGTTTGTTGCGGGCGTTAGGGTCGTTTGACTGGGCGAGTTCTGCGAGGTCCACGTCCTTATCGAAGATGTTCTTGCGTGCGAATGATTCATCTGGTTCAGCGATTTCAGAAGGTGGTGATTTTGGTGCCATAGGATCGGGGTTGATGATGGATTGTGGAATGGATAGGTCTTCAGATTTGTCGAGAGATTGGAGTTCAGGAGGGAGAGAGGAGTCGAGGAGATGTGCAACCACTGTTTCAGGGTTATCGCCATAGAAGTCTAGTAGTCGGGTGACATATCCGGATCCCAGGTCTGGGAAGAGATCCTGGATCTGCGTGACGAGGGACATCCTGTGCGTGTGTAGTTCTTCACCACCAGATACAGGTACGTCACGGCCCTTGCCCTTCTCGACCGACTTTTTCTTCTTTTGATAGCGATGATGGAACACCCTTGACTCTGTCTGATATGTTCGCAGACTGGATACCAGATCTTCCCCGCGTTTCTGCGGGTGGTCTCTGAGATGTTTCTCCAGACGAGCAAGCAAATCAGAACTGCAAACCAAATCAGAGAGCAGCGTAGGCTCTTTTCTCGTCTTTAGCGTGCCAACCCCCGCAGTCGCCTTTAGACCAAACAGTTGATCCAAGAGAGAGGACAGATTCGGCTTCGACTTCAGTAATGATGTTAACCCAACGTAGACATTAGCCACGAGAACCCTCCGCAGAGTCTCTCTGGGGTATGCTTGATATACATCTGAGAGGGTATCAAGGTAGTCAGAACCCGCCATAAGCACCTGGCCACATGCGGGCAAGGTCGAAGCCAGAATCGTCAACGTGCGGATATCCGCGTTGACAGCGTGTGTTTCAGCGGTCTTCTTGTTCATGAGTTGTTTGATGATTGATGATTTCGCCTTCTCAACGCTGGCTGTGATGGTCTCATGGTGTTTATTCCATGCATCTGATAGTAAGCGTTTCAAGGCAGCACTGGACGGATAACAACAGCAAAGGTTTCCCAGGAAGTTCCAAGCGAGTAAGTCTGCCGGTGGTGAAGATAGATCAAGTAGTATCCGTCTTGTAAACAGGAAAGATAGCTTTCGAAGTGTTCGTCCTTTTGGCCCCAGTTTTAGACCTGCCTCTCCAGAGGTGGCCAGTTGGTTGTAGAATGAGAGGAGAAACAAAACAGCAGATTCATCCTTGGAAGCAACATCTTGGAATATCTTCGCTGGAGCATCTATCCGGACCCCAAGGAGCATCGTCCATGCGTCTATACATGCTTCCCACTCGGCCTGTTGTAGCGTAGTCCGGACCACGGGTGGTGGAACCGGGGCGAGGGGAGGTAGATCGGCCATCAAAGCGTTGAATGAAGAGAGGAATTAAAAATAAAAAAAGAACACGGCAAGGGTATCTCAAGAACAATATTACTGTAGTAACTGACTGGCAACTTGTACTTGTACCTGTATCTGTACCTGTATGGCTATGGCGACGTCGGCGGGAGTCGGTTTCCAGAAGCGGTTAGTGCCAGATAGGCGAGCGCCAAGGCTTCCGCCCGCACAAGAAAAGCGCCAAATCGTTATCAATTTTGGGCCAAGCGAAAATCGTGCATTTTCAACCTCAACGGCCATCATCACCTTACCGAGCCACGCAGTTCAGGTCTTGATTGGCAGTAGCCTGTGAGTTCTTTTCGTCGTCCGTCATTTCTACAATCGCTCATTATTCCAGCATCTCTCAATACAACGGTCAAGATGTCTTTCCAGAAGCCCGAGAAGGATTTCGGCGAGGGCCCTGTACGTCCATTGATCCCATTGAATTGCGATTTGAGTATATCGAGTGCAGTGCTAACATCTGTTCGAATTTATAGAAGGTCCACAAGATCCGTATCACTCTTACCTCTCGCAAGGTCGCCGCCCTCGAGAAGGTCTGCTCGGAGCTCATCGACCGTGCTCGCTCCAAGTCCCTCCAGGTCAAGGGCCCCGTTCGTCTGCCCACCAAGTCCCTTCAAATCTCCACCCGTAAGACCCCCAACGGTGAGGGTTCCAAGACCTGGGACAAGTACGAGATGCGCATCCACAAGCGTCTCATAGAGTATGTGCCCCCAAAACCCTCGTTTCAGAGGATAGAATGGAGAAGGGATTGGATGCTAACTGGTTATACAGCCTGCTTGCCCCCACTGAGACCGTCAAGCAGATCATCATCAACATCGAGGCTGGTGTTGAGGTTGAGGTTACCATTGCTGCTTAGATTCGTTCGTTTCGTTTCGAACGGATCAGGGGAGGGGTCGATAGTGCTGTCTCGTAACTGGGATGGTGCGTGTGGTTGGCTTGCGGGACATTGGGGTTTGATTACTTCGGATGTCCTGTGGAGTCGGCTTATATACCCTATAGAACCTGAAATAAAAAAGGATACGGATTCAAAAAGATTATTGTGCCATTGCCATGTGCTAAATGATGCAGGGTGTAAGCAAGTAATGATTGTTTCCATGGTATATTACAGTAATCGTATAAGAAATGCTGCATAACGCTATCCTCAGAAATCAAAGCTCACCCACTCCGTCTTGGGCGGCACACTTGGAATAACGCCATCCTTGAAATACCCATTTTGCAAAAAAAACTGATACTGCTCCGTCACCTCCGGTGTATACTCTTCTGGTTTCCCTTGCGCATCTCGAAGACTAGCCTGTTCCGGCGGCCCATTGGGGAAGAAGATACGAACCCAAGTCTGCCGATCCTGAGGATGCAAGTAACATAGCGCATCGTCGATTTCTTTCACAGGCTGACCCTTCCACGTCGTGGGTTTCTGCGTGAGAGAATTTCGAATGGTCTGACCGTTTAGAGGGGGGATGGGGTTGAGTTCTTTGGAGTCGTCGACCTTGATAACTGGTGGTGGCCCTGCTCCTGTTGGCTGTGATGGAACTGGAGCCTGGGCTGGGGCTTGGGCTGGTTGTCCGAATCCTGTAGGTGCGCCAGCAGGTTGGCCAAATCCGCCGCCGGCGGGCTGACCGAATGGTGAGGGCGTGGGTTGTTGTTGAGGTTGCTGAGCAGCGGCCCCGAAAGGGCTTTGTGTTGGCTGACCGAATGGGGCTGCTGGTTGGCCAAATGGTGACGCTGTTTGTGAGGGCTGACCGAAACCGGTTGTGGATGGTTGGCCAAACCCTGTTGGAGCGGGTTGTGATGATTGTTGTTGTTGAGCTATTTGCGCGAATGGAGAAGCAGTCTGTCCGGATGGTTGACCAAAACCGCCACCTGTTTGTTGAGCCTGGCCCGATATCTGTGCAAACGGCGATGCAGTAGTAGGTTTCCCAAACGGGCTTGCTCCCGGTGCGGACGGCTGACCGAACGAGGGTTGCCCGAATGCCGGTTGGCCAAATGAGGACGGTTGAGCAGCGGACGGCTGACCGGCGGATGGCTGGCCAAAGCTGGGCTGTCCGAACGCTGACTTACCAAAGGCAGATCCTCCTCCCAGACCTGATGGCTGTCCAAATGCCGAACCTGTTCCCAGGGCGCTCGGTTGCCCGAAACCAGAGGGCTGCGCAGGTGCAGAGGGTTGCCCAAATGCTGAAGGCTGACCAAACCCTGACGGTTTTCCAAACGCTGCCTGGCCTGCCTGGCCAAATCCGGAAGGCTGGTCAAAGGACGGGTTTCCAAATGCTGATGGCTGAGGGAGAGGACCAGGACCAGAACTAGGACCAGTCTTTCCCTCTGTGATATCGATACGGTTCGGATGTTCGTTGGCCCCATCCAGGACGTATTTGATAGCTCCGCTGATATCACGTAGGGCGGTTTCCATCTGGTTCACTGATTCTGCATAGAGCATCTGAGCTTCCTGTACCGCTTGCTCGGCGTTTCCTGTTGCTGCTGCTTCGTAATGTCGTAGTCGTAGTTCTTCGAAACTCTGTTCGCGCTGGGGACCTCCAAAGAGTTGTCTTGGAGCGTTCCGTCCAGGACCATAGCATGAGAAGACCCATTCTGGTCGTCCTTTGCCAGCGGTCAAGTCGGTTTTGATATCATCCGCATTTATGCTGTAGCTGTAATCCGTCAGTATCCTAGCAGACCAAAGTAAAGGGATTGCTGACTTACTTTTGCGCTTGTTGAGCCTGTGGTCCTGTGCGGCCTAATACCAGTTAGTACGAGTAGCATATACCGTATTCAAAAGAATGGACGTACCTCCGAAACCTCCTCCACCAGCGAGAGCCCCAAAACGGCTTCCCGACGTGCCCATTGTAGCTTGGCCTGGATGCTCATTTTTGCAGCGTTCTGATAAGCGTTAGTGACAGAGATCACGAAAAATACACACAGGTAAAGGCTCACCTCCGAATCTGCACCGGCCTTGTAGGAAGAAATTGCAGACGACCATTTTGGTGTCTCTTATGGCCGGAGCTCCCCAAGGAGAGGAATCTGCGGTGGTAAGGCCAGTAACGAAGACGAACCTTCAACCGGCCCAGAGAATCTCACTGAGGGCCTGAATAAAGACCCCAAGTATTATGCTAAAGTTTGAAATAAGAAAAAATCGAAATAATGCTCTTTCCAGGGAAGAGTAGACGTGTAGGCAGAGGTTGTCGAGGTTAAGGGCGATGCCTGCGGTGATGTACGTTGTTTTTTGGTAATATTACAACCCGAACAGAAGGCATCTACAGACTACTTGGTCTACAAAATAATGAATAATAGAAGATTAGATAGTAGAATAAGAAAGAGCAAGAATTGGTTCATGCTAAGGCTAAAAAAATAAACACCATAACTCCGGTTGTGTTTGCAATGCGATTACAATCCCATGTCCAGATCTCCATGAACAAGCATATTGAACACCATTACTATCCTCACCAGGGTATTATGTATTGCGAACGGGCATGCTCTGCTTGAGAATATCCCAGTTCAAACCGTCCACCTTCTTTCCACCCAATGATTCAAGGTCCGCAGAGAGCCCGCCCAGCTTCCCTGTCGCAAGTCGCCGCATCATGACAGTATCCTTGGCACCATGCAGCGCCTTTGCGCTTCCTTGAAGAAGAGCTTCCTCAAACCATTGTTCCTCCTTCTCGTCCAGCGGGAGATTAATTAGCTCCATGGCCCGCTTGCTTCGTATTTGACCAGCGGTAGTCTTGTGAACAAATACGATCAATTGTTCGAGATAGCTACGGCGCAGCGACTCGTCATTTTTTCTCGTAAAGTAGAATGCCTCCGTAATGCTAGCGCGGCAAATGGTTGCGAAGAATGCTTTCTGGACCTTCTCTGTCGCAAGCGGGGGACTGACGGTGAAGTAGTATGCCATGACGAGGCTGTCATCGTGCTTCGGGAGGTTAGAAAGGGTAAGGGCGTAAAGGATCTCGTCTGGGAAGGTCGGGATGATGGAGGGTTCGGTCAGAAACTCAACGGCGCGCTACGACAGTCAGCTATCAGTCCATGACATTACCACCATTCCCATCGGAGCAACATACCCTGAATTCTAAGCGATCCAGGTTCCACAATCCTTCAATGAACAGCCTGTACTTCTCCGGCAAGTGGCATCGACGAGCGAAATGTGTGGCGGCATCCCCGGCAGCACGACAGTCCTTCAGGATGTAGTAGATCAAGGCTTGCTTGTGATGGATGTCCAGCGGCGACGAAGTAATGTGTCCAACGAGCGTCCGGAGGTCTGAATTCGATTTGGGAGGATAGAGCTTCGTAACTAAAAGCGCACAGTAAGCATCTATCCACTGACTAGTATCGACTACTTCGCAGTCTGCCACTTACCTGCTTTGACCCTGAGCAATCCTAGCAGTCGGTCTGCGAAGAGCCTGTTCTCCAGCGCACGACGGTTGGAGATGATCTGCTCAATGACCTTGCCATCGTACACAAAGTTCCTGTTAAAGGAGAATATGGCGTCGAAATCGTCCCAGGGAGCCATGGTGTCTTCTTATCTGGTTGCTGTTGTTGTTTTCCTGTCTTGCTCCATCGTCTTTTCTGCCGGCCATAAATTACCGTAATTTACAGATCGTATCAGTGACATAAGCAGGGCGGTGTTCTTTGTTATGGCAGAAAAAAACGCCTTTCCCGATGCGGCGAAAAGGTAAACAACCGCCCACTTTCCACCGCCGCCGAAAATCAACAAACGCCGACGACTACAACACCTTCTCGCCTTGATGCGACTGTTGCTCGCATAGTATATTCGAAAGATGTCGACAATCGCAAAGGGTAGGCCGTCGCGCCGTTCTGCCCCCCGAAGAAGCTACGTTGTCGAATCGACGCCCGATTCAGAAGACTCCGGCAATGTCACCCCGACCCCCTCCAACCACGGCGGAGCCGACGACGACGATGAAGAGGAGGAAGAAGAGGAGTACACACCGGTACCCAAAAGAACTTCGATGAGCAGACAGTCCATGCCCAGACAATCCATGACCAGACAGTCTCGACGACAATCCACGGCTTCGACCGCCTCCTCGGTCTCCTCAGCTTCAAGGGCCTCTTCAAGGGCCTCCACGGCCTCGAGACCAGTGTCGAGGGCGTCAAGAGCGTCCAGAGCCCCCACTGCCGAACCAGCTACCCCGAGTACTACGCGCCCCGCACGAAAGTCACGACGATCGATGTCAGGAGAGCCTGTGCAAACGTCCCAGGCCAGCGATTCGAACGAGGATGGCGACTCTGTCGCTAGTATGGGAGGAGAACCCCAGTCGCCTTCACAAGCAGCGGCAGCAACTTTGAAGAGAAAGAGTATGGAACATCCCCGCCAGAGTAGTGGCCCCATAACCCATCCGGAAAAGTCCTCACTCCCGACTCCAGAGACATCAGCCTCGCCGCAATCGCAAGCGCCGTCACGACGAAGCAGCGTTGCGCCACTTGCCGATATTACCGACTCCGCCGTGAACCAGACGCCGAAGCCCGCAGAGGAGCAAAAGTCGCAGATCTCCATTATCAACCCGAACACGACCGTCCTCGAGAAGCCCATGGACATCATGATGAAGTCCCGCAACGTTGCACCGCCAGAGCCCCAGGAACCTGAAGGGCCCAAGGCCCGCTTGATGATGAAGACTTTGGTTCTAACCAACTTCAAGAGTTATGCAGGACAGCAGATTGTCGGACCGTTCCACGCATCGTTCTCCTCCGTCGTCGGACCAAACGGATCCGGAAAATCAAACGTTATCGACGCCCTCCTGTTTGTGTTTGGTTTCCGAGCCAGCAAGATGAGACAGGGCAAAATCTCGGCCCTTATCCATAACTCCGCGAACTACCCCGACCTGCCATACTGTGAAGTCGAAGTCCATTTCCAGGAGGTCATGGACCTGCCGACTGGAGAACACGAAGTAGTCCCAGATTCCCAACTGATCATTTCACGCAAGGCGCTTAAGAATAACACCAGCAAATACTACATGAACGGCAAAGAAAGCAGCTTTAACACAGTCGGAGCATTCCTGCGCGACCGCGGAGTCGACCTCGACCACAAGCGTTTCCTGATCTTGCAAGGTGAAGTCGAATCCATTTCGCAGATGAAATCCAAGGCGGCCAACGAGCACGAGGATGGACTCCTGGAATACCTCGAAGACATTATCGGCACGTCAAAGTACAAGACCCCCATTGACGAAGCCGCTAACGAACTCGAATCATTAAACGACGTTTGTGTCGAGAAGAACAACCGTGTCCAGCATGTGGAGAAGGAGAAGGCAGGCCTCGAGGACCAGAAGAACAAGGCACTTTCTTACATCCGCGACGAGAACGAGATGGCGGAGAAACAGTCGGCCTTGTATCAGATCTACATCAACGAATGCCTTGACAACATTCGTGTCACCGAAGAAGCGATCTTGCAAATGCAGGAACTTTTGAATCTTGAGCTTGAGAAACACGAAGGCAACCAGTCTGGCATTAAGGATATCGAAAAAGCCTACAAACGCGGGTTGAAGGAATACGAGAGCATGGAGAAAGAGGTCCAGAGCTTGACGAAAGAAATGGCCAAGTACGATAAGGAATCGGTGAAATTCGATGAGAAGAAGAAATTTCTTGTCGGAAAGCAAAAGAAGCTCGAAAAGTCCATGCATTCTACTCGTCTGGCGGCATCCGAATGCCAAAGTCTTGTCGAGAAGCACACTCACGACATCGAGAAGAAGACAGCGGAAACCAACGAGCTCGAAAAGGAGATGAAGGTTGAAGAACAGGAGCTGTCGACCATTCGTGATGGACTGAAGGGTAAGACACAAGGCCTGTCCGATAAGATCACTGCCAAGCAACGATCCTTGGAACCCTGGGACGAAAAGATCAACCAGAAACAGTCCGCAGTTGCTGTTGCGCAGAGTGAACTCGACATCCTCCGCGAGAGAAGCAATGCTGGTACCGTCTTGTTGGAAGAAGCGCAGTCGAAGGTCTCGTCGATTGAGGAAACGCTTGCCGCGAAACAAAATGACCTGGAAGAGCACAAGTCCCAGAAAGCTACGCTGGAGGAAGAGGTGGCCAAACTAAAGAGCGACCTCAAGAAGTACACTGCGCGAGAGCCGGAAGTTCGCACCCATGTTTCTAGTGCACGTCAAAAAGTGGACGAGGCGAGGGCTAGTCTGCACAGCACCCAAAACCGTGGCAGCGTGTTGACCGGTCTCATGCGTCTCAAGGAGTCGGGACGTATTGAGGGATTCCATGGAAGATTAGGAAACCTTGGTACGATCGACGAGAAATACGATGTCGCCATTTCGACTGCGTGCCCAGCGCTGGAGAATATGGTTGTGGAATCCGTCGAAGTCGGTCAGCAATGTATCGACTACTTGAGAAAGAACAACCTTGGTCGTGCCAATTTCATTCTCCTCGACCGTCTGCCCCGCAGGGACATGTCGAGTATCTACACTCCCGAGAGTGTTCCGCGTCTTTTCGATCTAGTCAAGCCCAAAGACGCCAAGTTTGCACCGGCTTTCTACAGTGTTATGCAAAACACGCTTGTCGCCAAGGACCTCGAGCACGCGAACCGCATCGCTTATGGTGCTCGTCGCTGGCGTGTCGTGACACTGGACGGTCAACTCATCGACGTGTCCGGTACCATGAGTGGTGGTGGAACACGCGTTGCCCGCGGCGGAATGTCCTCGAAGCAGGTCGCCGATACGAGCAGGGAACAAGTGGCCAAACTGGAAGGAGACCTCGAGGAGACGGAAAGGAAATTCCTCGTCTTCCAGGAGAAGCAACGGAATATTGAGTCTATGATGCGCGAGAAGACCGAAGAGATTCCTCGAATCGATACCAAGATCCAGAAGATCACGCTCGAAATTGAGAGTGCCAGTCGTGGTCTGGCCGATGCCCAACGCAGAGTCAAGGAACTGGGTGCGGAGCACAAGCCTTCCAAGACCGACGCTGACCAGGCGGCTGCTCTCGAGAAGCAAATTGCTTCCCTTGAGGAGGAAATCGAAGGACTCCGTGAACAGAGGGGTGGGATCGAAGAGGAGATCCAAACCCTCCAAGACAAGATCATGGAAGTTGGTGGTGTCCGGTTGCGTAGCCAAAAGGCCAAGGTCGACGGTTTGAAGGAACAGATCGGCATGCTTGCCGAGGAGATCTCCAACGCTGAAGTCGAGAAGTCCAAAAACGAGAAGCAGATTGCCAAGCACCAGAAATCTCGTGCTGATGCTGAGAAGGAACTTGAGCAGGTCTCTGAGGGTCTGGAGAAGTTGGAGGCGGATGTGGAGAATCAGACCAACGACGCATCTGGCTGGAGGCAAAGGGTTGAGGATGCTCAAGAGGTAAGATCATCATACTACAGCATTCTAAGATTTCGATGACTAACAGATCTTGTGCAGGCTCTCGAGACGAAGAAAGGTGAACTCAGGTCCATGAAGGATGAGCTGGATGATAAGGTGGCGGAGTTGAACGAGAGCCGGGCTACCGAGATTGAAATGCGCAACAAGCTCGAAGAGAACCAGAAGGCCCTCTCCGAAAACGAGAAACGAGGACGATACTGGCAGGAGAAGTTATCGAACTTGACGCTTCAGAATGTCAGTGACCTTGGCGATGATGAACAGGAACCCGCCGAGCTCCAAACCTTCACCAAGGATGAGCTGGACGAGATGAACAAGGAATCTCTGAAAGCTGTCATCGCAGCACTCGAGGAGAAGACTCAGAGCGCGTCTGTCGACTTGTCAGTCATCGAAGAATACCGCCGCCGTACAGCCGAACATTCGTCCCGTTCCGCCGATTTGGCCACAGCCCTGGCATCCCGTGACAGCGCCAAGGCACGTCTTGATGGTCTCCGGTCCGCTCGCTTGAACGGCTTCATGGAGGGCTTCGGCATTATCTCGCTCCGTCTGAAGGAAATGTACCAGATGATCACCATGGGTGGTAACGCGGAGCTGGAATTGGTTGACTCCCTTGATCCGTTTTCAGAGGGTATCATGTTCTCCGTGATGCCGCCGAAGAAGAGCTGGAAGAACATCAGTAACTTGTCTGGTGGTGAAAAGACGCTGTCGAGTTTGGCGTTGGTTTTTGCGCTCCATCATTACAAGCCCACGCCGCTGTATGTCATGGACGAGATTGACGCTGCCCTAGACTTTAGAAACGTGAGTTTGCCTCTTACCAATTATATGGATCGTTGCTAACTGGTTAGGTCTCGATTGTGGCGTCGTATATTAAGGAGAGGACGAAGAATGCACAGTTTATCGTCATTTCGCTCAGAAACAACATGGTAAGTTTCCCCCTTCACTTTGAATCAGATCCTTTTCTGACAGCCAACAGTTCGAACTTGCCTCTCGCCTGGTGGGAGTGTACAAGGTCAACCATATGACCAAGAGTGTAACGATTGAAAACAAGGATTATATCACGGGACGATAATGACTTCGGTGCATGGTTTATGAACATATGCAAATTGCCTACGGTTGGGATTGGTGTTCTGTTTGTTGCCTTGGTTTTGAATATACTACGCAAAGGTCCGGGTTTTGTTCATGGTTATTTTTATGTTAGTATCTTGAGCATTGGTTTATATATAGTTCAATCGAGTAAACATGCACTCGTTTATAAAATTAACGAAATTTAACAAACACAGTACTCATCCAAACTGGGTATCAATCTCATATCAAATGGACAAACAGAACGCTCTCAGAAATAAACCAATCCTCCTCTTATATACCTTGTCTAAGGATTATGGTTTATGGTGATGGTGATGCAAAATCTTCCCCAGAAGTCCGTGATGATGTTGCTGGTGAGACTAGTGCTTCGAACCGCAGTTAGCAAATCATCTAATGTATCTTCCCTTAGGTGAATTACAACTTACCGGTCCATGATGGCTGTGATGGCCGTGGTGCCCAGGTGGACCGCCATGGTGTCCGAAACCAGCCGGACCAGGACCACCGGGAGCACCAGGTCCAGGACCGAATCCAGGACCGTGGTTGGGACCTGGACCACCGAATCCGGATCCGGGACCTTCGATGTGGTGGTATGGAGGCGGGTTATCGTGGGGACAGGCGCCCGGTGGACCGCATTTCTCGAAGCCGGGGTTATGGTGAGGGCCGGGCCCGAAACCTCCTGGCCCGTGGTGTGGGTGGTGATATCCGGGGCCGCCAGGACCTCCAGGACCTCCGAAACCACCAGGGCCACCGGGGCCTCCAGGGCCTCCGGGACCGCCGTGGTGACCGCCGCCGGGGGGACCGTGGTGATGATGGTGATGGCCGTGCATGATGGTTGGTTTTATGTTTTGGTGTTTTGATATGTTCGTTCGGTGTATGACTTGTAGTTCCGGTGGAGCCCGAGTATGTACTCTGTGATTGTAGAAGAAGGCTGATGAGTGTTAGAGGATACTACCGGGCTATTCACCCCTTTATATACTCCTTCCCTCGGTGATGCCTCGGTTTAGGCTGTCACTAACGAAGTATAAAGATGAGGCGTCGCCGTTGAGTATACGCAAGCCCGGTCCACTGGGTGTGGCGTAGTGGCCGACATGATTTTTGCCGGTACGTTCCATGATAATTCCATGAGTATGACATGACAGGCGCCACTGATAAGCGAGCTATTGCCTAGATAGAATCGCGTACGCCATTGGGTCGTATTGAATACGCAGAAGTCTGGTTACTGTTGTTGAGGTTTGATGTTGGTGTACTCCGGAATAGGCGAAAGACCTCCATGTGGAGTTCTTCAGCCCTACGCAATGCAACGCGTGCTTAATTTAGCACAGCCTTCCTAGGCAGCGGCTTAAGCTATGGGCTACCATACGCGTTCGTCTTTTGAGCGGGAGATGGTCATTTCTTATTTTAGTTGACAGAAGATAACTAATTGAGGCACTATTCTTATGTTGGTAGAACGAGCACTAAACCCCGAAGATATTCCGAGTAGTCCGGGCGCAGTTCATCTCGAGAGTTGGAAGTCTGCCCTCAGCAAAAACCAGCTGACTGGAGTATACCCTTCGCTTCGCCCCATAATTAGAAGCTTGCATAGCAAGTGTTAGCAACGTGCTTGAGTTCATCAAACCTCTGCTGGTGCCTTCCCAGCACTTTGCTCTGTCCACCGAATGGTACTTCAATGACATCTTTTCCTGTTGTATAATAATCCGAATATGTGCTGCGGTGGCTAACGGCCCGTGAGATTGGGATAGATAGGCTGAGAGGGTAAGTTTTCGGATGGGGAAGAGTTTCGAAACTCATCCATATCAGGAGACATGAAGCTTGGTTCCTTAAGTTAATCAGTCCCCTCATAGACAAAGAACACCTTTCATTTTGAACGAAGCCCTGAAAGCGCCGTCATGGGTAGTATGGCTTTCCGTGGCAACCCTTGGCGCAGACCATTGGTCACATTGTTTAAGCAGAGTAGCGAATGCCACGTAACGCTCTAAGAGGAAAGCCCTGTGGCTCGGTAATATTGGTCTTTCCGTGGCTTGACCGACCTATTCTCATCAAACATCTCGAATTTCTGTTTTCGCGTGATGATAAGTTTGTTATCAGATCGTAAATTGACACAGCCGTTCCGTCGGGAACCCGAGATCTTTGCGAATTCTCCCAGAGTTTTGGGCCAGTTTCTTCAAGGCCGGGGATGTCTTTTAGCGTCGCGACCAGCGCACGGTAGCACGCATATTGCGTGTCGGTGGTATTTCCGATGTTGTGTCTGTATCAACACCTTTCTAGCGACTGAGTTTTTGCTGTCGCCGTGTGCGGCCAGCCAGAGGCTGAATTAAGCATCTGCGCTTAGATTGCGATAGTGCTTTCGCAACGTGTAGATCTCCGATCCCCAAATTAAAACTCATATTTCCGGAATCGTCTTGGAGGTCGAATTGGCCATAGCCATCGAAAAGAAGGTTAAGAATGTACGGAGGTAGCGGTACATGTGTCGTTTGGTAATAGAGAAGGTATGGTAAGCCATGGAGCCAGAATAGGGGCTTCGTATTAAAGTGACGTGGTCAGAGTCTTAGGAATACCATATATGCTAACCTTCTCTGGGGTGTCTTCAGTACTTTGCTATGATCTTTCGGCTCTTGCATACTACTCCATAGCGCTCTTGCCTGGCATAGGGTTGCTTATAACTCGAGAGAGTAAGCGGCAAAGTTCCGAGGAGTCCAAGAATCCTCATCGCTTAGATGCTCAAAGCTCTCGCTGCACTCGTCGAAAACGGCGCTTACCCAGTGCCTCAGATAATGAGTTCCCCAACGAGAATAATATCTATTAAAATTAATCGGAGTCGGGCTGTATAGGAGGGCGTTTAATCAAGTCAAGTAACCTCCAAAAACTTGCTGTAACCCTTATCATATCTAGTACTAACCTTCAAACAAGTCACAGACTAGTAGACGAGCAGCTGCAAACGGTAGCGTCTTGGACCGAACAACAACGCAGCATTTCTCAGGCGCATTTCACAATGGTCATATGGCCATCAACGTCCTAGAGGGCCTCGAAATTCACAGTCGATCAGGAATACATACTGGTATGCAGTAAGCCCATGCGGCAGTTAGCTCTTTAGACCCAGTTGTATTAATAAAAAAGGGCGAGCATCCATGGTGAAGATCGTTTTCGGAAGCTTATCTGCTCTGTCACAGGTTAAAAAGACGTATGGTTTAGCAAGATGAGCTTGCTCAAAAAAAGGAAACCAGTGCTGGGTCTCATGATGCGATACTAATGCTGTTCGAGATTGAGCCTAGTCACATTTCCGGTTGTTCTGTCAAACAGGACGCTATGCTTCCTTGGGTCCTGCATGCAGATGTTCAGCCTCCAATGGCACGAGCCACACAGAGCTATACATAGTAGAAAGCTGACGTGGTATTGTCGGTGCAACGACTGCCACAGAGCTCCTCCTGAAAACCATACGTCCTCGTGTGCAAGCATATGGTGGGTTTCCAATTAGATATAGCAGTGCAAGAGCTCTTATGTGCTCATAGCTGTAAGATGAGAAATATAAAGCACGCCCTTCTTGCGGCGACCAGTCTTCGACTCAGGGTCTCAGCGATACCAGCGACGTTACTGTTCACAGAGCGCAGGAGATGCTCCAGCTCATTCCATGGTTTTCTTGCTCTCAGAGGCTTGAAATCAGAGGAATGCCTCTACCTCGTCCGCTAGCTGTCCGAACTACACCACCCGATGCGACAGGAGATCCCTGACCGTATCTTGGAAGGGGTATGGGACTGGATCACATGCGCGGCCGGCTTTGGCACGACAAGCGCACTTGGCATATGCGTGAACACGAACACAACAAGCGAAGCCTTTCGAGCCGTGGCGGAGCGGACGAAGGTTCTTCGAGGTAACGGGGCCATATGTTTGTTTCGACTAACATTTTAAATTATCGAAGTTCTTAGACCAGCTCTTTGCTATGGTTTTTACCTAACAAACACTACCTCCATGACCTTCTTCTTGGTGTTTGATAGGTAGCGAACTAGAGACCAACGCTTTTTCCCGAAGAGAATGGTTCATGAAGTTGAACGCAGCCGAGCGTCTGAACTTCCCAATTAAGAAGAGTTTGAAAGAAGCTCAAAATCCAGTCAATGGGGGGACGTGAGGCTTGGCTCGCACTATTTGGTCTCCTACATGAGTCAATCTGGGAACTGCTTTGGTCTTCTCTCCTGGTGTTCAAACTTGTCGTTTTCGAGTAAATCGCCCAGCGGGCATTCAATGCGCACTCTCGGGAGGTGTGTCATTTCTTAGCGGGTATTTTTCATATTATCTCCAGGTCTTCTGGTAGTAGGCATTTCTGGTGCTTGTTTAGCTTCCCATGGCAGCCAATTGTCCATCGCAAGAATTTGGCATATTATCGGAATCCAGCGAAGCGAAGGGGAATTGCGACCCAGATATGAGCAAAATTGCTTCTGTGTAAGATAAAAGTAAAGGCTGCAGTCGTGGACATGGCTCGAGAAGCTTCTTTCCATATCTCATCATTGCCATGCTCACAGTCTGAGGTGGCTACCGGTTGTCATGAGCGCACAACAACAAGACCCCAATCTGGCGCCATGTCAAAGGCATGGCTTATTATGTTCTGTTTGACATTCAGATACATGTTGTCCCTGTTCGGATAATTGCACTTCAATCAACAATGGTATATTCGTTTTCAGATGGCAAAATCAAGCACTGGACCACCTTACCGTTGTCTTTGTCCATGCTGTGTAGGTAATCATGATGGTAGGTGATGCCATGAATTCCACCAGAAACAGTGTCGGTTCTAAAAGTTCTGGACCAGGAAATAATTGGATGAGGGATGGCGTATTTAGCAGACAGGGTAACTTGAGTGTGTTGAGTTGTTTCCACAATTGCACGGTATAGTGAGTAGATCGGTGTAGACCTCCTGGCAATTCCCCTGTTTGCCGGAGACACTACCTCGACGTCGGAAGGCTTTGTAACGGGTTGGCTTTCCATAAGGATGGCTGCAATCCCGTGTCAGTTGTAATCGAATCAGAAGTCATAGATAGGGTGGTTCAAGTTAGTACAATTGGTCTTTTGACAATTTTTCGGGCTTGTTTTCGTTCCGAATTTTATCTATGGGGTGTCAAACAATTGCTGTCATTCAATGGGAGCACGCATTCGTTCTGCTATTGAAGACTTTAGCTTTCGATTCTCTACCCAGTCCGGCTTCCATAGATCGTTGGAGATCCGAGTATTCAGAGAATCATACAAGCGAGTTGGCATCTTGACGGACAATGTCTTTAGAGCATTTTTTAGGAAATGAGCAAGTGAGGCTTTCTTTTATGCGTTATGCGTCAACATCAAGATAGCTGGCCATCGCCGTTGGCATCGAGAGATGGGATCAAGATGAGTGAATGATAACGTGAGATATGGCTGAGATATACTAATACTAGGGCAAGCTGCACTCTTCCTGCTCTGTATGTTTGTATCAATTCACTAACCACTGCATCTGAGCATTCTACAGTGAAAGAAAAGGGTACTATAGGATATCAGCAAATTACCGGCTTCATTACCTACAACAGTATATACTCCAGGAGCATTTCTCCACTTCTGTCAGTCTTCCAGGTTCTCTTATCACTATCAAGCCTCAGCAAGTTGATCATTGCCAAAGGATTCAATCGCATGTAAATCACCTGATTACCCCGCCTGCCACCAGCACAACACTTAGCACAGTATCCCCATACAGGTGCCCCGAAATGGGTCTCAATTGCTGCAGATGCGATATACCTATGTCGTGCATGACAGCTAGCCACGCATATAGTATAGTAGTATATCGAGTGTTGTATAGTTGACTCGGCTCTGCCGCCATCGTCGCAAGACGTGCTCTTGACGTCAGTGCGGGAGGACATCCTTGAATGCGATAAAAGGCGCTCTTCTCCCTCTCTTATTCTCGTAGAGAAACATATCCTGCACGAATTTGGTCCAGGTACTCTAGTACTCCGTACCACCGGTCCAAAAACCCACCAAAATGGTAAGTCAGATCCCTGGATCGCTCCCGATGTTCATCCCGTAAAACCGAACCGCTCATCTAGATCGCACATCCATCAGGCCCCCATTCTCGCCCGTCAATCCTCCGACAGCGGTAATACCTGCCCCAGTACCATATCCGGCGGCGGCATCGCAGGCATCGTCATCGGATCGATCGCCGGCACACTGTTGCTGATTTGGCTATGGAAAGTGTGTACTTTGAAGGGTGCTTGGAGCGGTGGAGAGCCCGATGTTGGGTATGTTCCTGGAGCCGGGACCAGCAGTCGGGGTCGACGAAGACGGCGCACGAGTAGTCCGTCGGTGGTGGAATACGTGGAGAAGGGGAGCCGTTCGCGACCGCGGTATGAGCCGAGGCGGCCGGCGAGGGTGTATATGACTTGAGTGATAATGTGATTGACGAACGGTTATGACTCGATGTGTTTGCTATGGTTATGACTCGGATGACTTATGACATAAACAAGTGTGCATCGACAGCATTAAAATAGCAGCACTAAGCGAGAAACAAGCATTGTGCATTGACAGTGTCACTAGATGTACACAAATAGCACTTGAGTGGCTATGGCATACTATGTCCTAGAACCGTATCGCTCCGTAAAGATAAGCCCCTTTTCTGTTTGCCACTCTCCTATATTAAAGAATCAGGGTCTGTGGCGGGCCCTCGGACGACACTAGTTTCAGTGGGTTTGCTTGGCTGCACTCAATTTTATTCTCTGTACAGAGTACTCGACTTAGAATTGTACGTAATAGTAAGCATACTCTATCATATAGTTAGAATACAAGTACAGTATGTTTACTTCGTATGTCGATACTGTAAATCCTGATCAGATCAGTCACCTGACCGCAAAGCTGCAGATTAGGTCATTTACCAGCAGCCAATCACAGCCCGGGACAAACCCCCGGGCCCTCGCCGGGCTCCTGCCGATCTTCTCCTAATGAGACTAGACCATGATTAACCCGGTGGGCTAGCCTTATCAGGATTAGCGGCGGGGTCTGGACCAAGCGTAGATTACCCGATTTGGAAAGCCCCTTACAGCAACGCTAAGAATAATTCGGCGGTTGAATTTGCCGCCGGTCACGGGGTTCGATCTCTGTCTGTTCTCCTCTTTTTTTCTCTTCTGTTCTTCTCTCTCTTCTATTCTTGTTCTGCTTATTCTCGCTCTCTCTAATATATCGCGCTCTCTTGCTGTGGTGGTGGGCTGTTGTCCCTCACTCCTCGTTCGTTCATTCTTTTGCTCGTGCGTTTCAGCGCACTTCCACTCCTTTTTGGCCCATTGTCTGTTGGCCAGCCATTCTTTTTGCAATTATTGAGCAATATATTTGCTCACCCTCGCCTACAGCAAGAGATTCCTTCGTTTTTTTTCGTTTGACCCCGTCTACCAAAACGCCGCCATGCTTGCCCGCTTCTTCATCGGCCTGTTGCTGGCCTGTATCGTCTCCGTCCACGCCCAGACCTTTACCGACTGTAACCCGACTAAGGAGGACTGTCCGGCAGACCCTGCTCTGGGTACAAACCACACGTGGGTTTTCAACGGAACCCAAGACGAGAACATTTGGACCACGACCAATGGCAAAATCGACTGGACCGAGAACGGCGCGGAATTCTCCATCAAAAAGAAGCTGGACTCCCCCACTCTGCAGTCCAAGTTCTACATCTTCTTCGGTATTGTCGAGTCGCATGTCAAGATGGCCAAGGGTGGTGGTATTATCAGCAGTGTTGTCTTGCAGTCTGACGACTTGGACGAGATTGACTGGGAATGGGTCGGTTACAACACCTCCCAGGTGCAGTCCAACTACTACGGCAAAGGAAACGACTCGAGCTACGACCGCGGCGGTTACCACGACGTCTCCAACGCTGACACCGAGTTCCACAACTACACTACCTACTGGACCAAGGACAAGGTGGAGTGGTGGATTGACCAGGAATTGGTCCGCACTCTGAACTACGAAGACGCTTTGGATGGAAAGAACTTCCCCCAGACCCCGAGTAACATTCGTTTTGGTATCTGGCCCGCCGGTGACTCTGGTAACCCTCTGGGTACTATTGAGTGGGCAGGAGGTGAGGTCGACTACGACAAGGGTCCCTACACCATGGTCGTAGAAAAGGTCCGCGTGCACGACTTCTCGTCCGGCAAAGAGTACGAATACACAGATAAGACCGGTGACTGGGAGAGCATCAATGTGGTCGAGTATGTCTTTCTTGCTACTTTTTCTTATATGCATGATGCTAATTGTCATTAGGGGCAACTCTACCACTGTGACCGAGCTGAACAAGCCGCCACCAAAGTCTCTTTCCGAGAAGTGGGATGAACTGCCTACCGGTGCCAAGGCTGGTGTTGGTATCGGTGCTGGTGCCGTCGGCGCCATCGGTATCGCCGCCATGATCCTCTACTGCATCAGACAGCGCCGCAAGGGCCGCCTCGAACACGCCCTCGACGACTCCAACTGGAACCAAGACCGGGCCGAGATGAGCAACTTCCAGTCGGACTGGAAGCAAAGTGAATTCCGGAACAAGGGCTACCAGCCGGTTTCTTAGCTGTCCACCGAAAACGAGAACGAAAACGAGCTTTGAAACTAGTCCGTCACCGACAGGGAGATCGCTATACAGTCTCCCACGGACTTGGGCGGGTAATCTCCCGCCCTATCGCAGGCCGATCTGGTCCGGGGATTACCCCGTAGGTGTTTGGCGTCTTGGGGTTTGGGAGTGAACTCCTTCTTATGACTTTTTGACCGTACATTTCTTCTTTTTTTTTTTTTTTTTTTTTCCCCTTCTTTATTTATATTGTCTTTATTATACATCTTCTACTTTCGTTTGGATACGTGTATACATATTTCTTGGTCAATATTGGATTCAAGGTTCTTTCGCTACCTTGTATATACCACAAGTACTTGATTTGAGCCCTTTTCCAATTTTGAATTGGGATTTCGCACATGAGGATGTTTCATTTACCCTTGAATATATACGTTTCGCACGGGCAGTCTATCATACGAACATGCGTGCATCATTATCTTCGCTGTAATCACCAAACTGATGGCACGGCTTGAGACGACAGTCTACCCAGTCTCTCTGTACTGATTTGAAAGCACTCAGGTAAACCCGTTTCCTCCCACTGCTTCCCAAGCACCAACTTAACAATCCCCGGCGCACACGTAAAAATGCGCGCCATACCTGCAAAGTCAGTTTCATCCTCACAATGCCAAAAGTATGCATACTCACCGTGCCCATTAAACCCCGCACAAACAAACTGCCCCAGAAACGCCTCAACCTCCCCAACAAACGGCACCGAATCCGCCGTCATCGCAATAATCCCCGTCCAAGCATGGTCCAATCCCTCACCATGCATCAAGGCCCCGGGCTCATAACTCGGAAAAATCTCCCCAAAACTACGCAGTGCATCCTGCGCAATCTCCCCATTGTACGTGCTGTCGTCCGTAGTCAACTGCCCGTCAATCGTCTCCCTGCTAAGCGTAGGATTTGACCTCGACACGCCAAGGATAAGCGTACCGTCTGCTTGTCGCTGAATCAGGGAGTAGAAATGGTGCAGACTGTAGCGCAGCGAGAATGTGTTTTGGAGGATATTCGTCCCTGTAAATGCAGCCGTTGGGATTAATGAATGTGCCTGGGCGCGGTTCGGCGTGATGTAGTTGTCCAGCAGGGGTAGTAGAAACGCTGCATGCGCGTTGGTGCAGTGTATCACTTTTTCAGTCGTCAGTGTTCCCCGGGGCGTATGGACATTCCATAGCCCAGGCCTAGCATCTGATGACTGTGTTATAGTCATGGCCGGACAGAAAGTGAACAGCCTCACGCCTCTTTCTACCGCACTGGTCAAAAGGAATTGAGCCAATTTCGCCGGATGGCTCGAACCAGCAGACCATTCGTACGCAGCTACCGCGCCGGGGACTTTCGTTTTCTCGTGCGCTTCTGTTCCAGTGTAGTATTTGATATGGGATACATCACCGCCTGCATCCCTGTATGCACCGAAGCTCGCAGCTTCGTATTCTGCGAATTCGGGTGTCATGCAGACGTCGAATGTCGTCGTGCGGTGGAAGTCGCAGGCGACGTTATGCTTGTTCACGAATTCGTCTACTTTTTGTAGAACGAGGCGCTCATTCGCGATGATCTTCAATGCTTGTTCTTTGCCATGGACTTTGGAATACGCCGTAAAGCCCCGGAATGCATCTACCATCACCATCACCATCGCCAGCACCCCATTAACCATCCATCCAATCACTAGTAAAAGAGGGGTACACACCCGGTCTCACATGCCCCGCATTCCGCGAACTAGCACCACCAGCCGCCTCTCTCGCCTCGAGGATAACAACTTCTTTGGCATTAACGCCTGCCTCGAGTAGTTCGAACGCTGTTAGAGCCCCCGCAATGCCTGACCCGATGACCACGTACTTTGCCGAGGTTGGAACGGGGTTCGTGTTGTTTGCATGGAGATGGGGGAAGGAGCGGGTTGTGCGTTGCCAGTAGCTTAGGCTGGGGGTTTGGTTGGGGAGGGTGTTTCCTTGGGGCATTTTATGTTGCTTTGGTTGTGACTTGTGTATATAGTAGTGGTTGGAGATGGGCGGTGGAGATATACATATGTATCTCGCGGGGTCGATCTTATCAATCAATCAATCAATCAACATTCCTTATCATGAGGTTACGGTTACTCCAGACAGGGATATATTGCATTCTTGATAACATGATAGAGAGGAGAGACGGTTATTGGCGGTTAAGCGCCTATCGTAATACTACCTGTCTAGTCGGGAGATATGAAGACTGCTTGCCGTACCGTCTTCTCGACAGTACGGAGTACGCATAGAAAGAAATGGCATCTTTTAAACGTGTATTCAACAGACATAACCATAACTCGCAAGGTGATGCAAACAATGCCCGCTCGTCGGAGGAAAGGACTCTTGTCCGGCGACTAGATATGTTTCTGTTGACGTTTGGGTGTATTTCCCAGGGTGAGCCATATCCCTTTCTCTCAGGAATAACCTGGAGACTCTTGGAGACTGAAAAGTATAGTGATTAAATACCTCGACCAACAGAACATTAACAACGCCTACGTCTCCGGCATGAAAGAAGACCTCCATCTCTACGGGAATGAACTCAACTAGTACCTCCCCTCCCCTCTCTCTGCCCTATATTAATATTACCATTGGATTAATATTGATGGATAAAAGCTTCACAACAACCTTCAACGTCGCCTATTGCATCATGCTAATCCCCTCGCAAATCATCCTTACATATGTCCGCCCCAGCTTCTGGCTCCCAGGCCTAGAAATCCTCTGGGGCTTCCTGACTGGTCTAATGGCAATGACAACCAGCGCGAAACAAGTCTACGTGTTGCGGGTGTTTTTGGGTTTTTGCGAGAGTAGTGCGTGGCCGGGGATGATTACTTTATTTAGTGCGTCCCTGTCCATTTCCCTTCACAACTGGTCTGGATTGAAGGGCTGATAGAGTGTTAGTGCACTGGTACACACCCACCGAACTCGCCAAACGAATGGGCTTCTACCACTCCTGTCAAGCAGTCGGGCAGATGCTCTCCGGCGCACTGCAAGCGGCTATCACGAAGACATTAAATAACCACGCGGGTCTGGCTGGCTGGCGCTGGTTGTTTGTTATCAACGCGATTATCACGGTCGTATGGGGTTTCGCGGGGTTCGTCATGATCCCCGATCTCCCCAATAAACCCAACCCGCGAGCAATCTGGTTCGACAAGACCGTCGACGCGGAACTCTCCATGCACAGACTTTCTCGCAACGGCCGCGCAGAGCCAAAGCGTATGTCTTGGGATGCTGTTAAGCGGACGTTTTCCGGCTGGGTCGTCTACTTCATCACAATCCTCTACTGCGCCTCCGTCCTGGGGACATACGGATACAACTACTTCTCGCTGTTCCTCGAATGGGTGCGCAAACCCGACGGCACCCGCCGTTGGTCCACAGCCCAAGTCAACGCAATCCCCATCGCCGGCTCCGCCATAAATGTCGTCTTCGTGTGGTTCTGGGCGCTATTATCTGACCTCCTCCGCACGCGCTACACCCTCATCATAACACAGTGCCTAATCGCGCTCATCCCCTGCATAATCATGTCCCTCTGGACAAAACACCCCGACACCCTCCCGCTCTCCGCAGCATACGCGTCGTATTTTCTCTCGTATGTGCCGCTGGGCACGGCGCCGCTGATCTTCGCATGGCTGTCCGATCTCATCCCGCAGGACCCCGAGAGCAGGGCGTTGATTGTGGGTGTGAGTGTGGCGGGGTATTATGCAGTTTCGGCGTGGTCGCAGGTCCTTGTGTGGCCAGCTGCTGAGGCGCCGGGTTATAGGGTGGGTTGGGAGAGTGCGGCGGGGTTGGTGGGGGTTGTTGTTGTTATGACGGGGGTGTTGAGGTGGGTTGATGGGAGATATTTGGAGGAGAAGAGGGTGGCGTTTAGGGTGGTTAATGGGGTTGGGGTTGGGGAGGGTGTGCAAGAGGAAGAGAATGGAGATTTGGAGGACGGGCAAGGGAAGGGGAAGGTGAAGGCGCAGACGACAGTGAGGGGGTTGGAGTAGGGCTTAGGCAGCGGTTTTCATTGCGTGTTGGAGATGACTGAGCTGTCAGTGAAGTATAGTATGCCCATAATAGGGTTGTCCAGGTATGTTCAATATGTGCATCTATCTATATATTCATCAGGATGGTCTAGACTTCCGACATCATGCAATCCAAATCAAGGTAGACGGATCACAACCGATACCCCCTGCCCTTCCCATTCAACGTCGTCCACATCTTAATCCTCCTCTCATGCCCAGCCCAGAAATCATCCACCCACTTCTGCTCAAAAACCGGCAACCTTCGCCCGGGCTGCCCCTCCCCAGGCTCCCCAGCTAACCGTCTCATCTCCTCGAAATACTCCTTGAAATCCGGATGTATTAACGTGAAGCCGGGCCCATCGCCTTTTTCAGCGATGCGGTCTGTTTCCCAGCGCTGTTGCTCGTGGAGGGGTGGGAGGGAAGCCTTGCCGGCGAGGACGCGGGCTGCTGCGACGGCTTGCCATTCGAAGATTTTGAAGGTTAGACCGGTGCCGACCTGCGTTGTCACTTGTTAGTTTTTGTGGATGAGATGGGGGCTGGGTGGGGGGACGTACAGCGCCAATGAAGACTAGACTCGGATCTCGCTGGTGAAAGACATGCTGGTATAAATCCGGCACGCGGTTGTTTCTGGTTGGAATATCAGGGAGGAACGGGAGTGTCCATGTAAAACCAGTCCCGAAGATAATGTGGTCTACACCTGCCGCGGAGGTGCCATCTTCGAAATGGACGGTTCGATCGTCGACGGAAATATGCGAGATAGGCGGCCGTTCAGAGAGCTGGGGATGCTTGAATGCTTGTCCTCCGAAATAGACGTTGTATTTCCCGCGGGTGACGGTGTAGATGGGTGCTTGGGCATTGTCGATCAGGCTAACTGCTGTGTCTGCTGCGGAGACGGATGCTCCCACTGTGACGATTCGCTGTTTGAGTCAGTGCCGTTTTTTCTTTCAAGCTGGAAAAGAGAGCATACCTTCCCGCGATACCCCTCCGGACCCCGATATTGCTTGGTATGCTCAACACTCCCCGGATACCGCTCCGCAAACTCCTTCAGCCCAGGAATAGCAGGAATATACGGCACGGAATAATGCCCCGTCGCAATAACAAGACCATCAAACGACTCCGTCCACCAATAATCCACATTCCCCTTCTCACCCCGCCGCAACGTGAGCTCCCACTTCCCCGACTCCGGACTCTTCACCGCCCGCTCAACCGTGGTATTATACTCGACCAGATCCTGATACCCATTGCGATTGAACAAATCGTCGATATATTTCTTGACAACGGTGTGGTGCCGAAACGGCGTATCCGGACCGTGCAGGGCAATCGATCGCTCAGACCGGACGGGGGGAATGGCCTCCTGCGAAAACGACATAACCGAAGCGTCGACATTGGTTTCGAGCGTGGGGTAGATGTGTGAGTCGGCGAAACGGTTCTGTGAGACGGCGGGGGCATGGCAGGGCAGTTGAGGGGGGATGGGAATGGGCGTGTCGGCCGTCCTGGCGGAGAGTTTGTCGATGTCTAGCGGGAGTCGGGGTTCATTTGGGCGATAGATCCTGTATACATAGGTTGTCTCTGTTAATCAATCGTGAGTCTGGTGTCGCGTTGCATTATTGAAGAGGGCAGGGCTCCGGTTCTCCGCACATACCAGCATCCACCGGACTGGTCCTGGCGCTCGAATACCCGGACCGAATCGAAGGTCTTTTCCTGCATCAGAGCATCGACGGTGATGGCGCCTGCAGGCCCCGCGCCGATAACCGCGACGCTTTTGGCTGGCATTTCAACACTTCCAATTTGTTAAGCGATATAGCCTGCCCAATTGTCAGCAGGATGTCCGGATCTTTAAATACTCTGCGGCATGGCAAGCTGAATGGCCAAGGAGTCACGCCATCGGAGCTTCATCCACGCAATGGCCCGCAGAGCCCAATAAAAGAACCGCTCACCCGTCAATCCCGCGGATGGTCGCTGGTAGCGAGGGAACTGCTGTCATCGTTTCTCTTTTGGGAGCTCGTCCCAGCCGTTGCGCAGAATCGTAGTGTAAAAGATTCGCGGTGTTGCTGATTAGCCGGCGATCGTGCGCGGGCATTGTGATTGGTCAATTGGCGCCGGTTAATTGGCCCCAGGTATGTATGGATCATGTTAGAGCACAGAGCTGCATAGCAGATTTATGCCTGTCTTATCTACTTGCAGGCAGATTCTTACTAGGGTTCGATTCGGAGTCCATCTGGCTTTCAAATTCCGCTCACGTGTGCGCCGTGCAGTTCACTCACTGCTTGGCCTGGTAAGTCTTCATCCTCGGTGAAAATGATGAAGTCAATATATCCGAGCTCTTGTAGGCCCAGCAGTAATATCAATTTTGGTCCACCATGCTCGTGTCTATAATGAATCATCTGATGCGGGAATTGTCAAAATGCCTGCGGTACTCAAGGGGAGCCTTCTCTGAAAAATTGGCAACATAGTAACAAGCATCCAAGGTCTTTAAACCGTGTCCGTGTCGCTCAATACGTACTTCATCTTTGCAATATCCGTGGCTCAACTTGAAAATCACAAGTACTTGAACCCATGACACACTACGTAGCACAAACAGTACTCATATGCTGTCACGGTGCTAGTCCATGATCTATGCACGTGACCGGGCACGTGACCCACAGAGTTATCTATCTGCGCCAACGCGATCCCGTTGCAGCTCTTCGAGCTGCGTCTTGTCTATGAACCTGTAGATAGCCTGACCTGTAGCTTAATCTGTTCGTCAATTCCTACTATATTCCTGCACCTGACCCCGCACCCTGACACTACGCAGCTCCGACCCTTAGGAGTTGACACCTGTGAAGATGTCTGCAGCCCCGCGTCCACCATTCTTGCCGGGCAGTTTAGAGGAGTTCACCGACCATGCTGCAACCCATCACTCTGAATGGTTTCAATACTGCCGCCTTGCTTATGAGTATATTGAGGAGGCAGAGGCTGCTATTGCTGAAGCGAGAGGACAAGCTGATCAGACCAGCCTGAAGCTTCAAGCCTCTGAAATGGAAGTGAGCCGCCTGAAGGAAGAACTCTCTGCCCTACACCTCAAACAAGAGAAAACCCAAGCCCGAAACCAGGGAATTATTGAATACCAGAAGGAACAGCTACAGGAATCACAGCAGAAATATCTTGAAGCCTTGAAGGAAAAGGATGAAGCACTACGCCTAGCAACTCCTGTGGTTAATACACCTGCCCGAACTCCGGAACCCACTGCTGAAATACACACAGTTGCTCCGGTGGGAACGCCTGCGTCGGTTGATCCCCCATCTACCAGCTCTGCCAGACTCTCTGAACGCCTACCTGACCCAGACCGATTTGAAGGTGACCGGAAGGATCTTCGCCGATTCATCTCCCAAATCCATGAGAAGATGAATGTCAACCATGACCGTTATCCCACCCCGCAAAGCCGCATGACCTATGTGACCAATCGCCTGAGAGGGGCTCCATATGCCCAAGTTCTGCCGTATATCAAGAAAGGAATCTGCCAGTTAAAGGATTATGAAGAAATCCTAAAAATCCTGGACCGAGCCTTTGGTGACCCAAACCGTGTGAACAATGCCCGTAATGAACTGTTCCGCCTGCGCCAAGCCAACAAGGAGTTTGGTATGTTCTTTGCTGAGTTCCAGCGCCTCGCTCTAGAAGGGGAAATGTCTGAAGATGTTCTGCCTACCCTGCTGGAACAAGCTATCAACCGAGAACTCCGAGGAATGCTCATGCATAATGAACCCCCAAACCGTGAATATCACCAGTTTGCCAATTTCTTGCAAGACTTGGAAAACCGCCGCCGTCACTATGAGAATAACTCTCCACCTGCTGCCCGAACCTATGCCTCAGCTACAAAACCCACCAACCCTGTCAGACCCACCGAACTCCCTGCTACACTGCAGCCTGCTGAAAACAATACTGATGTTATGGATCTGTCTTCTGCTCACCGTCATACAACCTCCCGTCGAGATCGTGGGGAATGCTTCCGTTGTGGCTCCAAAAACCACTTGGTCCGAAACTGCCCACTACCTGATAATCGCCCTGTGGGAGTCCACCCAACCTATCTATCACCCCGTTCTCACTCCCCTTCAAGCCCAGAACCTACACCTGTGTCGGAACGATACCGTTCCCCATCTCCAGACCTGTCAGCAAAAGGAGTGAGTCTGGCCTAAGTCGCAACCAGACGATGAATGAGCGCACTATCCGTATCTCTGCTGCTGCCACCCAAGGATTAACTGTTGAAGAGGAATCCTACCGTTCAAACCTGATGATTCTGCCCATAACCCTGTCCCGACATGAAAAAGAACTGCTAAGCTATGCCATGCTTGACACTGGTGCTGAAGGAAAGAGATTTATTGATAAGGAATGGGCCCAAGACCAAGGCCTTGAGCTACTGCCACTGAAAAAACCAATCCGCCTGGAGACTTTTGACGGTCAAGAAGCTGAGAGTGGACCAATCACCCACTATGCCCAAATGCATATGAGAATTAACGATCACCAAGAGAGAAGGGCTTGCTTCCTGGTCACACAGCTAGCGCACTATCCTGTTGTACTAGGACTCCCCTGGTTAAAGATCCATGATCCCCGAATTGGCTTTGCTGAGCATACTGTCCTGTTTGATAGCAAGTACTGCCAGGAACACTGCAACATGCCCATGAGACCTGCAAAGATACGAGCTTTACATGATATTCCACAAAAGACCCGCCCAAAACACCTGCCTCCCCGACCTGAGCGCTTGAAACGCCGAGATATTGCTGCTGTATCCATGTCTGCCTGCTGTGCCTATGCCCGAAGGAGTTACCGCCTGTTTACTGTCACCATTGATGATATTGAAGCTGCCCTGAACCCTGTGCCCGATGAAGAAGACCCAATGGCGAAACTACCGCCTGAGTTCCAAGACTTTGCAGATGTATTCTCACCCAAGGAGGCTGAGCGCCTGCCACCCCACCGCCCATATGACCATGATATTAAGCTGCAAGATGGGAAAGTACCCCCATTTGGGCCCTTGTACCCAATGTCCCGAGAAGAGCTGAAGGCCCTGAAGGAATGGATTGAGGAAAACCTGAAGAAAGGGTTTATTCGCCCCAGCTCATCACCTGCTGCATCACCTGTCCTGTTTGTGAAGAAGCCTGGAGGAGGCCTCCGGTTCTGTGTTGACTATCGCGCCCTGAATGCCATCACTGTGAAAGATCGCTACCCACTACCACTGACCAAGGAGACCCTGAACAACCTGAAAGGGATGAAATACTTCACCAAGATTGATATCATTTCTGCCTTCAATAACCTGAGAATCAAGAAAGGACTTGAATACCTGACCGCTTTCCGTACACGACTAGGGCTATTTGAATCCCTTGTGATGCCCTTTGGTCTGACTGGTGCACCTGCTTCATTCCAGCGATTTATGAATGACACCCTGCAAGACTACTTGGATACCTTCTGCACTGCCTATCTGGATGACATCCTGATCTATAGTAAGACCCGTGAGGAGCATACCCGCCATGTCTGCTTGGTTCTTGAGAAACTGCGAGATGCAGGCCTCTTTGCCAAACTGTCCAAGTGTGAATTTGCTGTGCCTGAGACCAAGTTCCTGGGTATCATTGTTGGCCGAGAAGGCCTACGCATGGATCCTGACAAAGTGAAGACTATTGTTGACTGGGAAACCCCAACTTGTGTGACTGATGTCCAAGCATTTATTGGCTTTGCAAACTTCTACCGGAGGTTCATCAAGGATTTCTCCAAGATCATTACACCCCTAGTGAACCTGACAAAGAAAGGCATCCAGTTTAAATGGAACACTACCTGTGAGCTGAGCTTTAATATGCTGAAAAAGGCCTTCACCACTGCACCTGTCCTTAGACCGTTTGACTGGAATAAGGAAGTTATTCTGGAAACTGATGCTTCTGACTACGTTTCTGCCGGAGTCCTGTCTCAGTATGATGATGATGGTGTCTTACACCCTGTGGCTTTCTTCTCCAAGAAACACTCAGTGACCGAATGCAATTATGAGATCTATGATAAGGAGTTATTGGCTATTATCCGCTGCTTTGAAGAATGGCGCCCTGAGCTGGAAGGAACCCCATCTCCTGTCAAAGTTATCACTGATCACCGGAATCTGGAATACTTCATGACAACCAAGCTCTTGAATCGTCGACAGGCCCGTTGGTCTGAGTTCCTGTCCCGTTTTAACTTCAAGATTGTTTACCGCCCAGGCAAACAAGGAGTGAAACCTGATGCCCTGACCAGGAGGTCAGAGGATCTCCCTAAGGAGGGGGATGAGCGCCTGCTACACCAAAGCCAGACTGTTCTGAAGAAAGAGAACCTTGAGCTTGCACCTGACAGTTCATCCATTACCCTGAATGTTACAACTAGAGCCCAAGCTCATTCTGCCAAGAACCCTATTGTGAACTCACCCAGAACACCTGCTCAAACCAGGAGAGTTAGATTCGCTGATGAGACCAATCACAATGTGCCAGAACCACCACAAGATATCAAGAATCTGCTGGACAGTGCATACCCACTCGATGAGACAGTACAGTCAATCCTGGAAGCCCTGGACAAGAATGCCACACAACACCCTAAGATCACCTTGGCTGACTGCCAGAGAAGAGGCAACTATCTCTTCTTCCGAAATCGACTTTATGTTCCAGATCATGGAGAGTTAAAAGCCGAGCTATTGAGACAATGTCATGATAAGCCAGCTGCAGGACACCCTGGTCGATCCAAAACCTATGAGCTCATGTCCCGAGAATACTACTGGCCTGGAATGTATCGATATGTTGAGCAATGGACCCAGAACTGCCACACATGCCGCCGTATAACACCATCCAGAGAAGCCCGTCAAGGCCTCCTGCGCCCTCTGCCTGTTCCTGAAAGATCCTGGCAAGACATTAGCATGGACTTCATCACACATCTCCCGCCAAGCCATGGGTATGATGCAATCCTGGTTGTAGTAGACCGACTGACAAAAATGAAACACTTCATTCCATGCAAGGGAACCTGCAATGCAGAAGAAGTTGCCCACTTGTACACTTGCAATGTTTGGAAACTCCATGGCCTGCCACGAACTATTGTATCAGACCGAGGACCACAATTCATTGCCCAATTCTGGAAACATCTGATGCGCCGCCTGCAAATCACAAACTTGCTCTCAACTGCATATCACCCTGAGACTGATGGCCAGACTGAGAGGACTAACGCTGTTCTGGAACAATACCTCCGCGCCTATGTATCCTACCTGCAAGATGACTGGTCTGAATGGCTACCACTAGCAGAGTTTGCTGCTAATTCTACCCGCTCTGAGACTACCTGTGTTTCCCCATTCTTTGCAAACTATGGATTTCATCCGCGAATGGGATTTGAACCTGTCCAGCCTACCAACCAGCCCACCAGAGATGCAGAGGAATTCGCCTGCCGGATGAAGTTAATCACTGAGTTTGTTCGTACAGAAATTATATCTGCCCAGGCTCGCCAGGAGGAACAAGCCAACCGGAAGAGACAACCTGCCCGTTGTTACCAAGTTGGTCAGTATGTATGGCTAGATTCTCGCAATATCCGGACCCTTCGCCCGCAGAAGAAGCTAGACTGGAAGAACTTAGGGCCATTCCGCATTACCAAGATTGTCAGTCCGCATGCTTATAAGCTTGACCTGCCTGCCAGCATGAGGATACACCCAGTATTCAACGTCAGCCTACTTCACCCTGCTGCCAGAAATCCTGCCCCAGGCCAAAGACAAGAGCCCCCACCACCTGTTGAAGTTGATGGACTCGAAGAATGGCAAGTTGAAGACATCTTGGATTCCCGTTGGGAAAGAAGAGGCCGTGGAGGACCTCGCCTGAAGTACACTGTCAAATGGACTGGTTATGATGAGCTGACTGAAGAACCTGCCTCATACCTGGAGCATGCTCAAGAGATCGTAGCAAATTACCATCGCCGTTATCCCTACAAGCCTGGGCCTGGCCTCGACAGAGCTCGGCCTTGAGGAGGGGAGTACTGTCACGGTGCTAGTCCATGATCTATGCACGTGACCGGGCACGTGACCCACAGAGTTATCTATCTGCGCCAACGCGATCCCGTTGCAGCTCTTCGAGCTGCGTCTTGTCTATGAACCTGTAGATAGCCTGACCTGTAGCTTAATCTGTTCGTCAATTCCTACTATATTCCTGCACCTGACCCCGCACCCTGACATATGCCATCGTTATGCAGACTGACAAACTTCCCAGGCAAATGATGAAGCAGACCTTTTTTTTTTTTTTTTTTTTTTTTATCAAACTATCTACAACGCATTGCTGAGGATGGAATCTATGTCTGTCAATGCAATGTTTCAGTGACTGTTGTGCTATTTTGCTCAGGGTTTTGGGAATGAGCTTGGCTCTTGGTTTTTGCTTTGCTTTCCAAGTTTTGTGATTCCCTTTTTGTTTTTAACATTGCTTTGTCTGTCTGTCTGTCTGCTTGGGCTGGTGACTATTGTATTTTTGTATGAAGTAGGTTGAAGTGTAAAACTAGGATGTGGAAGTTAATAGCTCTTACAACCATGATATGAGGTAGCCCAGCAATCGGTAATAAAGGCGATAGGCGAAGAATTAAGGTTACATTATTGATAGTAGCTATCGGATCACCCATATTATTGATCCCAGGAGCGGATTAGAACTTCCAAGCCTAATAGAGACAATTTGACAGAGACAAAAACATGGGCCACAATTGACTGTCAGATTGATGATGATGCCAGCACTTTGTTTGACTGAGGGGGGTGTCAGGGTGCAGGGTCAGGTACAGATATATATTAGGAATTGACGAACAGGATAAGCTACAGTCAGGCTATCTACAGGTTCATAGACAAGACGCAGCTCGAAGAGCTGCAACAGGATCGGCGTCAGGCACAGACAGATATCTCGTGTGGGTCACGTGCGGTCACGTGCGTAGATTATGGGCTGGCACCGTGACAGGGGGTATCTAGACAAGGAGAAGCGCCGTTGAAGAGACCGATTTTCAAAGGTAGCCAGTCAGCTTGGGAGCAGAAATCTGACAACGAGCTGCTGGTATGTTCGTTTCGGGTGTATATAGCGGCAAGGTTGGTTCATTTCGAGGTTCCGTTTGGAGGCTCAGCGTAATAGATACTGCGTGTTTCTCGCGTCAAGAGCAGGGGCCTAAGAAAGGGCCCAAGACAGGACTTAAGACAGCTGCGGGCGCCTGTACTTATTGTACAGCAAGAAAATGACCAACAAGACCAGGAACTTGGCGATGTTCCAGGTTACCGGGAACCGATCCCGGATTTGCATGGAATCCTCGATGTAAAGGACGGCGGCGATGAACACACCCGTGCCGATGGAAACTTCGGCCACATGCCGATACATATTGGCACAAAACACAAGAAACAAGAGGATGGTGAAATAGGTGAAATAGAAAGTTAATAAGCAAGTTGGACACGCGGTTATATAGCTTAGAGACGACTACCCACCATGGAATACGATTCAGAACTTGATGAGAATCGGTCGGATGACTAGTTAATTCGATTACCGAGATTCTTATATAGGCCAGCGTGTACGCACATTTAAATAGTTAAGCACATATCCAGCTGCATAGGCGCGTGTACATTTGATAGGCAACATACCTCCTTCATAAGCTAGTCCTCTCCATATAGACCTCGTCTAGACCGGAATAATCGACTCCCAATTTCCCCTTTGAGCTACGATCCGAGAGACCCTGCTTCAGAACTATCCTGATACATCATGGCAAGGCTAGTGAAGGCTTCGATGCGCGATTTTAATCCTTTGAGATCCAACAATCCACTAGCTTGCCAGAGCCACTGGTCATTGGCTACGTAGTAGGCAGCCTGGGATCTGCAGTGGGGCTCTTATGTAGGTCATTTTCACCAAATTATAACTACATTCAACATTCCCAGTCCTAATTGGCTCTGAACAGTGTTATCACACAAGATCGGCCTTGAAGGCCAAGGTCCTTTCCTCTCAAAATTCCACCTTGAAGGCGACTTCGGCACTTGGGCACGGCTAATATTGAACAAGAAATCAGAAGTGATTGTTGATGCGGCGTTTTGCCGAGAAAGACTTGGAGTCTCCCATTTTCTGCCTTGGATTGGACAGTCTTCCCTACATGGTACATTTTGCCATGGAGCCTCTTTAGCCAGTTGAAATGTTTGTCTACAAGTTCACCGCCCCAAAATGGGCCTATAATGTGGATACTGGAGTGACCCTGAACCCGGAAGCCAACAATCTAGTACAGTGCATGCAAGGATACTTACTTGTTCCAGTTTCGTGTGTGCATGGTGTGCATGGGACGGAGCAATGTGATGATCCCAACTAGCCGCGTAGAATGTTCTATAGATCTATGGACCCCAAGCCCCAAGTCCAAGCACGAGGCTGATCCTTTGGGCCCACCACAAATGCTTCGGCTACACGACTGCCAATAATAATGTGTACTCGATGTTGGCGGTGCTGTATACTGACAAGTTCGTGTGTTGGATATGTCCGTGTACCCTCCATCAGAATTCAGCAGTTCTACTATGACATGCCGCATAGGATTATGGTCCGCTGTGTCAGTGACATGAATCAATCCTATCCGACTTTCGGTAGTTGTTCTATAGATCGTGATGGAGAAGACTGCGAGTTGTCTATATCCTGATATAAATACCCCTATGTCCGGCCGGAGTGTTGAAGGTCCTAGTTCTATAAGCTTATATCTCAATCAATTACTTCAGCTAGCACTCGCGTATTATGTTCTGCGAAAAATGTCATGTTCTTGCTTGCACTGTTTTACCTTTTCGCGTGCACCGTCACCGCGATGAAATTCTACGGTCATACTCCTTCCACGGACGCTTATACAAACACTATGAACCGTGTCGCGGGGCCTGGTAAAGATGATGACTTGATTTTCAGCTCTCTGTTTATGTCCACCGATCTCGCCAGCAAGAACGGGTCGGATAAAATCAGCCCGAAAAACCAGAAGCATATCTGCACCACTATCGCGGGCCTCGTAGGCAGCGGCGTCCAAGGTGTGGCCACCATCATCGACCGCACGGTCTGCAGTGAAGCGAGTACTGGTCATCTGGTTGGATGCTCGACCATCGTGGCAGTCATCGGCTTCCAGGGATCTTACTTGACCGCCAGCGAGGTCAGTGACTACTGCCAGGAGTATATCAGTCATAACGACAAGGAGTGCTCCAGTCAGGGTGTTATTGGTGACACGGGCAATAAGAGGGCGCACGTTGCTGTGGTGAATAGCCGCTGCCCTCTTTCTTACTTAGTAGAGATAGGTCGTTCATACGATCTTCATTCTTCCCTCCATCATGTTCTATAGGTTATGAGCTCCTCCTCTACCCCTTCTTTCATCATTTTTTCGTCAAAAAAGACGTCAGCTCCTGATTCTACACACCTCTTTCGACTAGCATACGTCTCTCTGCGGTCCAAGCCATTGTTTTTCCCTCTGCGCCTCACCTTCTCTTCTTGATAGCTTTACTCTCCTATTAAGGTCGTCCAGGTTTCATACCTGGGGTTCCAGATCCGTCCTCCCATTATGATCTCCTTATCAGCAGCCGAGATCGATATCGATATATAAAAAGCTGTCCCGAAGCCGAAAGGTAACGCCAACTATCAGCAGTGGCTGGAGTCACTTGAGATTGTTCTACGTCCAAAGGAACCCATCTACTGGAACATTCTCTGGGGTGTGAGCACAAGTCCAGAACGCCCATCACCGTATTCTGTTCCTTTCGAGATCAGACTGAGCGGTTTAGGGGAAATTGAGCAGGCCCTGAAAGATCTGAAGGATGGAAAAGCAAGCGCTAGCTGCGCTACCAAGTACATCTTTCGCATTGCTGAGACTCCAGGTTGCGCCTAGTGTACCATAGTCCCACGGCGCAATACAGAGTGAGTACCAAAATATTACATGTGAAGTCGGATCAAAACGGAAATGTTCCCAGGCTTCCGCAGAAAACATCTACAGTAGCCTGACTAAGGTAGCCTCAACAAAATGCACCACACTACTTTGAAGTATGACCCATCCTCAACGCAACACCTAGACCAAACTCTCGCTCTTAATCCCCCCATTTTTTCCTGCAATATCCAACTCCTCGAATTTCTTACACGCGCTCTCTACCAGAACACCTTCCTTAGCCATGATCTTCGAAATATCTACCGCCAAATCCTCCGGCTTCCATCCGTCATTCAATCCTCGTCGAATCTCTAGTCGCCATACATCAGCACATGCTTCTCTCCAGTCCTCAATGAACTGTTTCGCTTCGTGCTCGGTCCTGAAGCTTTCGTGACATGCCGAGGTAAATCCGCTGGTTGCTCCTTTTGCATCCCTGTAATTCCATCAGCCGTCCATCCCTTCAAAGCATTTAATAATCAGACACATACTCCCAGTTATGGAAAACCCCAGTTTGCCTCCCATACGCAACGGCATAGTACTTCTTCTTAGATGGCGACGGCGATGAAGATGACGATCGTACCATATCACCGTCCTCAGTGGCATCGTGGATATTTGTTGCTTGCATTTCCCCCACTAACCAATTGATGGCGTCTTGGCGGGTTTTGAACTCTTTGTACTCGTTTTTGCACTGTATGACTCGGGGGTGAGCTTGAGCCCTGTACAAAATCAATGCAGTGTCAGTAGAATTTATCAAGTGATAGTTGCTGTAACTTTAGGATGTGGCAGTTACCATGAAGAGTAGATGGTGGGTTTGTCAACGCGACCTGTGTAGACTGCGTAGTATTTGCGAGACATGCTGCGAGTGAAGAAGGATCTCAGAATGAAGGAAAGCTTGATAGTAGCTCAAGGGTTGTAGGTGTGTAAAGAGGGGTTTGTTTTGTTTGTCGTGTTAACACTGGAGATAGAATATGATAGTATTGAACCACGAATGTCATCAGCTAGCGATGGATATGTAGATGATGACAGAATAAATAGGCAGAAAAAATGGAGAATATATCATCCAAAAAAAAGAGCAAACACTGAATCGTCATACTGCATGACTGCCCATGAGGCTGTATTGCACCGTTTGTTCGTATATGCAACGAATCAGAGAGCTGGCAACAACAAACACGACAGGGATGTTTGACTTGGTCGACTGGGCTTGCATGTAGCCTGATGTCACGATCACAGGAAGCCATATTCTTTATCAAATTGATCTGGCATTTCAAATTGGTTTGTAGGCTCAATCCAAAAACGTTTGATGAGAAACTATGCTTAATTGAAATAGAGCTCAATAAAGTTGTGGATCCCCTAACCGTTTCAGTAGCCGAGCTTTCAGCTAGGTCGCAGATTCGCTGGCTAGTGGGGTCCATTTTCCGAATGAGGCTTAGCGTTCATAGTAGATCAAGGACCTATTAAGAGTTATGCTCTCTGAACAACTAATACACACAAACAAATAACAGGCACAACCAAAAAGTTCTCATACTCCCCACCCGTATGCGCGACATGCACTCCCATATTCTCATCCACCGGCCCCCGCAACCTCATCATCTCCACCTCCGGCAGCGCCATATCATGCCGCGTGAAATATACCCTGTTGTCCAAGATGTTTTTCGCGACATTGACGTCTGGGACCTCAGGGGCACGCTTTGGCATGGAAGTCCAGTTGAGCGGTTCTAGGAGTTTGCCGGTGGAGGATACTTTGCGGAGTTGGATGGGGACATCGAAGTCTGTGTGGGAAGGGCAGGACATGTAGGGTTTTGCATAGGGGCGGCCGCAGAGTTCGGTGTATTCGGGGAAATGGGTGGTAAAGTCCTGTCTCTGTTAGCTCTGTTGATTAGATGGCAGTGAGAACGGTTATAGATGATGATGTAGTCAGGAAATGGCCCTCGTGGCTGATGCTGGAGACATTCTCAGGGTTTGAGGTGGACAATGAGTGAGTGAATGCGTCGAGGTAGTACTTTCTCGAAGTCTGACGAGCCAGTGGCCATTTTTCTTCCGGTCTTTTCCACCAAAAAGTGTGAGTGGTTTACAGTGTCCCTACTGCCTAGGGACAAAGTTCTATCATCCTTTGGTGCAACAATATGAATATGCCCGCAAGAATATTTGTAGGACCCAGGGGTGCCACAGGGCTCACCAGTGTCGCCCATTCTGTTCATCATCTACCTCAGTGGTTTGTTCGATGCAATTGAGAGAACAGTGACCGGCGTCAAGTCTCTTTCTTTTGCAAATGATGTAGGTTTGCTTGCCCCAGGATACTCCGTCAAAGAGGTCTGTGACAAACTGCAAAAGGCGGCCAGGATGGCTATTGAGTGGGGCCATAATAATGTGGTCCAGTTCGACGCAGGGAAGACAGAAGCAGTCCTGCTTATCCGTAAGCGGGGCCGGGAGCTAAAGGACCAGATTCAACAAGCACGAGTGGAAGTAGGTGGTCACCATGTAATTTTCAATCCAGACGCTACTCAATGGCTTGGTGTCTGGCTTGACTCTGGCCTGAATCTCAAGACCCACTATCAGACCTGCATGCGCAAGGCGCGGGCAGCAGAAGCCCGGGTGCAACACCTATGCCAGAGTCATAAACTCGCCCCAGGACTGGCTCGCCAGGTTCAAGTGGCGACGGTGCAATCGTAGCCCTTTATGGGGCAGAGCTCTGGTGGCAGGGCCAGAAGGACTGGCTAGCCGGTATACAGCTGATGATCAATCGACAGGCCCGTGCTATTACCGGCATGTTGAAAACCACTCCTGTAGGACCACTAGTTCGTGAAGCAGACCTAGCACCAGCAGAGGCCCTATTGGAGGCCCGACAGTTGAGATATACTACCCGGCTGCTCAGCTTACCGGAGAACCACCCGGCTAAGAAGATCCTCCCAGTGAGCTTCTGAGAAGGGGATCAGCACGCCCAGCCCAGGGAGCAGACCCCAGGGAACCGGAGATGGGCTGACAACAGCAACTGAGGCCCATGGTCCCTGGGACAACATCTAGCTCGACAATTAGCCAATATCCTACCAGCAGATCCATCCGAGGGCTTTGAAGGCACAATACAGACGACCAGTAACCAGTTCCCAGGCCGAATAGAAGCGCTACCAAGTCCAGAGGCCCTGGCAGCTGCGCAGTCTCTTCCTCCTGGACTGGCGATCTGGTCAGACGGCTCGAGATTAGAGAATGGCAGGTGCGGGGCAGGAATTGCTTGGCAAGAACCAGGAGGGCCAGGCCAGGCACTGGCAGCCCAAGCACACGCTATAGCTGAGAGAATACAAGCCGAAGGTCGCCAACCCACCGTTCAGTGGGTCCCAGGACATGCAGGGGTAGAAGGAAACGAGAGAGCCGACCAGGCAGCAAAACAGGCGGCTCATAAGCCTCCAGGGAGAGGTCCAAAACAGATCTCCCTGGCTTTTGCCCGCAGAGCCCGCACAGAGGCCATTACAGCACAGAAACAGAGATGGCTTTCCAAGGAGCTCGGCCAGCGGTCCTAACAAGGTCAGCGAACCTACAGGCCACAGAAGAACTGGCGGCTTGACCCCACAGCTGCAATGGCTCCCAAACACCTGGCAAGCCGCTATTTTCAACTGAAGTCAGGGCATGCAGCCATTGGGGCATACCTACACCGGATGCAAGCCCGGGAAGATGCAACCTGTCAAGGATGTGGCTTGTCAAGAGAAACAATACACCATCTTCTCTTTGAATGCCGGCAATGGCAACACCAACGGAGCAAGCTCTACAAGGATTTGGAGACAAATGGGGTTATGAGACCCACGGCTGCAGAGGAGCACCCAAAAGGACGACTTTTAGGGGAGCCCAAAGCGACCAGGGCTCTGCTACAATTCTTAGCCAGCACCAGTGTAGCTCTACCCCAGGAGCATCTACGACGAACGGCGGAAAGAGCCCGGAGGGACGAGGAATGGGGACTAGAAGCGTTGGAAGAGGCAAGTAGAAAAGGGGAAGGGTAGCAGGGAGGGTAGCTTAGGTTAAGATTCAGCCTAGGCCACACCCACCCTGCTCCGACACACAAGGAGGGCACTCTGCTCGAAAGCCCTGCGCATACAGGCGGTCTGGGGCGAGGAAAAGGATTAGAAAGATTATGGAAGGGGGCTAGTGCCCCAGGAACCTATAGGGACGAGAGACTGTAGAATAACTGCTGGCCTCGAGTCCATGAATCATGGTCTGTCATAGCTCTAGGGCTCGGTATGGACAATAAACTTGATTAAATAACAATAATAGCTAGATCTCAATGAATTAGTTAAGGGAATGGGGAATGGGGGCTATATGCCTTGGGATGGTTTGGCTAACAACCCCGATCGGCAGTGGGACGCACAGCCTGTTTGTACTATTCCACACCCGTACTAGTAACTCCAGCCAAGCCAATTAGTATATACCTATGAGAATCCATGACCCATTTGCTTTTTCCTTTGGTGCTTCCTACTCTGTACATTCATGGAACCTGCCCTCAACCAATCATTCCGATATCCTAATTTGATATTGAAACAGTGCTGGGTTCATAGCTCTGCTTCTCTATCTACAGGTACATGGACAAGACGCAGCTCAAAGAGCTGCAACAGGGTCAAGGTCAGCGTGGAAGAAATCTCGTGTGAATCACGTGTCATGTCTAGATAGTGGGCTGGCAGCATGATAGAATAAAAAAAGTCCATTGTTCTTATGCTGGATCGCTTGTTAAGGGAAGATTTGTTTGTGGCTATGTGTGACGGCCTGGTCACGTTGGCTGGCTATCACGTGAGATGCAGTCGTTTGCTTTGTTGTTAAATATGGCATTACCTCCTTTCTTCCTTCCTCATGTTGATTATTCTCGTCGATAGCTACCTAGGTAGAACCCATGAGTTGGATGTTCCATTATCCTAGTAGAGCGCCGTGACAGCTCCCTCTGATACCCAGTATGATATCATTTCATGCCTGATATGCGTGCCGAAATTATGATCAACTCCGCTTGGTTCAGCAAGGCAAGGAAAATAAATAACAGGATACCTTTATCTGATGGATTGAGTGGGCTGTGGGCAGGACTTCAAGTTGGAGAGTTCCCATCCCAACTGATTCAGCTGGACAGGAATTAGAATTTGCAGCCCATTTTCCACGAGGAAAGAATCTGTGATGATAATTATTCCTATCATTGGACACTGTTGACTGATTTGCAAGAGCAAGAAATTGCATGTGAATCAAATAGTGTCGTATACATTTCCCTATGATTGAATAACATGATCATAGGACTGGCATTTTGAGGAGCTGAAAACCTCAGCTGGGGCTGAGCTGAACGGTCAACAGACCCATACGCGCCCCGCATAATCACACCTGATATGCTGACATTCGCTGTATGGAGGGGCAGAAACTCCATTTATTTAACTTTTCTGCTGAATTGTCAGATCCAAGGGTGAACTGTAGTTTTGGAGAAGAGATAAATAGGCGGCAATGGCCACTTTCTCAGTGTTTTCATTTCTCTATAATTCAATTCTCTATCCATTATTATTTACCTTTACAATCCCTAAATATAACATCCATCATGCCTTTTGCAGTCGGAGATATCGTTCACTCGGGTAAGCATACACTCTCCTAGGTATTCCAACCAGCGTGAACAACATAAGTGACTAACTGCCCCCAGGTATCGATTATTTTGAGATTACTGAGGTCATCAATGCCACACATGGTTTTTACAAGGTTTGTTTCTATTCCTCCCAATGCAAAAATTTGTGACATATTTGACACTGATATAGTTTAAGAAGAACAATAAAGAGGAGCTCGAAGGCCCCATCCCTGCAGACGCTGTCAAGATTAATTAATTTCAACCCGGAATGACTTGTATTGATCGCGAAGAACTAAACTAAGTACATGAATGAGCATCCTTATATCTCTTTCCTCCATATACTATCCATATACCTTCAAGAGGTATGTCCAGAGTATAGCCAATCGGCGTGTCACACTCCGTATGTGTGTGTGTGTGTGTGTCTATTTAACGTCGAGGGTCGGGTCCTTTTACGCCTCAAAGGCTCCTTGGGAGCCTCGGAAGCGGAAAAGCCCTGGTCCCGGTGCGGGACATACGACGGGCAGATCGGAACTGCCTTTCTTCTAGCTAAACTACCATCTATCATCTAAATACAGGTGGCCCCCCGCGCGGGGGGCTGCTTTCGTTTTCACAACTGTTGAACAGCATACTGCGCATCTTGGGGTTTTCCTAAAGGGAAACCGAGGTAAGGAAACGGAAAAGGGGGAAAAACTTCTCCGAAGTCACGTGACCGACCATCAAGTTTTGCAGACCTCAGAGAAACGCATATTCACGCGTCTCATTCGATTCCGCAGGGCCTATAGGCCATACTGTCAACAATGGAGCCCCCGGACCCCAGTGGTGGTGGAGAAATCCACGCGTCAACCCCCCCAGGGGCCGCCCGCGACCTGCCTCTGGGCCACCCACAACAAGATGAGACAGCATTGCCAGCAAGGAACCAGTGCAGAGAAACAGAGCATGATGATGCCAATCAGAAAAGCCAACAGAAAGAAGCCCCCCAAGCGCAGGGGCTGGTAGTTTGTACCCCTAGGGAGGGAGCCACCACCCGAGCGCGTGCTCGCCAGGCCCAGGGAAAAACAGCCCAGGCCTCCCAACAATCAGCAAGAAAATGGACACATGCAGTGTCAAAAGACCTGGAGGCAGGCCTAGAAGAGCGCATGCGAAGCACCTTTCAGAAGTATGAGGCCCAGTTGGAGCACCTAGCCCAGGCCTTCTATGACCAGCAGGCTGTGGTCACTGTACAACACACACAGCTTGAGCAGGCCTGGGTGGAGATTCGGGCCCTCCAGGAAGAGATCAGACAATCCCAAGGACCCAATGAAGCTTCCCAGGCCCAAAACCCTGAGGAAGAACAGCCCCGGGCCCAGAGCCCCAGCCCTGGGGGGGAAGGGCCTCAGACCCAGAGTCCCAGGGAAGAAGAGCCCCAGACCCAGAGACCCCAAAATGAAGCCCATAGAGCAAAGGGCCCCGGGGGAAAGGAAGCCCAAAGGGAACAACCCCAGGCAAGAGAGCCCCGACAGCAACAGACCCAGGGACCAAAACAGGTACAGGCACAGGAAGCCCACATAACACCAACACCAAAGCAACCTACATATGCCACAGTAGCAGCCCCTCCACAGCTACAAAAGAGCCAGGGATGGACAACTGTCACCCCTAAACAGGCCCCAAAGTCCCCCAAAGCAGCAGCCATCCCAGAACTGAAGCCAGCCAAAAAGACAGACAAGGATGCCCGGCGGATCATCTTTCGACGGACAGGGGACCCCAAGGCTCCCAGGGCCCAGCGGGAAGACCTCATCCTTACCCTCAATAGAGCCCTAGCAAGGGCAAGCCTCCCAGACTTTATACGAATTGTGGATGCTGGATACACCAGCAATGGGGCCATCTCTGCTCTGCTAGAGCGGGGGGCCCTGGGGGCTATGATAGTCCCACAACACCAGAATACTCTACTGGCAGCAGCTTGCAGAGCAGACCCTACAGTCACTATGGTTGAGCTCCCTGAACAGTGGTATAGGATAAAAGTTCATGGGGTGGCCACCCGGCGCTACCTGAGCCTTGGACTGGGACTGGCCCGGGAGGAGATTGAGCTGGGCTCCCCAGTCAGGCTTAAGCGGGACCCTATATGGCTAAGCGCACCAACCAAGATAGAGAGAGATGGCCGAACCACTGCCCCCATTGTGGCAGCTGTGGGCTCCCAAGAAGAAGCCCGGGGACTCATCAAACATGGGCTTCGTTTTGGGGGAACTAGGCACCGGGTAACCCAGTACTGGGAGCTAGGGGCGGGCTGCATATGCCCACGATGCTGTGGAATAGGCCACACAAGCTTTGGGAACTGTAAGGGGCGCCCCCCAAGCTGCTTTGTATGCGGGGGGCCCCATGAAGGCCAAAGCCACACCTGCCAGGTGGTCCATTGCCAGGCTGGGGAAGGGAAGCCCTGTCCCCATCACCCACCCAGGTGTAGCAACTGTGGGGGCCCCCACCAAGCCCTGGATAAAAGCTGCCCCAAGCTCCGGGAGGCCCGGAGACAGTGGAAGCAGAAGAAGGACCAGGCACTAAAGGATAGGGAGGCAAGAGCCTACATTCCAGACCACCTACCACTGGCGGTAGTGATTGACACCCCCAGGCCAACCCCCAGGCCAGCTCCCAAGCCGGCCCCCCGAGGCCAAGTAGAAAGTGAGGAGGAACACAGCCACCAAGAGCCCGAACAGCCTATGGAGGGACCAGAGGAGAGCATGGAAGATGCCCATCCAGGCCCCAGTGAAGACACACACCCCCCCACCCAATGTTAGTGCTCCAACACAACTGTCGAAAGGCCTATGCAGTCACCATAGCTGCCTTGGAGCTTGGGCTAGAACTAGGGGTGGGCCTAGTCTGCCTGCAAGAGCCGTACAACAGGGGCTTTAGCCACCGAGGCTACCTCATATACTGGCCAGAAGGAGACTTACAGAGCTGCCGGGTGGCAGTGGCAGTACGCAGAGATTTAGGGGCTACCCTGGTGGTAAATGCACGCATGGATCTCACTAATCACCCATATGCACTGGTGGTGGACATCATGGAAGGCCCCCGGAGAACCAGGGTGATCAATTGTTATGATAACTGGGTAGGAGCAGAGGCCTGCTGGCAGGGCTCCTCCCCACAGAGAAGACGTGCAATAGAGGATATAGATTGGAGGCATATTTTCCATGGAAGATGCCTTCTAGTGGGGGATTTCAATGCTCATAGCCCCATATGGAACCCACAGCGCGGGGCTCGACTAAATGCAGGCCCCCTGGAGCAGCTGATTGAAGACCATGACCTACTAGTCAACAATGACCCGGACATACCCACAAGGCCCAAGACATCCCCGGGGCTCTCAATCATCGACTTATCCCTTACTACCCTGGAATTGGGCCCCCTGGAAGCCTGGGAGACCTACCCAGGGAGACCTACAGGCTCAGACCATGAAGTCATTGGTATGCGATGGGCACCCCTAGCCCCAAAGCCACCAAGGACACCCCGAGAAGGGGTTACAGGATGGAGGATCAAGGAGCTCCAGGAAGATGAGGAGGCAATGAAAGCAGCTGCAGAGACATGGAGAGCCCTAAGCCAAGCACAAGCACCCCTGGGAGACACATGTACCAGGGAAGACATTGCCCAGGAGGCTGAGTGGATCTCAGAGGCACTCACAGAGGTTCTCAATCAGCATGCAAGACCCATCTGGGTAACCCCCTTCTCCAAGCGCTGGTGGACAGACCCAGTCAGGGAGGCCCGAAGGCAATATGCAGGGGCCCGGAGGCTGTGGCAGCAAGGCTGCATGGAGGATGAACACCATAGGACAGCCAGGCAGACATACTACAAGGCCATTCGACAAGCAAAACGGGAGTGCTGGGAAGCCTTTCTTCAGGGGAGCCAGGAGCCTGGGCACCACCCCCCGGGCACTCCTCCTACCCCAGATGAAGCCACCCGGTGTTGGCTGGCACTAAAGTACACCAAACCCCAGGATCAAGGAACCACACCCACCCTGTACCGAGCCCAGGGAAACACACAGGCTGCAACAACATTCCAGGAGAAGGAAACCCTAATTAGGGAGGCAGCCTTCCCCCAAGCCCCAAGAGACCGCCCAGTACAGTGCCCCCCACTGGGGAATGCACATACAGAGGCCACAGAATCAACAGTCCAGCAAGCCCTGTTCTCCCAAGCCACCCAAAAGGCCCCGGGAGTGGACCAGTTAAACTTCCAGGCCCTCCGGCTCCTGTGGAAATGGGATTCCCAACGAATAGTAACCCTAGCACGCCAATGCCTCCGGCTGGGGTTCCACCCCCCAAGCTGGAAGGTGGCCAAAGGCATACTGCTTAGGAAGCCCAACAAGACTAACTACTCCTTGGTGAAAGCCTACAGAGTCATTAGCCTGCTCAACTGCCTGGGAAAGGTGGTGGAGAAGATGGTGGCCACCCAGATTGCAGAGTTCTGTGAACAAAAGCAGACTCTCCACAATGGACAGATGGGTGCACGCAGACATAGAAGTGCCCCAGATGCAGTAGGCTGCCTCATTGAGGAAGTCCATCAAAGCTGGGCAGCAAAGCAACTGGCAGCCACCCTCTTCATGGACATAAAAGGGGCCTTTGACCATGTCAACGCAGCCCTACTAGTCAACCGGCTGGAGGCCATGGGGCTTGATGGCTCACTAGTCAACTGGGTAGCATCATTCCTATCGGACAGGCAGGTACAGCTAGTCATTGATGGCCACCCAGGACTGATCACACCTATCAGCTCAGGACTCCCCCAGGGGTCCCCAGCGTCACCAATCCTCTTCCTGATTTATATACAGGGAGCCTTCCCAGCCATTGAACAAGCTACCCCAGGGATCAGAGCTTTGTCCTTTGCAGATGATGTAGGGCTCATAGCCCGGGGGAACTCAGTACAAGGAGTATGCAGCCAACTGCAGGCAGCGGGAGAGGCTGCCATAGCCTGGGGCATAGAGAACGGGGTCCAATTTGACCATGAGAAGACAGAAGCAGCCCTCTTTTCCCGCCAATCAGGCCGCCGGCTCCGGGAACAGATTGAACGGGCTAGGATCACAATCAGAGGCCACCCAGTGAGCTTTAGCTTGGAGGCCACACGCTGGCTTGGGGTGCTACTGGACAGTGGGCTTACCCTTAAGGCTCACTACCAGGACAGGCTCCAAAAGGCTACCAGGGCAGAGGCCCGAATCCGGGCTCTCTGCAAGACCCAGGGGCTCCCTCCGGGGCTCATATGGCGGCTCCAGAAAGCAGTGGTCCACGCCATAGCCCTATATGGAGCGGAGCTTTGGTGGCGGGGACAGAAGGACCGAGAACAGGGCCTACAGGGCCTAATCAACAAACAAGCCCGGGCCATAACAGGGGCATTCAAGACCACGCCCATTGGGCCCCTCGTACGGGAAGCAGCCCTGGAGCCAGCATCCAGCCTACTAGATGCCCGCCAACGAGCATATGGAGCCCGGCTAATGGGCCTACCAGAGACCCAGCCAGCCCGGGCGATTCTCCCAGTCACATTCCGGGAGGGAGACTGCCATGCACAGCCAGGGGAGCAACCAGCTGACGACCGGACATGGGCTGAAGAACGCCCCCCAAGGCCCCTGGGGCAGTACCTGGCATGGAAAGTGAACCAGACCCTGGCTACAGACCCCTCAGGAGGCTTTGAACAGGCAGAACCTGAAGGCATTGACTTCCCGGGGATCATCAGGGTTCCCCAGGCAGATCAGGCCAGGGAGGAAGCCCACAAGATGCCCCCCCAGGGAACCTTCTGGTCAGATGGCTCCAGATTGGAAGACGGCCGTGTGGGAGCTGGCATAGCCTGGAAAACTGAAGGGGACAGCCAGTGGCACATCAAGGGGAGGCCTATGGGCAAGGGAGCTGAAGTCTTCGACGCAGAGTTAGTAGGGGTGGTGGAGGCCCTTCAAGAAGCAGAAAAGCAGGCAACAAGGGACCCAGTTACCATCCTGTTGGACTCCCAAGCAGCCATAGCCCGCCTCAGGCACACCAGGGTAGGCCCAGGGCAGGTTGCAGCAATAGAAGCAGCAAATCTGGCCCAGGGGCTAGTCAGCCGGGGCCAAGCAGTGACCATACAGTGGGTTCCTGGGCACTGTGGTGTGGAAGGCAATGAGAAGGCAGACCAGGCAGCAAAAGCAGCAGCAACACGGCCTCCCATCCCAACTGGAGGAACACAGGGCCAGCTCTCCCTAGCGCACCTCCGGAGAACCCAGACAGAGGCCACCAGGGAGGCCCGGGAGAAGTGGCTCCAGGAGGCCATGGCCAAACGAACACCGGCGGCCCAGAGGACGTACAGACCCCACCGGGGCTGGAGGCTGGACCCTGCGGCAGCGGGAGCCCCCAAAGCCCTGGCCAGCCGATACTACCAACTCAAAATGGGCCATGCGGCAATAGGGCCCCACCTCCAGAGGGTGCAGGCCCAGGAATCAGCAGCCTGCCAGGGCTGTGGAGCACCCAGAGAATCAGTACACCACCTACTCCTGGAATGCCGGGAGAGAGCAAGCCCCCGGAGAACTCTTTTCCAGGGCCTAAGAGAAGCTGGAGCACCCAGGCCAGCCACAAGGGAGATTCACCCAGAGGTCCGACTCTTCGGGGACCCCAGGGCCACCCCAGCCATCCTACGGTACCTACAAGACACCGGGGTGGGAGCCAGGAAGACCCCCAGGGAAGCCCAGGTACAAGCCCGGGCACAGGATCAATGGGGATGGGGAGCTCTGGAAGGAGCAGAGCAGATGGAGGGAGACTAGTGTGGGGGGGCTAAACAGCCCAACAAGTGAAGAAAACGAGGAGGGCCTGGGAACACCCCCAGAACCCGAATGCCCTGGGCGAAGAGGCCGATTGGGGCGAGGAACAGGAGAAGACCATGTACATAAGTAGTAAACCTGAAAGGGGCAGGGGGTAAAACCCCTGCCCAAGGCTTGGACAGTCTGTCATAGCCCCAGGAGCTGGATACGGACTATAAACTTGATTAAATAATAATAATAATCATTCCTCCGGATAATATATCATTTATTCTACAGGCGCAGCCTGTGACAATCAATCGCAGTAAGAGCCGCCTATTCTAGTCGGTTTCTTCCGAAACCAAGATTCGAAGTTACATTGCCCCGTCTCTTCGCCATGTCAACCACATGGATGCTGCCTCGGGGGCTGTTCTTTCGGTCCCTTCGCCAATCTCACTACACCAATCCTGTCAGCTCAGAATTTCTCGCATCATCATCCTTCATGTTCGTCAATCCACGCCATCATGCTGTCGTCCCGGATAAGGTCGCGCAGAAGTTTCCAGCCGCAGCAATTGCTGGGTTGAGTGATGAGAAAGCCTTGGCCTTGTTTACCTGTGGGTTTTTCTCGGGGTTTATCTTTGGCTTCGAAAGGTGGATTCTGAGGATTGGAGGGTATAATCTGTTGCCTGCACGTTATACAGGTGAGCCATGCCAATGCCCATTGTAAAATCTGATTCGTCATGATCGTAGATCACAACGTCTAATTATAGAAAAAATAAAAAAAAAATTTGAACTGAAAATTCAATTAGGTTTCCAGCCAGATCCACAAGCAGTAACGATCTGGAATCGTTCCAAAGTCCCCAGCACTCACCTCCTCCCTGTTGGCAGCTGCTTATTCGGCTCCTTTAGGATGCTGGATAAGCACATCGCAGAACCATCAGACCACAGTTCAAGCTACGTTGACTATGGCTTCGGCTCAGATGAGTTCATCTTTGCAGGGTGCCACCGCTTTCAAATTACAAGGCTGCCTCCTTCTTCTAACATGGACTCAGAGTCTGAACCTAGTATCAAAGGAAAGCAGTCAATGCCACAAGTCCAGATCCAACTGCAGCATTTCCGGTGCAATCCACAGAAAAATGTTCCTTCGGTGGCTGAGTATATTGAGAGGTTCCACTACGTTTATGCGAAGGCGCTGTTCGCGAATGGGGTCCAATCACTCTTGGGATGAGAGCAGTCTAAAAGGCCATGAACAGTCTCATAAAGTCTGTTGCCACTTGGTGTTGAGAAGGGATAGGTGCGGATCGTTATTTAATTAGAAGTGAAGGCATTCATATAAATAGATGCCAGTAGGTGGATAGCGGGTGCGCAAAAGACAGAAGCTAGATGAGAATCATCGTGAGTAGCGCGATTGTCACACTGGACTCATCTGAATATTGGTATGATATTGTTGGTTGGCAATATTTCACATATAAGGCATTCATTGTTATGCCTCAATCAGGAGAGATTCCATCTCGATTGTATGGTTTGAATTTGGAGGGTTGCGGATCATGCGCAATTTTCTGTGCACCCATCGCCACATAGCGGTTGGGGACATTCTACTTGATTTCCAGATGCTCATAACATGTCCTAGAAACTCACCACTCGCCCCCAACACAGTTCCCGCGATACTCAAATCTCTGTTTTTCAAATCCTGTCCCAAGCCTCTTAGCATTTTGCCTGTCGCCTGAAGGCTATCCTGGGCGAGTTCGGATAACTTCTCCATTGCTTCTCCATCCCTATATACTTGAGTCTTCAATTTCTTGTACTCTTCTCGGACGACTGGATCTTCACTCAAAAGCAAATCGTCATGACGTTTCAAAAATCGATCAAGATCTTGCAGGTGTATCTTCAAGGTTGATTGCAAGTCCTTTAGTTTCTGCACCCCATCTTGCACGTTTTCGATATCATCGCGTGATTTGTCCTTCATCTTTCGGAGCTCCGGCACCATGAGCTCTTCAAGAAAATTGTGACGCTCCATTAAACTATCGCGCATTTGTCTCAACTTCTCGATCTCATTGCCAGAAAAGGCATTTGGGGTGCTGACCGCACCTGTTATATAGCGATCCACGAGGTTTCCGGCGAGAGTTAGGGGGAATTGAGCAACAATCTGTGGCGGGACAGACAACAACAGCTCCCTGGCACATACTGCTGCTGCCAAAGCGGCATATAAATGCCAATCATCGTTCTTGTGCCCATCCGCGTAATCTGAAATCCCTCGGATGGGAAGACAAGGAGTGATGTCCATCACCCCGGCGGCTTCCATCTCATAACACAAGATCTTCTCTTTTTTAGCGATGTCATCACGGTTGTGAGCATTCTTTATGACATGATTATCAGACCCAATGCCCCCTTGAAACAACCGGACCAGATCTCCTTCACGATCTTGCCGTGAACACAAGTTGACTTGCTGCTGCGATTTAGGTCGTAGGCAATCGCACACCGACTCTTGATGAAGAAATCCTTCTTTATAAAGTCGATCTTGTGCAGGACGGAGGAATGCTGTTCGGCCTCTGGTGGTTCTTGTACGAATGCGCTCAATAGAGTCCGACAGGCTAACATGTCCCGACCAAAACCGCTCTTCCAAAAACGTGATCATCTCTAAAAGTTCTCTCGCTGGAGTTCTTACCAGGCCAGTCCGTTCAAAGCCATGGTCGGTTTCTTTCCCAGTTGCATAAGGAGCAACCTTGGTTCCCAGAACTACATCACCAAGGCGGATGTCATGTTTCTGGGAAGGTGCTGCGCCTGCGATGCCAACAAGAAGCACAAATCGCATTCTAGGAAAAGTGCTTCTCATGTCGAGAGCGATTCTAGTTGCATGGAGTTGTCCATACATTTCTGCTGGTGGGAGATTTATCATCACGTTATGCGTCCCAACCCGCCCAAGAACATAGTGATTCTTATCCCCTTGACCGCGAACCAGGCCGGCGGTATCATATTTTTCGTCCAAAATGCTCACAGCTGCGCGGTACTCCTCTTTCAGTACACATATCCAGCCGACCATGAATTCCGTGTGTGGAGGAGGGACTCGGAGTGCGGGCGGCGATGTGGCATTATAAGCCATGTCTGGGAGAGAGGCCTCAAGGAAGTAGATGAGGACGGAGGCGTTTCCGGGAACCAACACAGCTGTTATGAATTGCAGAATTTCTCCCTGTGTTTAAGGTAAAGTAGCTGGGGAGTGGAAATGGCTTTCGAAAACTTCAATAACTTGACTCACTCAGGAGCCAGGAGAAATTAATATTTGACAGATCTGCTCGTTTCCGGGGGGTGTTCCTGGCATTTTTATGCGCAAGGCTTTGTTTTGGTCTCAATTCTAATTGGCCAATTGGGTCCAAGGCTGTGAGACGACAGCCTCGTCCCTATTCCCGTCATTGTATACCGGGTATATCACATACAAATAGAGTTTTTCAAAATGCGGCTGAGAGGTTATAGGAGGTGTAAGACCAGTGGCTGAGGGATAGTATATAAGGCGGTGCTGCGCCTAAGTATGAGACCGGAGCCTTCTTTGGGTACGAGTAGCGTGGAGAAGAGTAGTACATGTGAGGTTATACAATAGGGAAGCAGAGGATATATTCGCAAGGTGGGAGGAGGATAAACAGTTGCTCCATCTAAGTACAGAGACTGATCGTTGGCCTTGCCCATGGGAAGTGTTGGAGATAGAATACGCCCTTTAGTCTTTGGGCTCAGCGCTCGCCTAGCTGGGTTCTTACAACGTATTTGCCCACCGAGTGGCGCACTGCCCGCGATTTTTTTTTTTTTTTCGCGTCTTCAGTCAGTTAAACCATTTAAACCACTACTATTCAGTTAAAAAAAGGCCTCCCAAGTCCCAAAATTCAAATGAGAAAAGAGGGGAGGGTTCTATTAGCAATATCTGCTCTAAAAGAATCTCAAATTCAGACTGTACGACAAGCAGCACGCCATTTTCAGGTCCCTGAAAGGCTGAAACCGCCCTCTGACGACGACTCCATGGTATAATTACACGGTCTGAAAAGCGTGCCAATGAGCATAGATTGACTTAAAATGGAGAGGAATCACTTCCACAATGGATACTCTCTACTATGGACCGACGCGGAGCAGCCCCCAACATCTCATGTTCAAGACATAGCCAATAGTCTCCTTTCACAGCATGGTTCTGTCGTCTGTGGGAAAGAACTGGGTATCCAGCTTTATTAAACGCCATAATGAGATCAAGACCAGTTATTCTCGGCGATATAATTACCGGCGACCCAATTGTGAGGATCCAAAGCTCATTAAAGAGTGGTTTGATCTCGTACAAATCACTATAATATAATAAGAAATTGCATATGAAGTTCTGACATAAAAATGCATTTATTTTGATGTTGAAAAGACCCCTACATTGCAACCATGGTTGGAAGTGCGCCGGTCGGGCGCGCCATTCGGTAGCAGATTTGGTAGGGAAATATGTTAAAGTTGAAATCCGAGTCGGGGAAGTCGGAGAGTCGATTATCCGGACTGCACGAGGCTCTATAGGAAGAGGAAATTTGAATTACACAGAAGGTGACATTGATCTCTATAGACACCGCGATAGCAGAATGAGTGCTTGACTATCTAAATATGCGTGCGCGCCGGCCTATACATAAGAATCTCCTAACCTCGGTAATCGGGCTGACTATTTGTCCGGTTGACTCTCATCAGACTGGTCCTCGCAAGCACGTGACAATTCTGTTGGCCCGATGTGTTGGGCATGCATTTACGCGGACCTCTATATACTAGTTTCCGACCTTAGCAGGCGTTCTTTCTTTCTTTCTCTCCCTATCGAATCCTTCCTGTATATAGCTAGATAATAGCTTTGGGGTCTAGCCCCTTACAACACCAATACCGGTTTCGTGGCCAGCTCATCGGCTGTCACGGGCTCGGAATAGTAGATAATAACGAACTGAATTCCTATCTAGTCTATTGTAGCCATCGACGAAAATATCGAATCTGGAGAAGAAAGAAGAAGAGGAAATCTATCTAGGTAATGAAGAGGTTTTTAAGAGGATTGTTGGCGACATGGCTGGATTGTGTTTGTGATGTATCATCCATTGCCGTAGTGTTGAACCGCCATATGAGCTATCATATGTGAGCCGTCACATCGGCCACGTTTATCCGGGCTCGGCCTGCTGTTTATTCAGTCACGTTATGAACAGCGCGGAGTCATATTACTGCAGGGAACATGAATGTATATTTATCAGGTTACAGGTCACTTGAATTACCTATGGAATAACCAATCAACCAACTACAAGGCTCTATGCTTCCACCATTCCCGCTATAATCATCTGCCCCCAGAAATAAAGCCCATATCCGACAGCTATTTGAACCCAACCACGCTGCACTGGTGCAGTATATCTCCGAAATACAGTCACTGCAACAAAAATATCGCTCACGACAAACATTCCAGCCCCCAAGACTCGCTGATAAACCCAGCTGGATGAAATTGTCAACGGGGTCGTCGAAGAAGCAGCAGCAAACATCAAGCTAATGATAACAGCATATATAAAAACCAACGGCTTCATGTCCTTGGCGATAGCGAGGTCAAGCACATTTACTCCAGTTGAGGAATGCGACGGTGGGTAGATCACGCCAAGCCATTTTGCGAGGGCCAGAGTAGCGATGAATACAGTTATAAAGACCCCCCATGAATTTTCGCGCGCATCCCGAAGGAAGGCTATGATATAGGCTATATGAGCGGCCGCGAAGGCGACAACACCTAAATGGAAGGAAATTGGCACTTTTCTCTCTTGGGATTTGGAGCCTGAGTCGAAAAATTCACCACGAGAGGGAATTAAAAAGAAGTCGCCAATCATGGAGAACAGAAGGCCGATAGTGATGAGACGGCGGTGGGGAGTCCATTGATGTTAGAAGGGGGCCGCTGAGGAAAGCGACTGAGGAGAGCATCTTAAACAGGGCTGTTCCATAATAAGACCTGGATTTGTATTCCGATAGGACTAGCAACGGTAGGGATCCCAGGAGGAGGTAGCATGCCGGAGGAGAGATGGAGAGGTATGCAGACATCTTGGTTGAAGGCATGGGGGACCCCGGCGAGAGGGTTCTGAATGATAAGTAATTGAAGATTCGGTGTTACTTTTTATGATTTTATACTATTCCTCCAAAAGGACGTATTATATGTATTACTACAAATATTTTATCGCATAATCAGATTACTATAACTAAGTCTATGACTTTCTACATGTGACTCCGAGTCTCTTTCCGTCTGAAAGGTAGATCAATAGAGTAAAAAGTCAGACCGTTATTAACCATTCAATCCAGGAGCTCTATTTGGAGTATAATTAACTCAACTATTCCTTCTCCTCGATAGCTATGTCGAGCACTACAATTATGAGGCAGAAAGTAGAAGTGCAGAAGAACCTAACTCTTAGTTGCTTCCATAAGTGCGTGGTCGGAAAAAAATTTTTGGTGTGATATGGATGGTTGATTGGTTGGTGGCCTATCGGCTAAGCTAACTATATATCTAACTGTAAAATAGGTATCATGTCCCGCCGCTGGAATGACGTATGACATAATCAACCAATCAGCACACTAATATCACATGCTCACATTCCTTGGCGGCTGAAGCGGGGTCTCTCGGATCGTAGCTCAGAGGGGAATCGGGAGTCGATTATTCCGGACTAAACGAGGTCTATATGGAGAGGACTAGCTTAACGAAAGAGGTATATTGCCTAACGAACGTACGTGCGCGTACGTAGCTGATCGAGTGCTTATGAGTGCTTATGAGTGCTTAACTAGCTATATGTGCGCACACGCTGGCCTATATAAGAATCTCCTGGCCTCGGTAATCGGGCCGACTATTTATCCGCTCGATTCTCATCAGCGGCAACGGCGGCGGCGGTAGTATATTCTGTACGTCTTCCTTTTTAAACCATCCATCTCTAATGATCATCTTGTCCTCATATTACTACATCCTATTCCTTGCCAAGTCCTTTCCCGATTGACTTGAAATAGTTCTGAATAGAGAACTAACACGTATTGCTTGCCTGTATGTGTAACAAGGCCGTCAGCAACCCCTCTTCATACAGTATTGTTTGTCAGGCAGGTGTATTGCTCGCCCTTATTAGGCAGGTGCAACTCTTGTTCTCATCAGGCAGGTGCAATTCTTGTTCTTGTCAGGCAGGTACACTTCTAGTCTTTATCTTACAATGGCCGCCGCCATCACCAGCTGGGTGCTCAATCCAATCCAATCTTTGACAATGTCTCGACCGCGTACTCGCAAGTTATGGTGCACTTTATCCCATGATCTTCAGCAGTCATTTCCTATAGAGTGTGCTGCAGACCAAGATGATATTGACACTCTCAAAAAGAAGATCTGGGATCGTTTACCAGCACGCTTTGAAGATACTCTAACTGACTACAGTGAGCTCAAGCTCTACAGCCCTGTTGTGCAACTCAATTATGAAGAGGAGTTTGATGTGAAAAATGGTGAATTCCTACATCCACGCCGAATGATCACGTCCAATCCACTCTTCCCTGAAGGCAAGGATCCAGATGTGGATATTGTTGTTGTTGTGAGTGGAGGTGCCACTCCACAGAAACAGAAGTGCTCAGAATCACAAAATGGTGAGAATATCCCATTCTTAATGATCTTTTCATGCTTATAATTTACATTTGTATATGATAGTGAATCTATCTCCAGGACGGCCCATCACAGAGGATCCTCACGTATGTCCTCGAGAGCGTACAGTGTCAGAACTTGCAGCCATTTTGGATGAAGTGAACATAGTCCATGTGCGTGGAACTCCAGCCAGTGGGAAAACATATCTCTCTGAACTTCTGAGGCACCACTATTGCAAAGAGGGAAGAAGGGTTTCCTTGATCAAAAAATGGGAAGGTCTCAATTTTAAGAATCCTTGGGGCAGTCTTGTCAAGCTTGTTGAGAAGTGGAATGAAGAACTAGATGGTACCCCCACCACTAGTTTCACCACAACTTCATCAAAATCCAAACATGACCCCTCTTGGGTCTTGATGTCAAACACTGTTATTCTCGTGGATGAGGCACAGGTGACCTACAGTGATGATGTACTCTGGAACACAATCCTCAAACAGAGACAGTCATCTCTTTTTGGTTATAATTTTCGACTATGTCTTTTCTGCTCTTATGGCAGTCCAGAAACAGGCCCAGATCAAACATTCTTCACTCCAGTCAGGCTTTCTAACCAACAATGCATCTCATTGACACCACAAAGCCGGCAAGGCTCACCAACTATTGGTTTATTTTATGACAAAGAAGAGTTCAAGGATGTTGTTTCACGATCAATTCCATATGAATATCGAAAAAATTTCACTTCTGATGAAGCCGCCCCAAAAAAGTTCACTTTTGATGAAGTCGCCCAGGACTACATATTTGCATTATCAAATGGCCATCCCGGAGCAGTTGAATCCATACTCAACGCACTTTTCCAGGTACGTACCAAATATGATTTCAAATAATTCTGGGGTCCTTTGGGTATTCCCATTAGTGGGGCATGTTGAGAAGCTTGGTCTGAACAAAGAAACTAACAGTTTTAGGCCTATCACCATGACATCAAGCATGGACATATTAGGACCTTGACAGAAGATCATGTCATCTGGTTCCTGGAGGACACTGCCACAGTCTTTTCAAAACTAAGCATGCAGCCAGTTAATCGCTCTTTCCCTCGTATGGAGAGATTTACAGGCGGAATTTCAAACATATTGAACATGATTACGGAGAAAGGAAGTGTTCCATTTGATTTCAATGATGCAGACATCAGGTCCTGTTATCAGAATGGTTGGATTCACAGGGTAGCTCTAGATGGTGATGATGTTGCAGTTCTGCCATCGCGCTTACATGAAAAGTAATTCTCCTCACATGCCCCTATTGTTGATCTGATCTGACCATCTTAGATACATCGAATATTGGATTGGCAAAAAGTCAATACCCCTGCCTGCCAGATTTGACTCACTACCAAAATTATGCAAAGAGATTCTCCGTGAATTCTCCATCATGAATTTAAGGCATTCAGCTGAGGGCAAAAGAATGTCAAGTGCATCACAACCCAGACCTGTGGAAGCCCAATACCAGGATGAATTCTACAGGGGATTCACCCATGTAGCAGGACGAGGTGTACCGATATCCAGTGAATGGTCAAGGACCAAGGATGGTCGAGTGGATTTCTATATCCCTGAAAAGAAATGGGCGATTGAATTGTTGAGAGATCATGGAGAAGTTGATGAACATATCTCTCGATTCAAGGCAGGCGGAAAGTATCATCCCTGGCTGGAGGAGAAGATGATTGAGGATTGGATCATAATCAACTGTGCGACTTCTTTACCAACCAAAGGTGTGTTCTTACTCAGTGTTTAATTTAGTAGCTATGGTTTATTCCACTAACAACTTGACAGAGTTCTCTGAGTCTAAGCTGTGGCACGCTGTGTTCATCAATGATTATTCTGAATTGCAGCTGTATAACCATCAGAAAGCTCTTATGATGTCTGTGCATCTACATAATTGAGAATCAGCAGGGATGATATGGCTATTACACTGCTTACTTGCGTCTGTCTTTAATTGTGGTAGTTACCTTTGTTAGCTGTAGCCAACTTCTCGATTATCAAGCAATCAGATGAATTCGCTTGGTTTCCTTTGTCTTACCCCTGTGGTTTCTTCTTCTTTTTCCTCTTCAGGGCCGATATTCTCGTCTTATGGCTACCAGCCTACCTAGTTTAGATTGAGAATGCTATTTCGTTTTATCTATTAGACCGAGCCCATGACAAGCAGGGCAATACTCTTAGAATCACAGATGAGTCGATAAATGAGAAGAGAGAATTATAGACACGTATCTGGAAAAGGTTTTTTATGGACACTATGACAAGGCGCATATCCAGTCAGCTCTGATATACAGCTACACTACGCCTTTGGGAATAAAACCAGAGATTATTGAAGATGGTATCTATCCTCCATGGTCTCGAAACTGAGGTGTTGAGAAACGAATCTCCCAAGCGGAAGCCATCGCTGTACGACTCCCCTTTCTTTGAAAGAACATATAACTAACTAACCATCAACCGTTATAGAACTTCACAAACGCCCTCCTCACTGAATCCCCATCTACCAAAGTCCTCATCTCCGGCGACTTCAACGACTTCTCCTTCGTCGAGTCCCTCCAGACCCTCACTGACAATGACCTCTACGATCTTGATGATGTGGTGGGCACGCCATCCACAGAACGATTTACATATTTGTATGACGTGAACAGTCAGCAGCTGGACCATATGTATGTGAGTGAGAGCTTGGCGAAGGCGGAGGCGGGCATGGAGCATTTGCATTTGAATACGTGGGTGGAGTATGATGCGCAGGCGTCGGATCATGATCCTACGGTGGCGATTTTGGATGTTTGTGCTTAGGGTGGGGTTGTATGGAAAATGGTGGCGGTGGTTTGAGATGTATGTACTATGTAGTAGGATTGGGACTCTACGGAATCCATACGCATGAGGACAAAAGTAAACCATTCAGTGTGACATTGACATGTTACTATCCAACGAATATCCATTTGTATTTATATCCATTCGCAAAGCACATTTCCCAATATCCGCAATTCAGTCCAATCAATCTCCGATCAACGGCAATTCAACCATTCCCAATTTCCATCCCTTTAACCAAAGAAGGGAATGACGGGGGCAGTAGGAGTCGGGACGGCACCGGTCGGGGTAGGAGCGTCAGAAGGCTTAGGGAGCGAAGGCAAACCGGTGGGCTTGGGGAGGTCACCGAAACCAGGGAAGCCACCAAGCTTGGGAGCACCTGAAGGCTTGGAGGTCTCGGAAGGCTTGGGAAGATCCGAGGGCTTGGGGAACTCGCCAATGGGGAAGGGGAAGATGCCACGCTTCTCCTTGTCGCCGCCGAACAGCTTGGCCAGGTCGCCGAGGTCGGGCAGCTCGGAGGGCTTGGGGAGATCGCCCAGGCTGGGGAGGCCGGAGCCAGAGAGCTTGGGAAGGTCACCCAAGCTGGGAAGGCCAGAGGGCTTAGGGAGGTCCGAGGGGATGGGGAATGGGAAGAGGCCGCGCTTCTCGGAGTCGGAACCACCGCCAAAGAGGTCGCTCAGGTCAGGGAGACCGGAGGGCAAGGGGAGACCAGAGCCAGAGGGCTTAGGAAGGTCACCCAAGCTAGGAAGACCGGTGGGCAAGGGGAACAAGCCATGCTTCTCCTTGTCGCCGCCGAACTGCTTGGCAAGTTCACCGAGGTCGGGGAAATCGGAGGGCTTAGAAAGGTCGCCCAAGACGGGGAAACCGGAAGACTTGGGGAGGTCACTCAAGTCAGGAGTACCAGAAGGCTTGGGGAGGTCGGAGGGCTTGGAGTCGCCGAGGCCGGGGAAGGGGAAGAGACCACGCTCGTTGACACGAGTGGGCATAGCGAGAGCACAGCTCACGAAACCCACGGTAGCAGCACTGCTGAACTTCATTTTGAAAGGTGGTCAAAGAAAGACGAAGAAGGCTAAGCTCCTAAAGAATGGAAGGTATGAATAGTCACTGGATGAGTGGTTGTCTGCTCGAGTCAACGGGGATTTCAGACATCTTTATAGTCGTGAGATGTCGTGACAGATCCGGTCATAATAGCCTTAGCAATCGTCATTTTACTGATGCGATTGCACACCTGCTCATCCCGAGTCCATCTCGGATGGTGGACACTGTTCGGGGAAAGCGTATCTGCCGATCAGGGCAATTGTAGGAAGTCACTCAAGGTGCTTGTTCCAACCAAGCAAGTATCGGCACTCGGTTGGCTCCAGGGACAAAACTTTATCATAAGGCTCGGTGATTCATTCAAAGCCGAAGAATCCGGAATCAACACGAAGTTTATCCCGGCATGTGTTGGATGCGAACCCCCACTGCCATGCCAACGCGATGCAACCAGAAGTTTCCTGTCTCGCACTGAAGTGATTCAACCGGACGCTCTGTACAGTGCGCTGTACAAGGGGCAATTGCCAGTCTGCGTTGATTGTGATGTCCATTTGGAAGACCTGATAATAATCCTAGATCTCGTGTCGTCCGACCAAAATTTAGCCTATTCAACATCGCATTAGCAGCCCTGTGAGCCAGTGGCCCAGATGGAGGGGACAGACGTCGTACGTATGCACTCCAAACCTTCAATTTTAAGATGCAGATCCCTCCAACCATGCCGAATGAGGGCCCACAACTGATTATCAACACCCAATCATCCCACGGAGCGAGCAACATGTAGGCCAGGCCTTGGTTGCGATGGGCAAAACCTGCGACAGCCCTGAAACCCTGCGCTGTTCCAGAGGAGTAGATCGCGATGCGTATTTGACCGTTGCATTCCGACTCCGACTGCGATACAGCATACGGAGTACTCTCTAGTATTTTCAATTAAGTCTGGATAACTAGGGAGCGAGTGTAATTGCAGATCCGTGCCTCCATAATTGCTGTAATATGTAAAATCCGCTATTGTGTAGTATGGGGTACACCGGGATCCGTGGAGTGATGTCCGAATTCGGAATGCTTCCACGACGCCTCAAAATTGAAGCAACAAATCCCGCTTATCTCACTCGGCTAAATTATTTCCAGCATACTTTGACTGTCTGCTTTGGATATGCATTTACCGATGATGTTTGTTGTCGCGAACTCGATGAGATGGTGATAATGAAGGGGAAGAGTGTGCGAGAAGCAAAAAGGGGCGAGTATAACCGAGTACGGTAGTGACCGCCTGCTTCAACTTCATCTCTTCTTCCTCGCGATACCTGATACCTTTTCAACAACCCCATTCTACATACTACAGACAGAGGATCAAATGATGGCGTGCCCATGACATGGCTTCGAAAATTCTAGTTCGGATCTGTTCCTGACCGATACTAGGTTGTTCCTCGGACAAACATGCATGAACCATGGTCCTTGACACTCAAATAATTGTCCCTATGGTGTCATTCCTGCTTCTCAAATGCTTGTCTCGTGGAAGGCAGGCCACTCCGGAATTGATAACGCTTCCACGTCGACCCCATCGGGATCCACAGATGCCCAAACTTGGGGCTCCGGACATCTGTGCGCGAACGCCCATATGGGTGGCGTACGGGGTACTCCGAGGGATCGTGCCAGTTGCCACGGAACTCGCAGAGGTTGTCGAGAAACTGAGACGACTCGAAACCGGATGTCTCATTGATGGCGGGCAACGATGGCGGATGATGCCATGAGGGGGAATAGTATGTTTGCTATCTGCCTGCGCAGCACCGGAGCATATTCTGTTTCCGATAGAATTCGGCTTCCAGAATTATGGGGTCTTGTTCTGGTCGGTTAACAAGGTTCTCTACGCAATAGCTTGGTCCTGGGCCACCATGGTTCTCTTGCATCGCATCGTGACTTCTACTGTTGCAATACTAAGGATATGCAGTCATATCCCTCAGCCATGATAATGCTTGACTCCTTCGAACTGAACACAGTCGAATGAACCAGACCAAAGTACGCAACGTCAGCCTTGCAGACTGTGTTTCATCGTCTATACTCCGAGGCTTAAGTACAACTACCGAACGAAATTCTTGTTCCGTGCATGAGCCATTTTTGAGTGATGGATGAATTGGCAGGACATGTCCATGCAATGACGATTGCTTATTGTGAACGAGGACCTACGTGCACAGATGGAGTTATTGCAAGGGCCAGTCGGATGTCATAGAATATCGCCATGGCGTGTTCTCTGGTCCTGAGGTCATTGGTCATTCTAGCATTCTAGCACCCTGGGCTCGTCTCGATTACAGGCCGGGAGAAGCTATGGTCAATGTTTGGCCCCCAGTCCGCTCGTCTATCCTACAAGTGGTCCTCTTGTTTGCTCGTTGGAGTTCTAATATTCCACCCAATTCACAGAGATCCAGGTCTGACAACCAAACTGATGGCACAACTCCAGACAACAATCCTTAACTTCACTAATTATCCCCATGCCCTAACCTAACAACAACCTTCCCAACCTCCCTCTTCTCAAACCTCTCATATGCCCCCACAACCCCACCAAGCCCATACAAAACCTCATCAACAACAACCCCCGGCCTCGCAACCCCCCTCTCAATCATCTCTCTCAACACAAACTGCAACTCCTTCACCTGAACAACCCCGCTCCCAACCGAAATATTCTTCGTCCACAACGTCCCCAAAGGGATCTCAAATACCCCTTCTTTCCCAGTCGCCAGTGGTGCACCGGGACTAGCCCCAAGGCCAGCGGCCGGGTACTCGCCAACAATCCCGATTCCACCGGTTGGTTGGGTAACGTTTATGCAGTTGCGGATGACGATGCCGGCTTCGCGCTCTAGCTTGGCGTTAAGCGTCTCGAAGCCAACGCAGTCGCAGCTTCGTCGTACACCGCCGTCCGTCCCGTCGGGGTGGCTGGGTGGTTCGCGGGCGAGGATTTGTTGCACGGGATCGCTGTCTTTGAAGTTTATCGGGACCGCGCCGAGAGATGCTGCCTTTTCTAGTCGAGAGGGCACGTAATCAACCGAATAGACTCTGCTCGCGCCGCGGAGGACAGCGGAGTATGCGCAGAGGAGACCTACAGGCCCCGCCCCGAAGACAGCGACTGTATCTCCCGGTTCGAAGCCAGAGCTGCTAAGCCCGTTCCACGCCGTCGGGAAGATATCAGACAACAAGACGTAGTCGATAGCTCGATCACTGTCATGTTCTGCGGAATTAGGCGGGATGAGGAAACTCGACGAATCCGCAAATGGCACCCTTATATACTCCGCCTGCGTACCCCCCAGCCCAACACCGAAATCATCGCCTAACCCCGGGAAATCAAGCAGCGTCTCCGGGTGAAACGTCACACAGTATGTCCATTTACCGCGGACGCAGTTATTGCAGTATCCGCATGATGTCGGTCCAATGACGACCCTGTCCCCGACTTTTAGTGTTTTGACCCCCTGTCCGATCTGGATGACAGTGCCGATGCCCTCGTGGCCCATTATCCAGGGTGGGTTTTTGCTTCCTGCCAGGCCGCGGTAGGTGTGTAGGTCTGTGCCGCAGATTGCAGCTGTTGTGAGTTGGATGAGGGCGTCGGTTGGGTCTTTGAGTTGGGGAATGGGTGTGTCTTTTAGGGACATGTGGAAGGGCTTGCCTTCCCAGGTTATGGCTTTCATTGTTTTGGGGGTGGGCATTGTGCTGGGATTGTTTGTGTTGATGTGGGAGTGGAAATGAGGAGTGTGGTAGGGTAGTGATACTTTTGTATAGTTGTATGTGGAAGTTGGATTGACATAATGGTGAGTAGTGGCGGGTTTACTTTCCGAACCCTACTTCCGGCCAACTACAATGACGCTGTCATGTCAAAATTCACAATTCATATACCCTACTGAGCTGAGGCAAGTCATGATGAAAACAACTGAAATTATTCCACAAAGTCTAAACAACACACAAGATATCCTACGTAAAAACATCAGTCGCATACCTCTCCTTCGTCTTCAACCCCTCAAAGAACCTCTCCGCAGCAGTCTCCTCATCAACATCCTCAACCTCCTCACCCCTTTCCCTCTTCTCCTCCCGAATCACCTTCCGTCTCGCAAGGTAAATATCTTTACAAGCCTTCCTCACACCATTACCAACACCCGTGCTACCGCAGACATAAATCCTTGCGCCCTGCTCGAAGATCTCCACTAACTCGTCACGATCATCTAGCATACGGTCCTGCACGTGCTGACCAGATGAGCCATCGGCGGGCCGACTATACGCCCACCGCACATCAACGGCGCCGAGCTTCGACCATTCCGCAAGCTCGGAAGCATGGATGTCGTCTTTTCCGTCGGTCCGGCAGCCAACGTACAAGATTGCCTTGGCGGGTTTATCCTCGTCAGGCAGATCTTGGCCAGCGCTGCGTCCGCGGATTTTCTCCGCGCGGTCTTGCACGAACCCGCGGAACGGCGCTATGCCTGTCCCCGCGCAGGCCATGATCATGGGTGTTTTGAGGTCGGTGGGTGGTTTGAAGCCCGAGTGCGAGGGGCGGACGATGACGTGTGCGCGTTCGCCGGCGTGGAGTTCCGAGAGGTACGTTGATGCTACGCCTAGATAGCGTTCTTCTTCGTCTGCCTCGTCCTTCGAGGGTGCTGCGAGGGAAGGTGCGTTGAGGACGGAGAATGTGATTGAGCATTCGGAGGGGTTGACCAGCGGGGAGGAAGAGATGGAGTACTGCCGCACGCGCATTGGCGGGAGCATAGCGAGGAATTCGCCGATGGGGAGGGCGATGCTAGGGTAGCGCGTGAGGATGTCCAGCGGGCTTGCTCGTTTCTTGGAGACTTCCTCGGCGAAGCGGCTGGGGCTGGAAGCGATGTAGCGCAGTTCGGCCTGGACTTCTGCGTCGCCAACGGCTGCGTCGGCGAGGGTGTTCAGGTCACGTTTTGAGGCGGGTTGCGAGAGTTCCACGTATGTGGAGAGGAGTTCGAAGGCTGAGATAGGGGTGTCTAGGGGGATTGATGCGCTGCCGGAGCTTTGGGAGGATTTTTGGATCTTGAGTGTCGCGTCCCAGGGGAGGTCGAAGCGGCGGATGGCGCGGCGGACGACGCTGCGGGGGTTCACTGGGAGGACGGCTAGATAGTCGCCGCATTGGTAGGTCATGTCTGTGGGAAGCTTGAAGTTGATAATTCTCTTTGCTGGGACGCCGGGCTGGGTTAGGAGTTGGTTTTCGAGGACCAGAGCTTCTTGGAGTTGGAGGCCTAGCGTGGAAGCGCGCAGTCCTGAGGTCACTTCGACTTGGAAGCCAGACTTTGGCTTAGAAGTGTCTGCCGTTTGGGAACCGCCGAACTTGGACGTTATAGCAGGCCAGAAGGCAGACTCGCCCCAGGTGTCGAAGTCAGAGAACATGTCGGAGTTGGCTGCGTCTGCTAATCCGAGATCGCAGAGCTTGTTTGCACCGCGCCCTTCAGCCAGTTGATTGATGGCCTTTGGAATGCGGTGGAACGTAGCGTGCCAGTCATCTGTACGGGTTAGCAACATGGCACAGAAAGCTTGGTAAATGAGACTCACGATGACCACACCCAAACACAGCATAGTTAACACCCTCAAGCTCCTTCTCCTTCAACGAACTGAACCATTCAAAAAAATGTGCCGCATTATCAGGAGGGTTTCCCTCGTACGAGGCACTGATAAAAACAACAGGATCCTTCTTTGGAACATCCTGCATGGCCGAATCAAGCGGCTTCACCTCCGCACTGTACCCATATCCAAGGGCATCATCCGCAAGTCTACGAGCAAATGCCTCACACGTCCCCGTGTTGCTGCCATAGAAGATATGCATTGGTTTCGTTTCGCCCGGTGGAGGAGCAACCTTCGCCTTGCGATCTCTGCTACCGGCTCCCGAGGTCTCAGGAGCGTCGCTGCCACTTAAAAAGGTGCCCAGCTTGATCGCATCAAGACCCTCGCGCGGTGTAGCCCTCATGTAGAAATCCTTGGGTTTCACGGTGAGTGTCTGCTTGATCCGGAGGTCATAGCTGGGGTTATCCAGCTGGAAGTTGAAGTTCTGCAAGAGGATGGCAACAACTAGCAGAGCTTCTTGCCATGCGAATGGACGGCCGATGCAGCCGCGCATACCGTTTCCAAATGGCTTCCATGCGTTCTTGGGCAGCTTGTCAAAGTGCTCGTCGAGCATCCGTTCCGGCTTGAATTCATCCGCATCCGGACCGTAGACTTCTGGGTCCCGGTGCAGCTTGCTCAGGACGACTGCGATGACCTCGTCATCGTTTAGGACGTATTTGCCGTTTCCGAGAGTCACGGGGCTCTCTTTGTTCTTAGTCGGATGCGCATGCACAGCGATCACGGGTGCTGTTGGTCGTAGACGAAGCGTTTCGCGCATGACAGCGTTGATGTATGGCAGCTTGGACAAATCCTCCACGGTGATCTTTCGTCGCCCGATAACCGTGTCGATCTCCTCTTGCGCCTTTTTGTATGTGGCTGGGTTCTTGAGCAGGAAGTAAAAGAGGAATGACAACATCCCGGAGGTAGTTTCATGGCCTGCAGATGGTCATCAGTCCGTCAACCCTCTAGCATAATGCTCACCAGGGAAACATACCAGCAATAAGGAAAGTGATCATATTATCAATAATCGTATCATCCGACAACCCCTGCCCAGTCTGCGGATCCCTCCCCAGAATCAACGCATTAAGCAAATCCTTCTTATCTTCCGGATTCTCCTTGCGCGCATTAACCAATTCCTGCGAGAGTTCCCGCAGGTAGGTGATATCGCTCCAGTACTTGGCATTCTCGCTAGTAGGCAAGCTGTTCAGCAATGCCGGCCGACGAGTCCGGTCTCCGGAGCCTTGCAACAGGCCAACCATGGCTTCGACGAACGGGTGCATTTCGTCGTGGTAGAAGGAGTTGAATCGTGTGCCCATGGAGCAGAGCGCGATGGTATCCAGGGTCAGGCGGGTGAAGTCGTCTGTCACCATGATGGGTGTTTTGGGTCCTAGTCGGGCCCATTTCATGACGAGTTGTGTGGCGATGTCGTACATTTCTGCCAGAGGTCAGCTTACCACCGCATCAATAAATTCATTGTTGGAAAGAAAGCTTACCATCAAACATCCCCCGAATCGACAACGGCCCAAACGCAGGCACCAGAACCCGGTGCGCAACAGCCCAATTCTCCTCCCCCGGATAATTAGCCGTAAACAAGCCATCGTGAATACCATTTCGGATTTCCTTCAATCCCCCCGCAACCATCTTAGCGAAGCGCTCCTCGTTAAAAACCTCATCGGCAAGTTCATGGCTGCTGATGAAGACTCGTGAGATTCCGAAGGTGGTTAAGCGGTAGATGGGGCCTGGCAGGATTAGTGTTAGTATTGACAGATTGTAACGAGTCAGTGGGTGTTAGCGTACCGTAGTTATCGGCCATCAACTCCATGCTGTTCAAGGGTACATCACGCTCGATGTCGTAGAGATTTCCCACGATCGGGACACCCCTGGGCCCCGGGATGGGGACTGGTTTGTTTGTGCTCATGGCAGAGGATAGCTGTAAGCTGTCCCTCTGGCTGTGTTTGGTGGGGCAGAGATCGCGGGTATCAGATCGATATTGATGGTTCGGACGTGGTGTTGATAGAAGTTGCTAGCTGTGGAAATCCTATACCATCGGTAAAAGTGTTGTAAATGTTAAGCTCTGGTGGAGGAAATACGAAGATTATATAAAGAAAGGAAGAACCCCTCTTATATACAGCTGAAAGAGCTCCCAACACATCATCATACATTTTGGGCACCCCGAACTGGGTGGGCCGCAGTTATGCACGGCATTACTGAATAAGGCTGAATAAGAGCCGTGTGATTTGCGGATGCAGTGCATAACTTCGATCATGCCTCGGCTCAGGAATGTTGGGACATCACTGTTTCCGATTTAGTATATACCCCCGTGCCGCATACAATAATAGATCCGGTGGCTATATTATTATGTCGCGTTTTTCTGCACAAGGTAGCATTCACATTTACGGCAGAATTTGCCAAGCAGGTACAGTCCGATTCTGTCGCAAGCTTGTCTTGAAGTGACTAGTGCATAAACAGGTCTATGGGTATCTCTAATCTAATAATTAATCTATACATGAAATCTCTGCTCTCAGTAGCAGAAACGACAGCCATCAAAATAAACATCATCTTCGCGGTGAACGTCTGTCAGGCGCGCATATACGGCGACAAGGAATAGAGGGTACCAGGTGCGCCATCCCAGGTGGGATGAGAATCCCGTCGCGTCGAATGTATATGACCTCATATATGCTGCGTACGCATATACGCAATTATCGTTGGCGGAGTGAGTGCTCTCCAGACACAACCAACATGGACGCAGCTTCATGCCTACTAGATCGGACCCCGCGAGTCGCTGGAGAACCATCGCGAACCGATGTACATTCCCAACGCTCTCAGAGAGATAAAAAGAGAAACAACAACCGTGCTAGCTCAATGCAAAGGAATTGATATTGACACGGCATCACCGCACAAGCCAAACCAAAACCCAAACGACTAAAAAGGCCACATAAGCAATGAGTTTCAGGCCCGACGAACGCTTTCGCAACAGATTCAGGATCAAAAAGCACATACACATCAGCACCATGAGATCGATGGTGTAGTTGGCTCGAGGCGGCGCGCTGCTGGCTTTTGCTCTGGCGACGGGCCAGCCGTCGATGTATTCGATGTAGCTCCAGCCTAGTTGGGCGTCCTGGATTGTGTTAGTAGCTGCGTGGATTGATTGTTTGGTTGGGATACTTACGCTGTTATCGAAGCCGATGGTTGTATTTACTAGGATGGAGAGTTAGCCATTTCTTTGGTACAGATTTGGACAGTGGACCCACGATAATGATAGTACATAATGTCCTGGTGGTCCTTGTTCTCTGGCAAAACACCGATCCCCCCAGGAGCATAAACCAAGCCGTGATTCGATCCATAGACAGTCGTCCCCCCACCGTCTAAGAGTTTCTTCCCGGACTTATCCACAAACGGCCCCGTCACGTCCTTGGACCGCCCGACTCGAATACTGTATCTGTAGGCTGTTAGTTCACCATCCGCAATAATAATGGGAAGGGTAGCTTACTCTCTCCCCATAGCCGGAAACCCCTTATGAAAATCACAACACTTCCCATGACTAAACCAAAGATAATAATACGGCTCCCGGTACGTCATAAAACTCCCCTCCTGCGGCTTAACCTTGTGCTCAGGCAGAAACACCAAATGCTCTGCATTCAGCCTCTCCTCATCCTCAACTGACAACAAATCATCCGCCAAGGGTATCTGAAAGATCCCATGCCAGTAACTCCCGTACAGCAAATAGGGTTTCCCAGTGCTCTGGTCCGCGATAAACGATGCATCAATCGCATTCGACACAGTCAGCGGATAGGTATCAGAAAGAGGACCCTTTTCGGTATTAATCACTGCCCCGTGATCCGTCCACCCGCCCTGGTCAATCGAATCACTCGACGCAACCCCAATCGCACTATTCCTCACACCATTCTTACTAATCGTGTAAAAGCAGTAAAACCGGTTCTTCCACTGCACCGTCGTAGGCGCCCACGGCCTCGTGCGATTCTGCTTCTCGATCACACTAGGCCCATCCAACACAGTCCCGATCTTCTGCCATGGTCCGTCGAGACTAGATGCTTTGTGGATGGGCACGTGGACGCCGCCTTTGAAAAGGTAGAACTCGCCGTCTAGCTCGACGATGTTGGGGTCGTGGACTTGGATGTTGCCAAGGTTTGGTAAGGGGTAGTTTTTTGTTTCGGAGAAGATGTATGGTTCATTGGAGATGCGGACGGCTGGGATGGCGGCTGTCCATTGTGGTAATGTAGCGAGGATTAAAAGTATTGATAGGAAGAGCATGTTCTGAGACATGATCCACTGACTGCGATGCAGTAGAGAGAGGAAGAGACGAGAGGGAAAAAAGAAGATACATTCTTGGCTGGCAGTGACGGCATAAAAAGAAAAGAAACATGGCAGTGCTGCTTATCATGCGGATCATCATCACGTGACGATGCGGGATTTCCCCTGGCCAGATCCAGACCGCCAATTGGGTTAGCGGCCCACACGGCAGGACATTCTATAGTCTCTGATTGGCTGGGCGATGCTTGACTCGGCTTAAAATATCGCCAAGCTTTCGTCGCTGCCTGACGCTAGCCTGATTCGGTTCCGGCCCACCGCGGCTCATATGCGCCAATGACATGGCATTGCATAGGATTGAGCCTCACTGCTAGTATGGGGGGTGTGAAGTGTTCTTTGTACAGTACGGGGGCTGTGTGAACGGGATATCTGGATGCAACTAGGCTAACACAGCCTGCTCTGTTGAACCAATACACGGAGAATAATCGGACACGTCAAATCCCGCAGTTCGTGATTGGGTCCGTGTCATGTCCAAGCGAGGATCCGCGTTGATCGGTCACATCTGTCGATCATGAGTAATGGTGCGATTGACTGGAAGAATACTCCGTTGAGCGGGTATTAACAAGGTCGTGATATTATGTATGTGGTAGAGAGCACAAGTATGTGGTCACATTTTACATAGAATCCGTTATTCTCCCAAAGTGATCCCCGTCAGATCCTCAAAATCATATACATCCAAGAATGGGTCGAATTCGCCAGGAGGCTGTACCAGTCAGTAAAAGTAATATCAACAGAGTGACAGACGAAGAAAAACGCACCGTAATCCCCAAGCCACTCGCCTGCAAAAGCCCACTAAACCCAGGCGTCAACGAAGGAGCCAACGGCGGACCCGGCGTCAAAGTCGGAACCTGCACGTACGAGTCAGCAACAAGCGGTCGACACTCATCATGACAGGGAAACCAGCAAAACGCACCTGATTTGTCTGGAAACAGCCCATCCCCAACGGCCCCAAGTGCGCACAATTGGCATGGCGCATGAAAAGCGTCTGTGCGAATGTGATGACCCGGTCAATCACCTCTTGTTTGTACATGTTCCCTTGTGAGGGCCAGAGTTTTGTCTTGACTAATGCCAAGATTGTCGACATGAAGAAGTATTCTTTGGCGCCTTTGACGACAAGGAGCCAGCGGGCTTCGAGACACATCAAAATGGCTTCTGCTAGGGTGACTAGTGCTTCGGGGAATCCGAGGAGCGTTCGAGTTAGGGATGTGACGGAGCCTAGACAGTTAGAACAAAGCGGTTTTCAAGGGGCAATTGTGAGTGAGGACGTACCGCCACCACCATCTCCAACACTAGCATGAACTGCCTGACATATAGAGCAGAACGCTTGCATTGTCCAATCACCCGTGTTACACAGCGACAGAGACCGCGCCGTTTCGTGTAACCGTCGCTGCGTCGACAACATCATAGTAGCAACCTCCAACCGCGCCCGCGCAGAAGGAGTGAACAACGGTTCCTTAGGTGCCTCGATGGCAAAAGGCGTGTGAAGCGACAATAGACAATGCCCAATTCGGGTCTCCAGTAGTGCTCTTATCATGATCACCTTGTGTTGGGTTTGTAGATCGTCTGCGTCTGAAGTAGCCCACGTGGGGATCTTCGATAGATATCGGACAAGTTCCCAGTCCATGCGGAGGATCTCGTCGTAATGACAGCTGATGCGAGGGGTGTGCATTAGCTGACAGATCTTCAGGCGTAGCGGTAGCGACTGCGTCATTACTGTCTGGAACGAGCAGTCAGTCAACTCGCCAATCGGGTGGCTTTGGGGAAGCTCCGTGGTCGTCTCCTGGATTTCATTGTCATTAATGTTCAAGGCAGGTCCCGTGTCGTAGTCCGAGACCTGCGCCGTCGGGCACATTCCTCGATCCATAGACACCTGGAGATCTAATTCCACGATAGTAGTCCATATCCGACGTCGCATCTCCTTATTGAACACGGATATCTTGGTGTAGCGACTAGGATCACGGTGGTAGCCAGCCAGCATAGCCTGCTTGACCAATGTGCCAGTCGACAGCCATGCCTTGCTGCGTTTCATGCCATGACTATTCTGGGCAATAATCAAGAGCACATACAGCCGTAAGGCCGTGATCTCCGGGCGCTTGATGCTAGCATTCTCCAACCACTTCTCCGCATGCAAAACCCACTCGATAGCTGTATAACATTGCAGCGTGTCCTCACTCTTGGATTTGAGTACTTCGGGGTCCGCCAGGTTCCAGGTGCACGCTAAGACCAACATCAACTCGACAACAAACGCAGGCGAGACCAGGGTTGGGTTGTCCTTTTGTGCCCAGAAATGGTCGAGCTCACGGAGGAACGAAGGCACGTGGAGGATGCGATGGGTGGACTCGATGTAGGTCAAGTACAGAACGACGAGATCGTCCACCACGCGACGCGACGGCAATGATGCAACCAACGAGAATGTATCCGGAACTGGGAAGGGCGTGTTCAATGGGTATTTCTTCCATAGACCTCGTTTTACACGCTCCAGATCCGGTCGGACTTGGGCCATGTGGGGACTCGATACTCGAATGTCTTCTGCGAAGGATTTGATATCAGGGAACTACTCCATTAGTTAAATGCATTTTATCAGATCATCCCACGGGAAGCATACCTGAGCCATCACGTTGGCCAATATCCCCGACCCGTTAAATCGTGTCCTCGTCTCCTTCCCACGCATCATAATCCGCGGCGCCAGATCCAGCTGCTGCGACGGCGATGCCAACCCCATTTCCTCCTCCTCGTCCTGCTCGGGACTATAGTGTCCGTAGCCGCAGTGACTATAGTGGTGATGATGCAGCGGCGACAGATGCGTCGGCCCCGAGTGATGATGACTGTGGTGAGAAGACGCAGGATAGTACCCCGAATGCCCACTACTGCCCGGAGGATGGCGCTGCAGCACCTCAGTATTCACATACGAGTCCTGGTTGACTGCGGACTTGGGCGCACCCAGCACCGTCTCCAGAAAGCGATCTTTCTTCCCCTCGCATTCCGTGCGTCGTTCGGTCCCCGAGGTCTGCGCTTGAGCCCGAGAGGCCCAGCCTGTTATCGCCGAGTCCGGGGGCGTGTGGAGGGGAGTCCGATCTGCGAGTCGGGGCAACGATGCTGGATTGTGATTGGCATGGTTGTAATCATTGTTAATGGTTATTTCTGGCGCTGTGTTGGTGTTGCTGGTAGAGCTGGTGTTGGTAGCCGTCGTCGCGGTGGTCCCTGAAACTCCTCCAGACAACCCTCCAGATGCACCTCCAGCTGCTCCGGAAAACACCGTAGTCGCAGGGACAGTATTCGGCTGCTGCCAGAGAAAGCCATCCTCATAGGTACACTGCGCAGGGTTCTTGCTTTTCTGACACCGGCCGCAGATGGGATATTCGCGGTCGCAACGGAGCTTCCGGCTGCGACATTGCGTGCAGGCCATCGTACGGCGGCGCCTCTTTCTCGCACGAGGAGGAGGGTCGGAGGGGGGATCATGGCTGGGGATTTCGGTGCTGTCATTCATGATGGGTGCTTGTGATGTCTGAATTGAGCATTTTTCTTCCAGTTCTTTCCTTGCTCGTCGATTTTTCTTCCAGTTCTTTCCTTGCTCGTCGTCCCTTTTTCTCTGGCTGATCGTAGCGGCTCTTGATATCACGGGATTACGCGTGAGGTCCACCGGCTTAGATAACCAGATTGGGAAACGCCGTCCGGCAGAGTTTTTTGCGATTAGATTAGAGTAACTTGTATGATGACGGCAGAGCGAGTAGAATATAGAAAACAGTGTATGGGTGAGTGTGTTGGTGAGGTGTGGATGTGTTGCCATCGATACAGAATACAGATCGTTACTAGTCACTCAGGCGGTTAACTAGCTGATCGGCACAATACTCGTCAATCAACCCGTGCCTGTCATGTTTGGCATTAACCAGAATGCTGGAATTGATATGTCTGTATTGCTTTTTCTGGTGGGCCCTATCTACCACTGTACATCCAATACTCCGATCTACTGTTCTGTATAGCTTCAAGTGCAGCTACAATATGCCATGCTATTTCTGCCCAATGTCACCATCATCCTTCTGTCTCTCCCAATAATAACCATTCCTTCATGCCCGATCTATATTATTCTGCCTGTCGGAGAAGGAACGGCTCGGGGTATCGGTGTCGGTGATAGAGACTCGATGTCCGCAATTCCCCGGCTTATATCAAGCGCTTCGACCTCTCAAACGTGTTCTTTTTCAAATCAAAGCACTGTTAAAAAGTACCTGCCACCATGTTTCGTTCGCTGCTCTCGTTTGGTGGTGCCCCGCGGGAGCCGGAGTACATCTTTCCAACTGTCAGGCCAGAGGAGGATGGGCCGGATTGTCGTCAGGACTGTGCGGACTGCACTGTCAAGTATCCCAAGTTCAAGATTGATGAGTCTAAACCGTTGTATGGGCATATCAAGGCATACAGCACTCATGTTCTGGTTGCCACGGGGCAGTCTGATTGGATTGAGAAGGTGAAGAATGACAAGGGGAGTTTGATGGAGGCGTTTGCGCAGAATTCTTCGAGGTCTAAACACGGTGTACGTTTCCTCCCAGGACAGAGAAAGCCGTGCGATACTGACCTTTCCAGAAAATCATGGTCTCCGCATCCAACCTGCAAAGTCCCGAGGACCCTGTAGAGTCAGACGCAGACTCTGACGCAGAGAAAAAAAGCACCGTCCTACTCCTCCCCTCATTCACCTTCATCGATTCCGTCCGCTACACCGACGTCCCGGAGCTAATCGACCGCTTCATCAACTCATCCCCCGACCCGCAAGCCAATGGCCACGACGGTACTCAAATGACCCCCCGAGCCTGTCCCCACGACTATGTCATCCTGCTCTGCTCCCACAGACGCCGCGACGCCCGTTGCGGTATCACCGCACCTTTAATCAAAAAGGAACTTGAACGCCATCTGCGACCTCTGGGTCTATACCGCGACGACAGCGACGAAAGACCCGGTGGTGTTGGGATTTATTTCGTGTCGCATGTTGGTGGGCACAAGTACGCCGCGAACGTGCTAGTGTATCGCAAGCAGGAACAGCAGATGATCTGGCTTGCCAGAGTGAGGCCGGAGCATTGCGAGGGAATCGTTCGGTATACCGTGATGCAGGGCAAGGTTGTGCATCCCGAGTCACAGTTAAGGGGAGGATTCGATCGGTTGCGGGGAGTGACTAGCTGGTGATGCTGATATTCTGCATAGCGGTCCTGCATATACATAAAGTCTTCATAGTTCTTATCCTAATAATAGAATCCATTGTTCATTGCCATACCTTGGTCAATCGGAAGAATCCCAAAAAGGAAAGTTGGATAAAGCTTCGACGCGGGCGTCACCGCGTCAAAAGTCACGCGTCGCCGAGTCACGTTTCCCACTCCGCGACTTGCACAGAACTGATTACCAATCTACATATCTTCAATCGCATTGATCTGGATATCTTTACTATATACTCTGTCTGTCATGCAAAATGGCCACCGCTACCCTCGCGGCTACGGATCTCCGCGCTGAACTGAAGGAATGGGAGCGCGCTTTCTCGGCTGCCAATGGAGGGAGAAAGGCCGGACGGCATGATATTAAAAACAATCCTGATATTGGTATACTCGCTGGATATACTCAATCAGAGAGGGCCTCGCTGCTAACACTAACCAGCCGCCAAATACAAAGCCTACGGTCGAATGAAAGCCCTCGAGTCCGCAGCCGACAAAGATAAGCACCACGACCAGAACGAAAGCACACTAGAAGAACGCCCCAAGAAGCGGAAGCACACCTCCCCTACCGGTCCCGGACATGAACAATCCAACGCCGCTACTCCCCGGAAATCAAATAAAGGAATCTTCGCGACCCCTTCACGACCACGAGTAAACCATCCCGCCGATCTAGATCCCTACGACTCCCCCTCAGTGTTACGCCGGCTCTTCAGCCCGAGTACGCATCAGCAATCGACACCGCTCAAAGCTGCCGTTGGACCTACACCGCAGCGTGATGGGAAGGCATTGGGTTTGTTCGATCTCCTGTCTGAATCTGGGGGTAGTACTGCGACACCGTCTGCGACTCGGATAGCCAGTCTCCAAGGAGCTGCGGTCCAGACACCATCTAGACGAAACCGCATGGAGACAATCACCGAGGAAGACGAGGAGGGAGAAGAAGAAGAAGAAGAAGAAGAAGAAGAGAACCCCCGCGGAGGACGAACGCCCGCATCATCAGGGAAAAAACTGTATCTGGAAAATCTATTCGCGACACCCACAACGATGAAATACGCCGCGATGGTAGAAGACGAGGAGGACCGCAAGCCACTCGCGGCCAATGTTTACGCGGCTGCAGAGGCTGCAGTATCAGCAAACAGGAGAGTAGCTGGTCCGGGCGAAACACCATCGTTCCTACGACGCTCGAATGCGGGACGATCATTTAATGCCATTGATCCGTCGACCGGTGGGTTGAGCCCGATTGCTGCGCGCAAACCACCGCAGTTCGTTGGGAAGGGTCTTTCGGCGCTCGTGCAGGGGTTACGGGATATGGAGGAGGAGCGGATGGAGGACGACATGGATGTATTGCGGGAGATGGAAGCGGAGCAAGGTGCCATGGATAATAACGAGGTCGATGTGGAGGATAGCCAAGCAGGTGACGGCGCTGGTCGGAAACCGTATAAGAAGAAGGGTCAGAAGAGGTCTACACGGCGCGTCCGTATGAAGCCGGTCGTTGTTCCGAAGGCGCAGACGAAGTCGACAGAACCGTCTGGAGACGATGAGGAGGAAGATGAACAAGCCGCGATTCCGGAGACTCAATTCCAAGGACAATCTGAAAACCACTTCTCCGAAGATGACGATGCCGACGACGCCTCCCTACACAGCATCTCAGAACCCGAACTAGAAGACTCAGACCCCGACTTTGACGAACCCGTTACGAAAACCAAGAGTTTCGCCGAGAAGATGAGAGAAGCCATATCCGCAGACTCCAAGAACAATCCACAAGAGTCATCTCAATCATCCGAATTGGCAAAAGCGAAGGCAAAGCAAAAAGAGAAGGAAAAGAAAGACAAGGAGAAGGAAGAGAGTGCTAAACCTCGCCCGCGCAAGGTTAACCCTGAGGCGCATGCGAATTACCGCTCTCTTAAGATTAGAAATAAGAATACTAAAGGACGGGGCGCTGGTCGCTTCAGGAGGAGATAGTTAGGACGTTTATGAGGGATGATTTCGCATTCTTGTTCATTAGAGATACCAGGTTTAGTTAGTATATAAGGCATTATTCATAGCATAATCAGATCTATCTATTCGTCGCGACGTGACATTCTATACTGTACATTTAATCAGGGATATACCTGTCTCGTGCGGACTGTATTCGTCGCGCTTGTGTCAACGCATCTCGCGACCTCCCCCGATCATATGGTCTTCTTGGGGAATATGGCTTCGATACCCTCCCACGCCCAGAGCGCCTATCTGGTCCAAACACAGGAGTCGAACGACGATCAGGCTCAGGCCCTCGCGGACCTGGACCTCTCGAAGGTCTCCCTACCGTATCCTCATACTGCACATTGCGATCCCAGTCCTCGAGAGACATATAAGGACTCCGCAACCAAGACGACAGCTCATGCAGAAACAACCGAGCATTATCCCTTCCCAAAAAGTCGCGCAGTAGTTCTTCCGCCTGCCCAGCACTTCCTTTCACATCGACTGTGCGGAGGATTGCAATGACATACTCGAGCAGGAACTCGGCGTTGTTTCCGCGGCGGTTTTCTAGTCGTTGTTGGCCGGGACGGGCTACTCGGTTATTGCGACTAGGGCCTGGTCCTTCGTCTTCTTCTTCGGGATCGGGGTTTAAGAAGCTGAATACCCGCAGTTCGCGCCGGATCCATTTTCTGGCGCGCGATACTAGTTGTTCGTCGCGGTTGAAGAGCTCTGGTGTTAACTCGCGGTATTGCGAGAGGCGATTCGAGCCGACTCGTAGGGAATATAGCTGGTTGCGATAAACATGTCTTCGTCGCAGGAGGGGGTCATCTGGTTCTGGTGCTCGGGGGCGTTGCGCTTCTCTGGGAGGACGGCGGCCGCGACGGAAATCCGGTCGATGTGGACGATGCGACGGAGGTGCAGTTGTAGACGTAGGAGCAGTGGGAGGAGCCGGAGGAGGTAACTTGTAAACTTTGGGACCTTCAGCAGCGTCTAGGTCGTATTTCACCGAAATAACATCCTTCTTGCCTGCGTCCGCGTTAGAACCCGTCTCCTCAGTCCGCTGGGTAGATATGAGATCATACACAGAGGGCAACTCGGCCGCTGTTCCAACCAACTCAACAAGCAGAGAAAATCAAAATTCGCATGTCCGCATGGTATAGCTATTCCCGGCTCTGCAATCGCATCCAAGCATATCACACACGGATTGGCCGCTCCTTCCTCTTCCGCGTTTTCGTTCCGGTGGTTCTGGTGCTGTTTCTTCTCCTGCGCTACTTCCTCCAGCGTCCTTTGCAGAATCTCCTGCCGCAGCTCGACATCATCAGGCATCAGACATACACAGCGCTAACAACAGATATCCTCGCGAGACGGTGAATGTGTAGTGACAGTCCATGCTGTGGCGGAGAGTGAATCCAAGTTGCCCCCAATCACGGTCACGTTTTTGGCGTCGTCTTATGGCAAAATCTCCCCGACCGCCCGCGGCCAAATTGACCCATGACTGCAAAGGCGCAGAACAGTGACCATACAACGAAGACAGCTACGACGATAAGCAAATGCTCTGACGAGAACGGGAATTCCCTCGTGCCGGATAAGAGGGACGCAATGAAGTCCGCCAAAGCAGTCGTCTCTGAGAACCGGTATGCTGCTGGTTTAGACCCTCCGCAGCTACCTTTGCGGACGACAACGGGTTTGAAGAGGTGGTCAATTGCGAATCGCGAGTTGCCAGGTGAGCTCCTTTATTACTTGACAGATAGAGTGACTTGCTAACCGGTCGTGTCGGGCAGCGACCTCGCTGGTAAGAGCTATTCATGTGTACGATTTCGACAATACATGTAAGTGCTCCGGGCTTATTGCACTCAACGATACTGACATAGGTCAGTGTTCTTGAGCCCCCTCCCCAACCCCCAACTATGGAACGGCCCGACTATCGGATTCCTACAAGCATACGAGAGCTTCGCCAACGGAGGATGGTGGCACGATCCGAATCTCCTCGCAGCTACCGGAGAAGGACTGGAGAAAGAAGAACCACGCGCCTGGGAAGGCTGGTGGAATGAGCATATTGTGTGATCCTTCGGACGTCCCTTCCGGTATGGGCATATTCACTGACTTGTGTCAGGTACGGCTGGTCCAGCTGAGCATGGAGCAGAAAGATGCACTCACGGTTCTTCTGACGGGTCGGAGTGAGAACGGCTTTGCTGATCTCGTCCGGCGTATGGTGGATAGTAAGAAGCTGGAATTCGACCTTGTCTGCCTCAAGCCGGAAGTCGGGCCCAACAATGAGCGATTTGCAACTACCATGGAGTTTAAGCAGGCGCTTCTTGAGAATCTCGTTCTTACCTATGAGCAGGCTGACGAGATTCGCATTTATGAGGACCGTGTAAAGCAGTAAGTTACGCCTATTGATTGTGAGTGAAATTGTCTCTAACTCAAGCAGTGTCAAACGTTTCCGGGAATGGCTTGAACAGCTTGATCGGAGATTACCAGCTCTACAAAGCACTGGGTCGAGGCGCTTCCTCAATTATGACGTGATTCAGGTAGCTGAAGGTTGCACGTATCTCTCCCCTGTAGTCGAAGCTGCTGAGGCACAGCGCATGATCAACTCTCACAATACCATCATCTCACGCAACCCAAGCCTCAACATGACCAAGTCGCCATTTGGCCGACTTTGCATAAAACGCACCATTTTCTATACTGGGTATCTAATCTCCAACCCGGACTCGAATCGCTTGATTGATCAGTTATTGCTCCCAAACCTGCCCCACGGGCTTGCTGATTCCAATGATCTCAAATATATGGCTAACAGCATACTAATCACTCCCCGCCCTGCGCCCCGGTCCATTCTGGACAAGGTTGGCGGGATGGGCAAGAAGCTTAGCTGGCAGGTTACTGGTACGGCAGTGTATGAGAATAGGGTTTGGGCAGCTCGTTTGACCCCTATACCTGCTCATGAGAAATACTACACTGACAACCCGTATCCTATTGTCGTCTTGGCGGTGCGCAGAGGCGCCCGTCCTATTGACGCAGGAAAGATTCAAAACTGGAACCCGGTGCCAGCTGATCGGGCATTGACACTTGACACAGTGGTTGGCGAGAAAGTCGTCCTGCGCGTGGAAGAAGAGATTCCCAATGAAGGTGAATGGGAAAGCCAGTTCACCAACAAGAACAATAAGAGACGTCACCAGCAGGAGCGTGAAGGGGACACCTTATACCCACAATCGCGCCAGCAACCCAATGGCTATACTGGGCCGTCACCCAATAGGCCGCGCCACCACGACGATGGGCCCCGTCGTGGCGGGTATCGCGGTCGAGGACGCGGGAACGGGCCACGGGGACGAGGCTCTAACCGGGGACGTGGTAGAGGCCGTGGACGGGATACCGGTGCCCATCCGTTCTACAAGTCGCTTGATGACTATGGACATGAAGGAGGATTCGACGACAAGCCGGGATCGGGTGTGATGAATTACTAGCCTTTGGTTCACGACTCTTCTTTTTTATTTACATTTTGGCTGGTTTGCGCGTTTAATCTACGCTTGCAAGTTGTTAGAGTCTGTATCTTTATTCAGTGGGCACGGCGTGTGTATTCCAGGCGTGGTTGATATTTGATGTTGCATATGCTATATAAAACTGCTTGTATTCAGAAAGTTGATATCGGTCATATTTCAAGCCAAATAGTCTTGTATTTTGAACGCATTTATGGTTTCTGAATGATGCTATAGACTCTTTCTAGTGACAACTCAGATTCCTTGCCCAATCACGATTGACAGTTCACCAACCAATATTATACGAGATACAGCTGCTGTTGGTCACAGCATGCCAGCTCAAGTTCCAGAACCTACCTCCCTGTCTATAATCTATACTGCCGATATCTTCTTTCTGACCTACACCAACGTAGTGGTTTACATCTTCACCACTCTATCTCGACCATCAATCCCCAACAACCGCCTAACAAACCTCCCTGGATCCTCTCTAGCCTTTTCAAACACCCCATCAGGCTCCTTGAACCTCCATAAAACAACTCCATCAGGACGCACAAGCACAGCGCCATTCTTCTCAATCCCATTAAGCCCCGCCCAATCTACCTCTCCCGGTCCCGGGGGAATCTCTACAGCGACCTCAACGTGCACCCAGTCACTTTGCAATGCCATCCATGGCTGAGCAGCCGTTGTAACGAGAACACATTGATTCTTCCCGCCAGGATTCATCACCAGATCCCTCGTTGAAACCCGCACACCCTCTTTTAACACCCACGCGTGCGGGAGATGATGACCGGGGATCGCAGAGGGGTGGTAAGTCGTGATATCGAATTCACCGTCTTCTGTTAATTGTCCTCCGTGGCGCGTTCTAGCGCCTTCGTTATCGACATCACAGCTAGGATAGAACCAGCCAACTTCAAATCCCAGAGCGCTGAATTCGCGACCTAGGATCCTCTGCGCATTTGCTATGTTCGTCCGCAGTTCATCTCCATCGGGGTTCATCTTGTCGAGATACACCTGCAAAGAACGAACATTATCTTCTGGTGACGCATCAGGACTAATCCCCAAAGCACGATCAACGACGAGCGTATGCTGACGAAAGTCCGAAAGACTAGTATGAGCGACCTGGTGCGCCAGCGGCTTGCGCTCTTCCTCGTATGTATCCAGCCATTCATGCAGTTTTTTCTGTTCCCTTTCATCGCGAGCGTTTAGGGCAATGCCCAGCTTCCAGGCTAGATTCTGCACATCTTGAACACCAGTATTTAAGCCCAGCGCGCCCCAAGGTGGAATCCGATGCGCAGCATCACCGACGAGAAATACTCGACCACCTTTACTGCGATACCGCTCCGCGACAACGGCGTTGATGTTCCAATGGCTTATCGATTTCAATTCCACGTTGAGTCCCGGGATCTTGAGCGTCCGATGGAGACGCTCTAGCATAGCACTTTCATCAAAACCACTCGCCTTTTCATGAGGTAGCAACGCACAAGCGAATATCCACTCCTCTGTCTCAGACGTACTCGGATACGGCCCGACATGGTACATAAACCCCGTCCGAATACTTCCTCCCAGCTCCGGATCAATAAACCAAGTAATCAGCGCGTGCGGGTTCGGATGATACCGACTAATCGGTGCCCTAATATGCGCAGAGACCATGCTCGCAATATCCCGCTCCCCCTGCATCTTAATCCCGAGTGTATCGGCGACAAGACGGCCTCCGTCTGCTGCAATGACATACCGCGCTTCTTCAACAACCTCTTCCTCTTCCTCTTTCCCATCATTATCAGATGGACTTGTATACCTCACACGCACACGCACCCGATCATCAAGTTCTTCAACCCCGGTCACCTCCGCACAATTCCTAACCCCACCCGGACTCACCCCCCTCGCCCTCGCCCGTCCAAGCAACACCGGCTCAAGCCGTATCTGCGGACAAATCGTATACCCCACCGGACTCGCCCTCCCATACACCCCTTTATACCTCCCACCACCCCACGCATCCCTCGTAAACACCTCCCTCCCAGTCCCAGTCCCAGTCCCATTCCCATCCGGCCCCACACCCAGACCCAGACTCGTATACCAACATGTCTGCGAGACGGTCTCCGGGGGCGCGGATACATTGAGTATATCATTTTGCAGACCGAGCGAGCGGAAGTATTCGATTGTACGGGCGTTTAGGCCGACAGCTTTGGGGAAGATGGAGGTGGAGGGGTGTTTCTCGAGCAGGGTGTGTGGGATGGATTGGTGGGAGAGGGAGAGGGAGGTTGTTAGGCCGGTGGGGCCGCCGCCGATTATTAGGATTTGGTGCATTTGTTGCTTTTTGGTTTGTGGGTGTTTGTATGGGTATATGGGAGAGGTAGAGTGGTTTGAAGGGAGGGGGAAGGGGAGGATAATATAGTTAGTATGTCCAGGGCAGCAGCAGCAACAGCAACAACCTATATGTACATTAGGATATTATACAGGTCTATTGCATAGGGAGTTTGGAGTGGAGTTAATCTGTAGATATCGAATCTCATTGCTTGTTCTTTTCGGCTGAATACATGACAATTCACAGCCTTTCCCCGCATGTCTGATCCTCAGCTGTGCTCATTCGAGAGACGACGGGGAGTGTCCTTGCTTGGGGGCAGGGATCGTTGACTTGCAACAATTGGCTGAGATGTGATGTTTTCAGATGCTTAAGAGAGCACGAGCAGACTACTGTAGTAATATTCAAGTCTATATATAAACCAAACCAGAGTATGATCACCAGACAAATTCACATTCTGAGACTTGCATTTATCAATTCGTCTCGGGATATCTCACAAGCCCAATTCCAGTCCAGTCCATTTCCCATATCCATCCATTATCCATCCAAATAACCATAAACCATAAACCATAAAAATAAACATAAAGCGCAAAACAAAGGGGGAATAAATCATCAAACACGTCAATTTTTATACATAAAACATAGAAACGGAGAAGAAAAGAGAAAATCAAGGACATCAACGAGACGAATCGAATAGATCATGGCAGATATTCGTCTCGTGTTGGGGTTATCATAAAAAGGAACCGTTTCCATATCCCATTCAACATATTATGTCGTAGCGGTTCATGTCGAAAATCAAAACCAAGCGTAATAACAAACCGGGGTGTAAAAGTAGTTCGGGGGAAAATAAAAAAAAAAAACGAACGTCGTCCCATATCAGATGCGGCATTGGCGTCGTGTATAGTTGGATTATGCTTCTTCTTCATCGTCCGTCAATTGCCGGATGAGCCTGATACTGAGGATCATCACCAGCAGGCCTATTGTCGTCACCACCATTAAACCGAATCCAAACCAGCCGAGGACCATGGCAGATGAGCCGACGCCGCTCTTTACGCTGCCGTTGCCCATGTCTTGCGCTATGGTACTGGCTGCCACGGACGCTGTATGTTGCCATAGCACTGAGACAAGGATGAAGACGGACGCGATGAAGATGAGTGCCAATGCAACTTGCGAGACCGCTCGTGATGGGAACGGCTTTACTTCCTTCTCTGAACCGGTATCGTCGACCTCCTCGTGCCATCCGGGGAAAGTGGCGAGGAGAATAAAGCAGAAGAATGCCAGGATAACGGCGATGATTCTATTCGACGTTAGTCATGCAGGCAGATATGTATGTAAGAAAGAGCACATACAGCAAATACGGGAACACGACGGCATCTTTAAATGTGGCCGCAACCCAAATCAAGTTCAACGGATCTTGGTCGACGGTGACAACCTCCGCCAGCGCTGTCGCGTTCGAGTTGCAGATGTATGATCCTCCGTCGGGCTGGATGCAGATTCCAAAATACCCTACACGAACCTCCATCTCTGCACCTCCCACGATGTTCGCTGTTGCCGTGACCACACCGGGGTCCACCTGGGCAAGGTTGAATGTAGGCTTGTAACGCTCGTAGTACATGGAAATAAGGAAGATGTCGGGGATTTGCGGCGACGACGACGAGCATCCGGCTAATAATAGAGCTAATGTGACATGTTAGCTGCACCCTCACACCTCACACCCACGTGGACGTCGAGCATATCTTACATAGCAGAATAATTGCAACGGCAATGATAATCATCAGAACATGGTGGTAGCCGACCATGGGAATGAACCCTAGCGCCATGTTAGCATTCTTCGAATCTGTTACCCGTCATGCCAAAGTGAGATAAACATACGGGCGAACCCTTGGGCAATGTTGATGGCCATGTTGTCGGATGGTCGTCACTCCTTTCTCCTTTCTACTCTTTCTTTAACGGGTTACTCACTTCCCGGATCCCCGAGAAGGAGAGATCGAATCGAGTTGCTGGTCACGATAGTGGGCGAAGAGATCGAACAACTGGTCACCTCGTGGAGCCGGTCAAAACAGCGGAGCCAGTGATGTCGGACAGAGATAACAGCAGGTTGTACAGAGGAATGCCGGGACAACGTGGAATGGAATGTGGAGGACCAGGTGTTGTCTGGACTAATCGATCAAAGGAATGCAGTCCTTCTCGACCTGGAAAAAAGACCGAATCTTGTCAGGCACACACAACAGAATCAATAATATGCAAGCCAGACCGCCAGAGACGCAACAGCAGCACAGCAGCAGCAGGAGAGCAAACGGAAGCAAAAAACCGAGAAAGTGAGAAAAGAAAAGAGAACAGAGGAAGAGGGAGAAGGGGAAAGGGGGAGAGAATGGGAGAAGAGATGGTAAGTGGGCAATCCCCGTCACACTTAGCCCGTAATCCTGGACCGACCGTCCTTCTGAGTTTGCATCGATTGACCTGGAGTGGAGGGATTATTGTGGTGGCTGGTATGCGTGTTCGTACCTGACTGACTCCCCTCTAGTATAGAAGGAGGCTGGGCCAACCGCCTTTTGTTTACGGCGGTCTGGTTTCCGGGTAACCGCCCCTGACCGCCTGCTGTTTCAGCACTAGCACTAGTCCTTATTCGGATAGATCTGGGCGCTAGAGCCAATTAGGGTTGGTTCCGGCGATACTGTGGGCCCGGTGCCACCGCCTATCGTCACGTGCCTTCCCCAGCCCCCGATTTATCAATCTTTTTACTGCTGCTAATGCGACAAAATAACATGGAGTGATCTTCTGTTCTAAATTGAGTACTTGTATGCATCGTGGGCCTATGCCCCTTGCAAGCTCCCTTGGCACCGTCTGAATCAACGATCCAGCTTAGATACAGTAACAAAATGCCTAACAATGTCCAAGATAACCTACTTATACCCCGCGCAATGCAAAACCATACAAAATGATTGTAAAAAAACTGTCCAATAAACCCCCAAAACTCCGTTCACTTACAATGCTGAAGTATCCATATACAATGCTCCTAATCTGTCCCCGATCCGGTAAATGAGAACTGTTTCAGATCAAGTGAAACCGGTCCCTGGCTAGCGCCGGAGTCATTGGCGTCGTCCTCGCTTTCGTCCTCGCTGTTGGGGATGATCATGTCTTCGCTTCCCTGAGCTCTAGAGACTATGGGCGCATCCAGATGCTGATTTGCTGCGCTACAGGTGGAAAACGTGGGCGGAGGCGGAACAGTCTTGCTGCCAGGAAGAATCATGGACCGGGACCGGGAGAGAGCGCTCTGTCCAAGGCGCTGCAAGGGTGTCGATCGTTGTCGTCGTGTTGGGCTTCTGCGGGGCCCCAATAAGAGATCCGCAGGAGATGTTCGGGGCGATTGAGCGTCCATTGCCCCAAGGGAAGGCTTCCTGGAGATACCAGGACTGTCACCCGGCTTGAAGGCAAATTTGGAAAGTATAGATGTATTCTGTCGTTCGACGTGATAATTCAATACTTGATGGAAAGTTTTGCTGTCTGAGTCGGCGCTCACAGACTTTTCGGGAGTAGACTCGGGAACGGTATCCTCAGGAATGGTAGTCTCAGAAACGGTAGCGCTTTCAAAAGACGCTTCCTTTTGACCTTCATCTGCTGGCAACGCGACAGGAGTAGCAGGGGTTGGCGCCACCAAGCCAGCTTTTCGTTGATCGGCCGTTTTGCATGGCGTATCGATCTCTTTCGATGCAGATCCATCTGGCTGGGTAGGATCCGGGAGTTCAGACATGATATCCTCAGCACTATCGTCGGAGAAAACACCAATGGTCGACTTTCGCGCTTTCTCAGACTTCATGCTCTTCTGCCCGCTGGGACTCGACTCTCCATCTTTGTGCACGAAGAACCGACTGCGGCAGTTTGCGAGAGTTGGCAAGGGCCCTTCCTCGGCTTCAGCACAAAGCCGTTGTCGCTTTGCTGGCTGAAAGGTTGAGGCCTTCGAAGCCTGGGCCAGGAAAGAACTGCGTTCTGCACTTCTTGCCAATGGGCTTGAAACTCGTGTGGTTTGAGAGCGACGGAGAGAAGGCGCTGACCTAGCGGCATTTAGCCCTGCGGGTGCGGGGCTGCTGTCCCAGGAGCTGTTTGCATAGCGTTCGAGGAGCCGTTGCTGGCTCGGCGATGGTGTAAGACTGTTTGGATCCAACTCAGCCAAAGGCATCCTTTTCGGAGTGAAGAAAGTGCTAATTGGTTTGTTCGGTTTCGGTTTCAATTCAGCTGAAGAGCCAAGGGTCTGCCGGCGTTGGATGCCGAGCACGGGTCTGCTCGGGGCAAGTGGCTTCAATACAATCGGCTCCTTGGTCGTCGGATCAAGATCCCCACGGGCCACTCCTACTGCAATGTCTGCATCGACGTCACCGCCAATATATGGCAGTTCGTCTAGGTTGACATCCTCCTCAGGCGGGGTGAGAGCCATTAATTTCCCAGCTTTCGGGCAGAACACCCTTTGATAAAGAAACGTGAGTTCGGCTTGTTTGAAATTGTCGAGATAATCGGCGGGAACACGGTACTGCCCTTCGAACTGAAGCATGCGAAGGGCCTTCTCCACGTTCTTGTATTTTCGAATGCATCGATAGGCGGTTTTCAATCCGAGTCGCGCAATGTTGGGTAGATAGTCACAACCGCTGAGAATGCACATCCGTCTGAAGTCCGCATCCGTCCATCCGATCAGACTGACCTCACGACAAGCTGTAAAGTCCGCCCTGTTGATCTCGATACAGTCACCGTGCTGGTCGAGTTTGGATAGTAGCCTCTTCGCACCAAAGACAAGAAGATCGGAGTCTTCGGAGATAATCCCGTCGATCATACCATGGCGCTCCAGATACACTAGCTGCGCATCAGCCTCGTATGGTGCCACGACATACTGCACGTTCATCTTCTTCAACTCCTCGATCAATTGGCGGGCCATGTAGGGGGTCACGTCCACCGCCTTTTGGAACTCTTGATATGCCTCCGCCATTCGTCCTTTGCGTTGAAGCTCCAACCCAAGAGCCTTGCTCTGCTGACGTCGTTGGTGCCGATCAGACTCGGTCCCGGACTTGCTCGGTAGATCATCGCCGTCGAAGACAAGGTATGGCGTGACGCCAAAGTAAAGAAGCATGCGGACACGATTTAGGACGAAGTCGATATGCCTGTCTCATCAGCTGCATGACCACGAAACGCATGCACCAGGGAAGATCATACTTAGTCGTAGGCTTATCAAGCACCAGATCCACTGCACATGCAACTGTACCCCGGTGCAGCCACCCATACGCATCTACCCCCAGGGTCTGGCCACTGAACTTCTTCAAGTGGCATGGTTTCTGGATCGATTTGAGAAGACCATGGAGACCTGCACCTGTCAGCGCTCTCTCTCACAGCACAGCACCAAATAATCATCTCACCTTTAATGCCCATGATTGTGGGCCTATTGCAGGATCAAGATGGTCTTCGTCTGGATTACCTGCACAGCAGGAACGGGCATGAGGAGTAAAGCTCCAAAACAGGCGCAAAAACAAAAGGGGACGTTCACAAGCAAACGAGACAAAATAGTCCAACTCCACTGGCCCAAGCACAAACCAACCCCAAACGACGGCCAGGACAACAAGGTTGGAATGTTGCACTTCTTTCAGGCCGACGCGCAGACGCGATGCCTCCCTCTTTGGGAAGCCGTGCTATCATTGGTCGTCTCCGAGCGGTGTTGATAGCCGCTGACACCGCCCTACTATTCTGCCAGCGGAAAGAAACGACGAAAAAGGAAGAAAAAATTTCGAGGAACAGTTCGAGTTCATATTTCGTCCGAGTCGTTCTCGCGTTGGTGAGAATCGGGATATAGTCACCATGCCCAAGTCATTCAACAAGGTACACAAGCAAATTTCGAAAAAGCGGGGGGTGCTTGAGGGGCTTCATGAGAACAGTCGAGATGCGAAGAGATTGCACCGGGCGAATTCAAGAGACGATCGAGTGGCTCGAATGCAGACCAGAATGGCTAGAGGGCGGAATTCATACCGTATGCTTTCTTTGCATCATTGTCTATGAAGCGCTCTGAACTAACATGCCATAGTTGAGCGCATACTCTACTTCCAAGAGCATGTCCCCGAGGGATCAGGGCCGTTCTCCGACGACGACATCAGAGAATTGGTGACAAGGTGCGTACCTACGCTCTACGTGTAGAGTCTTCGTACACTGAGCGACAATCGCTGACTGCGCTTCATAGACACATCAACCGCGACGTCCCCGAGATCGAGCAATTACAACACGAACGGCGCAAGGGTCGTCCGCCATCGAAGCGTGAAGAGGCTTTGCTACAACGCACCGACGCTGAGAATAAAGAGCTGAAGACCGGGTTCTGGATGCCTGACCTGAGCAACGAAGATGTGGTGAAAGCGCTTCCCCGGTGGAACCAAGTCTGGTCGAGTCTCAGTGCGATGAAGTTTATCCGGTTTACGTCTGACGGCGGGAAACAAACCTCGACATTCCCTCCGAAGGGTCTTTCTTGATTTGTTCATTTGTTCCTTTTCGAAAACGGTGGCTTTCGTTGATATCCATACTGCTATGATGCGGAGTATATGATTGATGGGACATAGACGGCGTACAAAGGTTCATTATTTCCAGACTGTATGAAAATTATCATGCCATTGTAAATAAATGACAAGCCAAATATAATAAGATGAGAGAAAAGCCCTTTGACTGCTAGTTGTTGTCCGTACTATATACAGTACATTTTAGCAGTGGCACTGGCGTCAGTTCTTGGCGGACGTTAACATCATAGTTTTTGCCGCACCCATCCTCCACTCTACAACCCGACACTCTCTTCTTCCCCTCCAATACCAGCTCTTTTATTATCTTTACATATTCTTAAAAATGCTCTCCCTCCGCACTCTCGCCCGCTCGGTGCCTCGCACTGTCTCCCGCTCCATCGCCAGCTCCGCGCCGTCCGCTCTGCGTCCTGGATCGACCATCCCCAAGTCCCTGTTCCAGTCGCAATTGAAGCAGGTCGCAAAACCCTCGTACGCTGCTTTCTCGACCTGCCGCGCTTTCAGGCAGGCTGCTGAAGGTACGACATACCCAATTTGCTTGGATGTGGAAGCTGTAACGGAAAATTTTTCCAAGCCGGCAGAAGCTCCAGCGCTCCGTCATGGACTCAAGCTGACAATATGATCGTTCTTCGTTGTTAGGTGACGTTGAGCTGGTTGCTAAGCTTGAGGATGAGCTGAGCCACGAGAAGGCTTCCGGTCTGAACGACCTGGAGACCTCCGTCCAGAACATCCAGTATGTTCTTCAGAACAACTCTTTCGAGGTATGCGCAGTCAACAACAGATCTGATATGGTGAAACCTTGGTGTTAATGACAAGCAGGTCAAGGATGTTCCCGGCGAGCAGGAGGTTGTGTTGACCAAGAAGTTCAACAACGAGGAGTAAGTCCCTTCATTCCCTTCCCCCGGTAGATATCCGACTCTAACGAGACCTCACCCTAAACAGGATCCGTCTCACCTTCACCGTCGCCGACCTCCAGAACCTGACCGAGCAAGAGGAGTTCGACGACGCTCTTGGCGACGAGCTGGACTACGAGGGCGGCCACCAACCCGTCAACCAGGGCCGTGGTGGTAACATCGCCCAGCACGCCGAGGACCGCGTCGCTCCCTCCGACCGTGAGATGGACCCCTTGGACCGTGATGTCGAGCCCAGCTTCCCTGCCCGCGTCAACGTCACCATCGAGAAGCCCGGCAACGGCGCTCTTCTGATCCAGACCGTCGCCCAGGACGGTCTCTTCCAGATCGAGGAGGTTTCCTACTTCCAGAAGCCCGACCTTGCCCACGCCCAGACTGCCGAGAAGGACTGGGCTAGACAGAGCCTCTACGCTGGTCCTCCTTTTGAGAACTTGGATGAGGACTTGCAGACTTTCTTGGAGCGTTTCCTCGAGGAGCGAGGTATTAACGCTGAGCTTGCCAACATGATCCCTGACTATATCCAGGTCAAGGAGCAGAAGGAATACGTTCGCTGGCTCGAGAGTGAGTGCCCACCGTACCATTATCCGATGCTTGATCAGTTAGCTAACAGAACTACAGACGTCAAGAATTTCGTCTCTGCTTAAATGCGCCATGAGTCGATACGATAATACACCTCTCAACTCTCTAACCCCTCGAATCTTGTAATCGCTATTATGCCGCAAAATTATCCTCACTTGATTTGTTATGTTTGTCGACATGTGTACCAATAGATATGAATTTGATGTATATGCATTCTCATCAAGTCTTCCAGTAACATTATTGTAATCTCGCCTGCCCTTAATGTAAGAGGAAATTGCAAGTAAAATTATAGCAGTTCATTTGCATTCATAAAATAATATATCCTTTATCCCTGAATATAAACACAACACCAACGCCATGACCCTGAAGTCCTCGAAACCGCTAAGAAAAACCCAAAAGAGACTCAAAATTCCATACTCTCAGACTTAACCTCAGCGCCCTCTTCATTCCGCTCTCGTTTCCCAGTCCGCTCCTCCTTAAGCAGTCCCGCAATAAACGACCGGAAGTAGTCAACATACGGTTTCAGGCTGGTCTTCTCATAATCCTGCAACTTGCGACTCCCCCTCGCATCAGAGCCGTCGGGTACACTCCCCTCCGGCTCAGCAACCTCAGCGCCTGCGCTGCTCGAAGGGTTCGCTGCATCCCAAGCGTCAATCTCAGAAAGTAACTGCGATACCGTTGGCACGGAGAGGGGGTCGAATTGCTCGGCCTTCCGGCCGTCGATGGGGACACAGACGCGGCCGGTACCCGGGTGGATGACGAAGGGGCTCTTGAGCAAGTGGATCATTTTCTTGCTGACTTCCGAATCGAGACGTGGGTAGGTGTATTCTAGGACGATGTCTTGTTTTGCGTTCTTGAGGGAGGTTGTGTTGAGGGATTTGCTCTGACCGGATTCTGCGAGTGCGTCGATGTCGGCCCATTTGTTCTTGCTGGAGCGGCCGGGTGACGAAGCCCATTTGCGGCGGAGGGCGTCGTTTAAGGAGCCGTCGGGGAGGAGTGAGAGGAGACGTTGTTCTTGTTCGGAGCCTTCGAAGGTGTCTTGGTCGATGAGGGTGGTTTGGGCGAAGTAGGGTCTCAGGACCTCGAGACTTCGGGAGAGATGCGGATGCAATGGTCGTTTTACGTTCACGCGCTTGCCGCCTGCTCCGCGGATCACATCCAGATAACCCGCAATAGCTCTTCGTCGGTCATCAGGGAGATTGCGAGCACGGGGATCGCAAACCCAGGCGTGGGCACCACGACGACCGGAATATACCCACATGATATGCTCGAACCCGAAATCGTCTCGTAGAGCAGTATCGACCACCTTCATTGCCATCGTTACAAAAGCCCAGCACTTCCCGCAAATATTCGCCTTTGTGCAACACGAACGGATGTCGTCGTAATCTGTCAAATCGATATCAAAAACCAATTCTTTCGAGACTGGCTTCATCTGTCCGCCGCGGAGGGTCTTTCGGTCTCGGGGGTTTGTGCTATAAACAGGGCCGATTTCGAAACGAGAGGGGTTCATTCTTAGGATATCTTTGCGGAATCTAAAAAGCAGACACGTTAATATAGAAAGCCTACTTACTTCGTATCTAAGTCCACGTACAAGTCCGCAGTTGCATACGACTGGTACCGCAGGTAGGCGTCATTTTGAAGCGTGAGCGCGAATTCCCGATTCCCAAAGTCAGGAGAAGGAACGACTCCATGGTTGAGCCATTGGAATAAATAACGGAACGGGAACAAGCGCTGGTAGAAAGCAAGCATCGTATCGGTGTCGACTTCGGGCGGTGGTGGTCCAGACGACCTACAAGGCGCATGGATTAGCGATTTCCTCTCATCTGGAATACCTGGTAGAGAAAGCCAAACTCACGCAGGAGCCTCCGAAGTATCCATCTTGTTATTAGATGCACTCGATGCAGGGAATTCATCATCGTCGTCGTCATCGTCAAACATTTCCTCCAGTCTCACACCCGTTCCTTCCTGGGCGTTATTCGTAGCAGGCGCATCTTGCATAACCTCATCCTCGGCATTATCTGGAGATCGCGACTTTCCCGGAGACACAGAGTGCGGCATGACGGCGTCGTGGTTCTCAATTCGAAGTGTTCGTTTGTTGCTGTGTCGTTTCTGGTGAACTCTCCTCTACTTTCCATAAACGCGGTCGACGCGCGACGGGACGCGTTCCCCGCAGCCCTGTGCCCTAAATCACGTGAACCTATATAAATGATTACGTGATATAGACGCGGGCAACGAGAGTCAACGTCAGGACTACCACTACATCTATCACTGCTGGGAATGATAATAATAATAATAATAAAGAGCAAAAGGATGGACGGCCGGGAGTCACCCGGTCTCGTGAGCCACTAGACTCAAGCGCTCTCCATTGAGTTACACGCCCGTTCTCCGCTCTACTATACCTCATTTCTGGCCCATATGTCCTGATAGCAAAGAATAACTGCCTGAGGATACATACATGACCAGGAAGCCTTAGGCAAACAGCGCAGATGTCTATGCAGGTAGTACAATAATGCACAAACGTATACTTTGCTACCCTCCTTTCCACTGCCGCAAACGGAAATCGAACTCAGACTCCTACAACTTCACCTCCTTCCGTTCGGTCGACGATTCACGCTTTCCAGCATTCTTCGGAGACTATTTCCAGGCACAGGTCACCTCTAGTGCGACGAGGTGAATTGGTCTTCCAATAAGGTATCGTTGTTGGGGTTGCATGATGCTTCCATTTCGACTTGACCTGGTCCTCAGTGGAGGGTGTCCATGATCAGGGACCAAAAGCCTTGAATGACACTCTCGTATGCGACTCATATCCCTGGATTATAGAGCTTATGTTCTCATGGGTCTAAGGGTAGTAACTAACTACTAACGGCGGAAGGGGGGGATACCACGGCCCACCGAGTAAGTTCGCCTTGAGAACAGCTAGATGGAGTCCGGGAAAGTCGAGATTAAGAAATCCCTCGACACATTCTTTCCAGCGAAAGCCACTAGTCCCTGAGGTGGCATTGGGTGCATCCGTCTCTCTCACGAATACGCTATTAGTACTGGTCTAATTGCTATGATTCTTCCCGCCAGTCTCCACGTTCCACAAGATCTATGTCGCTTGCACCTGGGCAATTCCGAGCTTTCTATGGGAATTAGTTGGTCTGGGATGCCTTGGCATGTCTGGACGTTTTGGTAGTTGATTAATTGCACTTGGCCTTTCTACGACACACCTGCAATAGTTAACCCTAGAGCGCATTCACCGGCTTTAGACCCTAAAACGTCGAGTTATTCTACATCTTGTGAAATATTTATTTGCAACGAACGAGCAAACAGCTGCACTTTAGTGATGACGCTATTGACACAGTTCTTACTGCTACCTGTTTTCCTCGATATTGCAACCTTGGGCTGCTGGTGTGGATTTTGCGTCCAAACGATCTTCCGCCATGTTACAATCGGATGTTCACCTGGAAGTATCAAAATTTTCACTCATGATCTAGTTACTTCGGTTCCTTTTCGATCCAAGGTTCATACGATCTAATCACTTGCATCCGGTGAAAGATGTTGCCAGCACCACCGGAGATCCAACTGGTTTTCTTGATGATCCAATAGGAACTGTTGTATCGTGATGCTATCCACGAATACAGCGGCATGTTCCTTACTCTGCGATATCAATTGCGGCCCACCCGAAGAGAAACCGAGCTCAGTCTCTCAGGATATAAACCTCGACCTTCACGCACCATTTCAGCTCCTCATCCTCGGACATCTCAGTCACAAAAGCAGTCATTCGCTCAACTTCTCTCGTTTCACTTCCTTTCGTTCACCGTTGAGTCCTCGGTATTGCAATAATACCCCGTTCGTCCAACATGGTCAAGGGAACTCTCGCTCTTCTGGCCTTGGCTGCCCCGGCCTTCGCTGGTGTCATCGAGCGTGGCGAAGGCAAGGACCACTGGGGAGGCCATAAGGACAAGCACTCTTCGTCTCCCCATGTGAAGCCTACTCCTGAGTCGACCACCACCTGGGAGCAGCCATCCACTTCGGCCACTTCGACTTGGTCCTCTTCGACTGAATCGTCGTCTTCGGTCACTTCGTCGACTGCCAGCTCTCCCAGTGCTTCTGCTACCACTTCGGAGACCACTTCTTCCTGGGAGAAGCCGTCCGGTTCCTCTCACCACCACCACCACCACCACGAGACGACTACCACGCCTCACTGGTACACAAAGATGACCACTATCACGACCACCACTTGCCCAGTCACCTCTTCCGTGGTCACCTCGGGCACCCACACCTCCACTGTGCCGGTGACCCAGACCAGCACGATCACCCTCACCACCACCACTCTCTGCTCGACCAAGCCGACTGAGACTCCTACCGTCAAGCCCACTCCTGTTGTCACTCCCAGCAGCTCGGTTCCTGACACCACGGTGATCAATTCTACTCCCTGCACTTGGGCCACCATCGGTACCTCTACTGTTCCCGTGCCGGTCACCACCCCCCACTCTTCGTCGAAGGTGACCCCCGTCCCCTCTTCCTCGAAGAGCAGCTCGGTTCCGGATACCACGGTGATCAACTCTACTCCCTGCACCTGGGCTACCATTGGTACCTCTACTGTCCCCGTGCCGGTCACCACCCCTCACTCTTCTTCGAAGGCGACTCCTTCGTCTGAGAAGTCTACTCCGGTCGTTACTCCCAGCAGTTCGGTTCCTGACACCACGGTGATCAACTCTACTCCTTGCACTTGGGCCACCATCGGTACCTCTACCGTCCCTGTGCCGATCACCACTCCTCACGGTTCCAGCGCTCAACCCACTCCGTCCGGCAGCAAGCCCGAGCACCCCAGCTACCCCAGCAAGCCTGAGCACTCTGGCGTGGTCCCCTCTGGCAGCTCCCGCTCGGGCAGCTCTCCCTCCGGAAGCTCCCCCTCCACCCCGGGCCACTCCGGCAAGCCCTCGAACGCCGAGCAGTCTGGTCAGCCCAACAAGCCCGCCCCCTCCGGTGGCGTGATCCCCCCTGGCAGCTCTCCCTCTGGCAGCTCCCCATCCACCCCGGGCCACTCCGGCAAGCCCTCGAACCCCGAGCCCTCCAGCTCTGAGCCCTCCGGCGAGTCCCCCGTCTCCCCCGGCGGTGGTTCCGAGTCCGAGCAGCCCAGCGGTGTCTCTCCCGAGAGCCCTGCTTTCACTGGCGCTGCTGGTAAGGCCCAGCCTGCTGTTGGTGTCCTGATTGGTCTTGTTGGACTTATGGCTTTCTTCTAAGCTGTTGCGTGAGTCGAGTCCTGTGAGAGAAGTATTTTGTGGGGCTTGGGAAGTCCTATATAATAAGAGATTGTCGAAGATGGAAAGGAAAGGTGTTATGGTGTTGCGAGAGTATACGAAAAAAGAAAGGATGTTTATTTTGATTTCTGTGTTAGAATTACTTAATGTTTAATACTGGGGCTCAACTGGATGTTGTTTTTAGAGTCTTTTTAGTTAATAAAAAGGAATGGAGTTATGGCTAACTATATCGCATCTGAAGTCCTTACAATCGTACAAGATGCATAAATGACAAGGCACAAAGTCATCCATTCTATAATGTATTTATCTCATCACACCTTATGCTTTTGCTCGTTAAGTAAACGAGATGTGGGATATATAAAAGTCTTCATACACAAGATACTAGATCGTCTAAACGTAATAAAAGAAGAGAGAGAAATCTATCGCAATCCCTGCAGCTCCTGGTCAACCTCCGCCTTCACAAGCTCCCGCACGCCCTGCCATCCAGCACCAGCGGGAACAGGGGTAGATCTGCTCTCCCGCTGCTCAATGCCAACAAGCTCCTTTGGAAGCACTTCCTGAAAGTTGTAGCCGTCCTGGTCACGCAGCGCAAGGTCGACAGAGCTGACAAACTTGGCTGGGTGGGCGGTGGAAAGCGAGATGTGGCTGATAGTTGGGTTACGCTCGCCGGAGCGCAGGGACGCCGCGACACCAACGGCGGAGTGAGGATCCAGGATGTAGCCGCCGGTCTTGGAGCTCCTGGCGCTGCCGGGGGTGAGGTTCGTGGGGAAAGAGGAGAGGTAGGTAGAGCGGATCTGGGCGATGGTTTCGTCATTGCTGACGCGCTCGCTTTCGAAGTCGGCCTTGGCGCCTTCGAGGACGGCAGTGGGGACGCTGAAGCCGCCCTGGGACTTGAGCTGGTTGAGCCAGTTGCTGACGCTCTGGCAGGCGTTCTTGCGGCGCTCGTCCTCGGAGGCTGCAGAGTCGGTTTCAAAGGCAAGGAACCAAAGGAGACGCTCGAAGTTGCTGCTGACGAGGATGTCCATGGCGGGGCTGTGGGTTTCCTTGACACCAGCTCCTGCGGAGTCGTTCTTGGTGTATTGGCCGCCGCTGCGGAAGAAACGGTCCAGGATGTCGTTTTCGTTGGTGGCAATCACCAGTCTCTCAGCGGGGAGACCCATGCGCTTGGCGAACCATCCGGCCATGATATCCCCAAAGTTGCCAGATGGAACAACGAAGCGCATCTTCGAGTCCTTGTTGTAACCGGGGGTCTTGGTCAACGAGAAGTAAGAGTAGAAGTAGTAGGTCATCTGGGCCAGGATACGAGCCCAGTTGATGGAGTTGACGGCAGCCAGGTTGTGCGTGGAGTTGAGCTCAGGGTCCGCAAACAAGGCCTTGACAATGTCCTGGCAGTCATCGAATGAGCCCTGAACAGTGAGGTTGTGCACATTAGCATCCAGGACAGTGGTCATCTGAGCCTGCTGGATAGGCGAAACCCGTCCATCAGGGAACAGGATGAAAATAGATACATCCTTCTTTCCCCGAAGACCGTAGATGGCCGCAGACCCTGTGTCGCCACTGGTAGCACCAATAACAGTCAAGTGGTGTCTCTCCTTGCCCTCCTTGCCCTGGTTCTTTCGCACCAAGAAATATTCAAACAGGTTTCCAAGGAAAGCGAGCGCTACATCCTTGAAGGCGCGAGTGGGGCCGTGAAACAGTTCAAGCAGGTGGAGGTTTTTCTTGCTGTCCAGCTCGATCAAGGGAGTCCGTTCGGGGTGGTCGAAGGTCGAATAGGAACGGTTGATGATGTCTTTGAGGTCGTTCGCAGGGATTTCCGACTCGGAGACGTAGAGAGACATGATCTGGAAGGCCAATTCTTCGAAACTGAGATTTTGCCATTCTGACTCCCAGTTGGCGGGGAGAGCGGGAATGTGCTCGGGGATGAAGAGGCCACCGTCCGAGGCCAATCCTTTGAGAACGACATCTTCGAAGGAAAGCTAGACGTCCAAGCACCTGTTAGCATCGCATTGTAGATAGTGTAGATAGACAATGGCAACATACGCCATAGGAGGCACCCCGTGTGCTAAGGTATTTCTGCGAGAGGGTGTGCGACATGGTGGGTGGATAGACAGTGAGGAATTCTCTCAACTCGGTTCAATATGTGCTATTTGGTGTTCACGATGTGAAAGTAAGTCGTATCATTCCCCCAGTTTTGTGTTCTTCTTTCTAAAATATCCAGCGAGGAAGAGCAAAAGAAGTAAGGAAAAGTCCCTTGCCGTATCGAGATTAGCCCCTCCGACAGCGGGGGATCGGATCACGTGCAGAAACCGTTGGTTCTCTTCGTCTACTCCGTACTTCGTACATGTATGCAGATGCTTTCCCTATTATACCTACAGAAAGACCCGGGTATAAGAAAATATAGATGCCTTCTTGATGTTTCTAACAGACTCCCAAAGAGATCCCGGGAAGATATTTGTCATCCTGCCAGCCGGACGTCTGGCTGATCGTGCTCAAACATTCATCTCTCTTCATCTATACTTCATCTATACAGGTTGATTTTCTATCACGACTATTTACAATTTTATAGTACAGCACAGTTAACTAGATAGCCTTCACTGCTCGTTAACAAGCACATAACGGTAGCGAGCCTTACCAGCCTCCATGTCCACGACACCCCGGTTAGCATCCTTCATCGGGATCTCTTCAATCCAGGGCTTGACGTTCTTCTCAGCGACAAGCTCCAGCATCTCCCTGATCTCACCGGGGCTTCCAATCAGAGAAGCACCAACGGTCAGACGACGCATGAGTCTGGGGATGGGGGCGTTCAGCACGCCGTCGTCGGGAAGCCCGACTTGGACGAGGCTACCGTCGGTTCTGAGGAGGCCAATGTAGTCGTTCAAGGGCATCTGATTCGTTAGCATTCTTCTAAACCCATTGACGACTAAATAAGTGTTGCTCACCTTCGACGAAGAAACAGTGCAGACAATCAAGTCCAAAGAACGAGCATACTTGGTCGCCCAGTCCGGCTCATCATCAGTCCCAATATAAACATCCGCACCCATCTTCAGCGAGTCAGCCGCTTTATCCGCCTTCCGCGAAATAGCAACAACCTGCTCCGCCCCCATCGCCTTCGCAAAAAGCAACCCAAAGTGTCCCAGTCCCCCAACACCAATAATACCAACCCGCTTACCCGGTCCACAACCACCGTGCTTCAACGGGCTGTACACAGTCACACCACCGCACATCATGGGCGCCGCGTGAGACGGCGGGATGCTGTCGGGGAGCTTGATGGCAAAGTGCGCGGGCGCACGGTTGTACAGCGCATAGCCGCCGTAGGACTTGCCGCCGTTGATGTAGGTGCTGTTGTAGGTGCCGACGAACTTGTGCGAGCAGTACTGCTCCAGGCCCATGGCGCAGTCGGCGCAGTCACCCAGACGGCCTAGGCAGGATTCACTTTGCGCGCCGACGCCGACGCGATCGCCTACTTTGATGCCGTTGGTGACTGAGGAGCCCACGCGCACGGCAATACCGATGATTTCGTGGCCGACGCAGCAGGGGTACATGGTGGGTTTCTATACAATTAGCATACATTTCAAATCAGAAGGACAAAGAAAAAGGAAAAACTCACCCATCCAGACCGCAGAGTGTGCAGGTCCGTACCGCAAATACCACAGCACTCAACCTTGATATCAACATCGGTCTCCTCCCAAGGCTTGGGCTCAAATTCCTGCCAAACCATCTTCCCGTCAACAGAGTCCTTGTCGAGACCCATCCATCCTTCGAACTTGTAGTCTGTTTGCGCCATGGTTGCTGTCAAGCTTGTCAGTTGTCAATGGTCACAAGAAGAAACCGCAAAACAAAACGGGAGTGAAACGCGGCCTCGGGACATGACCGTTAAATCTATAATCGCAGCACCGGGACACCGCGAATTCGGATATCGGGATCTCCCCCTTTCCCTATATCATGTTGTTGAGCGTCGATTGGTACTCGTTGCGGGTTCCACTGCTTGGAACCGAAAAGAATTGAAGCAGGTTAGCTTAAGTCCTAAGTCCGAGTTGGAGTTGCTTACCAATTCATGATATGTGGACGTGCCGGAGGACTTGTATAGATTAGAGAAAGAGAGTGTTTGAACGAGTATAGAGCATAATACCGGACAGTAGTAGGCGTTGAATGTTTTCACCTTTTTTTTTTTTTTTTTTTTTTTTTTTTTTGTAGGCATAATCATATTATGCCCATGCACATACAGAATAAAAACCAACCCCACAAGAATAAGAACGCGCAAATATCGTCAATTCCAAAAGATGCCATGGTCAAAATAAGCATAAGAAAGTTATCATATCAGATCCCAATCTCACGTATGACAGCATCTGCAGGGATCTAAGCTTCCAGAACGCCACTAGAAGCTGCCACTAATAGATACGAGAACCTTGGCAGGGACCTTGGAGGGCCGACAGTCGATGCCTTAATGGTCAAGAACTGATCTTGATCTATATTCGAACCAGATGAACTGAATACATAACTTCTATGTGACCGACTAAATAGCTAAAGGATGTACAGAAAAGGATGCGGGTGACAGTAAGTAGCTAAGACATAGGGAGCTGCTAGTAAACGGAGTATATCTTCAAGTATCAATAAACATAATAAGGGTAAAGACGATAATAGTAGTATAATAGGAATCAAAAGTTGAAAGGAAAAAGTCCTCTATCAAATGCCGGCATTGATCGCTGTCCATGTATGCCTCCCATCAACTTCACTTCAAACCAAAGACGCTCCCCAGAAGAGCCACCCGTTGCTTTTATGTTAATCCTAGAAAAGCGACAAGATATCCTCGTTGGTCTTCTTCTGCTGCCCCCCTGATGTCGCCGGCGGCGGCGAAGCCGTAGAGTTCCCACCAAGATCGAGTCCATCGAGTCCGTTCAACAAGTCCGCACCGGCACCTCCACTAGGCGCCGCAGTTGATGGGCCCGCGGTTGTCGATGATGCGGGAGCTCCACCGTCTCCGAACACTCCAAGGAGGTCATCCAGGTTGTTGCTGGGAGCCGCAGCAGGGGTTGCTGGCGACTGGGCCCGTACGGGCGTGCCGGATAACCCCTCAAGACCAGACAAGCCATTCTCTGGTTCCTTCTGTGCAGATGCGGGCGCCCCACCATCGAAGTCGATATCCAGCAGGTTTTCGACGTTGCTCTGTGCTTGGGGCGGGGGCGTAGTACCTGTGACCGCAGCGGCAGCCGCTGCTGCTGCCAAGGGATTCTCGCGTGCATTCTGGATTTGTTCCCTGGTACATGTTAGTAACTGTATATACAAAACCTAAGGTAAAGAAAACGTACTCAATGGCAGCCCGCTGGACGGCATCAGCACCGAATCTGCCTTGGCCAACGAATTGCTCTGGCGGCTTGTGGTAGACAGAAGCCAGCGTGGAAAGTTCGTTGAGGAGTTGTTCAAGAAGGGTGGGAGGTAGCGACTGAACGGTAGTCGAGATCGGGGGCTTCTCAGAAAGGACAATGTTCTTGGGGGCGCCGGGGTCGGTAGTGTTGGACAGAAGACGCCAGTACACATACGCACGATCGCGAACATCGGGGTTGTCGTTCTCTGCCGTAGCGGCTTGGAGAACCCGCTGCACAAGTCCTTGGGCCTTGTCGGGCCGCTTCAGGAAGAGCTTGACAACCGAGGTCAAGATTTGCAATTGGGTCTGGCAACACATTAGCTTTTGATATAGTTTCTGTATGATGCAGGTGACAAACCTGTGAGAATTCTTCGTTGAACCCGTCCACAAACCCGCCCAGGATATCACCCGCATTGCTAATCTTCTCCGCGTATTCACCAACAATCCAGATGAGCGCAGCTCGAGCATTTGGTTCATCCAATTCGTCAATGCATTTGCAGAGGGTAGGAATGATGCCTTCGTATCCAGGGTATTTCCGGAAAATGTCCTTAATAACCACAATAGCCTCCTGCACAACATAGTTCACCTTGGTATTGATAAGATCCAAAAGTGTGTTGACGCATTTCTCGCTGGCGCTCTCAATCTTGATAGCAACCTGGCCAATTGCCTTAACGGCACGCCGGACGAAATCCATATCGACTTCCAGTGCGTACTCCCTGAGTTCCGCCAGAAGCTGATCGACATTGCGGTCATTGGCTATGCGAACCATAATCTCGAGCTTCTGGAACTTGACGTATGGAGGGTCGTTGTATTTGCAGAAGAAAACACGAAGTTCCTTTTGAAGGATGTCGGGCTGTTTCTGAAGCAGGAGGTCAATGTTTCTCAAGGCTACATACTGCACCTCGGGTGCGGATGACACCAGTGTCACTATATCGAAAGTCAGTACAACAGCATCCCATGGACTGGAACCAATACATACCCAACGGAGGCGCCATTTTCTTCAGATAGTTTTTAGACAGTTCAGGGTTAACATTCCTCATGTGCAAGAACACCACCTTGACGGCAGCCAACACCACACTTGGGTTAGCGTGTTGGAACTGTGGTGCAACACGTTCACAAATATGCTCCGACTCCGTCACTTCAGCGGCCTTGTATTCGGACAAAGTAGTGAGAATCGTGACACGTCCCCATTCAGTACACTCGTTGAGCGCCATAAGCAGTTTCCGTAACGTGTTCGAGGTCACTTGGAGGGCCTTAGTTTCCGGTGCAGAGTGGTAAATCTCCGAGAGCGCTGTAACCGAGTTTGCGACCACCATCGGGTTAGGGTCACCGATCATTTCTTGTAGCATCTCGAGGAAGCCATTCTCCAAGCACATCGCGGGATTAAGATCGAAGAGCTTTGCCACGCAAATGGCCGCGGTCTTGCGCACGTACGGCGATTCGTCTCGGAGCGTCTTCCGTAGCGGTTCCTCCATGTAGTCGACCATCTTGTCCACCCTAATGCATCCCATTGTCCGAATCGCTAAGGCTCTGATAAGTGGGTTGGGGTCTTCGGAGTCTTGGACGAAGGTATTAACGGCGAGAATACAGAGGTCCGGATGAGATTTGGCATAGTTCCTACGGTGTTCAGATGGAGGTCATTAGCGGACTGGCCAACAAAACGTAAGCCTGAGAACGGACGACACTCACATAAGGTACAAATAAACAAGCTTCTTCTGCTCAAGATCATTGGTGGCAATATTCTTCAGGACATCAGGGAAAAGGGCCGAAACGTCTTTCCCGAGCGTCATGGCCATGATGGTCTTCTGAATCGCTTCCTTCCTGCGAATTCGGTCAGTCGCCGTTGTCTCCAAGCCCAAACAAAGTAATCTATAGTTGCATACCGTTCATACGCATACTGGGATCTGTATCACCCGTCAGCATCACTCCACCCATAGACCAGGGACACGCAAGACTCCGTACACAAGACCAGCTCGCAATTCAAACGTCTCTCCTTTCCGGGGCACGGCAAATGCCCCCCGGATCCTGTTCATCGCCATCGTGACCACCTATAAACTTCAGCGACGACTCCGCCGCACTTTCGTAGCGAATAGGACAGTAATGGAGGCCCGGATGCTGTAACGGTGTCGTCTGCGCGGGCTGCGGGGAATGAGCGGCGAGGGAGCTTCAGGGACCACGTTGGCGCGCGATTCGGGGATATCGGACAAGGACTGATTAGATATCCCCTTGAATGGTATCGGGGACTTATTCGTGAATAAAATCAACGGCAAAGGTCGTTCGTGGAAGTTGTTGTAGAAGCTGGGGAAGAGGAATGGGAGGAAAAGGGTCTAAGATAAAGTTGTCCACTGAGAGGAAACGCGGCTCTGCTGTCTGGTTAAAATTAGACGCAGCCCAACTTTACCTCAACCCCAACTCCCCCTGACAGCTCCTTTACTCTTTGCAGAAAATACTTAAATAACAATTCAAAATGGTAAGTTGTTTAGACAATGCTGTAATCGTAGTTACTGACTGACAGGCCAATCTGCCCAATCTACGCCGGCTGTTCGTCGAGGCCCGCTCCGAGGCCGAGGAGAACGAGTACTCACGGACTGCTGTAAGAGCAGAGTCTAGATGGCACTATTGAAGATGCTAATGCTGAGATAGTTCTATAATCTGGTCCTCTTCATCTCTTCCGTTGCCGTCTTCAGTCTGACGGCACAACGAATGAGCGGAGCCAAATCGGGCAAATAACGGCGTGGATGATGTACAGAATCATGGCATTTACGCTTCAAATTGCTCGCTATGGATTATTACGGCTGCTCCAGGCAGGCAACGCAACTCCTGCATTGCAGGTACAAATGCACGTCTCTCGTTAATCGGTTTCCTCGCCATCTTCGTCATCCAAAAATGCAAGGCTTTGGCGTCCTCGATTCAGTCTCCGTCGCCGTGGTCCGCTATCACTTGCTTCCTCCGCCTCCGGACCTGTACCCCATTGTTTTGCGCCCTCCTGGACCATCTCGAGATCCGCTTTGAGTTCCCGCTCTTCGCGAATCTGTTTGGCTTTCTCTAGAGAGTACCGTCCCTTCATTCCCGCATCCGCCAACATTTCCTTGAGGTGTTTGATCTTTGCCTTTGATGTGTCGTACGGTGCCAGCTCCTTTGACCAGAATTTGCGGATACCACATTTGATGAGCCAACCTTGCAAGCGCTTGATCTCTGCCTGGTCGGGGTCCTGGTCCGCGTCCTTTGCCTTGGGTGCGGCCTTTTTCTTTGTCGTCGTGGTTCTCTTCCCCTTGGGTGCTTCAGAGCTCTTCTGTCGCTTGCGACTAGGCTCAGGTTCCTCATCGAGCACGACGGACATTTCACTTTCCGAGGCGTCTTGCTTCTCGTCTTCGTCTTTCGAACGCTGGAAGTCTTGTTTCTCTTCGGAATCAGAATCATCTTCTACGATATCCTTCGAGGTAGTAGGTTTTGGTTGAGTCTTCTGCGGTGTTGCCTTCCTCTTCTTTGCCAGCTTTTTCACTTCTTCTTCGTCTTCCTCCTCTTCTTTGTAATCCGAGGCATCGTCTTCGTCGTCTTCAGGCTGTGGGGTAGCTGTTTTCTGACGCTTTCGTGGGGTCGGGGTGCTCTTCTTTGGTTGTGCTTTCGGCTTCGCAGGTTTCGGTGCGGGTGCATCCTGCTTTTCTTCTCGTTCTTCTGGCTCCTGTGAATCTCGATCGAGTGCCGTCTATAAATTCCCGAATCGTGTTAGTTAATCAAACCAATGACCATTTCCTCCGTAACCATAACAAGGACCCAACTCACCACTTCATCCTTAATAATCTGATCACTCCTCGCCTTCCACACACTATCGCCCCTAAAGAACCCCTCCTCAATCCCCAAAGCCTTCTCCGCCGCAAGTCGCATGCGCTTGACCGTCAATTCCTCCACCTTGCCTGACTTGAAGGTATCTGCGACGACATCGCGTAGCGCTTTTGCTAGCTGTTTATCGGAGGGACAGGAGGATGTGAGGGGTTGCTCGGAATCGGAGTCAGAGTCTGGGAGCGCTTTTCGCGGGGGCATGTTGGTATCTCGTTTTGTCGTCTAGTTCGTGGGAGGAATAGTTTGTAGGCATTTAGTTTGTATGACGCGACGGGAAAGAAAGTAGGTCACGCGCGCCGGATATGCGAGAAATAATCTAAAAAGGCACGCTTTTATGAATGCAAATGAGTAAGCAAATCAAAATATATTGACAGCAATGCGTAATGTCACAATTTCTTTGTCTTTGTATCAATCGCAAAGCATCGCGAAGAGGAGGCGAGATCGCAGCAGGGCTTCCATATCGGGTAACGTAATCCACTACCGAGCTGCGCACCCCACCGAGCTGCGCAGCTCCGACTTATGTCAGAAAACAGGAGTCTTTTTAATAACAAAAAAAATGCATTTTTGTATGAAACTAATTACTATCGCGATTAGGACAATGGGTCCGTTTATGTCCTAATGTATTGCAGTCACTACAACGTGGTGGTGCCCGCACAGAGCGGTATTCTGCCATGGGCGCTGGTTCTGTAGATGTAGTAGGCATGACTTCTTCCTCCTGGCTCCTTCCCTGTACAAGAGCCTGGCCCTCCTGAATAGAAAGGCCTTCTTCAGCAGTGATCTGCCTCCTAGATCTCTTGCGCTTTTGAAGTTGTTTTTCATGTGAAGCTCGCAATTCCTGAATTTCTTGACAAGCAAGAATACCTTCATTTAAAGCCATTTCATGACCTTTGATCATCTTGTCCAACCGCATTTCTAGAAGAGATATAGGGCTTCCTGTATGCCTTTTAAGCAGAGTTTTAACTGTAGATGCCTGCTTTTCCAGTTGCCGCAAGTTATAAGGTGTCTTTGGTGCTGAATTGGTTGACTGACTGCCCAGTGGTGTAGGGGTCTTAAGTTGGACAGTAAAACGCCCAAGCACTTCCTCTGGATTGAATGGAACCAAGCCAGTAGCTCTAAATCCACTCTTGATATTATCTGGAGTAAATGCTTGCTTCCGAGCTTCTGGATACGCCTCAAGAAAGTCAAGTTTATCCATATGGTTGAAACCCTGCCGCATCTGATTTGCAACCCAGGATCCATATGCCCCCTTTAAGGGTGAAAAACAGCTCACATCAAGAGGCTGGCAATAATTCGATGAATGAGGTGGCATACAAATAGGAATGATATCATTCTCACTGCATACTTTATCGAATTCAGGGGTTAGATGGCTACCATGGCCATCTAGAATTAAGAGGCGGTATTTTCCAGTTGTGTGGCTAGTAGTCTCAGGAATGAAGACCTTTTGAAGCCAGCGGAGTCCAATTTGGTCTGATGTCCATCCATTAGGACTAACTTCGATCCTCCAGTTGTGTGGTAGCTTCGAATCTTGATACCATCCCTCAATATGGACTGATCCTTTGAAGATGATGCATGGCGGCAAGGCCCAGCCCATAGAGTTGACACACTCAATAGAAGTAACCCATTCCCTATTGCCAGGCTGTATAACTTGACGCCGGCCATACATATCAGCTCTAGTTACTACTTTTGCAGTAGCAATTAGGCCCATTGCATAGCCAGTCTCATCAAAATTGTAGACATCTTCATATACAATCCCATGCTGCATCATAGTGATTTGTACTAGGTCAAACCATTTTTTGATGATCATTGGATCCTCACATTTTGCACGTTGATAATTGTATCGTCGGGAATATGTTGTCTTTATTGCATCATGGCGTTGAATGAACTTATATGCCCAATTCTTGCCAAGGGGTTGAATGTTGGTAAAACCATGCTCTAAAAGAAGAATGTTGGCCATTTCTTGGATATGGGACGGTCGGGGGGCTGCTCCACGTCAATCCATAGAGAGAATCCATTGTAGAAGTGATTCTTCTTCATTTTTGGTCAATTTATGACCATTGGCACGCTGCTCAGCCCTTGATGTTGTACCATGAAGTCAGGTTCGGAGAGTTGATTCAGGGACCTGAAAATGGCGCGCTGCTTGCCGTACAGTCTGAATTTGGGACTTTTTTATAGCGGATATTGCTAGTAAGATCCTTCCCTCTTGCTCAGCTAATTTTTGGGACTTGGGAGGCATCTTTGGTAGAATAGTAGTAGTTTGAATTGTCTAACTGGTTAGAGACGCCAAAAAACGCGGGAGCTGCGCAGCTCGGTGGGGTGCGCAGCTCGGTAGTGGATTACGTTATCATTGCTGACAAAGCAGCAGATCTTCGAAGTGAACCTGCGATTGGGAGATTTCTTTTACTGCATGCTCAGGAGACTAAAAACCAATTCTATAAAATCTCCTATGGACATAACGATATCACACTTTATGAAGACCTAGTCTATCTGATTGTTTACTGTTACTATCCCTCAGCTCGCCGTCCGGTTTACCTCCGAGTTTCTCCGTTGCCCACCGGCGCATTATAAATCCAAGGCCTGCTTGGGACGAGAGAAGGAGAAAGAAGCGCACTTAACTTCTACGACTTTTCTGGACTTCTGTCACTCTGGTACTTCTTCAGCACACAATGCCAGAACCAACGAGAGACGAACAAACCTCCGAGGCTAACCTGCCCAAGGGCGTTGTGCTAGACAAGGACGGCAAACCGTACGTATCAATCCTCTCCAAGCATGCGAAACATCCGAAACCAGAGTACAAATTACATGTCCTAACATCAATCTCCAGATGCCGCACCTGCACATCCGCCGCCTCATGGCGCGCCCTCTCCAAGCAAGCAGCGCAATCCAACTCTAACTCCCAAGACAAACCCCAATCCTCCACCTCCTCAGCATCATTCCCCCTCCCCAAATCAATTTCCTCCGCCGCATCAACCAGCACCTTCCCGTCCTCTTCATCCCCTGCCACCGACAACCAATGCCCACCAGACGTCGAAGCCCTCGGCCGCTCAACCTGGACCCTCCTCCACTCCCTCGCAGCCGCATACCCCACGCGCGCTACCCCGGAGAAACAAGACGAAATGCGCACGTTCCTGAACGTCTTCTCGAAGCTGTATCCTTGCTGGGTATGTGCGGATGACTTCCGGAATTGGATGGCGGAGCCTAGTGGGAGGAATCGGCCGAGGTTGGGGGGCAAGAGTGAGTTCGGGTGGTGGATGTGTGAGGCGCATAATGAGGTGAATCGGAAGCTGGGGAAGAAGGAGTTTGATTGTCGGTTTTGGGAGGAGAGGTGGAGGACGGGGTGGAAGGATGGGAGGTGTGATTGAGAGTTGATGTCGGTATTGGGGTTATATAGCTGTGGCTGATTTGGATGTATTGTATGAATAGTTTCTAGAACCTGTCTCTTTATGGTCATAAAAGGATGACGAACGAATATAAACATCTCTATTCTTCTACTTGTGATTGCAACTCAAAATATTTATTTGTGAAGTACATTACAACTAGAACTGAACAGGACAAACTACTTCCCATTTTACACAAACCAGAAACATAACAAGATCTGAAAATAGCTGAAGTCGCTAAGAAATTATATGATAAGACGTGCAGTAAACGAACAAGGACGTCTACCCATGGCGCCGCCCCAACAAACAAGTTTAAACACATTTGACGCTCCTCACGTCAGGGAACTGAAAAATGCAAGACACTAAAACCGTCACATTTCATCATCTTCAGTACTGGCGGGGGACGAACAACCGCAGTCCGCTGGCCGGTGCCCCGATCTCAGTCACGTCGGATATCCTGCACACGGTGCCCTTGTACTGCTCATGATACTTGGCGCCAGTGAAGGGGTCCGACACGCTCGGGGAGCCGCCGTAGATAGGAGTGTGCGAGGCCGCGCAGATGTCGAATTCGGCGAACTGGTCGAATTCGATGTCGATCTTGTCTTGGGGGTTGCGTTCGCACTGGGGCTTGATCTTCCGGGCCTATTGAATAGTTAGAATACAATGTTATGATATCAGGCATAAATAAAGCGTACCTGGTCCAAAAGCTTAGGGGAGCCTCCGTTGGCCAGCATACGGTTGGCAAAGCTGAGAGCGGACGAGTAGTTCTTGTTGGCAAAGGCAAACTTCATTGCTGCCATAAGTGCAAGCTGTCGGTGGGCAACCTCCAGCTTGGGAATGGTAAAGTATGCGGAAAGCTCAAGGCTTCGCTTGAGATTCTCGGGAGATTCGGTGTCGAGGGACCGACGTTCCAACTCGATAGACATCGCAAGAATGTACTCTCGGGCGGTTGCAATGATCTTCTTCGCTTGCTCAACTTCAGCTTCGGAAGAGACAACGTTGACCAAGACAGCGTGCAGAATTCCCCGGAAGATTTGGACACCATCCTCTAACTTGTTGGCCCTCATAGCCGCATATCCTTCCTGCAAGTCCGCGTTGGCAATGGTCTCCAAGTCCCTTGTGATGACAGGAAGGAGTTTCCGGATATCTGTTTCTTCAACAGTCCGTCGCACATAGTTGACCAAGTGGGGCAGACCGGTGTTGGCAGGCAGATATGTCTTGGATGCCTTGTAGACTTCGAGGAATCGACCTTTCAGAGGAGCAAAGTTCACGGCACCCACTTGGCGGTTGAGAAGCTGCATAGCAGACTCGAAAGAGCCGGCAGCGACATGGTCGGCAGCCAATGGGGAGTTACGAGTCCAAAGGTCAGCCTCGGTGCTGCCTGCACCAGTCTCCGCACTCTCCACAGTGACGAAGTCAGCGTCTTCTTCGACGTTAATCTCCTCACCCATATCCCAACCGTCGACATCCTCGTCCTCATCCTCAAGGGTCTCGCGAGCGAGGCCAGCCTCCTCCTCTTCCTCCTCGGGCTGCAACCCGCCGACTTCGACCTCCTCGTCCAGACCAACTTCACCTAGAAGCGCCTTTTCAAAGGAAGAGTGAGCCGCAGCCTTGACGGGCCAATTTGATTTGAAGGTGGACACGACGGGCTGTGCAACACGGATAGGTTCTTCAAGGGTCGGAAGGGAGATCTGATCTTCAGCGAGACCGCAGGCCTCGAGAATGGATTCAGCCTCAGTCAAGCCGTTGGCCTTGGCAGTGAGGTAGGCGAGAGGGTACAGATCCACTTCCTTGAACATCTGGATTCTGTCTTCAACGTCACCGCGATAGAGGGCATTCTGGAAGCGTGATGTGAAATCGCCACGGTGCTCAGCAATTTTGGCCATTCTGCCCAGCTTGTCGGAGTCACCTGTCGACAGGTAGAGAAAGGAAAGTTTGTCGAAATGACGCTGCTTTTGGTAGGTCATCTCCACCGTTTGGTGGTTGCCATGGGCCAGAGCCTCAACACCGAGTCTGCTCCACAGGTTGGGGCGATCCAACTCCTTGGCCATCTCCACAGCGACTTCAAGGTTACCACATTCAAGCGCAAGCTCGAAGCGGGTCTGGGGATCCTGAACGAATTGCAAGGCAATCTCCGGATAGCCCTTCTTCTGGAGATAGGAGATAATGCTCTGACCAACCAAGCTGGAGGTCTTGATGATCTGGAGCATTTCGTCGTAGTTCCTCTTGACCAGGGCAAGCTTGAAACGGTACTCGGTGGGGTCGATCTCCAGAACCTTGGGCTTAGCGTTACGGTCAAGGCAGTAGACGTTGCGTCCCTTGACCTTGACAAGGTAGACGGTCTGGTCAAGGGTACGGATAATACCGTTATCGCTGCAGGATGTTTGTCAGTTTTCAACTATGGGGATGGTAAAGATTTGGTAACATACCCGTTCAGAAGAGAATACTTGACGTGGTTCAAAGTAGAGTACAGGAGCACGCCAGCGTCGTCCCAAGCGGCACTCTTGATACGGATGGTCTCATGCAAGCTGCTCACCTGTTCCAAGGTCTTGGTGACAATGGTGACATTGTGCTTGCTGAGGAGTGCTGCGTAGAGACCATCGTTAGACCAAACGACGTATTTAACACCGCTCACGGCCAGCTCCGCCAACTGCTTCTTGGCCTGGATGTCGAAGAGGGCAACAGAGGTAGGGGTGATGAAGAGCAGGCATCCGGTGCCACCAAAGTAGATATCGGTCGTCCCGGCCGGTGGCTTAATGCTCTTGGTAGTGGCGTTGCTGAGATCCTTGATATCAACTTGCTGAGCGGCAGCACTGAAGACGGCGAACCGATTGCGTGCGACAAAGACGGCAGACGATCCAGGACCACGCTTCACGTCGGTCGGCTCGACGGCCCCAGTGGCGTCTCTCGGGAGGTGAATCAATTCGTAAGTTCCGTTATCAGTTGGCGAGGTGACGAGAATGGCTCGCTCAGCGGGGTTGTAGGAAACCGTCCGCGGGGGAACCCAAGCGGAGCCAAGCTTCCGCAGCGACAGCATGGGCGGGGACTCGATGTTCTTCTGGAAGTCGTACGACTTGACGTTCTTCTCTTTGGTGATATAGAAGAGCTGGTTCTGATACACGGTCGACGCGGGCCTTTCCCTCTCCAGCTTGAAGACCATGACACCGGTGTCGTGGCCAGCCGCGAAGAGGTTAATCTCGGGGTGGGCCGCGATCACCCAGAATCTGTCCATATCGCGCTTGAAAGACTGTACCGATGTCCTTTTGTTCAAATCCCATACTCGAATCGTCTTGTCTTCGCCGACGGAGAGAATCAGGTCCTGGTGGGGGTGGAACAGACAGGCCGATGCGTTCTGGAAATGGCCGCGGCAGGTATCAACTTCCCATGCCTTGGTCTCTGTTGGACGAAGTCAGCGGGTGCCCATGGAGAAGATGGAAATATAGGGACAGCCTTACCGCTCATTCTCCAGAGCTTGATGAGACGGTCATCACCAGCCGAAACAATGAGAGGTAGTGTGGGGTGGAAGGACACCCAGTTCACACCTCGATCGTGACCCTCCAGAACAAACTTGACAATCGCATCCGTATTTCCGAACATATCAGCCTGGTTGTTATTGGCACGGGCTATTTGGTCTTCGAGGGAAATCGAGGTCGGGGCCGAGTGCTTCTTCCGCAATCCTGAAATGTCCCAGATCCGGACGGACTGATCGAGCGAGGCGGAGGCAATCAAGTCCTCGGTAGGGTGAAACTGCGCGCACATCACATAGTGGTTGTGACCCGTCATTGTGCAGACTAGACGATGACCCTTGTGTTAGGATCTTCTCAATTGTTCGGAATCGGACAGGTGGCCAACTTACTCAACGACCTGTTCTGCCAGTTCCATATCCGGATTGTTTGATCGTCGGAGGCAGATACGATCCAGGGAAGTTCATGGTGGAAGAATACTGTCCGCACGTAATCCAGATGTCCATTCAATGTGAACAAACATCTCCGTGTCTGGTAGCTCCACACCTTGATCTTATAGTCGTCACCTCCGGAGACGAAGAGGGGCTGCGTCGGGTGGAAGTCAATGCCGCGAACGGGGCCATCGTGTTCTTCGAATCGATCGATCAGGGTACCCATGCGATAGTCCCATAGCTGAATTGTCGAAGAATGAAGCGAGACGAGGATCCATGGTCTGTTGTCGATGCAAGGTCAGCCCAGCGCTCGCGGGTTGCGACGCATCAACACCATCATCTCCGAACTGACCGTTTAGGATGAAAGGCAATTCCCTTTGCCCGGGATGATTTTGACTCAAACTATAAGGCACATAACTGTTAGCCATGTCCCAGTTAAAGCGCTAGACATGTGATGGGAGGGACGTGCCTTGGTGAGCATGTTTGGGGAGGACTGCATCTTGAACGAACGTAGGCCGGAGCCGCACCATATAGAGCAAGCTCCGCACACTCCAGAGGGGTATCTAAGAAACTAAAGAGGGCAGAATCGTCCGCCGTATACCACCTGCAATTCCGCACGAAAAGAGACAAATCAAGATAAAGAATGGAAGCAGATGAATGGCAGAGAGCGTTCGTTATAGGGGAAGGTTGACCTGGAGAGCGGTAACGTGGACTTTCTGGCGTCGAGCCAATAAGCGAATCCCGCGGGCCAATGATGGCCTGGGCGGTGAGCGCGCTTGTACAGGAGGCTCTTCATTAAGAGACTACATTCTATTGCTGTTCTATATGTTCTACTGTTTTTTTGGGCTGTCTATCTACATGTGTTAATTCCAGAGATGGATGTCCCAAAGGGCACCGGTGCCTGTGGCTGCCATACGCCAGACCTGCCTCTTTCCGCAAGTGGTTCGAGACGCTTCCATAAGGATCGTGAATGATAACATGCACTCTTCAGGAACAGCGTGTCGGCCATGATCTTGCTTTTCTGCTCTTGCATACTCAAATCTCTGCTAACATTATTCTCAAATTGACCTTTTACATTGATAGGCTTCATGGCATACAACGCTGTAGGAAGCCTGTTACTTGAGAGACCCTTGCTTGATCCCCGCATATACAAGATAAGATGAATGGGGAACGTTATCCGGGCGATTACCATGTGCAAGATAATCCGTCAACGTACTCGCAATTTCCGAAGAACAACACCTTTAAAGCATACCAGGAGCTGGTGGTGAGGCCCTATGCGGTTGAGGAACCGGATGATGAAGCAGAGGACCACATCTGGGAAACTACGGAGCCAATCCCACAGTGGCAGAGAGAACTGATGGAATCGCTGGACGAACTTGCGTGCGAGTCGGATACTAGTGCTTCTTCGTTGAGATCCAGTCCAACGAGGGGCCAGAAGAGAAAGTCCGCCAGCACGTCCTCTCAGGATCGCTACCCTGACCGATCGCCGTCATTGGACCCGGACCTTCGATCGGACGACTCCGAATCCGAGACGACCAACATGAGCCAGAAAAGACGGCGTAGAAAGGGCCAGAGCAAGCAATTCAGAGCCAATCTGGATGCTGCTGATGCCGCGTTTCTATCTCACCACAGTCACGGGCTGTCCATGAGCCCCAGTTCGGAATCCCAGTTTGCAGATGCAAGCAGTAGCGGTTCCACGAGCAATGGAGTTGCTACACCAGACGAAATGGACATGGATTGAAACCGAGCAGTATGGCAGTCGAGCAACATCGACGGCGAATGGTGCGCTTCGATTGGCCGCTGCCAATAATGGCACGTGACATTACGTCTCGACGTTATATAAGCATGTATGACGTCACACAGTCATATCGCTTTTCGACGTCCATCGGTTTTCTGTTCCATTTCAGGTCAAACAGCCTTGAATATCGGATCCAGAGAACACCATACAACCCAATTGACTCACCCGTCGCGATAATCGCAACTGTCACGCAACAATGGCTGCAACGCGAACTTCGTCCCGCCAGGCCGCCCAGAAGGCCAAGGAAGCGATTACAGGCACTGCGGAGCCCAAGAGTCAAGGTACCGCTGGCACCAAGCGCAAGGGAGCTACGGAAAAAGTTCCGGAACCAAAGAAGGGAAAGAAGGGTGATAAAGAACCGAAGAAGGGACCGGGGGAGAGCAAAGAAGAAGTAGACCAGAAAGCGAAGGAAGAGGAGCCTCCTAAGCCATCTCATAACGAGGAGAGAGTAAAGGAAGAGGAGAAGGCGACGAAGGAGGAGAAGGAAGAGGAGAAGGAGGCGAAAGAGGAGGCAAAAGAGGAGGCGAAAGAGGAGAAGAAGGATGAAGGAGAACCAAGCAAGGTCGGTGCAGGTAAGGTCCATATCATCCAGGATTCTGCACACAACACTGAAGCTAACCTGTCGCATTTAGAAGCAGAGGGGAAGCCCGCTAAAGAAGACGAGAAGCCATCTGATGAGATTGAAGCCGGAGTTAGGAAATCGCAAGAGCGAGAAGACATCGTGCCGTCAAACATCCTCGAAAAAGGCATCATTTACTTCTTCTATCGCCCGCGCGTCAATGTTGAAGAGCCACACAGTATGAAAGAAGTCGCCCGGAGTTTCGTCGTCCTGCGCCCAACACCGATAGGAGCAACAATTGATGAGAAGCAAGGCTCGCTTGAACCTGGTGCGAGCTGTCGCTTGATCGTCCTTCCTAAGAAGAAATTTCCAACATCAGCTAGAGAACGGGATATGGCATTCGTGGAGAAGGGAGGACAGTCTATGAAAGAGTTGAAGGAAAGCTTCATTTCTGGGGGCAAGTACGAAACCTCGACACGAGGCGAGCGCACGGTTGAAGAGGCCAGACCATATGCTGAAGGAGTATATGCAATCACTTCGACAAAGCGGGCCTCACATCTTGCCTACATCATTACTATTCCCGACGAACTCGGCTCGGTACAGGAGGACTTTGGTCTTCGCGGACGTGGTAGCTGGATCGTGCAGGCCAAGAACCCTAAATTCCCCGGTCCAGCTAGTGCGCAGCTTCCCAAGAAACCAGAGTATCCTGAGGAGTAAGACTTTCGTTCATCCTGAGAAGCTCCTGTACATGATGATGACTGACTTAATGGCAAGAATCCGCGAGAAATTCGCCGATTATCGATGGGTGCCACTGGAACCCGTGTTCATCGATTATCCCAACGCACAATTTCTCATGATCGGTGAAGCCCAAGATGAACTTGGAAAGGCTGCTATTGCGGAGCCTGGTGGAAAGAAAGAAAACCAAGAACAACCGGGCGAGGAATTGGAGAAGCTTGAGCACGAGAATGAAGAGCGAATTGAAGCTCTGCAGGGTAAGTCATCACAACTTGGTGATCACGCTGGCATAGTTACTGATGTTCGTAGGCGATGCCACTGTTTATCAAGATCTAGGATTGGATGCAAAGAATTATCCCCAAGTTCCGACTACTTGGGATGATCATTCCTAGGTCTGCGCTGAAGAATTGCTGGTAAGCTCGTTTAGGACGCAAGGAATTATCGATATACAATGGATGCATGTATGGAATAATTTCTGATTTTGCTTGTTTAATGAAACTATTTATCTCGATTATTTATCGGATACTTATTCTCTGCCGAGGTCTATTGTCATACTTCGCAGTATTCCGTGATATTCACTTCCAGAAAAGGCAGTACAATACAACAATTGCTTACTGTTTATGTGTTTACAGTCAACCATTCACACAAGCGAAATTCAGCTCGTGCTCATCATCCCACATTGACACAATTAACTTCGATCTGCACGTGGGGAGCCGATTGGTATATATTCTCCTGCCAGTCGATCATAACATCCAAAACTCCCACTGTTTCTCATTCCCCCGAATTCAATGAGAAGCTCAGCAAAGCCATGAAATTCTCACAATTGATATCCGCGCTACATTTGGTAGCTGCTTCTACAGTTGCTGCGAAGAATGTCGTGAACCAAACCACCTGCGGAGGCACGACATACACCTACAACAAATTAGCCGGATACGGCTTCGTGCCCTCAAATGCAACCGATAAATACGGCGACACGCTAGGAGGTTATGGAAGTTCCGCCGCAATTGACCAGTCTTCCTGGCGCAAGACAGGCAATGGCTCGTATGCGGGGATTGTCTACACCCTTCCAGATCGCGGATGGTAAGATCTTATCACATGAAATACAAACAAATCCGATCACTCAATTGACTGATAATGACAGGAACACAAACGGAACCCTCAACTTCCAATCCCGCATCCACAAACTAGCCATCTCACTTACCCTCGCTCCTCATGCCTCAGCACAGAACCCGTCAAAACCAAACCTCCGCCTCAAATACCTAGATACCATCCTCCTCACCGGTCCCGACGGTGAACCCGCAACCGGCCTCGACGCCGATATCACCGGCCACGCCTCTTACCCAGGTTTCCCCCCATTACCCGTCGCGACATACGAAGGCGATGGCTTCGGGGGCGCAGGACCAGGCGGAAAGCGCATCTCAATCGACAGCGAAGGTCTAGCACTAGGCCACGACGGCACGTTCTGGATCTCCGATGAATACGGACCGTATGTGTACAAATTCGACAAATATGGGAAGATGCTCCTTGCCATCCAACCACCAGATGCCTTCCTCCCCCGGCGCAACGGAAGTATCAGCTTTAACTCTGACTCCCCGCCTATCTACGCACCAGAGAAAATCCCCACGCCAGAAGATACAGAGACAGGACGCGATAACAACCAGGGTCTCGAAGCTATCACTATCTCCCCCGACGGAAAGACATTATACACGATGATCCAATCCGCGCTGGACCAGGAGGGTGGTCCGGAAGAACAACATCGTCAACCAGCGCGGATTCTTGAGTATGATATTTCTTCCCCGGATACACCTGTGTACAAACATGAATATGCGGCTTTGCTCCCGAAATACAGGGACTATACCAAGTCTGCCGACGATAAGAAGGCATATCGCGTCGCAAGTCAGTCTGAAATTCATATCCTCCCCACAGGCGACTTCCTAGTCCTGGCCCGTGACTCGGATTTCGGTAATGGTCAGGAAAACACGCACTCTGTTTACCGGCATGCGGATATCTTCTCTATCTCGAACGCTACAGATCTGAAGGGTTCGAAATACGATTCCGCAAATGGGTCGATCGCATCTAGCAAAGGTGTCCTCAACCCTGGTATCACGCCAGTTGAGTACTGTGAGTTCGTGGATTACAATGTCAACTCCGAGTTGGCGAGATTCGGAATGCGGAATGGTGGGAAGTCGGGCCCTGGGGCGCTGAACGAGAAGTGGGAGAGTTTGGCGCTTGCTCCTTTGGAGCCAGAGTCAAGTTCATCTGGGGACGGGAAGAAGGAGTATCTTCTGTTCAGTTTCAGCGACAATGATTTTATGACTCAGGATGGTGAGTATCTGAATACTATTCCTTGTGGATCTTCTGATGTCGCTAACTTGTTCATTCTAGGGCATATGAACTTCGGGAGATTCGACTATGCCGATGAGTCTGGTTACAGTCTGGATAACCAGATTCTTGCTTTCAAGATTTCTTTTTAAACTTGAGCGTTTTATCTGATATCTGATAGAAACATTTCGTGAATAGAAAATGAAGTGGACATTGGTCATTCTGTAACACTGATACAAGTCATCACTGCCGGTTGTATATTTCCAGTATCCCCGATAAACACCAACAAAAACGCCCAACACAATTAGAATAAATAATAACCCATAATACTATAAATCAGAATAGAATGAAGTCAAATCATACGACCCTTTCTCCTTTACCTTTTCTTCAGGCTATCACTGTATGAGCTTAATAGCCCGTAAGATATCATCCAACGACCATCCAGGACCACCAGGAACGATCTCAGCCCACACGCCCTCTGGAACAGCGTCTTCAGGACCCAGAAGACTCCAGTTCGGACTAGGTTCGGGCTTGATCCATTCGAAGTCTTCGACTTGGCTCCAGCGGTCTTCGTTATCGGGGCGGTCGTGGTCGAGGGCCTGGGGATTATTAACTTTCCGTACAAAGATATTGGATGAAAGGCGACTTACATATGCCCTAGGCGTGCGCCCGAAACGGACATTAGAACAGCCCTCGATGATGGGGTTGCTTGTTGAGCTCAAATAGACATCCACGTCACGACAATCGTGCATACGGAACTGGCGACAAGAAACCACGATGACGCTATGTTTGACACCGGTGATATGTGCAGGGCCGTCGATCTGCCCGCAAACTAATAAGCTCTCCTCGACGCCCTTCACCGTTAAACTGGCATACGGCTTTCCGTTGGCGGTGGGAATGGACATGTCAACAACACAGTGGCGCAATGAGGTTATAGAAGCAGGAACAGCAGAGGCCGATCCTGAAGCCGGGAGCATGATATGAAGATCATGGTGGTTGTTTACTGTTACAGAGGACAAAACATTCGCCGCAAAAGCCTTTTGTTCTTTTTCTTGGGGCTTTTCTTCGGTGTCACCAACAGAAATTGACGGGACGGAAGTTGGTACAACCTCTGGTCTGTGCTGTTGGAGGATCTTGTCCGGCTCGTTCAATGGAGTCGAGGGATAGAGAGGAGTATTGTTTGCGGATGAGCCAACTGAGGACGTTCCTGGTGAGCGATACCCGGGCACACCACGATAGCCCTGGAAAGCCATCTCAGCTGCATCGGAAAGAGAGATAGAAACAGGGTTCTTCTTCGTCTTGAAGCTGAATTTCGAACGTGGCTCAACGACGGCACGAGTCTCTGCCAGCTTGTCCTGGAGCGCTTTGATGGCCTGGATGATTGTCAACACACATCACTAGGTCCCATGCCAGATCTACCTACCTCTGCATATATCCGCTGGTCATAAGTTGGAATGTAACTCGCCGCATCCTTGACCTCATTGGACAATCGTGCAATTCCAGCTAGACAGTGATCGGTAGCATCCGTCCGTTCTCCACCCACCAGCGACGTATCCGCCAGACGCTCCATCTGATCCTGAAGTGCTAACACAGGTCAGCTCACCGGAGACTCGATAATCAATTTGATATAGGGCACCAACCAGTGATCTCATGCTGGAAGTAACGGAAGAACCGTTCCTTGAGGGGAATCTCCGCTCTCAGGATGGTCTGGCTCTCGGCCTGCGACAGCCGGCGCGATTGTTCGAATTCCGGTACGGACATGGCGTATGTAGCGCAGTGTAGTGTTTTTACCAACGGGTATGTTAAGAGACGAGGCCGGTAGATGTAGATAATCTGAGGGAGAATGTATTGATGACGTCGATCCGGTGTCAGTCGGTTAGCCGATTTGACGTAGCCGGCAGAGTAGAATCGGAGAATGTGACTTGAATAGAGAGCGCAATGGCAGTGATTCTCTTCGGTAGTCAGTTCAGAACTGCGAAGAGAGCAGCAATGGCCTAGATATTGACAAGAATCACTGAAACCAATCAGGCAATCGGCGGGGTTGGTCCGGAGGAACCGGCTCTTTGCAGAGTCAAAGAACACTGGACAAAAGGGACAAACTCAGGAGTTAACAAGAAGTAGAATATGCCCTCAAATAGCTTCATAGCAAGAAATAAAAGAACAAAAAACAACTGCTTTTGCTCCATGACGGTAGTGACGTCGTCCACAAAGCGGGGACCGGGGATTGGTTTCTCCGGGCGATCACCCGTTTTGGCAGGTCGTCGCCTGAGGTAGTCAATCTTATCGAGAAATATGTATTTACCTGTAGACTAACGTGTACTATCTCTACAACTTGACGCTAAATACAATCATGATCACAATCAATTCGATGCAAGTTCCGGCAAGTCAGGCCTGAGGCTAATTGACGGACCCCTCTTCTCCACCACGGGGCTGGACGGTACACCCATCCTCGGTGACTGCGTCCTCGAGCTTGCACTTGGCGTTCGCTCTGCCATCAGACGCTCAAGATCTGCCCGGAGATCATAGTCGCTGATAACCTCGCCGTTGTCGTTGAGCCGAACTATCCGGAGAATGAGCTTTTCGTCTTTGACCCAGAATACCAAGAGGACGTTTTCTTGAAGGAAGGAAAGTAGTAGCTTTCCGGGTCTGAAGGCTGATGAGGATATTTTGGAGGAGGCTTTCTTGATTCGGATAGGGTTGAATGATCCGTCTGGTTTGTAATCGCAAATGTAGATCTCGTTGAGGCCGTTTGCGAATGCGTATCGCGAGCCGGAGGGGGATTGAGCGGCATGAAGGATCTTGGTGCTGAATGGGGAGCCAGTGGCTTCGCCATTGGATGTCGAAAACAAGAGGGGATATTCTCTGCTTGAAAAGGCTGTCATAAATATAGAGTGATGAAGGTTGTCGTAGAACGCGCCAGTAAGACTCCCGTCAATTGATGTATTCTGTGCTGTTAGCAATTAGTTAACGGAGACAGGAGAGCAAGACCTTACTTTGATAGAATAAAAGCCGCCCTTTGCAATGTCCCATATATCTCCTTGGCGGTGCCAAACGTCGAAGTATACAGATTGGCTTTCAAGACGAGTAAGAACAAGTCCATTTCCATCAACGGAGAATGCAATCTTTCGATTGGTAGCTGCTTTCTCCTGGGTCCACCTAGGGCTTTCATTGACTGTGACTTTCCTAATGGACCTGGCTTCTAGGTCGTACATGTTCCCGAGTTCATAAACATGGATCTGGTTCTCGAGTATGAACGCGATATGCCTATCATTACGGGACATAGCCATACAATCAGAGCGAAGAGTAAGACCTGGAGCGTCGATGGTCACAAGGGCCTCCGCAGAGACGCCATTCGGACCAAATATAAGGAGCTCATAATGCTAAAGCACGTTAGTATTAGCCTAAATATTGAAATAATCAGGGTGTGAATACCTGTCCCACCAAGGAAATTACAGCACAACGCTGCTCTCCTGCCGCAACACACTGAACACCAGAGACATCATATCTGAGTGTTTCGGGTTTTTGTCCATCTATCATCGGTATATCGAAACGCGATATGCAACTACTATCTTCGCCCCAGAAGAAGAGACTTTTGCCACTAGACGAAAAGCAAAACTTGGGCTGGCGTGACAGCCGCTGTTCTCTCAACAGACCTTTTCGAATTGACGAGGCCCGACGAACAGGAAGAGTTAGCTTGACACCTTTCAACTCTCTGGACAAAGACTTGACCGCCTGCTTCTGTTGATTCTTGTCCAACCAGGGCGCAGAGAGATGGTTTAGCGAATTCGCCATCGCATATAGAGATTGGCTGCTTTTCATTTTCGGCATACTTTTACTTGAAGAGGATGGTTTCGAGTCACCAAAGCCAATGGAACGACGGGTGGAATGGCTCATAGAGCTTGATCGGGAAGCTGTACGTCCAGATATTGATCCAAAGGCTGATCGTCGACTGAGAATACTCCCTGATTCGGAGCCGCTTTGTAGCGCACTTGATAGATGTTCCAAAGGCTCGATGATGCGAGCGTGTTGAATCCTTGTGCCTTCGGGGCAGAGAGGACAAGAGGCATCGATTGAAAGAAGTTCTGGAATGGTCTGGAGCTGTTATATGAAGTTAACTCCTTGAATCTAGCACGCCATGTGAGATAGGAAATGAGAATTGAGCCGAGCTTTTTGAGAAATGACTTACCTCGTCAGTATCGCTCCCATTTCTCATCAACTGTTCCTCTAGCAATGCCTTGGGAACCGGATGAACGAATGGACAGTCCACTACATATACAGCACCAGCCTTATCCGCCTCATTAGCTTGCCTCTCTGCCCCAGCAGGCGACGAGTTGTGTAGCCACAGTGTTAGATGTCGTTGATACTCGTGCGACACGGCTTCTAGTTCACCGTTGCAGTTCCACAATTGAACCCTGCGATTGATGAGCCACCTCACAAAGTGGCTTAGAGAGCAATCCAACTCATTTCTAAAGCTGGCCATCTGGTTCCACGCATCTCTGACCTTGCGTGTTTGTAATGGCGGGTTTCCATCCCCAGTTTGACTCAGGATAATACTCGCAAGAATCTTGAGCGCTGGTGTATCTGTCTGTCCGTCTGATGCTGCCAAGATGGTTCTTGCCAATCTCTTTCTGGCATCTCCTGTCTGGACAAATGCTTCTTCGATGTTGGATGACGTCGTGTTTGGGTTCCCTTGCTGCTGGGGTATTCGACGGGAGTCAACATGGCATTGGATAAGTGCTGATTCAGAGGCCCATAATGTATCAAATAGTGTCCAGAATGATAATGTATGATCCGGTCCGCTCCCAACGAGGCCGGTTAAGAGATCGGTAATATGCGTCTCGGGTACACTAAGGAAAGGGTACTATGCGCAGTTAGTCGACATGAAGATAGCAAAGATACAGGATATACTCACGAGCCCCGAATTGAAAGATGGAAGATAATGTCTCCCAGAGGCTGCCAAAGGGCTCTGACCGTTTGAAGTATCTGCGCCTCCAATATCATTGATGGCTCTCGGCAAGAGCACGTTGACCAAATAGCCCTCCTCATTCGACAGACCCGGATGTTGCCATGCAGTTTTCATTGCGCGCTCCAGATTCGATCTCATCTCAGCATGTAAGGATTCCCCCCGCAGCAACAACAGTCTGACACCTGCAAGCACAGCCTCCGCCAGGAAATACCGATACTGCGCACGATCACGAACCCCGGCCGCCGTCATGGGTAGCAATTCCGCCTTGGCTCGAATCAGGTACATGAGGGTCGAGTAGATAGTCTCCGATGGTAGAAGATACGGGAGCAGACTCGGGGGACATTCGCGAACGCTCGTCAGACCTTGTAGATAGGACCGTTGTAGATCGAAGATGGCCTTGATCCAAAAGACCATGCGCACCAATGGCTCGACATCCGCAACCAGTCCATTTTGCACTTGGGAAACGGCCAGTTGCGCGGCATGGTCTCCTATAATCTCTCGGAGGATGTTGGAAATATCAGTGCGACCTAACTGTTCCCACACAGCCGCCACGAGTGGATGTGACATTGAGAAAAGAGAGAAGAGGATGAGGAAGAGGGAGAGAAATAGGGCGAATACTAGGTGGTTGTTTTTTCAGCAACTCATCCCCTGACAGCGATAGAGATGAAAGATAATCTGGGAGTTCCTAGCATAGATGCTGACAGCGAGATACGAGAGTAAGAAGAAAGAAAAAACGAAATTAGGCTGACGAGAGGAATTTCTGGCTTTCTGCATGGATGCGTGTTGGACAATCAACCCCGCTAGACGCCCGGTACAGCAGTAGACGCAAGGGCCGTTTCAACAGCAGTAGCCAGGGAGACAGAGGAAATGAGCTTCATTTTGGCAGATTCGAACGGGGAGATTTCAAAAGGAGAGAGTTTCAGTGCTCATTCGTTCCGGGGAGGTCTTTGTCTCGCAGCGTTTGTTCTATTGCTTCCGTTTCTTTGAACTCGGAGACGGCGTAGCATTGACGGGAAAGAGGACATGCTGCTATTGTCAATTATTTCTCTCCTATGGAAAAATTCGATATCTTCTTCTGTTTCGGGTGTAACTGGATAGTCTGAGTCTAGCGACGGTTGTTGTGAAGAAGACGGAAACATGCATCGTTGGACTTTAATTAAGCGCGTCCCTACGGATCATTCTGATGGACCCTCGGGTGATACATCACGGACAGATACCAAAACAAAGATCATCATCAGTCAGATCTAATTTGTTTGATAATTTATTCTATTGGGATCTTCTATATTATACATTTCCATAAATCATTTAGTAGGCGCTATGTTGGTCAGCATCCTCCGGTTTCTTAGTATTGGACGAGTGCGACGACGGATAACTGGAATTGTACAGATTCTCAGCAAGGAAAACCGTGATGGCCGTTGCCTGTGAGTGATCGAGTTAGTGCATGAGGCTATGGACAAATATAGAACGTTCTTCAAACATACCAGCGAAAGATCCATGCCCTCTGCGACTTCTGCCTCCCATGAAATGCGCTTCCCTGGTACATACACGGCGACCATATCCGCCAACTTCGTCCTCATAACCAGAGCACCGTTGAAATAGACATGCGTCCACCTCTTCCAGATATCTTGCCCGCGCACCTCCAGCATCACCTCCTCTCCGTCCGCAGCAGCATTTGCAAGATAGATGTCGCATTTGTCCTTGAAAACACTTGATCTGGGCGCAAGCGTAGCCAGCGGACGGTCCTCATCGCCAGGGATCTCAATGAAAAATGTCACGCCAGTCGATTTCCGACGGAGATTGAATAGGGGAAGACCATTGGCATCGCGGAAGACCCGTCGCTGACTCCATGATATGAATTCGCCGTCGACGGTGAATAGTACCGGTGACTCTGAGTCTTTGGAAGAGCTGGCCTCAGGTGCGACGGTTGTGACTTTGTAGTCAACCCCGGTCCGATTTGTGTGTTTGATGCGGAGTGTGGTGGGGGCCGAGGCGATGTGCTCTGGGCGAAGAGCGACGGGCTGTTTAAGGAGAGCAAGTTCTGCCGCCATTATTGAGGCCGTTGATTGTAGTTTTGTGCTTGATGCTATAGGCGTTTGGATAGAATGCGCATGTTAAAATATCGGCAAGAGATATTCCCTTCTTTTGATTTTATTTGGATTTTTTTTCCCCTCTTGCCGAGCCTCGTATTTTGCCCCGCGATCAGCAGATCCTCCACAGCCACATGGCTCAGACAATACCATTCAGGTTCGTATATGGCTTCATATGTTCCTTTAGATCGCTGCCACGTACTCTGCTCAAAAAAGCCCCTTTGGCCTGAGATGCATATTTTACTGTCGCATTGCCAGCATCATGCACTAGTGGATAGTTCATTTGGCGAATGCACCACATCTTGACAATATGCCTCCCATACGTCAGCTGTCGCGTAGCACAGCAGCCCTGCAACTCATTACGAGACAGGCTTGCGTAGTCCTCATGACCAGGGTCTGGGAATGAGCCTGCATCGGGTTGGACCACCAGGCTGGGAAGTACGAACAGGCGAACGGCAGGGTGTTTCTAGTGCAATTCTGGGATCAACCAGGCCTTGACACTGTATGAAGTAACTTCTAGAGTGCTCCTCCAATATTGAGATGTACGCGCACTCTGTGTAGCTGTGAAGGATACGCCAAGGTTATCAACTAATTCCCGGGTTCCAGGTATTGCTAGGAACGTCATTCTTTCCCATGCGAGTGAGAAACTGGAGAGCATAGGACCCTTGCCGGTGTCTGATGTCTTATCACATTAGCACTAGTGCATTCCCAATACAGCAGCTGGTTCCCGAATGCGGCCAGTGTCTCGGCAAATAGATCCTAGACAGCCAATGAGAACGCTCTGGTCCACTTGATCGCTCTTATTGGCGTGGCAAAAATCTCCATTACCGCTTTAGGTTTCGAAGGGAATGTTATGAGTCGGGCCGGATATTTCAGCCCTGCGATCCGAGGTATTATTGCACTCACGGTCAGCATTGACATTGCCGGCGACGGGGAACATAGAAGAGCGTTCAACCTTGAAACATATTGCATTATCCTTGCTGCTGACAATCCTAATTGGTGGCCCCTTGAAGTCAATTCTCCTGTGACGTTTAGGCTGCTATTCCGATTTCCCGAGTATACGAGGCCGTCAAACCAAGGTCCAACATGTCCTGACTAACAGTGAGTAGCGCCTGACAAGCAACAGAAAGCTTGGGGTAGGACATCATATCCCGCGAATCGCCGGTTGAGCAAACCCTATCCCGATTTGCCTCCAATCAATGGCTGTTTTTAGACATTTCTCCGATTCTAAAATTCTTATGTGCCACCGAGTCGGTAATTTTCTAAATCTTTCTTAATGGGCTCGCCTCGCCATCCAGTATATACCGGAGGGCACTGCTGTCATTCCTTTGACGCCCATCCTCTCGTTTAATCTGAATCCAACATATCGAGGTCTATACACTTCTGGCCATCTCGATGGTTTCATTCGCTCTCTTGTGGAGGCCAATGTGCCTATTTCTTTCGTGCTCACAGACTACTTTCCCTGAGGAGTCTAGTTATCAGATTGTTGAACAGCTTTATGGCGTGCCAGATGGCTGGACAGAAGATGGCGTGCCGTCTCCAGCGACACCGATGAAGTTTCACATGGCCGTCAGCAACGACAGGATGGCAGAGTTTGAGCAAAGGGTCATCAATATCGCCACTCCTGGTCACCAGCTATACGGCCAGTTTATGACACGCGACGAAGTTGGGGATTTCCTGCGTCCGTCAGATGACACCGTGGATAGGATTGTTGCATGGATGAAATCGGAGCGTGTGCCCAGCGAATCAATCGAAAGACATGCAAATTGGATCACATTCACAGTCCCTGTGTCTCAGGCGGAGGATATGCTCAAGACGCGGTTCCACAGCTTCCGCAACGATGTTAGCCAGGAAACCGCAATCAGGACGCTGCAATATTCCGTGCCACAAGATATTCGTGATTTTATCCAAATGATTCAACCGACAATCAAATTCGGACAGTTCAGTGCCCAGGAAAACCAACCAGACCTTGAGCCTGTGGCTACCCGCTTCGATGACCTGAATGTCAACTGCTCAACCACCGTCACCACCAAATGCCTTCGGAGATTGTATGGTATTTATGATACAGAAGCGAAGCCAGATCCAAGGAACAAGCTGGGTGTGTCTGGGTTCTTGGACCAATACGCCCGCTACGACGATTTCCGTGCCTTCATGCGCACATATGAGCCCGATCACACTGATGCCAATTTCGACGTGGTTTCGATCAATGGTGGTCGCAACGATCAAAACTCTTCCTTTGCCAGTACTGAGGCAAGCGTGGATATTCAGTACGCGGTAGCATTGGCCTATAACACCAATACGACGTACTACACAACAGGAGGCCGCGGCCCCTTTGTGCCAGAGGTCGATCAACCCAACGTCGGTAGTTCATCCAACGAGCCCTACCTAGAGCAACTCCACTATCTTCTCAACCTTCCAGACGAGGATCTCCCTGCTGTTCTGTCAACCTCATACGGCGAATATGAGCAGATTATCCCCGAATCATACGCAAACGTCACCTGTAACATGTACGCCCAGCTCGGAGCACGTGGAGTTTCGGTGATTTTTGCGAGTGGTGACTCTGGTGTTGGAGGATCCTGCGTGTCCAATGACGGCACCGGACGGACAAGATTCATGCCAACCTTCCCAGCCACGTGCCCCTTTGTCACATCTGTCGGTGGAACGTATGGGGTCGATCCAGAGAAAGCCGTTGGTTTTTCTGGGGGTGGTTTCTCGGAATACTTCCAGCGTCCGGCTTACCAGGATGAGAGCGTCCACGGCTATCTCGATCAACTGGGTGACAAGTGGGAAGGCCTGTACAACCCAGAAGGAAGAGGGGTTCCTGACGTTGCTGCCCAAGCCAGGGGCTTCGTCTTTGTAGACCACAGTTATTTCATGAAGCTTGGTGGCACAAGGTTTGTCTTTCCAACCCTAGATCTTAGATGAGAAACATGCTAACCGATGTCACTAGTGCTGCCGCCCCTGTCTTCGCAGCTATCGTTTCCCGCTTGAATGCCGCTCGTTTAGAGCGAGGCCAAGGCAGAATGGGTTTCCTGAACCCGTGGCTTTACTCGCTCAACAACACGGGTCTCACGGACATTGTGGATGGAGGGTCAGTAGGTTGCACCGGATACTCCGATGTTGGTGGCCGTGCATCAACAGTGCCGCACGCTAGTTGGAATGCCACCCAGGGTTGGGATCCTGTCACTGGCCTGGGGACCCCAGATTTGAATACTCTCATTAAAGTTGCGTGTTCAACAGAGGGTACATGACGAGACATAATAACGTTCATTGAAAGCTAAAATATGAGTCGGTCATTATATAGAATACCACTATAAGCAGATATCGTTGCGCCAAGCTAGCCTGCCAAAGGGTTTATCAGAATATAGAATCTCACAAGTATCAAGCAAGAAATGTAGTCAAGACCTGATAGCGGTCGCTCAAAAAGGAAATGGAAAACTTCACGTGACTCACCGCCTGCCCAGACGGAGCTTCGCCATGAGCTGCGCCGACAACGTCAGAACACCTTCTCGCCCAAACATCCTCTATCACGTTTCAACCCCATCTATCATCGTTAATCTTTACTCCTTCCTTCCCTTTTAATTACTCTCTAATACCCCACCATGTCCGATCTCCGGTCAATCGTCCCAGAGCTCCGCAACGCTCTGGACCGCAACCAACTCGACGCAGCCAACAACCTCCTCAGCCGCGCAAAGCGATCCCTCCTGCTGGAAAATGCACTGATCCCGACCCCTTCGACACCTCCCCAGCTGATCTCCCTGGCCCGCGAGGTGCTCGAATTCGGCGCCATCGCCTCAATCAGACAGACCGACGCAGATACGTTCACGAGATACTACCAACAGCTGCAGCCGTTCTATGATCTGGAGAGACATGCGTCGACGCCCGGAGAGAGTGCAGGGAACGTGGACTTTAGCACCAGCCAGCGGAGCAAGATTACAGGGTTGTACCTGCTGCTGTTGCTGAGTACGGGTAATAGCACTAACTTCCATACCGTGTTGGAGGGACTGGTTGAGGAGGCTAGTTTGAATGGAAAGAGTGTTGAGGATGACCCTTATATCAAGTATCCTGTTGAGTTGGAGAGGAACTTGATGGAGGGGAGCTATGATAAGGTGTGGAGGGAGACTAAGTCGGAGAGAGTGCCGTCGGAGGATTTCGGCTTGTTCTCGAACGTACGTTTGCATAGCGGGTGTCTATTTGTGTCTTATGGACAGGAAAAAGATGCTGACTTTGGTTTTCTTCGCAGGTCCTTGTCGGAACCATCCGCAGCGAGATTGCAGACTGCTTCGAGAAAGCCTACCCATCCCTGCCTATTTTCAACGCCAAGAACCTTCTCTTCCTCGAATCGGAAGGCGCCGTTATTGAGTTCGCCCAGCAGCGTGGTTGGATCCTTCGTGATGGTCGGATACACTTCCCTGTCGAGCCGGAGCAGGCTGCCCGGTCTGAGAAGGACATCTTGGTGGCCAGCAGTACTGTGATTGAGAACACGATAGGCTATGCCCGGGAGTTGGAGACAATCGTCTAGTTTATAATCTATACGGTTGTTATCATTCTATTCAATTCGGTCGTGGTTGTATTTCTATCTCTTTCTTGCATTATGATCTAATCGAGCGTTTCTCATGACAATCTATCACGATAATTTTGGTGCCGTTTATATCCAAAACATATATCGCCAGATTATACGTTCACCCTCCATAAACACACGCGCCGGTCATAGAAACTGGAAGAGAGGCAGAGCAATTCAGACCTTTTCCCTCCGATACCCTGTCCACCCTTCCATACATCAGACGCATAATTCATACTTTCATGTTCTGTAAACTCAGCCAGAACCTCAATATTCCATTGATGTTCACCGTCACCTGTAATCCTCACCACTCTCGTCCCGCCATGCATACAGCTGGCGAGAACCAGGAATCGCCATTCTTGCGGCCCAGTCCCTGAGAGGAAGGTCATATTTTCCACGCCAAGTGGCCGTAGGCGCCATACACCACCGCCCAGAGACAGTTCAGCAAGAACATTCCCCCTCCTGGTTGCATGGTAGATTCTCAGGTGCTCATCGTAGCTTCCTGTAAGAAGGAGAGGGGAATCTTCAACCATGGGGAAGGGAAGAGGGAGAATAGCGGTCACGCCAGAGGTATGGTGACGAGCACGGTCATCGTAGTCTAACAACACAGGGGGCATGCCCCGTCCATCATCATCCCCATCGCTCGAATTCTCCACGTCAAAGCGACGCGTATGTAGAGAGCCAAAGTCATCTCCTGTGAATAAGAAAGGTATTTTCGGCGTGGGACTATCCGTCTCCTGCTCCTCGCCGTCATGGAAGGTGGCCAGCGCAACAAACCAAACTTCAATCATTTGTCTCGCGCTGAAGGTGCCCAAGTCGGCTACCTTTTCCGATTCCGTGATATCGCCGCTGGTCCCGAATACGGTTGTCCGGCCGTCTGAAAATGACACGGCAAACCCATCAGCCTTCTCCTGCGTAAGCCAGTGTTCGGGTGTCCATGCCAGGAACAATGCGGGGATTGACGGGTCTTCGTGGACGGAAAGGGTCCATATCGGGGTAATCGCTTCATCAGTAGATGAAGCCAGTGACACCTTGAACAAAGCCACACACCCGGAGCTCCCGGCAATGGCCAGCAACGTGGGATCTCTAAGATGAAAATGTAGATCGAAAACGGCGTAGGGCAGAGGCAATCGTTGGACGCACGATCTATCCATACCAGTTAGTCGCGCTGCTAACGAGCAAACAGGGTATCAACGTTCTTTTTCCTCTTACAGCGTATTGGCAATAGGGTCAATTTTCCACAACTGCAAACTCCCAGTCTTTTTCTGCTGGACGTCCCCTTCCTCTTCGCTATCTCTCGTCTCCGAGAGCAGATACGTGCCTATCACGACATAGTCCGGCGCCGCGGGGCAGAACTGAAGACAACTCGGGGGTTGGTCAAGGAAGACGGTGGAGGCGGACTGGGGGCGTTGGATTGCGGATTCCATCATCGAAGTGTATAGACTGTTCTGATATATTCCGAATAGACCTCATTTCCTCTGCTCCCATGGCTCGCAAAAGGGGAAAATCGAGAACCTTGGGCGGTGAGAATTGAAGCTTTTCGGGGGGCGAATCTTATCGGGTCAGATGACTTCATTCACCCCGCAGAGGAGATGAGCTGACAGGAGGGACTATGTCGCTATCAACTTCCTTTTTCTTTAAGCTGGGATAGTATACGAATTCTTTGTGATAGCAATGTCTTCATCGTTTAGTCGATTGCCCTCTACGGCGAAAATCACCCCAGCGCCGTTCAAAGTATCCTTCTCGGATAACGAACTGGAGGATCTAAAGACGCTGGTCAGACTGGCGCGGACGGCGCCTCGTACCTACGAGAACTCGCAGCAGGACCGTCGTTATGGCATTACATCAGACTGGCTGAATGATCTCAAGGAGCAGTGGACAAAGGACTTTGACTGGTAATCAATGCTCTGGTTCTAGATATACTAGTCACCTTAAATGACCGGAGCAGGAAAGCAACCGAGGCCCGTATCAATGAGTTTCCGCAGTTCACTACTACCATTGAGGGAATGAGTATTCATTTTGCGGCCCTGTTCTCGGAACGAGAAGATGCTGTGCCCATTCTTCTGCTTCATGGATGGCCAGGTAACACTGCCCTGTCTGGTTTTAGAGACAATTGCTCATAGGTTATCCAACAGGAAGCTTCCAAGAATTCCTGCCTCTTCTTAAGTTGTTCCGAGAGGAATTTACGCCGGCTAGTCTGCCTTATCACCTCATTGTTCCCTCCCTTCCCGGATACACCTTGTCGTCTGGTCCTCCGGTGGACAGGAACTTTACCACGGAAGACATTGCTCGAGTCGTAGATCAATTGATGAAAGACCTTGGGTTTGGGAGCGGCTATGTAGCTCAGGGAGGGGACATTGGGAGCAGAATTGGGAGAGTGCTCGCTGTGGATCATGATAGTTGCAAAGGTTTGTTCGATAACTTCGTTCAACTATAATATATGCTAACATCGAGTCAGCTGTACATTGTAAGACTTTATCATGGGGATAAGTTTCCTCACATTTAATACTAATTGGGAGCAGTGAATGCTTGCTTCATGCAACGCCCTAATGGCTTTTCGGATGAGTCTCTCAATGAGTTCGAGCAACGCGGGTTGAAGAGGGCAGGAGATTTTGTGACGAGGGGCACTGCCTATGCTTATGAGCATGGCACCAGACCTAGTACCATTGGCCATGTTCTAGCGTCTAATCCTATCGCCTTGCTTGCGTGGTAAGTTGATAAGCTCATTATCCGAAATCATGGACGGCTTTTTCTTATCACACGTCTAGGGTTGGAGAGAAGTACCTGGACTGGGTTGATGATCCTCTTCCATCCACGACCATCCTCGAATTCGCGTCGCTCTACTGGCTGACAGAGACGTTCCCACGCGCAATATACCCTTATCGCGAGGTTCGTACTTCTCTGATAATGGTTCGTGGGTAACCAGCTTGAGGCTGATTGTACCTGATAGAACTTTCCTCCTAAGGGCACTCCTGCTGGCAACGACCCTCGTTGGTACATCTCCAAGCCATTCGGTTTCTCGTACTTCCCCAATGAAGTGCTTCCCGTTCCACGCTCTTGGGTTGAAACTTCAGGAAACCTGGTATTTTGGCGGGAACACCAAAAGGTATGATGTCCTACAACTACTTATTTACCAGATACCTTGCTCACCTATACTAGGGCGGTCATTTTGCTGCTCTTGAGAGACCGGGGCAGATCAAGGCGGACTTGACGGATTTTGTCAAGCAGATCTGGAAGTGATTGCTGGTAGATAGCTACCGTAGTGTAAATCTATATCAGACGGCTCTCAAAGCGCTTTCACTAGTTTATATATCAGCATATTTATCATGTGAAAACATGTATATCTCTAAAATCCCGTCTTTCAGCATCGCTTCAAACGTCAACATCTCATACAATCAATCAATTGGCCAATCAGTGTCCATATTTAATCCCCACGTTGATAAGTTCAGGTTATCAGTCTGGAGGCAAAGAATAAACAACAACATTCTAGATCTCACTGCATACATACACAGATCCTGAGCATCCAATTTTTTTGTATTCCTCAAACTTCTGTGCATAGGCTACCCATGGCTACCACCATCCAAGATACAGACCTATTCTCCGACGAATCCAGCTTCTATGGTACGCGTTCGCATAGTTCCCCTAAGCAACAACAACTAACTCCATCCACCAGGCGATGACACTCAAATAACGCATTATGAAGACCTCGCAGATAGCTACGACCCAGAGCCATATTGGGTTGAGACTCACCCACACCTCCTAACCACCATCCAGCACGATGCGCTTGTATCGGCACAACCATCACCACCATCGAAAACCACCGCTGCCTTGAAAGAAGAAGAATGCTTGCCGCCCATAGGATCTCGCAGGTTACCACGAAATGCGCGAGGCCGAAACGAGCCAGTTCCAGAATTTCTTGCACGTCTACCGCCGTCCACCACAAAGGAAGAGTCCATTGGACCGTGGATCTTTGTCTCAGAGCCAGACAGGAGGAAGGGCGTTGACCAAGAGGAAGAAGAGGACCTGGCGAGCTTTGTCGCCAAGGGGACGGAACTACTGCGCGAGTTCGAGGAGAAGAAGAGCAAACTGGAAGAAGAACATGACCGCTCTGGTGCCAAAAGCAAGGCACCGCTCACCCGCAAGCTAAATGTTCACCGACGCGCGCTGGAAGAAGACATTTTCGCGCTGGCGCGGGAGAATGGTGTCATTTCTGGGAAATGGATGCTATTTCCATCTGTCGGCCGCGTAGATGCTGTCTGGAAGGCGGTGGTTGAGGCAACAGTGGACGGGGAATTGGGGGATGGAGCGAAAGTTGCGACGGATGCAGGTGACCGTAGGGCGCGAGGGATGATGATCTATACGAAGGATTACGAGGATATTGAAGATGTTCGGCGGGTGCTTGGGAAATTGGTGGAGTTGGAATTGGTGAACACTGAGCAGCGGATGGGTATTTACTACAAGGCTGATGCGTTTACGTATCTGAGAATTTTGGGGGATAACCCGTATGGATTGAAGGCGAGTCTGTACTCTAGTAAGGATGTTCTGGCGGGGAAGGTTTGATGGGGTTTTTATGATGATATGACATTCATGTACAGATTGATGATTATGTGCTATATTATGTTCTTGTCTAGTGTATTCTGTGCATGCGTCGCGGTGTCCATAGTCTGTCCAGCAGCATGGACTTGGGTTGGCGCTGTAGACCTCAACTGCGTTGGTACAGGACCTTTCGCCGTAAGGCCAGGAGATCTTGTTATAAGGACAGTCCGGTGAACTATCCGTGGCGAGTTGCAGCGGTGTCTAGGTCATGAAGATGCTGAAAGACCAGTACCCGTGAGCTTTGTTTGAAGCCATGCGAGGCAGTTTGCGCGTTCCAATCACTAAAGGTCCCAGTTTATGAATCCTTGTCTTGTCCGGTCTCCATGACCTTCAAACATGCCTCCTTGACTTCAGAAACCCCTTTCACACCTTCCCACTTGTCAAGTAGATCCTTCACCTCAGCCCAGTCCTTGTCAGCCTCCTCGCTCTTCCCATCCGCCAAAAGCTTCTCCAATCGACTCGGTGCCCCCAATACCCATTTCACCGTCTCTTTCTCAGCCTTCTTACTACCCGCCTGCTCCGTAGACTTCGACTCCATCATCCTCCGCCGCTGCTCCTCCCCCTCCTGAATCAAACCCCCAGCAGTCTCCGCCACAAACCCAATCGCCGGCCCTAAAGTCTTGGTCATCTTCAACGGCGCCCCCTGATCATCCATGCTCCTCCGCATCTTCCCAATCGTCTCAACCGCCCGAATCAACTTTGAGTAGTTATCATACACCAACGCTTTCCGCTCACTGTCCAGCGTGCGGATATCACCAACAAGGCTATTCTCAGCCTTGAGCACCGTCGACAGCGACGACGTCGCTAGTAACTGTTCGACATAGCGCTGCGCGTCGAAGTCTGGGTTATCGAGTTCTGTGCCCGTTGCTACCACGGACGGGTTGGTGTTGGAGATGTCGCCGGCGTCCGTGTGGCGGGGGACGCTACGGGAACGGCGTGCGTCTGCATTTCCTGCGGCTGCGGCTTCGGGTTTGAGGTTGTAGTAGTCTCGGAGGGCGGCGCGGTTGCGTCGTGGAGGGTGGAGGGATGGGGAGACTGCTCGTGCTGTTGAGGGTGTAGAGGATGCGCTGAGGCCTGCGGCGCCGGTGTTGATGTTCAGAGTGTCGAGGGAGGGACGGTGGGAGGATGTGGGTGTGGGGGAATGGGCGCGCGAAGAGGCTATTGAGGGGCGAGGAGAGGATATCGTTGACATTGTGGCTAGTCCTTATCAGTATGAATAGGAGAGGTGAATGTTGAAGACGATCTGTAACCATCGCCGATAAGCGGTGGTCCCGTGCTTTATCTTTTCCCCGGACAACCTTAACATTTTCAGCCTCACGCATCTACACGACAAGTATACAGATTCCTACCTGCTTCGCTTTTTTATTTACCTTGCCTAGCAAAGACGTCTTCCTTAAAATCCCTACAATAAACCGAACATTCAGCCACCACCACCTACTGCACCCCCATGTCCACCTCCCAAACCCAAATCGCAGCCCAACTCCAGAGCACAAAATCCCTCTCCGTCTCCCGCTCCTGGCTAGACACCTTCATCGCCTCCTCCTCCGCCTCCCTCCAGCGCAATGTCCCCATCTCCGCCCTCACCCAAACAGCCCTCTTCCGCGTCCTCTCCTCCGACTTCCGCGATACCCTCACCACCACGGATCCCTCCTCCGTCCTCCCTGTGGATATCTTCGATCCGACAGTGAAAGAGAGGCGTCTGTCGGGGCCGATACCCGTGCAAGTGCTTGATATTGAGGATATTGGGTCGAGTTTATGGAGTCAGGTTGAGGCGATTGAGCGGGTGGAGCGTGGGGAGGCGATTCGGGGAAGGGAGATTGTTAGGACGGTGAATGTGGGGGAGGATAGTGAGGATTGGACCAGTAATAACAACAATAATAATGCTGGTAGTGGCAGCAATGGGCCTCATCGGTTGATCCTGCAGGATGCGGCGGGGACTAGGACTGTGGGGATTGAGTTGAGACGTATCGGTGATATTTCGATTGGGAAGTTGCCGATTGGTGCTAAGATGATATTGCGGAATGCTACGGTTGCTCGGGGTATGGTGCTGTTGACTCCTGATTGCGCTACTGTATTGGGAGGGAAGATTGAGTCTATGGACCGGGCGTGGAAGGAGGGTCGGAAGGCAAGGTTGTTGGCGAGAATTGACGAGATGGCACGGGAGGAGAGACAGATGAGCGGAAGCAGAGGTGGAGATGCAATGGATGAGTGAGCTATGTGTGTCCCAGGAGAAGATGAAAGGAAAAGGTATGGACTGCTCTTTTCATTATACAATGCTACCCTCTACATAATGCAATGCGTCCCTGTCAAATGCATAAAATCACGCTGATCCAGACACGACATGATTCAGTTCGTCCCAGCCATCTCTTTTCCATGGCGCATACATGATCGCCCGCAGCGCATCACCAGCCTTCCCGGTCTGTGCAAATGCCTCGGATAGGTCATTAGCGTCAAGGTTGCTGCGTGGCGGGACACTGCGCAATGCTCTCTTGACAGCCATTTCGGCGGGGTGAAGCTCATTAGAGGCTGCGGACAGCTCCATCCAACCTTGTGGCTGATCGGGTGCCCTCATAACAGCCGCTGTAGCCTCACCCATACGCCGTGTTTCCTCTGGTATGTTGGAGTCGGTAAGACCCAGGGTGGAAACTGCAGTCAAGAGCTTGATTAGTTTGGCCCGACCATGAATATCGATATCATCCCTGGTGATCATGCCCTGGAGGTCAGATTCGACGGCCTCAATGGCGTCTCTGTCAGAGTCTAACAATGCAATAGCTCCCAACAAGGTAACTGCCCCAACGTGGTCTGGATTGTTCTCGACACAATCGAACAGTTGCTGGCGAGCCACAGCGCGTTCCTCTTCTCCGCCCTTGGCCCAGAGCACTTGTGCAAGGAGGCAGACCACTTCCGGCGCATTCTCCGCCTCTTGAAGTGCATCACGGAACATGTCAATGGCACGGTCCATAGACTTCAAGTAGTAATGTGCCAGGCCGGCGGTTAGATGAGCCGACAAGCGTAGTCTTCTGTTCGTTTCGGGATCAAACTTCTCAGCATCCTCTTCGCCAGAGAGCATGAGCGCAGTCTCTGCTTTCTCTGCGGCTTCCTCGAATTCGTGGCGCGCAAGAAGGATACGTGCAACATCTGCGTTCGCCTGTGCGAATTTGGAAAGCGATGCAGCTGACTCGGAGATTTCGTATTCCTCTTCCATAGCTGCGCATACACCCTGTAGGCTAGCGTTCGCGTCGGAGAATTCGCCGATTCTCTCTGCTAGGAGGGATAATAGGTGAACAAACACCATATCCGACGGATCCTGGCAACGAAGCTGGTGGAGGGCGAAGAATGGCTGGATGAGGTTCGAAAGCTCATTCGAAGCGGCTGAATCAGACAGAAGATGGTCAAATAGAGTCGAGGTATACTGCTGCTTAGACAAGGCTAGCGATGAAGTCGAAATATCAAAGGCATGCTCAAAAAGACCTCTTGCCTCTGCGGGCGCTCCAAAGAGAAGGGCGAGGAGTCCTTGGCCGATCCAAGCCTGTGCGTAGTCTGGGTCTGTAGACTGCGCGCGTGTAAACGCTTCGTTGGCAAGCTGGATGTCATTATGAATGAGATAGAGAGTTCCCAGGTTAGCCCAAACTTGGGCACTCCGGTCGTTCAGATGGAGACTCCGCACGAAGGCATGCTGCGCGACCTTCGGGCTCAGGTTCGTTGTAACCACACCCAGGGAATTCCAGAACTCAGAGTTTCCGGCCTCGAGTTCAATTGCTCTCTTGAAGCATCGAATCGCCGCTTTGAGGAATTTGCGGGGCTGCTTCTTGCTCTTCTTGGCTGAACGATTCTGCACGGATCTATACGACCGGTATTCGGCCCAGCCAAGGTTGTACCAGGCGACTGCTTGAGCATGGACGTCTTGAATCGAGACATGTATAGCGCGTTTGTATGCCAGAATGGAGGCATAGACGCAAATGTCAGACTTAGGAAATGGTCTGGTTTCATCGTCTTCCGGAAGCGAAATGTAGTTCAGTCCCATCTCGTCGACATCAGCGAGAATATCAAATGCAGCTGGATCAAGCTCGGTGTTGAGTAGTTGCCGGACCTCGTTAATTGGCAATTTATCTGCCTTCAACTTGATATAAGAGAAGTTTGCGCAAGCATCTCCGACAGCCTTCCACAGGTTGAAGATGTCAGCTCGTTCGTGAACCAGTGACGTAGCCACCCGGATAGCTTTGCTTGCCAGCTCAGCGCCATCATTGAAGAGCCCAGATTCGACACACTTCCATGAGTTCTCGGTGAGGGTCTGGAGTAATGCAATCGTAACGCCAAGCTCATTCCGTCGGATGCTCAGGACGTCCTCGTATCTCGAAACGGCATCATCATATTCCCCAAGTTCACGCTTCACGTTGGCGAGCATGTACCGCGCAAACCAAATGTTCTCCTTTTCGTCATTCGAGAGGTTCCCTTCCAATTGCTGAGCATGGTCGAAAGCCTTCGTAGCGGCAATGAATCGGCCAGAGTGGTGGTAACTTTCTCCCAGTCCGACCCACGAGTGATAATCGCCTGGGGAGATCCTAAGAGCTGCCTGGAAGGAGACAACACTCTTGGAGTACTGCTGCTTGTTCACTTGGACTGTACCAAGCGCGGCGTATGGCCAGCTATAACCCCTTCGCTTGGAACCAGGGGCAGGCTTGGCTTTACCAGAATCCACGACTCGTTGAGCTACGGCCTCAACAAGATCCCACTCTTTTTGATCCGCGAATGTTCGAGCCAGTCTCTCAGCGGCTTCAACCTCAGATGCAGACAGCTCGAAGGCTTTGTGGAAACACCTGCGTGCACGAACCCTGTCTCTCTTGTAATCGGCGTAGTAAATTCCCAGACTGGTATATGCCGGGGCAAAATTCATGTTGGCTTGTATCGAAGCAAGGAAACTAGCATATGCGCCATGGCGATCCTTTCGTGCAGCAGATGACGGGTTCAACTCCCACTGGCAATATCCGATCCGGTACAGGATCTCAGACTTGAAGTCCCGGTTTTCCGTGCGCGAGTCTTGAATTTCCGAAAGAACCTTTTGGAGCCCCTCGAGGCCAGATTCGAGATCTCCGTTGAGCGCCCTGCACCATGACAACTCTGCCCGGACCTTGATGTTGGTTGAGTCGCGCTCTAGAGCACGCTCCAAAAATTCGATGGCTTCACCATAATCCTCATCGACCTTGAGGATCAAACCAATGCCAAGAAGGCAACTGGTAGACTTTGGCTTTCTCTCCAAAATGCCTTCAAAGATCACCTTCGCCTCCGGATGATTCCGAGGAAGCTGGTAGTAAATCAATGAATTAGCAAGCATGATGTTCACAGCATCAGTGGTATGTTGGAGATCCACGCCAGTCATTTTCACCAAGTCCTTAATGTTCAAGAGTCCTTTACGGGCGACATCAGCCACGCTTTCATATTCCTCAAGGGACAGGTAGAGCTCAGCCATAATCCGATGTGCCACAATCGAGGAGCGGGCGGAATCCAGACCCTCAACCATGAGAATCAAACGATCCTGCACTGCCATTTCCTGGTAATCCCCGTTATTCTCAAGCTCAGGCTCCTGTTCGCTTGATGGTGATTGCTTGGGCGATTTCTGTTCCTTGGGAAATGGAGAAATGTCGCTGGCTAAAAAGCCTTTCAGAACCTTCGCGAGACCATCTTCCGGGAAGAATTCGATAAAGTCCTTCAAGAAATTAAGATCCCACTGCGAGAATTCCTCAACATCTTGCCACTCGAGCACAATCTTCCATGCAAGCTCAAATGGGTGTTTAATGATAACCATGTCATGAGCGGCTCGCAACAATTCCTCTCGTTTTGCGCTTTTATCTGCGGACGGAAGAACAGCAAGAGTGTCGTATGCCCTTTGTATAAGCTTTTCTTCATACTGGCGACGGACCTGATCATCGTGAGACCAGTCCACGATCCCGCGATAAAGCTGCTCCAACTCGCTCCGCTTAAAAGCTTCCCTTTTCACCTCCAGGGTCACTTGGTCAATTCTGGCCCCTAACCGAGTCCTCCGCTCACCGATCTCTCTGTTTATGAACTCCTTTTCCTCCGCCTCGGTAATATCGATTAAACGCTGATAGGTGAGGGAGGGATGCGGTATCCGGCCTTCGAGGTAGTTGTATAGCGGGCTAGATGGTAAATGCACTTCAAGCGCTTGCTTCTGTTGAGATCGGCTGCCATGCCTCTTGGCGAACTTCGTATATTTGTCCACTACATCTTGACAACGATGCTTGTCGTCTCTGGAACAAAATCAGTCACAATTCGACCTTCGACGAGACTTCACAACATACTCATCTGCAAGTATGAGAGCAAGGTTGACAGCTGCATAGCGATAGGACTCAAGTTTATGGCTTCCTTGCTTTTCGTATAGGTTGATCAATCCTTGCCATGCTGCCCGGTCGCCCAGTTTTGCGTGGGTTGCGGCGAAGTATGCGGATTCGGCGTTATCGTTCTTATTTAACTTGTCGTACGCGAGACCTAGAAAGAGATTCCTGGAGACGAATGAGCAACATTAGCAAGAAGAACGAACGCACGGAGCACCTGGATCCCAATGTCACATACGCATGATAATTCTGAGGCTCTTGCTTCACAATGTCCTTGGCCTTTTGAGCTGCGTCCTCAAAGTCCTTGGAGTCCAAGGCTGTCCGGACAGCCTTGAGCGCTGACTTGCTCATCCTCCTGAAACAATTCCTTCGTCAATAGCGGATTGAATAGAACGAATGCTCGCGACTCGGTGGTGGTGCGGGACAGACCAAGATGGAGCTTCGCGGTTACTCTGTTTAGTTTAGCGTCTGTGGGGATCCCATAACGTCAGAGCTGGCCTTTATCGAGATAAGCGCCTTCGTATTCGTATCTCCGCCTGACCGCACCCGTTGGGAACCCAGACAGCTGGAGCTCCTCATCTGCACTACTGCCGACAACTTTTCTCGTTCTTTTTTCTTTCTTCTGTGATTCTTCTCATGCTTATGAACTATTCTGGGGACTTGGACGATAGAATTCCTCTCACCAGACGCTATTGGAGAACGTGGCAAGGTCGGTCCGCTATACTTCTCGTGCTATGTACTAGATGCAGATCACGGGCAATTGAGTCCATTGCCATCGAACAGATTGCTGACTTTTCCCTGTTACACAGAGGATAATAGCTCTCTAGCGCGATTTTGAGCACGTTATTTGACACATAGTCTTGAATCATCCTGAAATCGTTGTCGTTTCTGCGTGCTTCCGTCAACTCCTCAATCCGGCTTCGGAAGACCTTGGATACAGATATCGGATTCTTATCTCTTTCCACAGAAGAATAGGCCACAATCTCGGTTAATAATGGCACCTCCGCGCCTTCGAATTGATGGCAAAACGTTCAAGGATCCGCAGAATCGGGAGATCACTATAAGGGGAATCAACGTTGCCGGCGAAGCGAAGTATCCTGCGAAACCGGACGTCCCTACGTATGTTTCCGATCATTTCTTTGACGCTGATGATGTATCATTCGTCAACCGGCCCTTTCCTCTCGAAGATGCACACATGCACTTTGCGAAGCTTCGAAAATGGGGTTACAATACCATAAGATACGTCTTCACTTGGGAGGCTATCGAGCACGCTGGCCCAGGCATTTACGACCAGGAATGGGTTGCATTTACAATAGAAGTGCTTCGTATTGCTAAGAAATATGGCTTCTACATTTATATGGACCCCCATCAGGATGTGGTATGTTCCCTGTTGACTCTCTGTCCCAAGCGAGGTGGAGGCTAAGAAACATCAAGTGGTCACGCTTATCGGGAGGATCGGGAGCGCCAGGATGGACACTATACGCCGCAGGATTCAACCCGAAAGCTTTCAAGAAGACTGAAGCCGCCCTCGTCCAAAACACATATGACAATCCAGCCCTGTTTCCCAAGATGATATGGAGTACCAACTATACCCGGCTCTTCTGTCAAGCAATGTTTACCCTATTCTGGGCCGGACGGCAATTTGCCCCCAAGGCCGTCATAGATGGCATGAACATTCAGGACTACCTTCAAAGCCACTTCATCGCCGCATGCAAATACCTAGCTAAGAGGATCCATGAAGCTGGCGATGTTGAGAATGAGGTTGTCATTGGATGGGAAAGCATAAATGAGCCTCATAGGGGATTGATTGGTGTTCAGGATATCTCCGTGATCCCGCCTGAACAGCAGCTCCAGCTGGGTACATCCCCAACTGCTTGGCAAGCCATGTTGACAGGAGCCGGACGGCCTTGCGAAATCACTACATGGGGGTTCGGCAGCTTCGGGCCTTACCAAACTGGTCGGGAGCTTGTTGATCCCGAGGGCGAATCGGCCTGGCTACCAGCGGACTATGATGACAGTAAATACGGTTGGAAGAGAGACCCTGGTTGGAAGTTGGGAGAATGTATCTGGGCTCAGCATGGTGTTTGGGACCCGTCGACCGATAAACTACTCCAAAAAGACTATTTCGCGAAAGATCCGAATACCGGAGAGCCTCTGGATTACGAAAAGTTTACCAACACGCACTTTTTGGAGCACTATCGGGCATATAGGGACGCCATCCGGAGTGTCTGGCCGGAGGCTATTATGTTCTGTCAGCCACCCGTCATGGAAGTGCCCCCTGACTTGAAAGGAACGATTGATGACGACCCTAATATGGTGCACGCAGTGCACTATTACGATGGTCTCACTCTCCTGACGAAACATTGGTAGGTCTCTCACTGTAGCTGCTCATTGCATTGCTAAATCGTGATAGGAATCGCCTCTACAATGTTGACGTGATTGGTGTGCTCCGTGGCAAGTATTGGGGCCCGGCCTTTGCTGTCAAAATTGGAGAGACAGCTATTAGAAACTGTTTGCGTGATCAACTCAAGTTCTTGAGAGACGAAAGTCTTCGGTACATGGGTAATCACCCGATGATATTCACGGAAATTGGGATCCCTTACGACATGGATGACAAGTATGCGTACAAAACCGGCGACTACAGTAGCCAAATCAGGGCCATGGATGCAAATCACTTTGCATTGGAAGGCAGTACCTCCAATGGATTTACGCTGTGGTTATATTCCACAAGAGTAAGTCTACGTTCATCCCAATGATCAAAGCAATTTGGCAATCGCTAACTGATTTAGAACGATCACGAATGGGGAGATCACTGGAATGGAGAGGACCTGTCTATTTTTTCGAACGATGACCTGGAACTTCCAAGTGGATCTTCAGCCCCATTTAACCTCCAATCTCCCGGTTATTCGGAAAGTCAAAGCAATACCGGCGGTCAGCACGTTGGACCAGGAGATCTGAAGCAGGCACTTCCGCCGCCGTCGATCTCGTCAGAACGCTCACAGCCCACCGGCGCACGGTCCGGCCACCGAGCAGCAGAGGCATACATCCGCCCTAGTCCAATCAAGACAAATAGCCAGGTTGTGAGCCATCTGTTCGACTTGCAAAAGTGCACCTTCACCATGTCGCTGCAGGCCAAGGAGACGGCTGGTCAGGAAACGCCGACGGAGATCTACCTTCCTGAATTCCACTTTCCGGAAGATCAGTCAGAGGTCTCTGTTAGTAGCGGTAAATGGGAGATTGATGCTGAGGAGTTCAACTCGGTGAAAGTCCAGCGTCTGCGGTGGTGGCATGAAGGGGGTGAACAGAACATCAAGATTGAAGGTGTCAAGCGCAAACTGGGCGAGGTGTCTAATGCCCCAAGGAATGATATCAGCTACCTGGAACAATGTCAGAAGGGAGGGTGTATTGTTATGTGAATGCCTTTTTTGGTTCTTTTTTTTGGATGTTCAATGATTATTGGCACTTTGGAATTAGTTTCTTGTAGCATGTGTGATAGTCTTATTTTTATTATTCTCAAGTTGATTGGACATTTTATAGCAATACATTTGTTTAATTCTGTATTCAATGTGCATAGTTTGTCCGCTATGGTAGAGTATACACTCCGTATTCCCGTGATATATATCCAAACAAGGAAGGAACAACTCTGTAGTTGACTAATCTCTTCAACCAGCTGCACTCCAGAACTCTCGAAAGCATCTCATCTTCTCTTCCTCTCCAACAGCACTTCTCACTAGTACATTTCTATTTATCGCTACAGATCCCATGACCAGTGAGCGGTGAGGTCCAGACGGTCGGTGTGTGGTGATTGGAGCGGAGCGCGTGGAAACTCCGTCGACTTGCCTCAGAGTTCGTCCGTTTTTCCTCTTCTTACTCTTCCTCATACTGTTTCCTTCCCGCGACTGCAGAAGAACAGGCACTGAAATTCTGAATTTATATAAACAGGAAGAAACATAACTGTTTCCGGTTCTGTCTCTGCTTTCCCGGCTACAGAAACCAGATCAGATACGCACCTCCGGAGGTCTGACGCGGGAGCCGCTTTTGATGGCTGCTGCCATTTTGGTCGCCCGTTAAAGGAACTCCGAATTTCTGTTTGGATACATCCAAACTCCAGATACGACCAGAGTATGGAAGTATTGGTGTTGCGATTGGATCATTGAACATCTTGAGGAAAAACCACGAAGAATTAAACAAGCGCATCAAAGGTATAAAGATCTACGGCGGTACAAACAAACACGCCCACCACAAAGCGCCATCCGACAAGGAGATATACCGGCCAGGCTTGGCGCACAAGATAACGCAAACAGACAGCGACAACAACAATGGCGGCCGCAGAACTGTCCGAGGGCGGAATGGCCGACCTCGTCCGTGCGTTGGAGCTCATTCACAGTCCTTCGTCCACGAATGAGCTGCGCAGAGAGGCGTTGACTTATGTCGAATCGCAGAAGCAGAGCAAAGCTGCCGCTCATAATGGGTTTCTGCTGGCTTCTCGGACAGAGAATGCTCCCCTGGTTCGCTACTTTGGTCTGACGCTTCTGGATCATGTCTTGCGCCATACCTCTATTACTTCGAACCAGTTGGTCGAGCTCAGAGAGTTGGTTATCCCATTGGCACAGTCGATACGGCAGGAAGATCCCCCGTACATCCGCAACAAGATCGCGCAATTATGGACTGAAGTCGCAAAGCGGAGTTGGGGCCTGGATTGGCTCGACATGGACCAGACGCTCGTGCAGTTCTGGAGCGCCAGCTTGGTTCACAAGGAGTTTGTCCTGTCCGTTCTGGAGACTCTATCAGAGGACATCTTCTACCGCGAAGACACCGTGTCGTCGCTACGGGGAACTGACCTCAACCGAGCGCTCATCGAGATCTATACGCCTCTGTCCGTGTTCGAGGAGGTTTACCCGAAGCGAGATAAGCAACTCGAAATCCGGTGCGGCACGGAAGGTTGGATGGCGAGGACGTGTGAATTTCTGGGAGAATGCATCGAGAACGTGCAGACGTCTAAGCAGGCAAAGGACGCTGCAATCAAAGCCCTTGCGACTCTCAAGGCATGTCTCGCTTGGACTATTCCCAAGGCCATCATTTCCACAAACTGCGTTCCACACATCGTTCGGGCCTTCACTTGCCATGATGAGCAGGTGTTATTGGTAAGGACATTCTTAGTCTTAACTTCTGGATCCGTTACTAAGCTACCTAGGCTGGCGTGGAAGCGCTCCATTCGTTGTACAGCCGAGCCAACTTCGATATTGACGAGTTCCAACCCCTGGTGCATTTGATGTACGAAACGGAATACTTGGATCTCCTGCAGAAACTTTACGAGTGGTCTATTGTTGGGCCCGACGATATAGATGACCCGAGATACACTATCTCGAAGAAGTTATCAGAGGTACGACCTACAGCCAACGGTGATGTTCTCATGGTGCTAACTAACGTCCGGTAGATGCTGTCCTACGTTGCTGGTTTTCTTGAGGAGAAGGGCTTCTCGCTAGAAACGGTACATGGCCTGAACCTTCCGTACTTCTTCCATCTCATGATCAACGTCATACAACATCAAAGCCTGACCATCTCGATACCCGTGCTTCATATATGGTCTAAATTGTTGGCGTCTGAGAAAATCGGAAACACCGAGTTTGTCACTGGTCTCGTTCCGCAATTGTTAGGTATCTGCACCCAGCGACTGGTTCATTGGGAATCTCTACCGGAGGACTCCGGAAACCCCACGGTCACTTTCCTTTACGAAGACATTGATACCGTCCCTGAGAGACATGCATTCGTCGGAAACTATCGACGGTATTGCTCGAACATCATCGAAACCATTGTTCAAAAGAGACCACAAGAAGCCATTCCGCATATCCTTTCCGGGGTTGAGGTGAACTTGAACAGTCTTTATGAGGGCGTTACTCCGTTTAATGGTGGGTGTCAATCTCTATTTGCTGTAGCGTCGTGCTAACAGAATTGAATCAGTGACAACATTTTCCAAGTCTTCGATACCTCTCATGCGTGCTGATACTCAGTTCGCTGTCGTGGACGCGACGCTGAAGGGATACAACAAATGGATCTCTGCTCACGGGAAAACACCTCAGCAAGATGTATGTTTTTGCCTTTTACTGAGAGGTCTATGTCACTAACAAAAAAGCAGGAGCAGAAGCGGAGTGAATTGGAGACCGCGCTAGAGGCGTGGGCGATGAGTCTACTGCAGCGCAACTTCGAGGTTTGTCAAGTCTTCTGGCAGCGGTGAAGTGCATTATACTCATTGTCAACTAGGACCCAATTCTGAACGAACGAATCATCAAGTTGGCTGTCGATATCTCGTGTCGGGCCTTGGATAAGACCCCCAGCTTTGCGCTGAAAGTCCTCGAACATATCCTCATGACACGCCTTCCCGACCAACCGGAGTATCCGGCCTACTCAGAGGCTGTGAAGGAGCTTCACGGTTTGTCAAGTCACGAGTTACGTCGTCTGGCAGTACGCTACGCTGATTATTTCTCGGTAAGATTACTGATCTCCAATGCGAGGAGGATGTTACTAAACAGTGGGAACAGACTTTCTATGATGTGCTCGAACCGAAAATCAGAGAGATCACCATGGCCAACCAGATGGATGATAAACTGCAAATGGAACTCACGTCGGTCCTTGTGATTATAACGTATGGCGATTCTAATCCTGACCAGTGTCATCCTGTACTGACCTTGATTTAGACTACGAGCAAGTAACATGGATCCGTATGTGCGCGAGTCTCGTCTGGTCTCTTTTGTGCAGCCAGTACGACAGGCTTGGCAGGACGAAGAGTTGCAGCGCTTGAGTTCATCTTTCGAAGGATTCTGCAGCATGCTCGGATTGCAAGACGTGGGACCCTATATGCAGGCAAGGCAAGCGCACAAGCTAGAGGACTGGACAGAGGTTTCCGTGGATAGTGATGGAAAACAGATCCAGGAGGGAATGACCCGGAAATTCCAGGTATGTTTAGCCTCCGCAAGTTCTTGACTAAACACTGACATATTCTAGCAATTGCCGTTGCGAGGAACCAAAATCATGCTAGCAATCTCTACAGAGAGGGTGAAGAAGGGGGAACCCGCATACGAACTCGCATGTAAAACCTGGCATGATACTATCCCCGTTATCTTACCCTCCCTGTTACAGCTCGTTAGGTAATAGCTCCTTGGTCCTGACAGCAAAGACGATGCTAATTCTATACAGCAATGCTCATGCCTTCCATAACCCCACAAATTGGGGAGGTCTTCCTGATGAAATGAAAGCGGTCGTTGAGCACATCTTAACCGATAGATTCTGGCAGGCAGGAATTTCGACTGGTAGCAGAGACGAGTTCTACGCTAAGATTACTGCATCCCGAGGAACTTTGGAAGGATTTGCATCTTCTGTCCGAGGAAAGATCCGAGCAGTACGCGAGGCTTGCTACTCGATCTTGTTCAGCATGAGTAGGATGCGCGAGCATTTCTATGGGTTTGCCGAACTTCCCGGACCCTTGTCGGAAGCCCTGTTCAACGATTCGGTACATCTGTCATCACATCAATTCTCCGTGTTGCTCAATGTCTCTCGTTGCTTGATCGACGATTGCCCTGTCCGCTTCCGAAGCCAGTTCCTTCCGCCGATCCTCTCGTCCCTGTTTACCCATATCGATCGCAAGGTCACTGCAGAGTGGGAGATTATTGAGCAGCAGAAAGCGGGAATGGCGGAAAGCGATTTGACCGACGAGATGAAGTCTGAGAGTATTCTCCGGCAACTGACTTACTCGGCGGTCATTATGGTTGCAAGTCTTTTAGATCCGCAACGAGGTGGTAAGTTGCCCTCACCGGCTTTGACTGTCATGGTTTGTGGCTTTGGCTAATGTCGACTGGCAGACCCTGATCAAACGGATTCGACGGACCCAAGCGCACCCACGCCGCCGCCATCGATTACTGATTCCATTCGACACTTTGTTCTCTCTTCGCCGGAAATCTTTGAACCGGTCATGTTGTTTTGTACCCATGCTCTTCGCATGCGTGATACCCGATGCTGCAGCATCATTACCCGCGTTATTCGATCCCTCTTGCAGGACTTTGCGCCTCCAAACAACACCCCTACCACCGCCACGATTCGTGAATTCATCTGCTCAGAGGTCCTCAAGGCGTGTATCACATCGGTACACGAGCCCTATTTCGTTGACATGCAAAAAGACCTTGCATCGCTTATCGCGTCTATCTGGGTTCTCTACGGTTCCAGCAGCCCAACCCCTCGCACAGTCATGCTCAGTCTCCCAGGCATTGACCCGCAGCGTGTGGCATACGCGGAAAATGCACTCCTCCGCTCTAACTCGGCACGACAGCAGCGAGCACTGATTCTGGAACTCCTAGAAGGTCTTCGAGGCGTCAGCATCGCGGAGCAAGGCAAGATTCTGGACTCCAGAGTAGAACGCCGCAAGACACGAAGTGCGCTGCAGGAGAAATATATGAAGAATGATATGGAGGGCCAGCAAACTACCAAGGTCGACATAAACGATGGACCTGATTTGGGTGGTATTGCGGATATGTTTGGTTGATGCTTTATCGTGGATGGTATGGATCATGGATCATGGATGTATGGATGTACGGATGGTGACATTGGCGTATGAGTTGTGACTCTTTAACTTCTGTACAGTATGAAGTATGGTGTGGTCCAACTTCATTTTGTCGACGTTGACTGTTTCTCTTTTGTTTGGTCAAGTTATTTATTTTGTCCTCTGCATGTTTAGCATAACCATCATAGAAAGCCACTGCTATGTATAGCAAGTACAAACAAACACATGAAAATCTTAGAATATAATTAGCATGGCAATTGAATGCTTCTACTTCCGATAATCCGCGTTGTATTCTTTAAACAGACATAGCCGGACGCCCGGATATAGCAGAAAAACCAGGTAAACAAGGATAACATTGACGAAAACAAAACAATTGCGACGGTATATCTACATCATACAATGAATTTTCCCAGAAATCTCTGAGCAGCTTCTTCTTCTTCCTCGACAACGAACTGTAATGGCTAACGCACACAGTTTCCGCGTACAGTCCTCCTTTGTCTCACTTGCTTCTAATCTCGTAAAACACCCGACATCCGTAAACGGGAAATCGAGCGCCGCAAAAGATGCGAGCAATCCAGCATAAATCTCCCAAGCACGTAGCAGTAGCGCGTCAAATCTACTGGGTGACGTTGGAGGGGGTATAGACGAATGTAGGGCGAACGAATCTATCCGCAGATGTCCCGTTAGCAACCCGCATCTCGCCTAATTATTCTCTTTGGAATGGAAGCGCACCTGTCCGTGTTGTAAACCTTGGTCTCCTGGCCAAGCAGCTCACGCTCTCGTGCCTTGTCGGCGAAGTGTCGACGGACCTGGTCGCGGTCTTCTTCGGCTTGCAGGAGGGGGAGGATGTGCAGTCTGGACCAGATTTTCTCGCGGGCGAGTTCACTAGTATCCGTGTTAATTGGTTTGTTCAATTGTCGTGGTGCGAGGATTGGTATGGGGGAAGAAGTGGGTGGACGTACTGTTGCTCTCGGACACCGTAGAACAGCTTGTAGTAACCGTAGGCCATGACCATGTGCATACCGAGCAGGTAGTACACGGGCCGGAAGCCGCGGGCAGGGAGGTGACGCTACAATCACAGCCGACAAGTCAACAATTGTTCTCCCTCGTGGGTGTCAATCACCATTGAATTTCCCATCGACCGGTCGACGCACCTTGTACTGGACGGGCTCGTAGCCCCCCACGGGGGGCATATCCTGCGGCATGATGGAAGCGGGTGTGCTTGAACGCAAGCAGCGGGTAAGAGGTAATAGGTGGGAAGGAAAGAAAGGGAGAAGCGAGAGCGAGATCTCGACCGCGGAATCCGATAAAGTGACGCTTGACTTTCCGGGCGAAGGTTGGATGCGTGTGTCACGTGGTATGCTCCAGTTTTGTAATGCGGGCTCGGGGGTGTGTGATTGGTGGGTTTGGTGGGAGGATGGCGGATGCGAGTTTCACGGGGATTTTGGTGATCGTTTTACTCTTTTTTCGCGTGTGTTTGTACTTGTGCTTTTTCTTTTGTGACTGAGAATTATGGACGAGGAAGAGAGACCGAGAAAGCAGCAGAAGCTGGATACTGAGGGACAGAAGCAGGAGGAGAATATGGGTCCCCCGATGACTGGCGCAGTGGCCGAAGAAAAAGTTGACGACCATGCGACAACAGCTACGCACAATGGAAACGAGAATAAGACTACTTCTGAAACCGGCGATGGCGAACACAATGAATCCGAGACCGCTGGCGACCAGCAACAACCCGAAGGTGCCGCGCCCACAATGTCGAAAAACCAACTGAAGAAACTCCGCCGCAAAGAAGCCTGGGACGCAAAGGCCGATGAGCGCAGAGCGAAAAGAAAAGAAGAAAATGCCGCAAAGAAGCAACGAAAGAAGAATCTGCTAGAGGAGGCGAAAAAGCAAGGGAAGGAGGCCGAAGAGGCGATGCGGAAAAAGCTCGCGTCAACGAGACAACGGCATCACCAGTCCACGCTTGTCCCGCTTACTTTCGTGATGGACTGTGGCTTCGACGAGTTGATGATGGATAAGGAGCGGATATCGCTGGGGTCGCAGTTGACGAGAGCGTACTCGGATAACAGCCGGTCCAAGTACCGTGTGCACTATGTGATATCCTCGTTTGATAAGCAGCTCAGGGAGCGGTTCGATACGGTGCTGAAGAAGACCTATCTGAACTGGAGGGGTGTTCGCACCATTCAGGAGGACTACGTGCATGCGGCAGAGATGGCGAAGGTGTGGATGACGGGTCCTGAAGGAGGCAAGTTGGCTGGGAAACTCGAGGAGCAATCCGATGCAAAACCGGGGGATGGAGAGGTTATCTACCTCAGTAGCGACAGCCCGAACACGTTGACGGAGCTGAAGCCGTACAGTACATACATTATCGGAGGCCTGGTGGATAAGAACCGTCACAAGGGCATCTGCCACAAACAAGCAACGGAGAGGGGTATTAAGACGGCCAAGCTTCCCATTGGGGACTACATCCAGATGGCTTCGCGCTCGGTGCTGGCTACGAACCATGTCATGGAGATTATGCTGCGCTGGTTGGAGACGGGGGACTGGGGGGAAGCGTTTATGCAGGTGATTCCTCAACGCAAGGGAGGGAAGCTGAAGGGTAAGGCTGCTGCTGGGGAGGGGAGCCCTACTAATGAATATGCGGAGGGTGTTGAAGAGGATGGTGATGATGGTGAAGATGATGATGCTGAAGCTTCCGAACCCGCTCAGGGAGGGATTGAACAGCCGGAGCTACATGCGACTGCCGAACAGGCATAAAAGTTTGTCAATTAGCGTTTAGATATCCAATGTATAGCCCGTCTTGTATAGCTTCATAGTTGGAGTAGTGCTTACTCAGCCGCTCAGCCGCTCAGCCGCAGCGCCACAAACGCCACCGGTCAATGACGGCAGAATCAAAACAACGACTTTTTTCCTTTTTTCTAGAGAAAACTTCTTAAGAAACACTTGCTCGCGATTCCTGCAGAAGTCAGGGCGTGCCTGGGTGATGCTGGATTTGTCCTCTTGAATCTATATATCTCCCGCTCTCGCTACGTTCTCTCCCACTTGAATTCCACCTGTTGCTAAGCAAACGTCGCAACCATGTTTATGCTCCGCAACGGTAAGTAAAGAGTTGTTGACGTTGTTGCCCCGCCATCCCCTCTTCAACTATTATTCACTTCACCGACTTGTGCTGTACTTGGATCCCTTATACTAATACATAATCTCTCGCCAGTGAGCAAGTTCATCTTCGGCGATACCTCCAAAGAGTCCATCATCGAAATCCCGCAGGGTCAGCTGTATCTGGTCCGCCCCCTTTCTCCCAAGGGTTATTCAGAACTCATCTTCAAGGACGCCGCGGCAACTATTCGACGAACTGGTCAGGAATTCCAGTACCAGCTGGTGGTCCAGAGAGCCTACGAGGAAGGTGAAGAGGAACTGGCCGACGACGACGACGGAGAGGGCGGCAGCGACAGTTTGGACAAGGACGAGAAAGTCTTCCTTCTCGACCAGTCCTTGCATTTCCGCTCAGAAGTCCGGGAAGGCGGTGCCAAGGTATTGGCGTGGAGTGATTTGAGTGGTGATTTGGGCGACCTGTTCGAATTTGTTTGCGATCCATCTGTGCCATCCGAGAAAGTCGCCACCTTTGAGTTGGCTGCTGTTCAGTGCCAGTACGAGCGAAAATACCGACGAAGCGCACAGAAGGCAACCGAACAAGAGTTGGAGCAGTTCTCGTTCCAGGAAGAGAAGCCGATCCCATCTGCGAGCCCCATCGCGTCTCCGACGACCAAATCCTGTGCGCCCTCCTTGACAGCTCAAGAGTCGACTGCTGCTATGGCGAAGGACGCGGAATACTCCCGGTCCAAGGGGATCATCAAGCCCGCCGAGGAGAGCACCGTCGCTCCTCCCTCTGCGGCACAGCCCGAGGTGAAGGAGATCTTGGCCCAGGAGACTGCTGAATTGCATCTATTCGACTTTACGACCGGCACATTCGTCCAACAAGATCCAAAAATTACAGCTACCGTGTCTGAAATCGGCACCTGGCAATATTGGCTTCAGATCAGTGGTCAAGATAAGGAATGGTTGGGACAAGCCGTCGTTGCGGATCTCAACCCTGTGTTCAACTTTGAATACCTCTCCTTCATTTTCAACCACTACACCGAGGATGGGTCAGCATTCTCCTGGTTGTTGCGATTCAGGGACCAAGAGACGGAGGAGCGGTTCCAGGATGGTCTCATGCAGGCCCTTTGGGAGCAGCTGAATGAGATGAAGTGGGTCAAGGTGAAGAAAGATGACCGTGATTATGTGTTGGACGCTTTCCAAGACCTCACTATGGAGGACCAAAACGAAGAGCAGGAGCAGGCTGACGCGGAAGCTGAAGCGGAGGAAGAGGAGGAGGAGGAAGAAGAGGACCAGGATGATGGCCAGCGCAGTGAGCACTACGACTCGGACGAGGAGGAAGAGGATGTGGTTACGCGCGATGATGATGGGAACGTCAACTCTCAGCTGGCCGTTGGTTACAAGCATGACCGCTCATTCGTCGTCCGTGGCTCCAAGATTGGTGTCTTCAAGCACACACCCAACAACAACTTGGAGTTCTCGACCAACATCTCCAAGGTCGAGACACCAGGTGGCAAGCTGTTCAGCCCCAAGAAGGTCATGCTGCATGCGGAGGATTCGAACATGATTCTCCAGAATGAGAGTGACCCCAACTCCTTGTACCGTATGGATCTGGAGTATGGTAAGGTTGTCGATGAGTGGAAGGTGCATGACGATATTCCCGTGAACATCTTCGCACCGGAGAATGTAAGTTATGAAGATCCCACGATCCATGTGCATCACTAACTGGATACAGAAATTCTCGCAAATGACTTCCGCCCAGACGTTCGTTGGTGCCTCCAACAACGCACTCTACCGCGTCGATCCTCGTCTATCCGGCAACAAGATGGTGGATTCCGACTTGAAGCAGTACGCTAGTAAGAACGACTTTTCCTCCATGGCCACGACTGAAAAGGGATACCTGGCTGTGGCTTCAAACAAGGGTGACATTCGCCTGTTTGACCGTTTGGGTATCAACGCGAAGACGCACATTCCCGCACTTGGAGAACCGATTATCGGTACAGATGTCTCTGCTGATGGTCGCTGGGTCTTGGCTACTTGCCGTACATACCTCCTCCTGGTCGACACACTGCAAAAGGAGGGCAAGAACGAAGGCAAGCTTGGTTTCGAGCGCGCGTTCCCTAAGGACTCGAAGCCTCAACCCCGACGACTAGGTCTGCAGCCCGCACACGTCGCTCAGTTCCAGCACGAAACCAAGAAACCCCTCTCTTTCACACCCGCCAAGTTCAACACCGGTGTTGACTCGTCCGAGACATCCATCATCACCGCCACCGGACCCTTCATCATCACCTGGAGCTTGAAGAAGGTCACCGCCGGACGCAAGGACCCTTACACCATTAAGCGCTACGCCGAAGACGTCAAGGCAGACAACTTCCGCTTCGGCTCCGACAAGAACGTCATCGTTGCCCTCCCCAACGAAGTCAACATGGTGGCCAAGAAGAGCTTCCAGAAGCCGACGAGGGAGAGTATTGCCGGACCTCCTGTTACACCCAGCCGTCGTAACACCCGCTGGGGTAACCGGTTGGGTCGGGATGATATTGTCAATTCTCCGTTTTAGTTGTTTTGATTGTCTTTTCGGTGTTTTCCTCTTTCTTATCTGGTTTGGTTGTCTTCTTTATTGATGGTGATGTAACGTGTTTTCTTCATACCCTTTTTTATTGATTTTAAATGACTGTTCAACGTGAAATGAGATTATGGGAAATGGAAGTCCTGGATTCACTTCTAGATTGGCTTTAATGGTAGTTAATTCAATGATTATGATAGATTTCTCTTTACCAGTAGGTTAGAGTCTAAGTAGATATAGAAATGAGAGAAATATATATGTTACTATACGTACCTGTTTTTCTAGAGCGACCGTGACTTTTTTCTTCTGGACGCCGCCGCTTTAACGAGGGTACTGAGGGGCTTGCTCAGTGAGTATTTCACATCACTGGTGGCCGCTCAGTGAGCGCTCAGTGAGTACTCAGGGCCTGCTCAGTGAGCAGTCACATGGCCTCCAAGCTACTCACCCCCTCTTTATATTGAGCGGGTAGTTCGACGGCCATGTCTGATGAACAGCCCTCAAAATTGCCCAGGTCGTCCAATCTACCATACAAGATGATACACAAGTAGAAAGTTGATGGAGACTAGCTGAATCCTGAGTGGCGAACTCTAAGCGAAGCATACACTCAGGACAACTGTAAATTAATATGAAGATGGGTTCCCAACAAAGCTATAAATGCAGGTATTTGTGATGGCTCAACGCTTCAACGCCGCTTCGGTGGCTGATATCAACAAACGCCGCTATCCGAGCAAGCAAACAAAGACAGCACTAGCGTGGCCACACACCCCATGGATAAAACCCCTTTTCTCCTGTAGATAGATTTCTCCTCTTCTTTTCTCTTCAGATTCGATATTCTCGTCGATGGCTACACTAGTTTAGATAGGAATATTATTTCGTTAGTATCTACTAGTCTGAGCCCGTGACACACAGGAGCAAGAATCAGTGCTTTCTTTCCAGATGTAAAATACAGGAGTCAGAGTGGCCTCCAATATAAGGTGAGATAATCAAGCCCAGATTCCCTTGTCCATGGGTATTCTCCTTCTGACCATCCACAGCATATTGAGCTGGTGTTGTTCTATAGTCTGACTGTCTGAACTGAAACAAACCTTGGAAGATAGGCTGGCGGATCAACCAGCAATGGTTAAAAAAGAGCCCAATCCCAAATTATACGGTGTAAGTGCATTCAAAATGACATGCATGGATTTGTTGCCATATCACATGTGTTGTTACTGACTGACTCGTTAGATTTGGTATTGAAATTCATGATGACAACAGACTGCAGTTTGCATCCAGTATTCTGCTTCTTGTTATTGTTCTTGCGCATGGGGCTCTCTTTGGCGTTGATCCACTGGATGACTTGGCTCAATTTGACCTTCATGATGGGCTGACTAGTGTCACAACCTGGCTTCTCTCGTATCGTATCTAGGTTCTAGTTAGTTGTATTTCGAGACAGGACACTTACCCTAAGTGTCTTCCAATATATGTGTATGCTTCGATGACCCTCCAGGTCCAAAGGTAAACTGATAATGCGTTGATGGGTATATCGCCCCCTCCAGGCTCCGTAAGACAAGTAGAATCGGTAAGGTAACAATTAGAGAAAGAAGGCCAACTGAGTACGTATACTCAGTTGTTGGTTGAGTGCAGACGAGTCAGAAACTAGAAAGGTAACTGATGAAGATCGGATGAATATCGGGCCAATCTAGCGAGCTCCGGAGAGATTTCATCACACGGTGATGAAATGCTCTTAGTAAGTTCTAGTAAGCACTCTGTGACAACTTCAATACTACGTGCATTCTTTACTGCGTGATACTATCGCTATACCTCTTGGCTACCGTATAGACCTCGTACGGCTATCCGGACAATCGGCACCGCTGCCCCGAAGCTTCCCCGTTTCAGTAACCAATGCTTGATTAACTAGATTGATCGCGAAGAACTAAGCCAAGTACATGAATGAGTGTCCTTATATATCTTTCCTCTGTATACCATCTGTCATACCATTCAAATGGTATACCCAGTGGTCACTATCATACCGTTTATCATACCGTTCCTTCGGTATACTCAACGGTAGAGATCACGTGACTTGTCCACTGGTTATCAACTTGATCCTTGTCCCTCCCTGCATTTCCTTTGTACTTCATTATCCAATGATTCTGCCTTGACTCCCCGCATCGTCACGTGAGACTGATACAACAAGGTCTGTAACAACTAGTTATGCAAAATTTTCTTCATTTCTTGGTGCGAAAACGCGCCAAGTACACACATGTCTACTTCGTAGTTCATTTAACCTATTAAACACACGATTTTAAGAGCAGAAGTTGCCTAATTTGTCCAATCCGAAGCTATTCAAACCCCTGATATTCTTTATCAGCCATGCCACCCAATCGAGCTTCCTGAACGCCACAGCCAGCTACCTAAGTCATCGCTCGAGCGATTAGCTGAAATGCAGCAGCAAATGCATAGGCAGATGTTGGTGACTCACATATATGATGAAATGGATGCCTTTTGAGGAAAAACAGGAACGCAAAGAGGAGTGAGCAAAGGTGTATGAAGCAAGAGAGACATAAATATGAGCTGGAAAATGCGCACTTTGCATACATGCCTCCCCACTATCTGTCAGGGTGCAGGGTCAGGTACAGATATATATTAGAAATTGACGAACAGGGTAAGCTACAGGTCAGGCTATCTACAGGTTCATAGACAAGACGCAGCCTTGTTCCTCTCCCTCTCTCCCACCCTCCTCGCTTCCCCCAACAAGCAAGGAAAACACCAATTCGAATGCCTCAAAAGTTGCAGGACAAATTATTACTTGTAAAGTGGACCACAGTTGTAAAATAGAGACCTTTTGCTATTCTAGGGCATCACTAAATCCAAGGGGCCAGCTTGATGAGGTGAGATTGCAGGCTTGGCTTTGGCCTTTTATCTGGCTTCCTTGCCAGGGTGCAGTGATTCTAGCCTGAGCGATCCTGGAGTGATCCCGAATCGAATTGAATCTTCATGGGAGCTTAGTTTACCCCACTATCTCTGGGGAGAAGTTGGCATGGTAAGAAGCGGAGCAGAAGGAATGATGACCTCAATTCCCTGTTCCATTGAAGGTGCCATCGCTTTGTTGAGTTTATTGAGGCTACCTTAGTCAGGCTACTCACCCCTCTGCTCAGCCTCTACTTAGTGATCAGCTCAGGCTGCTCAGGGCGTGCTCAGGTCTACACAGTGAGCAAAAAGCGGCGAGGGGTGAGCAATAAAACGGAAAGGGAAAGCCTTCGAGCCGTCTAGGAAATCAAGTACGTATGAAGACGAAGACAGAACACGACGGTGAACCAGCCACACACCGTGCCTGGGTATTCTGAAATATGTACACAACGATCTTCCCTAGATCTTCTCAAACCAGATCACTTTTAATATACCCAATAAATATAGCGGGCTAGAACATAGCAGGCTGAAATTGCATCAAAGTAGGCATGAGTATAGCCAACTCAAGCACCAACATACCACACCTCCACACCGATGATATCAAATTTAACGCCTTCATCGGATAGAGGCTCGTTCCCGAAGGTTTGGCATGGTGCACTGACGCCTTTTTCGAGGCCGGAGTCGACCCAGAGACCGTAGTGGCCGTCACTGTATATGTATTAGCAAATAGTTATGGGGAGAAAGATAGGGAAGAGAACTCACCCTCCACCAAGACTGAGGAAGCCCGTCTCGCAGAACATCATGTAGTCATTCACACCGCTGTAGGGGAATGCCTTGAAGCGGATGCGTTCTGGAGTGCTCGTCCCCGAACGGATGCTCCCCGTAGGTGTCTGAGTCTGTGATCGCGGCGGCGCCAACCGGTTATTACTCGTATCAAACGAATCCTGCCCAAACTTCTGCTTCGACTCTCCTCGCAACGTAGTCGACCGTCCAGCATTCGTCGTATCCGCACTCGGCGGCGGCGGCAAACCAGCCAACTCCAACAAATCCTCCGACGGCGGATTCTCACCCCCCGCGCCAGAAACATCCTGCAACCCCATCGACGCCGGCGGCGGAAGCACGCTCGCTCGCCACAGAAAACACTCCCCGGTCCCGTAGTAATGGTTATCCGGATGCGGGGGGTCCGTCATGTACGCCCCGAACACCGCGCCGTTGGGCGACGCATCCCGGACAACCAGCACAAAACCCGCTCGGGGACTCCGGGACGCGACGTCCCTGCATTTTGCGTAGAGGGTGCCTAGTGATGCGCCGTCGCGATCGAGGCTGTATGCTAAACGCCAGGTATCGACGAGTTGGAGGCGGGCGGGGACGAGGAGGCGGATTTCCTCTGCGAGGGCGCGGGTGAGGAGTTGTTGGAGGGAGTCTGAGTCGAGGTCTGGGTCTGGTATTGAATCGAAGGAGGAGGTCAGTGTGAGGGGTGTTAGGGGTGGTGGTTGGAAGGGAGAGGCGGTTCGGACGGGGGCGAAGACTTCGGGGGAGGTGGAGGTGTTGTTGCTGAGGGGGTTGGGCATGTTGCGAGAGGAGGAGGATTTCGAGGACGAGGAATTGTCTGTGAAACGACGGTAGAGACCGGAGACGACATGCGTGACGGGGTAGGAGAAGTAGTTTAGGGAGTTTGGATTGTTGCTGTTGGCATGAGGCGTGCGGGATCCGGATTTTATCGAGCTGGACGACATGGCATGCGGAGGGCGATAAGATATGCTCAAGATAAATCCATTCAATCGAGGTTGGAATGCAGAAATGAGAGGAAATGGTAGATATAGAAGAGAGGAGAAGGTCGAGTACTTGTACTCGGCAAAGTTGGTGATGCGATAAGGCGGCGGAGAGATATGCTAAGAACGGTCATACAGGTCTCCCCATCTCAACAACACATGACTGCATTTTGCACACTCTCTGCTACTGTCTCCGTCTCTAGTTGAGAAATATTGTCGATTTCTCTGTTCTGCTCTTGTACAAAGACAATATGCTAATCCAAATATGGCTAGCAAACGTGTTCCTCCCACGTGACATTGTACTACGATTTGTAGACGCCAGACCTCACCCTTCTTTCTCTTCTTCCTCTCCATCTTCCATAAAAAATGTCCTCAGATCGATACAATTTGCGCCCCAGACCAAACAATATGCATTCTGATTTCATCAAAGAGACCACAGAACGAATGCGCAAGCCCAGGCGTCAGCCCAAACGAGATCCGTCAGTTGCAGCCACCAAGTCAAAGACAATGGCGATACCAGCACCGTCATCACCGGTAGCAGACACTCGTCGGCTCTACGAAAAGCCCAGTAAATGGACGCAGGAACATCTCAGGATTGCGAATTTCAACAGGAATCAGATGTGCCAATTGACAGGATCGTGGATGCAGAATACATTCCTTCCGATGAGGATACAGGTAAGCTTGCTTTGATATACGCAGAGCTGAGACATTTTAACATGTCAACTACTAGAACTTCGACGTCCAGTAGATGAATTCCAAAATCCCTCTGTGGAGGACGCGGATCCATTTGGTGTTCCCAGCCAGTTCGATCTTCGTTTCAAATTCCCTTATGCACCTCGGTTTAATGGTAGATCAGCATGGGGTATACCAGTCTTTCATATGGCTTCTCCCTGATGGAATAATAAGGGAAGGGAGGATCAATCATCTGCAGATATACACTCCAATATTATTATTAAACTCTATGAAAAAACCGATACCATTACAATGATCGATCCCACAGATAGCGAACTACAGTCCATCAAAGCCTTCGAATATAATGATATGCATAAGGCGAGTCTCAGGGTATCCGGCTCCAAGTGGACTTCCGAGCACGTCAACGCCCTGCATGTGACTTGCTTCAAGGACGTACCAAGCGAAAGATTTCTCCCAGAATACATGCCAAGAATAGACGACCAAGGTAAGCCTTACACCACAGATATCGGATCTTTCAGAACTATCCTTTAATAATTTGATTAGAGTACTTGTCAATACTCGAATACCTTCTTGTTCCTCCATTCGGAGATGTTAAGCATGGACGGCGGAGGTTGAACGAACTCCTTGGACATAATCCATTCAAATTTTTTCTTTCCCTTGCCATTGCGACGAGACAGGCGGAAGATGAGGATGATTAGCAATATGAGGAAAATGAGAAAGTCCAGGAAAATGAGGAAGATGAGGACGATGAGGAAGACGTTGAAGTCGAGGACGTTAAGGAATCCGACAATGGTAGTGACACGACAGGCTCCTCACAAGAGAAGCGTCAAAAAATTCACTCGGAGATAGCACTTCAGCTGTTCGTTCAAGCAGCCTTGTGGATGGTGGATGACGGCATTAGCCGTAGATGGATCATGGAGGTGTTAGTATCATATGGTCGATCTGCCATGACCCAAAATTGCTAATAGGACATAGAACCAAAGAAAGGACGAGTGCCCAACTATGGGTAGGTACATTTAAGGAAGGTGAAGAACCGACGAAGGCCCTATGCGATGGGGCAATCGTGCTCTCTGCCGATGGTTCATGGGAAAGTCAGCAACCGGCAAGAGAACGATTATCTCCTTCGAGGTGAGTGGCCCCTTTACCACTTCCCCCTTGTTTATATGGTAACATTTCCCATCTGGTTGGACAGGCAAAGCCACGGCATCTAGGTTCGGGGGTCAATTACCACACGGGACAGCCGGAGCCACAGTCAACCTCAACATTCGCACAAGAGGTAGCCGAACTGTTGGGACAGGCTTTTTCCTGCAGCAAGCGAGCAGATGGGAGCTGGAGTGACCACGATGGGTGGTTGATAAGCATTCACGGGTCAAGGTTGCGGATTATAAACGCCTTTTTCTCGCAATCGTACTTATCTCAGGTTAGCTCTCCCGTGCTTTGCCCTGATCAGCGCCTCCTGGTTTGGCGTTCGCGCCAGTTTAACTTGAAGCATTCTGACGGTCGGGACGGAGCCCTTCAATTGGTCATTGGTCTCCTGCGGTTCCTTAAATCAGGCAGGGCGGTTAACTCTTACTTGAGTCGACGCGTCCGACCCTTCAGCGCCCTCTGTGCCTCTCCTGCGCTTCTGTTTACTGTTTTTCTTCGACTTCTCCTATGACCTATCGCTATCATTGTGTTTCTTCTTTCTTTTGTTTTGCACATCAGCATGGTTTACCCGTCAGTCTTGGCGATTAATGATTCGAACGGGGGATTTTGAATTTGGAAGCATACTGTCCATTCATTCTTCAACACATCATTATCCTTTTACAGATTAGCAATGCATCTAGTTTTCTTTCCCCTATCTCGATTCTATTCCTCTTCGCTATGGCAATATGAACCACGGTCCAGAATATAGTACCCCAGACGGACCCTACCTCCGAACCTGGGGCAACACACGCCATAATGACCCTACCCCAGCCAGCACCCAGTATAAGTACCATCCACATCTATCTCTCCTCGAGCACCATTATCATCAGAGTTAAGAACATCCTACAAAGAACCAACAACCCTACAAAAACAATGACAGACAACCTCGCCGTTGAACAAGCCGCCAACCTCCCCCGCCGCGGCAGAGCAAGTAGCGGCGAGCGCGACAACCGCCTCCTAGTACGCCCCTTCCCTTTCCTTTCCCATTATCCCCTTCTTTCTCTCTAAAATACTTGTACTAACAAAGTGCAGAGGCAAGCAGCAGACACCCGCTCAACCATCAACACCAGCAACACGCGCAACCGACGTAGTTCGCGGCGCTCTCCCACACCGAACCGGATGGCGGGTGTTCGTTCAGGATCTGGAGCGAGGAGACGGTCGAAATCTAGGTCTAGGGCGCCGTCGAAGTCGAGGTCCCGGGAGAGGAGGGTTGGTGATTGACTTGCAGTACTTTGATGGAGTGGTGCGTGGGGATGCGATGGGAAGTGTCTGGGTTATGTAGATGTTGAGATAGGGTTGGTTTGGGAGGTTTGACGTATACATATGTACATGCATGCAGGTCAATATGGAGTGGATTCTAGGGCTAGTTGTCATGTAAAGTGGAGTAGAAAGTTTGTACCCAGTTCTACCGCTTTTGTATGCTGGCAAAATATCAGGCGGCGATACATACAATTATATGGACAGCACAAGTGCATGACAATCAATGTTATTGCTCATCTAAATCATGCTTAATTCATTAATAAATCGTAACTCGTCGCAAGCTAGCAGAAATAGACAGCATATGATTCAAAGTGATCAAATCGCAGTGGTATAGTAGAACAAAAAGAGATTAAATCCTCGGCTCAGGCCGCAAATCAACCGTCTCAAATTCCAACCCCTTGGCCTCGAAAACATGCCCCGGCCGTAACGCATCCGTGTAAATATTTGACTCAGAATGAGGATGGAACAGCCCCGGCTGCGTACAATTCAGCACAGTCCTAAGACCTGGCGGATCTGTCAACCGGAAAATCCCCCAGTCAGGTGTTTGGCTGGGAGCGCACACAATTGCGATGCTTTCTGGCAGCATCACTTGGTATCCGCAGTGCGTGTGCAAGTCTCTCGAACTCATGAAGCAGGTTTGAGTCGGGTGCGTGTGGATCCAGCCTAGCACCATTAGGTCTTCGGAGTCGCAGTAGTCGAAGATGGCAGATTCGTTTACGGTTTCGCAGGTGTCAGATGTGGATGTTTGTTCGGGGATGAGGAGCCTTGAGATGAAGAGTGCGTTGGAGATCAGTGTTCCGCAGAGGATTCCGCAGGTTTCGAGGTTACGGCGGGTATTAGAAGCAGCCAATATAAGGAATTGTTTTCGGAGATCCGGAGGAAGGAAGACGGTGCGGAGAGGTGTCCCGTTTTCGAGGTAGGCGGAGGGCTTAAAGGTGAAGCTGGATGGGTCGAGGTCGGATCGGGACTTTGTATCATCTTCCAGGCGTACTTTGTCTGGAAGAGCGGGTGGTAGTAATGATGATGGTGCGGGTTCTGATATCGCTGTTGGCGAGATCTTGTTTGGACGTGGTGGTGGGCTATCCACAAGTTCTGAGCCATAGTTCTCGACTTGCTTCGGAGGTAGCGCGGGAGGATCCACGCGAGTTTGCGTCTTAACTGGCACCACTGGGGGAGACGTGATGGTACCCAGTGGTTGCTGTCGCGGAACAGTAGGATACTTGTAGGCAGACACAGGTGACGATATTGTCTGCTGTTGTGGAGCAGGCTTCGCGTAGCGTTCCTTTTGTGTCTGGTCGACGTTGAGCCTGACCTCTTGGATACGCGTGCTCAAGTCGTTCTTATCCGTCGTCTTCGGCCCATCCTTCTCCAACGCACTCTCCCAATCACCCCAGACACCAGCGCTACGTCGAATGAGCTCCTCCTCTTCTGATACACCTGCCTCCCGTAATGCCTTCCTTGCCGTCGCCCGTCGACTGATTTCCGTCTTTGCAAGTTCGACCGCGAACCCTTTATTCTCACCCGCTTCCAACGGTGCAGCGACGCCAGCCAGAGCCGGGTCATGACGAGTGGGGTCTTGGGGCGGTGATGTAGTGAGCGATGGTTGTCTCCGCGCTTTACGCTCGCGCAGTAACTGGACATATCGTTCGTATCGTTTGTTGATTCGGGGTTTTAGCGTCTCTAGCTTCTCGATGCTGGCTTTAACCTGAGTCTCTGCCTCGAGTAACGCTTTGCGATTCTTCTCTTGCTTGGATTCAGGATGCTTGGACAGGTTAACTAGTACGAGCTGGGCATGTCTGAAGAGGAGTAGGTAGGTTTGTTCATCGTCTCCTTCGCGTTCGTAGATGCGGGCCTGTTGCCAACCTGGGTCAGAAGTCATCCAATCATCAAGGAGAGAATATGATAAACACACCTCCCTGACCAGCGTTGTCGCAGTCCTTAACCAATTCCGAAGTGATATATGTGGGTTATATTCGTAGTCCTGAGCTCTGCGAGTGATCTTCTCGACGCTCTGAGGTGGGGTGAGTCCCATGGAGTCCGAGGATAATTGCGACGCCATGTTCGTGATTTCAACGATTTCGATCGCGACTTCAATTTAACTGAGATAGGTGGTTATCGAGAGAGTGTGTCCAGGTGGCTCGAGCCAGCTCAAGCTCAGGCAGTCGTCAGAGGTTCGGTGCCTGGCGCGAAACCAGAGACGTCGTAGCGGGGAAGAGCCGCATCAAGGCGGCGAGACAAAGGGATCTGTGACAGTGCGGAAGATCTGAAACGACCAGCGATATATAAAGTGTTAGGAGATATAGCTATCTTGTACAATGAAAAGTGAGCTTGTTAGAATGTCGTTCGTCGCAAGCCGAAACCGTCGGCGGTGGCGGAGCTCCAACTTTCTTCCCCTCTCTTTCTCCGTCACCTTTTGCAATACCACAACGACAGCCACTTAGCACTGAAACGGCAATAAGCATGGATTGCCGCGCATATCCTGCTTGATAATATAATACCTTTACTGGCATACGAGCCAAGATGCCTCCTGGGATGAACCGATGGACGCCTGTCGCCCGGTTTCCTCTAACGAAGCGCATGAACGACAGGTTCCCAGGGCCTGGGAGGAAGAGAACATGGGCTAAATCTGAGATCGTGAACGAGGATCTTTGCGGTAAGACGCGCTGCAGAAAGCAAATTCAAAAGGAGGAGACACTGACAACTTGCAGATGACATTCTTCATCGCGTTTCACCCTACCTCAATCGGAAATCTCCAATCGACATCCTCGACTTATGGCCAGGAGTTGGCCTGTTTTCGTCCAAGGTTAATGATTTTCTAAAGCCCCGACGACATTTGATGATCGAACCGCTCCTCGACACCTACGGCCCGTTTCTCAAGCCCCTTGCTGCAAGCAAGCCTGGCTACGAATTGTTATCTCTGGACATACATGCGCACAGGGACTGGGATAGTATCATCTCCAAGCATCTTCCGGAACAAGGACCTTCGAGTGGAGATAGTTCCGGTGCGGTGGCCAAGAACGATACCCTGCTGGTTCTTGCCAGTCCGCCGCCGAATACGTCGAAACGGAATCACTATACGCCATCGCGATGGTGGTCGATATTCCTGGAGATGTGCTTGCGACAGGCAGGATTCCATACTTATGGGTGTGTACGGTTGCTAGCTACACTACCGTCGGTAGAGGTTCCAAACATCATCCCTCGCACCGTTGTGGAACGGAAACGGCCGGCGCTGTTGACGGAAAGTCTTGCGCTTCATGCGTTTGAACTCGCCAGTCCTATGGACTCTGGGTTTTGGACAATGACTAAAGGATGGGATGTGATGGCCCAGAATGCAGCACGGGTAGCTGAGAGAACTGCGGCGAACAAGATCGAAATCCCACCAGGAAGGGAGCCTCGCACCTATCCTCTCGCCCCGGAAAGCCCCGAGGCAGGATGGAAGCCTGCTCCATATACGCCTCGAGTCAGCACAGAAAAGCTTGAACAACTGATAAAACTGGCCGAAGAAGTATCGAAGACTTCTTCTGACAAGACTGCTAAGCAGAAACGCTCCCGGGCGCTTATCCAAATCAATCAGGATAACCGCCATGCGTATATCCGCGCGCAACTAAAGGAAAAGAGAATCCAAATCGACCAACTGACCAAGTCCCTTTCTCAGGCGGCCGCAGATCCGAAGACAACCTTGGAATCATTGAAGCAGTATACGGACCAGATTGATGCCCTCTTGTCCAAGATCGAGGAGGAGGCATCCGAAAACCATTACGATACCTTCACCCACTTGTCAGGACTCGTCGACGACCACCGCGCGTCTCTTCACACGGGTAACTTTGACGATGGACTTCTTCACTGGGATAGACGGCCATTCGAGCCCCTCCACATCGACCCGGAGGAACTGTACCCGCAAGAACTCGATCGCACGGTGCTCTATTTCGAGCCAGATGTGAATTCCCCAGTCATACAACGCGTGAAAGAAGTCGACCCATCGAAACGATCCAACCTCTTTCAACTCTTCGAATTCCTCACCCTCGCCTTCAACACCCGCGGTAGTATGCCCGTTTCTGAGCTTCTGTCTCTGATGTTCCCCAGCAAATCAATCCGCGATCTCATCCGCGCTATCCCCAGCTTAGCCACGTACGCGGGGAAGAAGCCCAAGCCGGACTTTGACAGCATACCCAAGCCTCCCCCATCTGAGGTTGATCCCTCGACCACTTACCAAGAGAACATCGACTACGATCTTAGTGAGGTGCGACTGCGCAGTTTGCCCGCACTCACGCTGTGGGAGATCACGCTGGAGTATATGAACACGGCAGCGGATAAGTCGCCGGTGCATTTGAATCGGTTGCTGGGAGGGTCGTTGACATCGTTCCGGACGGGCGATTATAAGGCTTCGTACAAGAGGCTTAACTAGTATGCCCACTCTGTATGATTATGTATCATGTATCATGGCGCAAAAAACAGTAATGGATGAATTACTATATGATAATTATACACGAGAATTAGAACCTTTAAATCTAGGGTATCAAAATGGCAATCTCATCTAACCTGTCACGGTGCCAGCCTGTTATGTGCACGTGACCACACGTGACCCACACGAGATATCTATCCGTGCCCGATGCCGATCCTGTTGCAGCTCTTCGAGCTGCGTCTTGTCTATGAACCTGTATATAGCCTGACCTGTAGCTTAACCTGTCGTCAATTCCTAATATATCTGTATCTGACCCTGCACCCTGACATAACCTCTACTGTATTCATAACCAACCACTCCCTAGCCCCAACTGTCTCCCCGGGTTTATCCCACACCTCGTCCGAGACTACACATGCACAAGAAGCACAAACCGAAAACGAAAAAGAAAAGAAAACTAATGTTATACCATGACCCCTATAAACAGATACACACATAATCCTAATACCACAACTCAATCAAATCCAATCCCAGCAAAACAACTAAACCGACCCCAAAGCCCAAGAAACAAACTTCACCGTCTTATCCACCTCCTCATTATGCGCAACCATCGCCGTGATATTCTCCCTCGACATCTTCCCCTCAATCGTCTCCTTATACCCATTCCTCTCATCAATAAGACCCTGCACCAGCGCCGCGACAACGGGCTTGAGACCCAGTTTGTGGAAGTGATCGGTCTGCATCATTCATTTACATTAATTAGCCCATAATCGCATTTCCAATCACGCCTTAAAGAAAAAAGGAAAATACGAGGGCAAACAAACCTTCCCATGCGCCGTCTTCAACGCCCCCAGAATAACCGGCTGCAACTCCTCATAACTCCCCGCCCAATTTTCGAAATCGTCGCCGCTGAGGACGGGCAACTGGTCGAGGTTCAAGCGAGCACCACGTATCGCGCTCTGTGCGTTGCTCACGCGGTTGGCGAGCGTGAGGAGGCCCCAGACGCCGCCGTTGTAGGAGTCGAGGGCTTCGGTTAGGAGGGAGAGGTGGGATTGGATGGAGCCGAGTTGGGAGAGGGAGTGGGAGAGGGCGGTGTTGGGGGAGGCGGACACGGGAGCTAGGGAGATGAGAGAGGCGAGGAGAATTGTGAGGAGGCGTTTGGGGAGCATTTTGGTGGGTTTGGTTTGGCTTGGTTTGGGAGGTTGAGACGGGCTTGTGGATGATTATGAGGGCTAATGGTTGAGGGGTTACATACCTTATTGAAGGATATCAGGAGTAGCATGTTCTTCTGATGTATGTATGGAACATGGCAATTATTAGCTTGTGCCGCAAGGAAGCAAGTACAATGGTGAAGAGTGCTGATATGTCAGATGCATTGTTAGAGACTCGATATTCACCTGTTACTCGTACGAGCCTTCTCTGTTCATATGTCATGTCTTCAGTTTCAATAGCGGCAATCGTATGTGTTTATCACATTAGATATCGATGTTTTAACAAAGCAAGCCTAGGCTGTCATAGTACTCCGTAAGCCATGTCATCAATAGGGCACTGTATACGGAGTACAAGCCAGTCTCGCTGAGCAGTGCTCTTATTTCACCAAACACCAAACTCAGAGTCCAGAGCGCAGGGCATAAAGTGAAGTATAGAGTGCATTTTTGAATGACAAGGATTACATGATAACCGAATAATATAACCAGCTAGAGCCGGAAAAGCGTAGGGCAATTGGGGAGCGATTTCCACATATACTCGGCGTACTTGTACTTCTTACACGAGAATGAATCGTCTAGCCGAATAAAGTATGATTCAAAGGTATGCACTACACATCATTTCATATTCAAAGTATAAAGCACATTCGGATAGGGGATATACAAGTACAAACCAAGCAGAAGGAACAGAAAAAGGAAAGCGTACAATTCTTTATGCAAATTGTTAATATCAGATGAAGCCAAGCTGAGCTGACCAGTCTGTCTGTCTCGGGCGTCTGATCTGCTGGCGCACAAGTATGTGATTGTTTTTACTTTTCCCCCTTTGTCCTTGGTCTCTTTTATGTGATATCAAATGCATCGCATGCTATGCAGGTGATAGTGACTTGACTGAATCATGGTTGATGTGTACGGAGTACAACACGGATGTATACTTCAGCATAAACATCTACATCAGCATAACCCCGATTTATCCCAATCCCAATCCCAATCCCCCATATCCAACGTGAACTGCCAAATTAAATTAGATCAACAGTTCAGCCAGCCAGGATCGATCGCCACATAATTCCCGACGATCGTGATTAATTAGGCCGTGTACAGATCCACCACAACACATAGTCCCATTTTGCTTTTTCGATCCTTATAAACAGACTGCCCTTCCTGTGTCAAGATTTTCTTTCAGAGTTTTCGATCTGTTCGTTTCTACAGAGCTTTCTTTCCCTATATCGAGATTCGAATTGAGTTTCTGCAAGGGTTACCGCGCAAAAATGCCCTCCCTCCGCAGCATCATCGCAGTCCTGACAGCCTGCTCCACCGCAACAGCCACCCTCATCAACGACTTCTCCTGCAAAAGCTCCTCCCACCCGAACCCCGTCATCCTCCTGCACGGCCTCGGCGCCACAGGCTACGAAGACATCAACGTGCTGCAATACTGGCTGCAAGGGAAAGACTACTGCACATTCGCGCGGACCTACGGCGCCTACGATGGCTTTCCGCTCCTGGGCGGTTTGAAGCCGATCGCCGAGTCCGCGAGCGAAATCGCGAAATACATCCAGGAAGTCGCGGAGAAGACTGGGGCGGAGAAGGTTGATGTGGTTGGACATTCGGAGGGCGCGCTGCAGACGCTTTACGTGCCGAAGTTCCATTCCGAGGTTGTGCCGTTGATTGATAAATTGGTTGCGATTGCGCCGCCGACGAGGGGGACGGATTTTGCGGGGTTGTATAAGCTGGCGATTGATTTGGGGAATAATACCAAGAGTGCTGTGAATAAGGCGTTGGATACGGTGGGTTGTCAGGCGTGTTCGGAGTTGGTTACTGGGGGGGAGGCGATTAAGAAGTTGAATGATGGGGAGCCGATTGTGCAGGAGGGGAATTCGTTGACGGTGATTGCGTCGAAGCATGATGAGTTGGTCACGCCGGTGGAGACGTCGTTTGTGCATGAGGAGGGAGTGAGGAATGTGTGGGTGCAGGATAAGTGTCGGTTTGATATTGTCGGGCATATCGGCGAGGCGTATGATCCGAATGTGTGGAATTTGGTGAAGAATGCGTTGGATGACACGCCGGACAGGGATTTTATTTGTGTGATTGGGGCGCCGTTGAAGTAGCGCGCCAGCGAGCTCTGTACTCTGTTATACTCTGTTAATAGTAATAATAATTGTCGCATAGCATTGCCATTGCCATTGTCGAATCGTATGTCCCGTGACTCGGATGCGGAAACCGTTCACCACCGTCAATACTATCCCCAAATCACCGACACCACACAATGGCACAATCAACCCCGAGTCTCAACGGCAGCGACGCCGTCTACTACGCCTACAGCTCCGCCACCACCACCGCGCCCGCCGAAAAAACCTGGCAAACCCTCATCGACACCTCCACCTGGCCATCATGGAACAGTTTCTGCCCACGCGTAACCATCCGCCATCAACCGGGCCAGCATGAACTGTCCCCGATACTGCAGAACGGCACACGAATGACCTTCCACGTGCACATGGACCCCAACTCGCCCGCCGAAACGGACGTGTATCTCGTCGTCACGCTGTTCGAGCCGCCGGAAGGAGGTAAAACCGGTCGCATTGCATGGAGCGCCGATTACACTGCGTCAGGGACACTGCCGCGGTTTTTATTACAGGCGGAACGCGTGCATGAGATTGAACCGGTCGACGAGGGTCGCGGGAGTGAAGTCAGAAACTGGGAGGTGCAGGTTGGGTATGCGGCGTATGCGGTGCGGTGGATGTATGGGCGGGTGGTTCAGGAAGCGTTCGAGAGGTGGGTGGAGGATTTGAGGAGGTATGTTGCTTAGTGCTGTGCATACAAGTACGGAATGCTGCAGTGCAGTAATACAAGATTAGTGCAGGTGCAGCGCGGGCAGGGTTCATTGGTTGTGGCTGGGATGATCGGATTAGACGTACATAGACCAATCCGGCTGTTTTCCAATCGGACTGTCGAGTGTGATTGTAGCGTCGTAGCGCCAATACACAAGCAGTATTCGGTGTGCTCTACGCCTTAATCGGGGAATCGCAGGCTTCTGTAAGCGGAAGGTGGACCTATCCGAGGGCCTGGCAGACCCACGTGGGTCACGAACTGTCTGTATTTGTAGAGAGTAGACGCTTTCATCCATGGAGGACTATGTATGTCTATAGTAGAGTACGGGGGGTATGGGGTAGTAAGATTGGCAATGAAGGTCGCATTGACCTCAAAGCAAATGAGACGAAAAGAAAGATAAGTAAACGGCCCGAATAGGAAATCCCTCGGGTTGGCAAGGACGCGTTTGCAGTCGATATTATTGGTGTGATATTTGTACCCTAGGCCGGACAGAGCATAGTGTCCGATGCATGCACTGGCATACCCGATGTCACTTTGTACTTTCCACTCGAGTACTACATAGTGATAATTCTACTGAAGTATGCTATGAAGAGAAGATTAGAGATTGGAATAGGAAGAATGATAATAACAGGAGATAGGAGATAAGAGAGTCACAACATAATGTAGCACTGCAAATACTGCATCCTCTGTACATATCTGACTAGGTGGGTGCTGTCACCATGTGGGACGCCTCATTTCCTGCGATCTTCCTCTTAAATTTTCTTTCTCATTTCTTTTTCCAGGCTTTTTCTTATATGGCTCATTCCTCGTTCGCTCTTTTCAATTCTTTTCCCTCTTTTACAATCGCAGTCGTCATCCTTGGTACATCCACGGTTCAAACCTGTTCTGCCTTGCCTTGCCACTTTGTCCCAACTCTTGATTATGCGCCTTGCGACGATTCTTTATCTCTACGCCTCGCCTTCTCAGCTGCTTGCTTTTTGATCGCATAATTTATCCCTCGGAATATATCAATATATCGATCTATAATATATAATATAATGCGCCATCACCACCTCTCCGTCCAGACGGACACCCCCGTCGCATCAATCACCACTCCCCCGGTGACTCCCAGCACGCCCTCAAAGCGAGACCCCGACAATCTCAACAGAATCCTACACTACACAGACTCCCTCGACTACCACCACCACCCAGACTCCTCCTCCCCCATCCAATTCGGCCACGGCGTCTGGAGCGCCGTCTACAAAGCCTCGTCTCTCCCCGCGCCCCCGTCTACAGATACCCTAATAACGCCACCCGCCTCCCCAGCCTCCAAAAACCGCATCGTCGCCGTAAAGTCTCCCATCAGAAAAGATGCGCACCCAGTACTCGAATCCGAAGCAAGGGTTCTCACCCGCCTAACCCTCTCCCCCGGCGCGGAGCGCTACATCGTCCCGTTTCTGGGCTACATACCCCGGAGTCATGCGCTGGTTATGGGCGCTGTGCCGCTAGCGCTGTCGAGCTATATAACAGAGGAAGCGGTTAAAGCGCAGGAGCGCCGCTCGACGAGTAACATGCTCGAGCCCGTGCTGGGGAAGCAGCGGTGGATTAATCTCGCGCGGAAACTAGTCTCCGGGCTTGACTGGATGCACAACACGGCCGGTGTTGTGCATGGGGATATCAAGCCGCATAATATTCTTCTGCGGCGGGTTCCTGCCGTCAGCGATGGCGGGGAGGAGTTCGTGTATGAGCCCCTCTACGCGGACTTTTCTTCCGCGCATGATACTTGCTCCGCAGCGTCCTCGCCGGCGCCTGGGTCGGCGTTGACGCCGCCGTTTGCGGCGCCGGAGTTGCTTTCCCCGGCTGCGTTGAAGGCGCCTGCTGGTGCTCCGCCGACGACTGCTTCTGATGTGTTTTCGTTGGCGGTGACGCTGCTCGCTGCTGCGACGGGTGATTTGCTCTTGTACCCTGGGACAAGTCACATGCAGAGACTTGCGATGGCGCGCGAAGGGCATCGGGTTGTTGAGTTTGCGAGGTCAGGTGGGAACGGGATGAGGGTTCCCCGGGGCGGTGCTGTAGAAAGTGTTATCAAAGTTGCTGTTTGTAAGCAGCCTGAGGAAAGGGTGCGGGCTGGGGAATGGGTGGAGTTGACGAGGAGTATAGAGTAGTGGATTTGCATGTGTTGTATTTGCTTTGCTATTTTCGTGTAGATATTGATACCCTAGATATTATAGTGGCTTGGTTGGGTTCTTTTGGTATTATTATTATAAATTCATTTAGTTTCTTTTTCTTCGTTTTCTTCTGTGGGTGTAGCCGTGTTCGTCGACCAGTCTTGCACGAGGTTGTGGCCGTCGCTGACGGGTCAGTAAGCTTAAGTCTCAAGTATACAGAGATTGCACATACCCAAGTTTATTATTCGGCACGAACAACGCCAATATCACCACCGGAACCGCAATTCCAAGCGCAGCGATCGTCATATACCTATCCAGTCAGCCCATTATCTCAACCACACAAAGACAAAGATACCCACCCCATAACATCCGAATACGCCTTATTCACGGCAATCCTCTCCGACGACCCCCAAGCCGGCAACGCCCCCGTAATCGAATTATACAACTCATCCAGTTTCCCCTCACTAACCCCCTCCCCAAGTCTCACTCTTAGCCGGCTCTTCAACGTATCCGTATAAATACCACCCGCAATCGCAGACCCAATCCCATTCCCCAAGAACGCACTCAACATAAGCAACGACGTCACCTGCGCAAGCTCCCTATGCGGGACAACAATCTGCGACGCCACAATCACAATCGTCTCGATGATCCCGCTGCCCAATCCCTGCACGAGCTGTACGATGAAGAGTTCTGCAATGGAACTGTCGTTCGTGCGCAGCCGGGTCATCACACCGTAGCCAATTAGTCGGATTATCGCACCGGCGACGAGGATCCATTTATAGCTGCGCAGACGGTAGATGATAAGCCCGATGACCATGCCCGTGAGCGCTTGCATGACGCCGTTGGTGTAGGTTAGGAACTGGGCGTTGCGCGCGGAGAAACCACGCGAGACGGTCGACCAGGCGTAGAGGTATGTATGTGTGACGCCGAAGCCGACGTTGTCGATGCAGGTGAGGCAGACGGAGGACACGATGGCGAGGACGCGGAAGTAGCGCACGGGGACGACGGGGTGTTTGGCGATGTAGCGCTCGTACGGGTACAGAGCTACTAGGGAGAGTATGCCTAGCGCGATGAGCGCGTCTACCCAGGGTGTTTTCCAGCGGGAGGTTGTTGTAGATGCGATGGTGATTGGGATAAGGAGGAGGGCGAAGCCGCCGCTGAGGAGCAGGGTGCCGCCGAGATCGATGCGGGAGCAGAAGTCGTAGGGTGTTAGGCGTTGTTTGAGAATGAGACCTGATTGTTTTGCGCGGGATTGGAAGACGGCCAGGGTGGTTATGATGAGGCTGGCGCAGAAGGGCATGAGGATGGCGAACATGCCTATTCCCCAGCGCCAGCCGATGCCGTTGACGACGCTGTCGATTATGAATGCGGAGACCCATGGTGTGACGAGGAAGGGGAGGTAGAGGATGTTGTAGGCGAAGCCGCGCCAGCGCATTGAGGATAGGTCTGATATTAGGACTGCGTTGAGGACGGTTATGCCCGACTGTCCGACGGAGTAGAGGATGACGCCTCCGGCGTAGGTGCCGAAGTCCTTGGACGCGGCGCAGAGGATGTATGAGATGACGTAGCAGCAAACGGTGAAGAGGTACGCTTCTGCACGTCCTAGGACGTCTGAGAGTTTGGCGATTGGGGGTTTGAAGACCGCGCCGATGATGCTGGTTGCGGTGTTTAGGGAGGCGAGCATGGAGAGTTGGTTGAAGGCGGATGTTGCGTAGTTTCGGTATGTGCCTACTGTTGCGTTGTCGAGTTCGCTGGTTTATTAGTCGGGATCCAGTATGAGAGGCACGGGACTCACAAGATGATCATGATCAAGCCGAGTCTGGACATGTTAGCGTTGGTCTACACTATAAATGTAATTTCATATACCCGGCATATACGAAATACCTCCCCTTCCAACTGCGCATCGACTCTGTTGCTCTGATTTTGGAAAATGCGACTGCATCGTAGTCTGCGGATTGCGATTCGACCAGATCGACCTGGGGATCTTTGGTTTCCTCTGAGACTTCTGGGGTGGATGGTTGTTTATCCCCGAGCCAAGGACATAGCTTTTTCCAGAACGGCATATTAAGAACAATGCTAGACTGCGATATCCAATACCAGTATGCCCAACTTTATACACGGTCCATGTAGATATCTGTGCCAGCGATCATAGGTCGACCAGATAGCAGCGACCGGTTGAGAGCCTACCGAGATATCACTTTATCCTCATAAGCTTAGGATTAGAATCTGACAAGGTCAGCTGGATGAAATCATAGGATCAGATTGGAGGATGTTATCAGGCCATACTTTAGTTATCATGGGGTGCGCCTGCAGGAAGACGAATCACGGAATGGCTGCATTATGGCCTCAACAGAGCCAGGGACACAGATATAAGCACCATTTCCCTGTCTGACAAGTAAACTACCACTATTGTCACTGTCCATGATGCAAGACCTATGGTACCATTGCCTCGCCAATCACATCCGATGTAATTCTGTATTATGCCCACCGCGGCAAGGAGGAGCGCACGGTGGAGCGAATTATTGAACAGCTGGAGGATCGCTGGATCCGTCTCGATGGTTTCCGGGTCATTGAGATCACAGTCAACTTTCCGTGGCTTAATAAACTCTGCCGAGGAGAATAGGGCCGTCGATCATCCGCATCCGTGCCATGAAAGAGCCGATGCTGGATCAAGGAGAGAGAGCTCAACACTCCAGCGGGACTACTTGGACAATAATCAATGCTTGGAATGTGGTGCTATCACGAACCGCTGTTGATTCCATTTATTGTGCATGAGGCCATAACGTGCCAATAATGAGCCGAATGACACTTGGCCCGGCTTAATGCAATGTCAATCACGGCTGAGCTGACAGTACGCGTTGCAAGATGCGGAGTGTTCAATAATCTTGGTTCTTGTATTTCAAATTGCCCGCGAACACCCCTGGCACCGCCGGACCGGCTAGTGCGGGGATTCAGAGCTGTATCGTTGGGAAGTCCATGCTGAGTTCGATATTTCTAATGGACCTCTATCGCTGGACACGAATCTCGGTGGTGCTCCGATTCACGACTGGCAATGCGGCAGCTGGGAGACTAGCATTTCCATCTGCTAGTTTGTGTCTGCGCTAGAAGATATTGATTTTGCGCTTGGTCGTACCGGCAGAGTATTACTCGAAGACCACAGGTGAGAGTCTCTGCTCCTACACAGTTGTGGTCTTGAAAATATGTGATAACTCCCGTAGAAATGCAGAGCAGTAGCCTGTGACCATTGCAAGGGGAAGCGGCTGAAAACTCACCGGTCTCTGATGCTGGAGTACTCGGTACAGAGTACATATAAGAACACGGCTGTCCTATGCTCACCAATCTGAAGACATGGATACCTTATTGCCTTCAGATAGTGGCAGAATATCTTAACTATCGGCAACCGACTCCGCGCCAAGAATTTATCATCACGTGAATATCATGCGGCCAATTTCTTTCCTTTTTCTGCCATCAAGAACGACATAGTACAGTCCTCGAAGCGACGCCGGCATACAGTGGCCAGGGGAGGGGTATTTTATATATTGGTTGCATCTTTAACTACAATTCGGACGATATTCGATATTCCGCCTCTTTGCCGAATCCCTCTCGCGCCCGCCATGGCCTCCCAATACCCCCCTACCAATCCCAACTCCAACCCCGACGAGATGATGGATCTGGAAATTCTCCAGCTACAGGAGGAATTGACCCGGATGCGGAAGCAACGAGCCCTGCTACAACTACGCAGTGAGATCGCGAGGGAACAACAACTGCTGGCCGAGGTCCAGCAGAACCTCGGGTTGGCTGAGCTGCCAACAGTCCCTCCAGAGCGGCCGGTAGAGCAGCGACTGGCAGAACGGTCGGCCTCTGAACGCCCTAGATTCAATCCGCCGCCTGATCCCTGGCCCAGACCGATTCCTCCGACAAATCCTACGACCGAAGACGTGGATGAATTGATCCGAGGAATCAAACGGTCGCATTCGGAGTCAAGTGATGACAATGGAGGCAATGGGCTGGAGAATGTGCAAGAGCACAGGCCCGTGGGACAGGATAACACGGGAGACGAAGGGCAGCAGCAGCAGCAGCCACAGGAACCTATTTCACGGCAAGGATGGAGTGGACGGGAGAAGACACAGGATGAACAAGAAGAGGACGTGGAGGTTCCTCCTACATTCACTGTCAAGAGACAGTACCGGGGAGCGAGCCGAAAGGAGTATAATCTTACCATTGAATTTCTGCAAAGTCACTTTGCTCGGTACGAGCGCTACTATGCGTCCCATGAGCGCAAGATTGAAGAAGGACTGCGGCATGTGGTCCCGGACATCGAACGAGCTTGGGGCTTTCATGTGGTTACCGATGACAAGACTGAACCAACCTGGCCGAATTTCTGCAAATTCCTGTTATCAAGGATCATCAATCTTGTTGATCCTGCCGTCGCCCGGCGGCAGTACTATGGCCGGTCCCAGCGAGAAGACCAGACTGTGCGCGAGTTCTCAAACCACCTAGGGTCATGGGAATCAAATCTGGAAGAGCTTCTGACGGAGGAGCAGCGAATCCAGAATCTGTGGGCGCGCGTGCTGCCCTCGGTGCGGGAAGAGGCCATACCTTTCCAGTACCAAAGCGTCAGATACCAGGATCATATTGCGCATCTACAAACGGTGGAAAGCCGCATGCCATCGCGGGCGCACATGCAGAAGAAGATAGCTGCTGCTGCTGCCGCCGCCGCCAGAAATAAGCAGAACCCGAAATATGGTCATCAGCAGCATTTTCCAAAAAGTGCGCCCAAGTATCTCAGAGCTAAAAGGCCGCGGATGCACAACCCCACAAATCACTCTATGAACAATCCTACGAATCATCCTATGAACAATTCTTAAGAGAATTGAGCAGGATGATTTGAAATGGATCTTCGGCCATCTATCTTATGTCAGAGTGCAGTGTACAGTGGACTGTTGAATCACTGTACGCTCAATCGATGTCTCTGTTGTGCAATGCAGTTGTTTGAGTGGATAGCCTCTGGTTAACTTCTCAAATCTATTGCAATGCGAATACAGGACAATGGATAGCCGGTAGACTCTGGCTATGTATTCGTCGGATCTGAGCCAGAGCTCTTTATGGCTGGAATCAGCCTGGACAAAGATCCGTCAAATATCCTGCTTTTCGTCTGAGCACTGAGCAGGGTGCTAAAATTGATACCCTAATAGTATATTGCTTGAGTCAACGAATACAGCTTCTTCGCCAGGAGAAATTAGAGCTCGCTGCTTGGTTAATTTTGTAGATTGCTCCGGCACAAGCTGGTTTCGTAGACTAAGGGCAGCATGGCATCTGTCCCTTGCACCCTCCTTATCACTCCTAGGCCCAGCTTGTCTCGTGCACTCAGATCTGTCAGCAGATAGACGTCCTGAGCAAGTTCGCATACCTGAGATCTTCTACGCTAGAAGGAAAGACAAGTCAAATCGACCACGGACGAAGATTGTCATGTATCATCACAGAAACCAAAATACTTGCTGACACTGGGCGCCAGAATACTGCAAAGTCGAATTTCAAATCGTGAGCAAGGCGCGGGAGCTGTCTCGCAAATAAGCATCGAGACCGATCATATCAAAATGGGTCGGGTGCTTGGCTTCAGCCAGCCAGCCGCTATGGTGTCAAACACGGGGTGATCTGGATTTAACATTGTCGGCCTTCATCGCCATAGAATGGCCGGTTTACTTACTGTACTATGTATGAGGCACATCTCTCGAGAAACCTCTTTCCAGCTAGACCCTTACGACACGGCTGAATCCCGGGGGAAGACGCACGACCCACATGGTGAAAATCCGTTTGGCATAAATGCATCGCAAGTGCATATCAGCTGAACCTCGACGAAGGCCAATCCCACCGAGCTGAAAAAATGGCCGCTTATCAAACTTTTGCCGGCTTTTCTTCTGCTTCTGCCGTGCATGGGTTGTGCCCTTCGGCGAATCCCCGTCGTCATGTTTATCAGCTTCGGGTCTGTGCTGCTTGTCGTATATTTACTTTTTAATGTCCCGGCATTTATTTGTCGGGTCGCTGGTGGATTGGACTTTTTCTGGTTAGCAGGTTGATAGTCACTTGGGTAGTCTTCTCATGAAGGGGACTGAGTTGTCGTCTTTCACGCAACGCCCGCGGCGGCAGAGTGTCGCTCGTTCGGCGACTATAGCACTGCTGGGTTTGGCTGGATTGTTGTGGTGGGATGATAATTATAAAAATATCGATAATGATCATAATGTGAACCCTCTCGATGATATTCCTGGGTCAGGGTTCAGTTGGCATCAGGTGGGATTTACCACGATGTATAAAACCAGCACGGCTAATAAGAGCAGATCACACCGTCTCCTTCAATTGAATATCATGACTGCTTCGATGGCTTCCAATGTACCCGGCTGGAAGTCCCAATGGACTATAATCGCGGTGATGGACAAGGCCGTCGCGTTGCCGTTGCATTAACACGGTTACCGGCCAAAGTTCCTGTCACGGACCCGCGATATGGAGGAGCGGTTCTAATCAATCCTGGTTTGTCATGCTTAACCCCTCGGCTAGTCAGTTGGCTTACGCATAGCAGGAGGCCCTGGAGGATCAGGCGTGATGCAGGTTCTAAAGGCCGGCCGAGATCTACAAACAATCGTAGACGCCGAAGAGAGCCCTGACACAACAGAAAGCACAACCAAAGCCAAGTACTTCGACGTGATAGGCTTCGACCCGCGAGGCGTGAATAATACAACCCCCGGCTTCAGCTGCTTCCCCGATCTCTCTTCGCAGGTAACCTGGGAATTGCAAACGGAGGCAGACGGGATGCTAGGCAGCTCAGAGAGCTCGTTCATGCGCCACTGGCAACGAGCGCAGGCGCTGAACCTAGGATGTTCATTGAATCTCGCAACACCCCCGGCTGGCGAAGACGAAGCCCTAGGACACCACGTTAACACCGCCCCCGTCGCACGAGACATACTGGAAATCACCGAACGCCACGCGGAATGGCGCGAGAAACAAGGGCAAATACAACAAGCCCTCCACGACAACATCCACGGCCACGACCCAGAACAACACATCATAGCCCGCACCCGCTGGCACCGCAACCACGAAAAGCTCCTCTACTGGGGCCGCTCGTACGGAACGGTCCTAGGAACAACCTTTGCAACAATGTACCCAGACCGGATATCCCGCATGGTCCTCGACGGCGTCGTCGACGTCGACAAATACTACACCGGCAACGGCCCAAACCCAGTCCGCGATGCAGACGCCATCTTCGATCGATTTGGGCTATACTGCGACGCCGTGGGACCAGAGGCGTGTCCACTGTACACAACAGGCGGACCAACATCCATCAAAGAGGCATTCCTAGCCCTCGACGAGAAGGTTCATAATGCCTCGATCCCGGTAATGGCATCGAACACCCACGGACCGGAGGTTATCACCTGGACTGATATCCGCACGCTCCTCCGCATCGCCCTGTATCAACCCATATTCGCGTTCCCGCTGTTCGCGCAGTACCTGGGACAACTTAGCAACGGCGATGGCTCGGCAATGGTAGATTTTAAGCAGGGGAATCACCGCTCCTCGTGCCCATCGAATCAGTGCCAACTAGCAGGACCCTGGTCAACGGCTTGCCGGGATCCGGGGGAGAATGAGAGCTATGCGACTGCTGCGATATTGTGCTCGGATGCGGAGTACATGGGTGAGATTGACGAGGATGGGTTTAAGGTGTATTGGGATGAATTGAAGCGGGATAGCAAGATGCTTGGGGATTACTGGGCGCATATTAGGATGTCTTGTGTAGGGTGGAAGGCGAAGGCTAAGTGGAAGATATCAGGTATACCTCTCCCTGTCTCCCCCGGTTCCAATATGAAATCCATGATTGACATGTGCTTGTGTAGGCCCCTTCACAGCAAACACAACCCACCCCCTCCTCTTCATCAGCAACACCCTCGACCCAGTAACCCCCCTCTATAGCGCGCAAAAAATGTCCCAGAAGTTTCCCGGCTCTGTTGTTCTGCGACAGGATTCTGAAGGCGTACGTCCCAGCCCAGTTCCCCTCTATCCGTCTATCATGATTTACTAATAATAACGGTGATACAGCATACATCCGGAGCATCCCCATCCCTCTGCATCGCGAAGGGTATTCGTCAGTACTTCCAGTCTGGCGAGTTACCTGATGTGGATGTGGTTTGCGAGGCGGATATGAAGCCGTTACTTGGGTCGACGATGATGATTAAGGAGGGTATGACGGAGAGTGAGAAGGTATTGATGCAGGCGATGATGAATGAGGTGCAGAGGGTTCGGAGGGGGCCGTTATAGGAGCAATAACTATACGTAAACGTAATGATTGTTGTATGTCGTGCAATCTACCTGATATATATATAATGTTGTGCGGAGTGAATTGAAATGGATATGTCCATTTGTTACATTGAATACCATGGTACAGAGTATGTCTATCCTGACTTGCCAGTGTCAAAACGATATACTGTGCAGGGTATAACAAGGAAACCCGACGTCAACCGCATAGCCATTACGCCTCGTGCCTTACTATGTGTTGTCAGGAGAAATGACGCATTAGCATAAGGATAAGGATAATGAGGACATCGCCTCCACATACCTACCCTGCACAGCCAAGTTGACTGCACATCGTTATATAATTCGTTGGATGTTCTACATGGTACTCCACAATGATAAACAGGGATGAAACCTTTTCAAGAATATCATTTCATGACATCAATCTATCATAACACAATCGTAAAGACATCAAATTACAAGTCACAAGTACTCCGCAGTGCATTGCAATCTATGTACGAAGCTCAAATCAAAAACAAAGCACCCAATGTACAAAAACGCATAAAAGAATTAACTCCAAACAGGTGACCAGACCCATTAGTTTATGACCAGTAGTAGTGTTTGTTCAATGTCCATGGTGAATCCACTTCCGACTCTTTCCAGATGAAATGAACTAGACATTGGAAGTTCAAGTCAACAGCTGTAGTGTTGACTCATGCCTCGCGGCGGGTTCAATTCATTTAGAAAAGAGGAGTAGAGACGGCGACGGAGCTCGAGCTGGCGGGGGTGCTGCTGACCGGCGAGCTGGAGGGAGTGGGCCAGCCGAACTGGCGCTTCTCGAAGAGAGCAGAGGCGCTAGGAGTAGGAGTGGCGCTCGACGAGGGAGTGGCGCTCGACGAGGGGACGTAGATAGAACCGTACTGGCGCTTCTCAAAGAAAGAAGCAGAGCTGGAAGGAGTAGCGCTCGAAGAGGGAGTGGCGCTCGAGGAAGGAGTGGGGTGGAAGTTGTAAGGAGGAGGGGGAGGGAAGAGAGGGTTCTCGCGCTTGTAGATGGCAGAGCTAGTAGCGATGGGGGTGGAAGAGGAGGGAGTGGCGAGGATCTGACGCTTGTAGACGGCAGAGCTGGTGGCGGCGGGAGTGGAAGAGGAGGAGGGGTAGCTGTCAACCTGACGCTTGTAGATGGCGGAGGTGCTGCTGGGGGTGGCCGAAGAGGAGCTGCCGAACTGGCGCTTGAAGACGGCAGAGCTGGTAGGAACAGCCGAAGAGGAGGGAGTGGCAGAGCTCGACAACTCGACGGGACCAGGGGCACCTCCAAAGACCTGAGGCTGAGGGAGGGCGACAGCAGCGCCGAGGAAACCAGCGAGAGCGAAACCGGTGAGCTTCATTTTGTTGATGTGGTTGTGATTTGAATGGTAACTTGGGATAAGATTTGAAGTTTGAGGTGAGAGGACAGAATAATATCGAGGGAAGAGTAAATTGGAAAATTTGAACCGGAAGTCAACAGTCTTTATAACCGCCAGAACAGGGGATCAACCGGTGACGCTATGATAGGCCCAACAAAGACCAGCCACTACTGCATCTGACAACATCTTGGTGCCTGGATTTCTAGCTACCCAACACAGTAGCGATGGACCCTTTGTTGCGGGTACGGAAAGGCGCTGGCTGGGAGTGGGTTTGACATTTTGAGTTTGTTGACCTTTGGCGCCAAAATGCTTGTACTAGACTGGTATCAATCAGGTCCGTCTAGCCTATGGCGATCGCGGACGATAGACCCTTGGGTGCATCATTTTTTTTGGCGTACCGCTGTTGCAGAGTAAAGCCAACGGAAGATCACTAGATGGTGGGACCGCTAATCCAGACCGGGGTCTCAACTAAATCAACTTGCTCTATTGACTCGCCGAGCCGTGTGGGTATCGGTCTAGGGTCTTCTCGGCATTTCTGATTCGTCTTCCGGTGCTTTTTGGAGGTTCGAATTGCCGCCAATGGACCCCGTTGTTGATCGTGTGGCAGGTATCTTTTTTCCGTGTGCCCTGCAGGCGTGCTTTGTCATACGTACTGAAACCAGCCACACTGTTTTTCTTTTTTTGTATTCCTGTTGACTGTCCCGTGTGGCTCATGCATCATTCCGTCATGATGCACCTGTTTGTTGTTCATGTTTCCATTATTATCTTCTTTCAACCAGACAGTTTCGTGTCTTTGAGCTCGTTGTGCGCTTTCCGGGAAGGGGATACCGTAGTTTTCGCGTAAAGGTCGGTGCAGATCCGGCATAGGAGGGCAAGATGCACGAGGTGATAGTCCGTCTGCTACCCTGTGCAGATCGACCAATAGCCTTCAGCCCTGATAATGCGATTTTTTTTTTTTCTCATCTATTATTCCTAATCCCGGACGATCCGGCCGTAATCATTATTGTTATCACTCCGTATCATTATTATTATATCCTTGCAAGGCCACGGCGGCTGGCGCGATCCCGGGAGTTCAGTTCTGAATCGGGAAAGTGCTCATGCTCGAATAAACTTTTCGGAACGCTGGGAATACGGCCGATAGAGCAGAACCAGAAACATCTGTCACAGTTCACGTCTCAGGACGTGGGGGAAAACAAAGCCGGACCTGTTCCTGTTCCTGTCCCTGAACCCTGACCCTCGGCGGTAAGCAAGAACAGCGTATCCGTTGTTGCCGGGCAGGAGACGGTGGGCCCAAGAAAGATCGGCCAGACTTCTGGATTCGGAGACGGCGAAAAAGAGCGAGGTTAGCTCAATCACGGGCCTTCATTCTTCTAGCCTGACCGCCACAGTTGCTGCGGCGGCGAATTGATCTTCAGAGGACGACTCATCAGAGTGACAATTCAACTCATGATGACGAGTCAATGGATATATCAAGCAGGCGAAGCCCAGCCAGGTGTTATTTTTTGCTTCTAGAAGACGTCAATGGAGGCTGGGGAGGCGAAGGATGTCCGGGGAAGTCCCGGGCGAAACCCGGGAAAACCATGGCCCGATGTGCCTCGATATACTCCTGACTGATAAGAATTCATAGCGCTACCAAAGTCCAATAATCCAAATCATACGAGATAAATACCGGCCAATCCGTCGACGATTGCAAAGACCGCATCTATCTTGCACCGGTCGAACTAGCCGTCGACCAGCGGCAAAACTATGGGCGCCATACCCTTACAAGCATTCTGTGCGCCGGTTTCATCAAAGTTTTCATGACCTCGCTCGCACCATCCTCTTCTGGTATGTAGCGGCCGGACATGGTTCCTAATTGGCATGATCGGCAATTCTGTTATGGACCCTGCCGTATCAGGTTTCTGTGCCTGGAGACGGATTGCTTAACCGACGTCGGATTGGGTGATTTGCTTCTGCTGCAGAGCATGAAAGACCAGAAGATGTCGTGACTTGTGACAGGAGACATCCCGTACTTGTATGACTCTGCACAAAGTACTTGGACGGAGTGCTTATCCTCTGTACTCCGTATAGAGTTTGGGAGGCCGCGATATCCGACGAATCTATCTCATAGAACTTGTTTGTAGATTTGCCTACTCTGTGCCTCAGAGTAAATATCCGAAAGCAAAGCGTCCAATCCGTTGCCGTATCCTGCACAAATTAAGATTATCTCGATCTTATCAGATCCATCTCCGGTTTCGGAAACCCTTAGCCGAGCCACTTTGGCAAACGAACCTATCAGTATCGTGAATAATGCGGCATCCATGGTACGGAGTAAATGCGGAGTTTCTCTCGGCTCTCGCTTGATGTTTCTTCATTTGATATCATGTGGGATGAGAGTCGAGAGAAAATACGGAGTAGAATACTCGGCATTGAGAATCCACCCCTGTTCTTCGTAGACTACATTCCCCTCCTATATGCCATCGACTGTCCCTGCATTAGCTGTTTCAGATATTGTTGACAGCTCGGGCTAACGGGAAATGGAATCATTGCTAACTGACATGCTTAATTAGCATAACCCTTGGTGTGATTACCATAAAGCACCAATATCGTCATGTTTCATTCTTGTTGCCTGTGAGCTAGGGTAGAATATCACAATCCCAGGAAAATAAAAGAGCTCATAGCTGAGTGGCTGAAAGGAGGTCCCTTTTCCAAGGGATGAATATCCCTGAGCATTGGCCATGTTTGATCTTCGTGTCTCAATCCACGTAGGGTTTGCTTGAAGATAGTTGTATTCTGTATTACTGCTGCTTGGTCTCTCCGTTGAGGCGCCTTTCTCGCGTTTCTAACCAAATCGACACCCCGTATACATAGCAGTAGATAGTTGAAGCCATGTGATCCATGCACAGCAAAACAAATAAACCAACATTGTTATTATAAGAAGCGAGGCAACAATAATACATCAGGGGAATAATTCGCCGTTTCTCTGTATCAAACGTTCCCAACTCGAGATACCTAGCGGAGTAGTTTTAGGTAGTCTTCTCCCTCGGAACTGGGTATATCGATCGCCAGTGAATGTCTGTCAGAACCTTCTCAAATTTCAAGTCACACCCCCGTTTCAGATGCTCCTCACAGAATTTTATCAATTCTTGAACAACAGCAAAAGAGGCACCCCGATTACAGCTCTCAGACAACAGAAACCGAGTAGTTCTTCGACATCGCATTCTTGATGCCAATTTCAGCACCTTTAGCCCCCATTTACTTGTATGCGGAGCCGCGTCGGCACCACGCTCAACAAGGAGTTTCAATGCGGTCAAGTATCGGTCGTCTGGACAATTGATGCTCCAGCCTCCTTGCAACTGGTTTATATCGGCGCCGTGGTGCAGCAGCACATCAAGTGTTGTGGCTGTATCTTCGCAAAAACGTGCCATTGCTGCTACCTCCAGGCTCGACATTTTGTCATTCGAAAACCCTGGCCATTTGTGGTTTGGACTGCATCCTTGACTACAGAGGTAGTCGACCATTCTTGCATCACCGGCCACGAGAGCGCTTGACATTATATCTTTCACCTCCTGGGAATTTGGGCCGATTTCCTGAATGAGTGAACGTATTTTTTTGCTCGCTTTTCCCCCTGCTTTCCCCTTCTTTCTTTGCTCCGCTGTTGTTTCTGCTGTTAAATCGAGCGCCTCCCCGCCTGATTGCTCACCTGGTTGCTCAACTCGCTGCCCGGCCGCTTGTTCAATTGCATCGTCGAAAGCGGCGTCAACTGACTGCTCTCCTGCTTCTTCGTCTGCCGCAGATTCTATTTCGGACGCCTCCAGTAAGATGCCTTGCTTAGAAAGTATCTGAGCTGTCTTCTCACTACCAAACTTCACAACCTCTGTCACCAAGATCAATTTCTCCGCTTTGGATGCAGGCTGAGCACCTTTATCGAGAAGTACCTGAAAGGCCGACGGGAATGGTACTGCATGGCACAAAGCAGCAAAACCAAGGGTACACTGCCTTGAGCGGGCCAAATAGCGAACGGGTAGGTTATAAATGTTGGTCTCGGTTAGATTCGCAACAGCTTTATCGAGAAGCAATTTGACGACCTCAGTGTGACCACTTGAAACAGCTCTGATGAGTGGTGGGGTACTGGCGATATCCTTCATATCAGCGCCATAATCGATCAGCATTGAGACGACATCCTTGTGGCCGTTTTGTATAGCCACCGCAAGCGGTTTCGGTCTTGAATTATCGCTTAGGAACGTTCGCTGGCCTTTTTCCACTTTCTGATATCCCTTGTGCACGTTGTCAAGGATTTCCTGAACAAGATCGGCCAAACCACAAGCTGCTGCCGCGGTTATGAGAGTATCCTTATCCTTAAGAGTGCTTTTACTCTTGGATCTGGTGCTGATCGATCTCAATAGGATCTCAGCAACTTTGACGTGCCCATTTGTGACAGCCGTCTCCAGAATTTCCAGGGAATGTCCGCGGCCGCCCTGCCGGTAGTTCATACGAGGATCCAAACGAGCCCCTTTATCAAGCAGAAGCTGAACAGCCTCGACACTACCATTCTGCGCCGCGTGGTACAAGGGTGTGTCTTCCCTAAACATAATATCCCGGCCTGGATCCACGCCAGCTTTAAGCAAGAATCGAAGCACCTCGATTCGATGGTTCTTCACGGCTTGAATAATCGGCGCGGTACCAAACGTGCCCTCAACCTCGCTGTTAATCGAACTGGGTAGAAACTTTGCCAGGAACTTCACCGAAACCAAATCCCCCCTCGCAGCGCTATCCCTCATCAATTGCTCTGCAGCCGCTTTAGTCACTGTTATCCCATAAGTATGCCACCCCCCACGCACTGGCCGTGCCCGTTTCCCAACATCATACCCCTGAGACTTCTTCACAAACGAGAAAAATACCTGCAGCACATCCGGATGACCACGCGCGAGCGCCTTAAACAGAGGCGACTTATCCCCAATCTCAAGTATCCCACTAGCCGAACTAATCATCCACGTTGGATCCTCGTCAACGTCAACGCCTCTCTCCAGCAACACCTTCACCACATCGGCATATCCATAATGTATTGCCACGTCCAGCGGGCCCGAAAACGTTTTGTAATCGATGTTCGTCCACGCCCCGGCGTCAAGGGCTTTCTCGACAACCGATGCATAGCCGCGGTACAGCGCCCATTCGAAGGCTGTGCTCTCGGACCAGAACACGTTGTGCCAGAACAGCCTTTGTGATAGCAGGTAGTATGTTCGGCCCGAGACCTGCATGAAGGCGTTGATGTCGCTGTCCCATTCTAGGTAGTTGGCGACTTCTAGGAGGAGTTCGTTGGACAGGGTGAGGAGGGACATTGTGCTCGGGCTGGTCGTAGGAGCCGACGGCACAGGATGTGTTGATTGAATGGCTCCATGGAGATAAAATTTTTTTCTGGGATTGACATTATGATTTTGAGACTTTTTAGTGAGGTCAACGTGACAGTCTCATAGAAAGTTACCGGATGTGGAAAACTATACATTGCCGAAACCAAGAGATAGGTATTATATTAACGTACGGTACTGGCTAACATAATGACACGCTTTCAAAAAGAAGAACAATTCGATTCGCTCTTCGAACGTGTAAACCTCGCGATTTACTGGTGGGATACATAAACGCCTGAATTGACTATAATATCAAAAGCATTGCGAGAATTTCAACTGCCCTCGTTTGCATCCGTGATCATGTTTCGAACGACATCAGCGAGGTCCTCCAAAGCCGCCTTCTCACGTGGAAGAACATGCCCGGCTCCATGATCAAATAGATCCGCGCGATCCTGATCACAAAGGTTATACAGTGCCAGTGATGCGTCAATATAAGGATCATTACTGCCAAGGACATGGCAAGTATGAACCTCAATCCTTTCTTCCGTCTCATCCGCGTACACATCACCACCGGAAACAGGATGGACAGGCTGCCATCCCCCAATAAATATCGCACATTTAAGGTGAGGAGTCCGCCCCGAGTCCTTCTGTCTCTGCCGTTCGTCCAAGATAAGCGAGGCGGCAACACGGGCCCCTTCAGAGTACCCAATAACGCCGTCTATATCCGGCTCCTTGTCCAAAAGCTGAATCAGGTAGTCGAGAGCCGACCGAACACTCTCAAATGAGGAAGACACGGAATGTTTTGTGATAGAGCGCAGAGAACTCTCGGGGGTTTCACCGCGTGGAAAATGGCGAATGTGCTTATGAATGGCTTCCCGGTTATTCACGTCGAAGAATGCATAGTTTGGTGGTGGTCCGAAGAAGCCTGCATATTCCTGGGGTATCTCGACGAGGACGTTGCCCTCTGCGAAGCGAAAGGTGGCGCTTTCGTCTGATTCAAGTATATCGCATAATGGCTCTGAGATGGGAAATCTTATATTAGCAGGCGATGCGGAAGAATCTGCAGATTTGACTCACTTAGCTGTGCCTCGAATGTCTACTGGTGGATAGCGGTTAGCACATGATACTCTTTGGGCAATTCTATTCCTATCGAGCTCACCTTTGCGTTGTTAAAAGCGCCTGGAAGGCAAAGGAAACGCATCGTAAATGTTAAATTGAGGTAGCAGTTCTCCAAGGATTTCCCCGGCCTTTAATGTAATCACACTCTTGCCAATGGGAGCCGTCAGATGCAAGGGACTTACTATTGAGTATTTACGTATGTTCAGCTTCAAATTTCGAGATTCATAGCAAAAAGCCTATTCAGCGGGACTCCTTACATGTTAGTCTTTTAAGGCCCCATGAGAATGGTTTCCCCGAAGTATATATTTGTACACATATATCCCTTCATCAAGTCCTTACATGGTGACAACCGGCCAATTTGAAACACACAATTCAGAGTATCTTTTCTATTGCAATCTCGAGAAAGAGAGCAAAAGTATCTCATTTGTTATCATCACATGATGCGATATGTCTTTTTTAGAAAGCCTGACCCCACACGTGAGGCGGGGTTATCAAAACAAGCAAAAGCATCAACATTCGTACCTATCTGTCTCTTCAGACTCTCAATATATCCATGTTGTGATCCTCACAATGGCTGAACCGCAAATATATCAATTGACCGTCGGGACGGCCTTTCACGGCCTCAGCAGCCAAGAGAAACTTTATTCGCACTACATGGCTAAGTACTTATGAACGAGAGGCCTTATCTAGAAGCATTGAGCTAATGAAATATGCATGTGATATCAGAGCGGCATGGAGTGGCACCAGAGTGATTCTCCGGCAAGTATCTCCAGAAGCGAACGACATATTCGATCTTATCATGGCATTGTACCATAAGTGTGACGGGGATTGGGATGCTCTCGCGGCGGAGGCACAGGTTAATCTCAATGAAACCCACAAATTCCTCAATTACGCTGCTATGTTCTTGTCCAACATTGGAAATTATTTTGTAAGTCATATGCGCGCTTTTTTTTTTTTTTTTTTTTTTTTTTTTACTTTTTTATAACTTTGATAGGGCTCTGGAGACCAGAAGATTTTGCCGGAAATATCTCGCGAAAGCCTCAGGAAGCTGGCTTCACTCTTAGACAGTACCAGCGCCATATTCAACCGTATCAAGGAGCCTATGTTTGCAGAGACTCCCAGCAGCTTGGGCTTTCCAGGCCCTTTCACGCAAACTGCATATTATCTAGGAGACGAATCTTTGAGGTCTCGGGAAGACCTCAATGCTGTATCAAATGCTATGGAGGATAATGCGATATTACCGGAGAATACTCGCCTGAGGAGATCCGGTACGCTTGAGAATCCCAGTTACGAGATCTTGCAAGCATCAGTAGAGGAAGATGAACACGTCATCGAAGCCAAGGACAAACCATCCTCGTCCGTCCCTGTTAGGGTAGTCCGAGGCGACCACAAAGATGAGCTTGAGCGAGTATGCCAGTACTTACGGGAGGCAGTTGAACACGCCTCGAACGATACTCAACGGCTGATGCTGGAAAAAATACATGGAAGCTTCTTGACCGGCGACCTTGGAGACTATAAAGAGTCCCAAAAAATCTGGGTTACTGATAAAGCGCCTGCAGTTGAGACAGTTCTTGGATTTGTTGAGCCGTACAGAGATCCTTTAGGTGTCCGTGCAGAGTTTGAGGGAATTGTCGGTATAGCCGACACCGCTGAAACGAGTCGACTGCACAATCTTGCGAGCATAGCCAACAGTCTTGTCTACAGACTCCCTTGGGTAGAGGGTCACGGTAAATCTAAAGGACCCTTTGAAAAGGAGATGTTCGAGCCACCGGATTTCTCGAGCGTTCAGAGTATGTCTTTCTACGTCTTAATTGAACGACATGAGCTAACTTCGTCGAGGCCTCGCCTATTGCTCGAGTCTAGTCTTTCCGGGAATTAATCTTCCAAACGTGAGACGTCCATTCAAAATTTGATAACAAATGAAGCCGCTAATGGGGACAGTATAATGACATCCGACAAGAAACGGGCTACAAAAACATCATATTCTCAAACCGCATGGTATCCGAAAGTAGCCGTGCTAGAGGTCTGCATATGGTCGACCCAAGTGAACAGGAAATATTTAAAAGGCACAGATTTCACTCGTACTATATTTGGGTTGTCTTGCATGAAATACTGGGACACGGTACCGGAAGGTTCCTGAGCGAAACATCTCAGGGAAACTTCAACTTTGATCCTCAGAACCCGCCACTAAATCCATTGACTGGGAAGCCGATTCACAGCTGGTATCGCCCGGGACAGACCTGGACTGGTGTATTTGAGGATCTTTCGACTACCGTGGACGAATGCAGGGCGGAACTTGTTGGCGCTTATCTTATTGACGAGCCGCAGATTCTGGAGCTCTTTGGATATACCGGGCAAAGCGATGTTACAGCTGATGACGGTAGGCTTTCTCTGGGTTAGGCGGCGGTTGATTTCTGACTTTGCTACAGTCATATACAACATGTACTTGCAGCTGGGCGTGGACGGCTTGCGGGGTTTAGAAAACTACGACCCAACTACAAATGTAAGTTGTTTTCTTAACAGGACGAAATGAAATTAGGCTAACTATCGCGCAGAAATGGGGACAGGCGCACAGTAGGGTAAGTTAATGTAACCGGAACTACTTGTCCAAAATCTAATATATCTACCAGGCTCACTATGCAATGCTTCGACATCTTCTCCGCGACAGCGACGGCCTATACACAATCCATTGCGACCCCGAAAACAAGCGGTTGACAGTAAAATTACGTCGTTCTGAAGTTCTTCGGAAAGGTAAACCATCTTTGAGCCGCATGCTCCTACATCTACATATCTACCGGTGCACGGCAGACAAAGACAGCTGTCGTAAGCTTTACGAAGACCTGTCGCACGTGGACGAAGAGGCATTGGCGTGGAGGGAGATCGTTATTTCCAAGAGAGACCGTCCCCTGGTATTTTGCCATGCGAACACGTATGTCGAAGACGGAGAAGTGAAACTGAAGGAGTATAAACCGACAGCTCGCGGGGTAATCCAAAGCTGGGCTGAGCGAGACATTGACTCGACAAGTATATAGCTGGCGTGTGTTGAATGTCTTATTCTATTCGACTATACTTGCGACGATCATAGACATCATATCACAACATATTATTTACAATATCTTTACTGCTTGATCAATTGTACCAACTGCAATATAACCTGCAAGAGAGCCATGAGGGACCCAAACGCCCCAAATAGAATCACTGCCCAAAACGTCAACCAGTTTGCTGAGTCTCTATTGTCTCGCCATAACTGAACCCATGTGCGAGATGTTGTGTTCGAAAGATGTCCTTGCAAGACTGCTAAGCGATACCGGAGAATAGGGAAGTCACGAGGAAGAGAATATGTTTCCTTATCTGAAGGACCAGGGTAGATACCCAGCCATATTTTGGTGGTACATAGCGTCAGCAACAGAGGATCCCTGATTTTATCCCTAGAGGCAGTCCCTTTTGGATATGGATTAATCGACCGGAAAGCATTTCGAGACTTCCTGGTCTGACCAAAAAGTAGCCGGTAGGAAAGGAGGACTTCACCAAGTAGTTGGTTGATTTCATACTCCGTCGCCCACTGACAGCGCAGGTTGCTCGTCGTCGCGCACGCATGGATCGGGGCCCGATCGCCACCATGTACATAGCGCGTAAGGAGTGACTGGCAGAATGAAGGAAATCGGAAAAGTGAGATCTCCCTAGTTCTCGAATTGAATTCCAAGTGGCACGCGAGTGCGTCCACCCACTTGATCCGGAGTCCTGCTACCGCACTCAGTAGGTAGGCATTAAACGTTCCTGCAGAGATATCTGTTTGTTCATGGAATTGGCGTTGTACATTTGGGTCGTCATTTAGACACACGTTCTTCGAGGGAAGGAGGACGCCGAAACCCATTAGAAACTCGCTGATAGATTCGGTTGAACAGACATGGCTATCCTGTTGTATTGACATGTGTGTGTATTCGCAGCAACCGTTGTCTTCGTCGATGGCGAGCATTAATGATCCGTGCGTGGTTTCAGAAGAAATGCCGAGAGTTGGGGTGTAAAGCATCGTCTGCCAAGCCAGAGTACAGAAGACAAGGTACCGAGCATATTCAAGATGATGCTCGCAATTGGTGACAGTATCATTTGCTGGGAATACCAGTATACCTTCATCGTACAACTGTGTTATGATCTGGTCGATGGTGATGGGATTGGTTGATACCATGCACTCCTCAATCTTGAGAAATGCCGTCAGAAACGATTGCCAAAAGCCATCGCGGTGGAATCTTTTCTCGTCACTATTTGTGGAAGGAAAGATATCGAATATTATGCTGGGTAGTTGCTGGAACCGCGATGTGAGCCACGCATTGTACCAGCCAAGGACCTGGCTATCATGATACCAGCTTTTCCCCTCTGGTATCTGTGGTACATATTTTTCTACGCGGCTGGAAACAGACCTCTGTCTGTTATATTCTGTGGTTATGACACTGGTTAGTATTGCTCAAGATATAGTGTAAGTTTAACATACTAGGTTTAAGTGGTCGCTTGCTTATCAATAGTTGATGTATTATCGCCATGGCAGGCCAGCACCGATGTTGTTAATGGTCTGATTGAAAAAAAAAAAAAAAAAAAAAAAAAGATGAAGACAAAGAAGAAGCAGGAACACCTCTGGTACTTAGCTTACCCCGTATAAAGCTATATAAACCAGGATAATCCAATTCGTACAAAAGTACAGTCATCAAAAACAGCAACGTGCAGTAGTTTTTGCGTGAAAGAATTATGCATGATTATCAACTGGCCATTGTCCAATGATAGAATGACTGGATGGCGCCAGCCTCGCCCTAAAACTATTGATCATCGTATCAGCGGCTAATGATATATTGCGAAGCATTTAATTGAGATCCTGGCGGCAAGACGTGTCTGTGCTGTGCAGTAGAGACTGTATTGTATTCCAAATATAAACAGAACGTTAAAAGAGATGTATTTTGAGTATTTATTCGTTTTGCTCTTCTTGTCGATCATATATCCTCTACCACAACATCCAGGGAACAAAGCTCTCAAAATCAGTGATTCCGTGTGGAGAATCTCCATCGAGTTTGTAGATGCCATCCTTGAGGGAGTACGCTCTGTCGAGAGACTCAGCGCTTTCTCGCTCCTTTCCAACGAGCTTCAGGGTGTGCGACAATTTGTAATTTGCGCGAGCAAGGTGGCGCAGCCCTTCAATTTGTGGAAGCCCCTCTGATATCTTGATACATTCCTCGAGGAGTTGGCTAATAGATGCATTAGCAAGGCTGTGCTCATTTATAGCGTAAGATGGATACTTACATCGACAATGCTGGGTTATTTCCTCGCTGAAGAAGACTGGCTACTTGATACAGCGAGTCGCAGACCTTCATGCGATTTCCTAGACATTGCCGCCGGAAGCCCAGGGCTTTCGAAGCAAGATTCAGAGATTCATCATATCGGCCCTGCGCTAACCGAATTCTACTAAGTAGGATCATGTCCCTGTAGCCAGATTAGCCATCACTACTCCGGTATCTGTCTTTGAAAGTAGTCCATACCCGGAGAACCGTGGATTGCCAGTCTTGAGAAATGTCTCATCCGTAAAGTCCTTCAGAGACGGACACCGCTTCAGCATCTCTTCCGCTTCATTAGCCCGTTCCATGCGGAGCAATAGACTGGACATGTTGCTGTATGAATTTCCAATCCGATCGCTGTTGTGGTGTAGTCGAATGTCGATAGATCTCTGAAGATACTCATAGGCCTCGTCTAGCTTGCCCAACTCGGTATAAGCGAGACCAATATTGACCAGACTGGCAGCGAGAAACACGTCGTCGGCCAGAAGAATGCCTGCACGGATTCTGTATGCCTCTTGGAACGCTTCGAGAGCGCTCGCAGGGTGGGAGATATCAAGGTCAATCAGGCCCTGAAGATCAACGGCACTAGCATACGCAAGAGAGTTCCGATCAGAGAAATACTGCAGAGCAGTCTTCACGTAAGGTCTGGCGATGCTGTAATTTTCTCGCTCGTACAGATACCAGCAAAAGCGCAACAACAGCTCTGCAAATGGTTGATTGTCTCCTGGGAAGATACTGAATTCTGCATTCTTCTGGACAATGCTTTCCAAATGAGGCAGGCTTCTCTCACATCGTTCCCAGGAAGCGACTTGGTGGCCAACGTCGGAGCTGTATGTATCTGGGAGATTCCTCGCCAGAATATCTACCAAAATGGAGAATATCTGCTGTCGCTCTTCAGAGGTCATGCGCCGAATGACCGCTGTTTGCACAAGTCTATGCATGCGCATAACACCACTCTCAACGGATTTGTCAATAAGAGAGATCTGGAGTAAAATTTGCTCTGCGTCCAAGAAGCTGTCCGATCAATTAGTCAAATGAACCAGGATCGTTCGGAAATACACCGAAGACATACTCAATTTCATCTCTAGCAAACTGTAACTCCGGGATCCCAGTATCGCTTGCTCCGTCTTTCAACAGGGATTCTTGTATATAATCGGGATTGAGGAATGCAAGAAGTCTGATAAGAGTTTGGGTATCCCCTGAGAGCTTACTCAAAGACATCTCCCAGACAGTGGCGAGAGTGTGGCTGTAATTCATATTGGTCGTTCCTTTCGCGTCCACACTTGTAGAATTTCTGTGGTACAAAGGGAGGAAGCTCTGCAATGATATTTTGCGCTGGGCAATGAACCCTGCGACTTGATTGAGGGCCAATGGTAAACCACCAAAAGTCGAGCTAATCGCGGTTGCTTGTTCCTGGTTCAAGTCGGACCCAGAACCCAATCCAAGAATGTTCAGCAGAGCCGCTGAGCCGGTCGCTACATCGAAAGGTTGGACTTGGAAAGCATCTGATGCGAGGTCAAAAGCTGCCGTCGAGTCGCGGCTAGTCAACAGGATAGAGCCCGTCGAACTCCCCGGCCAAGCCTGCTTCAGAACGTCCAAGTTATCAGCATTATCAAAAACGATTAGCCATTTACTATCTAAATGTCATGCTTTGTTAGTATAAGATTATCAGAAATATACATGCCCTTGCTCTTACCGGTAGAGGCCAGCCAGGTCTTGACTGCCAGAATTACCGAGTTATCATCGGTCTCAGTATCCTGTTTGACAAGATCAAGGATCTTCGCTATATCGCGGAAACTTTGGGCAATGGTAATTGAATTGTCCGCAGAAACCCAGAAAACCGCATCATACTGGTTCCGGTAGGCGTTGGCATATCGAAGCGCGATCTGTGTCTTTCCGACACCTCCCATTCCGTACAAGGCAAAGGATCGCAGTGATGAAGTATTTGACATGCTACCAGAAAGACAACTGTCGATCTGAGATAGGATGTCGTCTCTACCCCAGAAGCGTGGGCTCTCGGTAAATGGAACATAATAGCTTTTCTGGGGCGCAGTAACCTGGCGCTGTGTATGGAATGTCGCCATTAGGCTGAGAACCTGATCATATTTCTGATTATCGTGCCGCATCCTGGTGAGTTCAACCTCGCTTTCAATTTTCCCTGAGAGTCTCTTGATACGCTGAACAGTCCTGCTGAAATCTTGGCTGAACTCCGACCACGATTGCCGTAACAAGATTACTTTTCCACATTTAGCAACTGGGATAGTTCGAGGAAGGTTTTTGGCTTACCGTGCTTATGGCTTTTGAAGAAATGGATCGTGCGAGCATAGAAACAGATTACTTCGGTATAAACTTCGAGTACTGAGCCTTCCAGCTCCGAGTCCATAGGAACTGTTTTCTCGTAGGACTTCAGACGCGGCAAAGTCAGACTCAGTTCATCTAGCATATCAAATACTTCATGGAGAGTGCTGCCAGCCGCGGATGCTAACTATATTTCACGTTATTATAGCAAACAGATTGAAAACCGGGCCACATACACCAAGAATCATCCTGATACTTCCCCAAATAAGAGCCGTCAAAACAGTACCCGCGCCAAAGCACACTGCCAGCACGGCTGAGAAATCATTGACCAGTTTAAATGTTGGCTTCAGCCGGCTCATGGAATCGAGTGTCTTCCGCCCTTGGGGTCCAAACGGCTGCAGGTTTTTGGCATCATTCAACAATTCTTCGAAGCTTCCGGTTTCGAGCACTTTCCGGAAATCGTCATCCGCTGCGAGGTCCTCACGATAATTCTCTAAGGCCTTCTCCCATAGGGGAGATAATTTGCTATCCGTCACAATAGCCATTGCAGCTATAGTACCGGGATATACCCAAGGGCTAACGAAAGCACAATGTGGAGAGTCGGTGAGACTCGATAACGACAGGCATCGATTCAAATGCATCTGCTTCGAATTCAATCACCTGACTGCCGGCAAAAGATGGCCAGCCACGCTCGACCTAATTGACCATCACGTCTCCATCCCGGCGGCTATTGGCGGGGCTAGAGCCAATCACGGGCTCAATTCTTATCGTGCCCCTCATGTTCTGATTTAGCGGGATGCGATATAAAAAGAAAACTTTTAAGCGTCTCCGGGAGATTCCCCGTATGGTTCATGCCCGAAATGCAGCCATTCATTTTCTGCTGTTGTAATGTGGCCGCGAGGGTTAGGACCATGCGCGGCGCTCGAATATCGGATGTACCCAAATTCAAATCAATGATGCGAGCAGCAAGTGGTAACGGCCCTTATGTTATTATGGTTCAATCCATGAAAAGGGGCCGGTTATTCCACAGCATTGATGGCTTCCTATCGCGAATCAGAGTTCTGGGCCGAAGGGGGGAGCACTCAGCGTCCAAATATAATTGGTTGGCTAGGGACTATAAACTCTTGCAAAAATCCAAGAATAGATGCAATGGACAAATGGTAACATTCATATCAGACGGTCAACCTCAGGCATCGTGGTAATTGTCTATCAGGTTGTCACCTTGACCTCACTCAACAACAAATATTTTCCTCTCGTAGTATCAATGAGCCCTTTCTTAGACAATATCTCCCAGACAGCAACTAACCCGCACGATATCTCTCCTAAGCCTGTCCAACGAGCTGCTCCTGGAGGTCGCCAGCTATTTCAAATATGAAAGCGATATCCACTCTCTCATGCAAGTTTCAGGCCGATTATATTATCTGATATGTCCATAGTTATATCGATTCAATGCTCGTTACTACAGTGGCTCAGCCTTTAAATGGGCATTTGATAATGACATGGCATCAGCGATTCAAAAGGCCCTTCAAGCCGGAACTATGACCGAAAACGTTGTCAGAGGCGAGAAGACTATACAAAAGTCAATAGCCCAGCATAAAGATGCTGTCGAAAAGACCGCAGAAGATGATTCTTCTCATCGGTACGGCGAATCCAGTCCCAGGGAGTGGTGGAAAGGACGGCAAGTACAAATACGAGATCCAAGAGACATCTCCCTTGTTCAAGGCACTGCTGAATGACAAAGGTCCCATGGTGCAAGTCTTCATTGACCACTTGATGAAGCTTCTAGGCAATGGGAGAGTACAACCGAGTGTCATTAGGGATATGGGCGCGGCTTTGAGAGAGCTGCATGCACTTGGGATGGCCGTGAGCGAGGACTCTGGAGAGGCACTGTTGATACAGGCAGCAGGAAAGGGAGACGTCGGTGCAATCAAATTCCTCATGAAGCACTTAACGATTGCAACCACTCAAAAAGCATTCGACAATGGCTCGCTTTTGATGCAAGGAGTGCGTAACAACGAGGTGGAAGTATTGCAGCTCGTGCTCAGCACCTGGACCGCCATTGACCTCTTTGTGTTGGTATTGCATTGAAACATGCAGCACGCAATAACAGTATTGGAGCCACCCAGCTCTTGCTCAAGAACAGAGCATGTGCAAACCCTTCTGATGGATATGCTCATAATTCGCTATAAGCCCTGGAGGCAGCTTGCAGTGAAGGCCATGTAACAATGGCAAAGCTTCTAATGCCGCAAATCAACATGAAAAAAGCAATTCCTAGCTCTTGGGACCATCGCTCCCTGATGATCACGGCAGCAACTTGTAGATTTCCAGAGATCATCAAATGGGTTCTTAAGAACAAACCCGGCTGTTCTAACAATGAAGTCAGAGGTTATAGACTCTTGCTTAATTCGTATAGCCCGTCATTGATGCTGAGGGCTATAGACAGCGGCCACAAGAACACTATTGCCCTACTGATTGACCGTGGCGCCGATATATATGGCACAGTGGAAGGCGCTCCGCTTCTTAAAGCGATCTCGAATGGCAATGCAGATATTGTGGAGCTTCTATTGGAAAAGGGTGTTAGTCCCAACCATCGAGCTGGATATTTCTTCTCAGGCTGTTCCCTTTTTTATAACGGAACATGCAGACCTGGCATAGCTGCTTTGTGCCATGCGATCTCATTCCCATCAATATTCAAATTGCTACTCGATTAAAATTCGCGGATCAACATCAGATCCACAGGTGCATTGGTGTTGAGAACGGAGATTGCGCGCTCAGGCAGTCCAGCACTGACAAAGGTACTTTTGGAAAAAGGATTCGTGCTCGAAAAGCCCAAACAATGTCAGGCCTATAGATCCAAAGGGGCAGAATCTGCGTCCTTACGGATCATTGCAATAGCGAAGCCAAGTTCAGCATACGTGAAAAAGATGTTCCACGATGCCATCAGGCAAGGCGATTCAGTAACGGTCAACTGCCTCGTCGAGCGAGACTGTAATCCGAATACGGTCTGGACAAAGCAAGTCACGTATAGACAATACGAAAACTTGACGAGTCTGGAATTAGCAACGAAAGCATCCGACCCTAAAGCGGCAGAAGCGACACTTGATGTCCTACTTCACCACGGCGCCGATATGAGCGAAGTGTCCCTATCAAAATGGTCTACTTCAGATGCGACCCATCTGGCTATTGTTCGAGCTCTTGTCAGGCATGGTGCCGATCCGAATCCAGAGAGCAGGAAATGGGCTAGTGCGAGCCTTTCTGTGGCGACAAAATTTAAAGCTCCTCATATTAAAACTACTCAGTTTCTGCTGCAGGCTGTTTGTGAACAGGGTATCTCCCTTGACGATCTCCAAGAACTTCTGGAACCTATGAAAGAGCGAATGAAGAGCAGAGATTATTGTTGGCGTCTTCAGACGGTTCTGGAAAACGCTTATTGGCGAATGAAGTATCCTGTACCTACCTTGGCGGCGAGCTAACTGGACTGGGATGTCTGGATCTTGCTATAGTACGAGTTGAGTACCTCAACAGAAAGAATGCGTTTTGTTGCTTTGTCTGAGAATTACCATAATCCCGACAGGATCAAAAATCTTACTTAGATGACATTCTAGTTGCCACTAAGACGGCTAACAAGGCAGTCTGTTCCACTACGCATTGCCTTACTCCATGAGACATTATTTAAGAATGCAGGCGGGGAAATGAAGGGCCATGCTGTCTCCGGAGATAAAGCTTCGTTGCATCCGGTATGGCACCTGTCGCTTTGAGAAAGGTTCTGGATAAGATCCTAGTTTCAGATTTAGGTGATCCAGTGCGTCAGGCCTCCTTTGGCAGATCTGTGGCGAGACATGATGCGGAGTACAGCGTTTGTGATATGGAACATCAGACAACGAGTGAAACATCGGCGTCTCAAAAGCTCTGGCCACAGTCCGCGACTCGTAGTCGATGATCTCCGGGGCTATGGAGAACAAAGTGCGGGGAATAAGAGAGGGCATTACCATGGCTTCATGCAAGCTGCCGGCTGCTTCTGTACTCCGGTATATTCATTCACGGTTTGGCAAGGCTGACGTTGTTGATACTGTTCTTCAAAGGAAAATAGGCTGGTGACGAAACATGGTGACGTCGTGATACTGGTCCTGCAGCTAGGAACAAGCAGAGACGAATACTCGTAACGCAGAGGTGTTTCACGGATCGAGACAATCGACATGGTCCTTTGTTGATAGTTCAAGTGACGAGAGAGGAAGGTAAAGACAGCATTATCAGATACAAAGAAGGATGCATAATACCAGTGAATAGACTATCCACAGTGCGATAGCCCGCGTTTGATGGCGAGTACTCGAGTCAAAAAAGTGATGCATCCGGATTCAGCATTGAAACATTACGAACGGGGCCAGTTGATATACCAACCTCGCGGCACTGGAAATGTGGTTTACCTCGTTTGACCGAAAATTGAGATTCTTCGACAGTCGCGATTGAAACAAAGGGCTTCTATTCTGAGATTTTGGTAACACGATGACGGTCCTTGCTGTGTATTTCCTAGTTGAGCAGAAGATGAAGCTATATAAACCGCTTCAATCACGCCAGACTCGATTGAATCATCATCACCATCGACTCGATCTGCTCAATTGAATAAACTACAGCCTACGACTTCTACAACAGCCAAAATGAAGCTCTCTCTTGCCTTCCTCGCTACCCTCTCCGTCGCCACGGCCGCATCTATCCCCGCAACATGCGAGGACATCCCCAACTCGCTGGGCGACAAGCCCCAGACCCTCCACAACTACTTCAACCAAGAAGTATGCCAGAAGAGCAAATGCGACACCACCATCAATGACAGCACCTCGTTCCTTGAGAAGACCGTCGTCCCGCAGCTCCTCCAGCAGCTCTCGCAGAGCCTCGGAATCTCCACCGGCAACCAGGATCAGATCGAGAAGGTCGCCAAGGAAGTCAGCCAGGCTATCCAGCAGAGCTGTTCTCAGCAGTACGGCGACAAGAAGGTGTGCAACGACGACGACAGTGTTCTCCAGTTCGGTCAGTGCGCGCTCAAGGCGGCCGAGCCGGTGATCAGCAAGCAGAGCCAGGGCGATGACGACGTCCCTTCGGAGGAGGAATGCCAGAAGTTGAAGACGGCGTTGACGGATGATCAGTTGTGGTCGAAGGCTCTCCCGGGTTATGTGGACCAGTTTGCGAAGCAGTGCAAGAAGAACTAGATTCTACATGTACAGAGCACCTCTTTTTCTACCTGTTTTTGGAAAATCATGAGAATGTCACAGTGTGCATTGTACGATGCACGAAGTATAGCAATATGCATAGTTAGTCAGAATGGAAATGCAGCAATAAATCCGGTGTCAGCGTGAAACTTTCCTGGCCGAGTCGCAATCAAAACGGGAAAATCGACGATCCCGAAACAGGGACCGCGATTGACCTTCGGGCGTTCCCCATTGAGTATTTCTGGCCTCTGAAACGATGCCTCTTTTAGGCCTGGATGTAGCCCTCTCATTGGGCACCTCTTAATTAACCGTGTTTTGTGGTCCCTCCTGAGTTCCAGCCTTTTTTTATCAAAGGATCTAGTTTAGTCCGCAATACTATTAAAGGTTGATCTGTCCACCGACTGTCTTTCCCATTCTCACACAAGAAATCGTTTTCTCTTTCTATTTTTTTGCTCTTTATACCCTTTGTTTCTTAAAATACACCAGCGGTATTCAATCCCTTAATATTCTAATCCTATTCAAGACAGGTCTTGAATATGCACTTTTCCATCACCCTCCTCCCCCTGGCCCTGGCGCTGCGCGCCTCTGCCATGTACGACGACTGGTACTTCGGCAACATGTTCGCGCTGGGACCGACCAGCGACAACGTCCACATCACAAAGGCGACTTACTCGCTTGTCCCGCCGGCTGTGCCGTGCGGATCGCAGCAGAATACCAGCGATGAGGCGCCGTGGTTGGCGCTGTGGGTTGGGTTGAGTGCGAGCATGTCGGATCAGAGGGCGGATTTGTTTCAGCCGTTGTTGAATTGGTCGCCGGATCAGAAGAGCCAGGCTTGTCCTGCTAGTAACCAGGAGTGGTGTGTTGCTACTAGTACTTACCATTCGTGTATGTTGTTCTTCTTTTTCAGTTTGTATGGGGAACGATGCTGACAGGCCGATAGCTGGCCAGGTGCAAGAGCCATACGTGCCTGTTCCGAACGACTCGGAGCTTGAGTTCACCATCACCGTCGATGAGGCGAGCAACAAGATTATCCAGCAGATCTCCGTCAACGGCAAGGAAATCTCGCACCAGGCTGATGGTATGTCTCCCGTATTCCCCTTGCCATCGCGAAGCAATCATACTGACCCGTTTCACGTAGACAAAACAATCAACCCCACCTACATCTACTCCAGCAACGAATGCTACCTCGACGCCTGCGGCACCCTCGCCGCATACTCCTGGCAGAACATGACCATCCACCTCAGCGACGCAGACCTTAACTTCCAAAACACCATCGCCCTGGACGGCGCGCGTGACAGCGGAATGACCACCCCGGACAATGGAAAGACCTGGCACATCAACTCGATGCGCATTGACCGTGACTACTTCTACCCGGACCAGAAGGACCACGAGTGCGGGTCTGACTAAACTGGTTAATCGTGTGTAATTAGTGTATATACAGTCCCAAAAAGTAACCACAGGATGGATGCGCGTGTGTATATAGATGTGTGTATGTGTGTATGTATGGCTAGTGATCGATAACGCAAATCAACTTGCCCTTGGTGGCATTGCTCTCCAATAGTCGGTGTGCGTCTGCGATTTCTTCAAAGCGGAACACTTTCTCCACATATACCGTGAACGACTTATCCTGGAGCTTGGGCAGCGCATGCTCAACCAAGGTATCGCGCAGCTTCCGCTGATAATCCAGCTCCCGACTCCGCAGCGTACTCCCCTCAACGCGAACGCGCCTGTACAGCATTGCGGAGATATCAGCCGTCCCGGGCACTTTGCCGCCGCCCATCAACCCCAACAAAACAACCCGTCCGTCGCGCGCAGCCGAGTTCAGATCATCCTGGAAATACGGCCCGCCGATGAAGTCGATAATTAGGTTCACCCCTTGTCCGTCCGTAGCCTGGCGCAATTCCGACGCCCAGTCCTGTGTGCGGTAGTTGAACGCGGCGGTGACGCCCATTTGTTTCTCCAGGAAGTCGATCTTTTCTTGCGATCCGGCGGTCGCGTAGATAGCTTTTGCGCCGTGGGCTTTGGCGAGTTGGATCCCTGAGAGCGAGACGGAGGAGGCGCCGGCGTGCCAGAGGACGGATTGGCCGGGTTGGAAGTCGCCGATGAGGAAGAGGGCTTGCGAGGCGGTCATCCACGTCTATCATAATGTTCATTAGCACTTAATCGCGATTGGCATATTGATTGTCTTACCTCAGGAACACCAGCCGCTTCCTCCCACGACAACTCAGCCGGCTTATGAACCAGCATCGCCGGCGACACCACAATATACTCCGCATACGCACCTATCCCCAATTAGCACCCCAATCCAATCCAAGCCAATCCACCCCTATTGAAAAGAGGGACTCACCTCCATAAGCCAATCCAAAAACCTCATCCCCAGCCTTAAAATCACAATCCGTCCCCTCCGCAACCACCTCAATCACACCCGAGAACTCCACGCCCAGCGTCGGAGGCGCCTGCGGAGGAACCGGATACTTGCCCTCGCGCTGCAACAGGTCCATTCGGTTCAGACCGAAAGCCTTGATCTTCACCAGGGCCTCTCCCGCGGAGGGAGAGGGCTTGGGGATGTTGTCGACAAAGAGGTTTTCGGCGGGGCCGGTGTTGTTTTTGATGCCTGGTTACACGGCTGTTAGATAGTCATTGGGGGGGTCGGGGGTGCGGGAAAGGGAGGGTACCGATTGCTCTCATAGTGGAAGACATTTTGAAGGGTGCTGTGAGTGTTGTAGTGAGGAATTGGGGGGATTGATGACCTTGTACTATGTTTCTCTGAAGGCTAAGCTTTGATTTATAAGCTGCACCCCACATGACGTCGTTCCCCGCGGTTCTATATCAATCTCTTCCGAGGTATCTACTCCGATATCATAAATTTATCTCTGGCGCCGGAAACTGCTTTACGATCAAGCAGTGCTTCCTACTATTAATATCGGCAGAAGGTCTATCCTGAAGTCGGAAATCTGGCCATTGCTCTCTAAAACCTTAAAGGAAGCACCTATTATACAATGCCCGTCCGATTACCGGTTTAATGTTGCCGTAAGACGAGAAAAGCCCCATGGTTTGTTTTAAGGAAGGAAACCCTAATGGCCAGCTATGACTCGTCACTACCCTCTGTACTGATGATGCTAGACATCTTCTTGGCAAACTACACCAGAGACAAATTGACAGCAGTGATGAGATGAGCACTTTGGTTTGAACAACCATTTAGGATTTTCTTAACATATTGATAAACTTGATAATAGAACCATCATGAAAGAAGCAACAAGAGCAATGACATCAACACGTTACATAAATACCACCTCTTTGCCGAAACTGAAGCCTTCAGATTACCAGCGCCCAATAACTTTGGCGGGACCCCCGGGGAGATTAATAGTATCGCCCAATCCCGGAACATGAGCGCCGTCTCCCTCAAATGCCAAAGTTGCAGGCTCCGCAGATAGAGTGGTGGCCTCAAGAGAGGCCGGTTTCGCATCCTGCGCTTTGGTGGGCGGGTTCCCAATGACAATGATATATGTATAGACGCCTTTCTGTTCCTTAGCGAGCGCATTGGTTGTCGCAGTAACAGGAATCCCGGTCTTCCCCAGCGTGATCGCAGCCTTTTTACTTCCCGCAGCGGACCAAGTACTGTCGTCGTTGTAATAGTCCTTGGGGCTTTCCGAGGCGCCATCTGTGAGCCCGAGAAGGTTGTCTTTCCACCAGGAGCACAGATACTTCAGTTGAAACGCTGATACTTGGTCAGAGGAACATCGATTCCCATTGATATTCAGAAGAAGAATATGGCTCACCGTTGGAATCTGCCTTCCTCTTGATTGTCAAGGCCACACCGAGCCCCTGCATCCAAGTGCTGTCTATAACACGTCCCGGGTTAGTGAGGATGTTGCTATGATTTGTCTGACTTCGAAAAGACAAATTCATTGACTTACCATTATCAAAGATAAATGTCCCGTTTGGTATGTATCGGCTGTCTTCTACATTCACAACACCACCTGGTATACGATTTGATCTAAAAATGAACACCAACTGTTGTCAGCTTATTCCAGATTCAACTCTCCAGGGGTAAGATAAGATTTTACCAGTAGGACGTGTGAGAGTTTGGGCCTTGAAGGGTGAATGGTCATCGAGGTAGCCGTTGTCCGTATGACAGTCGCTGATCTCGTACTCGCTCTCGGTGTCGTAGTTCTGTATTGTCACCGCAACCTGGTAGTTCTTCTTCAAGTAATCAAGGAGGATTATTGAGAGCAAAAAGACTGCGATTCCGATCGCCGACCCAACGAGCACGCCCGTCGCAAAGGTCGCAAAGGTGGCCGCAGCACCGGCTTCAAGAGCACCGTCCGCAACCAGCATCCCAGCAACCTCCTCTGCTGCAAGCTGAGCAGGCAGTTTAATGCCCAAACCGACGAGCCGCTTGGCGATCCACCCTGCAACTAGAGCCGCCACGGCCGAGATGACACCCGTGGCGATGGAGGCAACTTTACTATCCCAAACTCCTTTGGAGATACCCAGGATTTTGCTTTGATACGAGATGGTCCCGATGTAAAAGTCGTTGTTCGGTACATCATCCTGTGGCTCTGCGGCAGCGGACGCGGAGTTTTGCTTCAAGCTCTTTGAATCCCAGATGAACATACATCCGGTTGGTTTTTTTGCGGGCCCGGATATCGCGATCTGGAACTCCTGGCCGGCCGCGTTCTTGACCTTGACGAAGGCTTTGTTTCCGTGCGACTTGATGTTCTCGTAATAGGCTTGAGGTCGTTTGCGGCTCGGTCATGGTATTCGTTTATTTTGTTGTGGTTACCATCCCGGTAGGCTTCCAGGAGCTCACTGGGAAAATGAGACCAGGTTTGCCACTCTGTTTGGATGGCAGTGTTCTCGACTATGACCGGTAAGTATCTTTCTCAGCCAAAACTAGGGTCTTGCGGATACTCACATCCAGAAGCAACAGCCTGGTCACGGATGTCAGATGGCAGGATGTCAAGGATGCCGGTCGACATGATAGCGGTTGCAGTTCCTTTGGCAAAGACGATGGATTGTGAATCAGAAGATGTTGGAAGATGTTGTGAAGAGGTTGATACTTCGACTGATGAGTCAATTCACCAGGACGGCTGGTCCCCTTTATATCTGACTGTTGTACTTTTTAGGAGGAGAAAAGGTTGCGTGAAGATCTTTACTCTCGAGGACGAGGACTCATGACCCAGTACTGATTGACCAGCAGCATCGATACATGTAGGCCGTGCAGTTAGTTGCCCCATTGAACTAGTTACGTAGCGATTTTGAGAGGTATTCCTTCTCTATCCTGATTTGTCCTTCATCATGCAGAGCTTACGACCTCTCCACAGAAACGCTGGAATACCTGGTCGAAGTTCTGGACAGTATGGAGTTCTATCGCCCCGCTTCAAAAAAAATGGTGGCAGTGGGTCATACGAGATTCACGCCGGGAGTTACCCCCAGCAAATGACTACTACATCCAACTGGCTCTACTTCGCATCCAACTCTTCGCAGAGCTTTTTCACTCGCCTGTTGATTCTTCGGGTCTCGTCACCGATCACACCACCTACCCCAGCCGGTCCAGAATCATGGAGTATTGGAGCCTCATAACGAACGGCGCTGGCTCTTTCATGTGCAGGAGTATCTACCTAAATATCACGAGTATTGAAGGTGATATAGAGCGTCGACGGCCCTTTGATGCGCCTTGTATGCATGGGCTCCCTGTGGCGCGACACTTTCGCGGCTATATACCGTTTCGCGGTTATACAGCGTTTCGCGATTTTTGGTGGGAGTATCGCAGATACATGGTGCCGCCGCCACAGGATCCTGTTGGTGAGGACGGTAGGATTCAGGTGATGGAGAAGATGGAGTATGTAGACCCTTGGGGCCGTTTTCGGATTGCTTATGAGCGAGAGGCCTTGTGATGAGGAAGCATATTTAATATTGGTTCAGCGAAAAGTGGCTTGGACAATGATGAAGTCAATAAAGTAATTACTATTAAATGCGTGTTTTTCGTGTTGAAAAGAATAAGGTTGTCATTTCTCGTGACTATTTACTTCCAATCCAATGTGGCCAAAAATGCATATGTACAACCAGACCTCCCTACTCATCATAGTCCAGCTCAACAACAATCCTAACAGCCCCAGCCCCAACAACACCTCCCAATCCATCAACTCCGGCCTTATCACTCGGATACGCATTCTCAACCTTCTTCGCGCCCCTCGTGATAGAAGAGCACTTGCCCCCATTCGACAAGCACATCCTCATCCCCTGCACCTCCTGCCCGGCATTCTGCGCCTGAATACACGACACATCCCACCCAGACATATCATGATTCTTCACGTCACCAAAGTCAAACTCGCCCCAAGTACTAGACCAACCACCCCATCGATCGGTAGGAAGATGGTCCCCAGGCGCAGCACCAAACCCACCCTGCGAGTCCTCGTCAAAAGCCACATATTTGATCTCATTGGGAAGCACGTCAAATTCAAGCGCAGAGTGCTGGTACCAGCCAGACATCTTGCCATCTGGGCCGATCTTGTTCCAGAAGACGACTTTCTAGGACTGCGCGTTGGCGTCTTTGGGGCCGTGCAGTTGCGCGACGTATTTGATGTTCGGAGCGTCGGTTTCGGAGTCGAGCAGAATGATGTTGCTACCCCACGGGTCGCCGACGTTGCCTTTGTCCCAGCGCCTTTGTCGACAAACACTATCTACATGGCAAACAATGCCATGCAAGCAATTAAGACAAACAACTGCTTAGCGAGGCCACACAACCCCTATAAGACTTCTTCTTGTAAATAGGCTTTCCTCTTCTTTTCTTTCCTTCTTCAGATTCGATATTCTCGTCGATGGCTACTAGTTAGTTTAGATATGAATATCATTCGTTTTAACTACTAGGTACCGAGCCCGTGACAGCTGAAGCCGTCCCAGATGAATTGGCCGTCGGGAGGGGTCTGGTCCCAGGCTGCGGTTGCTTTGATGGGATGCGGGCTGGGCTCGTTATCGTGGCCGTGAGGATGGCCACCATGCGGATGATGACCATGAGAATGGCCTCCGTGGTGACCACCGTGAGGGGAAGAAAAATAAATAAACTTAAGAGCAGTGAATGATCTACAGGATATTCTGAGATCTAATGTTTGTTGATCCACATTCCATTTTTCCCATATTCCACATTCTAGCCCTAAGACCGGCAGATAAGGTAGAGTGTGGTTGTATAGACAAAACCACCACAATCAAGCAGAAAAAGCACAGGGATCTAACGCAGTTTATATTTCTTTCATTTAAGAGACTTGCCTGTTGACTGTAAAGCAAATGGCCCTCGATCCAACCGCTACGTACAGGATCTAAACACGCTTCCATCTCCGCATTCCACGCATTCCAGTAAACAACCCCGCGTCGATGAAATCCAATCGCTTTTACCCCTGGTACTCTGTATTTTTCTAAATAAAAGGAAGCAGTTACTATCCAGCTGTCAATCATCCCACAGCCACAAATCCATTCCCAACCCTCCATCCATATCCACCCAATTCGCATCCAACTCGTCCGTCGCGGATAACATTTGATTCAGTGAAGCCCCAAAATCCCTCCAATCGAGGGTCAGATCGTCCTCATTCACATCTGGTATTCCAGTAGCAGTCAATGACGGCGTTGCTACAACAGGCTGCACGTCTAGGTCGTTGAATCCCGGGACTGTCTCACTCCTCGGGGTTATGAGTGGCTCAGGTTCTTCGTTAACTGGATGCGATACAGGTGTTGAAGGAATGAGAAGTGGCTGGGCTAGTTCCTCTAGGAGCTCAATTTCGGATTTTCGGAATTGGGCTACGCGATTACCACGCTCAATCATGTCGTCCAGAAGACTGAGAGATGTGTCGCGGTAGCTGTGGTCGGGGAGGGTGTCTGGGAGGATAGCTGAAATCATGGATAAAATCCAGGCTGCTGAGAAAAGGCTTTCGAGGTCGAATGGGAGGAAGGTTTCTACATGGTCAGCGATGCGTTGGCACCGGGAGTGATCGGGTCGTACCAAGTAGGTTTTGGTTGCGCAAGGCTGTCAGCAGTCGCAGCGACTTGATGGCGGAGTCGATGCAGGATTGCACGAGTGTTCGAACTGGTGCTGATAATGGACGCAGAGAATCGCCGTTTTCGTAGCAGCTCAGGCGTTCCCATAACAGGCTAAGGATGAGGGGACGGACGGTTACGATGATACACTATTTAGTCAGCGTGGAAATTGCAGGGTGTTGAAAAACATACCAAATGGCAAGACAGTGTCAATCGCGTGGTCACCCCTGAAATCGCATCGACTGAATTCTGAAACCGGTGCGCAAAGACATTCTCAAGCTCCCGAGAAAGATCCGTCATTTCATGCAGGACGGATCGCATCTTGCGCAGAAAGACGCCTCCCAGTTTGCCATCTACGCTATACACAGCTAGGAAAGTCAGCAACGAAATATAGACCGCATTGGAATACTAACTGTTAAGAACACGCGTAACAACCTGCGATATCTTGACATGCAATGTCAACGCAGCTGCTTCCTGAGAACAATTTCTCAGATCCCAGAGCATGGCAGTAACATCCTCATCATTAACTGAGTTAGGCGTTCCAATTAAAGACGAGAAACGAGTGTCGAGAATATATATCGTCCACCAGATATTCTTGCATCGCTCGACCATCTTCTCTCCCAGTTGCTCGACAGGAAGAGCGCGATGCCAGCCCTCCACCAAAGCCATGCGCATTGCATGGCCAATCTATACAGTTAGCATACCGTCCTAACGCAAAGGTGTCGGTACTTACATAGCAATAAGCAGTGTCCCTAATATCCACCGAATGGAAGTACAGCGCAATCAACGCAAGCACCTCAATCGCCAGTATCGGATCCTGCCACAACCCTGTAATATCCGGCAGTAACGACATGGCCCTAGTGAAAAACCGCGTCCAGTTCTCCGTATTCTCCGCCGTCCTTACAGGCGTCAGAAACGCCTCTCCAAACGCCAAAACCATCAGAAACTGTATATACCAGAGTCGCGACTCTTGCGCCTTCACGGGAGCATTGTCGTAAAACTCGTAGAGATTGCACAGAAACTCCTTCTCATCAAAGAATCGATACATCGGGCTCAGATGGAACTTGACGGTACTCAGCATATACAGCGCATAGTCGATGGATGGCAGGCCGCTGATATCCGGCGGTTCGTTTGAGCTCGCGTGACCCCAGTGTATTTGGTATGCATCGCCATCGACGGCGAGGGGAATCGGTGTGTTGCTATTGGGGTGGACGCGGGTTTGGATGATGCTTAGGACGCGACGGCTGAAGGACCATGTTGATGTCGGGCCGAGACATACTACAAAACTGTTAGTCTGAGCCAGGACATTCTATTCGGCCAACGTACACCATGCGCGTTGTGTCTGTCCATTATGTTTCAGATATGAGGCTGGCACGAGCGGGTTCGAGACAAATCGTTCTTCGGATTGTCGTGCTTCGGTGGTTTCTGTTCTTGATTCTGCTGGTTCTTGATAACATTAGCTTTAGCCCAGCATAGGCGCATAGTTCGCGCGTTATCTCTCACCTGAACTATCCAACAACCGAGTCCGCTTATGCTCGATTGTCGCATTGTCACTGCGTTCCTCCAATTTTCGCTTCATCGACAGAAACAACCTATCTCGTTAGCAACATCCCTATCAGCACCCTGGAAGCGTCATACCCCTCCGAAATCACAATCTTCCGATCCTCATCAAACACACAATCCTGCCCCCGCCTGCGACAATGTTCGCACGGCTGGATACCGGAGCATTTGACCTTGCGCGAGCGGCATCGTTGGCATCTGATGGACAGTCAGCCACGTCCAAATCAATTGCGATCCGTATACATACGCATTCTGGGTCCGTCGTGAGCGCCGGGAGCGATCCATGGTTAACAATTGCATTTGGTCTCTGTGATACTCAGTGATGGGCATATGAGGGGATCTTATCATGTGTCAGCTACTGTGGGGATGTTCGGGCCGGTGTCATACCCCGCATGAGGATGATAAGATGTGCGTTATCTAGCAGGATACAGAGAGATAATAAATGCAATTGTTACCATTTCATGAAGTAAGCGTGTACTTTGCGCATGTTGGTTGTTCCTGCATCGCTTGATGTCCTATAGCAAAACAGAAAGCTCGAGCCCGAAGCAATAGACATCTATATCTACTCCTGCAACCGCTGCCACTCTTCCCTGACAATCCCCGGAATTTCATCTTCCAGCGAAGGCCCACTCGCCTCCCACCCCAAATACTCCCTCGCCCTCTTCGCACGAGACCGCATATTCAACCCCCAACTCACAGCCTCAAAACCCGCCAACCGACGCGCCGTTTCAACATCCAAAGACTGTATCTCAGCAGACGGAATGAATCCTCCATCTACAGCGACTTTTCCAACCAGCTTCGCTACATCGCCCCAGCAGTGCTCGCCGGTCGCGCCTATGTAGTATGCTTCGCCTCCCCAGAGTTTACCATCTTTGTCTCCATGGTGGGCGCGCTCGAAGAGGAGGACGAACAGACTGGTCACGTCGGCAACATGGATATTGCCGCCAGTTGAGAGTCCGCGACCGATTATGGGGATCTTTCTGTTTTGTAGGGTGTATTTGGACATTTCGTATACTTGTCGGCTGCGTTGCGAGCAAGGGCCACGACCGCGACCTGCGCGATAATGTTAGTATGGCGATAGCTTTAAGGTGCATCATTCATTTCCTTACCGTATACAGTCGACGGAGAGACTATCGCAGCCTTCAAGACCTTCGAATGCTCTGCACCAGCTTCAAGCACGAACTTGTCCACGTCCCGATGAAATGCATGATCGGGGAAACCGAGAATCTCCTGAACACCCTCTAGATCATTATAGAGCTTATCCCGTCTCTCCCCATACACCCCATTTTCCGTATCGAGAAACGAGAGAATACCAGTTCCGCTCGTATGCAGCAGATACACAGGATGTTCTTCATCATGGCCCTCCAATGCACCCTGGACAATTGCCTGCGCTGCAGGGAGATGGTCTGACGCATCGGCCGTGTCTAGAGCAGACATGTTAGATGAGGAACTGGGGAGGCAGGACATGTTCGGAAAACTCACGGATGATAACATCGGCCCTGGCGCTTTCTTTGCGCAACGTTTCCAGGTCATTCAGATCCGACAGTACAATCTCAGCCGCCGGGAACTGGGCCTTGATCAGTTCGCTGCTCTTCTCGCTCCGGGCCAGGACGCGGTAATTGTAATCTGGATACTGGACCGCCAGCACCGACAGCAGGTCGCCGCCGATGTAGCCGCTGACGCCTGTGCTGTTGAGGTTAGCGATTTGAAAAATTAGATGGGTATAGGATTGCTCACATGAATATGTTCTTCATTTTTGGGGTATATGCGGTGATATGGTGGTTTCTGGTGCATCTATAATCGCATGCGGGGTGAATTTATCCCAGGAAAACATATCCCGCTAACTATTACTGTTAGTAGCAATACTGCGCGAACATACGTAGAACAAGCAAGAACTTAAAAATAACATTAAGATGATATATTATTAATTCTGGAGACCTTTAGTTAACGAGAGTACAGAGTACCGAGCAACGTATATTGAATATTTCCCCGTATTCGCCTTGTTGCTCACGGCCGTACATGGCGGATACAGCATTTCCAGTACAATTCAAGGCGAAAGGATGCGCAACGGCCGTTTACTATGAACTTCAATAATCTCAACAACTAGGGAATATATATAGTGGTTGATCGTCCAATGATGTCAACCTCACGATCCACGGTTATCTCCAATAAGCAGATCGGTTGCTATATATACTTTTATTCTTCCGGCTCATGGTGACCGATCTGTGAGTTCATACTAACTCAGATTTGTGGAGACCAGAGTATAGTGTACTGCACTCGGTCGACACAGCAAGGAAATGAAAAAGACGACTATATGAGCTCACATAATATTTACTGTAGTATCGAGGAGAGATACAAGAAGCATTGCATCACAGATACTCATCGGTAGCATTGTATATGAGTTTGGCACTCGCCCGTGCTCATTGACCAATTGGTTCATTTCACGCCAATATTGGCAATGTTCGAAAACATAATCTCCTCCCGAATAGACGTCAAACCGCGCGCGGTGCATGAACCCGTCTCTAGATCGACCGCTCCAAATAATATAATCGACATCAGCTCCGCAAAAACAGAAACCGAGCTCCGAAGTTCCTTACAAGATAGCATCCAAGCAGCATGTCATGGCGAAGCTGCTATGCCCGACCTTCTCCTATGGGACAAGAAGGGGTTGCAGTACTTTGAAGACGTGACTTATACGCCGTCATACTACTTGACGAATGAGGAGATTGGTATTTTAGAGGAACAGAAGCATCAGATCACGCAGCATATTCAGCCGGGGAGTATGCTTATTGAATTGGGGAGTGGGTGAGTATTACTACGAGAAATACAAACGATATACAAAGTCTAACTGGCCAGCAATCTACGCAAAATCAAAATCCTGCTCGAGGCCCTCGACGATCTAGGCCGCGATGTAGATTACTTCGCTCTCGACGTCTCCCTTCCCGAACTCCAACGTACCCTCAACATGGTCCCGCCGGGTACATTCCGACACATTCGCTGCTTCGGACTTTTGGGGACATACGATGATGGCCGTCAGTGGCTGCAGCGGCCCGAGCTCGAATCGCGCCCGAAAGTTTTAGTATCACTGGGATCGACGGTTGGCAGCATGCAGCGATCCGAGACCGCGGAGTTTTTGTCAGGCTTCATCGGCTCTGGAGAATCGAATCGATCTTTCCTACTTGGTCTAGACGGTTGCAAAGATCAAGAACGAGTACTAGCTGCGTATAACGACAAGCACGGTAATAATCACAGATTTATCAAGAATGGATTAGAAAGAGCCAACGATATCCTTGGTCATGAAGCTTTCGACCTTGAAAAATGGGATGTTGTTGGGTCCTGGGATCACGAGAATGGGAGCCATAACCAGTACTATTACCCCAAGACGGATGTGTGGCTAGGTGGAGAGGTAGTTCCAGCTGGACGAAGGATATTGGCTATAAAGAGCCATAAATATGATGTGAATGATGCCCATGCGCTGCTGGAAAAGGCTAGGTTGGATGTTGTTGATGCGTGGGGTTCGCGGAATCAGTATAGTGAGTGCTCTTTTTCTTTATTGTCATATCTAATGTGGCTAATGCTATGGTAGACCTTCTTTTCTTGAAGAGTGCATGAAGTTGTACAGTATTTTCATGGCATGTTGTGATTTACGTCGCCATGTACACTGTATAGCCCGACGCCTTATTGGGTATAATATTTGTACTTGGCAATTACTTTCCTGTGCTACCTGCTCAATGTAATGGAATGTATCTATTCCAGGATAGTTATACAGAAGCCCATTGTACGCGAGGGAGGGCATATATCCAAGTATACCACCCTGATCCGTCAACAATGCTCCACCAACGATTATAACCATTACCCCACGAAGAACTCCCGTTTACAACGCAGAATGCAGGGAAATAACTAGTGCATGTTCAAACGTTGGGAATTATTACCAGTCCAATCGGAGCTATTGCACCCCTGCAGGGGACATATTGCCCACATTCCTTGCATATGCAGCCCTCGATGGGAATCCAGCCCTCCCTTGGTAACCTCTCATATGTCGAACGAGTTTTCCTTTTCCCCATATTGCCATGGCTATCATCCGTTCCGCACTGTGTATACTGCCAATTGTGGCTTGGAGCGATGAGGTTCATTAGCATATCGGTGAACTCTGTCTGGGTATCCCTGGCTGCATTATGGTGCTTCATCGGCACCCAGGTAGATGCGATTGAGCTTGATGTCACTGATCAAGGTAAGTAAGACCCCCATTCGCTGGACATAAACTAGTAACAAGGCAGAACTAATTCAAATGACCAACAGACAGCATCAAAAACGTCGCCAGCCAACTCGCCTGGGACCTCGTCAGTTTCTACACCGGCAACAACACAGGAGACGTACCCGGGAACCTCCCAGATCCATACTACTGGTGGGAAGCAGGAGCTTTCTTCGGGACATTGATCAATTACTGGGCCTACACCGGCGATACGACATACAATGATATCACCAAGCAAGCGATCCTGCACCAAGCAGGCGAGAACGGCGACCTCATGCCGACGAACCAGACCCGGACTGAAGGGAACGATGACCAGGCTTTCTGGGCATTCACGGCCATGATGGCTGCGGAGTATAATTTCCCTAATCCAGAAGAGGATAAGCCATCATGGTTAGCGATGGCGCAAGCCGTGTTTAACGAGCAAGCTGCGAGATGGGATATGGAAACCTGCAATGGAGGGTTGAAATGGCAGATATATTCATTCAACAGCGGATACCAGTATAAGAATGCTATTTCGAACGGCTGTTTCTTCGATCTCGCGGCACGACTGGCACGGTATACGGGTAATATCACCTATGCGGAATGGGCAGAGAATACCTGGGACTGGGCTGAAGCCGTGGGACTGCTTGGGGAGAAATACCAAGTGTATGACGGGACGAGCGAGACGAACAATTGCTCGGATATCAACCATATACAGTGGACGTATAACAATGGGGTGTTTTTGCACGGGGCAGCCCATATGTGGAATTTGGTATGTTTCAACCTCCATTAACAACTTCTAATACTAACGAAGCAGACAAACGGAGCTCAGAAATGGGAGAAGCGAATCACCGGTCTACTCGACGCACAACACGTCTTCTTCTCCAAGAACCAAACATCAAAGAACGTCATGTACGAATCCGCCTGCGAGCCCCAAGAAATGTGCACCACCGACTCGACCTCCTTCAAAGCATACCTGGGCCGGTGGATGGGCGACATTGCCAAAATCGCACCCTTCACGTACGACACCGTCGTCTCTCGTCTGCGACCCAGTGCAAAGGCTGCGGCAGCGCAGTGCCTTGGTGGCGATACAGGAAGATACTGCGGTACCAGCTGGACTAAGGGGTCCTATGATGGAACTATGGGTGTTGGCCAACAAATGTCCGCTCTGGAAGTGATCCAGGCCAATCTACTGGACACAGTTGGGGGCCCGTTAACGGATAGAACTGGTGGATCGAGTGACGGCGATAGTTCTGCCGGGACAGGAAGGACTTTCGCTGAGCTGCCGGGGCAGTGGAGACCGCTTACGCTGAAGGATAGAGCGGGTGCGTGGGCTGCGACGGGCGGGCTGGGTGCAGTGGTTATTGGGTATACGATATTTATGTTTTTTTGAATTGGTGCTAGCCCTCTATTGTGTAAATATCAGATGATAGTACTATGGACATTCTCCCATCTGACTGGCTCCGATGTACTTTTACCCCGGCTCTCCTCCGCATTACCCGATTTGGCAATGTAGATAACCAAAATACCAGCCAATCATAGATTCTCTTATAGAAGCACGCTAAGCCTATCAGGGCAGGAGATACGCCGAAGGACATATCACCCAATAAGAGTCAAGCACAGTTACGACCTCCGTTTCGCAGTGGGACAGACGATCAGCAGCCTATGACAGCCAGGCATCGCAGCAATGCATGGCCAACACCTCGTCTATATAAGCCGTGGTCCCTCGCCTCATGGCTCTTGTTTTCTTGTATTCACACATTCTACATTTTATTCTTCATTGGTGTTAACTCTTGTATCACCATGTCCGGATTACACCCCTTCGACCCCATCACACCCGGGGAAATCCAGCTTGCCACCAAACTCCTGCAGGCCGCTCTCCCTGGCGTTGACCTGCGGTACAAGCGGATTGATATTCAAGAGCCTATCAAGAAGGATGTCGTGCCGTATATCGAGGCCGAGCGTTTGGGGAAGCCTCTTCCGCCGAAGCCGGCTCGGTTGTTGATTGCTTTGTTTCACCGGTTGGACACCGGGGCATTCTGTAAGGCATTGCTGAATGCTTCGACGAGAGCTGTTGTATCTTTGAATGAGATGCCGAAGGATGTTCAGGTGAGTTGGATATACTTCATGGGGTACATGGATGCTAACGTGACAGCCCCCTGTCGACGTGGACGAAATGATCGAAATCGAACAACTCTGTCTCAACCACCCTGCTGTCCAGGCTGAGATCGCCAAGATGCAACTCCCATCCGGCATGAGAGTCTGCAACGATCCCTGGATCTACGGAACAGATGACCAGAACGAGTCTCGTCGTTTGTTCCAGTGCTACATGTACATTGTTGCCACGGACCACCCGCAAAACAACCACTATGCGCATCCGTGCAAGTTCTCTCCTGTCTTTGACGGTCTTACCAGACAGCTGGTGCGGATTGATTACTTGCCCTCTACTCCTGACCATAGCAGCGTTGAGACGCAACCATGGAGACCGGTTCCGGGAATCCAGTATGCACATGAATTGCTCGAGGAGCCTTTGCGCAATGACTTGAAGCCGTATATCGTGCAGCAACCGGAGGGTGCTTCATTCTCTGTGAACGGGAATGAGGTTTCATGGCAGAAGTGGAAGTTCCGGGTTGGGTTTAATACCCGGGAGGGGATGGTCATCCACAACCTGAACTATGACGGACGGAGTGTTTTCTACCGGCTGTCGGTCTCGGAGATGACGGTTCCTTATGGAGGTATGTTCTGACTTTTTGTTTACCACGATATTTAGGCTGACCAATAGACCCCCGCGCTCCCTTCCACCGCAAGCAAGCGTTCGACGTTGGAGACGTCGGCTTCGGTATCACAGCGAACGAGCTCACACTTGGATGTGACTGTCTCGGCCACATCAAGTACTTTGACGGCTTCCGCGCTGACTCGAAGGGAACGCCGATCCAGCTGAAGAACGTCATTTGCCTCCACGAGCAGGATAATGGCCTGCAACACAAGCACACAAACTATCGTACCGGCGCTGCGACTGTTGTCCGGAACCGCCAACTAGTGGCGCAGATGATCTGCACAGTTGGCAACTATGAGTACATCTTTGCCTTCATCTTCGATCAAGCTGCCAATGTCGAGCTCGAAGTGAGGGCAACTGGTATTCTCTCCACCGTTCCTTTCGACAATGAGAAGCCCGGAACGACCGTTCCATGGGGAACAAACGTCGGCCCCGGCGTTATGGCTCCATTCCACCAGCACATGTTCTCCTTCCGAATTGATCCCGCTCTTGACGGAAACCAAAACACAATTTATTACGAAGACTCCGTTCCGATGCCCGAAGACGAAAACAACCCGTACAAGGTCGGATATACCACGGAACAAACCGTCTTCAAAACAAGCAGCACAGCACAAACGAGCGTCGACCGTCATCGTGTATTCAAGATCCGCAACGACAACATCATCAACCCCATCACGTACCACCCCATCGCCTACAAGCTCCAAACATCGCCCGCACAAATGATGCTGGCAAGCAAGAACTCATTCGGACTTAAGCGCGCCGTGTTCGCCACGAAGCCGATCTGGGTGACCCGCTACCGCGACGGAGAACTCTTCGCGGCTGGAGAGTTCACCAACCAAAGCAAGCAGTCTCACGGTGTGGAAGAGATGGTTGAGCGGAAGGACCCTGTTGAGAACGAGGATGTTGTGTTGTGGCACACTTTCGGCCTCACGCATAACCCCCGTATTGAGGATTTCCCGGTCATGCCTATGGAAAAGGTCAGCGTTATGCTCAAGCCGGATGGGTTCTTCACGAAGAACCCAGCGTTGGATGTTCCGCAGTCGAACCAGCTGTTCAACAAGTCAACACTGCACCCGGAAAAGGCATGCTGTGCCCCGGGGCAGGTGAAGCTGTAATGGACCCTTTACTAGATAGCATATGTATGAGTCACGTAATATACAAAATGTACACTTCACGTATGCATCATCCCTGAATCTGGATACAAACCTTCGAAAAATGCCCCTGCCCCATCATATACCCATACGCCTCCTTCACCTCCCCAAAACCAAACACCCTCTCATCAACAACCGGCCTAACCCCTTTCTCCTCCACAAACCGATTCATCTCCTCAAACTGCTCCCTCGTCCCCAGCACCACACCCCTCGCAATACAGGGTCCTACCAGTTATTCCAGCAACGTAGCCGTCTGCGCTGCGTCGGGCGAGTCACCCAGTAATCCAGTCACTGAAATCAACCCATCAGGCCTTACGGCTTTGAGCGATTGACCGATCGTCGATTAACAACGACATGTACGCCCTTTTTGTCGGGTGTGAGCTGTTTCGCGGTCTCGCCCCAATTCGGATCCGTCTTGTAGTTAAGCACATGATGCGCACCCAAGGAAGCAAGTTTCGGCGCTTTAGCTTCACTACTCGTCGTCGCGATTACAGTCGCTCCCGCTGCCAGCGCAAACTACTCCCTTATCAGCCATAATCCAATCCCAAGGGAAATAGAAAAAACACACCTGCATCGCAAAAACAGAAACACCCCCCGTCCCCTGCACAAGCACAACATCCCCCTCCTTCAACCTCTTCAAACCCCGTAATCCAAACAACGCATTCCAAGCCGTCAACCCCGCGCACGGCAACGTGCTCGCCTCGACAAACAACAATCCCTCCGGCATCCGCACGAAAGCCGTCTCATGGAAGATCCCGTACGTGCACAATGCGCCGTCTGTACCATGGCCCAGACCCGTCATTATCTCAGGGAAAGTCGCGGGCTCGGCGTAGAATTTGTGCGGGAGGAGATGCGTGCATACTTTATCGCCGGGCTTGAATGTTTTTACGTTTGCGCCGGTTGCGCGGACGGTTCCTGCGCCGTCGGAGGTGGGGATTATCGGCTTTTCGAGGCAGAGACCATGCTGTGCCTGGGGGCAGGAACAGTTTTCATAAGTATTGGTCTAATTCAGTTGATGCTGGTCAAATGACCGCCGGTAATGTTGTATAGAAGAATGTACCTCGGCAATAGCCACATCGCGATGATTCAACGACGCAGCATGCATCTGCACGAGGACGTCATGATCGCCCAATGCGGGGAGTTCTCGATTGTCGATTTTCTTCAGGCTTTCGATGCCATTTTGGCCATCTAGAATCCAGGCGTTGGTCTCCATTGTGTTGAATTGTGTTGAATTGATGCTAGGATACAGAAACAATGCTGTTGTTCTGGATTCAGGGGCTGTGGGACATTGATGTAATCTGGCCGTTTTGCCCTGTGGGGGAGCCCTATGACCTAAACCCTAGGCGGAGACACCGCTAGTCAGGTTGGATTGAAGATTGAAGAACTGTACGTGGTGAGAAAGAAAGGTAAATAGAATGACTTTATAATCCGTAACGGTCCGCGGCATTGACAACTTGCCGTCTCCAAACTCAATACATCATACATCTTTGCATTCTAGCTGGTTGAAAACAAACAACAAAAAAACAGAAAGAATCAACTTAACCAGGCCTCTGGGAAATAGTAGCACGAATCCCATACCCCAGCTCTACTTTCCGCAGCTCATCCAACGAGACACCTTCCGGGGCCGAAAACCTGGTATCTATATTAGTATATAATGAAATAGAATAGAGGGGGAAGGGTCATCAGGCATACGAGGTCCTATGTTCATAATTGAATCCTTCCGAGCACTTGTCGAATGGTTCGAAGTCCGAAGCACCCTTTTCACCGTACTTGTCTTTGACGCTGGGGGATTGTTAAAAGTTTCCGATCGTGCAAGAAAGGGTGAAGGGGAGAGGGGATGTTACATAGTCTCTACATTAGGGTCATATTCTTCATAGTACTTGGGACTGTTGTAGTGGATATCGAGCGTCTAGAAGTGAGTAATAAGAGTTTAGTATCTGATATGCATTCCTTTGGGGGAAAGTCGACTGACGTATTTGGGCATTTTTGTGCGATGCTAGCTTTCGATTGTGAGAATTGGCTGGATATAAGACACAAGGGGATATATTTTTGTTATTTCTTTGAGCAGGATTTTTCATGCTTAAGTATCCCCGGATTTACTACAGCTGGAGCGTTCGCGACGAGCCACGAAGTATATATGCCAGACTACGTCATATGTGCAGGCCACTTTGCAGGTGTATGCGAGATTAAATCATTGGATTCCACCGTCCCCTGGACCCGATACTTCACACCGTATCTGCATAACCTGTGATAGACTTTCGGCTCGAGCCTCGTACACTTGCCGGTGTATGAGTATAGATCCTTCTCGTTCTTGAAGCGAGGTATGTGACTGAAGTCGTCATGCTCACAATTTTGTTGCTCTCTTCTGTCGGCGTACCGAAATGGCTGTGTGGGGTAGTGTTGGTAAATTTGGTCAGCTGAGTACTCTGCTAGCACGAAGAATATTTTGTGAGAATTTTCAGGCGCCAACTGAGGTATAGAGCAGTCAGGAACCGGTTCATTGTTTTACAGCTAGAATGTAAGGACCTGTTCAAGTGACGCTGAAAATGACCACTTCTGAGGCCGTTTATGGCCGCATTTCCACCCGTAACGCCGCTGCTTTAACGTCCCACGACGTCTCGCACCACTATTCTGCACCTGCCAAGCATTATTTAGCCAACAGCCTGCGGTGATGCTAACTAGTTAGTTAGCCCTCAACCTCAGCGAGTGCTCTCCGTTTCAACTGACGACCAAAGCGATGCTGAAAATGGCCTCCTCTGCAGCCAGAGACAGCCCCCCTCCAATTTCGACCGGCCTGGTCGGGCAGCGTACAAAATGCCACTTGCCCTCACTCCGTTCTGGTCTCACACCTTTGGATCTTTAATCGCGCTGCAGAGAACTGTTTTAACCTGCATAAAGACTTCTGTCTTCATCTTTCCACTACACCTTAACGGTCAAGCAGAAAGGCGCTCATTATTAACTAACCTTCCTTTTTTTTTTTTTTTGACCTCCGAATCAAGGCCAGGATCAAGTTCCATGCCATTTTGTAGATGTCGGTCGAAGTCTCAGACGCTGCGAGAGGGTCTAAAGCCTAAAGATGGGCCCGGTATGCGGCAGTCAAAGAGGGAGCCGCCATCAACAGAAGCGATCCCCTTATCTTCTCGGAATTGAAGTTCTCGCCACAGAACCACAACATTCAAACCATAATCTTCAAACCACAATCCACAATCACAATTTGCATGAACCACACCCTCCATGACAAGGACAATCCAATCATCTTCACCCACTGGGTGGTATCATGGCTAGGTCCTGCCTGGCGGGTCGTCATCCAGCATGTGGTTGTGGATTTGGTCTAATTCCGCCGTTGAGAGGAACCAGCGCATGTCTGATCCTGCCAACAGGCTCAGGAGATAAAATTCAGATGAGTCGAATCTCATGACCAAGTCTTGTGTCGCAGATGAGAGGTTATCGCCAACATAGTCTGGGTCTTCTGACACTGATGTGGGCTGAACAGCAGGGAATAGAGGGGGGTTCAGAGGATCCTGTTTCAAGGACGATGGAGACGGTTCGCCTTCAAGATCTAGCCCCTTGGGGATGAGATCTGATAAAATAAGTGATGGCAGATTTCAAAGCCGTGTTTGCATGAGGAGTCGATTTTCACCATGTGGGGAAGCCAATGAAGAACCTTTTTACAACTGGTGAAAACAGATTCCAACTGATTAAACAAATGTGCTGGTCCACAACCTTCCCCCTGGGCCTGCTCTGATCTTACAGGCACAGCACCCACAGCAAGATGGATGAGTAGAACAACTGTTGCTTGCATCATAAAATGCAACATAGTCCACCACAGCGATATTTTGTAAAACCAATCTTCACAGGGCTCATCTGGGAAGACATCCACAAGGGAAAGTGAAGATTGGATACAGATTACAGCGGTATCATTTCCAAAACAACTTCACAGAAACTGGATACCACTGTGTTTCCTGACGCCAGGGCATGAGAGACATGGGCGATGGAGAAGGATATGAGTACTATAGAAGTACAGCGCGAGCCCAACTTATTCCCGTGATGAGATTGATCTTAGTGGCTTGCCACTTTTATCAACAAAAGTGTACTGGCCATGGATAGTAGTCAACCATCTATCCAGTTTCTGCGAGTACAATTTTACCGCTTGTTCCACCTGGTCCCACCCTTCTTGGAGGGCATGAACGCCATAAATGCGATTTGTGATAGCACTTGCAATCAGTGATAAGTCCACTTAATAGTGAAAGAAAAGAGCCTGGTCGGGCTGCATCGACTTGAGCCACCCAGCCCGCATCCCAGTGTGTGCGTTGTCTTCAAATAGAGACCACCTTCCAATCTTCTCATGTTCCGAGTCATTGCCGAGAAACATAGATGCTGGAGATTGTGAGAAACTGCTCTTGGCAAGCAGTAGTGAAGCCTGCACTGAGAATGGCATTGAAGGCCTGCCAGTGATGGTGGTAAGTGAGCACTCCAGCATGAAAAGTGAGCACCACAGACGAAACCGTGCGTTTTCATCCGCGCTGCGCATGTTGATCCCAAGGGAGGTTGCTAAAGCCGAGGCAATACTCATTATTTTCCACACTCTGGGATGCAGTTAATTGATGTCGTCCAAGTCCAGAGGGTCAGGGAAGCTCACCTAACTGGGACAACGCCAGAAAATAGAAAGCCAGTAAGATTTCAATCTGCCCCTGCTGCAAGTCTGGATAACTGTAGATGATATTCTCATTTGCGCTGAGTGTTTTGGCCCTGAAAAAGAAGATTTCATGCTTGGATCCATCAGGCATCTCTTTTCCCACTAAGGCGCAGTACCAAGACGCAATAGCAAAAACTATATTCAAGACAGCCAGTCACTTATGCCCTGGTTTGAGGAAAGGTTCTGCATAGTACTGGTCAAACTGCGCCGTGAAGAGTGATTTCCAAATTATGGGGAAATAGATGTTGATGGAACCAAAATATGTATCATAGTAGGCCTTGGCCACGTGCTTGGGCGGTAATCTGTACGGGTCCAATTGCTCAGGTTCAATCATTGGTGGGTCTTCAGTATGGTATGACTTGGAATCAATAAAGTTGCCACCTCTTGTGCCTGAGCTGTGCCTTCTGGGACGCTTCTGATTGGGACGGTTGACCCTCTCCACCTCAAAATCCAAGCTTTGTAGCCACGAGACTTCAGAATTTTTGCCCACAGCCCCTGTTGCTCTGCTACGGGCGGATGTAGAATAAAGAGGGGGGAAGAAGAAAAATTGAAGAAGTTGGAAGGACGGAGTGTTTAGAACAGCGAGAGATCGGTTTTTATATTCTCTGGGACGGGCGGTGGTAATTACGGATGGGCGTATCGGGACACCATACCTGAAGGGAAAAAACTAACCGGAGCAGGAAATTCACAGGTCAACAGATTCGGCTATTATATTGCAGCACATTGTTTCTTCTTCTCCATCTAATCGGGGTGGGAAATAGGTCCGTATTGCCGTAGTTGACTGCGTTGCAGATTCAGAAGAGAGACCTGTCGGCTATATATTATAGTGGGATCGCCTTCAGCTGAGGGGAAGGTACATAGGGGCCACGCATGATGCAGAGATGTGCAGAGCGTCTATAGTACTATGACAGGCGCAACATACTACTTGCGTGTGAGAAATTGTTGGGAGCTGAACTTAACCGTCTCTCTCTCTTTACCCAATAACACTTTCCATTTGAATCTCTTCCTGGCGACAATATTTCTGGTGGTGAGGCGGGCAAAATTGAAGGAGGGGTAGTAAGTCCCAATGTCACTAAGAATGTAAATACAATTTCCATAACGCGTCATAATTTAAACTGCTATTGGTCCATAGGTTTGAGTCAACGGAGTACATCATTGATGAGCAAAGATGGGTAGATTAAGGGAAAGGCCGCATCTCATCGGTGTTTGATATTCTTTTATCTGTGCCCCGAAGGCTTTTCGGTGAATACAATTTGATTCGTGTTGGTATTGACATTGTTTATATCATTCCTTGCTAGACAGACTCTCCAACAGCATCCACTTGCTCAACCACTCACGGACTGAACGCCGATAACGATACCATCTGCCAGCTCCACACTCTGCAGGTCTTCCAGTGAGACGTTGTCTGGTGCTTGGAATCTGATTTACTATTAGTATTCAAGATAAACAGCAATCAAGTCAGAATGTTGCTCATACCCCAGGGTATGGGTAGGAGGATAGCTGCGGGTCGAAATCATGTGAGTGAAGTTTGAGCCTCCCTTCTCACCAAGCTTTTCCTGAACTCTGTAAAACTATTAGGTATATTCGTTGGCAGATAGTATGCTTGTAAGGATGGGGTAGTACAAAGTCTCAATATTTCTGCCATGTTGCGCGTAGGCTTCATCTTCTGTGTAGCGGATGTTGGCTCTCTATGGAGAGTAGAATGTGTTAATGTTGTTATGCTTTGTATAGGTAGAAGAGAATCCAACTAACGTATAGCGGCATTTTTGACTTGGAAATGGTGGTAAGAATGTTGTTTGTCAGTTGAATTCGTCGAGGTTCGTATATTTATTATGACCTGAGTTCCGCTGGTTATGTCATAGCTGAACCGAGCTGACCCAAAATCTCAGCTAAACGAGGGGCTCATTTCACGCCAATCCTTCCCATGTTGCCCGAGACAACATAGTGTTGTGTAATTGGCCAGGGACGATCCACAGTGGCTGACTGACGATCTCTTGCTGGCACGCAATAATTCGAGAATTGTCCATTGGCTTCCAAGGTACAAGTAAATAAGGGGAAGATTATGCAGAGCAGGCATAATCCATATTATGATCAGTATGCGATTATGTTTAGCCCTATGATTCAAGTTATCATATTGACTCACCCAAGGTATGCGGTACCGGGAGCGGTTGGATTTCACAGATGTTAAATTGCTGATAGACTGCTGGGCTTGCAGGGGACCTATTGGACAGAGGAGTAGTACTTTGCCTCTATATATGACGTACGGCTCTGATGGACGTCAGGGCTGCTGCAAATGTACTGATACAATGTTTCCAGTAAAGCACCGTCCAATACCAGAAAATATTTCAACTAATGTAAGATGTTATATTAGTCGTTAAAAAGATGGATATAAATATCGGAGATGTTAATATGGTCTTGAGATTCCGCATTACAGGTCCATCAGGTTTGAACACTTAAATAGATAGATGAACTAAAGCCAATTCTGCCCATGGGCGTCCAAGTAGCTCAAAGGTATGCATTAGACTGCAAACGGTTATTTCTTTCACCTTTCAATATGATTGGTCCTGATTCTCGTATACATCTACCGATCTTCCGGCGGGAAGACTTCGGAAAGCCGTTTGACTTACTAGAAAATGTTTAGCTTGCGCATCGATCATGGGAGCCAATCCCAAATTGAGTGGTAACGGATGTCGATGACCGTCTGACGTCCCTTTTTTTTATTACTGTCTCTTGATCATGCTTCATCCAAAAGGAATGACCGATAGAGCAGTCGTGCTCGAGGTGTACCATGATACAGCCCAAGGAGCGAGGCCTCAGTGCAATAATAGATATACGAGCATTTATATGTAGAACAAAAGATACTTATCAACTAATCATTTCAATACCAATTCCCTGCCTCCGTTTACTGGAAACTTCCATGTGTTGGTATTCGGATCTCTTCAGGTCTACAAAGTGTGTAGATGCCTACGTTTTGATGTGGCGATTATCGGAGTACAATAGATACATGTTGGTACATAATGATAGTATTAAGCAACAGCTACATCTATCTCTCTGCAGGACGGTCTACTCGTTGAACCTGAGTTATAACACCCTCTGCCAATTGCACACTCTGCAGCTCCTCCAATGAGACACTGTCGGATGCCTCAAACCTGATATTTGTCAGTGGTCAATACAAACAACTAATTCGAAGAGCCGTAGACTTGCAGTGTAATGTGAAAAGGAGGGTAACCTGAATTAAAGGCGAATCGTTGAAAGCTCAACACACCCTTTGCACCGAATTTGGTTCTCGCTCTGGTAGCCTGTTAGACAAGACATCCTATGGCTGGCGGTGGGAGAATGGTTTGTACATATTCTCAATGCCTGCAGCATATTTACTATCGGCTCCAGGGGCGTAGCGGATTGTTAGCCTCTAAAGGTAGTATTGAGTTAGTGATTTGTGTTGGAAGACTGGATTCAATTCGGATGGGGCTAAGCAAACATATTTGGTCATTTTGCGCCGTGATCTTTCTGGGCCGGAATTCGAATATGAGAGTAATGTGGTGGCTGTTGGTTGGGGTCACGGTTAGGCTTATCCCTTTATATGCCTTCGAGCAAGGAGTTGTGGGGAAATCAGGAACTGCGGGGGGACACGTAGCATGCACAAGATGTACATCAATGCTTTCATTGAGCCTGATTGGATAACAGATCCAGATTACGGAGATGTCCAGGAGCATGCGTTATCACATAGATAGCGCGGCAGGCATAATATTACAGTATTGTTATTAGGAATTGAATTGAGAACGCTCCGTTCGGGCTTGAGTTGATAGACGTCGGAGCTAGTACCTGCTCCTTTGGCTATAATTACCTCAGTATGGCTAAGAACAAAATGCCCTATTCTTCCATTTCCACTCTCTCAACGCTTTGTGCCATGTTGACTATTATCAGAATGCTCCTATGTAAATAATAGTCATGGAATGTGAATAAATACGGATAAACGAGCTTTGTGGAGCGCTCTTTACACTCGAACATAATTATAGACATACTCTCCAACCGTTTTCAAGTCATACAGTAACGCTCAGTAATTATCACATAACAGCCACCTCACAATATCACTTCAGTGACCTCGGTCCGTATACCTGGTGCCAGTTGTACATTTCGCAGATCATCCAATGGAACATTATCTGGTACCCAGAACCTGGATCATGTCAGTATCTAGCATAGATCCGGAAACATCAGACATACATAGTAAAATGGCTAAGTGGACCCGGTCTTGGAGTTTCAATGAATTGATTGAAATGCGAAGCACCCAAGTTACCGAATTTGACCTTCATTCTGGTAATATGTTAGACGTACAATATATCTGATCGTATGATGTAAAGTAGTACATGTGTTCAATATCTTTGGCATATTTCTCGTAAGCGTCGGGGCTGTAAACGATCATGCACCTCTAGGTGTAACGTTGAATCAGCACTCTGTTTTCGCAAACTTCAGCAGGGAACAACGAACATATTGGGTCATTCTGCACTGCGCTCCTTTTGGGTTGCGACTTAACAAGGAAGGTTATCGAGGTCGATTGACCTCATGGGATTTGTAGAGGTATGTTCATTATATACCTTGAGCTCCAGAATTTTTGTCCTACAGACCGACGCAGAACGGTCTAGCATCAAGTTGGCGGGAAAACAATGAGATTCACATACCATGCGGAAAGCATGCCTCTAGTTTGTCAGATCAGATCACAGACCCATAATGCAGTGTAGGCCGGGATGAAGGATACGGAGTAATCAAATTGAAGCTCTTCGCGCTTGTCAAGAAGAAAGTCCCATGTTTTAGAGTCGGTGAGTATAGCCCAGGCATACGATAGGTCTGCTGCATCAGGCGACATACAGTAGATTATTTGCGCTACTACGTGGACCGAAGGCGCCTATTCGTTAGAATTCTGAACGAGGCTGAGTTCCGATCTCACCTAAGAGTCTCAGATCGCGCCGCAATCCTCTTCGTGCATTTGCAGAGAAACGGCTCGGAAGCTGCTTAATTGGACCACGGTTGCTGCAAGTGTCGTCGAATTATGTTTCGAGGAGGGGTCGGTCCGAATCAAAAGTTGTACACATATACAAGCTACGTCATTGGTACAGAAATCAAAGGCAGCAGAATAGCAAATTTGCATCTAAGTCTACCGCTTGTTGCTTTTTCGCCTTCTTTTAGAAGTTCCTTTCGTGAGTAGTTGTCCCCTTATGTTTGTGCACGCGTCGCTCCATTTAGAATGGTGGTATGATGGTATTGAGACGCAGTTAGAGCACAATGAGAAGCCGCATCACAGACAATGGTGAGAGCGGGATTAGAAGACGAAGTCAAAACCCTTTTCGTAGAGAAAAACGTCACCGCCCGGTATAGCCCTAATTGCTGTGACGTTGATGCATCAAAACTCTCATTTTAAGTACAAGATGAAGAAGTGAATGAGAAAAGACAGAAAAAGAAAAAAAGAAGAAGCGAAAAGTGGAGCTACCAGAGACTATCACAAAACCTGTATAACAACCGGATGAAGACCCTCTCCTAGCCGTATTACCTGTAACTCCTCAATTAGGACCGTATCAGGCGCTGTGAAGCTGTACGTCCAATTAGCAGTTGCCATAAACGGAAAGACAACAGTCATACGTGGTACTCTCGGAAAGACCCGTTCCTGGTGTCATTGGTTGAAAGCCTGAAGCACCCTTTTCACCATATTTTGTTGCCAGTCTGGTAGATCGTTAGATATGTATGCAGCTCTAGAAAATAATATAAAAGGATGGAGAGAAATACAAATATCCCAGGTTATTGTGATATCTCCGAAACGCCGCAGCGTCGGCATACCGGACAACGACTATCTAGTGAATGACTTAGCATCTTATACGGCATTCCGATTTCCTTCCAGGCTCTGTCCTAGAGGTGTTGACTTACAAGTCTTTGCATTTGCGCGAGTGTAGTAGGTCTCAAGATGAAGATAATTGAGCTTGATTAGGGGGACGATCACTGAAAATCAATTTGTTGTTGGGCAGCAATTTTTATCTGTTAAATACCATTTTTGTCGATTAGTGACTGGGTTCTTAACTGAGGGGAAATTTCAATTAGGACCACATGGCATGCAGCACAGATGCATCTTGACAGAATAGTTTATGCACACGTTGTCCAATCGATATGCCCGAATGGTAAATCTCGAGTATGATAAGTCAGATAGGACATGGTTCTTAGCATTGACGGAAGGTGTTACATATCGCTGTTCTTATTATCCCATGACCCTCTGTGTCCGAGCCCCCGGTAACTCTTTCACTGGTCCGAAAGGGGCTCATAGCGCATCGAGTAAAGTTAGCGCGCACACTAGGCAGGGATAGTCTTGCAATGCCGCTTTCAGGAGCTCCAGGGACGATTGAATGAATTCCAGCATTTAGAAACTTCGTAATTCGCTTTTCATATGGCGCATAGACACTTATGTTCCTGTGATAGTAAGAAACTGTTGAGGTGTAGCAGTATACATTATTAAGCCAATTTTCCCAGGCTAATTAACGGGTTGGTAAACTGCCATCACGCCGAATGGCCATCCATAAACAAAACCAGAATGGTCAATAAAAATCTGAATAGCAAGCGAATAAACTATTGGTTTCTGAGATCAGTGAATAGGCTATAGATATTTACTAATTGACATTTCAGTGGACTGAACAGAGGCAAGCAAAGGCTTCGTCTCGAGCCCTAAATTCTTCTAAGCCTGACACCCTATCCCGGCCACAGGCTATGCATCGAATACGAGACACGCCCCTCTAGAACTCAGGCATCCAGTGGTTGAAGCTCGAACCTAATACCCCTCGGAAAGTCTATCATCTTCAACTGATACACATGCACGCCGGATGGCACTTCTATTCTGGAATTTATCAGCCCCCATTCAACGGATTGCATCAAGAGCAAGAACCATGCAATGGACATAGTACATACACAGTGGAGATCTTGGGAGGATAATTCGGAAAGCGCTCAAACGCCGCAAGCTTTGCACCCACTTCAGCGAACCTTCTCCTAACTCTGGTGGACTGTTAGATTTGTAGTACAGTGCACAGTAGGAGCAAGTATAGTAGAGGGAGTATAGTACATATCCTCAATATATGCGCATTCCGAGAAGTCGCTGAAGCGCACGTTAAGGCGCTAACACAGGACCAAATCAGGATATGTCTTAAGAGCTGTTCGGATGGGACTTACGAGGTAATAATGCATATTTAGTAAATGCTAGCTGTTTAGATTGCTAGTACAAGCTAAGCGCTGAACCTCGGGTACTATATAGTCTATGGGTTGATGCCGTAGCTGAAATTGACAAGACCCCCGGTCTGCCTATCGACGACTCGGGTAACAAGGAGGATTTGGATGCGTTCCGGGAGACCAAGGACACGATGACGGCGAAGGTAACGGAAAAGTCGGAATGATCCCCGATAGTCAGACCGGAAGGAACTGCAGTGAGCACTACGTATAATGCAAAAGCCATTTCTCTCTTTTAGCTCAATTAGCCGACGGGTATATGCATTCGACGGTCGTGTAACGCGAGTGCATGAAGAATAGTATTGTTTGCCGCCTTCCCAATGCAAAATCAAAGCAAGTAAGCGCCGAGAAATTTCCAAGTAGCCAATTATGGGGTTGGAAGGAGAAAGGCCGGAATGCTGTTTGCCATCGAATCTGCATCATACTGGGCAGGAATGGATGCATGAAGCACGTCACAAGGACAATAGACAATAATCCGAGAAATACGAAGAAGAATAACAAAGCATGAGTTTAAATGTCTGACGAATTTAATCCCTGTCCCTCATGTGACCCTGATTGCTCGGCGTATTTGCACCGGAAATTCCGTCTATGCCATAAGCCAAAATTAAACAGCCAGAAACAGCTATCCGCAACATATGGAAGGGAGTAACTAATTGATATTTAGGCACTTTCCGGGTAGACTCTAATACCGATACCGATGTGGTTTCCTTACGAGCTCGCTCGGTATCGGGGAATTCTGGTCGGGGTTTGCATTCTGGACTGATTCGAGTTGTCAGTGTAGAGCTGTTGTTGCCTGTATACTACAGGAACTTCAATTACTACGTAGCAGCCGAGCTGTAATTCCCTTAGGTGATAACGATAAAGTTAGGATAACAATGGACTAGTCAGCCCAGAAGTAAACAACGGTTGCAATACCCTCTCCGAGCTCTACATTCAGCAAATCATCCAAGGAAACACTGTCCGGTGCGTCGAAACTATTGTTGATCGGTATCCAGTGTAGCAAGATCAATGCCTCTGAGGGTGCGTTCCAGACATACATAGTGGAATAACTAAGTGGAAAATCCGGATATGTTTGAATGGTCTCCAATTGGAAGCACCCATCTCGCCGAATTTTGTTTTCACCCTGGTGAATGATGAGCTCTATAACATGATAAATTCCAAGAGAAAATGAAATAAACAGTACAGGTTTTCGATATTATTGTGATATTGTTCAAAGTAATAGGAATATTCATAACGGATCGAAAGAATCTAAGAGCAGAGTTATTTAGTATCTCGTTGTAAAAGACTGTGGAACTCAACAGACGTAAGAAATCATTTGTGTAGCTGGTCTTTCCAATATCAAAACGATCTGTGTTGACACTGAGCGGAACCTCTTTTCTATTGTTATATGGCTCAAGACTGCTAACGGGAAGATTGCCATATAGCATGCAATCTGAATTTCTCATCCTCGTCCGATTGGATAACGGGCATTCCGTATATACATGCGGTCAGAAGTACAATTGACGCGGTGGCATGTCTGATACAACACACCCATGAAGCCTGGAAGCTCCAGCAACTCGTGGGAGCACTGTTCCTGGATGTGAAAGGAGCATTTGATCATGTCAATCCAAGCCGACTGGTGAGCCGGCTGATCGAATTCGGCCTAGACGGGGATCTGACCCGATGGGTACAGTCAGGACATGAAGCTATAGGAGCACACCTACATCGGATCCGGGCCCAGGAGGATGCAACCTGTAAAGGATGCAGTATATCAAGGGAGACAACACACCATCTTCTCTTTGAATGCCGGAAATGGCGACACCAACGAAACAAGCTCTACAGGGATCTGGAGCTGGATGGGGTTATGAGACCCACCGCTGCAGAAGAGCACCCACAAGGACGACTTTTAGGAGAGCCCAGAGCCACCAGGGCGCTGCTACAATTCCTAGCCAGCACCAGTGTAGCTCCACCCCGAGCACACCTACAGAGAACGGCGGAGAGGGCCCGAAGACATGATGAATGGGGACTGGAAGCACTGGAGGAGACAATTAGAACAGGAGAAGGGTAGCAGGGAGGGTAGCCTAAGCTGAGAGTCAGCCTAGGCCACACCCATCTTGCTCCGAAACACAAGGAGAGCACTGTGCTCGAAAGCCCTGCGCATACAGGCGGTTTGGGGCGAGGAAAAGGATCAGAGAGATTACAGAAGGGGGTTAGCGCCTCAGGAACCTATAGGGACAAGAGACTGTAGAATAGCTGCTGGCCTCAAGTCCATGAATCATGGTCTGTCATAGCTCTAGGGCTCGGTATGGACAATAAACTTGATTAAATAATAATAATAATACATGCGGTCAGAATGCAGGATGAACGCATTGGAGCCACACGTGCTATCACGTAGATTAAGGTGTAACATGATCGATTTGCCACTTTCCAAGAATCGGAGCGGCCGGTCTTTTACTGTTAGCATATACGGCCAGATAAGCCTTCTGTAGCCAGTTGCTGCGCTGGAAGCTGTTCCGGTGTCGTATGGAGCCCGGCTTCCGAGTGAGATGATTGTTTGTCGCCGTTTCTTACTACTCTGTTTCTTGTCAATCTAAGTAAATAAGCTTATTCAACAGTAAGTATAGATAATGATAAGCGTATCTGCCATCCACCGGGTGAGGTATGACGATAGTCCGCTTGGACGAGATTTCCGACGCCTCCGCGATATGGATAGCACCATCGCTGATGACCATCTTGGTGCCGAGCATGTCGTGTCAGATTAGCGGAAGCTCGGCTTGGGTATTAAAGAGGATTGAATGCCCTCCACGCCCGGTACGCCCGACACCGGAGCTTTGGGAACTCGACTGAAGCAAATCCGAACAGACCCTATCTGGCTCAATGCAGCAAGTTCTGTACTCCGGGGCTCATCTGCCGTGCGACTTGACAGATAGAGTGAGTGGTATTTGTGCTCTTGTTTGTATCGGTCAAATAGCAACCCAATATCCGCCAGAACTGTGATAAACTATCTACATCGGCAGGCGCGGACGGTACATAGAATATAGATTGATGTTTATGGAGTAACCAATGCACTGACAAGACCCCAAGCCCTAGCTTATTCGAGTTTTAACATGGCAAATGCAACTGACTATATACTCGTTCATCCACTTCGTGGAACAAAGCGAAGATATCCTCACCCAGCTTCGCGTAGCGTATGGCCTTCTCGCGAAGTTCCAATACCCGGGAGATCATCAGATTTTATTTGTGTTATAGAAGTGCTCAATTCATTTCTTGCTGCCGAACACAATGAAAATCACACCATTTCTCGTACTCAAAGTGTACGGTATGCCATAGTTCAAGGAATTATACAAAGTGGAGCAACAAGCTGTTCAACCAGCGTCTGTATCACATCCTGCAATGCGTAAATGACGTTCCGGCGAGTGGAAGTAAGTGGTGGAAGGTATATATAAGGCAAGGAACCAATAAAAAACAACACAAAGACAACAATAGTACACACGCTATCGCTAAGAATACAAAGCACATCAAGCAAAGCCATGGAGCGGTCGAGAGAAGAAATGTGTATAAGGATGAAGAACGGCGGTCGAAAGAAGAGCAGCTAAGGCGCGGTCTTTCTTTTTTTGGCGTTTGAGCCCTGAGCCTCTAATGTCGCATAATCCTCATGTCCATCATCGACGCTTCTCTTCAGTTGGCTAAACGTGGGACCTGGTACCATTCTGCCCTTTCTTTCTAAGATGAGTGCGGCCCGGTCCAGTGCACGTTTCTTTAACATCTGCGGCAGAGCCTCTTTGATTTCTTCTTGGAATCCCATAGGGTTAAGGCTGAGAGTTCTTTTAAAATCTTCCAATGCGACGTCTTCGCTCTCTCTTATCAGTATTTCCGCCCATGGCAGATCAATCGCCGTCGAATCAGCAGCAGGAAAGACCTTAGCCTCATTCGCAAGGAATACCCTTAGATCATCCACACCAAAACCAACGCTGCTCATGATGCTTGTCTCAGGGTCACCTTGCCGGACCTTCCTATAAATACTCATGCGCGCCTCAATCTCTCCGAGAAGCGGTTTCATTAACGCACCATCTTTTTCGAGCTCTTGTAGTTTCAAGGCTAGTGTGCGCATATCTGCAAACGAAGCCCCTGGACCATCTTCTTCAACGCCGTCAATTATTCTCCCGTCGGAGAGCCTGTCTTCGGTTTCTGCTCCAGTAAACTTCCGCTCGTCGTTTTCTGGTAGTTCGATACGGAGGTGTCCGCTCTCAGCAAAGATGACGATGACGACGAAAGTGACAAGATCGTAAGTTCCATGTAACCAAAGTTGGGCATCTTTGATCAGATCGTCCTCTCGTTCAGCCCAGCCCGCTTCAAGAACCACGAGCGGGGATTCACGACCTCTGAGAGTTAAGTACGCATCCGGTTCTTTGGTACGATTTGGGGGTAACCCGGGAAAATCAAACCCCATGAACTCTTCGAAGACGTCAGTAAACTCACCCAATTGCGGCTCGTCCAGAAAGGATATACATACGGGTACTCTGGCCGATGATTAGCTGCCCCTGGCTTTGGCTACTCAACTTGCCTATTTCCTGAGATCCTTGCGCTTGAAGTACGCGAGAAGTCGAGTCATGCGTGGACGTTGGCAAGCATCTGATCCCGAGTCTTTGTCTCACTCGACCATATTCGTAATAGGTGTGTTCATCTCCCTGCTGGACCGCCCACGGCTCAAACATCGAGCGAGGCATGTGTATCTCTACCCAGTCTTCGAATGATTCGGCCCAGCGTGGGCGTGCCGGTGTTTCCAGATCTTTGAGTATAATCGCTGGGTCGACGGTGTTCAGGGCACGCTTGACCTTTACAGGGTCATTGGAGTTCAAATCAGCGATCGGGTTCCTAGATGTCGACGCCGTCAGTCGGTGGTCAGGCGGCGTTGACACTGTAGGTGCAGTGCCCCCCCTTTCAATAGTCTTGCTGGGCCGTGGTTCTCTCGCGATGGGAGGGCGTGTGAGCGAACTTCCGATTGCTGGTACGTTCAGCTGAAGTGGTATTCAAGACGGTCGCGTTATCCCTGTCGGGATCGGCCCCGGACTGGTCTGGATAAGGTTAGCGAGATGTAATTTCCGACTCCAATACTGCCACCACGCTTTTCACGGAACGATATCCTCTGCAGGCCTCGCCTGTTCGACTTCGAGCAAGACCCCACATGACATCCTTGGGAGGAAAAGATGCACATCCAAGTCAAGTTGCATTTTGAATCAATGACGTGATTAATATATCACCTATCCAACCACCTCCGCAAATATTCAGAATTCTCAAGCCAACGCCAACACGATATCTTCTCTTTCGGGCGCTTCGCGGCAAACACAGAGGAATGGTGCGATAGAAGGTATGGGAGCACTTGGTAACGGTGCGGAGGACACGGTATGGATGGTCAAGATGCAAACGTTCGAATATTGGCTGCGCGAACTGGACTAACAGAGTCTTGCGGAAGGATGAAAAAGCTTCAATCAACATGTCTTTCGATTTGACAGGATGCGGAAGTCATCATTTCGCGGTTGCCGTCTAACCTCGCCCTGCCGTTGTTTCCAGAAACAGAAGCCGCGGCACAGTATGGCCGCAAGTCTACCAAGCGATACCATAAAACTCGGTCAATCCATTTATTTCAACGCTACTCACAAATGCCATTCATGATAAATCCTTGTTGGCCATATTATACAGCAGCTCCATTTGCAGCCCTCCTAGCACCCGGCGGCTTCGTCGGCAGCGAGAACCACAGCCCCAAACAAACACAAAGCATCACCAACACCATCGGCTGCAGAACCCCAATGCCCTGCGATTTCGCGATAGCACCCGTGATGAACGGAAACGTGCAGCCGCCCGCACTGCCCAGCGCACACGCGAATCCCACCGCTGCGACGTGCAGATGTTTCGGGAGGATCTTGGTCTGCGCGATAACAGCTTCAGGGAATAACGGACCGAGGAAGAAGCCCAGGCACGTGATTGCGATGGCAGACGCGACGAAGTTGTCGACTGTGTAAAAAATGAGCTGTGCGGCGACGCAGCCGATTAGGTATACCGTTACGGCAGTCTTTTGCTTCTTGAGGTATGGTGTGAGGAAGCCGAGAACCACCCGTCCGCCGGTTATACCGGCCCAGTAGGCGAAGTTGGCGATTCCAGCGGCGAATGGGGCTGTGTGGCGGAGGTCGACGAGAAAGGTGAGGAGCCAGCCCCCGACCGTGACTTCGCTGCCGACGTAGACGAACAGATAGGCGCTGATGATCCATGTGGATGGCAGTGCTAGAGCCTGGACTGTGGGACTCTTTTGCTGCTGCGATTGGAGTTGTTCATCGTCTGCGGGAGCAGTTTCCACAGTATGGCCTATTCCCCTGGCGTTCCAGAATGCCACGACAGAAGTCACAAACTCGACGGCTCCTGCCAGCGCCATGATATAGTAAAACTCATACCACTGCCATCCGCTTTTGGTGAATAGCGTAGTCGCAATCAACGGCGCCAAGGCCGCGCCCAAGCCATAAAACGCGTGCAAAAGACCCATCACCATGCTGCTGTCAGCCATTGCGCCGATCCAGGCATTCCACGAGGCATCAATGATGCCATTTCCGAGACCGGCCAGGATGAAGATGGCGATCAAGATGGGATACGGGGGATGGCGGGTAACGGCGAGATAGGCGATAATGTGCATACCGCATCCTAGAATGGCGACCCCGCGCTGTCCGAATCGGACGTGTATCGAGTGGTTGATTAGTGCCGCTGTGGCGTAGCCGATGAAGGAGGAGAGGAAGACCACGGATACGGCGGCGTAGTCGGCATCGTAGTATTTTTGGAGCTATTGTGTCAGTGTGAATTGATAATTATGCGATCCATTCAACGTACATAAGGAATCAAAGCCTGCGACGAATTAGCCAAGCTCACAAACCATGGGGGGTTGATACATACACCATACGAACCATCATTGGCACCCACGACTATGAAACTGTAATAAGTGGCCAAAACCCTCCAGGCATTGATACGAGGCTCATTCCATCTCTCCGCCTGGTGCTCCGGCTCTTCCTGAGTCTCTTGGTCAATCTGGCGGTCTGTCGCGATTCCATAGTCAGCTCTGCCCGCATCACTCGGCAGCAGAGGTTTTGTCTGCTCTGCTGTGTGGTTATCTGGCGCCATTGCCTTCAACTACCCAAGTGTCCTAAATGAGTGCAGAGAGTTGTGAAAAGAATAAGAGAAGGAATTGAGGTCAATCAGTCAATTCACATGACATAACTCAATCCACACAACCCCGCCATAATCTCAGACCCCTCTTGGCCGGCTGAACTTCGGCTCATACTACCGTAACAGGAGGTCCAGCAGAGGCGATCCTCTTGAACTGCAGTATATCGGTACATGACCAATCAGTGCGGGGTTCACGCGGATCTGATATCGATCCCCGCGGGCGAACAGCGGTCAGAGTTGCTCATGAGTGAGTCGGAAGCAAAGAAGGGCAAAAGGATAAGGAAATGAAAGAAGAAGGAAACGCTGTGGAGAAGGGAGAGTGTGCACTGAGGGAAATTAAGAGATAAAAAAAAAAAAAAAAAACACTCTTTGTATTGACAAGAGAGGGATTCGAACCCTCGCACTTTCGTACTGCGGCCTAAACACAGCGCCTTAGACCACTCGGCCATCTTGCCTTAGGGTGTTTACGTATAGACAAATTGCTAAATTATAAGGCAAAATGAGCCGTCGTAAAATCCTAACAATAAGCATTTATTCAAGCCCATTTCCGGTAACAGCGCTGGGTTCTTTGTATCGATCAGCCGCTCATCGTCGGATCTCTTTGATCTTCCGAGTCCGAGAACCAAAGAACCTCTGTTCTTCTTTGACAGTTTCCGCCATGCTTTTCTCTGGTTACATCTGGTTGAAATTGTCACGGTGTACCACGTTGGCCAGGGTTCAACAAAGGGCCGGCATAGAGCTCGTATTGGGTTGATTCCACATTTTGGTCGATCCCTCGTGGCACATTGTCTGTCGCTCGATTCCGTTCGTTCTCGTGGCTGTGAGGTGATATGTTGATATAAGCACATCGTAGAGCGAGGTCATGGTGAGAGTTATCTTGCGGTTTCGAGCCTGTTCAAATAAACATGTCAGTATCTAATGCTGCGCTGGAAAAGATACTTAATATATAATCCAATCATCATCACTCAGATGTTCTAACTCTGTCGTCGCCAAGAAGATTTCTGAAAGACAAAGCGCATCTATACTATTGACCACCATAACAGGATGGAGCTCCCCATAGGGCTTATTCTTTCCGAAGCCTATCTCAATAGTGAATGAATCATGCTTCAAACACTCTGGAGATTGCCACAGGCAGTGAATAGATTGGATGTACAGACAGTGAATTGAATCAGATAATTCCCTTTATAGCAATGCAGCTAAGTGAGAAGACACTAACTTGTATGTCCTGTTGGTACCTCATTCTGTGATATGAAAACCCTCACTTCTCTGCTTCTCTTCTCCTTCTTATCACTGAGAACACCTCCATCTTCCAAACTATTCTTGTGACTCCAGCTCACCAACTGCCGTCACAATGAAGCTCCTCTCTCTTTCCATCTTCGTCACCATGGTGACTTCTGCTGCTCTCCCAGTCCTCAACATTGCTATCGACGGTAAGCCCTCAGCCCCAGCCCCAGCCCCAGCCTCCTCGAATCCTTCAATACTAGCCCAGTCACTTACTACAGAAGCCGCCCTTCCCGACTGTCTCCCCGGCGTCTTAAACGAAAACGAACACGAACGCGTGAACCGTGCCTGCGCCCGCCGCATTGAATGTGGCGCTGGCGTGTGCTGGGATGGCCACTGCTACTACGACAACCGCGTCGAGTGCTACACCGACCGCACCTGCGACATCGGAACCTGCTGCCACAGCTATTGCTACGTCGACGAAGAAGACGTCCCCTGGGACGACGAGGACAAGCCCAACGACAACGGTGACAGCAACAGCGACAACGACAACGACAACGGTGACATCGCGAAGCGCGACGGTTTCTGGGGCATTGGCGACGGCGACTGCAACTTCGGCCAGCGTTGCGGTGGGGGTGGTCGCTGCGTCTGGTCTAAACTACCGGGAATGGCGAAGCGTGACGACGTGCCTACATTTTGCAACATCCCCGGTAAATGTACCTCCTTCGGTCCTATCCCGCCGCCGGAGAAGCGCGATATCCAGGACACCAACAAGGATGTCAACTGCCACAACGATGAGCAGTGTTCGCCTGGAGTCTGCCAGGATGGCATCTGTTTTCTCGAATAGATTGGGCCTCTATGTCTCATGTGAGTAGTATCTTGATGCTTCTTTCTTGCTCTGCTAACGGTGCCTCAGTTAGGTGGTAATTAACTTCATGGGACGGTGCATAATACAGCCTTGGTAGATTTTACGATTGGGAATTGGGATTTAATTGGATTGGCTTGTATCTACGGATTGGTTATCAATACAGATTGGATAATTTCTTAATCATTCCTCGTAGTTTTGTACTGTAAAATCAAAAGCCTTTTTTTCAGTATGAATATCCTGGCGCCCTTCTTTAAAATTCCTCTGTGCGTATTTAACAGAGCCCTTACTCATGCTCTAATAAACCAACCGACGCAAGAAGCAAAATGCGGGAGCAAACAAACATCCACATGGACGAACAACTAACCAGTTACTGGATTCGCCGTCATTCTTCAGTGACTGATCGGTGATAACTGACATTCGAAGATCGGCATTTGTCATGCCTCGTGAAGTTGATACTGAGGGAGTCTAGGTTCGAGGCGCTGGATGACGTTTCGTTAGAAGAGTTGCAGAGTGTGACGATGCCTGGGTTTCGTTTGAGGTTAGGCTGGAGCGGTAGAACATGTTTGATGGCAGGATGGTCGTTTATGACACTGGATTTCAGGATAGAGTATTGTGAATATCTTTGGTCAATTGTAGAGTGTATAATTAGCCCGAACTGCTCCGGGGTGTCGACCGACACCGGGGTCCTCACATCGACTCCACATTTATACAACCTCTATACCTGACCTTTTCTATATAAACTAAGCGCTTCACTCTCTTATGCGCTTCGAAATGCATTTCTATAAATTGTAAGATGAAATGAATCGCCGACTCGGGCTCTCGGGCTTCACACCCCGCCCAATCGGCGACCCCACATTACCACACATATAAACTCCACCTCACCTCTCCCTCCCTACAACTTCACCACCCAAAACAAACAAACCACTCCTACAATCAAAATGTGCAAGAAAGCCACCTGCTCCAACTGCAGTACGTCCCTCACCATATTCATTTCATTCCTGGATACCAGAATATGCTAACTCGACAGACAAAACCACCTGGTGGGGTTGCGGAAACCACATCCCCAGCGTCATGGACGCGGTCTCGCAGGACGAGCGGTGCACGTGTACGCCGCAGGTTGAGCGGGAGGGGAAGGCGTATCCGCCTAAGGCGGAAAATCCGTGACTGGCCGGTTGTGTGATTCTGTGACGAGGTTACGGAGGGGGGTCCAATGAAAGTTATCCGGAAGGTATTGAAGGGGGTTGCTTGGTTTACGTGTACTATGGGCCAGTTTATTTCGAATGGTTGTATTAAATGAAGCCAAGGTCATTCATTATCTATCTCAATCATTCATCGCAGGCTAGAATTGGCACGCTAGACGATAGCAGACAAACTCCGATTCTGCACCAATCGTGCGATCACCAGGAGAATAGCTCCGACCAGGAGACTCACGCCAGAGTATATCGAAAGCGCCAGGTATCCGTATTTCCCAGCCAGCTGGCCGCTGATCGGAATTCCAGCCATTGCCCTGGATAGTTAGTAACAAACCAGGAACGATGGACGGAGAAGAAAACACACGATAAAGAAGTAGAGCCCATAACAGCCCCGATTGCCAATCCAAGGGTCTGAGATGTAGCAACCTGGGCTGCGCAGGCTTGTTGCAGGGACAAAATACCCTAAACAAATTAGTATAGAGCCGCCAAGTACTGAATGAAGGAATACTAACCCCAGACGCAAAGCCATAAGCAGCAGACCAAACCACCAATCCCGCCACAGAAGTCGCCTTCGTCCAACACAGCGCGATAATTCCCGCGAAGCCAGTAGCAACGATACAGCAATTGAACTTCCCATATTTATCCGCGACGATACCGGGGAGGATACGGCCGAAGAACGATGCCCCGTTGACGATCGAAACGGTGTAGAAGGACAGATCGTCTGAGAATCCCATCTTTATACCGTAGGACGTGGTGTAGAAAAACGGCGAAAACATTCCGAAATAGATGATGAAGAAGGACAGGCAGGTTAATTGCATCTTGGGCTGTTTTAGGATGGAGAAGTCAGTCTTGGGAGGGGATTTGGGTTCCTTAGAGGTCGATGCTGGTTGATCTTCGTTGGTAGGTTGCGTTGATTGTGGCGTGGGTGCGGGACGACAGCAGATACAAGAGATCAGGAGAAGAGGGAGCATGATGAATCCCGAAATTCGCATGGTCCATGGAAAGCCGAGGTTGGGCTTCTGTAGCAACTCTCTAATCACGATGGGCCATATGACGCCTCCTAGAGAAGAACCAGCGATGACGATTCCCATGGCAGCGGCGCGTTTGACTTTGATATGCTGTCCGACAAGGGCAAGCATGGGAGTGACTAGGAGAGCCATTGAGACTCCCAGAAGAATTCCCTGCGCGAGGATAAATTGCCACAGCTCTTTGCATAGCGAGGCCATCATCATGGCGAAGACCGTTCCAATGGAACCCATGTACAGCATCAACTGTGCTAGTTAGCATCTCTCTCCCCCCCATATGTCAATCGATGAGACTTACCCCCGGACCAAAGAAATCAAGCAAAGGACCGGATATGACCGAAACGGAGAAAATGAAGAAGATGCTAACGGCTCCGATCCATGCGATGGTTGTTTCTGTTTCGTCGGCGAGTTGGTACTGCGTATAGTATGATTCGAATACGCCAAAGGAGTTCAAGAAGCCGACTGTACAGAAGAGTCCGGTCAAGGCGCCAAGGATTGTTAGGTTTGCTCTGAGACTATCACCGTGTCAGCTATAAGGATATATTGTTGAACGTGCGGAACGTACGTGTATTCGCTTGGAGGCTGAGGTTGGGCCTCGATCTGAGTATTGCTTTCGTGGCCCATGGTGTCCAGTCCGGTGTAATTTGTCTGCCGTGCAAGATTCTCGGTGATTTTCTGGTGTCAGACACCGGATGAGCAGTAGCTTTTATAGACATGACGACGGGTAATAGGAGAGTAAACATGTACGAATATGACTCCCCGGAGTGTCCGCAGAACGAATGAAGCAAGCAATCGGAAGCAAAATGAACACTGATGATGATTTCCTTTTAGGGTCATCGTAGTGATACTTCTCGGAGAGTCCGCGGAGGCTCCGAGACGCTGAGGTCAACATCATTCGACCTTTTCGCACACATATCCGCCGGGAAGAATTATCTAACCAGATCCCTGTGCTTCTTTCGCTTCTTCCCTTGTTCGATAATTGTTCACACTTGCTAGTATTTCGTTCAAAGACGAACCTTTGCCTCCAGAACACGTGATTCTCCGGTTTCAAGCCTCAGGCAACAAATTCACCATCCTCGTCAACCTCATCTCCTCCAATGAAGCGCAAAGCATCTGAACAGGAGGAAACGCCTCCAAAACGCGCCCCCAGACAGGATCCTGTCTCCTGTGAATTATGCAGAGGAAAGAAACTCAAGTGCAACCGCCAACAGCCATGCAGCAGCTGCGCGACGCGACGGTTGCCCTGCAGCTACGGGGCATCGGTATCCTCGTCGAATACAAGTCAGACTCAGCGAGCTGGTAGTACAGTACCTACAAAGATAGTACAAAATGAGAACTGGGTGCCAGATTCGAATGCTGCCTTCGCTCATCCGGATGGTCAGATATCGCGCGACAGGAACGAATCTGTGATGACGGCGGACTGGCTCGAGAAGATTGTCTTGGGGGATCGAGTTCAGACGGGCATGCGAGCGACCCAACGCGGACTGAATGAACCTTCAAAGGTCGATGTTATGAGTCCTGGGCAGGGAGTTGCGGGGAATCCTCTGTCGACATACTGGACGGCTTCTTCTGAGAACCCCGCGACGGTTCAGCTGCTTTCGCTCCTACCGCAGAAGACGGAAACAATGGCTCTTTTCCAGTACTATGACAACTATCTCGACTATTTGTACCATATCATCCTACCCGACCGGGTGGAGGGACAAATCAACGCCATCTACCAAGCCATCGAAAACCAGGAACCGCTCAATCTAGGCCATCTGGCGCTTTTGTTCAGCATCATCGCAAGCTCTCTCTTCCTGCAATTATCTATTGAGTCATCTGTTCATGCAGAGGCGTGTAGTCGGGAATATACGTTCTTGACAGGTGCTGCTTTGATTCAGAGTAACTACTCTGCATATCCGACAATCGAGGGACTACAGGCGACGTTAATAGTGGCGCATAACTTATCCAACACAAACTGCCATCCATCCGTTCGTGCGCTTTTTTTGCATGGCGCGATTGTTAGTCAAGCGAAGAGCCTCATGCTACATTGTATCGACTCTCCTCAGTTCGAAAGAAAGGCCAATGGCACTGATATGATAGAAATCGAGCTCAAACGACGTCTTTGGTGGGATTTGGCGTCTTATGACTGGTAAGTTCCCATCCAATATCTCAAGGCGGCGGCTAACTTCAGTCGTAGGCTATTGGGCTTCCTCAGCGGTCCGCAGGAAAACACATATCTTATCCATCCGGACCACATGAACGTCCAGAAGCTGGCAAATATAGATGACATAATACCAGACAGCAAAGAAAACTATTCGTTGCCAACTTCAACGCCGACGAAAATGTCCTATTCTCTCGAGCGGCTCAAGATTGCAGAAGTGTGTCGAGAAATTGTTGACGCAACTGCCTACGAACACCTGCGAGGAAGAGAAGTAAGCTATGATAAGGTCCTCGAGCTGGACCGTAAGCTTCAGCAAGCCTATGACTTCCCGGCCTTCTTCCGCCTTGACCCTGTTTCCCGACAGCAATATGCACCTCTCTATCAAGACCGACCATCGATCGCTTGGCAGAGATGTCTTCTACATCAAGCGTATCATTCACGTTTGTGTCGACTACATCGTCAATATCTGATTCGGGGAGCTCGACATCCGACATATTCCTATTCCCATGTGGTCTGTCTTCAATCAGCGCGCAAGGTGTTGGAAATGAAGAGAATCATGGATGAAGATGGGCCGACGTTTATGCCGCCTAGTTCAGTGGTATGGTCAGTTATGCATCATGTATTCATGGCTGCTGTTGTCCTGTTGATGGACGTCTGCTTCAACTGGGATGATATACTTGCGGAAAAGAGAAAAGAGGAAGTGCTGGATGCGTGTCGCATGTTGAGTAAAGCACAGCAATCCTCATCGACTGTTCGCGAGGGAATCAATGCGATGATGGAGGTTTTGCAGAAGCATTGGAAAGTGTCTAATGGCAAGCAGTCCGCGGTAGCATCGTCTCCTGTCATCAACCCGATGGAGCTGGGTAATCCGGCTCGTGATTCTGCCCCGACCGCCGAGCCAGAAACTGCTAATCTCAAGCAATCCCGGGCGGACCTTCCAAGCAGTGCTATAGACGATACCGGGGATACCCTTGAGGATGTTTGGACAGAGATGCTAGACAACAGCGGGAATCTGTCTTCCGACACACCGGACTGGACGGGGTTGCTGGCTGAGTTAACAACTGCTACTATGCCTTATTGATCCTTCGGGAAAGTTTAGGAACCAGGAACCAAGTTCCGTGACGGCTGTCAACTATGGTTCATAGTTGACAACCTATGATGCCATTATTATGTCTTACCCCAACTACAATAATCTATAATCCATGCGACAACCTACTTGCACCAAAGAGTGAAAGCATGATTCAAATTGCGAGCTGCTCAACAACATGTCAGGCATGCAACGACCAAACAATCTCCCCTACATCCGCCGCTACATAACCACCCACAGCAAAGACGGCGAAGCCATCTTCCTCCCCCACACCCAAGTCCCCGACTACATTCCCTCCAAACCCGCCGGCGAAGATGGCGAAATCGCCCTCGTCTATACCACATCAACCACACCTGTCGATCTCACCGATGAGGGCGATGTTGCTGACTACGATGACTTTCTCCATACACCACCCGGCCTGACCACTTCGCAAGGTACGGTGATGCGAACGATTGACTTTCGTCCTGGGAAGATTAGTCCGATGCACAGGACTGTAAGCTTGGACTATGGGATTGTGCTTGAGGGCGAGGTCGAACTCATTCTGGACTCTGGGCAGAGTCGGGTACTGAGACGGGGTGATGTTAGTGTGCAGCGTGGGACGGCGCATTCGTATAAGAACCGGAGTGATACGGAGTGGTGTCGGATGTTGTTTGTGTTTTTGCCGATTAACCAATTGATTATCAAAGGGAAAGAGTTGGGGATGGAAGTATACGATGAGCAGTATCAGGACGGTGGGCAGGATAAATGAATATAAACGACTATCGATAAACAATGCGATCTATGTAAGTAAGTGAAAAACGCGACTACTACAAAGCTTCAGGATGCTGTCCATACGGCCAGAGCGCCTTCGCATCAAGACCAACATTACCCCCCATCCAGTCAACCCTCCTCTTAGCATCCCCCTTATACCGTCCCAGAATCATCCCGGTCACGCGATGAAACTCCCGCCCAATATCCATATCCAAATCCTCCAAGAGCCTAATACACAGCGGCGGGACATAGACGTACCTGTTCACGCAGTTCTGAATAACCTGGTGGCCGTCCATCCGGTGCTCATACAGATCGTGAACCATCTTGCGGATGATCCGGGGCTTTACTCCAGACCTGGGCCCTCTACTAAGTAGTCCCAGGATTTCATCGAGCTTCTGGTGCACCAGATCATCGCAGTAGGCAGTGCAGACGGCTGAATGCTGGTATTCGGCATCGCGGAAGCGTTGTATCCTAGAGCGTACGGTTTGCAGGAGAGCTGCTCTTCGTCTTGTTATTCTCGCTGCTTTCGTTAGCATTCAATCTTAATAAAAAGGACAGGAAGGGAGAACTCACCACCAACATTCAACGGCACACAAGTCCCCTCCAACTCCACATTCACTCCCGTATCCAACACCAACTCCTTCGTCGCAAACCGAAACGCATCACTCATATTAAACGCCCAAGTCACGCACAACAACCACTTTGCCACATCCCTCAGCGATGCCCTCGGATTCCCAACCCTCACCGTACTAGCCCACGTATGCAACATCGTACTCACGCTCTCAAATAGCTCATACTTATCCACGACCACCGCGATATCCTTCAGCAATTCGAGCTTGATCTTCCTCCCTGGAACGGAGAAGAAGCGTCCGTGTACCGCGTTCATCACGGCAATCATTGCGGCGGGGTTATCGTCGGGGAGGGTAATGTTGACTGTGCCGTTGGCGCGGAGGATGGAGGCTTCTCTGAAGGGTCCGGTTAGTAGGGCTCGGTAGTAGGGGGAGGCGTTGATGAGGTGGTGGGAGGAGACGAGGAGTTTGGTGGGGGGGTTGGTTGTTGTGAGGGTTAGGGTTGTGTCACCGTCTGGGCAGATGTTGTGGGTGGACATTTTGCTTGTTGGATTGACTTGGTATATGGATTGTTGGTTAGGTTGAATGAATTGGGATTATATCTAGAGGTATGGTTGTCGTTGATATATGTTGCAAGGACAAAGGGCTATTGTTGAGTCCTAGTATTTGAGTCTTGGTATATATTATTGGAACAAAGCTGGCCTTATTTACTTGTTTCTCTAAGAGTCTTTGAATATTCCTCATTGTGCCCTCCATTGTAATTCCATTGTGCTCTCATTGCTACTATTCCAGGGCCAGATCTTATCTTATCTCAGATGGCGCTAGCCTCATCGGGACACTTCGGAACGTCGGAACGTCATTGGACGGTCATTTCATAGATATATTGTAGTACTTAGTATAAAGCTACCTCAGAGTAATCTTCTTATTATGCTAAGCACATAATTATCTATATTACGCCCTACCCGGTACATATCTCCCCGCGTCCATCGGACTATTCCGAATTCCGACGGACGTATTCCGCAGCGCCGACCCCGCCGCTTTAACTCACACTTTTCCCTCGACTCACTGTCTACCATCGCCCTCAATCCAATTCAATCCAAGCGAGTCAAGATGGACCCCGACCAATTCAGGACCGCTGCTCATGCAGCCATTGACGACAGTAAGCTCCCTCCTCTACCACCGTCAACCCCAACAGCAACTAACACAACGCAGTAATAAACTACTTTGAAACCCTCCCCTCCCAGCGCGTCGTCCCAACCATCGAACCCGGCTACCTCCGCCCGCAAATCCCCTCCAACCCACCCACAGACCCAGAATCATGGCCGGAAATCCAAGCCGACATCGACACAAAAATCAAGCCCGGTCTGACCCACTGGCAATCGCCCAACTTTATGGCCTTCTACCCAGCCAACGTGACATACCCGTCTATTCTGGGCGAGATGTACAGCGCGGCATTCAACGCGCCGGCATTTAACTGGTTGTGCTCGCCTGCATGCACGGAATTGGAGACGATTGTTATGGACTGGGTTGCGAAGGCGCTGTCATTGCCGGGGTGTTTTCTGAGTGATTCGGAGAATCGCGGGGGCGGGGTTATCCAGGTTTCTGCAAGTGACTCGATTGCGACAGTTATGGTTGCCGCGAGGGAGCGGAGGGTGCGGGATCTTGTGCTTGCGGAGGGGTTGAAGGAGGGGACGCAGGAGTTTGGGGAGCGGATGATGGATTTGCGGCCGCGGTTGGTTGCGTTGGGAAGTGACCAGGCGCATTCTAGTACGGCGAAGGGGGCGATTATCGCGGGGACGCGGTATCGGAGTGCCAAAGCGTGGTTGGAGGATAATATGGAGATGACGGGGGAGGGGTTGCGAAGCGTGTTGGAGCAGTGTGAGCGGGATAATCTGACACCGTATTATATCACCTTGACTATGGGTACGACGAATACCTGTGCTCTTGACCGGTTTGCGGAGATCAAGGTCGTGTTGAGCGAGAAGCCCGCTTGGCAGAGGATATGGGTGCATATCGACGCTGCGTATGCGGGGTCTGCGCTGATCGCAGAGGAATGGCAGCACATTGCGCAGGACTTCGCAGAGGGCGTCGACTCGTTTAACTTCAATATGCACAAGTGGCTACTTGTCAACTTCGACGCAAGCTGTCTTTTCGTCCGCAACCGCCAGGATCTCATCGATGCTTTGGACATCACACCAGCGTACCTGCGCAACACCTACTCGGAGACCGGGCAGGTCATCGACTACCGCAACTGGTCCATCTCGCTGGGACGACGTTTCCGCGCGTTGAAGATCTGGTTCGTCATGCGCAGCTACGGGCTTACTGGCATGAAAGCGCATGTTCGTAAGGCTATTACTTTGGGAAAGACCTTCGAAGACTTGATTCGGAGTCGCGCGGACTTGTTTGAGATTATCACTAAGCCTGCGTTTGGGTTGACTGTGTTCCGGATTAAGGCACCTGGAGCTCAGGCCAATGCGTTTGTCGTGCAACCGGATGAGGCGTCTAATACATTGACGAAGAAGGTACATGAGTTGATCAACGCCCGGGGAGAGATCTTCATCACTGCCAGTGTTGTGGCAGGTGTACAGGCGATCCGGGTTGTGAGTGCGAATGAGGCAGCCCAGGAGTCGTATATTCAGCGGGCATTTGATATCATTGTCAAGACTACGGAGGAATTGTTACAGTAAATATTGTATTTGTATATAGATAATACCATCTCTGCTCTGTTCATAGGACCCTACTGCATGACGAAACCATCGTATAGTTCGAGGAATGGTCCAATGGAGTATAGAATAGGATTGGCTGCTGGGGTTTTTCATGGCTGTGGCCGTGCATCTCATATTCGGTGACCTGTTCCATATGCAGGAGCTTTGCATGCCCTGAACTTCTGAGGACTATGGTGGATGAGCTAAGTCACAACAGAAGACATGAGGAATAACCAACTCTAAGAACAATGAAGGTGCTCAGACTTTTTAGAATTACTCACAGTGCAGTCAGAGCAAGGACAGTGTATACTGAAGTATATCCACCCACAACTGTATAGTGAACAAAGTAATTTGTATGCATTAACCAAATTGGTATATATTTGACAAGGGTATAAAGGCAGGTTATTTTCGGTAAAAATCCAGTCAAATCATGACCGCAGGCTCATAACCACAATGCACCCATCACACATAAGCACAAGCCTAGACAAACATAGCAGCCGCCGCAACAGCCGCCGCCGCCAACCCCCCAATCCCCTTCCCATTAACAACAGCTCCCGGAGCAGCACCCCCCTCAGGCGTCTGCGTAGCCTCGGGAGCAGTCAACTTGCTCACACCCGCGGTAACCGCCAAATCGCGATACGTAATATCCTCCTCCCCAAACGACGTCGTGGTAGTGGTCGTCGTGCTCGTAGAAACCCCGCGCACGCTCATCCCTATAACCATCGACATCGAGCACGACGCGCCCTGCGTCGACGAGGTGATGTCGCAGCCCTCGACGAGGGACATCTTGGCCTGCACGCCGCGGGTCTTGGTGGCGTAGACGGCGTTGAGGGATGCGGTGGAGGGGCCGTAGGTTAGGGTGAAGGGGGTTTCGAGCGGGCAGATGGATGCTGTGGCGTTGGGGGCGCAGTTTAGGGCCAGGACTGTTTCGAGGGCGTTGACTTCGACGACGCTGGCGGCGATGTCGGTTAGGGGGAGGGCGGATTCGCCGGCGTCGAAGACTTTGAGGGTTGTTGTTTGGGAGAGGGCGGTGGTGGCTAGGGCCAGGAGGGTGAGGGAGGACTTCATTTTGCTGTTCTTTTTTATTGAAAAGTAAATGTATATGGGGTTTCAATTGAGTAATTGACAATGTCTGTCTGGTTGGGAGAATGCTGAACAGAACCCCCGAGACTCAGGGCCTTTTATACACCACCAGGCAGACTCTGTAAGGCTCAGCCTAACCGTAAAAACTCTGTAGAGCCCTATTTTGGCACCGGAATACGAGCCTCAAAAAGTCAAAAAAGGCAAACGAAATTACACCGGGAAGCTTAGTATTGGTCCAAAATCAAAAGCCAAGGAGCTAAGGGTCTTGGTGGTGATCCTGCATAGCGGCCGGTGTCCGTATCCCGCACAGGCACAAGGCTCCGTATAGATTAGATTGCCCGATGAGGAAAGGTTGAGGCTCAAGAAGAGTCATTTTGTATACCCAATGGTCCCGTGACGATCGGGGATTGCCGACATTGCCCTGTTAGTACCCAGCGGGTCACGTGTCTCACCGCCCTCGCTTTCGCCCAGTAGTCATATAGTTAGCTGAGCCGATAGACCACCTATGGAATCAACTACGTTTGCCCACTAAAATGCCCGGTGAGTCACATGATCTGGCTGCCTAAGCTGATAAGGCAGCAACAGGCAGCAGGGACTAACTAACTAAGTTAGCGCCGCTAAGAATGTCAGGCAGAAATTCGCCGCCGCCAGCCACGCGCCTGTCAGGTGATATCACGTGCATGACAGGTACTTCTGTTCGTCTTTTTCTCTGTCGTGCTTCTTTGGTAGTTTTTTTTCGGTATAGCAACGATGCAAAAATAGGCTGGATAAAGCATTAGCCTGGGATACAACTAAAAATACACTGCCCTATACCCATTGAAATGGTTCGCAGTGGAGTGGCCGCGTTGGCTGGTGCGTGTCTCATGGCGGCCTCTGAATGGCTGCAGAGATAAAGACCGCTCAGCCTCATCATTTTCTCCTCTTTTGACGATTTTTCTCCTTCATTCCTGTCTGCTGCACATTTTGTGAGAGGAAAGAGATCCAGAGAAGACGAGAGCAAGAGCAGAAGAGCATCAAAATGAAATTGTCAATTCTTCTAACCCTACAGACTCTCTGTCTGCTGGCATGCGCCGACCAGCCGGCGCAAACGCCCGCCCAGGCTCTCCCTGCGCGCAGTCTCAGTCTCACCATCCCAGACCCAACACCACCACCCAGCAGCGCACCAACATGGACGACGCTCATCAAACAGAAGCGAGCGGATTCCACGGAAGATTCTGGCGACTCCACGGACGATTCCAACACTGCGACGGAGACGACTGACGCTGCGACGACCGCTGAAACGAGCGTTGAGACGACTGCGGAGAGCACATCTGAGACCAGTTCGGAGACTTCTTCAGAGACCACTTCGGCAGAGACCAGCACGACCTCTTCGGAGACGACCAGCTCCACCAGCTCGAGCAGCTCTTCCAGCAGCAGCTCTAGCACATCCAGCACTAGCACATCCGGCACATCGACAACATCCACCAGCAGCAGCACGACCAGCACTTCCACCGCAACCAGCACGACTTCCGCCGAGACTGCTGAGCGCAACCGCGTCGGCAACATCGCCGCGATCGCAGTCTTCAGCTCGCTTGGCGGAATCATCGCGATCGTCTTTATCGCGCTCGCTATTCGTAAGCGCATCATGCGCCGTCGCAGGGAGGAGAAAAAGGCATTGTTGCAGGCTGGATCGTCGGCATACTCGATGGTTCCGGTGTCAGATGAAGCGGCGGCGTCGAACGGAGAAGTCAAGTTTGATCGGTTGTCGATGATGTTCGCTGCGAACGACCCAAAACCACAGGACGCGGCTGGGGCTGGGGCGGGGGTCCAGGTCAATGCGACGCCGTTGTTGACGCCACAGCAGGCAGCTCAGCAGGGGTACCCGCAGGCATACCCTCAGTACCCACAGGGATATCCTCACCAGATATAACCTGAGTGCAAGAAAAAATGGAGGAAAATGTAAATAGAATATGTGATGTTTTATGGTTTATATGATAGCATTTTGTTTATACGCATAGTTACGACGATAATATGATAGATCTCATACATCATACCGACATTCAGTATGTCATCGTACGCGGTCAATGAGTTGTCCCCACACTCCAGACTCTTGTCATTGTATCTCTCCTCAGTTGTATGCAGAATGACGCTTTTAGCGAGAGGGAGATCGGACGATCGCAATCCTTCTCCGCACGGCTCGATCGCCGTGTGTAGTAGATACTACAAGTACGGAGTACAGAAGGGAGTATAGCATCAATATACCGCTACATTGATAAACCGCAAGTACGGAGTACATTATAGTCTACTGGTAGGAGCATCTAAACAAGAAAAGGGGGTTTTCCGGCCAGTCAGCCCTAGGTAAGCGCGCGACAGGAGGTACTTGCCCAAGTGGGAAGGTGACACGAGGGCTAGGGCCGAGTTAGCCGGCGCGTGCGCTAACCTTGTTTGGGCCCACGCAGAGTTTTATTTAACGACTGAGTCTATTCTAAAAAGTCTATACAAGAATACCTGCAGATACTTGCACCACCAAGAGATAAGCAGCTGTTCCCTTCACTCTGTTTGTACCTTAAGTACCATGTACATGGCTGTGTACTCTCACTCGCCAGCTGTGCTACAATTGCATCATCATGCATGCCAAGTGCCGATCTCAGGGACCATCAGGTGATGGGCTTAGTCATGTCCGTCCATCCCGGCCGGTGTTTGGTAGAATTGACCATGGTACTATATTCTCTGTACGAGGTAGAGAGTAAAAGAGGCGGCCGGAGTATACGGAGACTACGGACACGGATTTAACACGGAGCTGAATGAAAGAGTTTGACCGGAGGAAGATACTCGTCTTGTATACTCAGAGTATACTTAGTATACTTCTACTCGTGCAAAAAGCGGTAATGCGTTTATTTCCGTCCGAGCTCTATATCCGTAGTAGTCCCCTCTGCACTATACACAAGTACAAGTTCCCCCAATATACAATAATGTCGGCCTCGCATTCCGGCCCGACAGACCCTGCCGTCACTTCCGGCGAGTCATCGTGCCTCTTTACCTCTGCTCTTTCCCGTTCTTTACCCAAACCGGGGCAAATGAAAATCGCTGCTGTTGATCCCTATGTTGCTTATATAACCTGTTGTGTCCCTCTTTTCTCCTCTTTTCTCTGAATTTTTTCAGATCTTCCTCTTTCCCCTCTCGCACTGTATCGTGACATGCTCCTGCATTTCTCTGCTTCTCTCTAAACCTAACAATGGCCACCGCGCTTGCATCTCCCGACTCCGGCCGGAGCTCCGATAGCAGCTCGCTGGACGGCGCTGCGACCGAAAAGCAGAAGCTCGCTTTGAACGGCATCACAGCCACCACAAAAACAAAGACCAAGAGCAAAAAGTCCCAAAAGTCCAAGAAAGATGCTCAAGGAAACGACCTCTCCGAGCTAAACGATACCGCAGCTGCCCCCAAGCGCTGGAAAAGCTTCTGGACCGCCTTCCGCTACTTGGCGAATCTTAACCAGAAAGAGGTCGATGATTTCATGGCGTCCTATGTCATCTACAACCTGGACTGGTCCAACGAGCAGCAAATGGTCGAGACCCTGGGTCCCAATTACCAGGAGAAAGTTGGCGACTGTTTGAAATCGTACTATGGCGTGCTGAATCATCTCTGCGCCCTTGGTGACGTCGAGAAGATGTACATCCCGCCCTTTATGAGTCGCGAAGCCACCGTGCTCGAGAACCAGTTGCTCTACGAGGTGTCTATCGCGCGCGACCTCGAGCTGAAACCCGGCGACCGCGTGCTGGATCTAGGCTGTGGTCGCGGGCGTGTCGCAGCACACATGTCCGCCGTTTCCGGCGCACACATCACGGGCCTCAACATCGACCCGAACCAGATCGCGCAGGCGCGCGATTTCAACACGAAGCAGGGCTTCACAGAAAACAAGTTCGTCGAGCAGGACTTCAACGCCCTCCCGCTCCCCTTCGCCGACTCCTCCTTCGACGCCTTCTACCAGATCCAGGCGTTCAGCCTGTGCAAGGACCTGCGCAAGCTGTGCGCGGAGATCTTCCGCGTGCTCAAGCCCGGCGCGCGCTTCTCCATGCTCGACTGGGTGTCCTTCGACGCCTACGACCCGCAGAACCCCGAACACGACGCGCTGATGCGCCGCGTGAAACCGCTCATCGGCGCCGTCGGCACGCCCACGCCCAAACTCCTTGAGGACGCTCTCACCGATGCCGGGTTTACCGTGGTGAAATCGGATAATGCTAGTTTGGACGGGTTGCAGGCGCCGCTGATCGAGACGGTGGACACGTACTTCCGCACGATGCGCGGGGTGATTCTTGCGTTGGTTAAGGTGCGCGTGTTGCCGCCGCACTTCAAGACGCTCATTAACCGGCTTTGTCTGGACGGTGAGGCGTTTGTGGAAATGGATTATAAGCGGCTGATCACGACGAGTTATCGTATTATCGCGCAGAAGCCGCGGTAGTCTTTTACCTCCGATCACCTCTCCTTTTCCCTCCCCTCTGTCCCACGCTTCTTATCTTTTTTTTCTAATATATCCGATGTAACATATCACGACCCGCCGACGACAATACCATTACGGCGCTTGCATGGGTTGATTTTTTTTTCCATTTGTTTCTCACTTGTTTTTCTCCCCTGCTTCTTGTTTCTTGTTAGTGGCGTTGCGACCGCGGACGAGGTTACGATAGATAACTAATCCTCTCAGTACGCGTACAGAGTACATCGTACAAGTACATACTAATGTTGATATTTTACTTCTTTATTTCACCCCTACGTTACTATGCGATTTGCGATTCGGCATTGTTATGTTATGTTATAGATTGATCGAGTGTACATAGAAAAGCAATGCACTTTTTTCCGTGACTAAATGCATAATTATGTCATACTCGTGCTTTGTGTTTGTTTATGCAGATGCAGATGAACATGACTCGCCACGGCTGCGGATAAGGATTCCTCGCCTATCAAATTATCAATCTCTAGCCAGAGACCCTGATCTGATCTACAAGGTCCAAACAGGGAACAGGGAACACGGAATGGGAAATAACGGCGAAAAGCTAATGGTGACTGGTTGATGCAGACCGCTTTATGCCTGCGATTGCTTGCTCAAGAGAGATTATTTGGACTGGTAGTTTGGGGAGGATTGCTGTTAGGATGTTGTCGTTGATGCGTTGCGCGTTTGAGGAGGTTTCGAGGGTGTTGTTTGAAGATCATGTACCTGCCTTCGTTATCCCTGGACAGGAACTAGAGGGGGAGATAGGGGAGGGAGGGAAAGGAGGTACATGTTATAATCCAGGTCAAATAATCGGAATACCGTACTTAGTACGACGCCGGAGGTTCGGATTCCTGACTACGATTGTCAATCGTCTTCGTCCTGGAACGAATCGAACGATAATAGGAGAGGGGGATTATAGGATACCAAAATGACAGTATCAACACCTTCAACCCTGACGATCTCCTCTAGCGAGTTTGCGTCTCCGGCATAATATCTCGTTTTGCGCAGGACTACGTCTCTGTGGTTATCGGATGGTTTGAAAGGAGGGTAGATCTTGTCACGGTGCCAGCCCGTGATCTATGCACGTGACATCAACATGCCCATGAGACAATTGAGAAACAGGTCTGGCAAGGTCCATTGTGCGTTTAAAATAAAGTCACCTTCTCGCCGGGCATGATTCCACAAGGGACATCTCGACGAAAGGATTACACTTGTTGAATGTATCAAAAGACGGCTAATTATGTTGTATCATATCTCGCGATTCGAGTGATCGCTCTGTCCGAACCAGAAACTGGCTCTTTGGCGCTGGGTTCATTGTATATGGGTAGATGTGGGCTTCCTCGATTGTCGGAATGGTTTGCTTCATACATAACTTCATCTTTGCTCCAGGTAGGTTCATAGCGGTCGGAATGTCTCTGCTTCTTCAATTACATCAAGGCTTCGATATTTCGTTTATTGTCCTCCAAATAGGAGTATGGTGAAACATCTGCAATGCTCGAGCTTTGGGATGCTCACGTTGCTCGCTATTTTCGATTTGAATCCCGTCTGATCCTCACAAAATCTATACGTAGCAATTACACCCAATGTATTCCTCATCTTCGCCTCTTCTAATACTGAGAGAGAGGCATAGAATAGATGGCAACCCCGGTGCCAGTGTTTCTGGGTTATGTCATTAGAGACATGACTATGGCCGTGTAAGATGTGGCATGGAGAATAGCTTAGCACCATTATTGGTATCAATGCTCAAAGACATATCACAAGTCTTTCTTCTCGATAGAATCCGCTGGAGACATGTATGATGCGAATAAATCATGGGAGGTGTGATACAGACACAACCCTCTCGCTACAGGCACACCCCCTGTTGGCTACCGACACACAGTCTAGCTGTTTTTAGTAAATTGTGGGTCACATCATGTGTTGATAAGATTAGGGTAAAACAATTAGGGTATCATCATAACAAAGACATCACATCTGCCCTTCTTGGCTACCCACAGCTGCATGCCAGTGAGGTCAATATGGTAAATACTACCCATCGACAGCCACTCCAAGCACTCCTGGCTGAGTACTTGAGTGATGATGAGGATCCTGGCCCACCATATTCCCTACCTTCACCGCCAGTCGATGCCATTTATTCCAGTGAGAAAGAGGCAATGGATGCCATCAATGAGTTCACAAAGCAGCATGGCTATGCCCTAACAACCAAGAGTTCGAAGCGCCATGAAGGGGATGGCCAAATCAAAGCATGCTACCTCCATTGCAACTGCAATGGTGTGTATAAGAACAACATTGCTGATAATAAGCAAGTCCGTGAGAAAACCACCCACCATGAGAACTGCCCTTTTCGTGCAACACTCCATCGAGACAGGCAGACAGACAAATGGTCATTTGAGATTAAGGATCCAGGCCATAACCACAGCCCAGCACCTGTTCATACACACCCAACACTGCGTCGAGCAGAGGTCAAAAAATGTGCCACAACATTTGAAAATCAGCTTGCTGCTGGCATCACTCCACATCAGATTCTTGACACTGCCAAGTGTGAAAATAGGAGTAACATCATCCCATGGGACATCTACAATTTTCACCAGGACCTCCATCACAAGTTCCTTGATGGATGAACACCCATCCAGGCTCTCCTGACTGCACTCCCAAAAGAAGGTAAATGGCTATTCAGCCATATGAAGGATATTGATGATCATGTTGTTGGGTTGTTCTGTACACATCAAAGTTGCCTTGAGCTCTTGCAAAGCAACCCATACTTGTTGATCATGGACTGTACATACAAGACAAACAAGTACCGGATGCCCATGCTGGATATCAACGGTGTCACTGCAACTGGATCAACCTTCTTTGCAGCTGTTGCATTCATCCATAATGAGCAGCAACCATCATATGACTTTGCTTTGACATCTCTGCGCAGGGTCTATGAACAGCTTGGCCTCGAACCACCTTGCACCATTCTGACTGACAAAGTGAAGGCTCTCATAAATGCCTGCAAGGGTGTCTTCCCAAATGCCTACACCATGATTTGTCTCTGGCATGTAAACAAGAACATCCTGTCAAAAGCCCACCCCCTTATCCGCAAAGAGCTCCTTGATAGCATGGAAACTCTGCCTGATCGACATGACAAGGAGGCCAATGCTGCATTGGATAGTCAAGCAGATGAGCGCTGGAAGAGAATGCTTGAGATGTGGTGGAAGGTGGTTAGAGCGCCTTCCTATCCAGAGTCAGAGCATGCATGGAAGGAGTTCCATGATCAATATGATGATGAGATCTTTGGCCCTTTAGTTGCATACATTGAAAAAGAGTAGCTGAATGATGACACAAGGAAGCAAATTCTGTACTGTTTTACTGACAAAGCTTTTCATCTGGACATGCGTACAACTTCCTGTGGTGAAGCATCCCACTTACACCTCAAGAAGGACCTTGGTACTTCAGTGGCTGATCATCTTTATATTATTCAATCATTTGAGCGAACTATTACACATCAGCATGAGTTGTGCAAGAAAGCATTGGAGAATGAATGGGTTACAAAGTCCACTAGATTGCTCCGCTTCTCCCTATATGGCGATTTGCATACCCGGATATCACAGTATGCTGTGTGAAAAGTTGCAGCGATTTATGATGCTTATCTGCCCAGACAGCAGAACGCTGATAATGACAAGCTCCATAACCAGAAAAAGGTGATCTCTGAGCACTGTACTGGTTTGACCCTGCGTACACAGGGTATCCCATGTATTCATGTGATTAAAAGACACGTTGATCAACAGCGTTCATTGAAAATTGAGGATTTCCACCAGCAATGGCACCTTTACACCCCAGAAACCAACCAAATCCCTGTGAAATGATCCTTGAACCACGTGTTGTTGACTCTGTTCGAGGCAGGCCTTCAGGCGTATCAAATCAGCCAACCCCAACATCAACACCAGCATCGACCAACCCAATCACAGGCACCGAACGAGAACCATCAGAACTTGAGCGAGTATTGGCCTGTGAGCAGCCAAGACGTGGCCATAGACAACCACAGAAGGATGCAGTGGCACCTGAGCCATCTCAGGCAGCTCCAGAATCATCTTGGGCAGACTCTCCAGAATCTGTGCTTGTACTGGAATCACCTCCTATGTCGCCAGTGCCAGGAAGTGCCATGCTGGATGGTGTACGCAGCTCATCACCTGACATATTGGCTGCTGCGCCGGTTAGAACCTCGCAGAGTGGTCGGAGAATTAGATATGTTGGCAGGGGTGATGATAACTACCAGTATTATTGATTCAAGGCGTATTCAGGAAGGGGGTAATGATGGCTTTTAGCTCTTTAGATGTTAGTGTACATAGTCGATTATGATAGTAATGATAAATCTCATCTTCAAATATGCTACGTGTTAGTACCCAGCGGGTCACGTGCCTCACCGCCCTCGCTTTCTGCCCGGTAGTTATATAGTTTAGCTGAGCCGATAGACCACCCATCCAATCAACTACGTTCTCCCACTAAAAGGTTATGAGCCCTCTTGCTCTATAGCGAGAGACCGTCCTTTTAGAGGTCTTTGTTGGTTCCTTTAGCGTTTGAATTCCTTGTTAGACTAATCAGATTGCGCCATTTGTCTGCGAGAATTCATTGCTATCGTACGCTCCGTTATCCCCTGAATTCAACCGATTTTCACCACTTCCCGAAGCGACGTTGTAAAACTCGCCAATATGCCACCAAAGAAGAATAAAATGCCGACAGTTCTCCAACAGGAGACGCCATACACTGAACGCCACCATACTGTTGATCCCAATGCTGAAACGACATCCGCTATGGATATTGACGACCAAACACAGCATACAATTGAACCTGCCAACTATCCAGTTCCCCAAACGCCCTCCGATCAAGGGGGAGACCACAATCAGCCCCAAGCTCAAGAATATGCCCATATGAATGCCAAAGAACATGCTCGACTGGCTGAAAACCAGCCAGGCCGCCAGCTACCCCGCCAGAACCAACAACAGTTCCAACAAATCCATCAACAAGCTTTTCAAAATCCCCATTCAAATCACCAACAACAGGATGATCGAGATGAGACCATTCGTGCACTCCGTGAGGAAGTTGAGGCTCTCCGCCAGGCTAGACAGCCGAAGCATATGCCTGGAGGGGACAATCAGCTCATTGAACAGCTAGCTAGGCTGTTTGAGCGATCTGACGGCCAATCAGCTATTGACCGTGAAGAGAAAAGGCTTCATCAACTTGCTAAAACTCACTGGCGAGAAACCCGACGTCTGCAAGGCCGAGAAAACTACTCTGAATGGAGGAAGAACCTCCTAATCGACGCCGATTATATAGGGGCCCGAGATGTCCTATTACACCCTGACAGAGTGTCTAAGGACACCCCTTTGCAAACAACATTCTTTGACACATCCAAACGCCTGCTCCACACACGTACTCTGGACCGTTTAACACTCGATATTCTTCATCAGGTCCAAACAAACCATACCCAAACACCAAGCGAGATTTTAGCACGCCTGGACACCATCTATGGTGTCTCACCAGCTGAAGAACGCCTGCTTCTTGTCAAGACGCTCATGAATTTGAAACCAAATGGCGATACCGTCTCGATGATGAGGCAATGGCAACGAATAACCACTGAGATAGAGCAGAAGAAGTATGATGCCTCAGAGCTGTGCCATGACATAGGCATTGTGCTATTGGGTGATTTCCAGCGCTCATTTGTTCGCACTCAGTTGGACAGCCTTTTCGCTGGCTCCAAGCGAGACCAATTTCATGAGATGGATATGGATGATATTATCAATCAAATAGAAAGCCGTACACCACCCTCTCCACATACATATAAACCGCTTTCGTACACCATTTTCCGACAGGATCCTTGGAATCCTAACCATCCTACTTCTGGCCCGACCAATCGTGGCACACACAAGGGGGGGAACTCTCAGCCAAACTCCCCAGGTCCCAATACTTCTGGTAAACGATTACCCCTTTGCTCCCATTGCAAACGAGGCTACCATTCATTGGATGATTGCTGGATGCTTCATCCAGAAAAGCGACCTCCGAAACCCGATAACCTTAATTCAACGTCAAGGAAGCCGGATGGCTTTGCCAATCTAGTCCGTTCAACCGCCAATGCAAATGATTGGGTGCTAGATACTGGAGCCACCTGGACTATCTATGACGATCAATCAGCCTTTGTCAATTACATGCCACTGACGACGACGTCAACTGTTGGATTACCAGATGGCAGCACCCATAAGGTAGAAGGAATTGGAACCATTCACCTACCCATTGGAGAGCACGTGGTAGAGTTGAAAAATGTCCGATATGTGCCTGCACTGCACACTCGCCTTCTATCATTTAACCAGCTCGAAAAACAAGGCTTTCGTATTCAGCTAACTGCTGAAAAGCCATACCGATTCCGGATAACCAGCCCCAATGGCTCCGCTTTCCTCATCTCCCGAACAGTTGAAGACGGCATGTTTGACCGTCTAGAGGCTGAGAAAGGCGTAGCATACGCGGTTAATGACGCCAAGGAAACCAATGAAAATAAATCAAAGAATTTGACGCCCAATAGGCCTCCTCCTGCCCCCATTGAATGTTGGCATCATCGCCTAGCACACATGAATCAGCATGACCTTCAATATCTGCACCGAATCGGACGAATCAATATCCAAGGAAAGAAACTCCTACCCACCTGTGATTACTGTCGTCAAGCGAAAACCACCCGAAAGATAGGAAATGGACCTACACCCCGTGCCACACAACCTGGCAGACGTCTGCATGTCGATATATTTGGTGGCGGCCTAACATTAGGCAAGCCATCTGATGATGATGCCCCTCCTGCAAATGACAAATACAAATATGCCATGATCCTTACCGATGACGCCACCCGTATGAGATGGCTATTTCCACTCCAAAGCCGTGATAATCCCAATCACACAATCAAGAACCATATCAACTGGCTTGCAAAAATAGGCTATCAAGTAGCCTACCTGCGAGGAGATGGTGAATTCTTCAGGAATTCCCAAGATTGGCCTGGCATAAAAATCGAACCATCTGCTCCATATTCACCCTGGCAAAATGGCGTGAGTGAGCGCGGAATTCGGATTCTTTTGGAGCGCACTAGAGCCGTTTTGTATGCATCAGGCCTGCCACGCCGTTTCTGGCTAGATGCCTTGATGGATACAGTGCAGAAAGCCAATTATCTGCCCACATCAACCCCTTTATTCAATGATCCAACACCAGATGGCAATATCCTAAATGAGCACATCAAGAAGTCAGCTTTTTATATTCCCGCAGAGGCTTGGGAAAACCGCCCAATGAATATAGCCTACCTTCGCCCCTTTGGTGCCAAAATATGGTACCATCGTCATGGCACTCGGAAACCAGAAGATAAAATGGATGCTCGCGGAGCATCTGGCATACTTCTAGGCCATCGAGCGAGCAATATAGCTCTGGTTTGGGACCAGGAGAAAAACACCATAATCGACGTGCCTGACGGGCATGTCGATGAGGGAAAAGTCTCGCTTACCAACCCATCATTCACTGACCCATCAATGACTCTACTCACTCCATCAACCAATCAACAAGCAACACCCCAACAACCTTATTTGAACAACACCCAGCCCCATTTAGATGACATCATGACACGCCCTGCCAAAGGATTCGCTGCGTACACAGTCGGTGCCACATCTCGAGACGTGCCGAAGACGCTAAAGCTTGCTATGAATCGAGATGATAAAGCTAAATGGCTACACGCAATGGAAAGGGAAATCGCGAAGCTAGAAAGCAAAGGGATTTTTGAGCTTGTCCGCATTAGCGATATTCCGAAAAATAAGCGCATATTCCCTGGCAAATGGGTGTATGACAGCAAGGAAGATTATGAGCCCACAGATGACCGATCTTATAAAGCCCGATGGGTGATTCTCGGCAATCTTGTTGAGAAAGATGATATGCAGTATGACTACTGCAAGTATGCCCCAGTTGTATTCGCGGCCACCACCCGCCTGCTATTTGCTTTAGCTGCAGCATATGGATGGCACCTACGGAAATTTGATATCGCTGTAGCCTTCCTGAATGGGCTGCTAATGGATGAAATCTACATGCGTCAGCCAACTGGATTTGAAAAAGGCGATGGCCTCGCCTGGAGGCTAAAGAATTCGATATATGGCCTTACCCCTGCAGCCCGCATATGGTATGACACCATGACTGCAGTGTTTCACCGTTTGGGCTTTAAGACATGCCCATATGATGCTGGGCTCTTCATTCATCAAACACGCCCACACCTTTATATTACCACCCATGTCGACGATTTTCAGCTCGTCGCTGAACGCGCTGAGGATATTGAATGGACGAAGAACGCCCTAGCCAATGAATGGGAAGTCAAAGATGTTAGCGATATGACACACTATCTTGGCATGGAAGTGAAGTCTGAAGACGGCTGTATTTACCTCAATCAGCGCGAATACATCAAGGAACTCATCAAATCATTTGGCCTTGAGAAATCTCACCCACAGCCTACTCCTCTACCGACAGGCCTGATGGTAGATGACCTACCCAACAGTACCATCATCACCCGTGAATACCAGCGTGGTACTGGGAAGCTGCAATGGCTCGCAGTGAAGACCCGACCTGACATTGCTGAAGCAGCTTGCCTATTAGCCCGTTTCAACACTGCACCAACCAAGAAATGTTGGAACGCACTTCTTCACGTCATACGTTACCTAAAGGGGACCATTGATGAAGGTCTCATCTATTACCCACGTACACAAAGAACTGTCACTGCCCAGCCGCGAGGATTTTCAGATTCCAACTGGGCAGGCCCCAACTCGGACCGGAAATCGATCGGTGGATATATCTTCCTATTTGGTGGATCGCCTATTTCCTGGCAATCGAAGCGCCAGACCTGCGTGGCGACAAGCAGCAATGAAGCTGAGTATATGGCTGGCTCCGAAGCAGCCAAGGAAGCTGTTTGGCTTCGCCGTCTTTGCTTTGAAATGGGCCTAATTGGCCATGAAGCTCCACCACTAGAGCTCTATATGGACAATGAGGGCGCTATTGCTTTGACTTCAACAGAAGGAACTAAACGCTCGAAGCACATCGACGTGCGATTTCATCATGTACGAGACCTGCAAGCTTTAGGCCTAGTCAGCGTTGAAAGCATTCGCTCCAAGGAGAATCCAGCAGATGGGCTTACCAAGATCCTCAATGCTCCAGCCCATCGCCATTTCCTTCATCTCATCAATATGGATAGACATCATCATCATCAAACAGGCAGTGCTGCGGATGAAGAAGTTGATGAGGAAAGGAAGATTTAATTGCTCAATAAATAGGCATTCGACGCCTCGGCACCTCACTTGAGCAGCCAATCGTTAAGGCCCCTATGCCTTTGCAACCTTTGCTGTTTGCTATATTTTCACTACTTTTTTGCTTCTTGATTGATCTTTTGCCTGTTTGTTCTTCTGCTTTATTGTGTATGCGTTTTGCTGTGTATTTAGAGCCTCCAATATCCGGGCACCCAGCTCGTGCGAGGGGGGGTGTTAGTACCCAGCGGGTCACGTGCCTCACCGCCCTCGCTTTCTGCCCGGTAGTTATATAGTTTAGCTGAGCCGATAGACCACCCATCCAATCAACTACGTTCTCCCACTAAAACTACGGAAATATCACATGACAAGACCCCACAATTTACTAAAAACAGCTAGACGGTGTGCCTGTAGCGAGAGGGGTGTGCCTGTATCACCTCCCTAAATCATGTGCCTACACGTGACAACCCTGCATCCCTACAAAGAATCCGGGAACCAGAATACTACACATCAATTAAAGCAATATATTTTGCCCTATATAATCGAAATATACTATGTTTTGCATCTTCTAACCGAAGATAAATCCGAGAGCAGTATCACATGACTTGGGTCTAGATTATTGATGCCTTAGGCGCCATCCGTAGCTTCTCTACGAACAGCCCCATCTTCTAGCTATCTCAAGACCCTCCGCAATGGCAACAACCCTCGTCTCTACTGCATACCCTTCGCTCTCAAGCTTTTTCAACTCCGAGAATAGCGATGCTATAGGGACGGCAAAGCACTCGATGAACTCATCCTCTTCCAACTGCACCTGTGGCTGCTGATTCTCCTGCAACGACAAGTCTACATCCACATAGACGTACTGGAAGTTATTGTTACAGAATGCCGGGGCTAAGTCCATGTCAATCAGTGTCGATTAACTAACTTGAAAACAAACAGGGTCCGAACTCACAATTGAACAGAAGATTCCCTTTACTTTCCGCAACTACACCCAGATACCCCGTTTCCTCTTTCAGCTCTCGTACAGCAGCTTGCTCCGGACTTTCCCCAACATCGATCATACCTCCGGGAAGCTCAATGGTTATCTTGTCGATGGAGGGTCGGTATTGTTTCAGCAGGAGAAGTTCCGGACCCGTGCTTTTGGGGAAGATGGTCAGCATGCTAACCCCGACGACTGATTTGACATCTGCGGGTCGCTTTTGATACTCCCCAGATTCCCAGGAGCGTTGGACACCATTGGGATCGAGATATGTTGTTTTGATTAGGCGTTTCCATTGGGCTTCTTCGGCGTTCTGTCTGCGTCAGATGGGTTTTGGTTTCGGTACGGGCAGGATTACACGTACCAGCGTGGCCCGGGAGAGGACTTTGGGCATGGGGTATTTGAAATCTGGCATATTGTGTCTATTATTTATGCAGTATTGTCTGTTCTATATGTGGTCGAGGTTGGCATGAGAAACAGGATTTTGTTCGGTCGGATGCGGGGCAGCGGGATCCGATTATTCTGCACCCGATATGCAGTTTTCTGCCCTAATACCTCACCAGATTTGAATTAGAAGAGTCAACCGGGTGCTGAAAATACTTTGGTTGATATAACTAAATATCTACATTTTGAATCTCGTCTCGTAGTGCCTTGGTGATTGCGCATTCGCATAACCTTACAAGTTCGGTGGTAAATCCGTCCAGAAATCTAAGATGGATAACGTCGCCCAGAGTGAGCCTCCGGATGGGGATTCTGCGAATTAAATCGGGGACTTCAGCAAGTATATTCATTTGGTGGTTGATTTCGGGGTCGAGCGGATTGTGAAGGATGCTTCGGAAGAGGGTCAAAATGGCAGTTATGGCATAAAAGAGGACGACCCTGAGAACAATGAGCACCAAGATGTCTTCCAGAATCATTACTGCCTTACCAAAAGCATTCTCCCTTGACCACCGGCAGTGCAGTTTGTAGATAGGACAGCGTTGACCGGCTGGCATTAATGGTAAGACTGATACTGGAGCGGATTCCATCATGTCCAGGTCCATGTTCCTGGGAAAATCTACATCGTTCACTCGCTTGGTGGATGATAGTCACACAATGATAGTACGCAAGTCGCAACATGGTTGTCTGCGTGTTCATCGCACTAACAGGCGTCTCAGGCGAAAACCACAGCGTCGGACGGAAGTCCGGATGTAAGGAGAGTCTCCACTGCTCCAGGGCCTCGTCTAGCTTTAGGATGCTTGACAAGATCTCAGTGTTTGTTTTGCGACGCGCGCTGGCGGAGTACAGCGCCTGGTATGCTTCGGACTTGATTTGTGAGAGGCGGAGGTCGAAAGGATACAGCGGAAGAGTATGGTCATCGATTGATAAGGTATCCCGTAGGATATTTGAGTCCTGAAGCTGTGCATAGCCAGTAGGAAGAGTGAGATCGCAACAGATGTCCTGTATTGAAGGTGGCTGCCCGGTCCGAAGACAAATATCTTTGTCGAATGAATAGCACAGCCAGAAGAGATCGCGCAGGTGGCACTCTGGGATGCTCTTGTCGTATGATTGAGAATTACTGGATTGTGTATGAGCACCAAAGGCGTATAATAGCCTGGTTGCAATTGACACAGAGAGTGTTGCAGCTTGTAGATCCCCTAGAAAGTACTGAAATTGAATCTGGCTTTTATTAGAATCCGTCACCCTTTTTGTGAACAACGGTGAAGAAAATAACGTACAAGCATTATCAAAGATTGCAGTCCATCGAGCGTCATCTCCTGTGTAATCTGAGCCATGTAGCTCTGAGCAGCCGAAGCATAAGAGCCACAATCCATAGCTCCGTGCATGTTATCATCAAATCCAAACTGAGTCACCACAGAGAAAAATGCATAAACACACGATCGAGCACTAGCCGAGCCAATAGCCTGCGGCATTCCGTAGGCAAGATCTAAAGTTATAGTAAAAAGCGACTTGCTGATCACTGGGAAGACAGGAATGTGGAGCGACGAGCAATACATCTCCACGTACTTCTCGACGACTAATCGGTTGGGAAGCTCCGGACTACTAGATTCAGTATAGAGTCGATTTGTGTTGGCCCATGGGAGTTCAAGTGCGCATAGCGTCTCGAGATTAAGATTCTCTCCCGTTCGGGATTCGATCCATCTCCTGCCTGCGTCGGAGAATTGATCAATCCCGTTGAAAGGGCTCGTGCCCCCTGCTCTAATTGGTGAGACGTCTAAAGAGCATTAGCTTTGTCATGGCCGTGCGAGGATAAGATATACTGACGATCATCGGCATGGGTCCGTGTCGCCTTCTCGGAGGGCTGGCTGCCTCGGCCTCTACCCTGAAAACGTGCTCCCGTATCGGCAAGTCTACTATATGTACAAGCGAGATTGTGATGCTTGCACCAATTGCACTGTGGAGACTCTGCATCGCATTGTATCTAGATCGATTAGCATCACTCAACATCCTGTGCCGTGATACACACCTTTTTCCGAAAGCATGAATCGCACGCCTTGTGCTTACGCCTCTTATACCGCGACGCTTTCGGTACTGGATTTTTGGGCATTGCCAATTCCTGGAATTTGAATGGAATTGGCCAGTAACTGCTTCTCCTTTGGTGTCTTTTTTATATCTGAGAAGAGCCAATGAGGTCAATTCCCGCTGACTAATCGGGTTTCAGCGAACTAGTTAACGTAATTCCCAAGCGAGCCGATCACCCAACGCGTTTTTCCACCCGTAGGTGAATTATGAAGCCAATTTCCAACCCAAAAATACATTTCTATATAAAAAAACTAATTTCTATTGCGATTAGGACAATGGGTCCGTTTATGTCCTAAAATATTGCAATCACTACATCGTGGGGGTGCTCGTACAGAGCGGTATTCTATCATAGGTGCCGGTTCTGTAGATGTAGTAGGCACAGCTTCTTCCTCCTGGCTCCTTTCCTGTATGAGATTTTGGCCCTCCTGGATTGAAAGGCCTTCTTCAGTAGCTATCTGCCTCCTAGATCGCTTTCATTTTTGAAGCTGTTTTTCATGTGAGGCTCGCAATTCATGAACTTCTTGATGTGCAAGAATAGCTTCATTTAAAGCCATTTCATGACCTTTGATCATTTTGTCCAACAGCATTTCTAGAACAGATGAGGGGTTTTGTGCATGCCATCTGAGCATGGTTTTAACTGTAGTTGCCTGCTTTTCTAGTTGCCAGAAGTTATAAGGTGTTTTCAGTACTGAATTGGTTGACTGACTGCTCGGTGGTGTAGGAGTCTTAAGTTGGATAGTAAAGCGCCCCAGCACCTCCTCTGGATTGAATGGAACCAAGCCAGTAGCTCTGAATCCACTCTTGATATTATCTGAAGTAAATGCTTGCTTCCGAGCTTCTGGATATGCCTCAAGGAAGTCAAGTTTATCCATATGGTTGAAGCCCTGCCGCATCTGATTTTGAACCAAGCATCCATATGCTGTCTTTAAGGGTGAAAAGCAGCTCACATCAAGAGGCTGGCAATAATTTGATAAATGAGGTGGCATACAGATAGGAATGATATCATTCTCACTGCATATTTTGTCGAATTCTGGAGTAAGATGGCTACCATGGCCATCTAGAATTAAGAGGCGGTATTTTCCAGTCATACAGCTAGTAGTCTCAGGAATGAAGACCTTTTGAAGCCAGTGGAGTCCAATTTGGTCTGATGTCCATCCATTAGGACTAACTTCGATCCTCCAGTTGTGTGGTAGCTTTGAATCTTGATACCAGCCCTCAATATGGACTGATCCTTTGAAGATGATGCATGGTGGCAAGACCCATCCCATAGAATTGACACACTCAATAGATGTAACCCATTCCCGGTTCCCAGGCTGTATAACCTGACGCCAGCCATACATATCAGCTCTAGTCACTACTTTTGCAGTAGCAATTAGGCCCATTGCATAGCCAGTCTCATCAAAATTGTAGATGTCTTCATATGCAATTCCATGCTGCATCATAGTGATTTGTACAAGGTCAAACCACTGTTTGATGATCTTTGGATCTTCACATTTTGCACGCTGGTAGTTATATCGTCGAGAATAACTGGTCTTAAGCTCATCATGGCGTTTGATGAAGTTGGATACCCAATTCTTGCCAATGCCTTGGTTGTTGGTAGATCCCCGCCCTGCAAGGAGGATATTGGCCATATCTTGAACATGAGACGGTCGGGGAGCTGCTCCACATCGGTCCATAGAGAGAATCCAATGTAGAAGTGATTCCTCCTCATTTTCAGTCAATTTATGATTGTTGGCGCGTCTCTCAGATCGATTTGATCTGCCTCGTAGGCGGTTTTGGAGGGTGGTATAGGGAACTCGAAAATCATCCGCAGCTTTCCGTATAGATTGAATTTGTGACTTTTCTAAAGCGGAAATGGCTAATAAGATCCTCCCTTCCTGCTCAACTAAATTTCTTGAATTTTTATGCAACTTTGGAGGCATGGTGGGTGGTTGAACTGCTTCAGTATTTCAAACGCGAGAGAGACGCGTTGGGTGATCGGCTCGCTTGGGTGATCGGCTCGCTTGGGAATTACGTTAGTTAGTTATATTTAAACGTCATTGTATGAAAAAAAGAGAAAAATCTTCGTTTCTACTAAACTACCATTCTATGAACATGAACACTCGACATGAATTAAGTCCTCTTCACCGGGAATTTATTCTCGCGGATGAAATCAGCCCAATTCCGGAGCGTCAAGCCCGGGATCTATTCACCTATTAGCCGACCATACCATATGGCATCAGATATATATATGATGGACAATCCACATACCTCTTTGGCTTGAACAAACTCCTCCCGCGCATAGATGTTCCCAAATTCTTCGAAGATCAGCAATTGCTCCGTAAAGTCCACTGCCATCTCCGCAGACATGCCATCCCGAGATTCGAGAATCTGCTGGAACTCGTCGGCGCTGATCTTGCGGTATTGTGTTGGGATGTTATATCCTAAAAGAGAGTCAGCCGTGTTTCAGACCGGGGTCTCGTCGCGACATACTCTCACCTAGTGCATTCAGCTTTTCCGCCTCCGAGAGAGCTTGGGAATAAAATGCGATTGTCTTGGTAAAGTACTCCGAGCCAGCCTCGAGGATAATCCGCACGAGTTTACCAGTGTCAGCGATAGCAACATTAGGCATCACCGTGTCCGGACTATGGAGGAATGATAGGGTATATATTCCATTCGCATCCGGCACAGGTAGGTACCTCTCCGGAGACGTGATGCAATTTTCAAAATAATTCGGAAAGAGGATGGTCGTGGTCTTCGCCCACAAGTCCGGCTTCTCGCGCTGGATATACTCAGTCACCAGACTCTTACTCTTCCAGTGGTTAACCTTCAGGAATCGGCCACCAGAAAGCTTCTCCGGGTCCGGTAGCGCACTCCAGACAAAATGCTTGAGAGTCGGGATGCGGGCCGCAGCGTCTGCGATGGATTTGCCCTGTGCGATCTCCGCAGAAGCGGATTGCTTCTGCCAGAAGTCGGTCAAGGCGTAGATAGCGTGTGCACCGGAGAAGGCGGTTGCGAGAGCATCAGCGCCGACGTCGAGATCAGCGCGTCGGACCTCAGCACCGCGCGCAGCGAGAGATTGAGCTGCGGGTTTTGTGGGCTCGCGAGTGAGGGCCCGGACTTTGTAGGTGCCGGGGCGTTGAAGGAGCTCTGATACTACGGAGCCGCCCTGTAAAAAGATGTTAGAGTCTACTCTTTATAGAAGGATGGGTTGGATGAAACCTGTAGGCCGGTAGCACCGATGACAACAACTGTTCGAGGGGCCATATTCGCTGGTTTTGAAGACTTGAGAGACTTTTTTATTCTGGCCTGATGCGATGAACTATCTGGTTCAAGCAGGGCGATGTGGCCTATTTATGTCCGCAGCTCGTGATACAGGCAATTCGGAGTTCTTCAAAAGCCTTGGATCTGGACCTATTTCTTGACAGAGATGGTCTCTCTTTTGGTTCCTAATTCTGGTTTGTACCTTGTAGATCATCTCAGCTCCGCTGAATAATCGGACTATGGTGGTTGATCTCCATAGATCCAGCTGATCAAGATCGGACTCGCTACATATCAGTTCCGAAGTCCGAGGTCTACTAAATCCAGTGCAGTCCAGATTATGATGGTGTCCGATTAGCCTTTTCATCCGATTGGACCTTCTCTCGATAGAATGGCTATCGCCCGCTTCATCATCGGACATTTCTAAGAACATGAGCTCAAATACGTGAGACTAACGAAGCAACCATGTTATACAATGGTATATATGTGTCATTCTCCCAACTTTTAGAAATGTAGTATCCCACGCCACCATGGCCCAGACCGTCATCCTCGTCATGGGTGCAAATCGAGGTTAGCCGATCAAACAACTTCAAGCACCATTAGTCTTAATCTAACTCTACCATAGGCATTGGAAAAGGCCTCATCTCCACATACCTAGCCAGAGCGAGCACAACCGTCATCGCCACAGTCCGAAGAACATCACTCGAGAACACACAGGAACTTTGTTCTTTGCAGACGGGCCCTAGCTCACAACTGATTCTTGTCTCTCTAAGTCTCGACATCCCATCCGACATCACCGATGCAATCATCCAAGTCCAAAGTGAGCATCACATTGAGTACATCGACCTCGTCATCGCTAACGCCGGGATCTGCAACCACTGGGGACCCGTAGTGGATATGGACGACTCAGACCCGATGGCTCATTTTGAGGTGAATACCTTGGGACTGCTGAGGTTGTTCAGGGCCACAGCTCCATTATTGCTGTCTAGAAAGCAGAACAAGTTCGTCTATATATCTTCCGAACTAGCGAGTATTGCGGGAGTCGCGCAGTCGTCGTCTTTGACAGCTGCATATGGAGTCTCGAAGGCTGCGGGGAATTACTTGGTTAAAAAGATTGATGCCGAACATGCGGATCTCGTCGCGTTTCCAATTGATCCTGGGTATGTCCATCTCGTTAATAGAGGAGCCTTGCTCGCTAACAATTGCCAGCTTTGTCCAAACAGACATGGGGAATCACGGCGCGCAGTGCAATGGACTGGAACGAGCGCCGATGACTATTACCGAAAGTGTTCAAGGGATTGTCAAGCAGGTATGTCCATGCAATAGGATCTAACATAACACAGTTCTGATTTGACTTCACTTTCCAGATAGATGGGGCTACCAAGTCCACGACATCTGGTCAGTTTATCAGGTATAGCGGTGACCGGTTGCCGTGGTAGATATTTGTAAATTGAATCATAATATAACTGATCACATTTTATATTCAGCCAGTCACCCTTTAGCAACACTAAAACCAATGTGACCAAGTATTCTCTCAGCACAAATACTCTGTCTAGGCGCTAATATCCTGCACGTACCCGCGTACAGTGTGACAGAGTGAGTAATATTGAGCATATATATTTGACAAACATCCGCTGCATCAACCACAACAATCTGTCAACTCATTCTCCATTCCTGTGTTGCTCCCAACTCAGTTCACAAAGTCTCCAGGATGCTCGCCTATTTATTCACAATCTCCTACCATACTGATGAAGCCTTGCAGAAATATGCTGATAGGATCTTGTCGATGTCTTACCCCTTCTGCTCTTGTCTGTCATCATACATCATTATCTAACAGCTCTGCAGAGTCCAAGAGAGAGAAATTCGGACCACTGGGTGCCAATATTGAAGGAATTGCAGGCATTCCTCCTAGACAAAGTTCTATATATGACTGACATTCGCGGGACCATGGTTTCTTATGATTGTGTTCATTGCTGATCAGACACAGATTCAGATCGACTAGGGAACTTTCATTAAATAAGCCGAATGCTGTCAATCTGGGTGATGATATGTCAATCAATGTTATTGAGGTTTGATCGATGATGCATTATGTGGTGATGTCGAGTATATGTTTCTTCTAAGCAACGCATACTTGATCAATATATCGGAGTTATACCTCAAGAATTGAGCATCTCTACATTACTGTGTACCGCGAGGACCACAGCCAAAACATCTAGTACTCACCATCTCCACATCCCCAAACTCACCCACTCCCCAAAGCCTCTCCGGCATAGGAGGTGGTTCCTTTATCTGCCCTTGAATACGCCTAGAAGCCTCCAAAAACCTCTCCCGCACCTTCCCCCCAAGCCAGCACCTTGTCCACCAGCTTAAAGTCCCGTTTCCGGAACTCTTCATCCACAAGTACATGTTCGATATCCCCAGGGTTCGCATGTAGCACTACAGCCGCGATGGGATCACTCCATCCCAGCATATTCGGCGAGTCGCCGTTAAACACGACCAAATCAGCTTTAGCACCGACCTTGATCACACCGATATCATCGTGGCGCAGAGCGCGACCGCCTTGTCGTGTAGCCATGAGGAACGCCTCCTCGACGGGGAAGGGGTTCGTTCTTGGCAGTGTTCCTGTTTCCAAGGTGCGGTGGGGTTTAGTTAATCGAACGTTTTGCAACCAGAGTCGGGTCTGTGAGAGCATGTCGCCGGAGAAGGTCCAGTTTGTGTCGAGGCCTAGGGATGCTTGGTCGATGATTAGGTGGCCGGTGGTTTGGCCGTGTCCGAAATGGAATTCGGATTCGGGGGTGATGGAGATGAAGTGGTTATTCTCGCGGAGGGCTTTTTGGTCTGAGTCTGCGAGGAAGGGGGCGTGGGAATAGATTATGGGGAGATTAGTTGTTTGGAGGGTGCTGAGGTTGATGTCAGAGGGGGCAATTTTGCGGGCTGTCGCTATTAGTCTGTCATTCCGCGTTGTTCTGTTGAGAATTGACTTACCCGGCCAGGGACTGGGGTTTCTGCGGTCAAAGTAGATCCATTGCGGTCCAGTACCAAGAGCCTTGCGTTGCATTCCGATGAAGCCTGCCCGGAAACTCTCAGAAGCGAGGAAGATGCAGAATCCTACACGGTCACGACTCTCAGGGAGCTTCTCAGCCATAGGAGTCAGTGGGGGGATTGCCTCTGTAGATTGCCCTGCCGCTTTTGCTTCAACATGAAGGCGCTTGCGATACGCAATTTCATGTCTCTGGTGCTCAACACAAGCCAGAGCATTGCGCGGGCGATAGGAGTAGATTTCGAATTTTGGCGTCCGAAACAGATCGGATTCAGAAAGATATCCATCAATTTTGCCATAATCACTCTCCTGAAGTGGAATAGAACTGTATATCTGCATTATAAAACGTGCTTCACCTCTGGACGAGTGAAATCTTCTTCAGAGATATATTTTCCAAGAACCACGGGGTTGCCTTGATGATCGACGTATTCGCGTTGAACCCAACGCCGACCAACTAGGCCAGGAGCAGCTTTCCGGGCGTTGTTCTGTTGAGAATTGACTTACCCGGCCAGGGACCTCCCAAGTGATGCCTGAGTGATGGCTTGGACATTCAGTTTCCTGACCATATCTCGCATATAACCCAAGTGACCATCCGGATCATTACCAAACAAACCCGACAACCCATCCACCGAAAGCCCCAACTGCACTGGTGACCCCTCAGTCACTTTATCCCCGATCTTCCCCAAAGCCTCCCATTGCTGCTTTATCTCAAACCCCTCCCGATCCGCAACATCATAACACCACCATACTCTCGCACCGCTATCCACCGCGGCATTAAACCCCGGCTCAACAACATCCGCGCTCCAATTATTATGCGCATGCTCAACATACGATGTGACTTCTCCATGCAATCCCTCAAGGTATCCCTCCAATGAACTGATATACACATCATCAGGTGTAAACGCCGCCGTAGCAGGAGAGATATGGCCCAGCCATTCGAAGTACTGCGAAAGGAAGACATTGGGGCCGATGGTGCGGTATACCGTCTGCAAAGTGTGGATGTTTGTGTTGACGAAACCCGGGGTGACTATTTTGCCGTGGACGTTTATTATCTCTGCATCTTGGGGGACTGGGAAGTCGGGGTCTTCTGAGATTGCGGTGATGCGGTCATTCTCGAATAGGATTGAGGCCTTTGGGAGGACGCGGATTGATTGGGCTGTGTCGTCGAAGGTTAGGACGGTGCCGTCTTTTAGGACTTTGGTCATGGTGATGGTATATGGTGAGAAGAATCAATTGCTGAGGATGGTGCTGGCTACTCTGTAATTGGCGGTTTATGACGATCCCACGGTCGGTGTTCGGTGATGTCGGTGTCAGAGACATCGCCATTACCGGATCGAACTATACTATCGTCATAGAAAATGAAAAAAAAAAAAAAAAAAAGAATTGTTCGCATGGATTTTGAATGGAACATTATCTCATGAGCAGAGCTAACGAGACAGCAAATACATACAATACAGACGCTAGTTCAAGGTAAGAATCAATATCCGGACACGAGAAGCATCCGAATTTATATATACATCACTCCATTCTCACCAACACCAAATCGAAACCCGATCTTGAATAACACCCTGCGCATCAAAGCCATTCGCATGCGTTCTTTCAGGCTTCCAGTATGCCACACGTTTCAGACCGGGCTGGCTGAGATGCTCGATGTAATCCTCCGATAGTGCCGTGTACGGCGGTCCCATTTCCGAAGGATCTTGATGTCGAGGGAATTCGAGGCAAATCAAACGACCGGTTGGAGCGAGGAGTTGTGCTTTTCGCTGACCCCATTGTGGACGGAGGGATGGGTCCAATGCGCAGAAGAACTATATCTCAATGAGTCGGCGACCAGGGTTGGCGGGGGCCGATGGAAATTTACCGAGTGGTCATAAATCACGTCATAATCTCCCCGTCCAAGCCCTATTCCTTCTAACCATGCATCACGGAAGAAATCGCCCTGCATGAAAGTGACACTCCCGCGACCAACCTCTTCATCCCGAACCGGGTATTCACCTCGCGCCCTGCTTCTGGTCTCCTGCGCTTTGCAAGTCTGCACTGCCGAATGGCTGTATTCCAGACCATACGCATCATATCCGAAACTGGCAAGAAGAAGGACGTCCAGGCCACTGCCGCATCCGGGCACAAGAGCTTTCTTTCGATGCCATCGTCCCTGCTCGTCTAAGGTTATCGGACCCCCGAGAATGGACCGCTGCTGGAGGAGGGTGTCTTCGAGCGCTGGGTTCGGGCATCCCTTGTCCCAGTCTACATAGTCGCCGCCTCGATCCCAGAGATCTGCCCAGCCTTTGACATAGGCGTCTTTTCCGTACTGGGCGAGGAACTGGGGGACGACGGATGTGGTGGTGGTTGTCATGCTGGATTCGAAATGCTTCTTTCTGTCTTTCGCCGTGATTCAAGTTCAAGGAATTCAATTCAGAACTTCGTTGGGGCTCTTGAGGTCTTTTTTATTCGCTGACCTGAATATCTATTCTTCGTCATGCCGAATCCTCAGCTGCGGGGTTGAGACGGCGGAGGTGAACCTGCAGCATTCATGCGGGCCATGCATTTGCCCACGTCACCAGCTGTTCGGCCGTTGAGAGCTGAACTCTCATCTAGCCTATAGGAGCTGCAGCTAGTCAGAGTGCTAGATTGAATGGCTGCCTGCGCTACCCGTGAACCGAGAATAGGCGAATGCCTGCTGACATCCAAGGGAGTTGTACAAAATCCGAGGGGTTGCACTCGGATAGGAGCATCAGCAATACGAACTAATTGTTGAAGGTCATAGGTTTATCCGGGAATATTTCTAGTATCTCGAAGTGGAGACGGTTGTTTTGAATATCTGCCTCTGTGCTTGAATGCTACTTAGATAGGAACCGATCTGCACATACCGACATTCTAAACAGATTTAGCTAGTCTCATTCATCAAAAGCGAAGCCCTCGTAGGAAGCAGCCCCGCATTTTCATAAGACCGGAACGTCTCAATCCATGTCTCAAACGTATTATCCATCCTCTGCCAGCTGTACTTCCTTGCCTTGGTGACTGACGAAATCGTGCACCATGACTTTCCAGTCACCCAATTAAAGAACCCCCAAGTGCCGTAGTCAAAAGCCTCAGGCTTACCTCCATACTTCTTGACAATAGCCTCCCAGACAGGACGCTTGTCCTTGGCCCACTCGACCATGTCGATTTCGTTAGCTAGAGTGTCTGCCTGACCAGCTGCTTTTTCAAACGTAGGTTCAGGGGCTTCAAGGCCGAAATATCTAGCAGCATCTTTCCAGAGATACTTCCAGACGAAAACATCACCGTTACAGTGGTTAAAGACTTCATCCTTGCAGTGCTCCTGGGTTGCCGCATAGATGGTTAGGTCAGCCAGACTAGGCGCGTACGAGTTATCGTCAATTGAGTTCCAGAAGTACTTGTTTCCAGGAAACTGGGCGGGTTGGTTGAGTTCGCGGCAGATAAGGAAGTAGATTGCGAGGGTCAGGGCCTCAGACATGCCATTTGCATGTGGTGCAAAGCCATTGATGGCATTGAGGCGGATGATGTTGTGTGACCAGGTGTTGCAGTGCTTTTGCACTTCACGGATGTAGTCTTCTTGGTCGTAGTAGAAGTTGTAGCCTTGGTCGTCGTAGCGGGGGAACCATTCCTCGAGGGGGATGCGGACGGGGCCAAGGTGGACGCCATAGTACTATACTGTTCAGTGTTGCGCTCTATACTGACTGGGGATATGAGTCTTACCTTTCCACCTGTCTGCAACGAAACACGCTGCAACTTCGGACAAGCTGTGTCAACGGCATCCATAAAGTTTCTGAACAGCAGGATGTTCTTCTCCTTCAGGACCTTGAAGTCGTCAGTGTGCACATATGAGGTGAAGAACACATGTGTGACCTCGGTGCAGAATTTGTTCAAGATGCCCACGATCTTTTCAACGGGATGGAGGAAGTCAATGGCAACAAACTCGACTCTGTGGTCGGTCCAGGTGACTGGCAGTGGCCGTCTGGATGTCACGATGATCTTGCTCCTGCTTCGGTTAACATACAGGTATGTACTTTGAAGTGTAGAAGAAATACCACTCGGTCTTGTCCTTCTTGACCAATTGCTCAATAATAGCATGGCCACTGATGCCATTGGCACCAGTGACAAAGGCGACCTTTCCGGGTTGCAGCACCATGGTTGATGTATGTTTTGGCTCGAATGAAGTACGTATGTGTCCGATGTCAATTTGATCCTTGGGTCTCTGCGAGCCTTTATACCCAGTACCTGAGACGCTACATTTATTAGCGGCAGCTAATTTTCTCGACATTATCCGAAAATCATGTCCCAATGGAGCAGTCTTGTTGCTCCTCCATGTATTCCGGGTCGTCGATATCGGCTTGCGGGATTTGGGCGGAATTGTGGCATTTCCGTGGAGATTCCGATACACTATTTTATTTTACATCTATATAGGTTCTTTCCAAGAGAAAACTGGTACATACGACCATAGGGTGTGGAGAACAGGGCTTCCCGTCCGCTCAGCCGTACTTAAGCCACACGCCGGCCGGTTAGTAGTTGGGTGGGTGACCACCAGCGAATCCCGGCTGTTGTATGTTTTTGTTTTTTTTGCCGACCTCCCTCGCGTAGCGAGTGAGTGAGACTATATTTTTCTTTTTATACATGAATGAAAATACCCTTCTCTAGTTGGGTGCAGGTGAGCAGGGTGATGAGTGGACCGCGTCTTTTGCATCCAAGTTTCTGCAGACTTTAGGATAGTCGAGAGTTTACCGATGATTGAATGCCCTGCGGGAGCAAGTCAACCCACTTGTCTTTAATAGAATTACATTCTAATAAAGAACTTCTCTAGTGTGGAGGTACAGATCCTTGCCGCCAGTGTGATGGTGGTGGAAGCGGAGGCGGTAGCAGCAGTAGTGGTAGTGACGGTGGTGTTGCTATCCCGCCTGTTCCCACCACGGGTGGCCCGTAGCGGTAGTGGTGGTACTCCTGAGCCGCGTCCACAATCACCAGCGGATACTGAGCAATGAGCTCGCTGGAAAGGACGAAGATAAGAGAGAGTGAGGAAAGGAATGCGCAGGGGCATTGGCATTGATCCAGTGGCATGGGACTCAGTCTATGGTTCGCAGCATATCTTGGAATGGTATAATATACCGCATGTTTATATTAACATCTCATATCCGGTTGAGGTCAGGCTCAATGTAAAGAGCCAGAGTCTCCGTCTGTAGGCGTGGCCTCCTATGTCGGAGGATGGCGAATACAAAACAATTTCTATCCTACAAAGATGCCTCGGAATCGTTGTCTTCTTTCAATGAGCTTCAGACAGACATTCAGTAAGACAAAGGATGAGTTCCTCTTTGAATTCACATGACCAGGAACTTCTTCCCCTCACTTTTCTACTCAACTTATTCTTCTTCTTCTTCTTCTTCTTCTTCTTCTTCTTCTTCTTCTTCTTCTTCAACTCCCATACTGCGGCTTCTGCATCCAGTCAACCTTTTTTTTTGCTGAGGATTCGTCCCTCTGGTGTGAAGATCCGTTGCAACATGAAGTCATCGTTTACTGAAATAGTTATTTTATTGATATATGCTCTTTCGCCCAACGAGGTGCATTTGCAATGCCCAGGTTCGAAACTTACTCACGAGAGGTGAGCATTCCAAGCCAACAAAAATGCGGACTGCAGATCAATAACTCCAGAATTGCAGGCATCCATGACTTCATGCTAGCATCGAAAGGCTTGCCTTATGGATGAAACATATGTCATGCGAGCGCCTAGATAGCACAGTGTGTACCCGATCGACATGCTATTGCCGGAGATGTTCCCAACGTTAAGCATCGATATAATATGTAACAGTGAGGTATCAGAACATTTACATGGCCGTTTTGACATGAAATGGGCTATATCACGTTCCGACCTGGGAGAAATCACCTCCACTATCCTGGGATGCGCTTCTCTTGCAATGGCAAGACTTCGAAAGCACGATTTTCACAGACGAAATTGCAGAACAGAGAATGAAACAAGCAACGGTTTTTCCAAGACCAAGGGTCTCACGGCCCTGATCTTCAACCTACACGTTCAGTACGAATTTCACATACAATGGCTTGTTGCAACCTGATTTATTCACATCGCCCACAGCCCATTTGACATGAGGTGGGCTATCGGCTGTGCGGGGTCTCTGATGAACACAAAACCCGGTTTGGACCCAGCTACGACATGCATTTAAGCCAGATTTCAAACCAAAAAAAGCTCAGACCGTGCCGCTTTATGGACAGGGAGTACAATTGACCCAGGGACAGGCATGAAAAGAGAGTGATGATCAGTATAATGAGTCATGTGTCGGGAGGTCAAGGCCCGCATTTCTTAAAGCCATCGCTGGTAGAGATCAGCTTGCATCTTAGCGCACTTTAGCCAGCCGGGCTCGTGCCTGTTGGTCCTAGTAATGTGTCAGGTACTGCGCGAAATTGCCCTAGCAAAAATACAGAACCAAATATCAACCCTCGTCGACACTACCAAATCGGGCGAACGATAACCTTGGCGGCGGCATAGGGCTGAGCCTGGATGGGCTTGTCTGCATATTATTACTGGCCCTGACAGGATATGCGTCACCAGTGCTGATGGCTGGCCAGGGACCATGACGGGTTGTTTCCACTGTATCCCGATAAAAATGGCGGATACGGAGCCATTTCGTGAGCCCCAAGGCCTAAACCGCTCTACTAAGGAAAGAAGACTAGAATACGAAGTCACCTAGCTTGATGTGTCCATCCCGTGTATGCCCCATCCCCAGATCGTCACATATAAAAGTAGCACAAAAGAATTATACATGAATTCCTTCTATCTAGCTAACGAATGACTTGGCCATGGCATAGAATATGAATGACCAGGAAGTTAGATACAACGAAAAACAACTCTTTTCCACATATAGATGGGTAGAAGACAATGGCAAATTCTTGACCCGTCGAATGATTAGACAGTATTTCTCATTGCAGTCCGATCATAGCCATGCCAGTCCCTTCACCCGGTTTTTGGGAATGGGCTCACTTGCACGATCCTGCAGCCTCAGGAGATGTTTGCTAAACGCATTACGCATTAGTCTCCAATTGGGTTAAATTTTTTGCTTTTAACACAACATACCACACATAGTCCTGATTCACAGATTCCCATGCTTCCATCTTGCTTACATGGCGCTTTGGCAGGAAGCTGATCACCCATTAGTAAAGCTGGTATATATTGATTGTTATCTCAATCGTACCTTGGCTTGAGCAAAAGCGGTCCCAACCAGGAAGACGGCGGAAATCAAAGAGAATCGCATGCTGAAAGAGGGTTCGCAAGAGTATTAAGAGAATTGTTTTTGGAATGTTTTTTGAGTCGTGGCTAGGTACAGTTTCTTTCACCGAGGATGTCAGATTGGATTTATATTCTTGAGTCTCTACGGTCAAACGGTTTCTAGGGCTTGATCCGGCAACTACGTTTTTTTTTTTTATCCCGACTGAAAGTAGCAACATTTCATGACTGATCAAGTAGCGTTTTCCAGTTTTGGTTTATCGTCTCTTCTAGGATACTACCGGCATAGAAATTCCGAGACTAGCGGCAGTATGCCGGCTAAATTTAGCCGGCATTGTAAGTTTGCCTTGTTTGCACAACCATGAACCGTGCCCTACTGCGATGCTAAGTTGCATAAATAATTTTCTAGACTAACAATCTACAATACTCCTATCATCGAATCATTCTATCTTCTCGCAACAGCAGCCTTCCCCCAAAATGACATCTGTCACGATCACCACCGCCCCAGCGGCAACAACCTCAACGACCTGCAGCGGCCCAGGACAGTACGAACTCCCCGTCAAAGATGCCGCCTGCGGCGTCCCAAATACTAAAAACTACGAGCCTCTCTTCGACAGTTGCGCGAAACCAGCTGGTGTCCGACCATACTACCACGACTGTGCCCTGTGGGCCCTTGCCGTCGACCAATCTGTCCAGAACCTCACCAACTGTCTTTACGAAGCTGGCATCGCTTGGGAAGATGTCTGGTGCCATGGCGCTACCAATGAAACTGCCACGGCGACTTCTTACCCTACTCCGACTGCTACGGCTGCCGGGAAAGGGAGGACTGGATCTTCGACGTCGTCCTCGACAACCGAGACGGAGTCGGCCACAAATATGGCTCTCTCATCGCAAGGCCAGATTCCGACTAAGATTGCGCTGGGACTACTGGGACTTGTTTTGACGGGTGTTTTTGTTTGAGTGGAAGGGATGGATGGGTGGAGACGGGGAATGGGTGCACTTAGTTGCTGGTAAGCAGAAGCAGGATATTGGCTGTTGTAGATTTTTACTTTTTTTTTCTTGTATACTAGTCCATTTTAATTTTATAAATTTGATTGTCCTCTCATGGATCTCTGTCTTTTAATTTCTATTTTCATACTATGGTCTCGTACTGTCCATGACAATCGACGTACGCCAATTTTGAGCTCATGCCTCTCTCCACATTTTGATCATATTCCTATAAATCATCAGCCTGGCTTTGCTTTTATCAATGAAATGGACATTCATATATACTTGTTCGAAATCGCCCTAGCCTTCAAGCCAACAGAGTAAGATACCTATGTAGGTTACCTCGCCCCTGAACTCCGAGGCATGATAGGGAGTCACATTAACTAAGATCTAACTAAACATCGTAGCGTCCAGCCTAAAGCTTTTCGGGCTTCAACTCCTTCTCGTCTGATGTAGGCATCAAATTTCCAACAGGAAACGAAGCAGGCGACAGAATATAAGCCGTGAACTGAAAGTCGAATATCCTCAACTAAAGCAAACTTCAGCTTCTGCAATCATGCAACTCACACATCCCAAAGGATAATGACCTACGTTGTTTCTGCCGAATTCAATCCCAAGCCTTATCTCAAGCTTGTAGCTCCGGCTAATATTACACGTTTCAAATGTCGGAGTCAGATGTAGCGGTACACAATGCTGACTCCATAGTCTGTCATCGAAGCTCAATGTCGACCCGACCATGGGCACTGGCTCAGTTTGCCCGCGAGTCATCGTCTGTATGACCCAAGAACGGGTATGAACTTCCATCGAACGCCGTGCTCGTACCTCTGTCGTTTCGATGAGCATGGACTGAAAATTGCGCAGGAACACACCACCTTTGCACTCGTCCAAGTCCAGGTTGATAATTTCCACATAGAGTAAGATTGGATGCCCCAGCAGAAGGAACGGCCCGTTCAGCAACTTGGCCTGGATTTCACAGGTCAACGGTGAAAGCGAGGAATCGGAACGACTCGGGCTGCAAATGACAGTCTCTTTGCCTGTCAAACCAGGTAAAAGGTGACTGATGGTAGATACATGGCGGAAAAATATGTCATGGGTCTAGTTCATCATGTTAAAGCTGATCACGCTCGACCTCAGGTGCGGGATTACTCAACGGCTTTCTGAGTCCGACATAGGATACCATCTTGTCGAACAGTCGCTTCGAGGAAATACTTGATTTCCTCAGGCGTGGTTTCACTGCCGGACGAAGGCGGAAGTTTTCGTAGTAGATGGTGTTTCCGCCTGCCTGCTGGTCGTTTTCCGGGGACGTCTGTAGGGCTGGCCTTGTAGCATTCCGAAACCTGAGGGAACTGCGTGATATCCAAATTTAATGAGTGAATTTTATCGGAACGCAAGGCAAAAAGTTAAATACTCACTCTAATCGAAAATGGAAAAGCATGTTCTCCAGGAGGAACAGTCACCGTGCGAGATGTGAACCAAGCCGCGCACTTATCTGGAGGGAATACTTGTTCAATCCTGCCAAAAAGCTACATTGCATTGGATCAGCCCATTTGACAATGAGAAAGGGAGTTAGAGAGCATACCTGATGCGACTGAGTTAGCTTTCCGGAGTTCAGTCTTGACGTTGCTGACCCAGATAGCTTTATTGTTATAGCAGCTATGTCCAACTGTGCGTCATTATTGAGGATGACATGACCAGATACAACATCTTCATTCGTATAGGCAGAGACAAGAACCAGAAAGGAAGAGAACAAATTGGGAAAGCTTGGCGCCTGGAACACCAAAATCAGCACCCAAGGAAAACACGTCTTTTTCACGCGTCATTTGACCGATAGGGGCCTCTAGGCACCTATAAACCACCATGGAGGCACAGGAACTCTGTGGTGGTGGTATATCGCACGCGTCACCCCCCGGAGTGGACAACGTGGCCTCCCAGTTCGCGGAAACAGAAGATATGCCAGTCACCCCAACGCCAATCCGTTGGCGATCTGGAAACATGATGCAACCTGAATTCAATGAAGGTAGCATGGAGAGTGCGAGCATGGATGAAAATGAGGGCCAGGAACACTGGCAAACCAGAGGATCCAGCAGGACCCCCAGCCGGGCCCCCAGCCGGGCCAGTGAGGCCAGAAGCGGAATCAGGCAACGAAAGAGTCTACAAAAGACATTGATTGGAAGGTCAAAGCATCAAACCTCTTTACTAGATGTGAGCAAACACGCCCAGGTGTTGGTGGGTGCTTTGGAAGCAGCCCAGAACCAACAACAAGAAATGTTTCAAATGGTCCAGGAACAGGTACGGGCACACCTAGCAGAGGAGCTGTCCAACTGGAGAGCAGAACAGCAGGTTCATGAAGGACTCTATCTAGAGCGGGTCACAAAGCTGGAACTGGAAGTTAGCAAGCTTCGCACAGAGCTCACAGAAGCCCAGAACACTATCCAACGAATCAAACCAATGAAGCAAGACACACCAACAACAACCAATGCCCAATCAAGCCAAACGAACCAACACAATAGCAGCAAGGTCCCCAAGATAAGGGAAGCAACAAGCCAAAAGTCAAGGCAACAACCCACATTTGCAGACCTAGCTACGCTGCTTTCCACTAGACCTGGAGGGCAGGAATGGCAGGAGGTCACCAAAAAGAAGCAGAAGAACCGGCAAATCCAAGCAGTTGCTGCAGTTAGCCAGCCTGATCCAACCAAGCTTAAGCCAGCCAAAGACACCCCCAAAGAGGCACGGAGATTCCTATTTCGCCGGGAGGGAGGCAAGGCTGCCCCAAGATCAGAGAGAGAGGATATCATTCTGGCCATCAACCGAGCAGTAGCAAAGGCACACTTCCCAGCATTCATCCGGGTAGTGGACGCAGGATATACCAACACTGGAGCGATCACAATCCTTTTGGAGAAAGGTACCCTAGGCTCTATGCTCCTACCTGACTATAAAGACCTATTGGTCACCGCAGCTCGGCAGGCGGATCCAGCAGTGATATCGGTCGAGCTACCTGAGCAATGGTACCGTGTCAAGGTCCATGGGGTCCCAATTAAACGTTATCTCACCTGTGGCCTGGCTCTGGCCCGTGAAGAGATTGAGCTGGGGACTGAATACCAGCTGAAGAGGAACCCAACATGGCTCCGGAGCTCAAAAGAGCTACACACCAGCAACCAAAAGTGCTCAACTATTGTTATTACAGTTGGCTCACTAGAGGAGGCTCGAAGGCTTCTTATCAACGGCATTCGCTTTGGGGGGTCCCGATATAAGACGGAGCAATACTGGGAAACAGGAGTGGATACAGTCTGCCCCAGGTGCTGCCAGCTAGGCCACCGAAGCTTCAAGGCCTGTGGTGACCACCCACCGTGCTGCTTCATATGCGCGGGGCCCCATGAGGGCACTGAACATGTCTGCCGGGTGGTAGACTGCCCAGCCAAACCAGGAACTGCCTGTAAACACATCCCGGCCAAATGTGGCACCTGTGGAGGCCCACACCCCGCAACAGTAGAGAATTGCCCAGCCAAGCGAGCAGTGAGGAAGGAACTGAGAAAGAGAACTGTGGAGTCTAAGGACATATCCCAACTGGCTGAGAGACCTCAGCAAATGACCGGTGTGGAACCAGCTATTCTGAGCTCACCAGGATTCGCTTTCAGTGTGGTCAACCGAAACCAGCACCAATCACGACCACGGAGCAGCTCAGCTCCTAACAGCCCCCAGACCCAGCGATATCTGGGGCCCAGCCTGACAACAGGCCAAGAGGACACTGAGATGAGGGGCACTGACACCCCAGGGCAGTCAATGGCCCACTAATGCGACTACTCCAACATAATTGCCGCAAGACTTATGCAGTCACTGTTGCGGCTTTGGAGGCAGGACTGGAGCTAGGGGTGGGACTAGCATGCCTACAGGAACCATATATTGATATGGAGTTCCGACATGGAGGATATCAGATATATTGGCCAGAAGCAGGATCTCTTCGAGACCGGCGAGTGGCAGTAGCAATCCGGCGGGATATATTGAATGAAATGATTGTGGAGGCCCGAACAGATCTCCTTGATCACCCATACCTCATGGTAATGGATGTATGGGAGTTAAATCGGGCCCGGGAAAAAGCACGAAGAACCAGGATAATCAACTGCTATGACAATTGGTTAGGAATCGGCCATTGTTGGCATGGGGGGAATGAGAGACAGAGAAGAGCACTAGAGGATGTGCAATGGGACCAAGTCCTTGAGGGAAGATGCCTGCTTGTGGGAGATTTCAACGCCCATAGCCCACTATGGAACCCTCTAGCAAGAGCCCGAGTGAATGCCAGACCGCTAGAGAATTTGGTAGATGAAGCAGGTCTCTACATCAACAATGAGCTAGGAGTCCCCACTCGACCAAAAAGGACACCAGGGATTTCAATCATTGACTTGGCTCTAACCACAGTTAGTATGGGGCCTCTGGAGATGTGGACTGTTGACCAAGAGCACCCAACCGGCTCAGACCATGAACTGATAATCATGGAATGGACCTCTCTGGAACGAATATCTACAATACCCTCACAATATGTAACAGGGTGGCAGATTCAGACGCTTCAAGCCAACCCACAAGCCCTGGAGGAAGCCAAGGGGGATTGGCAAGCGAGAACAGAATCCAGACCCTGTTTGGGGAACTCTTGCTCGTCAGAAGACCTAGCTGGGGAAGCCATATGGATCCAGGAGGCCCTGACAGCAGTATTAAATCGGCATGCAAAACAGCTACGGGTGACTCCACTATCAAAACGCTGGTGGGGGACAGAGATTAAAGAGGCCCGTAGGACCTACAGTCAGGCAAGACGGGCATGGCAGGGTCAAGAGATCTCTACAACAGAACTGAGAGAGGTCCGGAATAGCTACTATCGAGCCATCCGACGAGCGAAACGCACCTGCTGGGAAACCTTTCTGGAAGGAGCAACAGATCAGCCAGGCCTAGGGGATACTGCTAGATGCTGGCGGGCTCTGAACTACACAAAGCCCAGGACTATGGCAACAACCCCAACGCTACGTGGGCCCCAGGGTCAACTTGCCAGCTCCATTGACGAGAAGGAAGCCCTGATTCGGGAAACAGCCTTCCCCCAGACACCAGGGAATAGCCAAGAAGTTGAGGTCCCCCAAGGATCCTGGCATGGCCAGGTGGATGAAGGAATAGTTAAACACGCTCTGTTTCACCAGGCAGTCCAAAAGGCCCCAGGAATTGATCGACTAAACTTCCGGGCTCTCCGGCTTTTATGGGAATGGGACAGCCCCAGAATTGTTGCTCTAACCCGACAATGCTTCCGACTAGGCCTACACCCACCAGTGTGGAAGGTGGCAAAGGGTATTCTGCTGAGGAAACCCAATAAGCCAGACTACACAGCTGTGAAGGCCTACCGGGTGATTAGCCTACTAAACTGCTTAGGGAAAGTGGTTGAGAAGGTAGCGGCAGACGCGATTGCCCACCACTGTGAGACTATGGGGGTACTACACCCAGGACAGATGGGAGGTCGCAAGCAACGGAGTGCAATTGACGCAGTGGCATGTCTAATACAGAACACCCATGAAGCATGGAAACTCCAACAACTTATAGGAGCGCTATTCCTTGACGTGAAGGGAGCATTTGACCATGTGAACCCAAGCCGACTGATAGCCCGACTGATTGAATTCAACCTAGATGGGGATCTGATCCGATGGGTACAGTCCTTCTTGACCGACAGATGGGTACAGCTACAGATCGACAACACACAGTGCCCAGCACACCCAATTAACTCCGGGGTGCCACAGGGCTCGCCAGTGTCACCAATTCTCTTCATTATCTACCTCAGCGGTGTATTTGATGCAATTGAGAGGAGGGTGAATGGTATCCAGTGTCTCTCATTTGCAGATGACATAGGCCTGCTCGCTCCAGGATATTCAGTTAGAGAGGTCTGCAAGAAGCTGCAAGAAGCTGCCAAGGTGGCCATTGAGTGGGGGCATGGTAATGTGGTCCAGTTTGATGCGGGGAAAACAGAAGCAGTCCTACTTACTCGCAAACGGGGCCGGGAACTGAAAGATCAGATTCAACGAGCACAAGTGGAGGTAGATGGCCACTGTGTGCCCTTCAACTTAGAGGCAACGCGATGGCTTGGTGTCTGGCTTGATTCTGGGCTGAATCTCAAAGCGCACTATCAGACCTGTATGCGCAAGGCACGGGCTGCAGAAAACCGGGTACAACGCCTATGCCAGAGTCATGGACTGGCCCCAGGGCTAGCTCGTCAGGTTCAAGTAGCAGCAGTGCAATCAGTAGCTCTGTATGGAGCAGAGCTCTGGTGGCAGGGCCAGAAGGATCGTCTAGTGGGTATACAGCTCATGATCAATCGACAGGCCCGTGCAATTACCGGCATGTTGAAATCCACTCCTGTAGGGCCACTAGTTCGTGAAGCGGGCCTGGCACCAGCAGAGGCCCTGTTGGAGGCTCGACAATTGAAATACACTACCCGGCTGCTCAGCTTACCGGAGAACCACCCAGCTAAGGAGATCCTCCCAGTGAGCTTCCGGGAAGGGGATCAGCACACCCAACCTGGGGAACAGACCCCAGGGAACCGACAATGGGCTGAGAGAAACAACCGAGGCCGATGGTCCCTGGGACAACACCTTGCTCGACAACTAGCCAATATTCTACCAGTGGACCCATCTGGGGGCTTTGAGAGCACAACACAGACAACCAGTAGCCAGTTCCCAGGCCAAATAGAGATGCTACCAGGTCCAGAGGCCCTAGTAGCAGCGCAATCTCTCCCTCCAGAGCTAGCAATCTGGTCAGATGGATCAAGATTAGAGAATGGCAAAAGTGGGGCAGGGATTGCTTGGCGAGAGCCGGGAGGAACATGGAAGACCCGGGGGTTCCCATTAGGCAAGGGATATGAGGTCTTTGATGCAGAGCTTCTGGGCGTTGTGCGAGCACTCCAGTTAGCAGAGAAAGTGGGGGATCAAAGTCCAGTCACTATCCTGTTGGACTCCCAAGCAGCCATTGCAAGGATGCGACACACCCAGCCAGGGCCAGGTCAAGCATTAGTGATCCAAGCACATGCTATAGCCAAGAGACTACATGCCCGAGGTTGCCAAACCACTATCCAATGGGTGCCGGGACATGCAGGAATAGAAGGGAATGAGAGAGCTGACCAGGCAGCAAAACAGGCAGCCAGTAAGCCACCAGGAAGAGGCCCAAGAGAGATATCCCTGGCCTTCACCTGTAGAGCCCGAACAGAAGCCATTATAGCACAAAGGCAGAGATGGCTCAACAAAGAACTTGGACAGCGATCCCAACAAGGTCAACGAACATACAGGCCACAGAGGAACTGGCGGCTCGACCCGGCAGCTGCAATAGCTCCCAAACACCTAGCAAGCCGTTATTTTCAACTGAAGTCAGGACATGCCGCTATAGGAACATACCTACATCGGATCCAGGTCCGGGAGGATGCAACCTGTGAAGGATGCGGTATATCAAGGGAGACAATACACCATCTTCTCTTTGAGTGTCGGGAATGGCGACACCAACGAAACAGGCTCTACAAGGACCTAGAGACTGACGGAGTCTTGAGACCCACCACTGCAGAAGAATATCCACAAGGACGACTTTTAGGTGAGCCTAGAGCTACCAGAGCGCTGCTGCAATTCCTAGCCAGCACCAGCATAGCTCTACCCCGGGCGCACCTACGGCAGACGGCAGAAAGGGCCCAAAGAGATGACGAATGGGGACTGGAAGCATTGGAGGAAGCAGTTAGAACAGGAGAGGGGTAGCAGGGAGGGTAGCCCAAGGCTGAGAGTCAGCCTAGGCCACACCCATCTTGCTCCAAAACACAAGGAGAGCACGGTGCTCAAAAGCCCTGCGCATACAGGCGGTCTGGGGCGAGGAAAAGGATTGGAAAGATGTTAGAAGGGGGCTAACGCCTCAGGAACCTATGGGGACAAGAGACTGTAGAATAGCCACTGACCTCGAGTCCACGAATCATGGTCTATCATAGCTCTAGGGCTCGGTATGGACAATAAACTTGATTAAATAATAATAATAATAATAATATAGGCAGAATGCTCTCTGTCGAGTTGTATCCGGATATCCATAAGAGATGGTGATTTGAAGAAACGCTCCACCTGGGACGGCATGAAGGGAAGATAATAACGACAAGGATATGATCTAGTAAATCGTAACTTAAAGATGCAGCCAAATATAAAGAAAAAGAGCTGCTAGCATCATGCTCAAATGACAGATGGAAGACAGAATATCAACCCAGAAATAGTAACAGTATTCATACTCGGTTTATTTGTGTATGAAATGGTTTCCCCAAGAACCTCACCATAGCCATACCCTAAGATTCAGCATTGAAACTTGCCCAATGTAAAAATGCGCTTCGGAATGGTTCCAAGATCATGCTTTACCGACTATATTTGACGTCCGTCGGGCCGTCCGTGATTGGCTCGGCATAAGAGTGGACTCCCTAACATCGAATTAAAACAGCATCCGGGCATTTGTTCTCCACCACTAGTCGGTTATCTAATCTCTATTTCGGAAAGACTATAGAACATATGGTCCCGATATAGGTCGAGATAGTTTAGGAGAAGTGTCCGGGGCGCCATTGAATACACAAAAATTCCAGCCACAGCGAATGACTTTCTAATTCATCATCACTTACTCCGCGTTCCTATGATCCATTTGTGAAATATCAACAGAATAAGGACGCCATGAAATATGACCACGATGAATCTTTCCCCCCTCCTCATTTCGAAGCGGCAGGTAATCGCTATTCGCTTCGGGAGCTTACTCCTGCCATTGTGAGCTTTCTTTCAGAAGAACCATGTTTTCGAAGCAACCAAGCTCACATATGTCTAGCCCGAGCGTCACAGCATCGACGAGCATGATGATCTTGAGCAATCATTACTGCCTCAGCCCCCGGACGACCTTCACCCTTCTTTCAGCCCGCCATGGCACTCCGAGACCCCACGACAAAGTTCTTTAGAAGATCCGAACACAAGCTCCTGGCAAGAACGCCAGAATGCGGCTACATGTGGAAGTCTGCGCCGGCGCCCAACTCGCAAAATTAATTTGATCCAAGGCTCCGTATTAAGTGTCGATTATCCCGTTCCAAGCGCTATCCGCAACGCAGTCGAAACGAAATACCATGATCCCAATGGATCCAGTCCTGAAGAGTTTTCACATCTAAGATGTAAGAGATGGACAAAAAGAAAAGCCAAACAAAACGGATACTGATTGATGCCACGCATTAGATACGGCTGCTACCTGCGACCCGGATGACTTCAACTTACGCAACGGCTACAACCTACGGCCTGCCATGTATAATCGGCATACCGAACTACTCATCGCCATCACCTATTACAACGAGGACAAGGTTCTCACTGCTCGAACTCTACATGGAGTCATGCAAAACATCCGAGACATTGTCAACCTTAAGAAAACCAAGTTCTGGAACAAAGGGGGTCCTGCTTGGCAAAAAATTGTGGTTTGTTTGGTCTTTGATGGAATTGGTCCTTGTGATAAAGATACACTCGATGTTCTAGCCACTGTTGGGGTCTACCAGGATGGCATAATGAAACATGATGTTGATGGCAAGGAAACCACGGCACACATAGTTCGTATTATGACCTGGTATCTATGTGGCTCATTGTGACTGACTATTTATGTCTTAGTTTGAATATACCACGCAATTGTCGGTAACTCCTACACAGCAATTAGTCCGTCCTCATCATGATGATCCGAAGAACCTCCCACCAGTCCAGATGATCTTTTGCCTGAAGCACAATAATTCCAAGAAGATCAATTCCCACCGCTGGTTGTTCAATGCTTTTGGGCGGATCCTGAACCCAGAGGTGTGTATATTAATCGACGCAGGCACAAAACCAGGCCACAAATCCTTGCTTGCTTTATGGGAAGCGTTCCATAACAACAAACACCTTGGAGGGGCATGTGGTGAAATCCATGCCTTACTTGGCCGACACTGGAAAATGCTTGCGAATCCATTGGTTGCTGCGCAGAACTTTGAATATAAAATCTCAAATATCCTGGACAAGCCTTTTGAGAGCATGTTTGGATATGTTAGTGTCTTACCTGGTGCATTTTCTGCTTACCGTTACCGTGCCATCATGGGTCGACCTCTAGAACAGTATTTCCATGGTGATCACACACTGTCGAAAAGGTTGGGCAAAAAGGGCATTGAAGGGATGAATATTTTCAAAAAGAACATGTTCTTAGCCGAGGATCGCATTTTGTGCTTTGAGCTTCTTGCAAAAGCAGGGTTCAAATGGACATTGAGCTACGTGAAAGCTTCAAAAGGAGAGACTGATGTCCCGGAAGGTAAGCTATGATGCTCCATGCGAGCACCTTCAAGACGTTAATGAATATGCCAACAGCCCCGCCAGAGTTCCTAGGCCAAAGACGAAGATGGCTAAATGGATCATTTGCTGCAAGCTTGTATTCCGTCATGCACTTCAACCGTGTGTACAAAAGTGGTCATAATCTCCTTCGATTGTTCTTCCTCCATGTTCAGTTACTTTATAATGTCTGCCAGCTCGCTATGACATGGTTCTCTCTCGGTATGCCTCCCTTCGATTGCCTGGCGAACAGTGACTTATATACGTTAGCATCCTACTGGCTAACCACTTCCGTGATTATGGACATTGTCGGAACACCAAGTGCGACAAACAAGAACCAAGCATGGCCTTTTGGAAATGAATCATCACCGATTGTCAACAATGTCCTCAAGGTTCTTTATTTGGTTTTTCTCATGCAGCAATTCTTTCTTGCCCTCGGAAATCGACCTAAAGGGTAGGTGTTCGATTGCCTCGTTATGCTAGGCCATCAATTAACAGCAACATTTCTAGATCCCCGCTTGCTTATATTCTATCCTTTCTTTATTTTTCAACTATTCAACTATATATCTTACTTCTCTCATTCTATCTCGTGGCACAGGCATTTAGCGGCGGCAACATAGACCTCGATTTTGATAATGGGGTAAAAGGCTTCCTAGGCTCATTTTTCACTTCGACCACAGGCCTGGTGTTAGTAGCCTTGGTATCTACATATGGGACCTACTTCATAGCGAGCTTTCTCTACTGTGACCCTTGGCATTTATTGACATCTTCCTGGGCATACTTCATCGGAATGCCCTCAACGATCAACATCCTCAACGTTTACGCTTTCTGCAACTGGCATGATGTCTCATGGGGAACGAAGGGTTCCAATGAGGCGGCTTCTCTCCCATCAGTCCAAACACAAAAGTCGGACACCAAGGGAAAATTCGTCGAGGAGCTAGACAAAGCACAGGCGGACATCGACACGGAATTCGAGCACACCGTCCGACGTGCTCTCGCCCCGTGGCAGCAACCGACAGAGAACAAGGAAGTGCAACTGGACGATTCGTATAGGGCATTCCGAACAAATCTGGTGCTCTTGTGGGCTTTGAGCAACTCCTTATTAGCATTGCTCATAAACAACGCTGGCGTGAGGAATCTATGTTTAACGGTATGTTTCCGTCCTCGCCCGGGTAATATTCTGTGATTTTGTGCTGAGAACGTTGCCAGACTTCGTCTACCGATCGCACAGCTTGGTATTTCAAGGTGATTCTGTGGGCTACATCGGGGTTGTCGATTTTTCGATTCCTGGGTGCTCTTTGCTTTCTGGGGAAGACGGGATTGTTGAATTGTCTCTCCCGACACTGACAGCTGCTATCAGCTGCTCTCATGCGACCTAGGGCTAATCGAAGCTCCGCAGTTCCGCGACTTACTACAATAGTTTTTAGCAATGTCGATATCTGTCATTTCATCGATTCATTGATAATAGTAGATACGTAGTAATTTCGTACTTTTGGCACTCGAGGTTCCAGAATAAGAAAAGGTAAAAATAGAATATTTCAAACGTGGCGCAGAAATTTCCACCCCGAGGCTTGGCGTTTAAACGCCTTCTATTTTTGTTTCCATCTTAGCGCGGATATACTCCTTTCACCTTGGCCCAGCCGCTATAAGAGATCGTCCCAAAAGAGCATCGGATAGTCAAATCAAGGCCTCTGGCTCGCGATCTTGATACATCAATAATCTCTGTGAACGGCCGTCCGCTGAAATGCTGCGGCCTCGGGTTGTATGTGATCCATCCTAACTCCGAGATCTATACCTCTCTAATATCAACTTCACAGTGCGACCCGTGCCATTCTCGAAAGGTATGGATTACTCATCTTGAACTATGTTTTCTCCTGGACAGCGATTGCTGTTTTCCGTAGGAGAATACATACGTTACTCCGTGTCGAACCATGTCTCGTTGACTGACGACTCAACCAGGTTCGATGCGACGGGAATGATCCCTGTGGAAACTGTCTGGACCAAAAGGCCGCTTGCACTCGGGCCCGGGATATGAAGCGACTCCCGAAGAGAAACCTCGCTCAGATTCAGAGACGAAGGGTGCGCGAAAATCAAGCTGACGAAGCTCTTGCCGTCCAGCCCTTGGCCACATCTTGTGGGTCAGGGTCACTGCAAAGCTTTGTTGAGCAGTCAAGCGACCCTTCTATGTCCAATGTGCTTCATCAAATGGAAGACGGGTGCTTGGTGGATATCCTAGAAGATGACATGCTCCTGGAACATCTCGACATGAATTATGGGCCTCCAAGCTGGATGTCGTTTGTTCCTCTAACGGACGATCAGATGGCCAACCAGTATCAAGTGGAACATTCGCAGGGCCTTGCTTGGAATAGGCGCCAGGCACTGCAGTCTGCGTTATCCGTTGCAAGCCAGCTCTTAGGCGGTATGGAAGAATGCACAGAAATGGCTGGGGAAACAGCAATTAGTGAAGAGCAACGCAACATTCCCTCTCTTGAATTTCTATACTGGATGTTTAACGGTAGAGTAGATCCTTACTGGCCTTCCCTCCTATGGTCAGAGAAATACTCATTTATACCCTCTAAACAGATATTTACAGTGACAAATTTGGCTCCTTTGTTTTGGACTTTTTCAGACACATTGGCAAACATACTCTCAAGCATATGGGGTTATCCATTCTGTTTAATACTGCCACGTCTTGTGATTCTATCCTCTACACCATCTGCGTCAATTCCATGGCTTATAAATTCCTCAACACGATATCCGGGACTGAAAGAGATGATAATCTGGCTCAGAGACTCCGGCATCGCGCACTTCTCTACCGAGAGACAGCAATAACAGCACTTAAAAATATTCCACTTATGACCAGGCCTTCACTTTCTCTTTTGCAGGCCCTACTATGCGGGGTGAGCTGTCTGACCTTTGAGAATCTTTTCAGTGGGACTAACAAATAGACAGATTTTCTTACAACAAGGAGCTGGCGACACGCATATTTGCTGGGAGTTGACAAGGACGGCGTGCAGGGTATGTATAGACATCGGCCTTCATCCTGCCGCTGCCAGCGAGGAGGAGTATTATTGCTTCATGTGGTGCTACATATTGGACAGAAACTATGCCTGGAAACTTGGAAAACCCAGAATCCTGACCGTTGAGCCCAATACCATTATGGGCCCTCGGAGCTCGAATACGGCGGCCTCGGAACTTTATCTAATTTATTTGAACCTGGCCAAAGTCCAAGATACAATGATACCATCTCTTAAAAACTCCGCCAAGCCAGACACAGGTGCCTTTAAGTCGTTCCATGACATCGGAACGCATCTTTTGCGAAAGATGGAGAGCATCCGGAGAAAAATAGATCAGGTAGGCCCATCAAAGCTGCAGCATGTGGTAAAGACGGGCTTTTGACGCAGTGTTTGCCGTTTAGATCAAGCTTCCATCCACGAACTGGACAGGTTTAGATGTCCACCACGAAATTGCAACTCTCGACTTCGCCTATCACTCGATCATGACCTGCATCTTACACCTACATCTAGCCTCACCAGACCAGAATGCCACAGATAACTATCTCGGTTCAGCGCGACGGGAGCTACTAGCCTTGATAGCCATATGCGAATCAAACGATACACAGAAAACCGTCGCCTATTTGCATTGGTTAGCCCTCTCGCGAAACTAGACTCCGAAAGCGGGCGGGCGCATAATACTGACAATGCATTCTAGGACCCTTCTTTATTACCCATTAACTGCTTACTTTGCAGTTTTCTGCAATGCCGTCGCAACATGCCATATAGGAGACTTTCAGATCCTCAAGGCTCTCGCGAACTGTCTGGCCGAGAGCGGGACGATGAGTAAACCCATCGCCAACATGCACAGTCTTTTCCAGCAATTCGTTTCTCTGTCATGGTGCTTTTTCAGTGAAGAAAACACAAACATCTCTGCAGATGAGTGTGTCGCGCGGCGGCCACAGTCTTCTTCTCACCACTGGGGGGCTATAGCTGGCAGCAGCTCATCACCCTTATCATTACCTTCCTGGATGGAATCTGCTCTGAGCCAGGAAGCACTAACAACAAATACAGCCACGGTGAGACAAGCTTTTGAACCTACAAGTTTCTCGGTACTTGGAGATGTCTTTGGACCGTGATGATCCATCTTTGCTCTTTGCGGGTATCTGCCAATGACCCAGTTTAATCAAATGTAATTGGTAGTAGTGGATTGCAGGGTCTATTTTCATTCTTACTGGCCGGCTTGTGGCAGTTTCAGGATGGGTTGGATTCGCCAAATTCACATTGGCACCCTCATAGTTGCATACGCCAATGATTTGAAACGCATTTCTACTATTTTATCTATGTGCAACTTTGAAGTGCTGCGCTTGATGTATGCATTTTCTTGGTAAACTTCATTTCTTCAACATTACTCATTAACTAATAGGAGCTCAAGACTTTGCACCCGCTAGGAGAAGTGTGCTCGGTTCCCTGGAATATGGCCAACAAGACAGACATGTTTTCCAGTTGTACAAATCTCAGATATGAAAGGACAAAGGAAAAGAAAAAAGGAATAAAGTACAAAAGAGAGACACTCCGAACCATAGTCATCAACATCATATCATACTCCAATAAGATATGGCATACAGTACGGCTGTTGTCAAGTCAAGTGGCGCTTGAACTCATTCCAACGTTCACTAAGCGATGATCTCCTCCGAGGCATCTCTGCACTCCCCATGGAGTTTTGGGAGTCTCGGGAGTCTCGACGTGGCTCCTCAATTAAGTGCTCGGCAGGACTAGGTTGAGTAAATTGGGAGTCAAGTCCAGAGGCAGATTCTCGTCTCTTTCGTTCGTGGTACCGACGGGCAGCGGCTTGGATGCTGGTTTCACCAGGGTTGATATGGCCTCCCAGGGGGAGGCCTGTAGCAGGAGTATCGGGGTAGATGCCGGGCATGTTTGATTAATGCGTAGCGTAGGGTGGTTATAAGATGCAGATTGATGCGTAGGATAGTTGTAAGAAGAGGGGCATGAGGTATGTGGCGAGGAGGTCTGGATATATATATACATATATGTCAATGTCGGGCGAAAGTAAGTTAACCAAGGTTCGCTAGTTAGTTCCGCAAACCATGATAGGACAATCGCTTTTATGATGATGCTATTGCTGTAAACTCAGTCATGTGTATAGTACTTTCTCTAGTGACCCTTGGTCACACGATCAAAAAGTGGCATCACCCAACTCACCTGAGAGGCTGGCTTGTAGTTGGGTGGGTGTCCACCACCGATAGCTGTTGTATGTTTTTGTTTTTGCTGAGCCCACGAGCGAAGGGAGCTTTCCCCCCTTGTATTTTCCTTAATATTTAACTTTGTTTCTTTCCATATCTTAAGCCGCAGTGGTCTCCGCGTAGACTTCATGCATTGCATGTCGGGAAGCAAAGATTGATGCGGTTGTACTCCGTATGCGGAAGTGCAAAATTCAGTGTAACTAACCATGTGCAAAATGATTTGCTTGCTTTTAAAGCAGTAGTCAATAACAAGAGCCCGCCGAAGATAAAATTCAAATTCAACTCCCATGTTTCGCACTTTCGCCAACTTGCACAACAGCTTCTCCTTCTGCGTCAGAGTTGCTCTCTCGCGATGATATTGCGGCATCCCTCTTTTTCTCCCTTCTATAAATAAGGATAGAAGCCACAAAACCAGCCCATAGAAGAAAATAAAAGACAAAAGTCACCGGCCATCCTTTTCTCCATCTCGGAGCACCGTCTGGACCAGCTGTTGGGAAGAGAAGAAGGGGGACCCAGATGTTGAATGAGTAGCCGAATGTCATCATGGAGCCCTGTAGGACAGTTAGGATTGATGTATGACATATAATGTGATTTGGGGGTGGGCATACCAGGATGAGTGCTCGCTCCTCCGAGTCGTCTTTGACTATGGTATTCACGGTTGAGTATAGGATGGGACTCGCGCATCCAGAGACACCGAAGAGGTACCAGGCGAAGAATCTGCAATTGTTAGAGTATACAAGCATCCGGGAATAAGGAAATACTGACTTGAGAGCAGTGGGAATGTTCCAAATGATCATGCATAATGTCGAAAACAAACAACAGACAGAGACAATAGTGTAGATGATCCATGCAGGATAAATGGCAGCAAGCGTTGATCCCAGCCACGAAGCAACAATTTGGATAGCATAGATGACCGTCGGAAGATTGTTGACTTGGGTGACCGAGTAGCCCGCTGCCTTCAGCCAGAGACTCATATAGGTAGTTGGATAGGCGGAGATGATCATGCAGCTAGTTCAGTTAGCATCTCCGTAGCATATCCATAATATAGAGTGACTCACGCGTAGCAGAGAATAAAAACCCAAATATGCCACCGTTTCAACGATCGCTTGAAGACATCCAGTCCCAGCTTTCCGGGTCGTCGGATGTTGGCTCTTTTCGCCCTCTCCTTGGCCAATGCAATGTCCTTTCCCGTCAAATAGAATGGCCGTGGTGAGTCCGGGATACCGGGGAAGACGATGAAGCCGATCAGTGCGACGGGAATGGTGAAGACGCCGTCGATGATAAACAGCCATCGCCATCCCGGCATGTCCGATACTCCAGAGAGATTGGTGTATGCTGCTGCTTGTAGATATCCGCTGACCATCGAGCCCAGTGGGTTGCATACAAACCACATTCCGGCTCGCTTGAAGAGTTCCGGGCCAGAGTACCATGCTCCTGTATGCCGTTAGTCTGTGATTATAGTTTTAGATGAGGGGTACATACCCAAGATGAAGTGAGTCCCCGCAAAAACAGGGGCTTCGAACATGCCAACCAAGAACCGAAGCGCATAGAGTTGACCGACATTTTGCACGCGACTCTGTGCAAATGTGCAAATTCCCCAGAGTACTTCAAGACCAGGAAGAAGCCAACGAGCTCTGGATAATTAGTGACTGTCGATGTATGTAGCAAAGGGGATCGTTACAGTTTTGGACGCGACATTAAGAGCAGACCAGGGACCTGAAATACCACGTATGCGGTGTAATAGCAGACATTGAAATAGTTGAGTTGATTCCCATTGAGCTCGAGATCCTCTTTGAGGCCACTGACGTAGGCATTGGTGATGTTTGTCTGGTCTGCCGTCGTCAGCTTTATACAGGTTGATTGGTGTTGAAGGACCTACCCAAGTACTTGACGAAAACTGTTTTTGTTAGCTAGATGTATAAAGAAGAAAGATTATAAAGGACTTACAGCAGAGGCAGGCAAATATCAGAATAGAAACATCTAATTTAAATAGTAGTCTGTAGATGTCAGCGTTGAACTAATGCATGCAGGCCTATACTCACTTTCTTTCTTCCGACGGATACGAAGATGGATACCAATTGAATATCTCTTTAACCAGTTGGACCAAGGTCAATTTTTCCGGCTTCGAATTACCGTCCGACATAATGGCACATTTGCCTATAGCCGATTATTGACAATGACTATCTTTTATGTCCAACTTATATATACAGAAATTGACCATTAGTGTAATTCCCCCACACCTTGTCGCCATCAATGGCAGCTCGGAGATGAAAGATCATGCATGATTCAAGACCACTTAGAGTTATAGAAGATCTTATCTTCGGGGATATTCCGTGAAGGTTATTGCATTGAGACATGGCGTGCTGACATCCCGGTATAGCAACAGCCGAGTCGAGGCTTCATGGATGGATTGCGTGCTTTGCTTGCTAATCTCAACAAAACCAGTGAGGGGTAAACACTATACAGATTTATATTTATACTCAGACATGTATAGGGCTGCGTTGCTTCGTCTTATTGACCAAGTGAGCAAGTATAAACACTCATCATGCCTGGGAAAATCGAAATCGATCGATATGAACATGTCCCCGTGACAAAAGAAGAGCGTAAGTAATATCCATGCACATTTATGGCCATTTTCTAAAATATACAGTCGACTGGGCTGAGTTGATTACGCTCGATCTCAGTCTGTACGAACAACCAGGAGGAAAGGAGGAGCTGGTGAAACAGTTGGACCATGCCGTCCGACATGTCGGTAAACATAAGAAAGCCATTTGAATACAAAATCAGTACTCATATAGCAGGTTTCTTCTACGTGAAGAACTTCAACATCAGCCAAGAAGAGGTCGATCGCCAATTCGCCCTGGGGCGCGCGTTCTATGCTCTGCCACTCGAGGAGAAACTCAAGTATCACAACAGCAATGATCTGGAGAGGGGTGAGTACAACGGATACAGACCAGCTGGTCACCGCATGTAAGTCCCCTTTGATGTGCAGTAAGGGAAGAGTCGAGGCTGATTGATCAGCCTTGGAAATGGCATCAAGGATAATGTGCAGGTGTACAACATTCCCAAGTTTGACGGACACCACCATCGGCAACAACCTGCGGTTCTGGCGGATTATATTGATGAAATCGAGGCTTTTAGTCGGGTATCCTATTCTTCCATTCATGCATAGATTTGACGATACCATACTAATCGATACAGAAATGCCACACAGAAGTAGTCGAGAAACTCCTCCGTCTCTTCGCCATCCTCCTCCAACTCCCCGACGAAGACCAACTCGTCCGCGACCATCAGTACGACGCCAAAGGCGAAGACCACCTCCGCTACATGCACTACGCAGCCCGCAGTGTAGAGGTGAACAAACAAGTCGGCGAATTGTACAGCCCCGGCCATACGGACCTGGGAACAGTCACTCTTCTTTTCCGTCAGCCAGTCGCAGCTCTGCAGATCCTTAATTCCGAAGGCCAGTGGAAGTGGGTGCGTCCTCAAGATGGGACCATCACGATCAACACCTGTGATGCCTTGACGGCTCTGACGGGTGGCCTGATCAAGTCGAGCATCCATCGTGTGCATGCGCCGCCGCCGGATCAGGCTCACGTTGATCGATTGGGTGTGCTCTATTTTGCACGGTAGGCTAGCTATCCGACTACAGTCTTGAGTATTGATTCTGATTTACTTAGACCCAATAACCACGTTATTCTCGATCCTATCCAGAACAGTCCACTGCTGAACGAGCTAGGACTGACGCAAAACGCCTTTACGGAGCTCGGACAGCATCTGACAACAGAGCAATGGGTCAAGGTTCGACAGACACAGCAACAGCGACGCAGGCAGGAGGCTAAGATTTCTGACGATGGGAAGTATACTTATGCCCCGAAGGACCTTGAGGTTATTCCTGGTTTGCATGCAAAGGTGTACAACTAGGTGGGATTGCAAGGTTGTCAAGTATATCAGAAGCTTTCAGTATATAAATTTTCGAATCAAGCCCTGTGTCTTTTCTGATTTGCTTTCCTTTTCATCCTTTTCATCGCAATAGATATAGATGCATATTCGTAGTCCCCGGCCTATCGTATCCCCCTTATCATTCTTTATTATTGTCTATATCGAGCCCTAAGCTATGATTCGACTTGCTTGGTGCAAGGACCTTTATGGAAGTCAAAAACTTCATGGTACCTTCAAGCCACGCATCATGTCAGCTCATGCTGCCATGTAGGTAGAGAAACACTCACATTCTTTTCTTCCACTCATCCGGCGAGAGTTCTACTTCATTATATGACATGTCAATTTCTTGACTGGCCACAGGCTCATCTTCTGAATCATGAAAGTTTACAAGATATAGATGGGACAGGGCATCTGTAGCAACGATTCTCTTGTACGGGTCAACTGTGGTCTCCCGGGTTGTTTCCGGTACAAATTGAGAATGCGGAGTACAATACAATATTGCAGCCTGTGATAGACGTGGATAGTTTATCTTATCTTGGATTGCTTTAAAATGTTTTAGAATCCATTGAAATTGCTGGATTTGCTTCTACAATGTACATCCACAACTGCCGGCTATGAATACGACCCAACAGAATCCCAAAACAAAGACTGTAGCCAGTCAATTTCCATTCCCGACTCTCCTGTAGCCTGTACATCTTGAGATATTCCCGTTGGTGCATCAGATATGAAGGCAGTTTGCGCGTTGAGAGGTCTCGCACTCTCCACATCAGGGACAGCGAAAGTCGGCGCCGTCGTCGTCTGAGTCCATGCCGGGTTGATTCCGTATGCATCGGATGGAAATGTCTGGTTCAGATTACTTGCGGTAGTCTCTTCGAAATCAAAATCGCCCATTACGATATTTGTGATCTCGGGGTTCCAGATATCTTCGAATGCACTGAGATCGTGTAAGCCGGTGTTAGTTGGGTAGTCGAGGGGATTGTTTGGAAATCTTATTTGCTGGTCTTGAGTATTCTCGGTGGCTTCTGGCGCCTGTCGGCTGTCAGGAGCATTCCCAAACGAATATGACGTATTCTGTTGGGGATGCATGTCAGGAGCGAAATACGGCTGCTTCGACGGACGGTTTGTTAACGCAGGTTTCCGGGCCTCGTTTACCTCACGAGACGATGGCCGACTCGAATAATCACTCAGAACTCGCGTAGCCATCTGGTTCAGTCTGTATATCGACCGCACCATCCTCCCAGAAATCCACGTCTGACGACAGTACGTCCTCAACATCATAGCCGCTTGCAGTGTTGCATTACCATAAGCAGCTTTAAACGAAGGTTCCTTGATGATCAATCCCATAGAGATCATAGTAGCAGATACGAAGTAATGAAGGAATGTGAACGTAGAGCGAACACGTTCTTTTGGGAACTTGGTTAGTCCTTGGATCATGTTTTGGGCGATGTGCATGCAGGTAACCTCGTTTTCGGGGCTGTCTGAAATGGGGCTTGATGGAGAAACTGCTCGTTGGAGCATTGGTTTGCGGATGAGGAGTTGGATAGAGTACCATCGCTGTTTTGTCAGTAAGGTCATATCTGGGGCTCATGGACTGGCACGTACAATATGCATCAACATCCGCTGCTTGGTACGCCACCATGGGGCGTTGCTCAATTTCCAGTTCAACGGCTTGTTATAATCTTGAAGAAATTCAGGCTGTATTTCCTTCTGAGCTCTGGCGATATGTTGCTCCGAAGACTCGCGCAGAAGAGGACTCGGGGCCGTCTCAGTTCTGCCCACGCCGTACATTCCTTCCCAGACTCTGCCAACTGAACGCGAATAGCTGATCATAGCATTGAGATATGATACCGCTGTCAAAGCAGCCCGAGCTACTTCTGCCTGGATGTCAGGCTCAACTTCATGATTCGTGCTTGGGTCATCTCGATATCTCGTAAGCCAATCATCACTAAGCTCTCGAGGCAGAGGAGTGTCGACATTAACATCCTGTATCAAGAATGGATGACCTGTATCAATAGCTAATCTTCGATCCATGAGATATATACACCACCACACGCGCCGGACCATTTCACTGTTAAAAGCAGATATGCCTTCGACAACTTTGCGTCGATGGATACCAAGATTATGTGAGTGCGTAACAGCGAGCGCCAACACTTTTTCTGCGCTTTCATTCGCGTCCAAGCGGAAGAGATAGATGACCTTGGGTTATCAGCAGAGTTCGAAAGAACCAAATGCGTGCTACATACTATCAGAACCAATGTCTGCAAAATCAATTTCGGACTTGAACACTCCTGGAAACTGCTCAGTAGATCTCCAATTAGATGCATTGCAGCATCATAGAGACTCCAGCCAGCAGAGTGTCGACCATCCTCACCATGAATACGCGCCGACTGAGTGCATCTCCCAATCGCAAGACAGATCCAGGTCTGAGCGATAGAAAAGCGAGAATCATCACGACCAAGCTCACACTCTGGAGAAAGGAGGTGTTTGCCCCACATGTTGGTATAAGTGAGTCGCAGAGTGGGTAAGTGGAGCATTGGATACAGAATATGAACTTCTTCACAGAAGGTGTCCAAAAACTCGTCCCAGCATTGTCTATCCGGTTCAATGTCAAAGTCATTCAAGACCTGTCTAATATAGATCTGCTCATGATTCTCATCGTCAACTTCACCACGAGGAATTGGCGACGGAGGGAAGGACGTCTTTGCGGTCTGAGACGTTGCAGCAGAATGTCTGTTTTCATCACCTCCTATATGCGCTAAATGGTTTTCAACCTGATCCAGCGTGTGCGCGATGGACGTTTCACCAGAGAACATCGGCACTGAGCTCTTCGGTGGACTCTTGATGCTTGAGGAACCAAGCGAGCGTGGCCCATGGTTTGTACGGTGGTCTTGTGGGCTCAAGGGCTCAGAAGTAGAGCCATTTAATCCACCCAATCCACGGGATATGGAAGATACAAGTGAGCTTAGCTGATTTTCAATCCGGTCCAGCCGGACAGCCAGCTCTTTTGTCGTGGGGCTGTATAGGTTAGTGTCATCATATGTGCATTTGAAGTATATGAAAGAGACAGACTTCTCTTTATCCTGGTCACCTGGAGAGTGAGATCTCTCCAACGCCTCATCTGGGACTGTCAGTCCACGACGGCGCATATCAGTAGTCTGCCGATTGCACTCTCTGCCTTTGAGCGTACATGCCCGGCATGGCAGTCTTCCATCACACTGGACGCTATTAACATCTGATATGATGTAGCTACATGCGCCAGATATCATACCTTGATCTTCCTTTTCTGGCACTCATCACTATATCTCACTCAGCATCTATACCATTTCAACGACAGACGACTGAACACACCATGCTTTGGAAACATATCTCCCCCGTTTCTGGCGCTTGGGCGGATGTTCTTCAGGGGCGATGTTGACGTCTTCTACCTGAGATATGGAATTCTCAACATGCTCTCTATGCGTATCTGACATCTTTCTCTAGACCAGATCAAACAAGAAGTCGATCAAGAAGAGCCATGGAAGCAAATGTTCGGCAATGGAAGCCCGTCTGCTTATCTAACACACTAACCTTTTGAGGTTAGCGAGTTTATCACTCTATATAGACCTGTATACTCCGAATTGAATCTAATCTGGCCATTCTACATAGTATATGGGAGAGATCTGGAGAGGAGGGGCCTCGTGAGTTAATGATGAGAATGTTAGATTAAGCGCAGTCTATATAATAGACTAAGTGACCTGAATAATATGCACTATATGCAATGTAGCTCGAGCTCTCGTGAGCGATGCGAGTTTCCGCCCAAGTCCAATTGTTCCAAATGAACTTCACGGATGGGGTTTATCCACTTTGCCAATCCAGCCAAATCAAGAGCTACTGTCGTAATCAACGTGCCTGGACCGAATCGGTTCTTGTGGTGTTCGAACATTGTCTTCCGAACCGTGGATCATAAAGACAAGATATCGACGGGTTATCAAAGTCGGACGTGGTAACTATGCGGGAGGGATTTGCGAATGTCATCGTTCAATCCACACTCATGTAACCTTGGGCCGCTTAGCATTCGGAAACCCAGACGGCCCACGAGACCGCTTCCGCTCCATAGCCTCCATCTCAGCCTTCATAATCCTCTCCTGCTCCGTCATCTTCTTCGGGGCTTCCATCACCGGCCCCTTCTTCCCTGCAAGCGGGTTCTTCTTCGCAGCTGCCGCGAACACATTCTTCGGTTTATTCCCGCCGCCAAGAGACATCGAGATCTTCGGTGCTGGTGCTGGTGCGGCTTCGGCAGATGGCGCGGGCGATTCTGCAGCCGGAGCAGCAGCAGCCGCAGCCTCTGGTGTTGTCGACTTATCTTTCTGCTCAGGAGACGGCTGCTTCTCAGATTCAGGCTTCGCCTCCGCAGGCTTCGCGCCAAACCCGATATTCAACTTGACCTTCTCACCCTCCTTCCGCTGCAACAACTTCGCCTCGGGATCCAATTCATCCTCCTTATCCGCTTTCTGCTGCGCGCGCTCAATCTGCTCCTGGATCTGCTTTTGCTCGCGTTCCTCATCGCCTTTATCCTGTCGCTCTTTTCTCATGATGGCTTCGCGTCGCTTCATTGTCTCGGGGCTGTTATCGATCCACGACACGAACAATCCCTTTTCTGTTTCCTCGACGCGGCAAATCCCTTCTCGACCCAGGTGTGCGGCGAACTGCGTTAGACTCTTCCATTTCGTCGCGTTCATGTGAATGTGCTATTCACCTCGTTAGCACCAACTCCCCATAAACGTTACAATATAACCATCCGGCAAGGGGCGAAGACTCACATGTTTATCCTGAATAACCTGCTGATAGAACTGGTTGACATGGACCTTCTTCTCGCCATGCGTCGTCCGCAGCATATTCACAAAGTTCTGCACAAACTCCTTGCTATAGTCCTCGATGTACTTCTTCGGATCCTCGCCGATCAGCAACACCTGTCGGACGTGGCTTTCGCTTTGGACGTGGCTGCCTCACCGTTAGTACATCTCATCTTCTCTCCATTTCCAACTTCGTCTCTTTTAAGGGGCCGGAGCAGGGGAGACTCACCATTTAAACCCGTTCTCATCGCGCATCTGCTTCTCGCATGCTTGGCAGTACCAGCGCAATCGGCCTAGACCTTTCTGCTCGTCGTCAATCTCATGCTCGTCACTCGTGTTGCAGGATGCTCGGGGACAGGGATTTGGGGAACATACCGCTTTCATGCCATTGCTGATGGCCTTGTTGCTTCCTGCTTCTGCGCGCGGCATTTTCGCTATCGATTAATGGGAACGTGTGAGAGTGAGGATGCGATGCTTGTATAAGGAGTGAGAGGAAGATGTGGCGCGGAGGCGGAGAGCGACAGTGGCTGATGGATTATGTAAAGGTCACGTGTAATAAGGGGTTTCCTATTTTGGCGATATGCTACTTGTACGGAGGAATATTAATGCAGAGAAGATCAAGGAACCTATCTAGATATTGAATGCTTTTTAAAAGAGACGATACAAAATACTCCGTACATTAGGGGAAACCACATCAATAAAAGAAAAAAATAAAAGCGTTCCTATCCCATCCCGAAGAAAGAACCAAACATAAGCCAGTCATAAATGCTCATCTATCACAATCACAGAATATAATCATGGATCGCCGACGGCCCATTCTCATTATAATCAACGCGGCTCATAAATCCCTTAGTAAGACCCTGGTCGAGAATGAAAATGACCTTGGACGCAACTTGCGCGCCCAGGAACACCGCTTCTTCCATGCCGTGGCCGGTGCTTGGCTGGCCAAGGGCACCAGGGCCGCCAGCAGCATTGCCGTTGTTGGTCCCGCCGCCGCCTCCGCTGGCACCGGGCGCGTTGGAGTTGGCTTGTTCTTTCCATTCGGAGAAGTACTCGGGAGGCTTGAGGGTTTTGACGGAGGTGGGGGTTTGGGAGTGACTGCTGGGACGGTAGAGGAGAGATGGGTCGGCAGAGGGTGTGCCCATGTGGGACATGCCAGGGTTACCGGAGTGGGTGGCTGCGACGAGGAGAGGGTTCACGCCTTGGCCTGCGACAGGGTATCCAGGTGTCATCTGGGCCGGGGTGGTGGTGCCTCCGGTTGGAAGGGGAGAGGCGAAGTTCGAGGGAATCTCAGACGAGAACATGCTGGCAGATGGTGAGAGAATGAACTTTTGTGTGATGGTTCCGAGCAGAGATTGTGTGAAGCCTATACTGTTAGCAACTGAGATAATCTGGTGGAAGTTTAGGACACCAACCTTTTATTTTACTGCCGTTACCAACCACAATCAAAGAATCCCAAAGCTCGCTGCGCTTCGACGCGTCAGGAACTGAAAGGATAGTATGGTGGATCTGGGTAGCGATATCATCAAGAATACCACTAGAGAAACGCTCGCCAGCCTGCTGCTTCGGGGTAGCAGAAAGGAAGCGCTCCACACCAACTTCGATATCACGCTGCTGACGGATATACCGGCCGGATGCGTTGCTGTTCTCCTCTGATTGAATCGGTACTAATTCCTCGAACTGGAAGGAAGCCTTTTCTTTCTTCGAGTTCGGAAGACGGAGGGCTTTGGCGGCTTGTTCGGCAGCGCTGCCTTTCTTCGTAGAGCCCTTTTCCTTCTCGATGTTGGCTAGGTACTCGCTGGTGTTTCCGCTGACAATAGCTGCCACGTCCAGCACACCCTCATCTTCGCCCTCTGCGCTTTCCTCGCCAGTTTGGGTGCTGTCTCCAGGCCCGCGGGGAACGTTCTCATTCGGCGCGCCTCCCTCTGGTGCGCCGGTAGACGCCGATGCAGCCGGGTTGGCACCTTGCCGTGCGGTAGCAGCGGCGCCAGGTAGCGGGGTTCCGGGTGGTAGGATCTCGGTGATATTGCTCCTCTTCAGCTGTTCACACATCTCCCTGGTAAACCCCTTCGAACTCAGGAGCTCTTCAATTCGATCCGTCATGTAGTCACCACCACACCCCTCAAGCGCAATACCCCTTCCATGCTCATTGACTAAGAAATCTGTCACAGCGGTGACATTAACCTTGCCCTTTCCGACATCTACCACGGTAGCCGTCTGAGTCCCGTATCCGTAACAAACAGCAAGCGCGGAGTCCATAAGCGAGAACGCGGGTGTCTTGAACTTCTCAAACACAAACTGCGTAATCGCCTCCCGATCCCGAGCAGTCCAAACCGGCTCCGAAATAATCATAATCGGCGTGTGAAACGGCGGACTGAGGGTATTATGGATATGCGTAAGAAGGGCGAAAAAGCACGGCCAGTCGACAATCCGCCCATTCTCCATGGGATAAACGGCCCCCTCGTCAGACGTAACGTCCTCCTCGTACACAATCTCCTCTGTAGTCTCCTGCTTGGCCCCTTCTCCCTCTTGTCCCTCAGTCTTCTCCTTCTCGGTGCCTTCTGTCTTCTCCGTCTTCGTCTCCGGCGCAGCATCCGCGTCCTTCATATTCACATCCACCTTCGGCGCCGGCGCCGCGCCATTACCACCGGCACCATTCTTAACAACCTCCTGCCTCTTTTCGCGAATCCTATACGGCTCATATTCACCCTGTTTCTCAGCCGGGAACATACGTGTCGGGAAGCGAAAGCGAGCAGGCGTGAAGGACTCGGGCAGGCCTAGTTGCGCCAGGGTCACCTGCGAGCCTGGCGCGATGATCTACACCTGTTAGCATTTCTTATTTAAACCCGGTATATTAGAAAGTGAGGGGAGACATACCAAGATATGCTCATCTTTGAACGGCGGCATACTGATATACCGTGCTCTGGTTGGCGTGGGAGATCAATCGCAGTGGAAGCTCTCCGCTTTGCGCGTGGAGGTTGGCCGCTGCCGTGTTGGGTTTAGCGCGATCTGGCGGTTGTTCCTAGAAAGCCCTGCCGAATCCTATTTACTTCTGGTCATGCTGGTTCTAGACATTCAAACAGATGGTATTTTGTCTATTCTCTCATTTAAAATGGCGAGATTCTTTTAGTTCTGTTGCTTTGCGTTTATCACGTGATTGACACCATATCTACAGAGATATACTCTTCAGTGAATAAGGGATACTGATTGATATGTACATACACAGAGCAGTTGATTTGTTGCTGATCAATCTACAGTTCTATGTGTATATGTCTATATATCACGCCAGCAGCTTGAACAGGCATTGGATATTCACATTCGTGCGGAGTATAAGCCTCAAACTTGATTGTCGAGTTAGGCACATTCTATTAGACAATTATGATTAATTACACCTATGTAAATATGTATAGAAGGGAATGCAAATAGACGACTGTATCCCATGCGGGTCATAACCCATGCGTATGCGTTGAACTCTGTACGATGCCAGTTGAAGGGCCAGCATAGTTATACCTAAAGCTTCGCTCGAAGATGAAAGCAAAAGAACAGGAACCCCTTGGACCCTGGTAAGCTGGTGAATCACCGAGGAAGAAGCGTATTTCCACTAATCCAAGTCAGCTTATGTCCAAATCAAAGTAGAAAGAAGAGAAAACATACCCCAATTTCTCCTCTGCATGCTCCTTCTGATGCTCCGGCGCAGTAACCGGCGTTGGTGCAGGCTTCGGCGGTGGACTCGGCGCAATCCAGAACGTCGGATACCTCCTCTGAATATTATTCAACAGCAACGCAACAGCCATAATAATCACCGACGACAGCAGCACCACAGGCAAGAAATACCACGACAGCTCCCAGATAGCATCATCGACAGCGGGAAGAAGAGCTGTTGCTCCCGCCGGCGGATGCGTGGTCTGGGTGACCTGCATGACTACGATGGCGACAGCTGAGGAGAGCGATGCTGCTAGCCAGCGCAACGAGTTGAAGCGTTCTTCATCGGGCATTAGGCTGAAGAGCTTTGTGATGCAGATGCCGACGAGGGCGCTGAGGAAGTGGCCGAAGATTAGGGCGCGGGGTTGGGCGAGGGGGGCGTCGATTGCACCGTAGCAGAGGACGGCGGAGGCGCCCTGGTCATTGTTAATTCTTGTTATGTGAAAAGCATAATCGAGTAGTTGGTTGCTTGGCTGTGGGCGGACCATGTAACGGCTGGAAATGAAAAAAATAAACTTACAAATGACGCGACGATGCCTGGTACATGGCGACGCTCAAAATACGACGAGTAATTGAATATCGCTTGCAACACACATAAACCGCAAAACGCTGCGAAAAACGACCATATCCAGACCAGATACTGCGGCAATGGTTTGGGGGGTGTCGGCCGGTAGCCAAACCAGTGGCTCACCCAGCGCGGGAGCCGGGGAAGGATGTTAACCGAGGGAATGCTGAAGGTCATGCTGTCGACATTGAGAATAACAGTGTATTAGAGAAGAAGATGTAAACAAGGATTGAACGCTCAACAAAACAAAATCAAGTCTTTGACATTTTACCATTCCTAAAGCGGAGAATCCATTTGTCATAGAGCGAGTCCCGGCAAAGAGAAGAAGCTTCGGCATTCCACCGGACGCCTGAACCTTTAGGGACTGCTTAATCAAACGACTCATTCAGCGGCGGCGCCTGGTGCAGTGGAGGCACCGCGCAGAGATCCTTGCATAGGGTAGTATTAGTAGTATTAGTATTCCGCGGGAGCCCCTGAATCACTGTTGTTTTTGAAAGGATAATGTCGCGGCATGGCTGCATACATAGTCGAATGGCCGTCATGATCTTTCAAAGCCCGGCGTGTCATGTACGAGTGAATTCCGGCGGACGGCATTGGTTGACAGATTGACCCACGAACGCCCTAGTAGTATGGCATTCTCCAGATTAAGACATCGCCGAACTGTCGATATACAGAAGACCAATCTCATGCGGTGGACCAAAGTACATATCGCAAGATCGATCAGCTTGCAGTTTGATTGGCAAATCGAGCCGATACTCCCGGGCAATCATGTAGGGCCGTTTCAACATGGATGTAGTCTGCTGAGACGTTGGGTTTGTGTACTGCACCCCGGTAAGGGCCTCTGTTCTTTATCTTCGCCTGCAAGAGTACCTTTCGGATACGAGCATTCGCAGGAACGCTTATGTTCTTTGACCGTTTGTACCGAAACTGCATGCATACTAGGCAGCGCATTTTTGTTCGATAGTAAAGCGTTGCCTCCCTGCTTGTCGAATCGTCGCCGCCAAATACAGTACCAAATCCCAAGAAGCTCGATAAGAGATTATCATGTTATGCAGAACGTCATAGAATGCGATATTAGGACAAAAGACAAAAGACAATAGTCGAAAACCCGCTGACCCATTTTCCAATCGCGGTCAAAGCCCAAGAACCATGAACGCCAAAACCAAAAGACGAACTCCAAATCCAAATATATGCCCAGTATGACCAAAATTCGAGTACTCATTCCGGCGCAGCGTTGTACTTTTCCGTTGCAGAACGAAACAGCTCCTGCTGCTGTCGTAGAAGTTCCTCCTCAGACAAACCGCTCTGTTCCATCTTGCTCTGCTTCTTTTCCCGTGACTACATCGCGCGTCAGCAACCAATCACCATGTATAAACGAGCCCACGCGTAACAGTGACAGCGTACCTTCAACTGTTCCTTGTGCTCCTCCGCAACAGCCAACACATCCGGGATGTAATCGCCAAACCCAAGATCGCGCAGGGCCCTCTCAACGTGTTCGCAGGCGATAGTCTTCTTTGCCTCCTTTTCGCTGATATCGTTGGCTTCGGATGAAATCAGGGTGATGAATTCGACGCAGCATTCCATGAGCAGGTCGCGGGCATCTTTGGAGAAGGTCTGGCCGGAGGAGTAGGGGAGGATTTCGGTGATGATCTTCTGGACGGTCGCTGCGCTGGTTAGCCTTTACTCGCGAGTAACCAGAGGGATAGGTGCATACCTTTAGGAAGCGACAAATCGTCGTTTGCTATACGGCATCATGTCAGCTTAAGTCGCACTCACCTGAATCGACGGCAGCACTCACAGCTAAACTCTCTGTCAGACATGATGTCGCGAGAATACTAAGATCTTTCTCACGCGATAGAAATAGTGATAATACACTGGATGCCGCGGGGCGCAATTGAAGACGCGGACTCAAATCGCCCGGAACGGAACAACAGCAAAAAGCGGCAGAAAAGTAGCAGCACCACCGCCTTTGAATTTAGTATATTTTCTTCGCCCGCCTGGATTTTTTCTCTTCGTTTCTCATCGCACTACAGAATCTGCTGGGTTGAAATTCTCTAATTCTCCCACACATCCATTATGCTGGATAACAAGATCACACAGACATTGCGCTGCTAACATTGTCATGGTATGTTCCTTCTCTTTCCTTCTCTCGCTGCCTTCATTACCATGATGATCATTGTTGTCGCCCCTATCAGACCATTCTATGGTGACCTACACTGTCCTAGCCAAACGGACGAACTGATATGATGAATTCCGCTATTTTTTACACTCATTTGTGTTTTTGTGCAGCATTGCTAATGCCGTCAAGACCTAGCTGTAGTTACCACCCTCTGTTGAGGTCGAAATTTCTGCCGGCATCCATTGATACAACACCATGCTAAAGGTATGCGCTACTGCGCTCCTCTTTCCCACCCTGTTTTGTGATGAGCACCCTACATTCCATGCTAAGTATGAAGATGCTTTGCATCTAATGCTTCCGAAATGTATTCGCTTTTCATCTTTCGGCTGATTATAACAATCAATCTTGCCATTGAAATTTCTTCATCATTCGTTTATGGCTATGTACTAATGCTGTACAGATAAATCTAGTCTAGCAAGTATCCTAACGTCAATTTACTCTTGAAAGTCTGCGAGTTCCTTGTCGTTCCACCTATTCTCTGTTAGCTTTGCCTCGTACAACCGTAGCCGTAGACTTACGAAAGAAATTTCCCGCTCAATGCACTCGGGGCATCAAGCACAAGCTTGGCCATAACATGTCCAGGCTGCTCGGGCTTGAGAAGCTTTCCCTCCTTGTGCACGCCCACAAATTTCGAATGGATATGCGGCACCAGACTCGTAGCATGGTCCTCGCGCAGTTCCCGCTGCATCTCCGTGTCGACCATTCCAGGCCGGATGGACACCGAAGTCACATCGGGTTCCTCATCACCCAGACTCAGCGCCAAATGGTTCATCGCAGCTTTCGAAGCACCGTAAAGTCCCCAGCCCGTGTAAGCAGTAACCGACGCCCCAGACGAAGTGAAAATAATCTTCCCCTTAGTCTCACGAAGCGCAGGAAGAGCCGCTTTAACCTGTTCGTTCTCATCAGCACCATTCCCTCCCCCTCCTCTTATAACCCAACCCAAGGGCACTTACAAAAGCAACCAAACTCAAAAAATTCACATCCCACCCATACTTCCACTGCTCGGGCTCCGCCTCCGCAATCTTCCCAACCTGTCCCAGCATGCCATGGTTCAGGACAATCCCATCCAACTTCCCGAAGCTCCTCACCGCGAGATCAACGGCCTTGGGCGCGAGGGAGAAATCTGCTAGATCGCCGTTGAGAATCTCGACTTGCTTGCCGTATTGGTCTTTGAGCTTTTGGAGGGGTTCGGGGCTGCGGGCGACGACGACGACGTTGTGGGATTGGGGGGCGCTGAGGAGGTATTTTGTTATGGAGAGGCCGATGCCTGTGGTTTGGGTTGGTTAGTGGTTGCTTGGTTGGATGGGGGGTTGGTGGTGGTGGTAAGTACCTCGGGAAGCACCGGTGACGATGATGGTTTTGGCGGACATGATTCTGTATTGAAGAATGAGGGATTGATCAATTGAAGCTGTGGCCAAGAAATCAGTAGTTGTATAGGTAGAATAGTCTGAGATAGCTCCGGCTGTCGGTGAAATTCTGGGTGATGTAATCGAGGGGCATGTGGGATGTGGGGTGTCTACAATTTCTACGGCATACTCGAGCATCGTACAACACTTCTGAATTAAGATAGTTGTATATCCAATTTCACTCTAGTACATGAACATTATATAGATTTATTTCTATCCGAGTTCAATCGTTAAAACCGGCCGGCCCGGTCAAACTCAATTGCATATATCTGTACTTCCCGAGCTCCCCCTAGTCAACGCCAATGCTTTGATCAGCTTCGATAAAATTCCACTGTCTGAAGATTTATTCCGCGGGAAACAGGGAACCACACGTTAAGGGTCTCGTCTATTAGCCCGTGGGGAACCATTCAGTGGATTCGCCTCTAGCCGAGCGTCTACGATTGTGTTAGATAAAAGTGTTTAATGGGGATGGCTGTGGCGACCTTTTAAACGCATCTGATAGAGTCACGGAAAGTTTTAGAGCTCGTATACTGGCAAAATGTCGACGGTCATTCTCGGAGGAGGAATTATCGGCTCTTCTATCGCCTACTATCTGTCGAACAAACAACCCACAGAAGAAATCCACGTCGTCGAATGCTCCTCGCAGCTTTTCAGCGCCGCGTCAGGCTATGCAGCTGGTTTCCTGGCAAAAGACTGGTTCGCACCGTCTCTGGCACCGCTAGCCGCTCTTTCATTCGATTTGCATGGTGAATTGGCCGCGGAGAACGGCGGAACTGAGAAATGGGGCTATATGAAAGGCTCTGCATTGAGTCTTGATGTTTCGGCTGGAGGTTTAAGGAACGGTCCTCGTGGCGATGACTGGCTGCGAGCTGGAACGAGTCGGGCAGATGCTGCTGCTGGATCTAGAGAGTCACAGATCGCAGAGGCGCCGACGTGGTTGACGAAGCAGAAGGGTGCGGCGTTGGAGAAAATTAGTGATGATGATACGACTGCTGTTGCGTGAGTTTTCTTGCTTTCTTGGGTAATGGGGATTGTGCTAATGGCAGTCAGTGACCCGTTGAGATTGAGCAAGTTCCTTATCAACACGGCGGTTTCTCGTGGTGTTATGCTTCATCATCCGGCTAAAGCTGTGTCAGTGGTGACTGGTGAGACTGGCACCATCACGGGAGTCAAGATCGTGGACCTTAACACGCAAAACGAGACGACCATTCCTTGCACGAATTTGATTGTTAGTGCCGGTCCTTGGACTCCACAGGTGTTCAAAGAGATCTTCCCCTCGTCTGAAGTGTCTCTCCCAATTGGCCCTCTGGCAGGATACTCCCTTGTCCTTCGCTCCCCCAGATATACCCTAGAACACGAACGAGTAACCCATGGCGGTAAAAGCCATGCCATCTTCACAACTCACCCAGACTCATGCGGCTTCTGCCCCGAAATCTTCTCCCGCGAAGGCGGCGAAATCTACATCGCAGGACTAAACAGCTGGGACATCCCCCTTCCCTCACACGCAGAAGGATCACGCGACCTGTTCGACCCAAATGAAATAGCAAGATTAAAGGATGTGTCGGTCCGGTTGATGGGCAAGTTGGCTGATGGAAGCGCGGAGTCGACGGACGACGTACCTAATGTTGATGACCTTGAGATTGTGCGAGAGGGACTGTGTTTCCGTCCTGTTACTAGTCGTGGTACGCCGCTGGTTTCTAAGGTTGGGGAACAATCGCTGGGTGGTGTGAGGGCTCGGGGTGGAGTATATGTTGCGGCGGGTCATGGGCCTTGGGGGATTTCGCTTTCTTTGGGAACTGGGAAGGTTGTTGCTGAGATGGTTCAGGGGGTGAATACTTCGGCTGATGTTAGTGGGTTGGCTGTCTAATTGTATTTGCAGCTTCGTATAGACCATAGAATAGATTGTGAATATGCATAAAAGGTTATGCATTTCTTACATTACGGAACATTAATAACCCGAAATTATGCCTGAGGCAGCACTAGCTTACTTACCCGCATCGCCGCCACGCGATCGAGCTCTCCAGAATCTTCAGCAGTACCAGCAAGCTTGCATCTCCCACCGTTCTCTCTTTTAACCCAGTATTTCTTTACTGCTGCATTCTTTTCGCATTCCACACATCACTCGTCCTATCCAACTCGCGCCGTCTTTCGAATCCAGCAACATGGCCAACTACCTCGCATCCATTTTCGGTACCGAGCAAGACAAGGTCAATTGCTCCTTCTACTACAAAATCGGCGCCTGCAGACACGGCGACCGGTGCTCGCGGAAACACGTCAAGCCATCCTACTCGCAGACCATCCTGATGCCCAACATGTACCAGAATCCCGCCTTCGATCCCAAGAACAGGATGAACGGCAGCCAGCTGCAGAACCACTTTGATGCTTTCTACGAGGACGTGTGGTGCGAGATGTGCAAGTACGGCGAGCTGGAGGAGCTGGTTGTTTGCGAGAATAACAATGATCGTAAGTTGCCCACCCAACCTCTTGAATATCAATGTCCTCCGGACAGGTGCTGACAGGTCAGACCTCATCGGCAACGTCTACGCACGATTCAAATACGAAGAAGACGCCCAGTCGGCCTGCGACGCGTTGAATTCGCGCTGGTACGCCGCGCGCCCGATATACTGCGAGTTATCGCCCGTGACAGATTTCCGCGAAGCGTGTTGTCGGTTAAATAGCGGCGAGGGGTGTGTACGAGGCGGGTTCTGCAATTTCATTCACCGCAAGGATCCTAGCGCCGAGCTGGATCGCGAGATGCGTCTTTCGACGAAGAAGTGGTTGAAGGAACGGGGTAGGGATGCGCGCAGTGTTAGCCGTAGCCCGAGTCCGGAGCCTACGAGACGGAGGTATTAGGTGCCAGGGCTTTTGTGATCTTTATTGTTGTCATGTGTGGCGTTGGGTGATATTCAGTTTGCTTGAATTTTGAATTCCTTATTCTTGGGCGCAGCGTTAGGCTGGATGCTTAATCCATGACTCTACGGAGTACAGTGCTAGCATTATCTTTTTACTTATAACTTCGAACGAAGCCAAAAGCTCATTAGCATAAATATGCAAAATAATCTACGTTGGACGGTCATCCTAATAGTACCCTGCCTCAGGTGTCAATCGCGGAACGCGCTATCGGGACGCGATCAACTCGTAATGATTCTCACTTTCGCAAACCTGCGCAACTTTCTAAGAATACAGACAAAATGGCCAACGATATTGGCGTCGTTGACTACAATGACAGCAATCGCGCATTCCTCCAAGCCTTCATGGCCCATTCATCCATGACCTTTGAAGAAGCAAGACCGATTCTAGCAGCCATTTTCTCAGCGCATGGTACTCACCTTCCAACCACTCAAGATCTAATAAGACAGTTGCTAACCAGGCAGAACGCGAACCTGTCTCCCCCACCGATATCACCGAAGAAGATCTCTCCTCCTACATCGCAGCCGCCAACACCGCCGTCTCCCCCTTCGACCTCGAAATCAGAAGCACCCTGCGCCAAATCCAGACAAACGGCGATGACACAAACATACACCCGGAACGAGTCTACGCCCTTGTGAACACGACCAGCGACCCCCTCACCCAGCTTGCGACTACATACTCACCCGACGAAATCGCGTTCGTCAAACGGTTGCTCGACGCCATGTTCGAGACCAACAACACCCGCATCTCAGAAGCGATGGTTGTCTCGGGCATGCAGGCGATGCAGCTGGCACGGGTGTCTTCTGCGGATGCAGGCGTCAGCCGGAGGGAGTCGATGGGGACGGGGACGGGGACTCAGGGCGGGGCGGCGCAGTCGTTGACCATGTCGCAGGCGGAGACGGTCATGCAGCAGTTGGTTGAGGAGGGGTGGATGGAGAAGAGCCGGAAGGGGTTCTATGGGCTGAGTCCGAGGGGGCTGATGGAGTTGAGGGGGTGGTTGGTTGCTACGTATAATGATGAGATGGATGATGGACGAAGGGCGGAGAAGGTGAAGTTTTGTGCGGCGTGTAGGGATATTATTACGGTGGTGAGTTGCGCTTACAGCTCTCCTGGTGACCTGGTGAGGGATAAACCTGCTAATATGGTATATGGTAGGGCCAACGATGCGCCAACCGTGACTGCGCTGGCCGACTGCACGATTACTGTATTCGAAATTTCTTTCGCATGCAGCAGGCGGAGAAATGTCCCGTTTGCAAGGCTGCTTGGCCGGGGGATAAGTTTGTCGGGGAGAGGGCGATCACCTCGACGGATCGGTATTTGCAGGGTAAGAGACGGAGCACGAATACGCAGCGGCAGAGCGGTGTTGGGGCTAGTTCGCAGGTGACTGCTGGGGGTGGTGAGGAGAGTAGTGAGGAGGATGTGGGATGACTGCGTCACTGGACACCGTGGCTGTCCGTTCATTGAGTTCATGAGCGTGTTTCTTGCACAGATCCTCTTCTGTTCCTCTACATGCCGCATCAGGCGTGTTCAGCATTCGCTACCATCTGCCTCGAGCGCTACAGAAAGCCACAGAAGGGTCGCTTCGAGACTGGGGAAGTCGTGCATACAGGCACTGTACACTGTGTGTGGCTTGCCTAAATGGCCAAGCTATACTATGTCATAGCTAGAGGACTACGCAAGCCAAGAAACACGAGATATTTAATAGAAAGTACCATTGTACTGGTATAGTAGACTGTTGTATACTACTGCGGAGCATGTGACCTCGTACCTTCCCTACCATTTCTTTCCTCCTTCTTCTACCACTCACCAACATCATCCTCACCGGACAGACAGGTTTATATCACTAGTCCGGATCAGTTCTGTTCCTATCGACAGTCAACAGGATTATTCTTGATCGCATACAGGTATTCTTCCCTAATATCCAACAATATCAACACTAACCTCCAACCAGACCCCCCAGAGCATCGGCCTCTCTTCAGATTACCGCATCCGGCGATTTTCTCGACTGACGGTCATTCATCGGCACTATTGCGGGGCTTAGACTTCTCCAGAACCCCACAAAGTCTCTCTCCGACGTCCCCGGCCAAGTGACGGTTCAAACCTACATCTGCCAAGGGTCCTGTCCCGGCACAGGAATCGCTACTTGCAAATTACTGTGGGGAATTCCTTCGGCATTGAGCGCTGGTCGGGACGATTATGCCACGGCACACTCGGATTGTTGACTGAAAATCGGGGTCCGTTGCTTAGGGCTCCCGAGAGTCCGGGGCGGCTGAGGCTTTTCCCCGCATGGTATAAAGGGTCTTAGCGTCCGGGGTACGTTTTGTTTTTGTCGCGAGAAAAAGTGTCCGTCTTTCGTGTGATTTGTGTCTCGCGAACATAGGAGTTTGGTACGGTTTCGCCCAAGCAGCATCGCAGCAATGCAGTCCAAGGTGAGACGTCTCGGTATTCATATGGCATCGCTCGCAATGTACTGATTGCGATAGATTCTGGCTACCTTGCTGCCTCTGCTACTGCAGCTTTCGCCCGTCGATTGCGCCAGTAGCAGTGAGCGTATTACCCGCGCTATCGAAAGGAACACCGGACACCTCGATGCCAATGCTTCTAGCATCTACCAAACAAAGTTCCCAGGAGTGACGTGGGACGAAGATAACTGGCTGCTTACCACCACCGTCCTGGACCAAGGTCACTACCAATCTCGTGGTTCCGTCGCAAACGGATATCTCGGTATCAACGTTGCCAGCGTCGGTCCATTCTTTGAACTTGATCTTCCAGTCAGCGGCGACGTGGTCAGTGGCTGGCCTCTGTTCTCCAGACGACAGAGTTTTGCTACCATCGCCGGCTTCCTTGACTCTGAGCCATCCCTCGACGAGTCCAATTTTCCCTGGTTGTATCAATATGGAGGCGACAGCGTCGTCAGTGGCGTCCCGCATTGGAGTGGACTCGTCCTCGACTTAGGCGACGGTACTTATCTCGATTCCACGGTGGACAGCAATACCATCACCGACTTTCGTTCTACCTATGATTTCAAGGCTGGTGTTCTGTCATGGTCATACAAATGGACCCCTGAAGGCAAGGGTTCGTTCGATATCACATATCGTCTGCTCAACCACAAGTTGAACGTCAACCAGGCCGTGGTCGACATGGAAGTCGTCCCGTCTGCCGACTCCAACGCGACTGTCGTTAACGTCGTTGATGGCTACTCGGCTGTCCGTACGGACTTTGTGGAGTCAGGCGAGGATGACGGTGCGATCTTCTCCGCTGTGCGTCCTTGGGGCATCTCAAATGTCACGGCCTATGTCTACACGAACCTCACCGGCTCCGCTGGCGTGGACTTGTCGTCTCGCAAACTTGTCACGGATAAGCCGTATGTCAGCGCCAACGCGTCTTCCATCGCTCAGTCGGTAGATGTGCAGTTCAAGGCAAATGAGAAAATGCGCGTTACCAAGTTTGTCGGTGCCGCCTCGACAGATGCATTCGAGAATCCTCAGCAGACAGCCAAGCAGGCCACCTCGAAGGCGTTGTCGAATGGCTATCTCAAGTCTCTGGTCTCTCATGTCTCCGAATGGGCCAAGGCGATGCCAGAGAACTCTGTTGACCACTTTATCGACCCGAAGACCGGCCGTTTGCCCTCTGATCAGCACGTTATCGACTCGGCTATCGTCGCGGTGACAAGTACATATTATCTTCTGCAGAACACTGCCAGCAAAAACGCCATCAAGGCTGCTTCTGGTGCTCCTATCAACGTGGAAAGTATTCCAGTTGGTGGTCTCACTTCTGATTCCTACGCTGGTCAGATCTTCTGGGACGCCGATGTCTGGATGCAACCCGGACTTGTCCTTTCGCACCCCGAAGCTGCTCAGAGGATTACAAACTACCGCGTGAAGCAGTATCCTCAGGCAATGGATAACGTCAAAACCAAATATGCCGGTTCGAAGAACCAGACTTACTTCGACTCTTCTGCGGCCATTTATCCTTGGACTAGTGGCAGGTTCGGTAACTGTACGGCCACCGGGCCATGCTGGGACTACCAGTACCACTTGAATGGTGAAATTGGTCTATCCATGATGTACGAATGGGTTGCAAGCGGCGATACAAAGCACTTCCGTGAGAAGCACTTTCCTATCTACGACTCTGTTGCGACTTTGTATTCGAATTTGTTGGAGCGGAACGGGTCTTCCTGGACCATCACGAACATGACTGATCCGGATGAGTATGCCAACATGGTCGATGCTGGTGGCTTCACGTTGCCGCTGATGGCTGAGACTTTGAATTATGTCAACTCCTACCGCGAGCAATTTGGCGTCGAACCTAACGAAACTTGGACCGAGATGGCGGATAATGTTCAAATGCTTCGGCAGAACGGGGTGACTCTGGAATTCAACACGATGAATGGAAGTGCCGTGGTCAAGCAGGCTGATGTGGTTCTCAACACGTATCCGTTGGGCTACACTGACAACTACACCACTGAAAATGCGTTGAATGACTTGGACTACTACGCCAACAAGCAATCGCCCGATGGCCCTGCCATGACATGGGCTATATTCTCGGTTGTCGCCAATGAAGTTTCGCCCTCCGGTTGCGCTGGATACACATATGGGCAGTATTCCTATGAGCCATACGTTCGGGCCCCCTTCTATCAGCTCTCTGAGCAGCTGATCGACGATCCCACCATTAACGGTGGTACTCATCCGGCTTATCCCTTCCTGACTGGACATGGTGGTGCGAACCAGGTCGTTCTGTCTGGATACCTGGGTTTACGGATGCGCCCTGACAATGCTATCCATATCGACCCTAACCTGCCGCCGCAACTCCCTCATGTCACGTACCGGACCTTTTACTGGCGAGGATGGCCCATCTCGGCAAGCTCCAACTACACCCACACGACTCTCAGCCGCGCATCGGATGCTGCTGTTCTTGACACAGCGGAAGCCCGTTTTGCCAACAAGACTATTCCCGTCCACGTTGGGTCGTTTTCTAACAGCACGGTCTACAAGCTGCCTGTGACAGGGTCTTTGACGGTCCCTAACCGGAAGATCGGATCCAAGAACACCGTTGCTGGCAACCTTGTTCAATGTCGCCCAGCTGTGTCACACGATGCATTTGAGCCAGGCCAATTCCCTATTTCCGTCGTTGATGGCGCCACTTCTACCAAGTGGCAGCCTTCCTCTGCCAACCTGAGCGCAGTGACTGTCTCGTTTGCCGAGTCTGAAGCCCAGTCCGCGGTTTCTGGTTTCTACTTTGACTGGCACCAGTCGCCCCCGGTCAATGCAACCGTGATCTTCCACAACAAGACTATCGAAGATCCGACCTCGGCTCTTGATAGCAGCGACGTCCAAGTCGTCACCACACTGACCAACATCAAGCAATCCAAGCCATACGATCCGGAAACAGTTAACCTGAATGAAATCATGTTGCCCGAAAGCAATACCACCAGCATCGACCTGTCCGGACCCGTCCCGGCGGCACGCTACGCTACTCTGCTCATTTCCGGTAACCAAGCGGCCCCTGATGCGGAGGATGGCGTCGGCGCTACGGTGGCTGAATGGGCTATTCTTGCTGATGGTCACAACGAGGCTTCCGTGTCTTCCGACGAGAAAAGCAAGAGGAAAATCAGCATGAGGGATGCTGCTGCTTTGTCAAGCGGGGGTTTTGCGGGGCGTCGGAGGCAGGTCGGCCGGGGTTGATTATTTTTATGGGGTAGAATAGTATGTTGATTATTTTTATGGGGTAGAATAGTATTATCACTGTGACACTCGTGGATTCTTGCATGTATATATATGGACTAGCCTGTTTGGGTCTAGTATACGAATACGAAAGCGTTGGTTTATAACTGCCCTGTTCCTCTTGGCCTTGATAAAAACACTGGATTTGAATAGTTCTCATTCAATGAATACATATACAGGCCATTCTGATCATGATGCAAATAGTACAGTACAATATCAACAACCGAAGCAAACAAGAGGTCATTGACTAATATTAAGCAGGACATCCTGCAATCATCTTACCACCTGAAAAGGTTTGAACCATGGCTGGGACAGCTTAGTTGTCAACAGCAAATCTGTCAAGGAATCTAAAGGTGCGGAGACCCTCCTTGATCTCATCGACAATGTCACCAGCAGACTTGGCCACATACACACCCTCCCTGCTCGGAGCAATACCAGCGCCCCGCAGCGCAGTAATAGCATTACCAAGCGCAGCAACAGGCTTACCGAACCGGAACCCATCAATCAGAATCTCCAACGGCCGACCAGCAGGGAAGAGCGTGCTCGCAGCACCGGCAGTCGCGTTCTTCGCACCACCACCAGTCAAACTAGAGAAGCTGAACAGACTCTCCGCACCGTTGGCAACAACCACCGCATCGAACTGGATAGCGTCGGAGCCGGAGTATGTCTGGTCGACGCCGTCGGTCAACCGCTCGGCGACGACGACGACTTCAACGCCGTTCTTGGAAAGACTCTTGCTGAGCGTGGCGGCTTCGGTAAGAGAGTCCTTGTTGTCCACGGACGCGAGGTAGCCAACTTTCAAACCCTCGAGCTTCTGCAGCTTGCCGCCGAAGGTACCCACGTTGGTCGTCTTGTTGTTGTGGTAGAAGGTAGGGTCGGGAGAGGGTTCTTCGATGCCGATGGCGCGGGCGACGCGGCGGGCGAGGTCGTTGGAGACACGGTTCAGCTGGATGATGACGTTTTTGCGGACGACCTCGGACTTGACATTCGAGTTCTCGAAGCGCATTGCGTCGACGATGAATTGCTGCTCGACGGGGTCGAGCGAGTTGTAGAAGAGGCGCGGCTGCGACCAGTTATCGCTGAAGGTTGAGGAGACGGTGCGCTGGAGGGTGCCGCCGGGTTTGCGGTTGGGCGCTGTGAAGAAGCCCTTGCCGACAGTTTGGTTGGCTTGTTTGGGGGCGCCTTGGTTGGTGGTGTGGGGGCCGGGCGTGTAGGCGTCGCGGTTTAGGGGGATGAACATCTGGGCTGCGCCGTCGCGGTTGTTGTTGTGGATAGGGACGCGGGGCTGGTTGATGGGGAGTTGTTCGAAGTTGGGGCCGCCGTGGCGGTTGAGTTGGGTGTCGAGGTAGGAGAAGAGGCGGCCTTGGAGGAGGGGGTCGTCGGTGAAGTCGATGCCGCGGACGATGTGGCCGGGTTGGAACTGGGCTTATATCAGTACTGCATTTCGATTGCGGTGATGAGGGCAAGGAGGGCTTACCATGGCCTGCTCGGTCTCGGCAAAGTAGTTGCGCGGGTTGCGGTTGAGCTGCATCTTACCCAGAGGCGTGACGGGGACGAGCTCCTCAGGAACGATCTTGGTAGGATCCAGCAGATCAAAACCAAACCGCAACTGATCATCCTCATCCATAATCTGCGCACCCAGCTCCCACTCAGGATAGTACCCGTTCTCGATCGACTCGAACAGATCCTGCCGAATAAAGTCCGGGTTCTTGCCCGAGACCTGCTGCGCCTCTTCCCAGACCATACTGGCGCGACCCTGCAGCGACTTCCAGTGGAACTTGACAAGCTTGGTGTCGCCGTCGTCAGTGACAAGACGGAAGGTATGCACACCGAAGCCGTCGACGTGGCGGAAGGAACGGGGGATACCGTGGCCGGCCATGGCCCAGAAGAGCGTGTGCAGGGCGCTGGGCTGCTGTGAGAAGAAGTCCCAGGCAGAGTCATGGGCGGTGGCGGCTTGGGGGATTTCGTTGTCGCCGCGGGGCTTGACGGCGTGGATCAGGTCGGGGAAGAGGATGGCGTCTTGGATGAAGAAGACAGGGATGTTGTTCCCAACCAGGTCTACATGCGTGGAGGGTCAGCATTGATATAAAAGGGGATGGAAGAGGGACGCACCGAAGTTGCCCTCGTCGGTGTAGAAACGAGTCGCGAAACCGTGGACATCACGGGCAAGGTCTGCACTACCCCGGCTACCAGCGACAGTTGAGAAACGCACGAACATGGGGGTCTGCTTGCCCTCGGCGCCCAGGAACGAGGCGGCGGTGATGTTGCCCCAGTTGGCGTATGAGGTGAAGGTACCATGGGCACCGGCACCACGAGCATGGACAGCACGTTCGGGGACCTACTCTTGTTAAAACCTGGACACATTTCGATGGAAAGTGGCATAGACTCACCCGCTCATGATCAAACCGCTGGATCTTCTGACGGAAGATGAAGTCCTCCAGCAGAGTCGGACCGCGCTCGCCAACACTCAGACTGTTCTGGTCTTCGATGGGTCCGCCAACATCAGTCGTCATATAGGTGTTGTTGTCGTTGAGGTAGTACTGCGACAAGAACTCCTCGGTGGCAGCGGCGGCATCGTTGCTGGAGGTATCGCGGGCGTTGAGCTCGCCGGTCATGTAAGGACAGGCAGCATTGGCGAGGCCCATAGCGCCGTTAACGACGGCGAGAGTAAGGGCGCGCATTTCGTCGAGTGTTCTTCGGCTATGTGTCGAGCTGTGGAACAGTGGAACAGAGAAACAAAAGGAAGAACGAAGTATAAATACTTCTTCCCAAAAGAGCCAAGAGATCCTCTTTCCTTTCCTAGATTCTTTTACGCGAAGAAGTGGGATACCGCGGACGATTTATACAGGTCGATCGACCAGGGGGAGAGGAGAATATTATATGCAGCCATGCCGTGGAGAGAGGGAGGGAAAACAAAAAGCAAAGACTAGGCACAGGAAACAAACCAGACCGGGCCAACTGACCAACCATGTGGAATGCATTACGGGACCATGCAATACGAATTATCGAGAAAGAACAGTCGGCCGAGCTTGTTTGATTGCATTGATTATTCGAGCAGAAGGGCCTAGAAAGCGAACATTGTCTTTACTGAACGAACACCCCATTTTACGCTGGCATAGTCCGAGTAGTCACCACCGGTCCAGGTGAAGACAATGCGATCATCTTTTTTTCTTGGTTGATTAATACAGCTTGCTGGTTGGATCAAGCCGGACCTAAACTAACTACTAGTCAGTTAAGTGGGCAGGACTCTAATTTGTTTGCATGGCAGGACCAGACCAGGACGGAGGGAGGATAGCAAACGAGCCAGGCACAATGCATTATCAATACGGGACAATGTCTTGCCTGATATCGAAGTGCGATTTGTCCATTGAGCACAAACCCGGCTCCCACGTTCTTGTCCTTCCGTCGCATCGAAATGCTACTTTACTCAGATGGTCAACCCGGAGAGCCAAAATGGTGAGATGTGATGATGCCCGGTGGAACTGGGCTTGGCAATTCTGACTGAATAAGCCCGCTAAAATAGACACTCGGCATCGGGTCGAGGCCGTGATTGCTTGGTAATTAGAGCCACGCCTTTTGGCCCGGGGATACCACGGACTAACTGGGCTAATGCTGGCAGGCTAAAGGGACCTTGCGACAGATCGTCCGCAGGCTTTTCGCATTGATTGCTTTGCTCCGAGGGTCTTGGCAAGTGCCGGTATCACCATTGTTGCGAGTGCCGTGTGGCAATACGGAGCCGTGTGAAACAGCCTGCCCTGCGCTTTACAGAGTACATAGATATACTCTTTCTGGGACAGAATGGAATCATGATGTGCGATCTGAAGCTGATGCAGTTTCGCCGTCATGAAGGGATTCTCTATCCACGACAGCATTCAGAATACAGAGCACAAGTACATACGCCCGGACCTCGGAAACCGACGATGCGATGGGATAATTTCGGTGAACTTGGTTGCTTTCCTATTCCCTATTCTGATTTTCTCCGCTCGCCAATTCGGAGCCCGGACGATAGTCCATTGGTGTGACGGCCGTCCTCCGTACAAAAATAGTGGCATTCCATTCCGTCCTACATGGGTGGTACGCACATACAACGTTCCCTGCTTCGTTGGAGTCCTGCTATCGCTAGTCTATGCACCACGTCGCGCGTTATTTCTAAACCTTGGATGTCATTGCAGCCGCGCGGATTCCAAAGAGGCAGCGTTTCTGATCCTCGCAGACGGGGCGTAGGTCGCTAATACCGCCAGTCCTTACCTGGGCGTAGTTTATCCTTGTCATCACAGTCTCTTGGCGGCGGTTAAGTTGATGTGTTGTGCTGTTGTGTTGCTGTTGCATTCGTTTATTTTTACTTGTGCCTGCTGGATGGAGGGCCCTAGGTACTCCGTACAGTACTTTGGTGATCGGCCGAGTCGTTCAACCTCATCTCGGATCGTGTTCCGGTTAGTAGCTGTACACTGACGCTCAACGCACCCCAGTGCTGTTCATGAAATGCCCGCATTATCACATTGCTCCGTAAATATGCTATTTATCATCCCAATGCATCTGACTTCAGGATCCCATGTCTGCTAAAAATAGGCAACCGCATGTTTAGAGAAAACCATGTCCAGGCGATATCGATATCACGACCTTGGCTCCCTCACCATACAAGTGATTCCCTCGGCCCTGTGCTCATCAATCGTCCGATCCTCAAACCCATACCGCGCATACAACGGGCGTCCATCACGGCTCGCATCCACATACGCAGCGACGCGATCCTTATCCGCCTGTTCACAACCCCAAGCCACAAGCATCGACCCCGCGCCTCGACCACGGTAACTGGGGTGCGTGCAGAGCATGTCCAAATCTACTTAGTAAGTATCCGTCCATCCATCTTACTTCAACCCCCAAATCATGCCAAGGGACATACAATAATTCTTCGTCCCACCCAACAACAAACTCCTCTGCTTCTCCAACTTCCCAAACAAATCATCACATCCCTTCTTATTCATCTCCGCATGCCACCGCGGGAACCGATCCCCGCGCTCCTCGGCGCTCTCCAGATCCCATTTCGCGTATGCGACGAGCGGTTTCGACGGGTGCGCGGCATCGACGACTTTCCAGTAATAGGCGGTGGGTTTGTGGAGCAGGTCGTGTCCGTTGGCTGAGTTCCACCATTCGCGGATGTTGGGGGTGTCGGGGATGAGTTCAAGGAAGCCTGAGGGGCCGAAGGCGGAGTACCACAGGTCTGTGATGGCGGGGAGGTCGGCTTCTGTGACGGGTTCGAGGGCGAGCATTTTGCTTGTTGGTGTGAGTGTTGTTCTCTAGGAGAGAGAGAGAGAGAGAAAGAGGAGAGACGAAAGAGGACAGACAGGCTTGAGCAAGGAGTGAAGATGAGGTCACATGCGTACAACGTAAGGTTCGTTTATGTTACTGGATTAGGAAGGAGCTATATCAATTCTCCGCATAGTTATTTTATACATGTGAATCAACTTCTATCCTACAAAGCAGATATGCTAACTATACACTATACAAACTGGCATGGTTAATACCTCGGGAAAGCAACATACTCCCATTTCTTGCCCTCCTGAATCAACCGCTGGTCAACACCTTCCTTCCCACTACTCACATACAACACCTTAGCAACAGCCCCCTCAGTCCAATATTTATACTCCGTCTTCTTCGGAATAAACGCAACATCCCCCGAACTCAACGTCGCAACAGGATACTCCCCAATCTGAATCTTCAACGACCCCTCCAGCACCTCAAACGCCGCGGCCCCAGGACCCTCCCACGTAGGCACAGTCGCACCACTCGCGCCGTTGCGCGGGCGGTTAATCAGAATAGTCGACATGGTAAAGTTCACATCCTGTGACTGCGACGGCGAGACCAGCGGCTGCACGATCTGGTACGCCCCGTGCTGAGCGTTGAGGTACTTGGGGCCGTAGTTGTTGGCGATGAAGTACGGTTTGCCCGGGGTGCCGAGGGAGTTGGACTGTTCGTGCCAGTTGCTGGACGGGGCGGAGCCGTTGGCGAAATCGCGGCGGGGATTGAAGTCGAGTTTCGCGTAGACGTCGAATTGCTGGAGGCTGGAGATGACGTTGGCGTTGGGGGAGGACTCGTTGACGGCGGCGGGGGTGTAGGGGGTGTTTGTGGAGGAGGTGAAATTCTGGCCGAGGGTGTAGAAAAGGTCCCTATCCTCGTTAGATACTTTGCGCATTCTGTAATGATGGGGAATGGGAGTTGTACTCAAATCCACCCGGCACAACGACGCCAACCATCTCCGTATCCGGGTCCAGAATCTGGAACGTATGCGTGGTATTCCTCGGCACAGAGCCATAGTCACCCTGCGTCAACAGTCTTCCCTGCTGCTCGGCATCACCCTTCTGCGCCCACAGCTGGAACCGCCCCTTGAAGTTGAAGAAGTTCTCATAATGCGCCTGGTGGATGTGCGGGAGTACACCCAGCGACCCGCTCGCGGGCGCATTCGTGCTCATCAGCGTGAATGCATAGTGGGACGACGGACCGGTCACGGGGAAGCGGTAGACCTGGCTGCCGACGTAGACGGAATGCGAATCGGCATAGTGAGGGATGATGTATGGGCGGGGAGAAGAGGGCGCGTTTTCGAGGTAGAGGTCGTCCACAGACAGGGACGAGGCGAGGCCGGCGGCGGCCAAAAGGAAGAATGAGCGCATTTTGTTGCGATTGAAGACAATTGTACTCTGTAGTTGTGGTCAATCAAGGAAGAGAGGTCTACAGATATAAAAAAAGGCGTCGGAATTTCCGTCATCCCAAAAGGGAAATTTTGACTCCATCGAATCCACTTCGGGAATTCCGGGTTTCAAATCCCCCGGAGGAGTCTACGTAAGTGAAGAAAAGATGTCGATGACAATAAGAGCATCGGGTGTTTTGCACCGAGTGTTCTTTCTGAAATCTTCAGTCAGCGGATGCCGGAATAAACGTTATGCGTCTGTCCGGGAGATCCGAGAGATAACCTTAGATCTTGAATCAGGGGTATCGTACGGGGTTGTATGGAGTACATGGTATGGGACATGATACAGAATAGCAAACTGACATTGAACGAAAGTAACAATTGAAAGCTCCAAAGAAAGTCGCTGGGGTGTCTAGTTTATATACTCACAATGGCAAATGAGGTGAAACATCCCAAAATACGGACGGCGCATTATTGAGCCAACGACTCAATTCGCCTCCTACAGAGAATTCCTACTTATCACGCCCAAATAGGGATTACAATTGCCTAGGGCAACCCGAAAATGTTCTTCGGACGGTGCTTCAGCGGCTCAATCTCTTTTGAGTTCGCCATTTTAACGGCACCAGGGGCACGATGCACAAGAACGGCCGATTTATTGCCCAGCATTATTTCAGAGTAAACTCTGCTGATGGATTGTCTGTTTATGAAACGCAAACTCTATTTGGCCAATTTTGCAGCCAAACGGTGCATACCAGAAATGCCCAAAATTGAGTCTCTTTGGCTTCACTAATGCCGAATCGGGAAATTCCATGGCCAGCTGTGACCACCATTGCTTCATACGGCTGCAAAACAGGTTCTTCAACATTCGGCAGCATTCAGAATAAAGCGATGATGCCAATTTTAGCTAGACTCTCGTTTTTGGTCTGGCCAGGGCGTCTGGGGGATCGCCCAAATGCTGGCTGGAATTTGATGCATCACCCAATTTTGAAGATGGCGAATTTCTGGCACTTCATTTGAGACAGGGTCCTGCCGGTGTATAAAGAGGGCTGTATTCTCGTCGAGTTACTGTTCATCAGCAGAATCCACTTCAATCTATTCATCTTAACTCTTCACTCTTTCAACGAAGACACTCGTTCAACGAAACTCAACAAAATGAAGTTCTCTCTCTCCCTCCTCACCACCCTGGTCCTTTCGGCCAACGTCCTGGCCACCCCCACCGTTGAGGCCCGCAGCCCAACCCGCGTCGAGCGCGACCTCGCCTCCATCACCGGCGTCCTCTCCGGCATCAGCGACAAGGTCGGCACCCTGCACACCGCCATCAACAACTACAACGGCGGCGACACGCAGCCCGTCGAGTCCGCCTCGGACTCCCTCGTCGACGCCATCAACGCCGGCACCACCAAGGTCAACGGCGGCGATGAGCTGAACAGCATGGACGCCCTGGGCCTCCAGCAGCCCGTCTCCGACCTCAAGGACAAGATCCAGTCCACCATCTCCGACCTCAACGGCAAGAAGCAGCAGATCGTCGCCGCGGGCAAGGGCTCGCTGACCTACAACGACCTGCAGAAGCAGAAGACCGCTGCTCTCAAGCTCTCCGACGCGATCGTCTCCAAGGTCCCTGACAACCTGCACGATATCGCGCACTCCCTTGCCTCTGGTATCTCGGATGCTATTCAGAAGGGTGTCGAGGACTTCCAGGACGTCGCCAAGTCGAACACTGCTAACAAGGTTGCCAAGGCGCCTGTGAGCACTGCTCCTACTCCTGCTGAGACTTCCTCGAGTACGGCGGCTGTTTCTTCGCAGGCTGCTAAGCCTACTTCGTCTTCGCTGTTTAAGGTTCCTGCTACTTCGTCTGCTAGCAGCAGCGTTGCCGCTTCCAGCAGCAGTGCGCCTCAGTTTACTGGTGCTGCTTCCGTCAACAGGATGAGTGGTCCTGCTGGTGCTCTGGCTATTGCTGCTATGGTTATGGCTTTCTAAGTGCACTTGATCTGAAGCATCTATGTGATGGTGTACCGTGGAATACATGAGGTCTAATGTATTGAAGTGGATATGTGTTTCTATTTATCTATATTAGTTTTATATGTTCCAGCCCGGACTGGAACCGATTGTACGTATAAGAATGACAATACGATAGTCAGGTTACTTTCTGCAAACGGCGACTCCTTTTCCAGCAACCAGCGTTGTGAAAGACATGCAATTAGGAAGACCAATTAGATCAGCTCTCAGGAAAGATTTCATGAAACGGTATGGAACCTTCCCAATCATGGCGTGTGTTTCTGGGATGGCTAAGATTGCCATGTTGAGGCGCCGTTTGTACTCAAACAAAATGCCTGCTCTTCTTGCAGCTATACGGAACGTTTTAGATAAATGCTTTTTTTATGCAATGAGCTCTAGTTACGGCCATGTCGCCCTCCTGTATTCTAGTTCTCTACATCAATCTATCATCTTCCATCCATCGTTCTGCCTCTCGCATACTTCTTTCGTACACCCCGTCTGCTGGTCTATAGATTTCACGGACATATTGGGGTCTAAAAGTGCGTCTATTCTGCTAGTGCGGGTCGATAGAGCCAGGCGCAAGACCTCTTCTCCAGCTCGTCCATATCCCATATCGGTAGAATAGAAGTATAGGTCTGGCACGTGACCTAGTGGCAACCTTGTACCCTAACTCCCAGCGTATCAGTGGAATGCGAAGGACTCCTGGATTCAATACGAAGGAGATTGGATGGTCACCAAGGGTGCCAAGTCGCCTGCGAGCGGTCCACCATCGATTCCATCCGCTTTGCGAACTGCCTTGGTGCATCATCTCGTGGCGGAAACGATTGAGGATAACAGCGGAGAGGTTATCGTGCAGTCCGATATACTGCAGCCGGATTTCCTGGAGGCGATGAACGGCCATAAGATGAATAGATGCGCAGTGGCTACCTCGGTAAGCGAACATCACCTATCACGCTGTAGTATTATTGTCACTAACTCATCTCTCTTCACAGTCGATCCATGGAGACGTTGCCTTCACTTTGGCCAAGTATCTTTTTTCCCGCATCAGGCCTCATTCCCCTATCCCAGCCAGCAATGTAAAGAACATGCAGGTAAAACAGGGCCTCATTGTACGAAAGGATCGGTCACGGCCCCAGTGGATACAGATACGAAGCACAGCAGACCTCTCCGCCGGCTTAGTCCATCTCTCGTGGCACCAGGTAGACGGCCAGGGAGAACCGGCCGAGGACAACTTCGCGACGGCGGTCGTGGAATACGGCGACCAGGGCTCGTGGCTGCAAGAGTGGTCCTCCACTGGTCATCTGGTCGCCAGTCGGATTGATGTCCTGCAGCGCCTGGCTGATGAGGGCACGGCGAGCCGTTTGTCCCGCGATATGGTCTACACGCTCTTTGGCAATCTTGTTGACTACGCAGACAAATACCGCGGCATGCAGACAGTTGTACTGCATGGTATGGAAGCAACGGCCAAAGTGACGCTCACTAGTACACAGGAATCGACAAGTAGACGGTCCCACCGTATTATATCGACAGTGTAGCGCATCTAGCCGGCTTCATTCTTACGGCGGGAATGCACTGGATGCCCGACGAAACTTCTTCGTCACTCCGGGCTGGAAGTCAATGCGCTTTGCCAAACCCTTGGTCCCTGGAGGTCAATACGTGTCCTACGTGAAGATGATACCGGTGCACGAACAGCCGGGGTTCTACGCAGGTGACGTATACGTCCTCCAGGACGACCAAATAGTTGGCCTGGTTGGCGGTATTACCTTCCGCACGTTTCCCCGGTTGCTCCTCGATCAGTTCTTCAGTCTGCCGGATACAACCGTGCCGGGTCAAGCCCCTGTGCATACAACTCCTGCTAGGCCTATGCAGACACGCATCGATCCACAAGCCCCGACACCAGCGTTTCCCACAGAAAGCCCATCTCAAGCTACCATGTCAACGGATACTTCTGCTAGCTTGAATACCTCTACCAAAACACCGGCTGTTTCACCTGCAACAGACAACGGAATCGTCTCCCAGGCCATAGCCTTGATCGTGGAAGAAACTGAAATTGAAGCCAGCGAGGTGTCTGATGAGACTGAGCTCTCATCAATTGGGATTGACTCGCTGCTATCACTTGTCTTGGCACAGAAATTCAGAACTGAATTGCAGCTGGACGTGCGCAATTCGTTGTTCATGGACTGTCTAACAATTGGCGATCTAAGGACTTGGTTAGTTGATTATTGCTGAACCTATTGGCTCTTTTGTTCCTAAATTCTACGCATTACTGTTCTTCTTCTGTGAAAATTCAAGCTTCCAAGTTGCACTATTTCAGTTCATTACTGTAGTTTTTGTCTCAGCTGGTATAAGAGGAAGCAAAGTTCCAACAAGATGCTCGCTCATACTTGCATGCTGACTTTACAGTCAGCGTACATTACAATTCGAATTGTCCTAAAGGAGACCGTCTTTAAGCTCGCTGTCCTTGGGTTTGGCGGTTCAATACGCCCATGAGTATTGGGTAATATCCCCATAGGACCCCCCGCACTTTACAGGATTGGGGAACATCGGACAGAATTGCAATTCTACCAGTGACGTCCTCGCCAGATGGGCACTTTAAGAGTGCTATGTCGATGCATATCTCTCTCACGTTCGTGTCTGTACTCACTACTGTGAACGCGAATATCAACCAAGATGCCATCCATTGTTATCCCCAAGCTACAACGCCAGGACCTGCTGGTGTCATTAGGTCTTGTTGCTGGAGAATGGCGAGAAGCTCCTGGGAAGAAAGTCTTTCCTGTCGATGAGCCATCCAGCGGTACTGTGTTAAGTCACTGTGCCGACCTGGGTCGCCAGGACTTCTTTGACGCTATTGATAGTGTACTATTGGAACCAGCGAGCTTGCTTCGTGGACGGCAAAGGCACGTGCGGGAATCCTGTCCAAGTGGTATGACTTGGTTTTGCAGAACATTGATGATTGTAAGTCATGGTGGCCCGGAAGCGGCAGTCACTATAATGCAGGTCACTAATACCTGCTCGCCAGTGGCGACGATACTATCGCTAGAACGGCAAGACATTCCTCGAAGCCAAGGGCGAGGTCAACTACGCGGCCTCGTTTATCGCCTGGTTCGCTGAAGAGCCCGTGCGTTCGTACGGAGACACGATCCCGTCATCCTACGCGAATACCACGGTCCTAACGTGCAAGGAGCCAGTCGGCATTTGTGGAATTATCACCCCGTGGAACTTCCCCGCCGCAATTACCACTCGCAAGGTAGCCCCCGCGTTAGCAGCAAGGTGCTCTGTGGTTGTCAAGCCTCCCAGCGAGACCCCGTTTAGCGCGCTGGCATTTGCAAAACTTGCACTGGAAGCTGGTGTGCCGCCAAACTGCATGCACGTGCTTCCGACAAAGGATAGGTAGGCTTCCATGGAGCTTGCTACCAATCCCAGGGTGATGAAACTTAGTTTCACGGGGTCAACTAATGTAGGGAATATGCTTACGAAAGCAGCTGCTGAGACTATGAAGCGGGTGAGCATGGAGCTTGGTGGAAATGCGCCGTTTATTGTCTTTGAGGACGCTGATATCAGCCAAGTGGTTGAGGCAGCCATGGTGTGCAAGTTCCGATGCAGTGGACAGACCTGTGTTGTAGGTGACTGATTATCTCCGTCCAGCAAGTCATTATACTTATTCTCTTTTTAGTGTGCGAATCGTCTTCTGGTCCATGAGCGTGTGCGCGACGAGTTCGCACAGAAATTGACCAAGCGAGTACAGCAACTGAAGCTCGGACGAGGAATCGACAAAGAAACAACACAGGGCCCGCTAGTCAACGAATCAGCCGTGAAAAAAGTGGACAGCCACGTCCAGGACGCACTCGAGAAAGGCGCTACAGTCTATGCCGGCGGCAAAGCCCCCACACACTTACAAGGCTACTTCTACGAGCCAACCGTCATCAGCAACGCAACAACCGACATGGATGTAGCCCATGATAAAACGTTCGGCCCCTCTAGCTGCAATTTTCTCTTTCTGCGACGAACAAGAGGCGGTGCAGCTGGCGAATGATACCGAATATGGTCTTGCTGGGTACTTTTTTAGTCAGAACGTTGGTCGTCTCATGCGTGTTGCTCGCAAACTGTAGTGTGGCACGGTTGATCTTAATACATGGCTTATTAGCGCTGCTGAGACACTGTTCGGTGGTGTTGGGGAGAGTGGAATGGGAAGAGAAGGCAGCAAGTATGATCTGGCGGAGTATCAGAACATCAAGTCTGTCACCATTGGGAATCTACAGGCGCACATTTGAGGCCTTTTATTCACGAGGAGATCTATAGGTCTATCTGTATCTAGCTATGCGTAACTTAGCAATCTTTCGCTTCCCAGTAACTTCATGTGCGTGTTGTTTGCGATGAGATTGAGCCAGTATGTTGGATCAAGGATAGCGAGGGCAGTTATCGTACCGCTTGATCATCTAATGGCGTTACGAGTGAGATATCTCGCGTCTATGGCATGGACCATAACAAAGTTGGGGTACTTCCACGTGCTCTGCAATCTGGCAGTAGGAAACAACTTGAATGCAAGCCAGTATGCTGCCGTTGGGACCGTTCTTTCAATAACCACAGGAATATCATAAGCGGCACGGGTCTGCCCTTGTCGTGGGCGCGAGGGGAGGTTTCATTGACAATACTTCCCCAATGATACTTACCCCAAATTTTGAGATCGCAGAATTGGGGACGTAATTTCCCCATACCCCAAAACGCTCCAGAATCGGGAAAAAATCCGTGATGATCATAGTATTTAGTGCCCCCGGTGAAACTTTTCGTATATTTGACTTGTGAAAATGAATATCCAGTTTGGCTATATGAATAACTCTCTTCAAAATATGTCCGAGTCCATCTACTGGCACGGTGTCGGGGAAGTAACGGCCAGAGTTATATCTTTATTTATGGGCTATTGAGCACCTTAGGGAGCACAGAAAGACAGAGGGAGTACGCAAGGGCAAAAAGATGAAAGTGAAAGAAATACAAAAACGGTCTACGACAAGACAGAGTCAAACCAGAACCGCTGCGGCCTGCGGGAATCAGCCATAATGTCCACCGTACAGTATTAAAACGGCCATTACCATTATGGGATAGCGCAGACCACTCGACCATCTTGTCTAGCTGTTTACACATATATATAACTCTACTTAGTTAGACACCAATTCCTGATAGAAGGCATCAGCAATCCCAGGCGGTGAACTGTAGAATACTGCCTTCCAAATGCGCTTCTCAGGGCTGTGAAGTCTGCCTTCTCTAGGGCACCTGCAAAACAGCTGTTGATCTGATGATACTACTTCTTTACTACAGGCCAGCATCCGACGCAGTTAAGAATTTGTTTACCTAGAAGAAATGACCGATATCACGGGTTTGTTATCAGGATTAATATTTAAAAATAGCAGACGCTCCACAATCACATAAACCGCATTGCCTAAATTTCAATTCAGGCTCAGGTACAAAGATCTCGCTGCAGATCCTATAGATATGTGTATATTGGTCCTAAAAATGAGTCTCCCCCCCGTCCCCCCCCCAATTGCCAGCCGCTAATTCGATTGGGAAATTCCACTAGATCCGGTCAAGTCCGAAGGATTCGTGCATCAGGTCATGAAAGATATCTGAAAATACACCCTAAAATTACCAGAGACAGGATTCTCACTCGTACGGAGTACGGGCGCTGGATATCCCTTCATTTAGTGAGAGCACAACTTTGAATTGTGCATCACCAACAGTGTGTGTATAATACCCGCATAAATGTCACAGGCTGCGCCTGTAGAATAAACGATATGTTATTCGGAGGGATGATCGGAGTGGTTACCTGACTACCTACCCCGCATAACGTACTTCTGTATATAAAGGCTGTCCGATCGGACATCCGTTCTTCTCCTATTCAACGAAATCCCTTGTATGATAGCTAGTTATTAGCGCTGCGGGCTTAGCCCTTAACATTCTCTCTTTCTTTCTCATGCTTTGTATTCTCGCCACTTCTAAAAAGACAGTTGCTTGGAAAATCCTGAGTCCATCACTCAAGAGTGATGGACTTGATAATGGTACTCATGGCCATCAGGGTCATCAACTATGTCTATCACTTCATGCACCTGGTATATCGCAATTTTCACGCTGCATCGTTACTGTACCCACAGTTCACAGCCGCCACAGCTATTCCAAATCAAGCAATGTCATCCAGTTACCCATGAGGGCCTGGAATACTTCATGCCGACCCTTCCATCTCATAGGACGGAGAGCCATCCGTCCATCTTAGTGCGTAGCTGTACGGTCTAGATGCGCCAGCTGAATTGCCACATAAGAGAGTGGCCAATTGCAAAAGTACCTTTGTAGTCCAGCTCATCCATTTCCACTGGCAGTGGATATCATCCGATCTCCGAATGACATTCTGGGCTCGCGATGGATGCTCAAAATTTCCTGAAGAGTAAGACAGTAATGTTATTTTTTGAGAGATCCATATATTGGATCTTCATAATCATTATTAGTGGCATAAGCTGCTTTTCTCATAAATAACATTTCCACACAGGGTTTCCAACCAGCCTTGGCATGCAATCAAGTGTGTGCCTATCACGCTGAAGCTCTGTCAGAGAATGAACTGCCATAACTTTTCATAACTTGTAGATATTTATGTTTATGTTTACTCACCTTTTTGCAGTCAGTCACAGTCACTGGGAACTCTCAGAAGGAGGCTCTGATTGCTTGCAGAGCAGTCCAGTGGCAATATACTCAGCGAAGATTATGTCCCATTGTATTGCGAGAAATTCTGTTCGTATTACCTTTCTCATGCTGGCCCAACTATTACGTATATCCCTAGACAGCTTAAGCCCATGGATCTTCGTGACCATGGGTAGAAACCAGCAGCACGGGACATGCAAAATGCGAAATAAGATAGCAGGATATGTGTAGAAAGGCGACGATGTACATAGCGACTACCACTACGGCGGCTTACCCGGCCGCCCCGCAGGACCTGCCGCCACTCGGCCTACAAGGCTGACAGATGCGTGTATGCACAATAATAATAATAATAATAATCCCTAGACAGCAACCTGCAGCAAACTCGGGTCTCGCCAATAGATGTGGAGATGGCTACGGAACGATCGGATCTGGCATCGGTCGTTGTCCGGCATGCTGAGGAGACCAAGTGAAGCGGTTGCTTCACAGCAGTAGTAACATATGGCCCTTGGAGGGCAGATGAAATACGGACAAGTGTCGCTAGAGTAATAAAAATGGGGTATGAACTGCGGTATATTGTAGTATGTGGGGGAAATCTATAATTAGGGAGTCTTGTTTTTCTTTCTTTTTCTCTGCTCGAATCAGTTTTCGTGACTGACATACCTAATCAAGACAAGGTAGGTAGCCGTAGACAATAGATCGATCGTCCTGGACGGTCTTGCGAGCTCTGAAGGATACCCATTCAACGAAGAAACGATATTTCCCGTATTGGAAAAAAATTCCAGGACCAATCTGTACCCCTTGACAGTATAATGAATCGTACTACTGCCAATGTAAATCCAGAATGAACAGGTTCACTTCCTAAATTAAAGCCAATTTCGAGAGAAAGCGAAGCCATGCTCCTGTATATTTGCCCTATCCATTCCATTTTTGCTGACAGGATTCAACAACAGCTCCCGAAGTGATGAACTTGATCACAAATGCAATCAATCATGTTTTTTTCCGAACTTTTTCTTTGCTCTATCTATAGGCAGATTTGTTAACTATTGGCTCTTATGTTGCCCCTGGGAATGTGATATTGAATCGAGCCTGCAGAGACACTTCGAGACCACGGAGTTGTTGGTCCACATCATTACATGAACCTTGAAGAACAAGGAACTTGTGGACAGCTCAGCATCACTTTTTTTTTTGCTTTTTTTTTTTTTTTTTTCAAAAGTACCACTACCTACAGATCACTGTCATGGAGACCTTGATTGATGCTCCCAGTCGAGGTATAAAAGGAGGCTTCGATCCCTTCATTTAATCTCTTCATCAGACATCTTCAACAGTCTTCTTTCTCTCTCTTCTCCATTCTACAATTTTCTGGATATTCTACCTCATAATCTCGATTGATTCAATATGAAGTTCCTTGCTATCACTACCTTCTTGGCCACGGCTCTCGCCATTCCCACCGAGTCTTGCCCGAAGGATGCTGGCCAGGTGACCCTCAAACAGGCCCAGAACAAGTGTGGCAGCCAGGCCAAGGTTTCCTGCTGCAACAAGAAGATTGAGTCTGGTGACAGCTATAATCAGAACAAGGGTTTGCTATCTGGTGGTATCCTAAACGGCCTTCTTGGTGGTAAAGGCAGTGAGGGACTTGGTGTTTTTGACCAGTGCAGTGAGCTGAGTGTTACGGGTGAGTTCGTGCTTTGAATATGCGGATGTGAGTGTTGACTTTGTAGCTCTTCTCGGTCTCGATAATATCCTCAGTGACCAGTGCAAGCAGAACATTGCTTGCTGTGATGGTTCCAACGCCAAAGCTGTATGCCTCCCTCATATTCCAACTATGAAAAGCGCTAACAATAACAGGAGGGTGGTCTCGTCAATGTCGCACTTCCCTGTGTTGTCTTGCAGGATCTCCTGTAATCGGTCCATGGCTTTATAGTGGTATCAACGTGGAATTTTCTGGATGTGAAAGACTTGAGCAATGGAAAAGAGAGATCTGTTGGCATTCGAATACTGTGAGATAACCTGGTGAGAGGAGGAGAAAAAAGAATGAAATAAAAATAAATATCATCTACTCATTCTATGCTTGTCTAATGTTCCACGGTTCAGCCCTACCTATTCCATGTGACGTGGTTGAATGGTTGAATTCAGCACTGCCACTCCATCCTCGAGGCCATTATGACATCCAAGCTCTCATATGCATAGTATATAACATAGACATAATAGTTTTTTTACTAGATACATGCAGTATGTACCATTTCAGATGGTTTTCTTATTCATGTTTTCAATCACAACATCCATATGGCATAATCAAACGAAAGTAGAGGAAACCGGTGATGAATAACTAAGTTTTTTCAATTGTGCTATGGGGGGGCTCCGAAGATGGCGACCCCATGTAAGCTTTAGAGGAAGCATTTGAATGGGTCCTGTGCTGAAGCTGTAAAAAAAATCCAGCAGGTGCCCTCAGGACTTGCAGTCTGGACTAAGGATGGCCTAGGCTTCCATCTTCTCACTGAACAGAGAGAGGTCCTGGATGGCCTTATGTGACAGCTCAACGTCGCATCAACGGCCGATGTAGACAAACGGCGCCAACACGTCGCACGAAGCCATATGAGCAATTAAGGCAAACGGGGACATGAGCCCTGCCGCACAATGCCTATAAAGCATCTTCTTCTCTTCTCCAGATTCGATATTCTCGTCGATGGCTACACTAGTTTATGTCACGGGCTCGGACTAGTAGATAATAACGAAATGATATTCCTATCTAAACTAGCGTAGCTATCGACGAGAATATCGAATCTGGGAAAGAAGAAGAAAAGGAAATCTATCTAGGCGACGAACGGTCTTTGTAGATTTCTGTGCGATGAGGCTTAAGCCCTTGTTTGCCAAGATTGCTTGTATGGCGTTGCTTGACATGTTGGCGCTGTTTGTCTATATCAGCCGTTTGTATGGCGTTGAGCCGTCACACCAACACACATCTCTGTCTTACCAAACATAGGACAAAGATGAGGGTCTCCTCCACTAACACTGGGCTGTTGTATGCAACTTCCATTCCTCTATCAACTGCTTTGGCATCTCATTTTCTAGAGCTCTGCCAGACTTTGCTGCCGCCATTCATCACTTGCAATAGTTTCAGTCTCAGCACCAACATTTAAAGTCACCGCCAAGTAATGTAATGCGGTATTCCCATCAAGATCCTGCATTCAGACAACAAACATGCCCCCCACCCAAACGGGAGCAGCTTGATGGTAGCCAGCTGAGCATCTTGCTCAGCCTCTGTCATGGGCTTTTCTTTGCGGGTCTTGACTGGCATTCCCCAAGGACAAGGAAGCTTGCTGTTGGAATATTGGAGGTGCTGCGGACTCCGACTGGGTTTGGAATACTGGGGCCATTTGGAATATAACAGCAGGCGCAGTAGATGCTGTGATTGACAGCTGGTCTGCTCTTCGCTGCATGTTCGCCTGTCAAAGAAAGTGCCGCCATGTGGAGGAGGGTATGGCCAAGGGCCGTGCTTCCAGCTGCGACATGGCCACCTGGGATGGAAGCTGCGATCCAAGCCAGAAATCAGGGCCGTGTCTCACAGTGGCAAAGTGTAGTGGGTGTACATCAAACACAGATGTTGGCAGATGAGGCAAAATAAAGTTAGTTTCGTAAACACATTTAAGTGACCGGCTACATTAAGAATTAGGCGACGATTTTGGCCTTGTTGTCACTGGGTAAGGACGTCAACGGTTCCTTAGGGATCCCGGCGGTACATACAACACGAACTATGAGCACCATTAGTACTGAAACTGCGGGATTTTACCATATTCATGAAGCCTACACCTGCTTCCGCCAATTATGTAAATATTTATCTGCAATTACTGTATTCCTGTCGCTTAATTTGTCCATATTATTACTCACACACGAGCAATCGGGTGCTGGCACCCTGCGGACCTGGTTCCTGCAAGAACAAGGGAATTCTAGGAACCTACGAAGCTGGGAATTGTTTGAGGTAATGGAAACATTGCAATTGTTACAAATCGACATACACATAGTTTCAGATATGGGTTCTGGTGATCTGGAAATTCCCATCTCGACCGGGCGTTGGCTTCATCACTTGAACAGACAACTTAGACTGTCCCTTTCGAACCATGCCCTATCTTTGTTCCATGCTTGAACAACAAGGTTTCTACCCACCTTGACAACTTCCTCAATTTGCTGCTGACTTCCCCATCCAGGGACAGTACACCCAAAGCAAATGAGATGTACACCAACATGGATTGCAGTCCGAAATGCTATCTCATCACCTAAGGAGCCATATCCTTCTAACAATCCTTCAATGATCCAGACTCCCGCATCTATCGCTCTGAATAATTTCGTTTCGTATAATTCAGCAATCATCTGGCCCAGATCTTAGGCTCGATTTCCAAGTTGTGAGCCTTCCCAGTCGACAACAAATAGCATTGTTTCCGACTGTTCAGTTAGTGGAGTATTCGGGATTAGAACACTGGCAAACACGCTCATTAGCAACGTCAAATACCTAAAGCAGAAGAAGAAATATTAGAATCTTGCAACCTACTTTCCAGTCCAGAAATTCCCATGAATGATTCCATATCCCTCATCATCGTCCTGTTCTTGAAACTCCGCTGCCGCGAGATCGCGAACTTTTTCAAAAACATCACGGCTACCTTCTAATATATTCGGAAATCTCTCGATGTTCTCTATCAACGCAACGTAATTAAATCGATACTTTATTGCTTCCATAGCTTTATGCTTGCTGAGCGTCGTTCTGACTTTTGTTTGTGCCGGTTTTGTCGCCCAAATGTGGAACGATCGCAGCCAAGATCCCAAGGCGCGACCAAGCGATTGGGCCGCGTTTTGCGATATGCCATGGGAAACCTCCGAAAGCAGAAAACTTTTTAAGTTTATTGAATTCGGGAGATCTTCGAGAATTTGGATGTTCATCTCTCGATTAGAATGGAAGAGGTGTGGTGTTTTGACGATGATGTTGTCCTGGGAATAAGGTGGTAGGGCATCAAGGGTTCGAAGGATGACTTCTTCGAAGTGCTGGTAAATTTAGTATTCTGGAAACATTGTCTTTTGATTTACTATATGAGAACTCACGCTTCGCGCAGGGTCGAGCTTGAAGGCCGAGTTGGAAGCCAAGTAGTGCTTGGTATGCTTGATTGATTATAATGGAACTTGCAGCTGAGGAGGAAAGAGTCCCGCGATATATGAAGTTCGCACTGCCACCAGATAGTCGAACGAGGTGGGAGCAGTCAAGGGAGATTTGGGAGAGCTGCTGTGCGATCTGGTCGCGGATTTCATCCTTTTCTGTTTTGTTTGCTACCATTTTTGATGGAGATGTGGATTCGACGGTGAGAATTTGAGTTGTTTGTTGAAGCAGGCGCTTATTGGAATTCAGTATTGTACCCAAGGGTAAATCCCATTAGCTGATTATCTTCTTGTTGTTGTTGTTTTTCTTTTTCTTTTGCTCGGTTTCCAAATTGATGAGAATCAGACGGATAATTTGGCCTGGTAGCGAGGCCGAAAGACACTCATTTGATTACAATATCACCTCTTTCAGCAGTTTAAAATTCTCCTCCACATAGCCTCATGCAGTCCAGATAATCGACTCCCTGATTCCTCAAGCTACCCGCTTCAAGATGAATAGCGTCGGAACTGTCTCTAGAAAGCATGAAGCAAGAAATGGAAAAGAAAAACGCGACAGTTAAGTGAAACAATGCCTACTTATGCCAAATGATTTTTAGAAGTACTGTTTGGTTTTGCATGGCCCTGCTCACCCACTCATCACCCTGCTCACCTGCACCCAACTAGAGAAGGGTATTTTCATTCATGTATAAAAGAAAAATATAGTTTAATATAGTCTCACTCACTCGCTACGCGAGTGAGGTCGGCAAAAAAAACAAAAACATACAACAGCCGGGATTCGCTGGTGGTCACCCACCCAACTACTAACCGGCCGGCGTGTGGCTTAAGTACGGCTGAGCGGACGGGAAGCCCTGTTCTCCACACCCTATGGTCGTATGTGCTAGGTTTTTTAGCTAGACAGCTACATATACTGCAATTTTCATTGTAATGTATACGGCTTCAGTGGTGATATAGTTGGATTGAATGGCAGCTAGCTTACTCGCTCATACTCAACTAAAAACTTCCCTATCGCAACGAGTCCCCTTATTCGAACCGAACGAAAAGGCCTGGTGCATAATGGAGTACGTGCAGATGGACGAGCAGCTTGTCACTGACATTCCCCGGGCAGTCTCGACATCTTTCCTCCGCCCCAGCGTCGACCATTCGGACATACACTTGTTATTACCACTGGACTGGTGAATCGGAAAGATCCGCAAGATAGTCATGTCCAGGTTCCAGAATCTTGGCTGTTGTGGGGAAGGTAAAACAATCCCTCACTCGGAGGCTGTCAGCGTGCATTGTCATGCAACACAACCACCGGTACACTCGAATTATAAGGGGTCCAACCCAAGTGTCATGATGGTCTTGGCTAGCCCTAGCTAATAAAGTGCTAGCTAGCGCCGGTTGTGCACGGCAAATCTACCTGGAACACGATCAATCCGGATATAGTGGCTAGTTATGTGAAACGCACTATCCACTTATACAGTAACTCCCTAGACTCGGTACTGGCTCGGAGCTTGGTATAAATGCATTGTATTCAACCCATCTAGTCGATCCTTTCCTTGTACTTACTACCATACCATAAGTCTTTCTTTCACTTCCGACCATGTTACTTCCATTTGCTCTTTTGCTTCTCTCTGCTGTGCGGAGTACCGCGTCCTTGACGGACTCTAATCTTAAGAAACATGTTGATGTTTTGACTCTGGAGAACTCTTTTAATCCGGTTAAAGCGGCGTACTGGACGAATTATCCTCACCACCGTCGTACTCCGTTTGCCGTCTCTCCGGATGGAAAGTCGGCTTATCTCGCGTATCTGGATAGTAGCGAGACGGATGTTCATGTGCAGCAGCTGGATCCTGCTACTTTCGAGGCGACTGGGACGTCTGTTACTGTTAGTGGTGGGAAGGAGGGTAAGTGCACTATTCTGGGTATGCTGGTGAGCATTTGCTAATCGTGATAAAAGCCGGCGGTCTCGTCGCTCACAATGACGGTTTCGCGCTGCTGGTCAACGAGGAAATGCCCACGGGAACGTCCAATGCACCGGCTAGTGGGACTCCGGTCCCCGTGTTGTACCGGTATACCGATGGCAAGCAATCCTGGAAAACCTGGCTCGGTGGTCCGGGCGTCCACGAGTCTGAAGGATTGGCAGCATCGCCTGACATGAACGGCGATCTGGCTTATTCCGAAGAAGCCGGTTACTACGGCGCCTACTTCGTCGTCACTGATTACTCCGGAGACGCCTCGGGTCACTACGGAGACAGCATCGAGTATGTCGCTGATAATGGCACACTGTTGGACATCCCTGGTGCCAGCAGCGTGTGGGGATGCAGTCATAACACGGGTATCGCTTTTGAAGCCGCAGACGAGGCCCCGTTCGCGAGTATCTGCGCCGAAGACCAGGGTGCTATCTGGCTCAACACCAAGACGCAGGGTATGGACAACACGGACGTCAAGATTTCCAATGAGAATACCACAAATGGCGCGTCTGGTGAGCCCATGGGCGGCATGTCCGGTAGCTATAGCGCTCTCGCCCGGTTCGCGGATTCATCCCGATACATCTTCTCCTGGGTCTCGCGCGGCGCTATCGATCTAAGCGAGAACACCTGGATGGGCGACGGATACACGCATTCCCTAAATCGCACGAACAACCGCAACGTCGCTATCTCGCTCTTCTCGGACAAGTACACCAAGATCGGCGCGCAGGCGAGCTCGGAAGTCGGAGCCGAAGATGGAGACAGCCAGGTGAGCTGGATCACCTCGGGAAGTGGAAACGACCGTTCAAACGCACATGCTGCCACATTCGGACCTAACAACGCTCTCGTCACCTGGGAGGAGATCTCGGATCCGATCTGCGACTACATCGCCATGGGCTGTCGGGGACAATTCGCCGGGTCATTTTTCCAGCAGGTCAACTCGGATGGTGAGAAGGTGGGCGACGCACTTAAATCCACCGATGTGTATGTCGCAGGCGACATGGTGACTATGAACGATGGCCGGATCTGCTGGCCGTATGTGAGTATGGAGTGGGATTTGTCTTCGCCCGTGGATACTTATTTGGGGACGGGCTCGAGCACCACCAAGAAGATGAGCTTTGCTTGTATGAGTCTGGGTGCTGGTAGCACTGCGCAGACGACCGCTGGTGCCGCTGCGGGAAGTGCTTCGCCGGTTGGACAGACTGCCAGCAGCGCGACTCCGACAACTATGAAGACTGTGTCGCGCACTGCGGAAGCGACGGGTACGTCTTCCACTGCTGAGGCCGAGACCCCTAAGCCATCGCCGCAGGAGGGACCGATGTTTCCGAGTTGGTGGTGGGAATAATTGTATCGGTTAGTATGAGAGTCAGATAGATTACAGGGGGTACGGTCCAGAATCGAGTCGGTGTCGTTTGATTATCCTGTCTTATGTGCGGTATAATCCATTAATGAGTTATGTAGCATAAAATGGCAGGGATATCATACAACAGCCCGGGTGGTCTAGTGGTATGATTCTCGCTTAGGGATTTAACCCAAGCATATCTGCGAGAGGTCCCGCGTTCGATCCGCGGCTCGGGCCGTTTCTTTTTTGTTTTTGTTTTTTTGCTTCTATTCTTTTTTGCATTCGTTTCTGCTTATATATATTTTTGCCGCATTGTCAATCATATGTCATGGTTTCGTGGTTATGGTGTCATACATGCAGACAATGCATTGTGTTGGGGGGGGTTCAATTGAGTTGAACCGCGGGTTCAAATTCCCGATCGGGTTGCGTTCCGAACATTTGGATGCATGAATTGTGGTCTTTTGCACGCCTCATGGCTATCTATCGGTGTCTAGACGTCTTCTATGGTGATTTGCTTTCGAAAATTAGTGATATTTTGGGGGGGGGGGTTGCGTTGATGCTCGTGTATACCTGTAGTAGCGGCGAGCCTTAATCAGCATCCGTGAAATATATATATCCGCACAGGCACGAACATAAACTCCGCTGACAACACCAGATATTCAAGGCCACCGATACAAAAAACTCATAAGAAGTAGAATACCAAAAATGGCAGGTACACTCGACCAGCCATTTGCAGGAATACACATATGCAATACAACCCCGGAACCCCAACCCGTCAAACGGGACGCCATCCGAAGTGCACTTGCAGTATCAGAACAACTCAGAAGCAATTGATAAGATTCCCCGCATTTGAATGTCACTTGACATGGATCTTAGATAGGGATGCAGGGTGCATTAGTCGACATTTAAATATGAGTATAGAACTGCCGACGGTGCACCCTGCATCCAACCGCACACGCAGAAGAAGCAATGAGATTGTCCTATCCAAGAGTGAAGCTTCCCAGTATCAACACGAGATATCGATATGGGATCGTCGGCATTCATTCTCAGACACTTTCGTATCAGCCTCCGGCGCAGGGGCACAAGCCCCATGTCCAATCTCAACCGCCCCTCGCTATGATGCCGACAGGACCTCTCCTTCGATCCCTGCTCTTCACCTCGATTATGTCGTCGCCGCTCCTGAACCCGTGTTTGTCCATGTTGACGCGCGTGGTTAACTCTACTTCCCCGTTGTTGGATCCCTCGCAGAACCCACTGATGAACCACCTCCTCCGGACGACCATATACAACCATTTTTGCGCGGGCGAGAACGAACACAGCGTGCAGCAGACGGTGCACGGTATGAAGACACTAGGATTCAAGGGTGTTATTATGGGATATGCCAAGGAGACGGTCGTCAAGGAAAATGAAAGTACAACATCGTCGACAAGCCAAGAAGAGGCGTCTCTCCGGTCTGTTGAGGAATGGAAGCGAGGAAATCTAAGAACTCTTGGTATGATTGGTGCGGGGGATTATCTTGCTGTTAAGTATGTCTCAGATCACTATATTAACTGTTGATCGCTGCTAATCTAGTGAAAGATTCACCGGCGCTGGTCCAATCGCTCTCAATGCGCTGGCTAGTGGAGACGCGATGCCGCAGTGCATATACCAGGCCATGCGGGAAACATGCCAGACAGCTGCAGTCAGAACTCTAGACTCTGGATTGATGCAGAGCAACAGGTTTTCCAGCCCGCTATTGATGCGTGGACGATCGAGCTCATGCGCGAGTTTAATCGCGGTGATAGCCCCGTGGTCTTTAATACTATCCAGGCGTATCTGAAGGACTCAGCGGCTAATGTACAGCGTCATTTACTTCTGTCCAAGCAGGAAGGATGGAAGCTGGGCATCAAGCTGGTCCGCGGAGCGTATATCGCACACGACCGCCGTGACCGCATTCACGACACCAAAGCTGAAACAGACGCAAACTACAACTCTATCGTCGAAAACCTCCTACAACGCAAATACCCCCTCCCAACCAGCCAGCAACAAAGCGAATTCCCCGACATCCGGCTCTTCGTCGCCTCACACAACTCCGAAACAGTCCGCAAAGCATACACCCTACACCGCCAGCTGATCAAATCCGGAGCCCCCACAATCCCAATCGAATTCGGCCAGCTGCAGGGAATGGCGGATGAGATTGGCTGCGGACTTGTGCAGCAGAATCGGATGGACTCCCGAGACGATGTTCCCGGGGTGTTCAAGTGTTTGGCGTGGGGGACGACGGAGGAGTGTTTGCATTATTTGTTGAGGAGGGCGGTTGAGAATAAGGGTGCTGTGCAGCGGACGAGGGATATGGCGGTGGCGCTGAGGAGGGAGTTGTGGAGGAGGTTGTCGTTTTCTTTTTGATGAATGGGAATGGTTGTTTGTTGTGTGTTTGTTGAACCTGGTAGAACTTCATTGAGATAAAGGGAGGGAACTTTTAAATTTAAAGCCATCGCGCTGCACTCTACCATATTTCTATGAGTTCAGTATATATTACATTCACTACTAGGTGTCTTTTCTACTGCCTATTCACTATTATATACTATAGTCCCAAACGAAGATCCTTTCCCGCTGCCAGAGGGCCTCTCTCGGTTGCATTTTCTATATACGGTCATCCTATACCACGCTTCGCTATACTGGTTTATACTTACTATCCCCACGAAATTATACCACGACACTTATGCCGTTTGAGTCGTTCCTTATTTCCACCTTCTCTTGGAGTGATATTTGATAGGAGACGACGATGCTGTCTACCATCTTTGGTATGCCTTGAGCCCTCTCTACGACAAGAGTAATTTCGGCAATGCTTGCCTGGCAATCGATCAAAAGATGAAAATGACCCCAAACTCAGACGTGTGCTATTTCTCTCACATTGCTGCAATGTGATTCGAGGTAAACTGTTCATGTTGACTTTTGTCATTCCAGAAGCTGACTAACAAGATAGCGTTAATATAGGACGCATTAGCGAATGTCGGCGGTGGGCCCGCTTTGGGACCAGGAGCAAACTCCTGTATACAGATGGGGATTTGTCGTTTGTGATGTCCTTTAGATATGTTATAACCGCGGTGGCGCCCAACACCGACGTTGAGGCTAGAAGACCGTGGAAACTCTTTTGAGCCAGTAACGAGCTACCCAATCTATCACCAAAATCCGGGCCCCATACCTGCGCCATTGGCTTCTGTGACGGGCTGGGACCATAGCTGTGGTTGCATTTCCGCCTAGCACTCGGACCGATGGTATATAAGAACATTATGTCTTTAATATGATCCTCTGGTGAGACCTAAGAGTACCGCATTTGGCGTCCTTGCGCCTTGCCTTGTATCAAAGACTCATAATGTCAACAGATGTCCAGCATCGCCTGCGCAATGTGTGTGTGTGACAAGGTTATCAGAAGCGAAACGCCCGATAACCTTCTGTTCCAACTGCCGCTTCAATAAGCACAAGCGCGCTCACCATGTGGTCCTGTTGGTACGTTGTCCCTCTTTCTTGCTCGCGAACCCATCTGCTGACTACACATCTCTTTAGTGTACGATTCTTTCGATACTCGTACCCTCCATGTCATCTTCTATATGAAACCACGCACATATACCCAACTGGCTTGGAAATCCCTCATATTAGTAGGTGCCATTAGAAACCGAACCTCGGTTCTTTTCGGGCCTGAAATCGCTGAAAACATTACGCATCGGCCTGAGAACCCATTGGACCTCACTGATACAGAACGTCGTTTGCAGTTTAAGCTGGAACGAGAAACACGTACGTACTCTTTGCATTGTCCTTATAGAGCGATTCCTGCTAGACTATTACTAAACTCCTTACACAATGCAGTTCATAGTTTCCGCACCTATACAACTGATTGGAAGAATACTCTGGCGATCTCGGCGGTCTCACTGTCCTCGCCTTGACAATCGGGCCGAATACACTTTTTTGGCATAACGCATACCTTTCCGACATGATCTTCGCACATGGTTATGTTTTGTTATGATCTCATAAAAGCCACCTACGGCTTGAGCTCCGATAGATGAGAAGCGAAGAGAAGTGGAGTGATATCCACAAGTGTTTTTGACATGTCTACGTTCGGTAACGGATGCAGCAATCTGTCTTGCCTCAGGTATTCAGAAATAAGTGCCCTTGATAGGAACAGACATGCCTGCACTATCAAGAAGAATGATAGGCACAAATGTGCACTCTTTACCTCTGATCATTGAATCCATCCTTCATCGAGTCGGAAAGGGACCATCGCAAATTCGAGCCCTCATGGAACACGTTCTCGGGAACATGAACTGGAAACCATACCGCAAGTGCTCGGTAAGGTAGCTCCGGCACTCTGATCAATCATCCTCATGCTAACAAACATGACAGGCCAACTGTAAGATAAATGGATGATCACCACTGTACGTTTGGACTTGCATGCACGTATGACAAAGCAACTAGTTATATGAAAAGGGGCTCAAGCTACAGATTACGAATATTCCCAGCGATTTGTGGGGCTGATAGCACTGGCCCAGCCACTATCAGCATATGAGAATGCCTTCACTACATGGCACGAACGGTCAGATCCCAAGGGAGATACCCAGAGGCTCTTTGGCTTTATGAACTGGCCCCTTTTCAATTACCTAGAATATACATAACAACGGAAAATAGATCGGATGCTGCAAGTAACTGCTAGAAGGACAGAACCATCTCCTCAGGCCGTTTCGGGGTGGCTGGACTGAAGTATGCCATATCTTTCCGATATTCCGTCGCTTTATCTTTCTTGGACCAAGAATTCCTCGCTCATATTATACACTGGCTATCATCCCCATTGGTGGATGTTATGCCAGCTGTGGGAAAGACATATCTCCTGAGCAATGAAGCAGATGTTGTATTGCTATAGTGATTAACTGTGCTGTCGACAGAGATGGTTATGCTTTTCAACTACAGATTGCCAGGCATATACATGAAACGCACAATACACGCGCCGATGTTGGTATGTTATACACGCATCATTGAGTGGATTGATACTTAAGGTTCTAACAAAACATGCCTAGAAACATCCTGACAGAGACGACATGGTCGTCTTCTCTCCTTCGAGCTTAGTATGCTCGTCAAGGGTATTTTCGTCTTGCTATCGTTGCATATCTGGATTGACAGCTACGCGAGGAAGTGCAACGGGGGAAAACAGAGACGGAGGCAGCCAAAGCTCAACGAAAGTCGCATACATTTGACCTTCTCCCTCCAATTTTCGCGCATTTCGCGCAAACGCTCTATGACGCTCCGTGACAACGCACCCCCCGCACCCCCCAACCTCTCCGATAACAAGGAGTTTAAGCGGACAGGAATTGCTCGGTTCATATTCCATGTTCCGCAGAGCCCTTGATATTGGATTCCTGCATCATGCACTGAGAGTGTGTAGTGCATTTATTAACTTCCTTATTCGTTTCCCGTCACGTTTCCCCTGCAGAGCCCGTCAATGCATGCGGTTTCCGGTGTTGTGATTTGATTAGCAAGGCCTCACGAAGGAAGCTAGGAACCGGCAGAATACAGCGTGGAGTGGAGTTTTTTCGCTCTCCTCGATAACATACGCTCTGGCAGACGACGACTTTGGAACAGACACATGCCACAGGGGCAATTGTAACGGTTCGTCATGCAGCAGCAGCATATGTGGTGAAAGTAATTAACCCTATTAAAAGCGGTGGCTCCCTCGGAAGATGACGATGTTATAGAGGGTACTATCAACAGAATTCGCCAGCCAAAAGAGGTTGCTCGCAGAAAGTAGTCCAAGAGAAACGTCACGGACCTTAAGCCTTCTGTTTCAGCTTTACCAGCAGAAAAACAGACGATCGTGAACAACAAAATACTCCAATGAAATGAACTGAGTCGATATGTCTCTACTGGAGTTTGCTGCTTTGGTGAGTTTGATCGCAAGGGTACCAAGAGGCCTTCGTCATCACTATCCACGGAACATAGAATGTGCATGCAACTCGAAAAAGCGTATACGCACATCTTCGTGCCGTTCAGTCAGATACCCACGCCAGCCACAGAGCGGTCGGATATTTGGCGATACCGGCTCTTTAAGCTTAAGGCCAGGCCCTATCACATTGCGGCCATCTCTACCGGCTGTGGGTACACCTCGGGAGGAATGAAGTCGGACAGCGAAGATGGGAGCATTATGCTTTGATATTATAGAGCGCGAGACGCAGCCAAGAGGTGAGAATAAGGCTTTCCATCTCCTAACACAAGGATCTGTGTTTGTGTTTGTCTCAAGGGCATTCTTCAAATCAAACACAAAACCTCCATCACGTCGACAACGGCCGTTTAACCCGATATCTACCAGGATCAGCCTCGAATGAGACGAACGGCAATAAATCGAAGCTTTCTACAGTGACTTTATCGCTAATGCGAGGACCCAATCTACGACAGACCCGTCGACCACTACAAAGATGTGATCGTGTAAAGATACATATCAAATACTAGTCAGCTCCCGTTCAACTTCGCTAACTTCCGTGCTAGCAGTAGCTCTCACCCCTCCATGCGTGACCGACGTTTGCACCTCACAGCTCGCTTTTTCAATGGCAATCAGGGTATCATGAAACATATCCCCTGGTATCCTCCTACTCCTGCTGCCAATAGAGACGGTGGCGAAACTGTCGAGAGAGGCAATTAGCCCTCCACTTGAGGTGGCAGTACGAGATAGCAGAGCCGACAGACCTTGGCATTCAAAGCAAAGGGATCTGCGAAAATGGGAACGTATGTTTGGACGCACCAACTGCAAATTTATGATGTACATGCTGATGCGTATTGGCAGCCAGAAAGATACATGGAACAAATTACATGTCGTTGCTATTCCCAATTAGTTACAACCCAGTTATTACAAATTCTGGGCAAAAATGAGCAGCGAGAAGTCCAAATGTGCCGGCACACGAAGCAGCCTCTGATGCAAACATCGAATACAAAGATGTTGCAACCACCTCACGCAGATTACGCATACTTACAACGGAAATTACGAGTTATACTGCCATGAAACAAGGAGCAGAAAAATGGTTGAAAACAATAACGATACCGCGGTCGATATTACTCCTGACTGACGGACAATATCAGCACATAAGCCTCACTCAGACAATCAAGGCGAGATCTCATTGAGTGCAAGGGAAGCAAACATTATCCTACATCATGCATTACCATGGAGTGTTCGTCGAGACGAACGGCGATCAATCTGAACGACAAGTGGAAAGTATGAGAAAGGTAACCAAGTACAATGAGAGAACTATATCTCGAATGATGATCCAAGAAAGGTCAGAGCCTCGATAGTACAAACTTTTGTAAGTGTATGTCATCCATTAACACGGATGCTAATACTTGGCATGTAACAGAAGCATGTGATGCTTGTTCCGCGGGCTATGCTCGTAGGCCAGCAAGCTCTGACAAGTCGATTTATTCATGAATAGAGATGTATGAAACAACGCGCAGGTCGCTAACCAGTCACAGATGTGTTCTGCATCAAGATACCCCGGGCTGTTATTGACGCAAATCATATCGCCATGACTCTTCAGAGAAAAGGAAACCGGAGGACAGAATTTCCATGTTCAGGAACTCCGCCTCGCTCGACCTATTACCACTCCCGCAATGCCATTCAGAGAAATTTCCCCGAAAGAGCCGACTTCTGGCGTTGTGGCTGCGGAACTCTCAAGCATCTGGGAACAGATATGTGGAGAAAGCGATGATCTTCCACATTTGGAAGATGCCCACATCATTTTGAGGACGAATGTGACTCAATTCACAACTGTACAATTGCCCAATCCGGTTAATATAATTTTGCCCCCCTCTTGCATTGAAAAGGTATATTGCGATGATCAAAGATCACTTCAGAAGGACAGTCATTTCGATGTTGCCTGGTCTTTTGTACAAGAGGGCTAACGGGCTCGCGTAACCTTTGCCATCCCCAAAAGGAAAAAAAAAAAACCAAAACCAATGTGCTCTCAATGAAGCACAATTTGACTCTGCATGTTTTGAGCAAAAAGAGACAACACGCGATAGTCAACAGAAGCAGAACGTATCTGACGGGCAACGCGCGGAAGCTGGGCAAACATGAGCTTAGCAAAATCTTGCATACCAGCAAATCAGCCTTTGTCGCAGAAGCCGGAGACTTTGATTTGGTGATTATAGAAGGTGTTTTCTATAGGACCCCCGAGCATCACAGAACGGTGATGCAGACCCTGATGGCGCTTCGGCATTATACAGAGACTAGCAGCTTTTAGGCCGAAATCTCGGAATTCTCCGGACAACATGCCTTGCCATACGGTTGGTTCATTTGTGCAGATGCGAAATGCAATTGGCGAGGCACACGGTCGTCCGAAATCGCGAATCCCTGCGGGACTTACCATTATGCGCATCTTGAGGACGTATTGTTGGGAGTTGGTATGTACGTGCATGTCATACGTTAACAAAACAGAAGCTAACATCTGAAAGGTCCATCCTGACATCAACACCTTGCATGCACTAATTAAGTCAGTCACTTCGGTAATGCTTGGTCTCCTTTTCCCGCAGCTAGAATGCTTATCGACAAGTTATAGATCAAACTCCGCCCATAAAGTCTCGTTAGATGATTGATAGGACCTTTGCTTCCGTCCCCACAAGTCGGGTTAACATGCTAATACCTAAGAATCCGGATGATCCGAAACAAGTGGGCAGAAAGTCAGTCAAATTTCACGGAAGCTTCACCTGGGAAGTCCGGCAGTTGGAATACCTAAGACCTGTCACATTTGAGCAACATCGCTGTCGGCATACTATACCGTTTGGAGTCCATATGCGTTAAATACGCTATGTGGGAACACTTCGACGAACTTTGGCGATAGTTGGAAGTCGACTAAGGAGGAGTATCATTCTTTTTCACTTTACAGGTCATGCGAGATCAGGATGACTACTATCTCGCATAACGAGAGAATGTATCACAGAACTGCATGAACTCAAGGAATGACCAAAATACTTCGGGAAGTGGATTTGACGTTGGGGTTATCTAATCGCAGAACAGGGATGGACTGATAGGGAAGATATACCCCGGAACGAAACCGTATCCCTTTCAATCGGCCCCATATCAACGGGGGATTCCAATTCGGGAGCTCGTGCGCCCAATCTAGCGGAATGATTTTCCCGCAGATGTTCATCACAATGTGAACTACTCTGGATCTTTTCTCCTACCACTCCGCAAACGTTCCGATTGACCCATGATGGTTCATATAGACCAAACCATCACCCACATCTACCGAGTAAGGACGCCAAACGACGTTTCCGTGGAAGAAAGCGCCGATCATATAGCAACATCTTTGATTATTGAGTTGGGGGTTGTACAATGATCATGAGAGTCAAGTTCCAACGTTCGTGGGGATCGAAGTGAAGAGGGATCGTGGGATCCTTGAGAATGCTTTGCACCATATTGTGGCGTGGCTATCTACCCAATAGAAAAGCAGGAACAGTTAGTCAAATGTGGCCAGAGATACGACCATATGGCTGTCACGAAGTTGAGCAATCATCACCCAGACATTCTCATCCCAACAACACCTCCGCTGTCAAAATACACTACGGTGTAACCGGTTCGTCGCAGTTCCGATATTGACCGGAGTACTCGAGTACTCGATGCACTGTGAGCGACTGGCAGTTACACGGCCGTTTTCAAGCTTTCTTCTGAGCAACAACGACAACCTTGTGTTACGAGCACTACCGACGACTGAGTTCAGGGTCCGGTATAATCCACAAAAGTGAACCAGTGCCGGAAGTAGCGAGCTTGGATCTATTCGAAATCTGAGAAGAAGATGCCCTGAGAAAGGCTGGGAGACCCGATGAGTACTGGCCGGATGAGGAGGAGCTACTGGAGTACTTCCCAAGAACGCCACTTGCGAGCAAGTCCGACCAGGCTATCCTGAAAGAGTCCATGAAGCAATCCATCTCTGCACCGACCAGTACACCCGCGCCAACGGCCACGCCCCCGCCCCCCTGGGCCCAGGTTGTATCTGGACGGGTACTTTTCGCCATTTGCTGGTTCCGCGTAAATCAGGGTTTCAATGCCTGGTTCTCTGCATTAAAACCCAGCACTGGACAATGGCAATTGAAAGCTGTGATGCTGTTTTCCAGACTGTCCGATTAAACGGATATTCGGAGAAAGTGGACAAAGGAAGAACCTCAAGATCAGTCTTCGCCAATAGCTCGGAGCAGTGGATCTACGGATCGAAATAGACCGGGAGCGTCGGGTCCCCATGAGATTGAACTATTTGGTACTGCATGTACTTCAATTGGCAGTATTGTACTATCTAGAATTGTACTGTTGTCGTCTCTAGAATAGCTATTTGTCCTGTGCGTCGGTTGAAACGCACGTGCGGTTAGTGTGGCTGGGTGCATCCCGTGGCTCTGTGGCTAGTAATGAGTGAATTGGATGAGTTGAGCACCTGTGTTTTATACACATAGCTTGCACCGTACTGAGTCGAGCATTCTCTACTTGATACGCTTCAATTGAAGTTCAATTGATCTTATCGCATCAAATGTCGCATCTTGGTGAGGGTCTATTTGTATAGCTGGTGATGATGACGGCATGGCAGCGTAGGGACGGACCGAAAACCGGAGGATTGAGTATTTGTATGTAAATGACGCGGGAGATATAGCCATCATATGTCAGTACATATGAGAGCACTACCACTGCACTCTTGAACTAGAACTGCTTTCTGTACAATACCAGAATAAATGCACTTATATCTAGATAATTGGACTCTATGCTCCATAAGTAAGTACTGAACTGACCAGGTGTTAACTTCAAACGTACAACGTACAAGTATTTGCAGATCTCGATACAGTACTGTAAGTAATGTCAGGCCAGGGGAAAGAGGATTCTCCGGGCAGTTGCCATGGCAGGTGTATTTATACTGTATGGTAAATTGACCGCCAGATTCCGCGCTTTCCCGGTCAGTCACCGGTGGGGTGATAACGTACACAGCATCTACAAGCAGAGTAGTTGTACACAATTGGAAGATATACCTTGTAAATAGCCCATATAAACAGAGTATAATACAAGTATATATAAATATAAGTACCAGTACTGAGTACTGCGTACTCAGTACTGGTACTTGTAACTGTAGCTTCCCTCTGGCCGAATCGGGTTGTGACGGACCAACGTATCCGATTGGTGGGGGTATCAACCGTACTGTATAGTACAGAAAGCAATACCGTATCATACAGTAAAGCTCACTCTAAACACATAGAACTGTGTGTATTACGGTATAGGGCTTGCACCCCGTGACGACACTAGACCCGACACGGCCAAAGGGGCTATGGATGACCCGAGGGCCGGCAGTCCGCCCTCAAAAACTCTTCCTCCCCAGTTTTCCTCTCTCTTCTCTTCCTTTTTTCCCTCTTCCACCCATTGTTCTCACTTCCTATCCTCAACTCCTCTCCCTCCCCAAAAAACCACCAAACATCACAATGGCCTCCTCCCGCGTCTTCGCTTCTCGCCTGGCTTCCGCCATGGCCCCCACCACCCGGGTCGCTGCTCGCCCTGCTGTGCGTGCTGCTGTTCCCAAGCGTACCTTCACCGACGCTCGCGCTGCCTTCCGTCCTCAGCCCCTCCAGACCATGAAGCGTCAGCAACCGTCCACTCTCCTCCAGGCCAACGCTCGTCAGGTCTTCGCCAACTACCAGTCTCGCCGCCAGTACTCCTCTGAGATCGCCCAGGCTATGGTCGCCGTCTCCCAGAACGTCGGTATGGGTTCGGCCGCCATTGGTCTCGGTGGTGCCGGTATCGGTATCGGTCTCGTCTTCGCCGCTCTCCTCCTGAGTGTTTCTCGCAACCCTGCCCTGCGTGGTCAGCTCTTCACATACGCCATTCTGGGTTTCGCTTTCGTCGAAGCCATGGGTCTGTTCGACCTGATGGTTGCCATGATGTGCAAGTACGTCTAAACGGTTTCTTGAGAGAATCGGGGGAAAAATGAGAGATGTCTTTTTTTTCCACATACTCGGCAATCAATCATGACTCTCCATTGGTTTCCTGGAGCGGATATTTTGGGTTCCTTTTTTGTTCTCTGGAAAAGGTCAATTCGAGGTATTCGTTTCTACGTGTGATGGAAAAAATATAATATCATGTACTACTTTTCTTGATCTTCAGCATCATCCTCTACATCTCACCTTGTATTGTACATATGGAGTGGAATGGACTTCTCCAGACTCAATTGCGTCGTAGGTGATCTTGATACGCTTGGACCAGTAGATGGAGCTATTTGTAGCTGGTCCACTAGCTGTAGCTAGCTATGTTTTTGACGTAGATACTTGATGTCTGGTTCGCAGCTACCATTCCAATGATCAGAGACCAGAATCCGTGCCATCAGGTCTGTCCTCAACCCCGCACCTGGTTGTGCGTTCGCATCCCACCTCCAACCCAACGCGTGTTTAGCTTGCTGGTTATCCTGCAGCCCTCGCACATAGTCCAACGCATCGATGGATACTAACACGCTAGTTACTTCCATTGTTCCGTGCGGATACGAATTTCTCCTCACCCTGCTGCCCACAACACCACCACACCAGCACCACCCGCCTATACAGAACCAGCACGGTCAATGGGCTACACATGGCCAGAGCGACGAAGACGGATAATGACGGGATCAATTGAGGCTCCTTTGTCGCTATGTGGTCACTGCTAAATAGCTCGCCCTTAGCACAATGTCAGAAATCACAATTGACCTGCTCAGCACTAACCAAGCATTTGCTAACTTAAGGTTCCGGTCCAACCTACGCACATCGATCCCAACGAAGCCAGCGATAAACAATACCTACGGACGTGAATTGAATTACGCCAGTGCTGTCAATGCTATGCTACTGTCAATCTCGGATATTATCTACAATTGAAGAAGCGTGGAAGACACTGGTTGGGCTGGTTTAGCACTGCAATGGACGTCTGCTGGCCATTGCGTGTCATTGGGGTTCCTGGTGTTTACGGAAGGCTCAATTTGTCCCGAAACGCGTATTTGTGGCGACCGGCACAACCGAGTGCTAACCAGCTGTCTATGGGAATACAGTACGGAATAGTTATCGTTGTTTATGTATCTGTACGTAGTAGTAGGCATTGACTTCAATATGCCACTCTACATTAAGCGCATAAATACTGCGCGTCATGCATAATTACTAACATGCACAAAACTGCGCACCAGGTTGTTACAGTCAACCGCACCTAGCGCACACCGTTCATTGGCCCTAACTCGCCCTATTAAGTATGACGACCAGACTTGCCTCAGTGCTTGCCTCAGTGCTTGCCTCAGGACTGCAGAGTACCCGCAATCCCTATCGGCACTGTGACTAACCGATTCTTCATGTGAGGAGAGAGTAACCTGCACCGTCTCCAACGATCGACTCCAAGTATGGTCCAAGCGGCCAAACCTCCGTTAGTCCCGGCCAATAATGGCTGCATCTCAGCTCGTCTATTCGCTGATTTTCAATCTTCTTCCCCCGCATTTCAGTCGGGATTCTCCACGTCCCCGGATTGGGTTCAATATACAGGGATATCTCCTTACCTTCTTACTTTGAGCTGTAGATACGAATGCCGTGTGATGTAGTCGTAAATTCAATTGTGGTTTTCCCGGTCGATCCTCCTCCTGGGCTTATCCCCTGGGGTTAGAGTTAGTCGGGGTTAGGGGTATTTAGGCGCCCCCAGATCCTGGTGAATTTCTCTCCTCCATTTCTTTTCATACACTACCCAACTAGTCCCATATACACCGGCCATCGCCAACCGCCAAAATGACCGACACAATCGACAAAGAACAAACCAACAACACCAATCCCTCCAACACCACCGACAACAGCAACAACAACGACCCCCAGTACTACTATATAGACCCGCGCTATGGCCCCCTCGCTCGCGTCAACACAGCAGAGACCCAGCTCCCGGCTTTCGCTAGTGAGCTGCAGCCCGGTCTGCATCGCCCCGGGCCCGTCGAGAAGCAGAAGATCGGGAATCCCGCGCCATTGGGGCTTGCGGCTTTCGCGTTGACCACTTTTATTCTCGGGTGTATTAATATGGGGGCGAGAAATATTACGGAGCCCAATATTGTGGTTGGGCCGACGTTTGCGTATGGTGGGTTGGTGCAGCTTTGTGCGGGGATGTGGTGCGTCCCCCCCCCCCCCCCCCCCCCCCCCAAGGTTGATCGATTGAGTAGGAGAATGATGCTGATGTATGAATAGGGAAATGGCCGCTGGTAATACATTCGGTGCAACTGCGCTGTCCTCGTACGGCGGTTTCTGGATCTCCCTGGCTATCGTATTCACCCCCGGCGGGTTCAACATCATGGCTGCCCTTGAAAAAGCCGGGGGCGGCACCACGGACATGTTCTACGACTCTCTCGGTTTATTCCTCATGGTACTTCCCCCCTTTTTCACCACTCAATCAACCAATCAGTAACCACATATTAACAAACGCAGGGCTGGTTCATCTTCACCTTCCTCCTCGTCCTCTGCACCCTGAAATCCACCTTCGTCTTCTGCGGCATCTTCGTCACCGTCGACATCGCCTTCCTGCTGCTCGGCATCGGATACATGCACCGCAACGGCTCCTCGTCGCCCAATGAGCCTGTTATCAAGGCCGGCGGGCTTTTTGCGTTGCTCGCGGCGTTCCAGGCGTGGTATGTTTGTTTGGCTGGGTTGGCGAACGATAGTAATAGTTTTGTGCGGATCCCCGCGACGCACTTTCCGTGGTCGGAGAAGGGGAGGGAGTCGAGGAAGAATAATTAGATGGTGTTGTGTGTAAGTGGTTGCAGTGAAGTGGTATAGAGTTGTTATAGATATATCCTGGTGTGTGCAATGGTATCTGGGTGTTTGGATAGACTTGTCTGTCTCGTGACCCGCTGTCTTCCTTTGTTGATGGCAATTCTTTTTCTTGTGTTTGTCTGTCGGCGTGGTGGATTATTTTTTCTTATAGTATGTAGTCTATTCTCAATTATGATGACCGGATTGGAAATCTGTACTGGCTACTTTGAATTGCTCTACGCATACTCCCTGAACAACAAGTCAGACCCTGCTCAGCTACTATCAAGAAAATATCTAACTGAAGCGCGGTCCAAGTCAGCTTTTATATACTAATATCATATCAAGTGGGAGAGAGTTGTCTTAATCCTCGGAAGTATCTCATTAGGGCTACTGGTAGTACAAGAAAAACTATTTTCCTCTCACAGCTATTAGTGAATTGAGTATTTGCGCTCATTAGCGATAGAATTGTTGAACATCATGTTTCGATTCTTCTGCAAACCTTTCTTTGTTTGTCAAGTCTCAAATTCCAAAATCCCCCCTCTATCTTCCCATTTACGAATCGACTTGATGACAGATGACCAAGGCAATGTAGATTCGCCAGGAAAGCTCGAAGCAACTGATATGTCATAAATAAACAAATCACTTTTAGAACTGACAAACATGTACCAAATCACAGGCACTGCAAACCCACGGAGACCAATAGCCAGCCGAAACCAATTATAAGATCCACAAAAGAACGATGGAAGATCTGGAAACACTGGTCAAAATTCAACTTCCTTCACAACTTGAACAAACTTGCGCGTCTTCCTTCTGCGCCATTCAAGTCAAAAACCCGCAAGCATGACGCCTTCACTGCATCAGTCAAAGAAATAGCCATCGCAGATCTTGGGAAGAAGATAGACAAATTGGAGTGGACTTGAACCACATCGCTATTCCTCCACTTACTTAGAGTGTTCGGGAACCTCGTGAGAAATGACCCTAAGACATACAAGAGCGTTTTCAAGAAATTTTTGCCTGAGCCTAGACCTAAAGAGGACAACAGCTAGGATAAAAGAGAAACTAGCCAATGCTTTTATTTTATGGCATGAATGGTAGGCACATCGCAGTGGAAGTATCATGGCCAGCAGGGGGGTGATAGCATCGTAAGTAAACAAAACTACTCATTATCTGCAGAATTACACTCACCAATGCTCGATATACCAGGTTGATGGGAAACATAAGGAGCGCTATGGTCTGAGACGTCGCTAAACTGGCGTTCCAGCGAACAGAGACACCACCAGCTCTCTTTACAAGAAGATCCTCAGATTCCACAAAGCATATCAGCACACCACCATCTACTTCGCCCCATTTATGTCTATCATAGGCTCGAGTGGGATTGGAAAGTCATTTCAGAAAGCAATTGGCCCACAGCACGACGATTGCATGGCCACACATTACCCACCACGCTCACCAGTCGCAACTTTGTTTGCGCGACCATATCCCAGAGCCCAGATAACAGAGTGTTTTGTCGCGGCTGGACTTGCACATGTGAAACTGTGCAGGATGTTCAGGATCAACGCAACGTGATTCTAACAGATGCAAGTCAATGAGATCTTCGAGTCGCTTCGGATCATCTTCGTGGATTGCCTCGCGGAGTTATTTTGATAGAATTATAGGCTCCGGGCGACTGGGAGACGCGTAGAGTCAGGTTCAACAACGTTGAACTGGATGAGGACTACGCTTACACTGCTTATGTGGATGAATTACTCCCGATCTTCGTACCACTTCTTCAAAGAACTACGAAGGCAATAGGGAACTCAGATGCGTTCAAGCCCTTTATTACAACGGAGTACGCACCGGTGAGATAACATCGGCTCTCTTGATGATGGCACATGCCTGATATGCCAGGCCCCCATTCACTATGTCGTGGACGAGTACTCACTGGTACCTAAATATGCATCAAATTGCCGAGCTGCCGCTGCTACTGCATTGGTGGACGGCAGTTATCCAGCTCCATACAATCAATTCATGATTCGAAACCCCTAAATCAGATATTCATATACAATAAGATCTAGTCACCACGAAATTCCACACAGCAGGCTCCCACTGCCATTCCGGCAGGCTTGTGGAAGTAGTCTTTGAGGGCATTGAGGAATCGGTGGTTCTTCTCGCTGCTTTTGGATACGTCTCTTAGGGCGTAACTGTCCGCGCCCCGAACACAGTGATCCGAGTTAGAAATTTCCCATGATAATGGGGCGTTTCCTCCTAACTTTGAGATCAAGACGATGGACTATTTGTTGAGCCTGACAAACCAAACAACATGCTTTCCACCTATATCAGCAAGAGCAAATGGCGTTCCACTGCTAATTAAGTCTCATCTGGAGGTATTATCATCTCTATTCCTGTTCCTTATCTATGTAATTCAAGGTAGTGCTACCTCGTCTTGTTGGTCAGACCGTTCACGAACCCCGTCGGACTAATCTTTTTGAGAGATGGTTTGGGCAATCCATTAATAGGCTAATACTACAAAGCAAAGAAATGTCTTCCGCGGATACTTCCAACAGCAGAGCCCACGGATGCAAGTCCTTCAGCCACTATGGCATTGATATCGTACAGGATAGATTTTCACGTCGCTCTCTACAATCTCGCAGACTCTCACCTCTGATAATCCACGCTACGTGGTTTGGATCAACGACGAACGCACTCTCGTCCAAACTCTACGGTTTTCAGAGCCAATTCTCTCGTTCGCAGCGGGCCACCAACTCCTGAGATACGTCCGGATGCGACTCGTCGCTGCCGCAGCGCTGCACGAAAAACATGTCCAAGGGATTCGATGGACTTGGTGGAAATCTACAATAAGCATAAATTAGAAGAATCAATCGAAACATAGCCTAAATTAAATTAAGCACTATGCCAAGCTTGTTAAAACGTAGACAGTATGTACAAAGCGAACGTCCATCTTTGCTCCCACATAGCTATTGAGTCCATGAAACGTATCATGTTTGCAAGAATTAGGACACAGGGACTAGGTAGAGAATGAATCGGGTACTTTCTTTCCCGTGAATCCCGAGACGTTCTATCCTGATTCCCGCGAACTTGTGATCGCGGTACCTTTCTGATCGATTGGTTTAAGGGAACCGACGGAAGGAAATCCTGGCGTAGGAATCTTTAGGGTCCTTGTGTTCTTGATCCAATGCCGGATACAGCCTACTAATCGGTCTCCATTACCACTACAATATATCAGAGCAGCAGCGGCAGAGGAATTCCATGTGTGTGTAGTAGAGGACCGGAAATAAATTCGAAATATTTGGCGGAACTCTAGAAAGCCTAAAAAAAGTTCTTTCAAACTTGACAACTCCCTTCGCGTTGGGCTTCGCTTACTGTATCTTCATGATGGCTTGATAGCCTAATCTCCTTATTGTTTGTGCTGAGAAGTAAACAACGCGTTAGAGATTGAACTTCTTTTTGATTTAATGCTGAAACCAGCAAACAAAAAATAACAGAACTCGTGGGCGAGATGATGTTGGAAAGCATAAGCTAAGTTTGCTGGTTAGTTCCAATCGGAAGGACAAAACGAACCCTCGCTGGTATGGTTGATGTCTGGGCTTCGTTTTTCTCGTGAGACCGAGTACGTGAGAGTCCAACAAATTCTTTAGAAACAACGCCATTGTTTCCTATAGAGCATAATAGTTCTATAGTGCGCTTATATAGAGGCTCCTAGCCAGTTAGCCCTTATTATGAGATGCAGGATCGTCATATGTGGCGAAAGAGAAGAACAGTTTCTCGACGAAGTGAGGAGGAGCTCGTTAGTACAGAGTAGACTGACGGAAAAGATCGGCCTTACTACACAATTGTCAGATCTGTGTGAGGTGAAGAATGGCCATTGATGTCTCTGCACAATTCAGCCTAAGCTGGACAAGGCTGTGTGGTGGCCCACAACTACCTCCATGCTTTCTAAACGTTCGCGTTTGGAATAGGTCGTTAATTGCGAGGTTCTGAGGAACATTCCGTGAACCTAATGCCAGGTCCGGGTTGGAAGGAGGCATACGATAACCAGTACTGTCAGAGCATTCAAGGGGTAGGTCCATATCGCGGAGAAAACTGCAGACATCTCGGCGTTTAGCATAAGGGTGCTCAGGTTAGTCACATCATGCAAAATACTAGCCATTGCTGTAAATTCATTGGAGCAGTTGTAAATCAAATCGTTAAGATTTTCAGGGAGCGGTAAAGGTTTTTCGCTGGCTTTATTAAGCGATAACACGCTCTTTCTCTTCATCGCCAATGTCAGAGAGTAGTTGCTAACTTTTCGTGATCTTTCGGCAGCCATCTTAGAACTAAACCCCAATACCATTCTTCATTGCCAATTTGTCAATTACTATGTATCGAGCCAAGGCTCGAACTAGAAGCCTTAGGGGGACAAGGCGAAGGATAGCCTCTCCCTCTTCCCGATGTAAGGTGCCATGAACCTGGGATCGCTGCTCGCGCGTAAAATCAAATACGAACATGCTGCCCCCGCCGAATAATGGGATATCTGGGCAGGTTCAGGAATATTTGGCTGCCTGCTTGGATATAATGGCAGCATTGTGTGTTGAATCAGCTGTGGAGGCTTGCGTCACCCAATGGAAGAAGAGGCCAGGTGTGAGTATGAAGGAAAGAAGGATCTCAACAGGGTAGATGAGGTAGAGAGCTGATGCTCTGACAACATTGGCCTCCATGGCCAGGTAGTGAGTGGGATCAGTGGCTGGCATGTATTCATCTACGTCACCCACGCCATCCAGTATCTGCTTGGCGAGGTCGATCAGTGCTTCGACTGGATCATGGAAAAAGTATGGCGCTGCCCCCTTGTTCCTGGTTGACTTGGAGCTTGTTGTGATATCTCTGTATTGTTTGTTTCAGGAAAGCGGTTTCATTTTGTGGACTGAAGTTGGCGCAAAATAAACCTGTATGGAGTAGGGAATTGAAGAAAGGAAGATGAAAATGAGAAGATGAAAAAATGTTGCCGGATAGTGAAGTTAATAGTACCTGAATGTCATGTGATTCGTATGGAAGTGAAAGACAGCAGCACCAGTGTCAGGATCGACTAAGAGGACCGGTCTTACATTCCTATGCTGAAATGCGATGTAAGTCAATATCGAGAAGATTCACCCTATGTCCCACCTTCTACAAGGGCACGTATTTCGACGAGACACTTGACGGGGAAGCACTTGATCGAGGAATTTTTATTATTATTCGCAATTTAAAAGACTCGTTCTAGATTTGATATGAAACATCTTCGTTTTCCGGAGTCTTGACGCAACGATAATATAAATAAACACAGAAATCGTGATGTGACAACAGTATGATGTAGCGGTCAATATTGCCGGCATCTCAAAATAGAAAGAAGTCACAAGCAGAGAGCCTAGAACCGGAGGACCGGAGTCTGAAAGGTATGCAGAGAGGCTGTCAAACGATAAACAAAGAGAATAAATAAGGAGTATCTGATTAGTGGATGTAGCCGGTTGCTCCATCAAGATGTTCAAGCCCGATTACCGGATAGAAGCCGGAAGGACACGGTATGTTGAACAAGTTAGCATACGACACACAGATTACTGCTCAAGATCTGGCGGCTTATCGAGACCGCTAATGTACGGATTCAATTAGCACAAAGCAGTTATTCAACTTGATATAGACACCGGCGCGGTCGAACCTTGACCGGACCTGTCAGCCTCAATTCAAACACAAAGAAAAGATCCGACAAGTCTTCGCCCAGCGATGTTGACTTCCTTCGTCTGAAAACTGCCGAATGGAGCTCTGATGGGGCAACAAAGCTAAGACTCCATAAGACACGCAGCGCCATTGTTGATGCAGCCCACTGTTGTCTAGACTTGCGTGGTGGAGATTCCGTCGAGAACCGAGTGTGCGGCACACAACCTGCCTTTTCCCCGAGTGCATTCCCCGAGTGCAGTATATTTCATGCTACCCGGTTTATAGTATAAGTTGGGACGTTTTCTTGTCACGCTTGGCCTTTGTATTTCATTCGTCCCCCTTATGGTGTAGGGCAAACGACATTCCACGACTCTTCATCCATTGTTCATCCTTTCAGGGGCGCACACACAAACAGAAAAGAACCATGGTTCGGGCTCTTTATTTTTCCTATTTTCCATCGCTTCCAAGTGTGCGTAAGTAGCGGACTGTAGTGCAATTGGTTGAACCGGAAACCCTAGACCCGCTGAGTCAGCCGGCTTTGCCATTCAGAAGGTCGCCTTTTTCTTGTCCCTGGTCCAAACGTGGCCATCCGTGGATGCGGTTGAAAAGATGTACGCAAGAAGGGGGATGGTCCTGTTGATGACCAGAAAGGGGTGTTGCTCATTTTTGTGTGGTTGTGTGCTGGTAAATGGTATCTCAAAGAAACCCGGACTTGTTGGACAATGATAGATGTTGCAGAAGATAGAAGACATAGCACACTGTCAATGTAAGCTTAATACAGTGTGCACACGCTAACGTGTACTAAATATCATAGTGGAAGTTTGAAGAGCGACAAATGCTTGTTAGTGTGCTCGGCAGTCTGGACTCGACATTTGTGCCTGTGGAGAGGCCCGCAACGACTAGTCGAGAAAACGCGAGCTTTTTTACTCACACAACTGGTGTCCACTCCATTATTGACCCGTTTTGTCAAAGTAAAAAGAACAGAAATTGCTTCTTGGCGTGGTAGTGGCTCGACATACAAAATCCAACGTTCCATGTGTCAAAGGCACGGCGACAAAGACCGCCCAACGACAAAGACGTCCCTTGATATTCCTTTTCTGGAACAAAAGAAGACCCCAAGAACAATGAAAGTTGGAATGCCGATGCCCTCCGTACTTACTCCGGAGAGCATTGGCAGAGTTCGTCCCCTGACCAAGTCCCACTTGGCCCAATAAACAACCAGGTACCAACCTTCCTTCACAGTGCTCGTGTGGGGGCAAATGGGGAATAACCAGCCAATCTGGCTGCTTTTCCAGGCTTTTCCATTTGGCTACTGTCACCTGTTTCTGGGAGTCCAATCATACAGTCGAGCGGTAGTGATTTCAACCATGGTGCTCAATCAGAACTGCATTCTTCCCATGGCTGACGGCGTGCTGACGCATTCCCACTCCGCCGACCCAAGGGACTTCACGTCTTGGATCCCAGAGATGCTGTTCGAGACCATGGATGCGGCCCAAAGGTGGTGGCCACGGAGGGCAGTTGGTGTGGCCTCCAGGTGTTCTAGAAATGCATAAATAGGGAGGTTGAATCGCACTTCTGGACAGTCCTGTTCATCATCAATCAATCAGTCAATCTCTCCTTTAATAGATTTTCTTCGATACCCATCACTCTCTTTGGGTCATCCTCTTCTTGTCACTCTCTTCAACTCTCTTCAGACCTTCCTTAATAAGACTTATCTCACATCCTTCCAAATCGGAAGATTGTCAATCGCTCGACGCGACAACTTGAAACAACCTTCTTTCAAAATGCAACTTACCAAGACTCTCATGCTGCTGGCAGCCCTCACCTCGGGCAGCTTGGCCAACATCAACAAGCGTTCTTCCACGCTTATTCCTGTCGCTTCTCCTACCTCCTCTAGCCCCTCCTCTGCTTCCTCTTCCTCCTCTTCCGGAGGCAGCAGTGGTGGATCCTGGACGGCTACTCCCTCCAGCGGATCCTACTCCACTGAGGGCTTCGGCGGCCGCACCTCCAGCGGCGGCAGTGGCATTACCTACGCCGGCAACACCGGTAACCCCTGGGGCAGCAACATGATCCAAGTGTCCGAGAGCGACGCTGCAAACTACAAGAACGTCGCCCAATTCAAGGGCCAGAACGAGGAGACCTGGACTGTCGTCCTCTTCAACAAGTGCGGCCCCGACGGCCAGATGACCGGCTGGTACGGCAACTCCGCTCTCACCTTCGAACTCTCCGCCGGTGACACCAAGTACGTTGCCTTTGACGACGACTCGCGCGGTGGATGGGCTGCTGCTTCTGGCTCCATCCCCACTGATAGCAACGGCGGATATGCGTCCACATGGGGAGAGTTTGACTTCACCAGCTCTTCGAACGGTGGCTGGTCTGGATTCGATGTGTCTGCTATCATGGCGCAGAATGCTGGCTTGACCGTGCAGGGTATGAGCATCTGTGATGCTTTGGGTAGCACTTGCTCTTCTATCACTCCTGATGCTGCTTCTGTCAACAACGCCTACACTTCTGCTAAGACTGATGTTGGTGGTATTGGTGGTAACCTTCCTGGTGGTGGTGCTGTCCGTCTTGCTGTCACCATTGACTACAAGGGCTAAGCGGACTTTCTTTGATCTTTGGTTTTTTGCGTATCAGATGTTGTATAAAAACTTTAGATTGTGTTGATTAGACTTGTACAGATACCTGGAGTATCTGAATATACCACTTTGTTCTTTTTGGATTTAAAAAAGATTGGAGTAGAGTAAGTGAAGTGGACGATGAACTGAAGTGAATCCGCATACGCGAACAGTCACGTGGTTTGGCCGTACACAAAGCGATAAATACATATATTTTCTCTATAATATTGGTTGAATTGTCAAAAGTGTTCACATATAGAGATGACTCGAATATCCAACTTGTGCTAAAGTATCTGAATCCACGGCTTTGCGGGATCCCGATAGAGTGTACTACACTATGCCGAACACAAGCATTTCAGTTGTACAAGCAAAGTGGTACAGTGCCATACTATCTAATCAAGAGTCCCGCGTGAGGGCTAACCAGTTCATCTGATAACTCTGCAGTGGCAACTGGTATCTGGCCGCATCTGACAGTAGATTCAGATGTACTACCCCAGAGCAATAACGGAAATATTGCCCCTGCCAAGTGACCCGAGGCAGTCCGGTTGGCCGTCTGATCCCTGCCTCCAACTGGTAGGAAAGCCCGTTATTTCACCTACTCCAGACAATCCACGGCCGCGCTCCGTGGAAAGCAGGAATCTGAACAATGACGAAACCACATGACATCCCGTACACTCCGTGATCTACCACATAGACCGAATGACAGACCAGAATATCCAACGTCAATTGACAGTTACCGGGACAGAGTAGTCCGTCGGCCTGTCAATGCCCAACCGCAGTCACCAACCTGCAGTCATCATCAGGACAAACACTCGGTTTGACGGGCAGAATCACCACAAATGGCAGAGATCGACTGATTAAAGTTGCGCGATGCACTGGCGTCTGCGTGTTTTCTCATGTGGTAAATATCTCAGTGCGTTATGCGTTGTGCTGGGCGTTATGGCGTCAAGAGCTACGGAGCCACGGGATAGAGGGCGTTTCCCGTGGAAGTGCGGGATGCATCGTCCATGATAAGTGCCATGCGCCATTACAGGCAAAATAGTCGATTGCGAAGGGAGGCAATACTTACTGGTGTCTGGGCGTTTCCGGATTCGGGCCGACTGTGACGCCGGGGGACGGACATGGCACTTCTTCTTTGACTACTGGATGCGATACAGATTGATAGAATGATATCTATTCGACTAAGAATTTATCCGGATTGATGCCGGTACATGATGTGAATAAAAGGATAATATCAAATCACCCGCATAAGGCAAGGCGTCACCGTCATATCTGTATACAACATCACAATTGACCACTCAACAGCAGAATCGCCCCTATCGCAAAATGCACGATTTGGTTACACCACAGCCACAATCCGGCAGAGAATAATGACACGGCCTGAATCCGAGGCTGTTCCTCCGGCACAACCAAAACTCTTTTTTGCCACTATTCCCCCGCCGTCGCCGCCGTCGCCGTACAGTTGATGCCTATGCTCGGCCAACCACACACTAGTTTAGAGACTAGTCTCATCTGGGGGTGATTGCGGGGAAAATGTGGGAAACGCGAGTCTTTCATCATACATTTTTTTCCGGAAATTTTCCTTTCAGGTCGATCTGGGGAAACACTAGCGGGGTAGACGCCCTCCTACTGGTTGCTACTGTCAAACCTCCCCCATCCGGCTCGGAGGTGGTTTCACCGTGCGACGCTGGGGATATGGCTCACCGGTGAAGGTCCAAGGAAGTTTCATGGCATGTCAGGGCGTGGTCGCCGTGGTTGTGGTGATGTAACGGCCGATGTTGTTATCGGCCCCTATACGGGGAATTCGATTTGGGAAGTATTTAAGGATGCGGCTTCCCGGGATGGTTGGAGGTGTCAAGGGCGCTTTCTTTCCTCTATTTTCTATTACTATTGTTGAGTGTCGCCATGAAGTTCGGACCAAGCCAGCCATGGTTTGGGTTAAGGGGAGGATGGTTGACCTTTTGGGTTACCGTTGCGTGTGCTACTGATATGACTCTGTTTGGTTATGATCAGGGTGTTTTTGGTATGTTCACTCCTATATTGTCCTGATAGCAATTCTAACACCATATAGGCGGTGTTATTGTCACAAATGACTTCCTGGACACATTACAACTGCGCGATGATCCTACTCTCTTGGGAACAGTGACTGCCATCTACGACGTTGGCTGTTTATTTGGCGCAATTTTCTCCATGTATTTTGGAGAAGTATGGGGTCGAAAGAAGTCCATCATGGTGGGAACCACCGTCATGGCCATCGGAGCTCTGCTGCAAATCACAGCCTACGGAGTCCCCCAGATGATCGTAGGCCGGATCGTCGCCGGTCTAGGAAACGGTATGAACACGGCCACGGCACCGGTCTGGCAGGGTGAAACCTCGCAGATCAAATGGCGTGGCAAACTGGTCATTATTGAGATGATTCTTAACATTGCTGGCTATTCACTTTCGAATTGGGTGACTTATGCTTTCTCATATGTCCCTGGTCCGGTGTCGTGGAGGTTCCCGTTGGCTTTCCAGTTTGTGTTTATTATTATTCTCTGGGTTACTGTGCCTTGGTTGCCTGAGTCTCCTCGTTGGCTTATTGCTCATGGTCGTCCTGATGAGGCGCGTGAGATTATTGCCAACCTGGAGGACATGGATGCAGATGACTCCTACGTTATCACTGCTCATACGGAGATCGTTGATGCCGTCGAGTACGAACGCGAGCACAGCGTGTCCTGGCTCAACCTACTGCGCGGCAAAACAGGCGACCAAGGAGGTACCTGCGCCATCCGCCGGTTACTCCTCGGTGCCGGAGCCCAGGCAATGCAGCAACTATCCGGAATCAACGTCACATCCTATTATCTCCCAACAGTATTAATGGAATCAGTCGGCATGTCCGAAAAGATGTCCCGACTCCTCGCGGCCTGCAACTCAGTCTCATACCTCCTCGCCGGTCTCGTTGCAATCCCGCACATCGAACGCTGGGGCCGTCGTCGTCTCTTCATGATCTGTGCCCTGGGACAGGGTCTCTGCTATCTGCTTATCACCGTTTTGATCCGCTTCAATGAGAAACAGGGCTACGCGTACCAGGAACAGGTTGCTTCTGCCTCGGTTGCATTCTTCTTCCTGTACTACGTCTTCTTTGGTATCGGTTTCCAGGGTATCCCCTGGCTTCTCCCGGTTGAAATCAACTCCCTCTCCATGCGCACAAAGGGTGCAGCACTAGCAACAGCAACAAACTGGGCCATGAACTTCATGGTCGTCGAGATTACCCCTGTCGGTATCCAGAACCTTGGATACCGATTCTACATTATCTGGACGGTTCTCAATCTGTCCTTCGTGCCGATTATCTACTTCTTCTACCCGGAGACGGCGAATCGGGCACTGGAGGATATTGATGTGTTCTTCCGGGAGAACCACTCTATCTTTGTGCATAACAATAAGGAGGCGATTTCGGCGAAGCGGCCCGCAAGATACGTGGAGATGGAGCAGGATTTGGTGCAGAGGACTGCGGAACAGACTGGGGAGAAGATGGAGGCGGAGGAGGTTAAGGGGACGGTGAAGCAGATGGAGAGGGTATAATTTACGCTCATGTCTTTCATTGTGATATTGTTAGAACAATACCCTTGTTTTCAAATTATCCCTTAAGAGGTTTATAGTAGATATAACATTGACAATGGTACAGACTTGAATTACTTCCTATCAATTCAGGACATTAACCACCCTAGAACCAGACACATGAGATAGACCACGTTATCCTACCAAGCACAATAAACACAAACTCAAAACAAAGCAAAGAAAGAGGGGGGGAGGCACGTACCTGAGCAGTCCATGTGAGTCTCATCAAACCTTACTAACCCTCCTCTTCGCCAACCTCTTCTTCAACTCAATTGCCTTCCGCTCAGCCCGATAATGCGGCAACACCCAAGTAATCGTCTTCTGCAACTCTCCCAGTAATTCGTCCACAGGCACCGGAAACATAATCTCGCGCTTTGTCTGCAGCGCGGGCAGAAGCCTTCCATAGGGAATGGCTGCCACGTTGCCAATTGGTTTCCTGGCTTTGCCAATGCTGCCATTACTGGTCGTCGGGAGATCGCCCTTGTAGATAGTAACAGTCTCACCCTCTGGATAACAGAAGTATACACCAACACTAAACTCCCCAACGAGCGAGTTCTTGTTGCGCTGATACCATTTCGTAATAGCATTGGTGACCTGCGACAATCCCAAGGCTTTGATGTCGTCCCCGCTGAGGTCGAATTGCTTGAAGCTGCGGATCGGGGGCGGGCGACGTTCTTGGATGTCGACGACGATCACGGCGTTTTTCCTATTTGTAGTGCGCGTGAGGAGATATTCTGCGTTCTGGAGGAGTTTGTTGGTTGATTCGCAGATGCCGATTTCTAGGGCTAGGAAAGGGATTTCTTGGACTGGCTTGCGGGTCGTGCTTTGGTGTCTGTTTAGTCCGTACATGAGGTCCTGTAGATCTTCGAAGAATTTCTTGAATGTTGCGGTGACTGCATCGTGCAATGGCCCAGGTTTGCCCTTGACGATGATGTACTGTTTGAGAGAGTCGTATTCGACAACGTCACGAAGACGGGGATTGGCTTTGTACCAGTCGTGCCATTCCTGGGGCCGCACTTTGAACTTGTCGATCACGAACTTGCCCTCGCCTAGGGTTGTTTGGAGTTCGGTGATGAGGTCTTCAGTCACGGTGTGGATGCTTTGCACTTGGCGGAGGATTTGGTTGGATTTGAGGCGCGAGGATTCTTCGAAGAAGCTGACATCCATTGTTATGTTTAGTGGTTGGATTAAATTGAGAGTGGAATTGGACTCTGTTGGATTAGAGAGTGGTGGGATGCATGGTGAGAATTGCGATGGGCATGGCAGCCTTATATATGCGATGGATATGATGTCAATAGTATTACCCGCTAACAAGCATTGTCGATACCATTGTATGTACAAAGAAGCTGTTCATCTGTTGATGGTAGAGCCCGGGAGACATCAGATGGACAAAGAGAGCTGATTCAGTCACAAAGAGCTATCATGGATGATTCCACAAGATAAATGGAGAGTGCAGTTTTGCAGTGATTCTTCTGCTCTCTTCCATCGGTTGATTCCTTTTGTTGAGACTGATCCATATCTCATGGGAATTGCCTGGAACGGCCGAACAAAGCATACAGCCAAAGCCCTAGGAAACTGCTGCATGGCTGTCCTTGCATGGGGCCCTTTCAGATCCAAATGAAGGACTACAGGTAAGGCGCATTCCAAACTTCAGACAACTTCCCGTCCCAGGTTGTATAATCCTCCACCTGCACAAGTGTATACCCCGGCTCCGCCTGCCCAATCCTCTTTGCCCATCTCTCTGCACTCTCAGAGAAATCCTTAAACCAGCTCGCCTGTATACCGATTTCCAACTTCTCCCACGTCCGACTCGACGCAAGATCCTGCCATGGTCTGAACCAGGCCTCCTCGAATTCTTCAGGGACGCTCCCGGCGCGTGGTGTGCAGGGTTTATTGAGGATATAGATGACCAGACGGAGACACTGCAGGCCAGTATATGACAGTCGGAGCGTCCGGAAGATGGTATTGTACATTGACCAGTCATCATCTGACATTGTAGATGGTGTTGTTGCTTTGGCAATGTGGAGGATGTCGAGCGATGTGATGGCGGTGAGGTGAGATGGGACAATGACCTTGGGGAATCTGCATAGTTTCACAGCCGATGCGACGAGGAAGGTATTCGTTCCGTAGAGGATTGGGAGGGCTTCTTGGTACCTGTTCTCGTTAGCTCAGTCTTACCACCGTTGCAGTCGAAGCTCACCCAATCCGACACGTTCGCAACCACTCAACCCCCTTGAGTTTATACTTCAACAGCTCTCGTTTCCCCTTTCTCTTCAAGTCATCAAGATCATCCGACCGACACATATCCCCCGGCTTAGCCTCCTCTTCCTCGCACACCCGATGCCACCACCGCCATTGATCCGGTGGCTTCTTCTCTCGCCCCCGATATCCGGGCGCAAATCCATAATCATACTCCACATGGACCGCCCTTTCCCCAAATAGCTCAATATAGATTCGTTCCCGAATATTCCGGGGTAACCGTACAAACAACGCGCTCTGGGTCTGCGTGTTGACAGCGCCCGGGCTTTCTTCGGGGTCCGCAGATTCTGGCGGCGGGGTCAATGGGCGTCGTGGTGGAGGGAGGGGCATCGCAGTGTAGTCGCGGTAGTCACGTAGGGAGGCATTGGAATTGCACGTGTCATAATCGATGCCTGTCTTGCTGAGGATGAGAGGCAGGTCTGTTGATGTGGCATCCTGGTCCTTTTGTCTGCGGCGGAAGCGATGGAAGAACTGTGGCATGTTGAAGTTGAGATGAGATATTAAAGCGGAGATTGCGAGTCAGCCGTTAACTGCCAGAATACTCAACGTTGAGGATCTTCTGCTAAGGATGTTTGTTTGTTTTCAGTCCTGCCTTTCAGGCACTGTTTTTAATCTGGATCGACAGGGGCTGTGGATCGAGGTCCGTTACTCCGAACGGTTGGGCCTTGCTTCATATAGAGTAGTAGTGTACTATTCTTGAATACGCGAGATTACACCAATAATTAATCCATTTATTTTGTTTAATCAAGTCTATTGTCCATACCGAGCCCTAGAGCTATGACAGACCATGGTTCATGGACTCGAGGCAGCAGCTATTCTACAGTCTCTTGTCCCTATAGGTTCCTGAGGCGCTAACCCCCTCCTATAATCTTTCTGATCCTTTTCCTTGCCCCAGACCGCCTGTATGCGCAGGGCTTTCTTTCGAGCACAGCGCTCTCCTTGTGTTTCGGAGCAGGATGGGTGTGGCCTAGGCTGACTCTCAGCTTAGGCTACCCTTCCTGCTATCCTTCTCCTGTTCTAATTGCCTCCTCCAATGCTTCCAGTCCCCATTCATCATCTCTTCGGGCCCTTTCCGCCGTTCGCTGTAGGTGTGCCCGGGATAGAGCTATGCTGGTACTGGCTAGGAATTGTAGTAGCGCCCTGGTAGCTCTGGGCTCTCCTAGAAGTCGTCCTTGCGGGTGCTCCTCTGCAGTGGTGGGTCTCATAACCCCATCCAGCTCCAGATCCCTGTAGAGCTTGTTTCGTTGGTGTCGCCATTTCCGGCATTCAAAAAGAAGATGGTGTGTTGTCTCTCTTGATGAGCCACAATCTTTGCAGGTTGCGTCCTCTTGGGCTTGGACCTGATGTAGGTGTGCTCCAATGGCTGCATGTCCTGACTTCAGTTGGAAGTAGCGGCTTGCCAGGTGCTTGGGAGCCACTGCAACTGTAGGGTCAAGTCGCCAGTTCTTCTGTGGTCTGTACATTCGTTGACCTTGAGTTGAGATCGCTGGCTGAGCTCCTTAGTGAGCCATCTCTGCTTCTGTGCTGTAATGGCTTCTGTCCGGGCTCTGCAGGCAAAAGTCAGAGATCTCTCTTGGGCCTCTCCCTGGTGGCTTGTTAGCAGCCTGCTTTGCTGCCTGATCAGCCCTCTCATTCCCTTCTACTCCTGCGTGTCCCGGAACCCATTGGATGGTGGGTTGGCAGCCTTGGGTGTGTAATCTCTTGGCTATAGCATGTATTTGGATTGCTAATGCTTGACCTGGACCTGGCTGGGTATGTCGCAGCCTCGCGATAGCGGCTTGGGAGTCCAGCAGGATAGTGACTGGTCTCTGATCTCTCACTTTCCATGCTACCTGGAGTGCTTGAACCACTCCAAGAAGCTCTGTATCAAAGACCTCATGTCCCTTGCCCAATGGGATCCCTTTGGTCTTCCAGGCTCCTCCTGGTTCTTGCTATGCTAGTCCCGTTCCGCACCTGCCATTCTCCAATCTTGATCCATCTGACCAGATTGCTAGTCCAGGAGAAAGAGATTGCGCAGCTGCTAGAGCCTCTGGACCTGGTAGCACTTCTATTCGGCCTGGGAATTGGCTACTGGTCGTCTGTACCGTGCTTTCAAAGCCCTCGGATGGGTCCGCCGGTAGGATATTGATTAATCCATTTATGTACTCCGGAGTAGTTGTCTATATACATGGAACAGTCCAAAAACCTCTCAAAATCCACGATATTTCCGAAGTTGTCGTTCATACTCCTCGATTCTATCTTCAAAATTCTCAGGTCTGTTTTCGTGAATTTTGACTGCTCTTTCATGGGTCCTGGATAGGCTCTCAAGCTGTTTTCGTGTTGTTTCGAGCTGCTGGTCCTTATCCCTAAGTTGTATCTTCATTTGCTCCCTCTGTTTAAGGGTCAACTTCCAAGACATCTGCATCATGTCTCTCACCAACGGCCCTCCTTCTTCCATGAGAGCAATGAACTTGAGATCATTGATACTTTGCCCAATGGGTATCCGTTTACATCTGATCATGAGGCAAAGTCGCCGTAAAGGATCATTCTGCCTGACTGTGTTGTCGTAGGCATACCGGATGTGATCCACAGTCAAGTCAGTCGGGTCACAGAACTCTCCATGGCGCTGAATCTCATCCATGATGTGGCGTTTGAATCCACTTGCTTGCAGCTATCAGCCAGCACATAGCAAGAAAACTGCAACATAAAGTCGTACTGGTCGTGAGCCATGTTGTCATCTTCCACATCCATCTCTGATTCTGGGCTGTCTTTGTTGATATCTCACAGGACTGCGCCTGTATCGCACTCCCCCACATACAAGTATTCCGCGAACACGGCGAAGCTCGTTGCATCATCTTCTGGGAGCTTGACCAGGTTTTCTTCGCTCTCGGGGAAATGATCACTGCGCAGCATATGTTTTAAAAAGAGGAAATGGCGACATAACAGTTCACGGTGTATGTGGTATTTATGCTGGGTTGGACCGACGAGAATGATTATAAGTGGACTGCAAAGTAATCTGTAGATTGCAATCAGTGTGAGCATCTATGTCAGCGAATTCATGCCGGACAAGGCTACCTCTAGAGTCTCTTATCATTTCCAGTATGATCGACAGCTTCCTCTTGAGTTGTCGTCATCATAATCGTCGTCGTAGCTATCGGAATCTCTCCTTGCATTTCCTCCTCGACATCCTCCCTGTGTTCATTCAACACTCTGGTTTGGTGTGCTGGGTCAACCGCCGGCTGTTGTGTCTGAGCCTGGGACATTTCCCCCAGTTGCTATTGCCGTGAATTGGCGTATTTATAATTATTATTATAATAATAGGAAGAGCCCGGGAGCAACTTCAGAATTTGGGACGCGGTCGCGACAACACTACTCCGAAAAAGGCAATAGTGGCGGAGAATAACTGTTCCGCGATGACCTCATCCCACCATTCGTTTCACCAGCTTCGTCCAGTCCTTCTAAGCAAGAAAAAGGAACAGAAATGACGGCAAGAGCAAAAGCTATGCAGCAGGCCCCAGCAGTCGAAGTCGCTGCCTCCATCAATGACGGGAAGACGCACCTTTTGCTTGCAGCGACTGGCTCGGTAGCCACAATAAAACTTCCCCTCATCATCTCCTCGTTCGAAAGGCACCCTAACCTCTCCATTCGCGTCATTGTCACTAAATCCGCAGCTCACTTCCTCGCCGGACAGTCCCCCGAACAGCCCACCGTCGAATCGCTATCCTCCCTCCCTAATGTCGACGGCGTTCACCGAGACGAAGACGAGTGGGTGGTCCCGTGGACGAGAGAGGCCAATATCTTGCATATAGAGCTGCGGCGCTGGGCTCACTTGCTTGCGATTGTGCCGCTGTCTGCGAATGTGCTGGCGAAGATGACCGGGGGTCTGTGCGATGACCTTTTGACCACGGTGATCCGGGCTTGGAATACCGGTACCCCGGAGTCAAGGGGGCCGCCGATTCTTGTGGCGCCTGCGATGAATAGCATGATGTGGATCCATCCGTTGACTTCGAAGCAATTATCGATCCTGGAGAATGAGTGGTGGTGGGTGGAGATCTTGCCGGCGCAGTCGAAGACCCTGGCGTGTGGCGATACGGGGCAGGGTGGGATGTGCGACTGGAAAAGGATCGTTAGTATGATTGAGGAACGGCTTGAGCTTACTAGAGTATATCATCGGAGGAATCTGATTAGCACGGACGCTGTTTGACACGTCTGAATTATTGAGATAACCTCAATCGGACTGGACCATGTGGGTAGCCGTTGCGGAGTGGTCCACTACTGTGAGTGCCTTGTACTTTATTTATATTTTTCTTCTTCTGAGTGTCAGGACAGTCTGCATCGATGTATGTATGTATGATAGTGGTAGTTTTAGGATAGACATCAGAATAACCGAGCACAAAAGCAGATATAACCTTTTGCCTCCCGTCTCTCATACTCTACTACATTCAGACCTAATGATGCTCTTCACTGACTACTCTACGTACTCTACTACGGAGTACACACACCATCGCTAAGAATTCGGCATCCCGATCGGCGGTTCCTGCATGCCGATCGCCCGGGGAGTATGATATCAGTCCGAAATCCGGTTCTAGCAGTAGCTCCACGAATGGCATCATCGTTCCCCGATTCGGTAAAAAGGAATCCCAGTGTTCCCCGTTAACGTCATGCAACAAATCCGGCCTTGGGGCCGGCTTGGTCCGCGTATTTCAATGCCTGTCTTTCTCAATTTCTTCATTTCTCCATCATTTTAGCATCATTGAACTGCGTTTTACCGTATACCGCCGTCGTCCATCATGCCGAACCAGAAGAATCCCTCGAATCTTAGGAGAAAGCTCAACATCTTCTCAGGTACGCTTTCACTTACTTCGGCTGTGGCGCATCGTATCCCAGACTCTAACAATGCAGACTTCGATGGCACAATCTTCATGCAAGACACCGGCCACGTCCTAGTCTCCAACCTAGGCGGCGGCAACGAATTCCTCGAAAAGATCCAGGAACAGATCAAAACCGGCGAGCGGTCTTTTCGTGAAGCCTCGGAAGATATGTGGGGGTCTCTGACCATCCCTATTGAAGATGGCTTTGATACTATGCGGAATAACATGTCCATGGACCCGAAGTTCAAGGAGTTCCATGAATTCTGCATGGAGAATAATATCTCGTTTAATGTTATTAGTGCTGGGTTGAGGCCTATTCTTAGGAAGGTGTTGGATGCGTTTTTGGGGGCGCAGGAGGTAAGTCTCTGCTCGGGTATGGATATGGCGATGTCGATTGCTAACAAAATGCGTGCAGTCCTCTAATATCAACATTGTGGCCAACGACGCTGATATCGACGGTTCTACACCCTGGAAGCCCATCTGGTTGCACGAGACAGAATTAGGCCATGACAAGGCTTTCTCCGTCAACCAAGGCCGTGCTGAAGCCGCTGCAGCTTGTGTCGAGGGCGAAATCCCGCTTATCATCTTCATCGGCGACGGTGTCTCGGATCTCACGGCAGCCCGGGAAGCGGATATCCTGTTTGCGCGGAAGGGCCTGAAGCTAGAGGAATACTGCAATCAAAACCAGATCCCGTATATCCCGTTCGAAACGTTCGCGGATATCAAGAAGGAAGTCCAGCATATCATGAAGGAGGACCTTGAGAAGACCGGTGGTACGGGTATCCCGGCTCGATTCAATCCTCGCGCCAACATGTGGCGTCGGATTTCGAGCAAGCAGGCTGTATGTCCTTTCTCCTTGTATTTACAATGTCCTGTTTAAGCAAGATGCTGACGCTTCCAGGTGCCGAAATTCGCGGCTGCTACTCCGTCCAACGAAGAAAAGATGTTCCTGTGGCCAGAGGCCTTTTCCGACTACCAGCCCAAGGCCGTTCCTCAGGATGGTTCTGTATAGTTCCATGATGCTGGCGTCATGAAGATAGGATGTTATGCATAGATGCGAGACAATTCCCAATGTATATAGTGTAGAATATCATTTGCATCTAAACACTCTTGGAAATTGCTTTCATTCAAAGCTCAAACAAAGCTTCAATACAAGCCTAGTTGGCAGCAAGAACCGCAACCGACCACGCCGGCAAAGTAAAGCTAAACGACCCATTCTCGCCAGTAACATCCTTCTCAGAAGGCGTAACAAGAGTCTGAGTATCCGTGTTAGACGCCTCAGGATCATTATCCGCGAGCACAGTCAGTTTTCCGCTGCTCAACCCTGGGATTGAGACGGTCACATCCTGTGTCTCGGAGCCGTAATTGGCCAACTTGACATAGTATTTGTCCCCGGCACTAGAGGCAACCCAGTAAACGGGGCCAAATGCGGAGTCTGACGTGACCTCTTTGATGGTATCGCCGCGGTTGACGGAGAACATTTGTTGAACGTAGTAGCTGACTGTTTCGATGACCATGTCTGTTGGGTTTTGCGTGAAGGGGATCAAATCGGGCTATATAATTGTTAGTTTACTGTTACACGCGAAAGATGTTTTATCTCAAGATAAGGTAACATACCGTCCATTGTGTCGAGTTAACCAGCTGCAGCAACGGCGCATAAGCCGCCATCTTCACGACATCGCTGTTTCTCTCCAATCCGATCATGTACACTGCTTCCGCGACGGAGTTCTTCATAGAGGGCCAGTCGATTTCCCATCGAGAGTACTCGCCAATGAAATACGGCACCGAGCGGTCCTTGTTATCGAACAAGTTGAACTCGCTCACGAGGCCATCGGCTGTGTTGTAGTCGTGGAAGTCCACCCATGCACCTTCAGGTATGGTGCTAGGAAGGCAAGAAGCATTGTTCGTGCTTGCGATGAGAGTGAGATCGGGATAGGCTGCGTGTATCGCGTCGTAGAAGGCAGTGAATCGTTCCGCGTAGCTCTCGCAGCCTCCGCCCAGGTTATCCTCGTTGCCGATTTCGACTAAGGTCACGTTGAATGGTTCCTCGTGGCCGTAAGTTGCCCGGAGAGAGCCGTAGGTGGTACTTGAGTCACCCAGGACGAACTGGATGTGTTTAGCTTTGCTATATACTGCAAGAATTGACACATGGAACGAACCTCCAACTCATTCAGGACATCATCGATATAAGGCTGCAGTGCATCGCCCGTAAACGGAGTGTTACCTCCCGATTCAAGGGAAAAGCCAGCCCACACTCCCAGAACAGGAGTCAGGTTCAAGTCTTCACACCAGTAGAAATATTCCATGAGGCCTACAGCGTGTCAGAAGCGCATTTTCGCCTGTATTTCATAGGAAACATACCTAATCCGTCAGTGTTGTAGTAAGTCCAGGTTCCTTGATGTCCTGGGCGGTCCTCTACAGGACCAATGGTCTCATTCCATTTCCACCGCGTCTCCTCGGTGTCTCCCTCCCTGTAAATAATTAGCTTCTGTGGTAAGCCGCATGTCCAGGGAGAACATACAAGTTGTTACCACCGGGAAACCGAAGGAAAGATCCCTTGACAGATTCCAGGGCATTTGCCAGTTGGGGCTTCAGTCCGTTGTACCTGCAGACTCATTAGAAATATTAAAACAATTAGACTCGAGGCACAAACCTTGACTTGTAGGTCTCTGGGAAAAGCTGGAGAAGACCAAAGTTAAGCGACTTGCCAGCAACCAACTCGCCGTCGACAGTCAGCTCATACAGAACATCTCCATCCGGAGCCTTGGTCGTAGGGAACGAAGTAGTGACATAGGTGAATTCATCCGCATTGGATAAAACTTCAACAGACGTCGACGCATATTCCGTGCCACTGTTGGTACCGACCAGACGGATAGTGACAATGTTGGAGAAGTCTCCTTTGATCCAGAAATAATTCTGGAATGTACTGCCATCCACGGGAATACCCCAATAACCCTCGTTGGTGAATCCAACCTGGCCCGTGGTGCCCTCGGGAACATCCAGTTTCAAGCTGTGGGGGATGGCTGATGTCAATGGGTTTTCTGCGTCCACGGAAATCGTGGCATCTCCCACGCTAGCCCACGCAGTCAGGTCGGGCGAGCTGCCCTGAAGGCCGTTGTTTTGAAGCAGCTGGCCGTAGATGCCTCCATCGTTTGAGTAATTGATATCCTATCCGGAATACCGTGAGAATTATCTTCGGTGATTTAAGTGTGGATAGTATGAACCTACCTCAAACATGAATCCATACAGGAGAGGACTGGATGAGTTTCCACCCTCGGTGGACACCTCCAACGATACACCATGAACATGTTGGATGAGAGAGAACAACAAGGAAAAGGCACTGAGGCCCGAGAGAGTCGAGAAGGCGACCATCGTGTGATTCCTGGCTTGACGGATACATATTTTCGAGACTGGTCTGGTCACTCCTTTAATAGTTCAGACCTCAAGAATTAACCGGCGAGTAGTCGTTGAAAGAAACAACAGAGCTTCTATTTCAGTCGACGGCTCATAGCTTATGCCCACATACCATGATTACTGGGAGGGGATATTGACTCTCCGTTCAGCCCGCGGAAGCAATCAATTCAACCGACTGGCTGAGTGAATTGGCCGACGGTCTTGGTATGCTGATTCTCTGCATACTCACGCAGGGATCCCCGCGAAGCGAGAGACAGGGGCGAGCCAACTGGAAATTCTTCGGCGAGAACAGACAAACTCCAGCTCTTTCAATTAACCGGGGACCCCGCAAAAAGTTCCTGTCCCTGTACAGAGTACTGGAATACGGTTCACGAGATTCTCAGCACTAATCATCACGGGGTGGGACATTTCGGGATGGGCCGATATAGTTAGCGGAAATCGTACTATGTATCGGGGTAGCTGCATACGGAATTGATTTACTCGACGCTTTGAAGGCTTGCCCTTTCCGTTTTAGTGCTCACCCCTCGCCACTTTTTGCTCACTGAGTGAAAAACCTGAGCACGCCTTGAGCAGGCCTGAGTAAGGCAGCCTCAATAAAATGCATCATGCTGTTACAGACCCAACCACAATTAGTCTCACGTGACGATGCGGGGAGTCTGAAGCGGGGTCTCTCGGATCGTAGCTCAGAGGGGAATTCGGGAGTCGATTATTCCGGACTAACGAGGTCTGAAACGGGGAAGCTTCGGGGCAGCGGTGCCGATTGTCCGGATAGCCGTATGAGGTCTATACGGTAGCCAAGAGGTATAGCGATAGTATCACACAGTAAAGAATGTATGTAATATTGAAGTTGTCACAGAGTGCTTACTAGAACTAACTTAGAGCACTTCATCACTGTGTGATGAAGTCTCTCCGGAGCTCGCTAGATCGGCCCGATATTCATCCGATCTTCATAAGAGTCAAAGCGAAATCATTGGATAATGGGTTACGACGGAGATGCAGGCAGAAACTAGGAATGTTACTCAGGGAATCTACCATCAAATGGTATGATGAATGGTATATAGATGGAGGATATATAAGGATGCTTTGTTATGGGTCACGATTAATTACCTCGACCTAATGGTGCCTATCGTACGTGAAGGAATCGTTGAAGAAAAAGAAAGAAAGACAACAGAACAGGACAGGCTATATATATAATGGTGTATCCCTTGCTTCCTTGCTGGTAGGCATTCCTCACTGTTCTTGACTGTGTCCTTGGTCTCTTGGATCGTACGAGGAAGTTCTGGTTGTCTGTTGAAGCCCCTTCGTTCTGTGCCGGCCTTAGCCAAACCATCCTGTGGGTTCGTACGGGAACCCCATAACATGCTTATTCATGTACTTATCTTAGTTCTTTATGATTAATACCAGTCATTTAGCATTAACTAATTACCTTTCTAGTTCTGACTCATCTACACTTAACCAACAACTGAGTATACTGGAGAACACACAGGTGAGTGTGTCCATTCCGAGACTTAGCTAACTAGAACTCTAGGTACAACACGAGAGAAGCCAGATTGTGACAGAATGCCTTATACAGGGAGCCAAGGCTGAAGTTGAACAGAAATGGGCCATCTTCGCCCTACCAAACGCGCCACAAGAGTATACCAGCTATGACAGGGCCCAAGTGCCCATAAGCGAACAAATGGCCCTGGATGAATTCAAGCTTCGGACTGGCCTGTCCCCCTTCAAGTTCTACTGATCAAACAAGAACCCGCTATCTGGCACACTCATCATGGCTATCCCTGAGAATCATGCCCAAACAGTGCCATCCTGGACCTACCTCTTTGGCAAGAATGTACAAATCAAGCCAAAGCCCACCCCCCCCCCCCCCCCAAAACTGTCTAGAGCATTGCACACGGTGCTGGGACTACCATAACCCCTGCACCTGCACCTGCACGCCTAGGTGCCGCATCTGGCATCTGCAGCCAGAAGGACCATACTAAGGAATACCACTCTGCTGATGACAAGACATTGGTCCCAACATGTGCCAACTGCTGTGGCCTTTCCCTGCCAATTGTTATGGGGTTGTACGATCCCGTACGAACCCTCTGGATATGACTTGGCACTACGGCCTGCGTGTATGCAAGGCGTGCCCCCCTTGATATCTTTGTTATATATGTCCTGTTCCTTGCCAGACTGTCTTGATTCCTTTTCCTCTTCTTTAGCTACTCCTTCTTGTACGATAGGCACCATTAGGTTGAGACAATCTGATCGTGATCCCTAACACCAATCACCCCAACTGCTCCACCCGCCCTACTATAGAACAGGGAGTTATCCAGCGGCTATCCAGATCACAGTTCATTCCAGTTAGGAAAGCAGGTGCACGCCAGCATAAGATAAGAAACCACACTGATACTACTGAGCCCTCTGTAAACTCAGGCTCTTCACCTACAAGAGAACAGCCTCAATCATGTTAGATAGGTTATCTCATCTACAGATCTTCCAACTCAATGTTGGCTGAAACTGGGAAGCGCATGAAACTGCACTACAACTAGCTTTTAAAAATAACTGCCACGCAGTGCTAATTCAAGAGCCCTGGATATTTAGAGACTGCTCCCGTTGACTATCAAAACATCACCCATCCTTTCATCAACTCGCTCCAGTAGAGGACTGGACAGAAGGACCTCGTACTCTCGCATATGTATCCTTTATTAGGCCAAGAATAAGTTCTGTCTTTTTCAAGGATCATACCATGATCTTGCCGTTATTGCGAAGGTTTGAGCTAATATCGCTGACTGAGACTTGAATGCCCGTTCCCCTCATTTTGCCCCGGATATTCTTGATTCTCCGCGCCTCCCTCTCAGTATTGCAGAATCATGAAATTTACTCTCAACTATCACCTTGACTCCCCGGGCGGCAGTATTAAACAGCAATATGAAGTCAGCCAAGTCCTTTCCAATCTGATTTGAGGACGTCCTGGCCCACTGCGGTGTTCCTACATTCGTTTTCGATCTCTACATCCTCGTCCCAGATATCCATCATGCAGCCAACATACTGGTGATAGCAGGATGGACTTTTGACATGCAAAAACCACATCGCATCGGAAACACAGAAGTAGACCTAGCGACTTTCCCTCAACAGCGCCTGATATCTCCTGATAACCGGACACGAACAGTTCTCCTCCCTGCCGCAGATTGGAAATTTCCTCTAACTATCAACTCGCCTTTGCAATATATGACTTTGAAGGATGACGCGTCAAAACAAAAGGTGCCGATTCCGCCACTCGCTGGCTTTCTGGATGCACTGATCGAGTGTTGGCTAGATTGTCCTAGCGATGATGCGATGCTACTGATCACCTTGGCTGTCCAGATTTCCTATCTTTATGCGCATGTTCCCGCCTTGGAAAAGAAGTCTTTTGCTGAACAGATGAAATATGAAAATCGCCAATTTTATTTTGATGGGTTGATGGGTGTGGATACTGGGACGATAGAATTTCGCAAGCACCAGCGGGCTATTCGTGACGCACTGCTACAGGGCCGGTATAATTTGCAAAGGCTCTTTTATGGAATGCGCTTAATGTGGCCGGAGGTCAGTGTTAGGGGGCGCGTTTCGTGAATCTGAACTCTGCTGAAGTAGAGCATGAGTATACGGGCTACAAAGCAAACGTCAATTCTGACCAGTTTTCATGGCGTTGGAAATCGAAACATTTTAGAGCGAAACCACCCCACAACACAAACGGTCGAGATTACCAGCATGCAAAGTGTTGACGCAGATAGAGCCCTTGCTCGGAAGTCGCGAAATTACTTCTCTACTCTGTCAACTCGACCTACGTGCACGAAAATGTTCTTCTTTAGCCCTGGCCCAAGCAACCCAAGTTCAAATGTAGCAATTCATTCAAAACTCTGCCATTCCCTCAAAGGAACTGTTAACGTCCCAGAGCCTCGTCAAAAAGGTGGTGCAGGATCGTAATATCATCGATAAAGGACGGCACTCGTTGATTTGGATGGATATTAACGGTTTTTGAGCCATTTGCTTTTAACCTAATTTTGTATGCAGTACTCGTCCTACCATCAAGACATAGCAGTCGTCCTACCAGCATCATCCCGGTTCCTTCCACAACGTACAAGCCTTCTGTTTCCGTATCAATATAGGGCATGCTCACTTTAGTTCCAAGTCCCTCTTCGCCATATCACTCAACAACTTGCGATCGAGCTTAGAATGCCCGCTCTATACCAGATTAGCAAGCGTCAATGAAATCAGATACGGCCAAACATACGTCTGTAATTGGAATTCGGTCAATAAATGCAGCACCGCCATGGAGCTTTGTCATAGGTGAACATTCCTTATCCATCCAATCCAAGAACGTCTCAATGGTGAGCTTGCTTCCGGGCTCTTTGACGAGATAGGCGCGTGGCATGAGTTCTTCGTCATGGCTTTTGTATAACGACGTTAGATTGAGACTCAAGCTACTGCAGATGTTGGTATTGAGACTTACACGCTGACTGGAATGACGCTAACATCTGCAATTTCCGGATGGCGCAAGATGCTCGATTCGATTTCGAACCCGGATATGTGATTCCCGTCTTTTCTCAGTTGATCCTGGGCCATCTCAGCAAAGTGTATATCTGGCAAAACATAACAGAACACCTACCTTGGTACGACCAACGATATACCAGTGACCCTCATCATCCACCCAGCCGATGTCCGCAGTTTCAACCATCCATCTTGAGTCAAAGTCGCGGCTGTGGTCTGCGGATCCTTGTAGTAGCCTTCCATCTTCATGTTAAACGGGGATCTGAACAAAAATTCCTCCGACTGATTTACTTCCAGGCACTGGCCTTTCTCGCTCACCACTATTGCCTCGACGTTTGGCTGGAGCTTTCCTATACTTGTGTCTGTGACTGGCTCATTTGGATCGAGGATAGTATATACACCTCCTCTGAGGGAACGTCAGCCACGAGAACTTGAATAGAGGGTACAAAGCAATCTCACTCACTCATCCCATAAGAACTGTATACAGGGACATTGTGTCGGTCCTTCCACGCGGCAATCAACTCATATGGCATATGATAACCACCCGTCATCAAGCTCGCGAGGCAGAAAAGGTCTACTTGTCCTTCATACTTGATTAGTTCTTGGATGGCAAATTTGGCTAACGTCAATTGGGTAGGTCTGAACTTGTCCACGAGGTGGAGGACACTGCGCGTCTCATACTTCGAAAGAACAACGGCCTTAAAACGGCCCTTCAGGGGTGCTAGCAGGCCGGAGACGATGTATCCCATGCCGCAGAATTTGAGGCCGGAGTATGTTACTTCTTTGTTCTGCAGACGGAGATTGGATCAATGAAGTCTTTGCTCGATGTTTCCGATTAGGCCATAGTGCGTTCTTTGCACTAACTTGGGTATACCAGTGATCCTGGACATGCGTTAGTTGGAGTCCAGTAATAAAAGATAAAAAATTCAGCTAACCCCGAAGTCTGAAAAAGCACAGCCGTGGTCTCTTTCGACTCCTGCGCCGACAATCGCGGCCATTAATATGAATCACCGCCAGGAGTGTCCAGGAGACAGCTCCAATGACGAGTTCCATCTAGTGTACTCTCTCCGGTGCAACTATCGTCCACCACAAACAGATTTTTCTGTCGAAATGTTCAACTCCTTTGCTGCCTTCCGAACTTCATCAAGCATTGGAGGCGCAAACAACACAAAAGCAGAATCCGACTTCTCCAGGTAAAATACCAATCCGGATGGCGGTCGAGTTGATGGAAGTGTACAAGATGTTCCTGCTGCGAGAATGCCCAAGAATGCTATAGGGAAGTGGAGACTGGGGTCTCCGTATATGGTGATGTTTTGACCTTGCGCTCCCAAGCGATTGAGGCCGCAACCTACACACTTCCAGGGTGTATCCGGGATAATCAGGGCCTTGGGCTGATTGTAAGAGATAATCATTGGGTCCCCATGACTCGAGAACGTTGTACGGATAGGGAGGGTCGAAGATATGGGACAGGAGATCTGTTTCGGGAACAGGGATGTTGACTTCGGACCGGAAGATGGTCATTTTGCTTTCTTTTTCTCAGAGATTTTGAGATGTTTTCCCTCCTATTTTGAGGAAACCTTGGTCATATAACAGCATCGCAAGTCGTTGCAGGCGCTACCCACTTTGCAATACGAAAACAAGGACCAACAAGCAGATCGTACGTTTTCTATATCGGGACAGTGGGTCAAGTTCTTTTCGCTTTTTTTCTTCCGATCACTATTGATCGGATATTAAAGCCTATGTGGATACGATGTGCAATTGGCCTTGACGGGGCACTCTTAGCTCTACGGCGGATCTCGATGTACATAGTACCCCACACATCCACACATTTGCATCATATCATGAAGCTCATCGGTGTAGATCATGATGTGTCCATTGTTGGAAAAAAAAGCAGAAGTAAGGAGAAACGCGTTTTCATGAGATAGAGTTTTTTAAAGTGCCGATCAGGATAGCAGAGCAACGCCACACATAGGTAGATCATCATCAAGTAACACGTATCCGGAAGGACCAAATCAAGAAGCTATGCCACTTACAAGACCAGCTTGAAGTCCGGGTTTCTGTCGTCGTTGTACCCAGCATATTGGGCATATTTCCCCCGCTTCTTATCACGATTGACTTTGGCGCAATACAGGACATTCAAGAGAATCCTGGTGGAATATGTTAGTAGTCTATCCACTGTGATCACCGGCGACTTAGATCTAACTCACATGAACCATGAGAACACAAGTAAGCCAAGGACGACTGTATGGCCCCGGTGATACTGTGGTTTGTCTTTGCTGGGATAGATGAATGCTGACGAGACATGGTCAGCTCATGATCTTCGGACAAGGGAATAGAGAATGTCTTACTTGCAACGAAGCCACCACAATTCGCGATGGTCAACTGCATTGCAGATGTAGTGGCTCTCTTATAGTGTCCGGCAGAGTTGTTGGAATTCCACACTAGAATGCACGGAATACTGCCATACATCCCCATGGCCATGATAAAAGTCATTCCATATTTTAGGCGTGCGCCTTGGGACATTAGCAATTGCTGCATAGCCCGCGATCGCCAGCGGCATTGTGACAAGCATGAGAGTGCCTCGAAGTTGCAGCCGATCAGAAAAGAAAGCCACCATTACTAGTTATTCGTTAGTCAGGTTCTCTGATCTCGAACGAAGAATCCTACCGGTGAATACCGCTGCCACTGCATATGGAATCACGGACCACAACTGTACTTGGTCCTCGTTTGCTGCATAGCCGCTGTCATTGATGATTGTTGGGAGAAATAACCCAAATGAGTACATTCCGGACAGCAAAGAGAAGTACGCTGCTGCAGAGAGCCACATTCGAGGATCCAGAAGACCTCTGTGTACTTCGGACCATTGGAAACTCTCTTGTTCACTTGCTAGGGTGCTACTTCATCTTAGCATTTCCAACTTTATCCCTAACGCAGATCTGTGAAAAAAGAGCTTACCCTGCTGGTGCGCATGGATTATCACCCGATAGCCGGTCACGAACAAACTCACGCTCTTCAATGGTCAGAAATGGCGCTGTCGCTGGATTATTTGGGAGGCCAAAGTAACTAATAGCAGCACATGTGACTGTCTGAGTGTCGAAACCCCTGGTTAGAGCGGTCTTTTGATTGCGCTGGCAACACTTACCAATAATCCTTCGATAATGAAGATCCAACGCCAACCTTCTAGCCCTCCTCGAGGGCCAATTTCAGCCAGTCCGCGGGCCAGGAGACCTATGAACATCAATTTAATATCTCTTTGTGTCAGGTCACGATACAGGAGGATACCTTACCTCCAAAAGCACCAGATAATGATGCTGCAGTGTAAAACAGACCAATACGCAAAGCCAAGTCACCTCGTCTGTAAAAGAAGGACAAATACAACACCATCCCAGGTAGCAGTCCACCTTCAAAAGCACCAAGCAGACATCGTACGGCAACAAAACCTGCAAAGTTGCGTACGAAGCCCAAACACATGGTCATCACGCCCCATAGTGCTGTGATCAGGGGCAGCCAGATCCTTGGGGATGCTTTCTTGAGGATAAGATTGCTTGGAAGCTCACTGTCGGCAGAAGACGGTTAACGAGTTGTATCCGGGTACTTGGAGGATTCAAAATCACCTAAGAACATAAGTGAGATAGTACACTGCCAGACCAATATCATATTGATGGTCCGTGATTCCAAGGTCTTCCTCGAGGCCGATGATTTTTGCATTCCCGACGTTGGTCCGGTCCAAGAAGGAGAGAAGGAAGAGTATTGCTAGAATAGGAAGTATTCTACATGCGCAGTCATTAGCCTTCTTGTATCGAACAATTCTGGTCGTGATCTGTCTCACCTTGTGTCCAGCTTAAATAGAACTCGCCGGGTCAGCTTCTGCTGGTAGGCCAGGTCCTGCACTGAGTCGATTGGCTTGTGCGAGGTGTCCGGCTTCTCATCGTCAATTCCAGCTGTATCCATGCTCACTGATCGCGTTATTGTTATTTCCAAAATGAAAAAGAAAGCAATGTGAAGGGAGATTCCGATCACATCACGGCTCTATCTAAGAAGCCCATCCTGACTCTGACCGTCAACTCGGCCACCAATTCTGCGGCCGACTGCTGCAAGTGCGCACAGGCCGGCCATGTGTCATCTGGGGTTTTAGCCGCTAAGCACCAAGCAATACAAAGCCAATGTACCATGTACCCCGGATTCCCCGGATTTTCAGCCTTGGGCAAAAAGCTTGGCGATCGTTGTAAAAAATACGGTCATTACGCTGTAATCAGACCGTCTCGGCATCGGAGGCCCGCCGGCTCATAGATCTCCCGTTCGGAGTGTATTTCTGGGTGCCGAGGCAAATATAATCGCTCAGTTCTCCGGCTCTCCTAACATGAAGACATACGGAGGGAGGATTTACAGAAAGCAATTCATGATGTCAAAGTTATCGAACAGTCTGAAGTCGCTGATTAACAGCCCCAGTGCTCGTCCGGGTACTGTGCCTGCTCCGCGCAATATTCAATCTGTCTTTCACAAGATCCAACAAGATGCCGAATCTAACAATGTCTCGCAGCCTTCCTGGGTGGCTCTATCAGTCCGTTATATCCTTCCTGCTATCGCAAAACATGCATGAAATTAATTGATGACGCAGACAGCAGCCACAATGACCATGAACTCCCCCGACTCGCTCGGCATCCTCTTCAACCAAGCAACCTCGGCCTCCCAGTCCCCCGAAGAAAGCGTAGCAACCGCAGAACTCATGCGCGAAGTTGGTCTCAAATGCATCAGCTTCAACGGTATCCCGCGCACTATCAATTGCCTCAACGCCTTCAAAGCGGGCCTCCCCGAGTCTGTCGCTGCGAAGCTCTCGAAAACCTCCACCCGCACGCCCACGGTCGAGAATATTAACGAGATCCGCGAGCGCGGACGAAACCTGTGGGATTCGATCTATCGGCCGTTCGAGAACAAGTTGTATGAGAAGCTTGCGGATGCACATCCGGATTTGCCCGTGCATATTCTGAATGGGAATTATGGGGCGCTGTTGTCGGATCCTGCGGGTAGGTCGACAGGGGCGAATGCGGGGAGGGTGTTGACTTCCATTGTGGCTGTTGCTTGTTTGCGTGCGCAGACGGGTGTTGGGCCGCAGGTTACGTCGCATGTGTTTGGGTTGCGGAAGGCGCTTGAGGATGGGACGTGGGAGAGTGATGTTGAGGGTGAGAAGGGGGCTAAGTGGCTGGCTAGTGATGAGGGTAATACCTGGATTTTGAACAGTGTCGACCGAATCGTTGAGTCGATTAGCCAGGGCGAGGGAACGAATTTTGCGCCTGGCAGAACCTCCAAGCTGTAAATGAGAGGCGCTGTCTTTGTATATACGTGATCTCGTGTATTTTGTCAATATAAACTGAAGGATACCTCGTATATACATCGTCTTATACACTATCCAAATATACCCATGAACTGCTATGTTACAATGCTTATCCTTATTCCATGACTTCCAAATGATCCGCGACAGTAAACTCAGCACCTGTCTTGCTCCGGACTTCCTCAACTTCCACACCAGGGGCCAGCTCCGTCAAGAGGAGCGTCCCTTGAGTCCGGTCAACTTGGAAGACGCACTAAGTTTCTTTCGTCAGCGTGCCTGATTCTTCATGTTTCTTGTCAATCATATACTTACCAGATCTGTGATGATCGTGCTAACACAGTTCGCACCGGTCAAAGGCAGACTGCAATCGGCCACAACCTTTGGAGAGCCATCCTTGGCCGTGTGGCTAGTGGCCACCACAATCTTGGTTTGATCGGGGTTCGAAATCAGGTCCATGGCGCCTCCCATGCCCTTGAAGACCTTTCCGGGGATCATGTAGTTGGCAAGGTCACCCTTTGCGCTGACTTGCAGAGCCTGTTAAACTGTTAGCTCAAAGATATTCACCGGCGACGAAGAGATAAACGAACCCCAAGAATCGACACATCGACGTGTCCACCCCGAATCATACCGAATGACTCGGAGCTGTCAAATGTAGAGGCTCCATCGACGAGGGTAACGGTTTCCTTTCCGGCGTTGATAATATCGCTAAAACTTGGTTAGAAAAGCATACATAATCGCAAGAATGAAACGGTAACTTACGCATCAACTTCATCCTCTGTAGGGTACGGTCCCTGGCCATGATATTAGCTATCGAGCATGACTGTAGCCCAAGATCAATCTACTTACCATTCCCAGAAGACCATTCTCTGACTGAACCCAGACCTTGACATCCTCGGGTAGGAATGATGGGGCTAGTGTGGGGATACCTGTAAAGTGTTAGACTACAGCGATACAAACTGAAGAAACATGCTTTTCTTACCAACACCAAGGTTAACATAGTACCCCTGCTTGAGCTCCTTCGCGGCTCTCTTGGCAATTCTATTCCTCTGAGCCAGAGCAGCACTCTTTTCTGATTTCACCGCACCCTCATCATTGGCTGAGCGCAGCTTCTTGATCTCAATGTTCTTCGGGTCGGTAGCAGGAACAATCCTGTTCACAAAAATTCCTGGTAGATCGACGTCGTTGGGGTTAATCGAGCCGACGGGGACGATGTTTTCCGCTTCCACAATGGTAAGGTCTGCTGCTTTGGCCATGATTGGGCCAAATGCCTTGGTAGTGTAACTGGTCATATTTAGTTCTCTGGCGCAACCAGCAAAACCAGGGCGCGCAAGTCTTACCGGAAAACACAGTTACCAGCTTCGTCTGCTTTCCATGCACGGAGAATTGCGACGTCACCTGTGATGGCGGTTTCCATCAAGTATGTCTTGTTATTGAATTCTCTAGTCTCGCGGGGCTTTCCGTGCTCCACGACCTTACCGAAGGCGTCCATGCGAACAGGAATTCTTCCATCCTGGAGGAAGGTGTCTAAATCGCAATCGAGTCAGATACATTCATGTGCGAAGCGCAAATTTCGGTATACTCACGAGCTCCTGTAGGAGTGAAGAAGGCCGGGATTCCAGCGCCTCCTGCACGCATCCGCTCCGCCAACGTGCCTTGCGGACACAGCTCAATAGAAATCTCCCCCGTCAAATACTTCTGCTCAAGGGGCTTGTTGTTGCCGAGGTATGAAAGGATGAGCTTGTTAACCTGGCCCGCTTGTGTGAGCGTCGCAAGTCCACCTTTACCAGGAGCGCCAGCGTTGTTCGAAATCGCGGTTAAAGAGTGCAGGTTCTTTGATCCTCGACGTTGTATAGCGGAGATAAGGGTTTCTAGCAGCCATAATCGTCAGCCACGCATATGCGCTTTCTTCAATCGCTTTATACTTACCAGCAACACCGCAAAGGCCAAACCCTGAGCTCAGAATAACAGACCCGCTCTTCAGGTCAGCGACTGCCTCGTCCGCATCCTTGAACAATTTCGAAGCGCCGCGCTCGATTGTTGGAGCCAATCGCTGTCGCGTACTTGGGACGGTCGAGTATGACCTTGCGCAGGCAATGGTACCTGGCTGAAATGAAGGTCGCAAACCTGCTCTGCAGCGAACTCCCAGTTGAAGTCGGGGCCGACAAACGGAGAGCGACCTCCGTGACAGAGATAATGCTGAAACCCGTAATGTCGCCATAATTGTTGATTCTTGTGTCCCTATTCTGAGAATCCTTTAAAGGTCAAGTTTCAGGAATAAAACAATTTAGAAAAAGAAAATCCGCTAAATATGCGAAATGGCGAGATGACGGCATGGTCGGTCTTCGGGGCTATTTCTGGACGCCGACGGAGGCGCAGGTCTGGCCCTCCTCCGAGGCTCTCAATGCAGAAAACAACCGAGGAAATCGCTTTTATAGATTGAAATCCGAGCCATTGTTGGCGAAATCCAACCAATCCCATCGCAGCATGTCATCAAATGGGACGTCAGGAACGGTAGTGCCAAATGCTGTGCCAGCTCGGTTCACAGCATCAATGATCTGGTCGTCAGACATCGCAGAGAACTGCAGAGGCTCCATCCAGAGTAGAGATGGCGAGGCCGATGGTTGAGCAGTTGTGACTATGGGGTCATATGCATCTAAGGAAGACACGGGCTGCAGCGCCTCCGTGGACCCCATTGCTCTTCGTTGATCGAAGTGGTTTTGAGACCTCGATCCCACAGGCGCACGCCGGATCAGCTCCCGTAAGAATCTTCCATATAGAACAGAAGCTCCATGACGATGGCTGGGGGTAGCACCAATGCGCTCTAGTACGCCTGCAGTTTCCTCGATTAGATTTCGCACGCTTGGGGCCAAGCTAGACCTGCTGTCACCTGGTGTGACACTGAGGCTAAGTGCTGAACAAGCAGCAAAGGAGATCATGATCACGGTGTTATTTGGCATCGACTTCAGACGTGCCTCTCCCTGGATGGCAGCCCGCAGAACATTCAACGCAGAGGAAAGGGCAGCAGCGCGGAAAAATCGCTTAACTTCTATTGGCGCTGTGGCATGGTTGATAACGCCAGCGTAGGTCGACAACCGAGTATGGGTGACCAATATGTCAACATATGGTGGAAGCGAGAGTGCTTTGCGGTATCAGTTTTTGAAACATAGTAGTACAGGAGCTCAGGGTATCTGCTCACATTGACCTTCTCCAATTGCCGGCGCCCATGTTGCATACCAACGGTCATAGAAACTCTCGATCATCGTCTTGATTCTGTATATTGTCAGAAGACAGTTTGGCGGTTGGTCTATGTAAACTTACGATTGAGCTGCCTCGGGTCCTGTATCGACAACTTGGTAATTGTCGCAGTTGGATTTGACTTTCCTAAATATCTCGTCCTGTTGACAAGCAATTAGATCAATGCTTTTGGTGGCCACGAATATACTCACCAGGTTTCTTCTTAGGACGGCCATTGAGTTCATGGGACCGTCTCGCGAGTCTGCAATGTCTGAGATATGCCAATGATCACAATTTTCAACAAGGGTTGTTGGCGGGACAGTATAGCTTCGTCCACGGGCCAGACATACTCTGTACGTAGACAGTCAATAATAACTGCCAAGGCTTCCCAATAGTCCATACATACCCTCGCTCTAAAACGAACAGTGCAATCCAAGCTCTCTCTCGTCGTCGCAGCAATCGTCGACCCCATTCAGATCCGGCATCCACATCGTCGAAGCCATCCATATGCAGTGCTCTCTTCGCGTTAACGCAATCAGCCTTGGCTAGTCTTTTCAGAATGCTGTTGTCAAAGCTCGATGAAGGAACAACAATTTTGTTGAGAGACAAATCCAGTGCAACTGTCAGAGCCATCGCGATGTAAGCACAAGCATCATCGTCCCCTAAACAGTTTCCCGGGGCCATCCATGGAACGTTGACCATAAATGCCAGGACTATCTCGACTGACCTATGTCGCTGTACGGCGACTGTATTTGCCAAAGATCTGCAATGTCTGAACAGTCTTTTAGATAAAGCTGCAGCAGATGACAAGAAAAGAGTAGTTGCAGCCAGGATCGATGTGAAAAGGAACGCAGACTGAGTGCGTACAAACGACACTGTATGAATAAGAGGATCGAGTCCCCATCGTGTATGTGCTAGGTTCTGGTAAAAGCTGTTACGGCAATGGTCAGTCTCTCTGCTAGGAGTAATTTCTGGGATTGGACATACAAAGAAAAGAGCGATTCCGCTTCTTCCATCGTGACAAGCCCCAAATCTATGGGATCCAATTCCGGACCAACATCCCGACTAGCTCGCACAGGAACGAAAAAAGAATTTGCGCCTGAATCATGGTCTTGGGTCCGGGATATTGCCGGCTGTTGCCGTGACGGAACAGGGGCTTTTTGCGTCTCAGCTGGTGATAGTTGGAGATCAGAAGCTCTCGCGAGCAACTGCAAAGGATTCTCCGCGTCATCCAGAGCCAGACTATCTTCCTGTTCACGAGGGGAAGAAAGGCTGTGGGTTTGGTCTGGATTCTCTGAAAAGTCATCCGTTTCGCTATGCGAGACTTGCTGCTGGTCTTGTGCCTTGCCGAGCAGTTCTTGCAGGTTTGAGATGACCCTATGGGCAGCATCAGATGCAGCCGCGTCTTCACTCCTGGGGCGCTTGATGGCTTGTTCTATTTGGTATAGTGCCTTTTCCAGGCCTGTGCGCTTACTGAATCCCATACATTAGTACCATGTACGTGTGCAATAAGGGATATGGTGTACTTACTTCTTGACACCTTTCTGCCTCCCCACGTGGTAACTAGGGACTATGCATTCCAAGTTAGATTGCTTGCATCGATCGCATGGTAGTTCATTCTGATCCCGGTTACATCGGATCTTGCTTCTTCTGCAGTTGAGACATGCAACCTGCTTTCCATGCGAGATCCTGCCGGGTTTTGATACCGCAGCGTGTGCATGGTCCATTACTTGTAAATGTAAATAACGCTTATCAATTGCAAAAGAGCCGCTATGCAATGCAATTGTCCGGAGCACAACCTGGTTCGAGAAATGGTGATAGTGTACGGAGTAGTGCTTAAACAATATCGGACTTTTACCGCTCGGATCGCCAAGGGGTCAGATACAACGGGCTGTCGGCAGTTGGTTTTCCAAAAAGACAAAGGTTCTCCAATTGAGTGTAAGCAGGTGAGAAGAAGTTGGAGAAAAAGATAAGCCCGAAAGAAAATGCAAAAAAAAAAAAAAAAAAAAAAAGTGATCAATCGTGATCGTCTTCTGAAGAAGCCGAACGCGGGGGTCGAACCCGCAACCTTGAGATTAAGAGTCTCACGCTCTACCGATTGAGCTAGCCCGGCTGGGCTGTTGAAATTTAAGTCTCCTAGTGTTTTACTAGGGAATAAGTCATCCTTTTTGTCACGGCCTTAACTATGGTCTTGGTAAAGCTGAATATAACTAACGTATTCCACGGGCGAGCGGCGCCCTTTGTATTCCCATATAAAATGTGCTATTTTCAATGCTTATATCTCAACAACAGCTCCAAATACTGATGTGACGGTTAGCAGGCGGCCGAAAAGGGCTACTTCGGTGGCCGTTTTAGGAGCCCTGCTAACCAATTCCCGTCTTGGCATCAGGGGAGCGTATTCCCACGGCCACGGGCTTTCCCTCCACGCCAGGCCTCTTGACGCTAGTCTCAAATGGGACTTTTGTTGCTATTTTGTTAACCTCATCTATCAAAACGCTCTCGCTGCAGTTGCAAAGGGTAGCCAGTTTTTGGCTCCCCTTGACAATCATGTTTTCTTGAATTTATAAATCCCATTATGCTGGCAGTGTCCTTTCCTGCTTCCATCCTTCCTCCCGTGAGCATCTCTTGGAGCACTTCCCATTCTTTTGAGGTCTCTTCATCTGTCAGAGCGCAGGGTCAGGTACAGATATATATTAGGAATTGACGAACATGATAAGCTACAGGTCAGGCTATCTACAGGTTCATAGACAAGACGCAGCTTGAAGAGCTGCAACAGGATCGGCATCAGGCACAGACAGATATCTCGTGTGGGTCACGTGACATCCTGGATTCCCGCTGGGAAAGGAGGGGTCGTGGAGGACCTCGTCTGAAGTATACAGTCAAATGGACCGGATACGATGATCCCACTGAAGAACCGGCTGCATACCTGGAACACGCCCAAGAAGTCATTGCGAACTATCACTGCTGCTATCCCCATAAGCCCAGGCCTGGCCTCGACGGAGCTCAGCCTTGAGGAGGGGAGTACTGTCACAGTGCCAGCCCATTATGTGCATGTGATCACACGTGACCCACACATGACCCACACGAGATATCTATCCGTGCCTGATGCCGATCCTGTTGCAGCTCTTCGAGCTGCGTCTTGTCTATGAACCTGTAGATAGCCTGACCTGTAGCTTATTCTGTCGTCAATTCCTAATATACATCTGTACCTGATCCCGCACCCTGACACTAACTCGGAGTATTTCATCACCGTGTGATGAAATCTCTCCGGAGCTCGCTAGATCGGCCCGATCTTCATCCGATCTTCATCAAGGCGGTAGGAAACTGTACGTGCTCATTGGTAGCGGTATCTTTATCCTGAGAGCCTCAGGGGTCGCAAGGCTGAATTGGCAACATCTCAATAATCTTGAAGCTAGCGGCTATGAGAAGGCGTAATTGTTGTTTCTTTGCTGTTCTCACTGCACCTTCAATATTATTCAGGATCTTACAAACAGACAAATTTCAATTATCCAATGCGTCTCCTTCGTACAACGACCCCCCAGCCTGAACTAGAAGAGTTCGCTGATAATTCTATTCCCGATTATGCGATACTCTCCCACCGATGGATAGAAGATGAGGTGTCCCTGCAGGACATGATCAGTAACCAGAAAACGTGTTCATTTGGCTACAAAAAGATTCAACAGTTCTGCAAACGGGCGGCACAAGATGGGTTTCAATATGGGTGGATTGACACTTGCTGCATCAACAAAGAGAGCAGCGCAGAGCTCTCAGAGGCCATCAACTCAATGTTCTGCTGGTACAAGCGAGCTGGGCTCTGTTACACCTACCTTGTGGATGTTCCCCCAAGCCATGATACTGGGCGATTATCGGAGAGCTTTAAAGGGAGCCAGTGGTTTAAACGGGGCTGGACACTCCAGGAGCTAATTGCGCCGTCAAATATGCTATTTTTAGCCAGCGATTGGACTAATATTGGGTGGAAAAGTGAGCTATGTCACTTGATTCACGACATCACTGGCATTGATGAAGGCATCTTGAAAGGCACATCCCAGCTCCAGGAATTTAGCATCGCGAGGAGGATGTCTTGGGCTGCAGCAAGGGAGACTACCAGGGTTGAAGACACCGCATACTGTCTCATGGGTCTCTTTGACGTCAATATGCCATTGCTGTATGGCGAAGGTGAGAAGGCGTTCATTAGACTTCAGGAGGAAATAATGAAGGATTCAGATGACCAGACACTCTTTCTCTGGGAGGCAGACAACATGTCCCCTCATATGCAACCTCGGGGGCTGCTGGCTCAGTCACCTGCAGAGTTCAAAGGGTCGGCAGATATGGTTCCATATTACTTTTCCAAAGCTGGTATCCCCTTTGCGACCACAAACAAAGGGATTAGACTCCACTTGCCTATCATAGAGCACGCAGATAATACATGTATCATGATTTGCGAGTGCCAAACAGCTTCAATCCATGACATACGGCTCGTGGGAATCAAGCTGCAGTCTATACCGGATCGCGATAGCCAGTTTCTCAGAGTCAGTCACCTTTTGATTCAGGGTATTTCGGTTGGCGCTCTACATGGTGCTGTTCTAGAGACTGTTTACGTGATCAAACACCACGCAGGGATAATGCGCCCGTCATTACCGAGCTCTAGTTCCTCTATAAGCCTCACCAGTGGAGGAGCTGCGGCAAGCAAGAGCATATCGCGTCCGAAGGTTGAGCCTAAAGACCATCACATGCAATTAATTCTTTCATTTGATGAATCCGAGAACGATTCAAATATTATCAAGATTCACCATATGCTGCATCGGCATGACAGCTCTCAGGCACATTATTACAGCCCAGGAACCTACGATACTGATACTGCTGCCCTAAAGGAATATGTCATGGGAGGGTATAGAGTAAGAGTCCTCTGTTTGCCCTCAAAATTGATGAGTCCTAAGTCTGACTTCTCTTTGCAGTTTCTCATGAAGCAATGCAAGACTGAGGATGAGATTTTCATCTTTGGCTCTGCAAGGGGAGCTTATGCAGCGCTATATTTAGCGGAAATGATTGAGCGTGTGGGTCTCCTTTCTGGGAATGAGGAAGAACTGGCTCCTATTGTGTGGGAAGTTTACCAAGATTGGAAACGAAATCAGTTTCCTAAAACGAAAAGGCAAGAACGGAAACGACAAGAGTTGTTGGAAACAATCAAAGGATTTCGGGAGACCGTCTGTCGACCTGCCGGCAGACTCAAGTTCTTTGGTTTGTTTGATATGATAGGTTGCACTCGCAAGCGGGCCCTAACACAAACCTTATGGCATTGTTCCATCCCAAGCACGGCCCAATATATTCGCCATGCAGTCTCCATAGATGAAGGACGGGCTGAATTATCGCCAACTCTAATCCAGTCTATGGGCGAGAACCAAGGAATGTCAGACATTCAAGAAGTATGGTTTCCAGGGTCCCATGGTGTGAGTGAGCAGTCAAACGTACTTATCATCTTTTCACTCATTAACTAGGATCTAGGACATTGTGGGGGGTCTAGCCTTAGAGCCTGGAGAGCTCTTCAGTCTTAGTCGGGTGCCCCTCATCTGGATTATTCACGAGGCGCAGAAGGCTAGTCTACGCCTTGACCAGAATAAGCTTATTGAGTATGGATTTGCTGAGCAAGAGAGCCAATTTTGTCACTCCTTGTATCTTGCCATCGCAACTGGGCGCGTCCATGATTCCTTGCCTTTATTAGACCCGTCTCGGATGTTTTTCAAGGTCAAACATATGGTTCGGCAAAATCTTCCATCCCACAGTTCTCCACCAGAGTCATCTGCATCGCAAGGGAGGCGACGAAATATTAGACCAAAAGCTGCCGTGCATACATCCGCTTTATGTCGGATGCGTTTGAACGAACAGTACAGACCATCCAACCTAGTACGGGGAAATAATGTCTGGGAATGGGTTATTTTAAGGAAGCAGGGCGATCCTGTCGAGGAATGTTACGCTCGGAAAATCTGACCGAATGGCCCCCGTTATTTGTACGGTTGGTATTAATTCAAGAGATATTTTTCAAGCAGCTATAAGATACAACAGATTGGCGCCAAGTTAGCGGCAAATCATGTAAGCGACTAGCTTGAGGGACACAATGCATGGACTGAGGCATTCCTAATTATGGGCAAAAAAGAAACCCTAGTCCTTAGCACGTGATCGCACTTTCCTTCGTCTGATTTTGTGGATTCTTCCTTTTCCACGCTATATTTGATATTCTCGTCGAGAGGCCATTAGCTGAGTTATTGTAGGGTGTGGAGTTTTCAACAGTCACTAACAACAGGGCTGTCATAACATATGAAGAGGTGATGTCAAACTCTTTGAGCATCCATAACGTTGATGGCGATCTATTTGGGCCATTTGGACGATGAGATGAGTCGTCAGTATGTACTAATCCCCAGCAAATTTGAACACCGGATATTAACCAGGGACGTGACGCGGAATAATGGTCAGACTGAGACTAGTGTGTCGAAGGTCAGCACACATTTGCCAGTTAGTATAGAAGATGAGCAGTCGCCAGTGTACGTAAGAACATACGTGTATTTCTCATCATTGAATCGGGTATCTAACCTTTAGTCCACATACGGTAACCTTGTGTAGGCCATGAGATCGAGCCCCTACACCATTAGGCTTGTTCCCTCCCCTTCTGTGTGTTCCAATTGGTCGAAAACGGGGTGTTTGGAGCAGTGTTGATTGGATTCCAATGCTCCTGTCGATACATTGTATATGAAATCGGTCTGTAAGTGTTGGGCGACGGTGGGGTATGGCTTTCCATCTGATCAATCACCTCATCCATATCAAGCTCATGATAGAACCCCCTTTTGAACACTGCAAAGAAACCAAGAGACTATCTAGCTGTGTATGGATGAAAAATCGTTGGAAACCACCCAACAAGACAATTCCAGTCTCGTGACATATTTCAGAGGTAGTATATACTTTTCGTTCTATCTCTATGGTTACCCGCTGCCACTGTCGAATCATCAAGGTAGTATTGCCTTCGGGTTTCAAATTCATGAGTGTCTTAAGTGTCTTAACAAGAAGTAGGCGTTCTTCTGCAGGTGAGACGCCATACAGGGTGTCCAAACGGGATAGGATGCCGTGTGGGTATTGAGTATGATCTGTTTGGACCTTGATGAAGAATATCACGCGTCAGGCAGTCCAAAATACGGGTATGTAGCAGTCGTACCGATGTGTTGTACACAGCTGATTGCAAATGGGTTTCTCTAGGCACTTCTTTGGGGCGAAGCAACACATCGCGGGCATTGATGTAATCTGCATCAATGAGATATTTCTTCCATTCTGCATCATTTTCTCGGCCATGGAGGCGTTTGGTGTCTCGCCAACGGGCTTTGGCGAGCTGATGGAGCTTCTTTTCTTCTCTATCAACTGTTGATTGGCCACCCGATTGTGCAAACAGTTTGGATAGTTGCTCAACGAGTTGATTATCTGCTCGGAGAGGTCCTGTCATTCTCTTCCTCTTTGGTGGGGTCACCAGAGTTAAAATGAAATGGTGTACCGGAATTCCCACGGAAATGCACAATTCCGCCCAAATCCCGCAGGCCGATATCGACGACCCGGAATACATGGAGCAACAAGAGTACTTGATTGGGACATGATTTTCGAGTAATGTCGAGAAAATTAGTTGCCGCTAATGAATGTAGCATCTCAGGTATCAGGTATAAAAGCTCGCAGAGACCCAAGAGTCAAATTGACATGGGACACATACGTACTTCATTCGAGCCAAAACATACATCAACATCGACGATGGTGCTGGAATCTGGAAAGGTCGCCTTTGTAGCTGGTGCCAATGGCATCAGTGGTCATGCTATTATTGAGCAATTGGTAAAGAAGGACAAGACTGAGTGGTATGTCTTTTACACTTCAAAGTACATACCTGTATGCTAATTAAAGCAGGAGCAAGATAATCGTGACATCCAGATGACCACTGCCAGTCACCTGGACTGACCACAGAGTCGAGTTTGTTGCCATTGACTTCCTCCATCCTGTTGAAATGATCATAGGCATCTTGAGCAAATTCTGCACCAAGGTCATGCATGTGTTCTTCACCTTGTACGTGCACACTGACGACTTCAAAGTCCTGAAGGAGAAGAACATCCCACTGTTCAGAAACTTTATGGATGCTGTTGACACAGCTTGTCTGAAGTTGCAGCGTGTTTCGTTGCAGACAGGTGGAAAGGTAAGACTCATATCCCCAGTCAGTATAAAGCGCAACACTGAACAGTATAGTACTATGGCGTCCACCTCAGCCCTGTCCACATCCCCCTTGAGGAATGGTTCCCCCGCTATGATGATCAAGGCTACAACTTCTACTACAACCAAGAAGACTACATCTGTGAAGTGCAAAAGTGCCACAACACCTGGTCACACAACATCATCCACCCCAATGCCATCAATGGCTTTGCACCACATGCAAACAGCATGTCTGAGGCCCTGACCCTTGCAATCTACTTCCTTATCTGCCGCGAACTCAACCAACCCACCTGGTTTCCCAGAAACAAGTACTTCTGGAACTCAATCAACAACAACTCATACGCGCCTAGTCTGGCTGACCTAACCATCTATGCAGCAACCCAGGAGCACTGCAAGGATGAAGTCTTTAACCACTGCAATGGTGATGTTTTTGTCTGGAAGTATCTCTGGGAAGATGCTGCCAGATATTTCAGCCTTGAAGCCCCTGAACCTACGTTTGAAAAAGCAGCTGGTCAGGCAGACACTCTAGCTAATGAAATCGACATGGTTGAGTGGGCCAAGGACAAGCGTCCTGTCTGGGAGGCTGTTCTCAAGAAGTATGGAGGTAAGCCTGAGGCTTTTGACTATGGCACTTGGGGGTTCTTTAATTGGGTGACTGGAAAGTCGTGGTGCACGATTTCATCAGTCACCAAGGTGAGGAAGTACAGTTGGCAGAGGACAGACAACACATTTGAGACATGGATTGAGACGTTCCGGTCTTATGAAAATGCGGGGCTGCTTCCTATGAGGGCTTCGCTTTTGATGTGTGAGATTAACTAGCTCAATCTGTTTAGAATGTCAGTGTATGCAGATCAGTTCCTGTCTAAGTAGCATTCAAGCACAAAGGCAGATATTCAAAACAACTGTCTCCACTTCAAGATCCTAGAAATATTCACGGATAAACATATGACCTTCAACAATCAGTTCATATTGCTGATGCTCCTATCCGAGTGCAACCCCTCGGGTTTTGTACGCCACCCGGCGCTACCTGAGCCTTGGACTGGGACTGGCCCGGGAGGAGATTGAGCTGGGCTCCCCAGTCAGGCTTAAGCGGGACCCTATATGGCTAAGCGCACCAACCAAGGTAGAGAGAGATGGCCGAACCACTGCCCCCATTGTGGCAGCTGTGGGCTCCCAAGAAGAAGCCCGGGGACTCATCAAACATGGGCTTCGTTTTGGGGGAACTAGGCACCGGGTAACCCAGTACTGGGAGCTAGGGGCGAGCTGCATATGCCCACGATGCTGTGGAATAGGCCACACAAGCTTTGGGAACTGTAAGGGGCGCCCCCCCAAGCTGCTTTGTATGCGGGGGGCCCCATGAAGGCCAAAGCCACACCTGCCAGGTGGTCCATTGCCAGGCTGGGGAAGGGAAGCCCTGTCCCCATCACCCACCCAGGTGTAGCAACTGTGGGGGGGCCCACCAAGCCCTGGATAAAAGCTGCCCCAAGCTCCGGGAGGCCCGGAGACAGTGGAAGCAGAAGAAGGACCAGGCACTAAAGGATAGGGAGGCAAGAGCCTACATTCCAGACCACCTACCACTGGCGGTAGTGATTGACACCCCCAGGCCAACCCCCAGGCCAGCTCCCAAGCCGGCCCCCCGAGGCCAAGGAGAAAGTGAGGAGGAACACAGCCACCAAGAGCCCGAACAGCCTATGGAGGGACCAGAGGAGAGCATGGAAGATGCCCATCCAGGCCCCAGTGAAGACACACACCCCCCCACCCAATGTTAGTGCTCCAACACAACTGTCGAAAGGCCTATGCAGTCACCATAGCTGCCTTGGAGCTTGGGCTAGAACTAGGGGTGGGCCTAGTCTGCCTGCAAGAGCCGTACAACAGGGGCTTTAGCCACCGAGGCTACCTCATATACTGGCCAGAAGGAGACTTACAGAGCTGCCGGGTGGCAGTGGCAGTACGCAGAGATTTAGGGGCTACCCTGGTGGTAAATGCACGCATGGATCTCACTAATCACCCATATGCACTGGTGGTGGACATCATGGAAGGCCCCCGGAGAACCAGGGTGATCAATTGTTATGATAACTGGGTAGGAGCAGAGGCCTGCTGGCAGGGCTCCTCCCCACAGAGAAGACGTGCAATAGAGGATATAGATTGGAGGCATATTTTTCATGGAAGATGCCTTCTAGTGGGGGATTTCAATGCTCATAGCCCCATATGGAACCCACAGCGCGGGGCTCGACTAAATGCAGGCCCCCTGGAGCAGCTGATTGAAGACCATGACCTACTAGTCAACAATGACCCGGACATACCCACAAGGCCCAAGACATCCCCGGGGCTCTCAATCATCGACTTATCCCTTACTACCCTGGAATTGGGCCCCCTGGAAGCCTGGGAGACCTACCCAGGGAGACCTACAGGCTCAGACCATGAAGTCATTGGTATGCGATGGGCACCCCTAGCCCCAAAGCCACCAAGGACACCCCGAGAAGGGGTTACAGGATGGAGGATCAAGGAGCTCCAGGAAGATGAGGAGGCAATGAAAGCAGCTGCAGAGACATGGAGAGCCCTAAGCCAAGCACAAGCACCCCTGGGAGACACATGTACCAGGGAAGACATTGCCCAGGAGGCTGAGTGGATCTCAGAGGCACTCACAGAGGCTCTCAATCAGCATGCAAAACCCATCTGGGTAACCCCCTTCTCCAAGCGCTGGTGGACAGACCCAGTCAGGGAGGCCCGAAGGCAATATGCAGGGGCCCGGAGGCTGTGGCAGCAAGGCTGCATGGAGGATGAACACCATAGGACAGCCAGGCAGACATACTACAAGGCCATTCGACAAGCAAAACGGGAGTGCTGGGAAGCCTTTCTTCAGGGGAGCCAGGAGCCTGGGCACCACCCCCCGGGCACTCCTCCTACCCCAGATGAAGCCACCCGGTGTTGGCTGGCACTAAAGTACACCAAACCCCAGGATCAAGGAACCACACCCACCCTGTACCGAGCCCAGGGAAACACACAGGCTGCAACAACATTCCAGGAGAAGGAAACCCTAATTAGGGAGGCAGCCTTCCCCCAAGCCCCAAGAGACCGCCCAGTACAGTGCCCCCCACTGGGGAATGCACATACAGAGGCCACAGAATCAGCAGTCCAGCAAGCCCTGTTCTCCCAAGCCACCCAAAAGGCCCCGGGAGTGGACCAGTTAAACTTCCAGGCCCTCCGGCTCCTGTGGAAATGGGATTCCCAACGAATAGTAACCCTAGCACGCCAATGCCTCCGGCTGGGGTTCCACCCCCCAAGCTGGAAGGTGGCCAAAGGCATACTGCTTAGGAAGCCCAACAAGACTAACTACTCCTTGGTGAAAGCCTACAGAGTCATTAGCCTGCTCAACTGCCTGGGAAAGGTGGTGGAGAAGATGGTGGCCACCCAGATTGCAGAGTTCTGTGAACAAAAGCAGACTCTCCACAATGGACAGATGGGTGCACGCAGACATAGAAGTGCCCCAGATGCAGTAGGCTGCCTCATTGAGGAAGTCCATCAAAGCTGGGCAGCAAAGCAACTGGCAGCCACCCTCTTCATGGACATAAAAGGGGCCTTTGACCATGTCAACGCAGCCCTACTAGTCAACCGGCTGGAGGCCATGGGGCTTGATGGCTCACTAGTCAACTGGGTAGCATCATTCCTATCGGACAGGCAGGTACAGCTAGTCATTGATGGCCACCCAGGACTGATCACACCTATCAGCTCAGGACTCCCCCAGGGGTCCCCAGCGTCACCAATCCTCTTCCTGATTTATATACAGGGAGCCTTCCCAGCCATTGAACAAGCTACCCCAGGGATCAGAGCTTTGTCCTTTGCAGATGATGTAGGGCTCATAGCCCGGGGGAACTCAGTACAAGGAGTATGCAGCCAACTGCAGGCAGCGGGAGAGGCTGCCATAGCCTGGGGCATAGAGAACGGGGTCCAATTTGACCATGAGAAGACAGAAGCAGCCCTCTTTTCCCGCCAATCAGGCCGCCGGCTCCGGGAACAGATTGAACGGGCTAGGATCACAATCAGAGGCCACCCAGTGAGCTTTAGCTTGGAGGCCACACGCTGGCTTGGGGTGCTACTGGACAGTGGGCTTACCCTTAAGGCTCACTACCAGGACAGGCTCCAGAAGGCTACCAGGGCAGAGGCCCGAATCCGGGCTCTCTGCAAGACCCAGGGGCTCCCTCCGGGGCTCATATGGCGGCTCCAGAAAGCAGTGGTCCACGCTATAGCCCTATATGGAGCGGAGCTTTGGTGGCGGGGACAGAAGGACCGAGAACAGGGCCTACAGGGCCTAATCAACAAACAAGCCCGGGCCATAACAGGGGCATTCAAGACCACGCCCATTGGGCCCCTCGTACGGGAAGCAGCCCTGGAGCCAGCATCCAGCCTACTAGATGCCCGCCAACGAGCATATGCAGCCCGGCTAATGGGCCTACCAGAGACCCAGCCAGCCCGGGCGATTCTCCCAGTCACATTCCGGGAGGGAGACTGCCATGCACAGCCAGGGGAGCAACCAGCTGACGACCGGACATGGGCTGAAGAACGCCCCCCAAGGCCCCTGGGGCAGTACCTGGCATGGAAAGTGAACCAGACCCTGGCTACAGACCCCTCAGGAGGCTTTGAACAGGCAGAACCTGAAGGCATTGACTTCCCGGGGATCATCAGGGTTCCCCAGGCAGATCAGGCCAGGGAGGAAGCCCACAAGATGCCCCCCCAGGGAACCTTCTGGTCAGATGGCTCCAGATTGGAAGACGGCCGTGTGGGAGCTGGCATAGCCTGGAAAACTGAAGGGGACAGCCAGTGGCACATCAAGGGGAGGCCTATGGGCAAGGGAGCTGAAGTCTTCGACGCAGAGCTAGTAGGGGTGGTGGAGGCCCTTCAAGAAGCAGAAAAGCAGGCAACAAGGGACCCAGTTACCATCCTGTTGGACTCCCAAGCAGCCATAGCCCGCCTCAGGCACACCAGGGTAGGCCCAGGGCAGGTTGCAGCAATAGAAGCAGCAAATCTGGCCCAGGGACTAGTCAGCCGGGGCCAAGCAGTGACCATACAGTGGGTTCCTGCGCACTGTGGCGTGGAAGGCAATGAGAAGGCAGACCAGGCAGCAAAAGCAGCAGCAACACGGCCTCCCATCCCAACTGGAGGAACACAGGGCCAGCTCTCCCTAGCGCACCTCCGGAGAACCCAGACAGAGGCCACCAGGGAGGCCCGGGAGAGGTGGCTCCGGGAGGCCATGGCCAAACGAACACCGGCGGCCCAGAGGACGTACAGACCCCACCGGGGCTGGAGGCTGGACCCTGCGGCAGCGGGAGCCCCCAAAGCCCTGGCCAGCCGATACTACCAACTCAAAATGGGCCATGCGGCAATAGGGCCCTACCTCCAGAGGGTGCAGGCCCAGGAATCAGCAGCCTGCCAGGGCTGTGGAGCACCCAGAGAATCAGTACACCACCTACTCCTGGAATGCCGGGAGAGAGCAGGCCCCCGGAGAACTCTTTTCCAGGGCCTAAGAGAAGCTGGAGCACCCAGGCCAGCCACAAGGGAGATTCACCCAGAGGTCCGACTCTTTGGGGACCCCAGGGCCACCCCAGCCATCCTACGGTACCTACAAGACACCGGGGTGGGAGCCAGGAAGACCCCCAGGGAAGCCCAGGTACAAGCCCGGGCACAGGATGAATGGGGATGGGGAGCGCTGGAAGGAGCAGAGCAGATGGAGGGAGACTAGTGTGGGGGGGCTAAACAGCCCAACAAGTGAAGAAAACGAGGAGGGCCTGGGAACACCCCCAGAACCCGAATGCCCTGGGCGAAGAGGCCGATTGGGGCGAGGAACAGGAGAAGACCATGTACATAAGTAGTAAACCTGAAAGGGGCAGGGGGTAAAACCCCTGCCCAAGGCTTGGACAGTCTGTCATAGCCCCAGGAGCTGGATACGGACTATAAACTTGATTAAATAATAATAATAAATCGGGTTTTGTACGACTCCCTTAGATGTCAGCAGGCATTCGCCTATTCTCGGTTCACGGGTAGCGCAGGCAGCCATTCAATCTAGCACTCTAACTAGCTGCAGCTCCTATAGGCTAGATGAGAGTTCAGCTATCAACGGCCGAACAGCTGGCAAATGCATGGCCCGCATGAATGCTGCAGGTTCAGCTCCGCCGTCATTGCTGCGGCTTTCGAAAACACTCTAGAAGAAGCCCTAAAGGAAACTCCACAAAAAGGGCATGACCTCTCGGAAGAAATGGCTTTTATGAGCTTAAACCAGTGAATAATCCTTTGTGAGCTAGTACGGGAGTGCCATGATTGACTAACGTTAGTTATATGTAGGCTTTTACGTCATAATAGTCCTCAATTTGATTTTGCTTGGTCGGTTCTGTCTGAAATCGTCCTCGTGGCATGTCAGTATATTCCAGTATTTTCAAAGGTAAGCTACCATCTCATCTACTGTCAAATTGTTATTGCGACGGTCCCGTTCAATAGGAATCTTGCTAGCGGCTGTCTGCATGGATATGAACAGGAACTCGGGCACATTTGAGGAAAGGCGGCTGGGCAACGTCAGGGTCGGTCTACTCTAGCAACTCAGAATCACATGCATTGAATCGCTCCAGACAATACTGCCAGAAAGCTGGGTTTCTATCTTGCTCAAGTATATGGCAAATGAGCTGGATCCACCTCTGAAGCAGGACTCAGGCATGCTGATGATCAACCGACATACAACTCGCCGATGTGGTCAGAAGCACAATATGTGACATGATCGCGACTAACCCCAGGCTCATGTATGTGTTGCTGTCCCCAGTGATGGCCGCAGGGGCGTGCTAGGATCTGAGCCGAACTGTGGGGACAAATGAGAGGACCTAGGAACCTGACTCAGTTGCATTACAGTGTGGGAGTGCATGCATCGGATAGCTGGTTTATGAATGCATGGCAGCTAGCTCAGTTGCATGAAAGCCAGAGAATTTAGTGCCAATCGAATCATCAGTGGATAAGAGGATATGATGGCTTGTTGTAACTCATCCTCTTAGTTTGTAAACGGTTCAGAATGCCAATATCGTATGTCTATTCCTGCTAATTGTTAATCTGCTTTCTTGTTGAGGGTCGTACTCCAGTGTACCTGTATCGCACCTAAAGTCCTCCCTGGATAGCGCTCCGAGAATAGCCTTGCAACCTCTGACCAAGACCGACTCTCTTCCTTTCTCAACTTCAGCAGAAGGCTGGCCTCTTCCATGGACCATGGCATATTCTTTCTGGAGCCTCCTCGGGCCTTTCTACGATCACGCCGATTTCGTCCAATCTCATGCGAAGTACTTGAGCAACTGGTTGCCAGCGCATCTCTCTCTTCACTTGCTGTTGGTGAAGAGCTAGACATGCAATGTGGTAGAGCACCTTTGAATAGCCAAGAAAGGAATTGCAAATGATCATCAAGTGGGGCAGACATGAAGTGAGAACAAAGCGTGAAGGAATCCTCCCTGGGCAGCAACATTGATGGAACTCAAAGCCGTTTATGAGCTCGCCCATCCAATTGTTGTGTCTTCTGCTTGGAGCTTTTTGACTGTCCACCAACATGATGGTCCCCACAGACACCATCAGGGTAGGAAGTGTCAGGATCAGTGTCATGTTGGGAGGAGCACAGTTGTTGATGATCATGGATGTGAGAGTGGTCACTTGTTTGAGTATTGCCATTCTGGCCACCAGCCTTTTCACAGGAACTTCGATGATAGTTAGGTGGGCTGTGAAGAACGGGTGGAGGGTCAGGATATGAACAAGTAGTCTCTGAATTGATGAAGCTGTCGGCTTGTGGGACAGATTGCTGGAGTCTGCCATCCTCCCAAGGCCAGTGGTTGACAAGGATTGCCGGGTCGATGGGAATGTCGTCCTGTGCATCCGGAAGCCTGAAGAACTCTTCTAGACTGTCATCTGAGCTAGATATACTGGGAGATGATAGAGCATTCTCCGCTGAATCTCCCCAGAAGGCGGGCGGCTTAATTGGGATATCAGTGTCATCTTGAATATCGCAGCGGGAATTTGGATCCGGATCTGAGAAGTGAGGTGCTGAATCATGGGGAGATGTTGTGCTGTGCTCAGGAGTCTCTGGATATATATTCTGTTCTGGTACAGATATTTCCAGTGGTTGAGATTGAGAGCTTGATGATGTACATGACTGCGTGTTTGCGTTGATATGCACACAAACTTCAGCTGGTGGCCGTGCAGGGAGATTATGCTTAAGAAGTGGCAAAGTGCTTGGAAGGGAATCATGATAAGGCTTGGGACGAGGGGATTTTTGGGTTCTTGGGGTGCGCGGATTGGGTGATTTGTATGGTGAGAATGGCTTTCTGTAAGAGCGAGCCCACGGCTTGAAGTTGTTCATGTAAAAGTGTAGGGGGCATGTTTTAGGAAATGGGGATGTTTAGGGGTATATTATGACAGGCAGGTGATTGGAAAGAGGGAAGAGGAGGGGAGTGGAAGCTGAAAGGGAGAGAGTGCTGGTTGTGGGAGAATTGAGTTGAGATGTTGCAACCTCTGCGGGCTAAATTGTCTGCTTTATACTTGCCCTCAGTCCGTCAAGTCCACCATTCCACCTTTCTCATCAGCAAAAGCAATGAGGCAAATTTCTCTCGTCCTGAAAATCTCATTAAGACCGCTGATGTGTATTTTCATCTACTAGTGACGCCTGGAGGCCGAGATCCGGTGCCCTGCGCCAATCGCATCTGAATGTTGCAGCTCCAAGCCTCGCATGTCAAACATGCTGAAATGAAAAGGATGCAGTAATTTCGCTATTGGATGGTAAACATGGCGAGGATACGTAAATGAATTGATCCTGGTGGGGTTGAAAGACGGCTGTGGAGGGGGACAGGCGCAACCCGGTTCACAGCCAGACCCTGGTAGCTAGATAACCAGAAAGTTGCCTTTCCCATGTAGAATCTTGGGAGCCTGGGTGCAGAAGCAATCATGAGGTCTTGAGATAAGAGACCACAAGCAAGGCGGCTGAGGATCCAAAAGTCCTCAAGGGAAGGCCCAAATAGGATAACATGGCTGGAAGCAACTCAGAAAGTCACTGATCAGCTGGCGGACGCGTGAAGGGGCCCATAACTGCAATGGTAAGCAGAAGCACGACATCAGGGGGTGATGTGGATAGGTCAATTTCCAATGAAGCGACAGTAACAAGGTCTCAATGCCTCAATCATTCAGATGACCCGTCGGCCACCCTGAGAGGACTGGACGGCGCCATACTGGAAAAGGGCAATCGTCGGACAACGCGGCATCTTGGTAAGAGGGCAGTGCACCGGGTGAGGCAGACAGGAGGGGGAAAAAGAGAAGAGAAAGTTCGTGGTCCTTTGATGGGGGGGGGGGGGTGTCGGGCTTTTATAGATGCAATGGATGTGTTGAGGCGGCATGTGAGCGGCCTAAAAGCGGCATGAGGCAGCACTATCCCTAATACAGTAGGCACCATACCACAAAGGGCAATGGTATTCCCATTGATGGCAGGCGGTAGGTCTCGGCAGAAGCGTGGTTCAATGGGAGCCGTTTCTGGCGCCCCGCTAACCGTCACAACTTAACGTAATCCACTACCGAGCTGCGCACCCCACCGAGCTGCGCAGCTCCGACTTATGTCAGAAAACAGGAGTCTTTTTAATAACAAAAAAAATGCATTTTTGTATGAAACTAATTACTATCGCGATTAGGACAATGGGTCCGTTTATGTCCTAATGTATTGCAGTCACTACAACGTGGTGGTGCCCGCACAGAGCGGTATTCTGCCATGGGCGCTGGTTCTGTAGATGTAGTAGGCATGACTTCTTCCTCCTGGCTCCTTCCCTGTACAAGAGCCTGGCCCTCCTGAATAGAAAGGCCTTCTTCAGCAGTGATCTGCCTCCTAGATCTCTTGCGCTTTTGAAGTTGTTTTTCATGTGAAGCTCGCAATTCCCGAATTTCTTGACAAGCAAGAATACCTTCATTTAAAGCCATTTCATGACCTTTGATCATCTTGTCCAACCGCATTTCTAGAAGAGATATAGGGCTTCCTGTATGCCTTTTAAGCAGAGTTTTAACTGTAGATGCCTGCTTTTCCAGTTGCCGCAAGTTATAAGGTGTCTTTGGTGCTGAATTGGTTGACTGACTGCCCGGTGGTGTAGGGGTCTTAAGTTGGACAGTAAAACGCCCAAGCACTTCCTCTGGATTGAATGGAACCAAGCCAGTAGCTCTAAATCCACTCTTGATATTATCCGGAGTAAATGCTTGCTTCCGAGCTTCTGGATACGCCTCAAGAAAGTCAAGTTTATCCATATGGTTGAAACCCTGCCGCATCCGATTTGCAACCCAGGATCCATATGCCCCCTTTAAGGGTGAAAAACAGCTCACATCAAGAGGCTGGCAATAATTCGATGAATGAGGTGGCATACAAATAGGAATGATATCATTCTCACTGCATACTTTATCGAATTCAGGGGTTAGATGGCTACCATGGCCATCTAGAATTAAGAGGCGGTATTTTCCAGTTGTGCGGCTAGTAGTCTCAGGAATGAAGACCTTTCGAAGCCAGCGGAGTCCAATTTGGTCTGATGTCCATCCATTAGGACTAACTTCGATCCTCCAGTTGTGTGGTAGCTTCGAATCTTGATACCATCCCTCAATATGGACTGATCCTTTGAAGATGATGCATGGCGGCAAGGCCCAGCCCATAGAGTTGACACACTCAATAGAAGTAACCCATTCCCTATTGCCAGGCTGTATAACTTGACGCCGGCCATACATATCGGCTCTAGTTACTACTTTTGCAGTAGCAATTAGGCCCATTGCATAGCCAGTCTCATCAAAATTGTAGACATCTTCATATACAATCCCATGCTGCATCATAGTGATTTGTACTAGGTCAAACCATTTTTTGATGATCATTGGATCCTCACATTTTGCACGTTGATAATTGTATCGTCGGGAATATGTTGTCTTTATTGCATCATGGCGTTGAATGAACTTATATGCCCAATTCTTGCCAAGGGGTTGAATGTTGGTAAAACCATGTGTCACAACCTGGCTTCTCTCGTATCGTACCTAGGGTTCTAGTTAGTTGTATTTCGAGACTGGACACTTACCCTAAGTGTCTTCCAAGTAATTGTATGTTCAATGCCCCTCCGGGTCCGGTTCAGTAAGTCGTATGCGTCGATGGGTATATCGCCCCCTCCAGGCTCCGTAAGATAATCAACGAGTATAACACAATCAAGGTAACGAATAGAGAAACAAGGCCAACCGAGTACGTATACTGGGTTGTTGGTTAAGTGCGGATGAGTCAGAAACTAGAAGGTAACCAATGCTTGATTGACTAGAATTGATCGCGAAGAACTAAGTTAAGTACATGAATGAGCGTCCTTATATATCCTTCCATCCCCTCCTGGTATATCATTGTCGTATGGTAGGTGTATACTGGACAGTATATGTATACCGAATAGTATATATCTATCGTTGCCAAGACATATACCGTCACGTGACTGTGCTGCGGCATATTAACTGATCCCTGTACTTTTTGCATTTTCATCATTGTTTATCAGCCAGTAGTTCTGCCTCGTCTCCCCGCATTATCACGTGAGGTTAATGCAGTGAGATCTGTAACATTACCTCCCCCTCTTTCAGGCTTTCGTCCTCGAAAGTCATAAAGCTGTGGCAGTTCCCAGGTGGGTTTTTTCTGTTTTCCAATTTTTCTTTGTTCATGGCTCATCATGTCAGGTTCTGATCAGGTGACTCGTCGCCTTCGTTTGTATAACCGTATCCTTCAGTTCGGTTCTCCAGTCGAGCCTCGTTGTGAATTTTGTTTCCTCCGTGGTCATATATGTGTCATGGATTCGAAATATCAAAAGTGTGCTGAATGTACCCGGTGTGGTTGCAAATGTGAACGTCAATTTCACGATGAAAAGGAGTGGAGTCATTTAGAGAAATCCCACAAAGAGTTACAAGATAAAATCCGGAAAGTTTGTGAGTTGATTGCTACTTCATATGCCACCTTGAATCGTCTTGAATGTCAAGAAGAGTATTTGAATGAGTGTGGTAGTTGGATGCTGGTTCATGATTCAAATGTGCTGGAAAGACTGGATGAAGAGAATCCTCCAAGTGCTGAGGATCTTCAAGAGCTTGAGCATTCAGCCAATGAAGAGGCTGCTCAAATTGCAGCAGTGTCAAAGGATCTTAGTTTGTCTCAGATGATGGATTCCCCTTCCTTCTGGGAGAATTTCGATTCTGCTGTCGCTGGTGGTATTCCTTCACCAACTGGTGGCAACTAGTCAAGTTCACAATAGGTTCCCATGTGTTCTCAGAGGTATCGTATCCTTTCCATTTGATTAGGTAACATGGTCGTCCATTGACTTGTTTGTAATCCAGAATTCGTTCAACTTCATATTCATCATCGTCGCTTTCGATTTCGATGTTTTCCGTTGGCATGGCGTTTTTCAGTGCTGGTTCCAATAGCAAGATGTGGAATACTGGATGTATGCACCTCATTGATTTCGGTAGTTTCAAGCGATAATTTACTGGTCCTGTTTTTTCTTCAATGGTGAAAGGTCCAATTTTCTGGTGATCAAGCTTTTGACTTGGTCATTTCGTTTTGATATTTCTGCGGAGCAGGAATACTTTCTCCCCCCTTTTTAAGGTAGGTCCCTTTCCATGGTGCTTGTTGTAATATATAGCCGCTTGTAGGTTCATAAAGTTGATGTCTCATGACAGTTGGTTGTGTAAGCCCTTTAGCTTTTGAACTGTCTCATTTGCTACTTCAGACGTGGATTCTTGTGGTCGTGGTTTTTCATATAACACTGGGTGGTATCCATAGTTGGCGTAAAATGGTGTTACTTTGAGCGTTGAGTGTTCGGCGTTGTTGTATGCAAACTGTGCCATGGGTAGGAATCTAACCCAATCATCTTGTTCATAGTTGATGTAATGCTGTAGGTATTGCTCAATCATTTGGTTGGTTTGTTCCGTTTGACCATTTGCTTGTGGGTGATAGGCGGTGGTGAGGCAATGCTCTATACCCATCAAGTTTGTGAGTGTCGTCCAAAATTTCGAAGTGAACAGCTTGTCTCTGTCTGATGTGATCTTCTGGGGTATTCCATGGTTGGTAATGACATGTTTCAGGAATATCTGTGCCATATCTGCTGCGGTCATGGTTCCTTTGGCTGGTACCAAATGGATATACTTGGTCATTCTATCGGTGATGACTGTGATCGAATCATATCCTTGTGATGTCGGTAACTGGGTAATGAAATTGATGGTAACCCATTCCCATGGATGTGTTGGAGCATCTGGGGATTGCATTTTGCTGTAGGGTTGATGTCTTGCTGCTTTGTCTTGAATGCACGTTTCACAGTTCTTTACATATTCTTGAACAACTTTTCACGTGTTTGGGAAGTAGTAGTTTCTCATGATTTGTTCAGCTGTTTTCTCAGTTCCCAAATGTCTGTGAAGTGGAGTGTCATGGTGCATGCTTATGATCTCATTTCTCATGCTCTTTGGCACATAGATGAGATTGTGCAAATACACTAATCCATTGTCATCAGTGGTCAATTTGTTGTTTTCTGCTGAGTTTTCGATCATTTCTGGAATCAGTTTGTCTTTTCGTATTTCTTCCGCAATTTTCTTTTCCAAAGGTTTGTTCAAGGTGTGCATTGTCGCTGCTAACACCTGGTGGTTGTAGCTGATGGTTCCATCCTTGTTGGTTTTCAATATTGCTGGGTTGATCATCTTGTTCTTGATCTCATAGTCTGGTCATTGACTGAGCGCGTCTGCTTGTCCATTTTCATTTCCTTTGCAATGGATGATCTTGAAGTCATATTGTGACAATACTTCTGCCCATCTGGCCTGTCTTCAGGTCAACTCTTTGGTTGTTGTGAAGAAGGTCAGGTTCTTGTGATCTATTTTCACAAGTACAGTGTGTCAAGCTCCTTCCAGGTAAACTCTCCAAGTCTTGAATGCTACCACTATGGCTAGCAATTCTTTATTGTGGATGTTGTAGTTCAATTCCGCTTGAACTAGTTTTTGTGAATGAAATGCGACGGCTTGTGGTTTTCCATCTGGTCCTGGCTGGGTCATTCTCATACCAATGGCGTAGTCTGATGCATTGGTTTCAATTGTGGTTTCTTTTTCTGGGTCAAACTGCACAAGAGCTGGTGCAGATACAATTCTTTCTTTGGCTTGCTGGAATGCTTGTTGCTGTTCTGGTCCCCATTGGAATTCTTGTCCTTTCTTCAACATTTTGAACAGTGGCGTCATGATTTGTGAATAATCTTTCAGAAATTGTCAGTAGTAATTCACAAGTCCCGCGAACTGTTGAACTTCTTTAGTGTTTTTCAGTTCTGGCCAATCCAAGATTGCTTGGACCTTGTTCCTATCCATCTGGATTCCCTCTGTGGTGATCCAGTGTCCTAAGAACTCAGTTTCTTGAACATGAAATTCGCATTTCTTCAATTTCAATTGTAGTTTGGCATTTTCAAGCTTTTGCAATGTCATCTGGACGTGTTGGACATGTTCTTCGAAAGTGTTTGAGAAGATCAAGATGTCATCAAGGTAGGCTATCATGAAGATATTGAGATGCTCTCCAAATACCTCATTGATGAATCATTGAAACGATGCTGGTGCGTTGGTAAGTCTGAATGGCATAACCAGATATTCATAATGTCCATATTTCATTTGAAAGGCTGTTTTCCATTCTTCTCCTTCAGCAATGTGTAGTCGATTATATGCGTCTGTGACATCAAGCTTCATAAACCATTTTGCTCCTCTGATGCAGTCTTGCATTTCGTCGATTCGTGGTAACGGATGTCGATCTTTGATTGTAATGGCGTTCAGTGGTCAATAATCCACACATAGTCGTAAGCTTCCATCCTTCTTTGGGACAAATAGGACTCCGTGTCCTGCTGGTGATGTTGATGGTTGAATTGTTCCTTTCTTCAGTTGCTCATTGATGTATTCCCATAATGCTTGTGACTCTTTTTCTGACATTGAATATATTTTCTTGCACGTTGGTTCCTTCCCTTCCATAAGGGGCATTCGATGATCGTGTGGTCCATGGTCCGGTAGTTCAGGTTGTTCAGGCTGTTTGAACAAGTGCTGAAACTCAATATACTCCTGTGGAATCTGTGGTTCCTGAGTCGTTGCGGCTAGCTCCTTATGGTCAATCCATTCTCATGAGCTTAGCTCTGAGTCTGATGCTTCTTGGTTGCTATTAATTCTTCCTGAGCGATACTCCTCAATCGGTGTTGATCTCTTGAATGTATCCTCATCCATAAAGTATTTGCAATACTTCTGGGTTGTGTCCGGTGCCCATCCAGATAAGTTCATCAGCCAGTGTCGTTCTGAGGCCCTGGTGGCTGCTAAAACAATGTTTGTCGTTGTGTCATTCATTTTTCTGTTATTCATTCTCAACCCACCTCTTGGTTGCTTCATGTATCTACCAGATCTCCGGTCTGTAGATCATGGTGAGGTCCCAGCCTCCCATTGACTCAGTCCTTTCATTGTTCTTGGGCAATCGCAATTCACAAAGTTCATTTGTCCAGTTTTCCAGTTGATTTCTGGGTTGTGATTCCTGAGCCATGGAATCCCCAACACTATATCATATTGTCCCAGCAGTGTCATGTCGAAATTGATCCTTTCTTCATGGTCCGCTACAGCCATAGGGACAAATCCTGATTTGACTGTCAGGTGGCTTCCCAAATTTTCACCATTCAGTCCTGAGATAGGCTCTGGCTGTGCCTTCTCAATTCCTAAGATCCCCAATTGTCACTGGAATCTAGGATCCATGTAATTTCCAGTAGCTCCAGAGTCAACCATTACTTTGGCTGATTGATTGAGAACTGGTGTCATAAACTTCAAGTGGTATCCTTGCTGTGTCACTGATAGGCTCACTTGCCATTTTGGTTGCTGTAGACATCGTGGATTTGGGTAGTAATCCTTGATTTCAAAGTGAACTATGCAGTCATCTTCATAACATGCAGTCCAGTGCATACTTGAATGCTCTGGATGCAGAAGATAACCTCTGCATGCGCAGTTCCAATCCCAACAAGGACAACTGTCATTGTATCTCCTAGGTCATTCTGGGAAATAATGTGCCATTTTCTTTCAATCATAGTGTTCTCCACAAGCGTGACTATAACACACAATCCAAGGTAGTTGGTTATGTTCTGGGTGCTCTTGATAGTGTACACAATCACACCAATCATACTTGCATGCATTGTGGATGGGGCCTTGTAGTTGCTTTGTCATGATGTCTTGTAAATGTCCCCATAATTCACCATTGTTCTGTCCACAATATTGGCATGTGTACAGATGTTGGTCACATTTCTGTAGGTGTTCATCCCAGGTTTCGTTCGTTCATTCCCAACATTTCAGGTTCTGATGTGGGCAGTAGTTGCTTAATTCATTGAATAGTTCCTTCAGTCCTTTGGAGAGCCTCTTGGGGTTCTCCTGGAGTGAGATAACAATATCATCAATGAAGTATGCGGCAACGTCGGTATTTGTTTCTTCATCAGTTTTTCATTGTTCTGTATATCATTTGGACCATAGTTGTTGCTTTGAGATAGGGCTATACACACTGGACTTCGTGTATCCCTCATTTTCTTCTGCCAGAATTTGTTCTTCATGTTCATCATTTCCGGGAGTTGTGTTCTGAGGTGTCTTGGGTATCTCATGGAGTTTCTCCATGTTGGGATCATGGCCATTCCTCTGAGTACCGTACTCTTCGTCAAGGAAATCGTTAGCTGACCAATCTTGGTTAGGCAGTTTATCAGTTGATTCCTCCTGAGCTGGCTCATTGATGGCTTTTTCAGACCCATCCATCCTTGTATGGGCTTTGTTGCTTCTGCTGTCAGACCCCATTGTCCATTCATTGGGCCAATATTCTTCTTCGCTTGAACTCATGATGTCGTCAATTTCTTCTTTCGTGAGGGTTGTCCATTGTTCCATCAATCCCCTCAGTGGGCTTAAGTTAGGTACCCTCTTGGTTCTGTGTTGTGGTGGCCTTTTATCATGCTCATCTGAAGCCTCTTGCATGTGCCATCCAGAATCATCTGTTGCTCTGAGTTCAGGGTTCACAATTCCTGTGGTGTCATACACTCCTCTCTCCTGGGTAGCGTGCAGTTGCTTGTTATCATTTCATTGTTGTTGTTGCAGCCTAGTGTTCTGTTGCTGTCTACACTGCTTTGTCATGTGGCCCGGCTTTCCACATGTAAAGCAAAGTTTCTCTTTCTTCCTTCACTCTTTTTCTTTGTCGGATACAAAGGGCCTGTGTTGTGTGGCATCCAGCTCCATTGGTCATGGTCCATAGGGATCTTCATACCCTTGGCTTCGTGGTTGAGCTGGTCGTTTGTCATTCAATTGATAGTGGCTCGTTTGTGGGTTTCCTCTAAAGGTGTTCCCATATCGTGACTCCTTCTGTCTGACCCTAAGGTCATACAGGGTGTTGTCAATCTTGATGGCTCATTCAAAGAGTTCGTTTAATGAAGTCAGTCATTCCATCCAAACCAGTTTCTCCTGAATTTCTGGTTTCAACATTTCTTCGAACTTCGAGATATACATTGGTTCGTCCCAATTCAGATGGGTGATGATCTGCTGGTAATCAGATACCAACTTGGCTACTGATCCTGTTTGTTTGAGTCGCCATAGCTTTCGTTCAGCGTTCTGTGTGGCGTCAATGTCTCCAAATGTTCCCTGGAGTCATTTCTTGAACTCAGCGAAGCTGCTGAAAACCTCAGTAGTGTTGTTATTATGGTATTGTCAGTCCTTCTCCTGGAAGTCGCGCAAGGTAGGTTCAAACCAATCAAATGCTGGTCCAGTCAAGTAGGTTGCTGCAAGTAGAACTTTGTTGGATTCAAATATGAATTTGCTTTGGTTCATGCGGACATACAAGTCCAACTGAGTGATGAAGGGTCGCAACTTGTATCAAGTGCCATCAAAGGGTTCCAGTGGTCGAATCTTGATGGCTTTGGCTGACTGTTGTTCTTCCAAGGTAATGATGCTTTCCTGCAACTGGCTAATCATTCCAAAGAGCTCCTCATAAGTCGGCGTTCGTTCCTCAGATCCACGAGAGGATCTAGGAGTAGCGTTGTTATTATTGTTGTTGGACATGGTTGCAATTCGTTTTTTTTTTTTTTTTTTTTTTTTTTTTAAGTCAATATAGTCTCGAAACCTGACTCGTACTGACTGGCGATCAATGTGTCACAACCTGGCTTCTCTCGTATCGTACCTAGGGTTCTAGTTAGTTGTATTTCAAGACTGGACACTTACCCTAAGTGTCTTCCAAGTAATTGTATGTTCAATGCCCCTCCGGGTCCGGTTCGGTAAGTCGTATGCGTCGATGGGTATATCGCCCCCTCCAGGCTCCGTAAGATAATCAACGAGTATAACACAATCAAGGTAACGAATAGAGAAACAAGGCCAACTGAGTACGTATACTGGGTTGTTGGTTAAGCGCGGATGAGTCAGAAACTAGAAGGTAACCAATGCTTGATTGACTAGAATTGATCACGAAGAACTAAGCTAAGTACATGAATGAGTGTCCTTATATATCCCTCCGTCCTGTAAGTGGTAGTAGGGTTGGTATGTTGACTGGTAGAAGAATGGTATATAATATACCATTCATATATGGTTTCGTCGATCATCCGTATACCACTGGGTCACGTGACGTAAGTCCCAAATAGTACCTCAACCCCTGTTATTCCCGCATGTTATCATGGCTTGTTAACCAATGATTCTGCCTTGCCTCCCCGCATAATCACGTGAGACTAATACGTCGAGGTCTGTAACAACGCCAAAAAACGCGGGAGCTGCGCAGCTCGGTGGGGTGCGCAGCTCGGTAGTGGATTACGTTATACGGAGTATACAGAGTAACTTATTCCATATGTGTACGCAGCCCACGCGAGCTTTCGGATGAGCTCATGTGAGATGTACCAGCAACACGTGACTGCCAAGACAATTATTAAGCATGAACGGCTTGCATGACCATTTAAATACCATACAGATACGCCTGTAATTCATTTTCCACAATTACCCCCCACTGCTCATAATATTCTGAATGATTTTCTGAATGATTTAAGCAGTTCACAAGTGGGTTAATATCAATTTCATTGTATTACCAATTTTACATCAAGATGGACGTTGATCATTCTACCATTGACATGAATGAGCTAACTGGACTGGATCTCGATGCTGAAGCGGATATCGAGGTGGGAAACAACTCCAAAATTAAGTGGTATTTAACTGATTACTAACTACTTAATACAGGAACCAGCTATACCAATTCCACTTACTAGTGCTAAAGGACCTGGCCTTACAACGCTCAAAATTGAATATAATGATGATCTACCGGAGTATCCAACAAGCCATTTTGATGGATATTCATATGTTGTTGCATCAAGAGGGCGATCACAGCTTGAAATGGAGCAACTTGCGCATGACGTGAGTGACCATAACATATTTTATGACTGATTGCTAAGTATTCATTAGATCCAATATGCAAAACGACTGCAATATGGACAAAAACGACCAGTCTATTGCCCATTTTTCAGATGCCATGTCAAAAAATGGACCTGGAAATGCTCTGGAATCTATGCATGTGAATTTCTGAACTCATTCCTTCAATCCTGTCATCATACCTTTGTTGATGATATTATTTGGCAAGAAATCCAGAAGTCTCAGAAGGATATTCAGCTCTTAGAGTCTGACCTTGGCAAACGGAATGCATACAGGTATCTTAACTGCTTCTTAACTGGCTAGAGACTGGTTACTAACTGCCTTTAGCTACTATCGATCAAAAGTTGCTTTCTTTGAGAAAGGCCTTGCCTGTATTGAACAACTCCCTTCCTGTAAACCAGTTTTCAAGAGATACAGCCAAATGGTTGGTTTGAAATTTCTCATAAGCGTTTATCAGGCAGTTTCTAACTATTTCAGAATGTTCATGGCGAGTATGATCCTTATATTGGCTGTATAAACGAATCATACGGTGTCTTGACAAAACATCATAGAGGAGCAATTCAAGGCCATACAGTGATTAACTTGCAGTTTCTTGAAGATCTCTTTAATAAAGAGATTATACCAGCGACTGAAGAGTGTGGTGTTTTTGAATCATTGTCATCCCGACGAAAATACTGTGGTAGGTACTTATCAGCCATTTGGCAACTGGTCACTAACTGCTTCAAAGGCCGGGATCATCCTCAAGGATCAGGTCGATTGCAACATACACCTTGTGATGTTGTCTTCAATGCTCTAGTCCCAGTGGATATAGGCCAATGCCCATATATATTATTCACATCACATGGTGTGCATAAACACCCACCACCTCCCCCAACCAAAGCACCAGAGCGGATCTTACAAGGAGTGAAAAGGATCATACAGCAGATACGTGATCCAAGTTTAACCACTGGTAGGTATTTCATAAGTGCCTCTTGACCATTTGCTAAATGGTTATTCAGCACAATTCCTGCGAAATCCACAGCTAGAGGCGTTTTGTCAGCAGCATAATGCTTCTACTTTGACAGAAATCCACTCAAGCTTCTGTAACAAAGATCGAATTGCAGCAATTATCCAAAAACAGCGCCTGCTGTCATATCCAAGCGGGCAGGATGTCAACGGTCTCATTTTTCTTGAAAACACTGACCAACATATTAAGGTATGCATTTTCAAAGTGCTTATATGATTAGGAAGTACTTATCAAGCTCTTAGGATTATATCCAAGAACAATATCATGATTCACAGGATACCATGATCCTATGTGGCTTCAAGAAACAGATTGAGCTTCTATCTCAACTTTCCTCATTTGAAGTTGATATGTCTTACAAGCGGATCCGATCTAAGAACATGAATGAAGTGCTCTTTGCAACATTCTTGCCAGATCAGTGTAAAGGTAAGTGCTTTCCAAGTGCTTGACAGACAGTTCTCAACCAATGAACAACTAGTCATTACTTTACTACGGGTCTTTACCACTGTGGATTCCACTGAGGGCTATTATCTTCTTTTCAAACGGGCTTTTGACTTAGTTCAAAAAATCACTGGTCATCCAGTACTCTTTGATTCAATTCATGGAACTGGTGTTCATGGAATAATTGTTGATATGGACTCAAAACAATATACTGGTAAGTACTTCACAGCCACCTCTTAAGCACTCAATAACCATTTAGGACTTGGTAAATATTTGTCTGAAATTGACCCTCAAAATCATGATGTGACATGGCATCTGCAACATATAATAATTTTTTGCCGAGTCCATTTTCAACGATCAATTCTGAATACCATCGGGACCAGAAATCAAGGATCTCCTCTTTGGAGCCGTATGATGAGTCTATTAGACTGCAAATCAGAGGCTGACTATGATGCTTTAGTTGAACTACTGATCAGTGAATAACCTCTCCCTAAGCAGTACATGACCAGTTGCTAACTGTGGAATAGAATTTGAAGATGCCAACGTTCAGACATGGGCAATACAAAAGAAAAGTCCAGTTATTAAAGCAGGCTTGAATAAAGCATGCTCTAAAATCCAATCTCATTACTTTGCTGCTTTGCGCAATCATACGAATGCTGTTGAACAGTCACATCAGAAGTCATACGCATCTGGAAAGTATTTAACATTGACTGAAGCAGTTAAGAAGTATGTGTTGAGCAGTTATTAACCACATACAAATCACTTTATTACTATAATGCTAATTCTATCTAGTTCTGCAAAGTTGGACAAAGATGATATTCTTCAATATGATAATTTCAGGAAATTCAACATTCATCATTCATATCGGACATCAAATATGGAAGCCAACTATCTTCGTCATATGAGTCGGGAAAGCAAGTGCCCTTGATAACTACCTGAATTAGTTCCTAACTACTTTATAAGCACCTACTGACTACTTCAATTTAGACAGTCGCAAACGCCAACGCTCCTCTTCAACCCATAGTCATGAGACTGCTTCAGGGCAATCTCAATCACATCAAAGGAGCATAAGGTCACATTCCCAATCCTCTTCACAGAACGGTGATAATGAGTAAGTTTCCAGGTACCTGGTATGCGCTTTCTAAGCAGCTAAAAATCAGCTAGATCTAGAATATCTTCAAAAGATCTCCGTCGAACTGCTTCCACAAATGCATCAAGTTTAGAAATAAGACGTCAAGAGCTTGAGCTTCGAAAGCTTGAAGCAGATATTAAAAAGCAAGAAGAGGAGACTCAAAAACAACGTCTTGAGAATGAGAGATTAGAGCTTGATCTTATAGAGCGGCGGAACAGAATTCAGGAATCAGCAAGTGATCTCTAAGCAGTTCACCACCAGTTTCAGATCAAGTCACATCCTGTAGCCTATGCAAGAATATATTTTTAATCATCTTCACCCTCAAACTTATAAAGTTATAAATTCATATCAATCTAAAGAGAATTGACATACAGGCAGAATCCTGCTTACATCCTCAATTCCATGTGCAACATACAATATATATATACATTCATGATAAGTCCTCAAAATATACCGTGTTGATTAAGAAGCAGCTAGGAAGCAGTTGACAAGCAGTCCACCTGGCATCTACCTATCTAGTCCATGTCATGCTGAAAGAGATGGAAGTATTCACAGCTCTCCATGTCCTTACAGCAATCATTACGATTGCCACAAGTGGAACAGGGGATCTTATGGCCCATGAGGACCACCTGCTTTCGCATGTCTGTCACATGCACCTAAATACTCAGTAAGCAGTCGCCAGGTGGCTGAGCAGCAGTTGGGTAGCACTTACACTCCCGTTCTTCTTCATTGGCAAAGGAGGTCTCTCTGATGCTTCTTCTCCATCTGTCCCTTCCTTCTCACCTTCCTCCTCACCTTCCTCCTCACCTTCCTCCTCATCCTCATGTTCCTCCTCGTCTTCTGCCTCAGACCTGGATCCAATGGCACTGGGCACCTCAGCCTCAGCCCCCAACATCAAGCCTTTGTACCACTCTGAAGGTCATAATCAGTTCAAAGCCGCTTGGCAAGCGCTGAGGAATCACTTACTGACAGCAGCATCGACCACCTTCTGAGCAACCCGACCGCCCTTCTGACCCTCCTGTAGATGAATGCCCTCATGGCTCTTGATGTGCAAAACTAAATTGTTTGTGGCACTATAATGATGCTGAGTAGTCGACAAGCAGTTAGCAAGCGACCACCAAGCATCTAACTAAGAAAATCTCGCCTGGGCACGGGAACAATCCTCCACCCGACAAAAGACTTCGCCGTAGTAGATCTTGATGGTTCCGTCTGGGTTCTGAGCGGTTACGAAACAGTTAGGAAGCAGTTAAAATGACATTGACTTTCATTGACTTTCAAAAGACTTACCAGGTCGTACGCAGGAAGTTCAAGGCTGCCATTGGCAACCTTTTGCAAGTATCCTTTATACCACTTCTGAAAGAACTTTTAGAGCTCTGTATCACAGTTTAATAGCTGCAAAATTGAATAAAAAAACTTACATTACTGCTCAGTAAAGCCATAATGGTCAAGGGATTGATGGTTAGTTGGTAATTGATTGGAAAAACGTCATGCGAGGTGAAAAATATTACAAGGAGGTAAATTAATCAATGTGGGTCACATGATATAATAAAATTATATAATCATCTTTTCCACTCGCGCGACTCGAAAAAGGACCCCGACCGACCTGTAACCACATTCCATATCCCATCAAAATTGCTTTAGCGGAAAAGAAGCAATAATGGGCGCTCCGCTCTGTACCCCGATCGAGTGGCCATAAAATGACGGTACTATTGAAAGATCTAAAAACAGATCTGTGAAACTGATGAGTATTGATGAACATTATTATATATGTTATTGGGGATTTTTTTCTCTAAGAGAGAAAAAAAAAATCCTGATGGATTGACAACTGGACAAAAAAAGGATTTGACCGACGCAGGGCTCGAACCTGCAATCTCTTGATCCGAAGTCAAGCGCCTTACCATTAGGCCAGCCGGCCGTTAATGCTTCCTTGGTTTGAGGGCTACTGTTTACTAATCACCAGCCAAGGGATAAATTGATTCCATCTTCACGGCGTACTCTGATTGAGATGGTAACTATTTGCATTGGCCTTTAGCTGGTGCTGGAGCACATCAAAAGGAATCCATTCAATCTACGCCTAACACAGTATCACCAATGCATAAAGAATGCTCAAAGACAATCCAAGGCAAAGAGCGAAGAAAACATAACAGTAAACAAGGAAATCAAATCAAGGACATAACATCGTAAGAGGTCGATCTAGTCAGTCAGAACATCAAACAAGGTCAATCAATTCGCAGCCCGAAGCGCCCGTAACCTCGCACCCAGCCCATCTTCCAACTCCGTATCAGCCTGCTTCTGCTCCTTAACATCCTCCTTAGGAGCCGCATCCGCATCCAGAGCCATCCGCATATCAACGCCCGCATCATCCGCCAACTGCTCCATCATCCGATCAACCTCAGTCTCGCCCTCGGCACCATACTCCTGCATCGAGACACCCTGCGCCACATCCTCGATCGCGCTACTCGCGATCTTAAAGTCCTCCGAACGAGCCAGGAAGTTGTTCGCATGCGAGACGAGATGCTCCAGGTTGACGCTCTTGGAAGCAGCGTCCAGACCCCGCGAGGCTAGTGCCAGTGTCCGTGATGTGTCCCGGGTGCTCTGGGCGGCTTTCAGTTCGTTGATGATCACGTCTGCTCGGGCGGCTTCGGCGCGGAGGGTAACTTGTCGCCGTTTCTCGCGGACGGCCGAGGCGGCGTGGATGCGGGCGATTTGGAATTCGCGGTTTTTCATGGCCTTGTCGGCCTTGGCTTTTTCGGATTTGAAGGTGGCATCGGCTCGGGCGGCTTCTTTCTTGAGGCGGTTGGAGTGTAGCTGGTTTATGCAAAAAGAGGCGTTAGTAGGCAGGCGAGTTTGCGCCGCGGCGGGGTTATCACTCACCTTGACATTTGTGCGTGCCTCGAAGATAGGATCTTTTCGGACCATTTTGTCTGGGCGTATTAATGAAGCAATAAATGGGAAATTTACGGGAGTTGAAAAAGCGTTATTGGATGTGCAGTGGAAGAAGTACAAGTTCTAGACATGCCTACTAGGCGTGGCGACAGATCGCCGCCGGGTGCGGAGGCGGAGCAACACTGCGATTCCGGCTGAGGCAGTGCCTTTTACGGATATAGAAAACAGATTCAAAAAACAGGAGACTACGCAACTTTTTCGTACAGAGCACAAAAATCATGATAATAGTTAGTATTGGATTATTATTCGTCGAATTCATATCTGACTAGCCGGATCAACCGCTAGCTATATCTCAGTGACACGTGAGTTAAAAACACATAAAGTGTAGAAGTAATATGATACAAGCAAGAATAAAAAGCGAAAACGACAATGCGTTCACAGAAATTCCTTGCCCATAAGCAGAGACGATAGTGTCTCACCCATAGTATTCGAATTCGAACGCCGTGAAGAACTCCGATTCCCAATAAACTTCCCGACCCGCGCTAATCTCAAACCATTGTTATTAGATATAGAAGTTCGTTGTCTTCGAGGGTGCCCTGGCTTCTTTTGGAGACAGTCAATTACCAAAGCCATGGTCAATAGGGACTCCCAGTTCTGTCGACCTGCGACGCCATCAATAGCGGCTGCCTGGTGCCCCCGGGGAAGACTGTCGCTAACAGCCAGCTGCAATGCTCTGCCCGTCGCATCGCGAAGTGGACGCGCCAAGGCTGGGCTGCACGCTAGGAGTCTGGCGAGAAGTCTCATCCGGAAGACCGTGGGCCTGCTGGTCGATGTCGTCGAAAGAGACAGATTCGGGGTCGAAATTAACCATAGAATCAAAGGGAAATGCTGATAGATCTCCGTGGTCGAAAACTCCAAAGGCGAACCCATCTTCAACGACTGAAGAATCAGGCTCAGCGGACGAATCACCGTGGAATAGGCGGTGGAAGTCATCGTCAGAAAGAGGAGCTGCAACATCACGTGCAGCGTTAGATTCTGCGCCGGAGCCGAGGTCGAAGAGAGGGAGGGCGCTTCCAACTCCTTCGAGTCCAGAGACGGACACTGCAGGTCACACAACATCGCTGCAGGATGTTGTGTCGCGTCGGAGGACTCAGCCAGAGTGGAAGGCTTCAAGGTAGGAGAGTAGTCGGTGACGGACGGGGTGGGGAAAGGAATTCGTTCCATGGGGAGCTCATCGCCCTCCTGCTTGAACAAGGTAGGAGTCAAAGTAGGAGATTGGGCGGCCGGCGAACCGGGCTTGGGAGACACGCTGCGAGATCCGCGGACCTCCGCAGACAACTGGGCGACTTGTTGGTTCAAACGGTTGTTCTCAGTCTCCATCTGCGTCAAGCGCGACAGGAGAAACTGGTTCTGTTGTTCCATCTGAATCTTCTCGTTCTCCAGCTTCTCCATCTCGAGCCTCTTGCGCTCGCGGGAGGTTTGGGCCGCGGCGCGGTTGCGAAGAACGCGCTCAATACGACGCTGTTCCTTTTCATCGTCGGTCTTGGCTCGTTTTCTGGTGTTTGTTAGTGAACTGGTCTTGCGTCGGTGTACTTCGAATGAAACGTACCTAGGAGGCAAGTTGGTCTTGGGGACTGGGAGTTCCTGGCCCCATGACTTTCTCTTCTTGGCGGGCTTCTTCTCATCTGTCTTCCTCTCATCGCAATCATCGTCGTTCAGAGAGGTATCCGCGGGGGACACGGTGAGGGGCATGTCGGATTCCGGGGTGCCCCGCAACGAGTCGATCGAGGAGAACTGATCGTCTTCCATGGTGTACAGTATGGAGACGTTGCTATCGTGACAAGACTAGTGTGTAGTATGTGGATGATGTTGTTGTGGGTTGTTGTGGTAATTATTGTGGAGGGGGTCTTGTCAAGTATAACTGATGGAGACAGAGATCGTTGTTGTCCAGGCCCGGGTTCAATAAGAATTAACCAAAGGCCACGGTGGCATAACTGACAAACCGGAATCACAGCCCCGGAGAAACACGATGGAAGGCAAAAGATAGAAGGGGGGAGAAGACGTCAATGGGACCAGAATAGGAAAGAGGTAGAGAAAAGGACACAGTGTTCAGATCACATATAAAAAGCGACTTGAGGAACAACGGAAAGAGAAGAGTCAGACCGGAGGGAAACATGGCCTCTTTAAGAGGCCAGCGTGGTCAGTTCCAGGCCGCAAGGGGGGCGCAGTACTGGGTATGACGGTATCTTACGCGTGCCCCTTTGATGGAGTCTTTGTTGGTGGAGGCGGGGGTGAATCATACAGTAATTACGTGTAAGATGGAGCCAGTGATGGTCTGGCCACGCACTGCGCCCCTGAGAGGCTGAAACGGAGTGCGTCAGATCTCCGAATCTTCCGCCATTCACGTTGGGTCATTTTTGGGTCCCTACGCAGACCGCTGGAATCTCCACCGAAGCCCATCGAAGCTGGTTGGCGGTGAATGATGGTACTTCTATGTTTAGTACTGTCAGGTACTCTGTCAGCCACTGGTGGTAGTACTCTGGTTCCTGGTACGAGTGCACTCGTATAATTGTGCTGATGATGATGTATTGAGAATAATCGAGCATAATATTATTGTGATGCCTATACCATGGAATTGCTTCATAGTATTCAGAGTACAGAGTACGTACGTATACCCTCATCTGATAGATCAGGGGCTTCTTCGGGCGGTCTGGAAAGGAACCACCGGTCAGGGATAGTGGCTGGAGTGGACTACATCCCGTCCAGCGCTGCCATTCGACCAAATCATCTCATATTGCTCTGGAGGTCGTCTATCAGTGGGCATTCCCATCTTCCGGGTACTCAACAGGACTCAGGACCCAGGACTCAGTTACAGAGTACTCTCCGTACTCTCCGTGTGTCTATACAAAACAACCATAAACAAGAAACACATTTTGTAGCACGAAAAACAGATACGCCATATATTCACAAAAAATAATCATAGATCCATAATCATCCCATAATACTTTTTAGGAACTACTCCATGTCCATCGTGTCGTCGCCCGCCTCCAACGCACTCAGCTTCTCCGGATCGGGCACCACTACGCCCCGACCCCGGCCGGCCAACAACTCCCGTCGCACTTCCGGCCCAATGTCCTTGTGGCCCCGCACCAACAGAAGATCCAGAAGCGCTTCCCGCTGATCTTCTGTAATATCGTTGCGGTATCGCTGCGCAAACACTAACAGGCATTGGTGCCACAACACTGGCAGCTTGTAGTGCTTGGTCCCGCTTCCCGATGGCCCGTCGGTCATCATCGCGTCCTCGCCATTGTCACTGGCCCGGAACCGTAGGAAATGGAACACTAGCGCGTCGATCACCTTGTACGGAAGTGCGTACTTCTTCTCCAAGAAGACACGGATGAACATGTTCACCGCTCCCGTGCTCTCCAGCGACTTGAGCGACTGTTCCGCCGCCAAGTCACACATTCGCAGAAGGGCCGCGGCAGAGTGCAGCACCGGAATTGATACTCGTGCAATCACAGATGACACAATGTGTGCCTCCCGCAGCGTACAGGTCCCGCCCGACACAAGTGGGAACAGCAAGCCCTTGAAAAAGCATGCCGGCTTGTACAGTGCCTTCCGCAGTGCGTTGTAAGTGTGGACATTGAGTTTCTTGGTCTCGCGGATCTCGTCGCGGACCCGGTCAAGCAGCACCATCGAGATGAACTCTTGGGCAACAACCGCCTTGGACGAAATGAAAAGTCTCGTGGCTGCATAGACCGCGTTGGCCGTCCATGACTCCGGTCGCGTGATGTCGAGAAGGGTCTCCCAGTTGGGCACCGAGGGGAGCACCTTGAAGGGTTTCGGAAGAGGGCCGGACTTGTAGCGGGACAGGATCATGCCAACCCTAACTTTCGTCAGCACCGATCACACCGAGAGGTATCATGAACTGTAGGGAGATGTCTCACTTTTCATATACTTCAACTGCCTTGGCCGGAATTTGGACTGCATCCTCCGGTAAACCACCACCTTGAATGAAACCGCTGTCACCAGATTGCTTTGCTTCGTGCTCCGCAATCTTCTCGAGGATCAGATCCGCTAGGTTCGTAGTCTGGCCGCCGGCGCCGGGGTTGAATATGGGGTCTTCGTCGCCAGCCGGAATGAATTTGTTGAACATGTCAAGGTCATTCGGGTCGACCTCCTGCGATAGCATTAGACATAGTCTCCAACCGATCCCTTAATCAAAAGAATGGCATACCACTTCCTCAACTTCTTCATCCTCGTCACCCCATTCGTCCTCTCCGAACTTGTCCTCGTCATCCGACACAGGCTCGTCACCTTCCAACCGCGACTCGAAATCAAAAGCGTGGTTGACCTTCCCGCCCATCTCGCCTCTTGCGGCCTTCTGCTCAGAGGCATCTTCGTCGGCCAGCTCCTGTCCGATCTGCAGAATCTTGCGCGACTGTTTCGCATCGACAAAGCGCTCTCCATCCCCTCCATCTTCGTCCGTCCGCGACTTGCGCTTGTTCTTCTTGCTGGGTTGAGTCCGGATATGGCCCACAGACGTCATATCATCCGCTAGAGGGTTATGTCTGCGGGCAGCCGCAGCGCTGCGCGAGGGTGTTGTCGCTTTAGGCATGGCGAGCGATTTTTGCTCGGATATCTCGTAACGTTTCTGGGTGGGAATCGGTGGTTAAGTGGGAAGACCCTGCTTCATGCGAGGTCGCTGTGTGCTTCCTGGCCGGTCGATTGACAGAATACCGGGCTAGATACCCGGGAAAGGTAGATATTATCCTAATCTCTCGACTTTTCTTTCACCCGCATTGGGAAATTGTGTGTAAATTTTAGATCACGTGCGATTAGCTCCGGGCGGTCTGTAAATTTTTTCTGCGATACCCACTTCGAGGGACCTTGCCGCCTTAAAATACGTCACAGCCATTGGTGAGAACACGTTCACCGCTCTCATGCCCCTCTGCTCTAGTCCAATTTTCAGCCAAACAGATCCACGGAGGGGATATTTTCTGCTGGGGAAACTTTCACTGACCGCCCTTGAACTGCTCGTCTTCCGCCTTTGCGCGTTCGACACAGGGACATCATAGGGACATGACTGAGTCTTGCTGGTCAGCTTTTATGAATATTGTGGAAAATTCCAGTTTCTATTTCTTTTGAATTGATTATCGCTCTTCTTTAATTCTGTGGAAGCAGGAGTGGTTTCTTATACGAGCATAGCTCCCTTCGGAGATCGTTGTTTGCGCGGCCCTTCCACTCAATTGAATATATGTGAGTATATCACGTTGGTTGGAGTGGTTGATGCAATGTGGTACATTATTACAACTGGCATTGATGTGCTAGGGCTTGCGTTATTTTCTCCATGGCCAGGAGTCAACAATGCCTTCCTGCGGAGGCCTCTTCGACTACTACCTGTATCTCAGACCTTGCTGAAAATTTTCCTTCGCAGTTCGTCTACATATCCCATCGCTCCTTGAGACTTCCACTTTTTGCCCTTCGTATTCCGCGATAGCGCATATCCTGTTCTTTATCCGACAGTCACGCCCGTTGTCGCAATCACACATCAGACGAGCAATAATCCGAGACCTTGGTCATTGAGACGGCATCCAAACACGTATCTTGCTGTATCGAGTGAGCAGCATTGCATTCTAAATTGCAATGGCATCTGGGCAGCCAACAGGCGTCTCTGCGCCCACCTCGAACGTTAACTCCCCAGGGGGGACGCCATCCTTTAATGGTGCAGGTCTAGACTTGAACCCGGGTTCCTCACCAGCTCCTCCCAGTAATGCGTCAGTGCAGCCCGACACGAAATCAAAGCGCAACAAGCGTGATAGTCGCAAGAAGCGAGAAGCCAAGGGTCTAGACCAGGAAAGCGCGCCACCACCAAAGAAGAAGAGTGCTGTCGTACAGAACATTGCGCTCCCGAGCTCTGATCTCAGTATACTCAGGCCTCTACTCCTTGCCGAACCCAAACAGTCAGACTTACTACCGCCGCAGCCACGGCAGATGAATCCCGTGACCCGAAAGTCATCAAGCGCAAACAATCAGCAATGGGACTTTTATGAAGTGGTGGACAAACTTACAAATAAGAATGGTTTCCGCTATAGCTATGCCATAGCTGACCCAGGGTTCCCGCATATCAAGTACCGCCAGACCGATCTTCACCCATATCATGCACGTTTCAGTTTTGAAGACTCTCCCGCTGCGATCCAATTCTCTAAAGACGCCCTTGCTGTTACTACCCCCGAGCCATGGCATACTGCACGAGCAAATGTATGCGCGCGTGAAGGGACGTATTACTACGAGGCACGTATCATAAGCGGTGTGGTCAATGACCCTCAAGCACCACCAACGAATGGAAACGCCAAGCCACCGTCAAGAGGCCATGTTCGCCTTGGGTTTGCACGACGAGAGGCTGATCTTGACGTGAACGTCGGCGTTGATTGCTACGGGTATGGGATTCGCGATGTGAACGGGGAAGTGGTCAATCGAATGCGCTGCGAGCACCTCTTCCCCAAAGGCGAGTCCATCCGTGAAGGCGATGTAATTGGCATGCTCATCACCCTCCCACCATTGTCCCTCCACAAGAAGATCGTGGAAGGCACATACGATCCTGCAATCGACAGCAACGCTTCCGCGCAAAACTCAGAGCGTCCCTACAGTTCCAACATCATCCGTGACCGTATACCCTTCCATTACAAAAACGACTTTTGCTGGCAACAATCAAACGTATTCCCAACAAAGCATCTCCGCGACTATGCCTATAACCTGAAAGACACACCCAGCCAGGGACCCCCATCACCATTGAACAGTGAAGATGCCTCCATGCGCACACTGCCAGGGTCTAGCATCACAATATTCAAAAACGGTGTCAAAATGGGCACGCCGTTTAAGGAATTATACACATTCCTCCCACCTGCTAGTCGTCTCGCAAACGGCACCAACAACTTGGGCCTAGGGGAGCGAGAAAACGCAGACGATGGGATGATCGGATACTATCCCGCAGTTAGCTGCTACGGCGGCGGTGCAGTCGAATGTCGCTTCGAGGGTCCGTGGTGGTTTGGCCCACCGTCTGAGACCGAGAACGGTGAGCCCGTGCGGCCCATGGGTGACCGGTTCAACGACCAGATCGTCGAGGACGTCATGGCGGACATTGTTGACGAGGTCGAGGCTATGATGGTCTGGGGCGGCGTGGATGGTGATGTCGTTGGGAATGCGCAAATGGATAGCACTGAGTCCGGTGCTGTTGGCGGTTCGGAGGTTTTGAAGGGCGGGGTTGGGGCTGCATTTGAATCGGCAGGGTCTACAGGAGGTAATAATACTCCTACGACCGGGGTGGCTGATGGAGCGGAGCATACTGCATTTGAAGACGCTGGTACGCCGAATGTTGAGACGTCAGACGTGAAGGTTGAAGATGCTTCTGTTGATCAGGATGTTGAGATGTCTTGATCGATTGATCCATCTATCCTTAGACGTTGCATTTACTTTGGGTCTGACTCGTGTTTTATATAGCTCAAGATACCGCAGAATACAGATATCTGAATTAATTGTTCAAATCTGTATCTTGGGTCTTTTCTAGTGCACTGCGTACAAGCCCTTGGACTAGAGGAAAGATTCATAAGATCATCAAGCCAAATCGTAATACTGTACAGGTATATCTAATGTATAATTTTATCATGGCATCTCGAGCAACTTATTTTCCCTCGATCAGCTCGCCTACTTTCAAGACAAGCTCATCATTGCCGTATTGCCCAATCACCTGGATTCCTGCCAGATCTTCCTTCGTCGAGCTATTAGCTGAGACCGGAACAGAGATGGCCGGAACCCCAGCCAAGCTCGCAGGAACAGTAAAGACATCGTTCGTATACGCATCCAACGGAGAAGTCACTGCATCCCCATCCAGGAGCTTGGACAGCTGCGGAGGCGAGGAGGGAGCGGTAGGACAAACAAGGACGTCAACATCGGCAGGTTTAGATGCCGGCTCTGCAAGCAAGTCACGATAAGAGTTGAACGGGTGTTCTGTGCTGAAAACGGCGTTGAAGTCTCGCTGGACAAGACGCCGGACGCGCTGTGCTTGGATGAAGTAGTTGTCTATGGTGTCTGCGCTTAAGCTGAATGCGCCTAGTAGGATTCGTCTCTTCACTTCTGATCCGAAGCCTTCGCCCCTGGTGCTGGCGTATAGCACATTTTCCGGTTTCCCGTCACTGTCGGGGCCTTCGGCGCGGGTTCCATATCTCATGCCGTCGTACTTGGCTAGGTTGGATGATGCTTCGGCGGGTGCGAGGACATAGTAAGCCGACAGGGCCTGCTGTGTTGATGGCAGGGAGACCGGTTGGATGGTATGGCTTTGTTGCCGTAAAAGTGACAACGTACGGGACCATGCGTTTCGAACAGATGGGGCGAGTTCGGAGATGTTGTATTCGAGGGGTACACCGATCCTAAGGCCGGAGGTCATGCGGGATGCGAGATTCGATGATTCTAGAAGTGAGCGAATCCGGTTACGAGACGTAATGGAGATATTAGTCGGATCCCGAGGATCATGCTTGTTCATGATATCTGTAATGGAGATGCCATGTTAGCAACGACATGGAACTTGTGAGTGGGATGAAGGCATACCGAATACATGACGGACACTGGAAGTATCTCTCCCCATTATCCCAACTGTGTCCAATGAATTGGCATAAGCGACCACACCCCATCGTGAGATCAATCCGTAGGATGGCTTGAAACCAACAGTGCCCGTGTATGCAGCTGGAAGCCGTACGGAGCCGCCAGTGTCTGTACCCAATGCTCTGTATGGAGGAATAACAGTTCAGCTCATGCCTTCCGCGGGGAGGTGAGAAAATCAAGTCACTCACGCATAACATTGGTCGGTAGCGACAGCCACAGCACTCCCTCCGGAGCTGCCACCGGCAGACAGAGCTCCTCCATCGTGGTCCTGACGGGAATTCGCGACAGGCCCAAACCGCGAATTTACCGAGTGCGACCCCATGCCAAATTCATCTAGATTGGTCTTCCCAGCGACCACGGCCCCAGCATCTTCCAATTGTTCGACGACCGTGGCGTTGAACGGGCTAGTGAATTTGTTCAGGATTCCGGAAGCGCATGTTGTGGGGAGATCGCGCGTGCAGATATTATCTTTAACGGAGATCAGGCGGCCGTCCAGGTTTGATCGGGGCTTGCCTATACAAGGAACAATCAGTATATATAACTATATCTTAATTGGATAAGATACTCTTCCGTATGGACATACCTTGCTCTCTGCGACGGTCCGCATCCTTCACCTGCTCCAGCCACGGCCCGGAGCTTCGCAGTGGGGTAATGAAGGCATTGAGGGCAGCATGCGCCTTCTGGTTAGCTATGCATCTCTCTGCTTCCCGCAGAAGGGACATTTAGGCCTCTCTGAGCGGGTTGCCGAAGGAAGAGAGAAAAAGGTAGAATCGTTGTCGATGTCAAAGATTCGCGGAGTGTGGTCCGTGCATTCCAATGTTTCTAGAGAAAGCAGTACCCTGGCTTGCAATGAAGCTTTATTTGGAAACGAACGAATCTTTATTGGTTGGTATGTCAGGATATAGTTGTTTTGTCATAATTGATATTGCTACCCCGGATATATATGTGCTACCTCACACCTAGATGTGTATATATATATATCTATGCCCGCTACAATTCACCAGCTTCAATTGAAAACCCAACCCACTGATTCCATGTAGATAGACTATTTCTAGGCATTTCCAATCCACAGCTAGACCATATAACAGCACTAAAACAAGAAACAACTTCGAGATGGTTAAAGTTGAAGCTACACAAATGCAGACGCTTTATATCCGTCGGCCCGAAGAAGAAGCGAGAACGACGTCATCCGGAATCTCTCCTCCAAAAACATCATCCATCTTCTCTTCAACTTCCCTCTTTGCACGGAGTAACAATTGATTTACTCTGGGATAATTCTACAATATGTTCTCTCGCGCAATGCTACGATCCTCTGCTGTGAATGCTTCTCGCAGCAACGGCGCCGCTCTGGCGCTGAAAGCTAGAGCTTCGACCCCTCTGGCTGCGAACCCATGCCGGACACCTTTTATCAATTCGCTAGAAGCAAGAAGATATATCTCAGTATACGGCTATACACAGGCCAAGGCGCTGGTGTACTCGAAACACGGCGAGCCGAAGGATGTCCTCAAGTACGTGACCCGGGATCCTGCGGAGCTGCCATAGCTTTGTGCTCACATCTCTCGCCATGCAATTGTCAATGCTGATTGCAATTTCCCCTCCAGACTTCACAAGCACTCCATCTCGGCACCCCACGGTACACAAGTCAACCTCCGTCTCCTCACGGCCCCGATGAACCCGGCCGACATCAATCAGATTCAAGGCGTCTACCCGAGCAAACCGGATTTCGATTCCAGCCTGGGCACCGGGGAGCCCTCCGCCGTGGCTGGAAATGAAGGTGCTTTTGAGGTTATTTCGACCGGATCGGGCGTCCAAAACCTCAACAAGGGCGACTGGGTGATCATGAAGCGCACAAATCAAGGCACCTGGCGGACGCACGCCCAGATGGACGAGTCACAATTGATCAAGATCCAGAACAAGGAGGGCTTGACGCCACTCCAGGTTGGAACTGTTAGCGTTAACCCCGTCACCGCTTACCGGATGATCAAAGACTTCTGTGAATGGGATTGGTTGCGCGCTGGGGAGGAGTGGCTCATCCAGAACGGAGCCAACAGCGGTGTTGGTCGAGCTGCTATCCAGCTTGCGCGGGAGTGGGGTATCAAGACCCTCAACGTGATCCGTGACAGAAAGACCCCCGAGGAAACCGAGTCGATGAAGAAGGAGCTTCTCGACCTTGGCGCTACCGCCGTGATCACCGAATCCGAATTGTTCTCGGCTGAGTTCAAGAACACGGTCAAGGAACTTACCCATGAGGGTAAGGAGCCTATTCGTCTGGCTCTTAATTGCGTTGGAGGCAAGAATGCCACCGCATTGGCCAAGGTTCTGGCCCCTGGTTCGCATATGGTTACATATGGAGCTATGTCCAAGCAGCCCCTCGAATTGCCGTCTGGTCTTTTAATCTTCAAGAACCTCGCATTTGATGGCTTCTGGGTGAGCAAATGGGGTGACAAGAACCCCCAGCTCAAGGAGAACACCATCAAGGATGTGCTTGAGCTGACTCGCGCCGGGAAGTTCAAGGACATCCCTTCGGAAGATGTCAAGTGGAGCTGGGATACCCAGGGCCCTGAGCTCACAGATAGTGTCCAGGAAACTCTCTCCGGATTCCGCAGTGGAAAGGGCGTGCTTAAATTCGAGGGCGGCGATGAATAAAAGGAAAGCAAAAAAAAGAAAAAACTATAATAAGTGTATATCTGATGTCATCTGAAGAATCCAATTGTAGATTCATTGTGCAAACGCTAATAATGCTTTCCAACTTCATCTGTACCAAGTTTGTACCCTAATCGAGCAGGATCTACAAAGAAGAAAGATCGTAATCTAAGCCCTAACTATGGTAACGCCGATAAGTATGCCTATGCTGCCTTATGCTGTCGTATCGCATTTCCAGTTATCCTTCACCCAACCTAAAATGAGATTGGTCATGCTCATAGAAGGCATATACACATCGCTATTTCGCGGAACATCGATGTCAAGACCCGCAAACTTGGCCGCGAGAGTTATGTACCGTTCGATGAAATCGATATAAACCAAGTCTACAGTGTCCGGTGCCGCAGATGAATTGAATGACACCAGCGCTTGAATGCAATTGGGAACGCGGTAGAAAGAGATAGGCGAGTGGATAGTGTCATCGCCGTCAGAGCCTCCGTCGTCTTTGGTAGTGTATCCTGGAAGTGATTTAGGCTTGGAATGACTCTGGCTTGACCATGACAATAGAGCCTGTCCGACTTTAGAGGCAAAAGACGCACGGGTGTCATCATCAGAAACCAATCTGTTATGGGGGTATGCGGACTGCTCTGGTGGTGCGAGAGCCCATCTAGGAAAATGGGCGGAGTGCTGCGATGCGGCCAGAATCTGGGGTTGCTTGTTTAGAACTTCAACAATCAACTGTGCCTTATCGTAAGGTACGTCTTTCAAGTAACGGAACCCGCTTGTGAAGGGAGACAATATGTATAGGGAGTCTTGGGTAAAAGGACCCTTGAATAAGTCAAACCGAATGGCCCCGGTGTTAACAATGGCGACGGCTGGCTTGCCGCTACGCCTGTCATCTTTCAAAACATCGGGAAGTACTTCTTTCTCGAGCCAGGTATAGATGTTGTTCTCACCGGGATACTCGACGCTGGACATCCAGAGATTTCGGGGAGCGCAACCATACACTTGGTCTAGCCGTAGTGCGCTTCGCAATTCCTGGATGAGCTGAGAAGTGTTTTGACCATGTTCCGTAGGGAAAGTCTGCTCATCAAGACCTGTGTGATGATAGAACGAGAAGAGATTGTTATCAATGTATTTCCGGCTGAAGCGGGGAGTGCTGGTAGAAAGACCATCAATTGACGCAAAGCCAATGGTCTCCATAAACCGGCCACTTGACAAGCCATAGGCCTTGTCATCATAGCGTGCATAATCGCGAATGTGATAGTGGCCACCAAAAAATTGGATGGGTACGTCCCATCGGACAGCCCGAACTGCTTTGAAGATGGTTTCTGCTTCCTTAGAATGAACGGGAACATGTCCTGCCACCAGGAAGAGATCGACATTCGTGTCCCGGATGGCTTCCTGAAACCATTCTTCCTCGACGGTATCTTCCACGCGCTGGACGATCGTGTTATTGTAGTTCATGGTGAAGTCGAACAGGAAGCCAAACGCAACAATGCGAATCCCCTGCTTTTCGGTAGTGAATTTCTTGTATCGAGGGGCAAACGGCACGGCATCTTTGGTGATAGGATGGATAATATCGACATTGGAGGCTAGGTAGTGGCCCCGGAAGTTATGCACGGTGGTGTAGAACTCGGCCTCGGACGTATATTGCTTGTACAGCTCATGGTTTCCGATTGTGAGCACATCGATAGGTTGCTGGCGCAGAATCTCAGAAACATAGACACCCTTGGGCTCTGATGAGTCCCAGAGACCGTTTCCTTCGACCCTGTCGCCTGTATCGATCACCAACAGATCCTGACCTTGCGCCTCTGCCTTTTCTCGCATCCGTGTAGTGAAGGAGACATAGTCACCCCAATCTGCGGAATAGAATGGTTCCTGCAAATGACCGGCCAGCCAGCCATGAGTATCAGTTGTATGGAGGAAGTTCAGCTGACCCCATTCCAAATCGCGCAGTTGAGCCGGGATGGGCTTGGGAGCAGAAGGTTGAGCAGCGAAAACATGTTGAGGGATAGAAGTAAGCAGGGATAGCAGAGACAAGGTAAACACCACCATCATCACCGTCAGCACCAACAACAAACACTACTCCGTACACAGATAGGAGTAAATCGGACGGTTACGTAGACGGAAGCAGAAGCCGGTGAGGGTCCGGCTGAGTCAGCACAGGCCCAACAAGCGCCCTCACCAAAATAACGGGCGAGAAAAAACAGAACGAGGAAGAATAACCCCGGAAGACAGTCTGCTTTTGACAGCTCGATCTCAGGTCTTTCCCTTCTTCTTTTGATCTGTTCCTTTCGTCCGAACCGCTCCTCCTTCAATCTTATCTATATCCTTCACTCAGCCCGGCCATGGCTGCTCCCCGTCTCTTCCGTCCGGCAGCTCGCCTGCTCTCTTCGCGCCTTTCCTCGACTCTCCGCCCTGCGTTCCAGAAGACCGCCTGCGCACCTTCGATCTTGCGCTCGCGGGGTTATGCTACGGAGACCGGCGGCACCAAGGAGGTCACTGTTCGTGATGCATTGAACGAAGCTCTCGCCGAAGAATTGGAAAGCAACCCCAAGACTTACATCCTGGGTGAGGAAGTTGCGCAGTACAATGGAGCGTATGTCATATTGTCCCCATTATTGCTTGGCGCAATATATACTGGAGATATGGGATGTTATGGTACGCCTTTGACTGACATGTCTGGGGGGTTGATAGTTACAAAGTAACACGAGGTCTGCTGGACCGCTTCGGTCCTAAGCGGGTTATCGACACTCCTATCACGGAAGCTGGTTTCTGTGGTCTGGCAGTTGGTTCTGCTCTGGCCGGCCTGCACCCCATTGTACGTTTTTGCATATGCGCCGATATATAACGTGGAATATCTGAAGATAAGGAATTGCGACGGACTAATGAATTATTCGTACAGTGCGAGTTCATGACCTTCAACTTCGCCATGCAGGCCATTGACCAGATTATCAACTCTGCCGCAAAGACACACTACATGTCTGGTGGTATCCAGCCTTGCAACATCACCTTCCGTGGCCCCAACGGTTTCGCCGCCGGTGTTGCTGCCCAGCACTCGCAAGATTACTCTGCCTGGTACGGTAGCATTCCCGGTCTGAAGGTTGTTTCGCCTTGGAGCTCGGAGGATGCCAAGGGTCTCTTGAAGGCCGCTATCCGTGACCCTAACCCGGTCTGTGTTCTGGAGAACGAGTATGTGGTGACATCCTGTGCATCGCTATCGGACCGTGTAGACTGACGATTTGTCTAGACTTATGTACGGTCAGGCCTTCCCGATGAGCGAGGCCGCCCAGAAGGACGACTTTGTTCTTCCCATTGGCAAGGCCAAGATCGAGCGTCCTGGAAAGGACGTTACCATTGTTTCCGTTTCCCGCTGCGTTGGCCTGTCGCTCAACGCTGCGGCTGAGCTGAAGCAGAAGTATGGTGTTGATGCTGAGGTTGTCAACCTCCGCTCCATCAAGCCCCTTGATGTGGAGACTGTTATCCAGTCTCTGAAGAAGACTGGCCGCCTGATGGTTGTTGAGTCTGGGTTCCCCATGTTCGGTGTTGCTTCCGAAATCCTGGCCCTCGCCATGGAGTACGGCTTTGACTACCTGACCGCCCCGGCTCTCCGTGTCACCGGTGCTGAGGTCCCTACCCCCTACGCCGTCGGTCTTGAGAACATGAGTTTCCCTCAGGAGGACACCATCGTTGGCCAGGCCGCCAAGCTTCTGCGTCTGTAAATCAGGCGGGATTCTTATTCTTTTTTTGAGATGTAACGTTGAACGAACTCCAGGGAGTCTTGTGGAAAACTCAGTGGTAAGATCATGTGATTAGTACCCTTCATTGTTTTGTTCTTTCTTTTCATTTAGCCCAACTTTGTTCATTTGTGTACCATTATCAGAGGATAAACAGTTTTTTCTTTTCTTGATCAAAGGAAATATGATCCGTCCCCTTCGTTTTGTAGAGACCCTCTATAAAATACCAAGACAAGATCGACACTCGAGTTGCGCATTGACCTTGACTACGGAGATGACTTGCATTGCATGCCTGTGTTCCAGCTAGTGTTATTATGAAGGCGTTTTTGACCATGTTTAAGCATATGTTTCCAAAAATTATTTCGAACCATAAACACCATTCTCCGTTCAACGCCGAGCCATAACGTATCCACGTGTAGACTATCCTTCCGTCACAACATGGCAGAGTGAGCTCCTGCACATCCCGAGAAACAATCAGTCGGTTTGCGCGGGTTATAGTACCCTCCACCTGATCGACCATTCGAATACTCGTCATCTGTATCACTTTCCGCCTGGTCGCCCTGAGCTATCGTTTCTTTTGCCCGTTGAGCCGGGGCCTGTCCACCGGCTGGTTTTGCCGCAACCGGCTCCTCATCCTCATCATCGTCCCCGAGGACGTTCTTCTTTACTGCAGGAGCGGGTGGCGCCTTCACGGTGCTGAAAGAGCTCTTGAACCCTCCCTTCTTGAACCCCCCACCACCGGTTGTGCCCCCGGTGGTTGTACTGGTGGCTTGGTTCGTGTTGATAACCCTTAATCCAGCTTCCGCATCTGCCTTTTTCTCCGCTCTCCGGGCCTTTTCTGCTGCATTAGGGTCTCGCGATAGTTGCTTGAGATCCTGCAGGCGCTTGCGGTGCTGATGGTCATAGGACGAGATGTGTGCTTCGTATTCCGGATGGCGCGAATAGGACTTGTTGCAAAGAGTACATGTGAAGGAGCTCAAGGCAGATCGCGCAGATTCGGTCTGTCCGGAGATTTTGTCAGTTGACAATGAGCGACAAAGGGCCTGAGAATTGTCCATACCTTGGGTGCTGGATTGGTAAAACCACGCTAAATAGCATGACGACGTAAGCCAGCCTATCAGTATTTAACGAGCCTTTTCAACTGGAAGACGGAAGACGGAAGACCAGAATAACCCAGGCGCTTTTTGGGCACGTGTCGCTGATGGTAGAGGACATACAGGAGCCATTTTGAAATATCGGATTGAGATTGGCGAAGCAAACGAGTTTCTATTCTTCACACCGCGACAAATGGCCTGATACGACCACTTCGTGGAGGAAATCCTACTGGACAAGGAAGTGAAGCGGATGTTAAAGTGAAGTCCGACAGACGTCAGACCGGCCAATCACACCGCCGAGATAGAAATGACCATTGATCGTCGAACAAAACAGAAATATATGTACAGCACAACTTGTGCATACACAACGCCAGTGATGACTGTGATGAGTTGACGACGAGATTATATAGATTTCATGATTTAACCGGTTGATTTTTGCTCTACCTTTTTCTTCTTTTTCCCGTGTTTCTACGAGCGCTGCATACTTATTATTTTTACGCTTTTCCCTGCGTCACGCGGGCCACTATGAAGCCAGACGATTTCGATACTCGGTCTGTCATCTCCATGCAGGAGTTGGAGCCTTCACCGGTGACAGATGAAGGCCCCGATCTGGAGAACGGCGATTTATTCCCCGAATCTGAAAAGGCTACACAATCACCGCAAGGAAATGGCAGCGGATTTTTCGGCCAGAAGCTCGGGCTGCGGGGACACAGCTGGGATTCATGGTGTACGGATATAAAATGAATCCCTAATAGCTGTTCCGGCTGGTGTGACTAACCATGGGTATGCTCTGCAGTATCTGCAATCCAGAAGTACTCGACATATCCGCCAACGCTGTTTACCGTGTTGCATTTCGCCAACACTTCCCTAATTCCGCTGGCGACTCGCTCTGTTGCGGACAGTGAGAGCTATCTGCTCCTCACGAGAGAGATCTACCAGTCGCCGTCACTCGAACATCTCGTCCTCACCGCTCCAATCCTCACCCACATTGCTTCGGGAATCGTGCTCCGGAATATTCGTGCGTCTCGTCGGGCCCGGTTATATGGCGCGGAAACGCGGTCTCAAAGATATTCGTTGAAGTTCTGGCCTCGCATGACGCTGCAGGCTCGCTTGGGTTATCTTCTGGTTCCTCTCCTTGGTACTCATGTTCTGGTTAACCGCATCACACCGATTATGATCGAAGGAGGAAGCTCGGGTGTTGGTTTGGGATACGTCGCACATGGTTTTGCTCGCAGTCCTGTCTTCTGGAACATATATTATGGGCTCTTTGTTGCTGCGGGTGTGTGGCACATTGTTGGAGGCTGGGCTTCATGGATGGGATGGAGAGTCACCACTGTTCGGAGAGAACACCGCAGTAAGGGCTCGCTCGAAGGGCATTTGGGAGAGGCCGAAGTCATTGCGCAGCGGGAAAGGAGACAGAGAAGGACAAGGTGGACGGTCTATGGCATGGCCGCTATCGGGACCGCCGTCTGGCTTGCTGGTGCCCTGGGGACCATTGGGCGCGCCGGAGCTGCTGGTGGTTGGCAAGCGAAGAGCTGGAACGAAATTTATCGCCAGGTCCCTGTGATCGGTGATTGGCTTTGAGTCAAAATCCTGTAAATACAACGATAAAACAGTAGATAAAAGTACATAGTAAATCGAATAATGATAACGCCGTCATGTGAAGTTCTTCTTCTCGCAAACAAAGACCGGACATGACTGGTATCAAAGGTTGAAAACCAATCACTGCGTGATGCGAGGCCTAGTGGCGTATATGCCCTTCGTCGTCTGGTACCTGGCATGCCCCATCACGTTTTCCTTCAGGGCACGCTGGACGAGTAGATCTTGGCCGCAAGCATAGCAAGAGTCCCCTAGTATCGTGTATTGATGGATAGAAGCTCTCCAGCCAAAATATGCGCTCGTGCGGGCTAATCGTAGCGTAGCACGTCGGAGCCTGAGGCTCTTCAACATATACTAGCTCCCTAATCTTGTATTAAGCCAGCTTCGTGTGATACCGAAAGTTCCCGAGACCTTTTGCTCCATTCAAGTTACTGGTTCGACACAATGGGCTCGTTTGGAAAGTTAATCAAGCCTCGGGATAGTATTCCTGAATTGTATTGTTTTGCTCTTTTGTTACTCTCTCCATGAACCAGGATATGGTTCAGTGCCAACGCCATTAGACTCCGACCCTGACGCTTGTATCTGGTCTTCCAACACAGATGGTGACAAGTGCTCAGGCATGAGAGATTTGCTTGGGAAAGAAGTCTATCATCCGAATTTGACCTAGACGGAGATCGAACGCACCCAATATGTCACGCAGAGCCTTTTTGGCCAAAATGGTCAAGATTGCAAACCGATGAGCGATTGTGTAGACCCTGACATCGTCAAATGTCCAGATGGTTGGCACGACGCTGGATGGGAAAAAGGCAGGCTGTGGAGTAAGTCCGATTTTTGGTCAAGAGATTTTTGTACTCTTTCCTGATACTGGTCTCATTGGTATGACCGATTCTCTAGCAATCCGCTTGAAAAAGGGATCATTTCCTGACGGATACAGCCTGAGTAACTGCAAGGATGGCAAAAAGAGTGTTTCCGGGAGCAAAGACGGATGTTTATTTGGTACAAGTAAGCATCTGACTTGGAATTGTAAACGGGAAGGCAAGGCGGCTCACAAAAATTCTAGGTGTATACTGCTGTCCAAGCGATACTCCCATTCATGATTGCACATGGAGAGGCAGCAGATTCGACTGCGCGGACGCAATATGCACGCCTACCGAGGTTGCAATCAGGGTCGATCCATGAGGTAACAGCGGATGGACTTGCTCATGTTTGTGTGCCCTCTATTCTCCTTGCTTTTTGACTCACATCTCACATGCTCAATAGGGGGCAGAAAGAAGACAGCGTGTTGCAAGGTCACCAAAGCCACCCCGCTGTCTCTCAAGTGTAAGAAGACCACATGCGACATTGATCCCAGTCTCTGTGGGATTGCAGCAACGGGTAGCTACTCAAAGCAGGATGTGTTGGATTATAGTCTTAAGAAACGGGGGATCGAAGAGAACAATCATGAACTAGCCTATATGGGGATATCTTACCAATCGAGCATTGAGACAGCTGATGGAATCAAGGCCCTATCCAGGAGGCCACGAGTACATGCAATATCTTCAAGTGGAATGCAGGGGCTGGCATCGAGATGGTTCCGTATGAGCTTAGAGAGATGCGGACGTCCAGGTCTTGTGGCATCGGAACTCTCAAGGAATGGTGGCAGTGCCCCAGACACGGCTCAAGTCAAGCATATTATACCTGTAAGAGCTCTCTTCCCTTAACAAGATCTGCACCGACTGACCGTGCCGCCTCCCCGATAGTTGGCGATTGTAGCTCGTTATACTGCGTCGGCCAATTGGGGTAAACTCTATACCCAACGGGCATTATCCGTATGAACAGCAAAATCGCTATAGGGAGAGCGGAAAACAATGACCGCATTGAAAATGGATTCCGGCAGAATGACTGGAACAATGCTCACGCGCTGCCAGCTGGTTTGCCTCGTATTAACCCAAGTTCCCCGGACATCCGCGAGCCATCGCAACGAATTTACGAAGCACTTGGTTCGGACACAAACCCTGCCCATTTTACGCTGCTGCAATATGCTGTGAACAGAGCATTGCTACATAGTAGAAAACGTATGTATAGCGTGGTAATCATCAGATGAAACAGTAACTCTAGCGTAGTTCTCAGTCAGAATATCATGTGGTCCGTGCGCCGCGATTTTGGTTTTTTTTTTTTTTTCTGTTGCGATAAGAGCTGCTTAGCCAACAATCCTCTTTTCGCATCCAAGCCAGTCTGCCCCATTGATACGGGCTCATAGATGCGATCAATCCTGCGTGCATCTTCTTTATATCCCCTTATCCTCCAATCTACCTGCAAGTCGAAACCTACTGGCGCCAGTCAGCTCGCCGTCCTTGGATTGTCACCCCGCGAACAGTTGCTGAGGACTCCCCGCAATCGTATAAACGTCGGATTCGTTAGGAGATTCCATACTTCATCACTGGTCATGGCAGCTGAACAGGCTCAGGCTGCCGACCAGTTGGTGCAGCATGACAGCAAGGAATACAAGGCAGTGAAGGAAGGATTGGCATCTATCTTGACCCCGCCAACCCAGAGCAAGACACAGGCAAAGGACGACAGACCAGAAAGGCCAGACCATGAGGTTCAATCGGTCTTCTATAACCCGATTCAGCAGTTCAACCGGGACCTAAGTGTCCTCGCGATCAGGGCCTTTGGAGAACACGTGCTAGCATCGAAGAAACAGAAAGCAGAGAAGCGAAAGCAGAGAGCGGCAGGGAATAAGAAAGGCACAAAGCGAAAGAGGGGGGAGGAGAACAGTCAGGAGGAGAAGCAAGAAGCAGAAGGCGTGCAGGAAAATAAAGTCGCCGAAAACAATGAGCCAGTCGCGGAATCGCATCCAGAGCAGAACACTCCGCCATCCTTTACTATCCTCGACGCTTTGTCTGCCACCGGGTTGCGTGCTTTACGATATGCCTCGGAAATCCCGTTTTCCACCTGTGTTGTGGCCAACGATCTCTCACCCTCGGCGATTCAGTCGATGAAGACAAACATCGAATATAACGGGCTTGGGAAGAAGATTCAGCCCAACATAGGCGATGCGCGTGCCTATATGTACAGTTGTCTCAGCCCTGGAAGTAGCAATGACCAGGGAACCCACACCGGGAAGTTTGACGTGATTGATCTGGACCCTTACGGGACGGCTGCGCCGTTCCTGGATGCGGCAGTACAGGGTGTCAAGGATGGGGGTCTTCTCTGCGTGACCTGCACCGATGCTGGCGTCTGGGCTTCGAATGGGTATCCCGAGAAATCATTTGCCTTGTATGGAGGCATTCCAATCAAGGGGGGGCATTCTCACGAAGGCGGACTGCGTCTTATTCTACACGCACTCGCGACGTCTGCTGCGAAATACGGACTCGCCATCGAACCACTCCTTTCTCTATCGATTGACTTCTACGCGCGCGTTTTTGTCCGCGTACACCGGTCTCCACATGAAGTTAAGTTCACATCAGGCAACATGATGCTGGTTTACAACTGCGACGCAGGTTGTGGAGCATGGTCCACACAACCACTGTCAGCGACGAAACAAAGATTGGACAAGAAAGGAAACCCGTTCTACCATTACGGATTTGCCCAAGCGCCCACCGCAGGTCCGCACTGCTCCCACTGCGGGATCAAGACGCATTTGGCAGGGCCAATGTGGGCTGGACCGCTTCATAACCCCCATTATATCCAGAAGATTTTGGACATGCTCCCTGGAGCAGACAAGGAGATATACCAGACCACGGATCGAATTGAAGGCATGTTGACCACGGCACTTGAGGAAGACCTGGACCTTGCCTCTTCTTCTACTACCACTACAGAGCATCCCGATGCCGATGCCGCTAAAAGAGAGAATGGCAACGAGTCAGCTGAGCCGTCAGCTATTATCCCGCGCCTCGATCCCGCAGCTCGGGAGCCGTATCCTTTCTACATGAACATCAGCTACTTGTCAAAGGTGCTGCGCACATCGACGATGCCCGTCGACTCGTTCCGCGGGGCTCTTCGTCATCTCGGCTACCGCACAACACGTAGTCATGCAAAGCCCAATACCATCCGCACAGACGCTCCCTGGGAAGTGATCTGGGAGGTCATGAGGGAATGGGTTCGGCAAAAGTCCCCCATCAAAGAGAGTTCTCTCAGCTCCGGCTCTCCGGGGGCAGCCATCATGGCGAAAAGCCGGGAAAATCTCCGCAAGCTCGGTGAGCAGGACCAGCTGCTGTCCTCGCTCAAGAGTGAGATCCTGTCCGCCGTGGAAAGTGGCAAGGATGCGAGTGATCTGGTGACTAAGGTCGAAGCGGCTTTGTACCGGTCTGGGTCCAGACAGGCGCTAGGTCAAGCTACTGAGGGCCAGGCTGCACCAGCCGCTGTTCAGAAGCCAGCAACGACTTCTTCCACTGCCACACCGCATCCCAGCACCTTGGAGGTCGTATTCGACGAGGCTTTGGGCAGGGAGGCATCTGCAACCAACACGAAGAAACGGCTCGTTCGCTATCAGGTGAACCCTCGAGCAAATTGGGGTCCTCTTAACCGAGCCAGTGCAAGCTAAGGAAATGAGCTGTGCGTTTGATAATTGAGATTAATAGAGGAATATGTAATTATACGAGACATATGAAAGTGCATGTATGTATTTCTGTATATCTCTACCTATGGAAAATAGTGTGATATAGTACGGCGTAAACGAACACGACTGTCATGCGACTGCCCAGGTGATTTGGATAGTCAAGATAAGTCCCATTTAGTGAGGTCGAGGATCAATCATGAAGTCTATTGCAAAATTTCATTAAGGAAAAAAAATTAATGTAACAAATCATGCCATAGAAACAGGCTCTAATACAGACATAAATCACACTCATGACACAAAGAATCAGAAAGCTCATTTACTCGTCTATAGATCATGCACATAAGCCCTATCCACATTTTACTCCGTTAACATAATTAGAACTGGGAAACTGCAACCGCAACGGCCTGAGAGTCACTGTGGCTAATGCTGACATTGACACTCTTCACGCCGGCTTGGCTGGCAGCGTCGGCCGCAGCACCGTTCAAGTTGACTACTGGTACCCCGTTCGCGTCATTTGCAATCTCAATGTCCTTCAAGGGAGCACCAGCACCCTTGCTGGAGACACCGAGAGACTTGAAGACGGCCTCCTTGGCGCTCCACCGTCCTGCAAACGAGGCCTGTGGCGATGCGGCCTTGCGACAGTACTCCTGCTCACTGGCCGTGAAGTTGCGCTCAATGAACGTCTCGTTGTCGATGTTCACGGCTTCAATGTTCTCCACATCAACTCCGATCTTCGAGTTCTCGGCGGCATTGGCCTTGGCGAGGGACTCAACCACCTGACGAGTGCTCTCAGCTCCCTTATCCTCGGTCTTGGGAGGGACGGCAGGGAATTTGAGCTCAGAGGTCTTCTTGTCGGCCGTCACGCGATAATCGGGGTTGAGGAAGACCTGGCTCTGAATGTCGTCCTCGTAAGGAGCCTTGTTCTTGGCGACGAAGATGCTGTTGTTGATCAGGCCGTTGTGGAAGTAACGGTAAGCCTTCTTCTGTCTGGATTCAACCTTGGTCTTGTAGGTCTGGAACTGGGCCTGGTCAAGGGTGGCGTAGAGATACTTGGGGTGGATACCAATGACCTGAGCGCCCTTTTGACCGAATCCGAAGGAGGTGACGGAGAAGGCCTTGATACCATCCGTTTGGATGCTACGGCTGGGGTAGACGATGTAGTCGAACTTCTCCAGCACCTTGTCAACGTTATCGGCGTTGCGGTTTCCGGGAACAAGACCGGTGTCCAGGACCTGCAAGCAGCCGTTGAACATCCAAGCACCAGCAGCACCCTTCGGGTGACCCGTGAGGTACTTCTGGAAAATACCCATGAGGGCGTTGCCTTTCTTGCGGCCGAGGTGCTTCATCTGCTGGCAAATGACGTCGGACTCGTTCTTGTCGTTGGCAACGGTCGAAGTACCGTGGAAGGACGCGACACCAACGTCGTCGATGGTGAGACCCCAAGTGGCCAGGGCACCACGCAGAGGAGCAATGCGAGAATCTTGCTTCCAGAAGTTGTTGCCCAGGCTGAACTGTGCATCCTTCTCCTGGCGAACAGCTTCCCGTTCGACGTGGCGGGCGCGTTCTTGCATGTATTCGGTCGTGTCGAACTCGGAGTCCTGGGCCTTCATGGCATCCACCTCTTCCTGCAGGTAGAGCAGCTCCGACTCCTGCCACTCCTTGATTTGCTTCCGGCGCAGGTCGAGCTGTCTGCGACGGTATTTGATGTCCAGGAGCGGAGACGGGAACTTGCCAGGGTTCTCACGGGCCGTAGTGAGGACACCCTGACCGGGGGCGGGAACGGAACGTCCGATCTTGTCGGTGGCCGTCGTGGTCAAGGCCAGAACACCGTAGATGGGGACACCCATGTCCAAGGCCAGCTGGCCGCTCATGAGGAGTTGCATACCGCAACCCTGGGATTCCATGAAACCAGCACGGGTGGTGGTGGTGGGACGCGACATCTCCTGCGGGGTGCGGCCATGAGCGAACTCGTCTTCGGCGTTACTGGTCGCCTTCATGTTGGCGAATTCGTACGAGCCTTCCTCCTGGAAGTCGTCAAAACCACCGACGAAGCAAACACGGGCCTTGCCTTCGACGATGGTCTCGTAACCGATGTCAACAGACTCGACGGCCGTGGCACAAGCACCGACGGGGGTCTTGATGGGACCGGTCGACGACAGAAGCAACATGTTGACCCAGGCGCTCATCGTGTTGATGAACGACTCCTGGAGAATGTCCTTCTGCAGCGGCTTGTCCAGGTAGCGGTCCTTGTACATGCCGCGCAAGGCGTGGGTACCACCAATACCGGAACCAATGCAGTTACCAACCTCCGACAAGTGGACATACTTGTAGAACTCGTACGGGTCGGTGACACCGGCCGACAGCATCGCCTCGGCTGTGCAGACCAGAACAAACAGGGTGACCGGATCAACCTGCTCGATGATATCGTCGGGGATACCGTACCGCTTAGCGTCCCAGCCAGTGGGGATTTGGCCAGCCACAAGACGGTCAAACTGCAGCGCCTTGGGAATGAGGAGCGTAGCGCCCTTCCTGAGACGCACTGTGTATTCGCCGGATTCGAGCTCGAAGATCTCCACTTTGTCACCATGTTCGCGCTTGAACTCCTCTGCGGTCTCCCTGGACGCCTCGAAGGGGTCGAGGTCGTGCTCGATGACAATCTCCTGGAGCAACTGCTTCTGCTTGGGGTCATATCCCTTGAACAGCTCGGGCTCGATGAGACGGATACCCGAGTGCTCGAGAATGTGCTTCTCGTACTTGGCCTTGACGTCCTTGTCGTCGACGGGGTCGCCGGTTTTGGCGTCAACCCATCCAGCATACGCTTGACCCTTGATCGGGCCATTGTGGTGCCGAATGAGACCCATGATCCATGCCATCTCCACGCAGCCCTCGAGGGAGAACTTGCCGTGAGCCTCCATCTCCCAGCGGGTGCGGGAGTTACCCCATGGTCCGACTTCAGAGAAACCGGTGACGACAACGACCTTGTCCAGATTGACCATGCCCTTGAGGTTCTCGTTGAGGGGCTTGACATCCTTCTCCCAGTCGGGGAGGTTGGGGAATTGGAACTTGATGTTGGCACGAGGCTCAGCAACGACCTTCTTGTAGAGCACCGCGCTGTCCTCGCCGTTGACGATCTTGTTCTCGATGGCGGTCTCCTTGATGACGGCCTGACGCACGTCACTGGTCTCCATGATGTCGGTACGGAGCTTGGTCATGAGGGCCTTCAGATCGGGGATGAATTGCAGGCCACCGTTGAGGTCAGCCCACACTGGGTCGATCTGGCAGAGGTTGACGACGGCGGGGGCCATGAGACCAAGCAAGTTGAAAGCCATCTCTTGCTGGGAGAAGGTGCGGACGCCAAGCTTCTCGACACCTTCAGCAACCATGTTGTTACCGCTCATCAGGCCAGTGCCACGGGTCCAGCCAATGACAGCACCGCAGATAGTGAGGTAGTTGCTCCAGTTCTCCGAGTGCCAGCGGTTGAACAGGGTCTCCAGGCCCAGTTTGGATTCGGAGTAAAGACCATCGTTTCCGAACGTGCCGTGGTTGGGGGACAAGGGAAGAATGACCTGAGCGGGCCGCGTCTCGAAACCACGGGTCTGCTTCTGGGCCTTGACGCTACCCAAGAGGCGCAGAACGTTTGTCAACATGATGCGGTGGGCAAGTTCGGACTTGGAGTCGAGGGAGTCGATCTCACGACCGTTCTCAGGGATGGCGGCGAAGGGAATGACAAAGTCCAGGTCCCATCCAAGACCCTTCTTGGTATCGTAGACGTATTCAATCAGGGCCTCGACATCTTGCTTGCTGCCCTGGTTGAAGGGGACGACCACGAGCTGCGAGCCGCGGGCACCGTAGCGAGCATACATGCCCTGGTAGTACTCGGTGACCTCGCGGGAGTAGCGGCTGGTGGTGACGATGACCTTGGCACCACCGCTGATCAAGCCCTGGAGGACCTCTGCACCGATGGATCCGGCACCGGCACCGGTCATGAGGACATTCTTGCCCTCGAAGGACAGGCCGGCTCGGGCAGCAGACTCGAGGACGTCGAGGTAGACACCAGTGAGCTTCTTGTTGTAGTCCCAGCCGTGCTCCGACTTCTTCTTGAGGTGCAGGAAGGGAATGGTTTCGACCTTGCCAGCGCGCGGGGGCTTGATGCCGTTGCGGCCCTTCTTCGTCCCGCTGCTGCCATTCTCCTGGGGCATGATCTGGTGTTCGTTCATGTTGAGGGCGCGCAGGACATCCTTGTACAGAGCGTTGAATTGAAGCTCGGTGGCCTTGGACATGCGATGCTGCTTCTTGATCAGCTTGTAGACGCTCCGCAGGTCATTCTGAACCTTGGCGCGGTTGCTGTACTCCGAGATGGGACCAGCCTCGGCCATCTGCTTAACATAGTGCTCTAGTTTGCGAGCACTGGCGCGGGGGACCTCCTGGTACCCGATGTTCCCGCGCGCGTCGATGGTGGTCTGGGGCGCGGTGGGGACGGCGACATCCTTGTAGACGGGAGACACGCCGAGAACCTCCTTGCAGTTCTCGATGAGCTGCTGACCCAGCTCCTTGGCGAGGTGGTAGGTCTCGCCGCGGTCCGTGGGGCAGTTGTCGATATGGTACTGCATGAAGTCGAGGAGGAGCGGGTTAGAACGGTTCATGATGCGAATGCACTGACTGACGATCTCGCGGTCGACGACCTGGAGGCGTCCGAAGATGATGTCGTAGTACATGCTCAAGGCATCCTGACGAGCCCAGTTCCAGGACGAATCGTACACACGGGCCTTGAGCGGGTCGAAGGATGGCTCGATGCCCGATGCGTAGAAGTCGCCGTGCTCCGTCTGCCACAAGTCCAGCTGCGCCTGGAGCGTTTTCTGGGTCTCCTGGGAGGTGATGAAAGCCTTGTCACCAGACCGGAGGTCCATTTTCAGATACCGGGCGATGATCTCGAGCTGTTGCTTGAAGAGGGCACGCTGGTCCTTGGTCAAGGCATCAATAGCGGCAGGATCCATGAGCATGCCACCGCTGCTAGCTCCGCTGTCACCACCGGCGGCCGGGGTGGACAGACTGATGCCGGCGCTGGCCGCATACTTGTTGGCGGTATCATCAAGATAAGCCTTGGCATCTGCCTCGGAGCCCAGACGCGACGGAGGCTCCATGGTGAGGGCCAGCAAAAGAACACCGTCTTGGCGGCCGGAACCCAGACCCCACCTGGTCTCCAAGTACTTGCGAACGGCAGTGATATTGAAGCCACCAGGCATCTTGGAGGAAACCAAGCGGGCAATAAGGGAAGACGACTGTTTACCCAGTTGCCCGTTGAAGGTAGCCTGCATCGCGGCACCCAACTCATCCAGCGGGGTGTCTTCTGGCTTCTCTGGTGTGGAACCAAATTCCTTGCCCAAATCTCCGAGAATTTCATTTTGCAGAGTGGATTTGCCTAGAAGTCACAAAATCAGTATATATCCATATATAGAAATATTCATGGCAAGAGAAGACATACCTCCCACGAGGTCTTTGATAGCTTTGGTCAGAGGCACATCGGCCAGAGACTTCTTCAATTTCTGAGCAACCAAGGATCTAAGCACATCAACTGCAGTGACAGGAGCATCTTCAACAGCCGCAGCAGGTCCAGCAGCCGGGGCCGCAGGAGCAGCAGCGGGGGCAGCAGCCGGTGCAGAAGCGGCGGGGGTCGAGGCAGCACCCGATTCGGGAGCAGCTTCGGGTTCCTCCTCAATAGGGTCGACATCATAATAGATTTCCTTTGCATCCTTGTTGTAGCAGAGAATTTGACGTTGTACGGAAGTGGCAGCATCGTAGGCTTCATATTTGGAGGCTAGTGTACGTCTGGCCATTCCACCCAAGGTGTCTGCGGGACCAATTTCGACGATACGTTCGGTGCGTTGCTCAGCGAGGACGACATCTTGAGTTTCAATCCACCTGACGGGCGAGGCAAACTGATAGGCGAGCAACTCGACCAGCAGGGTGTGCGAGAGCTCTTGCTCAACTTCGGGGCGCATATTTAGGGAAGGGTATCACGGAAGAGGATGAGATGAAAGGATAATTCGAGGTGGGGGAGAGAGAGAGGTGAATATGTACAAGTCAGAGAGTCCAGTTGTCTGCTAGCCGGGGGAGAAGAGGATAAAAAAAAAATTAGGTATAGACAGTTAAAGGATATAAAGAAGGAGTCCTAGACAAGCAATTAGTATGACAGAGAGAAATAGTAGGTATATAGAGACATACCCCCAGATAATGCTAGCAATGGAGAAAGAGGGAGAGGGAGATGGAAGACCAGTGGAGGAGAGAGAGAGAGGAGTGTATGGAAAAGACCGTATGGAAAACCCGACTCGGCCGCAATTCGGCGACAGTCAATACACTACAGAGTACTAGTAGTATCTGGCTTTTGGTGAGTGTTGGGGGGTTGACAACAACAGGTGGACCGGAGAAAAAAAAAAGTCACAGTGTATGGATCTGTATTGATCTGTATTGAGATGTGTTTGTATGTGATATTATTGGCCAATGGCTTGGATTAATAACAGGTTGATATGCATTGATACACATACTACACATGTTCAGTATGGTAATCTTTCTCAAGGCAGTACTCCTGTAGTACCATGCTCTACTCTGTACCTTCTAGAGTATTATCCAGGGGTAGAATGAATTATTATGCACAGAGTATGCTAACTATATCATGTCCCTGTGAAACTCGGGATGCCGGTATGGTATTGTAATACCGCCAAAGATGGAACGCCCCACCAGGTCCAGCCCAACCGTTTGGACCTTTGGGGGGCTATTCCCAATTAGGAGGGGCGTGGTCAACCAGATTTTTTTATCCTGTTGTATGGACGGAGGGTACATAGCAGTAAGAGTACTCCGTAGTACACGGAAATATACAGAATAATACTCCGTACTGGAGATTGGATTGACAGAGCCGTTGAATTGACTGTGCACCTAGTACGGAGTACTACTACAGGCATAATTGCGCTGGTACTGGCGATCAACAACTGGCTCCGGTCCCCGCCATATCCATCCATAACTTTTTTTCCATAGTCTTCCTCGCTCGCTCTCTCTCTCTCCTCTCTCTCTCTCACTCCTCCACCTCACATCCTCTCCTCCTCTTCCTCCTATTCTTCTCTTCCCTTCATTGTAATATTCTTTCTTTTTATGATCATTTATTCTTCTATTTGATTCCCTCCTGTGTCATTTTGCATTGCATCCGTTGATCACTGCCGGAGTGCTTGAGGTGAGCCTCATTTGAACTTGAATGTACTTGGTTGGAATAAGGAAGACTAACAATTCAAAAGAGTTAGAAGATTATCATCTATTATCCTTTGTTAAACGAATAGACACGACACTACCACCACCACCACCACCATCATCATGTACGGAACAGCCCCCCAGACGGGCATTAATACACCCCGGTCCTCTCAGTCTTTGCGTCCTCTCATCTTGAGCCATGGCTCGCTTGAATTCTCTTTCCTTGTCCCGACCTCTATTCACTTCCACGCCTCTCAGTTAAAAGACTCCTTTACGGCTTCGTTACCGGAACCCACAGATGAGTTGGCCCAGGACGATGAGCCTTCGTCTGTTGCCGAGTTGGTCGCTCGCTATATAGGCCACGTCGCCCACGAGGTTGAGGAGGGTGAGGATGATGCCCAAGGGACGTACCTGGAAGTTCTGAAGTTGGGTCTCAACGAGTTCGAGCGGGCTTTCATGCGTGGTAATGATGTTCACGCTGTTGCTGCCGCTCTGCCCGGCATCTCTGCAAAGCGTGTCGCTGTTGTTCAGGCCTACTATGCCGGCAGAGCTGCTGCCGGCCGTCCCACCAAGCCCTACGACTCGGCCCTCTTCCGTGCCGCCTCGGAGGAGAAAGCTAGCATCTACTCCGTCTTTGGGGGCCAGGGTAACATCGAAGAGTACTTTGATGAATTGCGGGAGATTTACACTACCTACCCCTCGTTTGTGGAAGAATTGATCAATCCCGCCGCCGAACTGTTACAGTCGCTCTCTCGCGAACCGGAGGCCAGCAAGCTGTACCCCAAGGGTCTGGACATCCTGCGATGGCTCCAGGACCGCGACTCCCAACCCGACACCGATTACCTGGTCGCGGCCCCCATCAGCTTGCCGTTGATCGGTTTGGTTCAATTGGCTCACTTCATGGTCACCTGCAAGGTCTTGGGCCGCGAACCCGGCGAGGTGCTCGAACGTTTCAGCGGTACTACCGGTCATTCCCAAGGTGTTATCACTGCCGCTGCCATCGCCTCGGCCACCTCCTGGGATTCTTTCCACAAGGCTTCCCGCGATGCCTTGACCATGCTCTTCTGGATCGGTCTCCGCAGCCAGCAGGCCTACCCCCGCACCTCCATCGCGCCCTCTGTGCTGCAGGACTCGATCGAGAACGGCGAGGGCAATCCGACTCCAATGCTGTCCATCCGTGATCTCCCCAAGTCCGCAGTGCAGGAACACATCGATGCTACCAACCAGCATTTGCCCGCTGACCGTCACATCTCCATCTCCCTGGTCAACAGCGCTCGGAACTTTGTCGTCACCGGTCCCCCACTCTCGCTCTATGGTCTGAATCTGCGTCTTCGCAAGGTCAAGGCTCCTACTGGCTTGGACCAGAACCGGGTTCCCTTCACCCAGCGCAAGGTCCGCTTCGTCAACCGCTTCCTTCCCATCACCGCCCCCTTCCACAGCAAGTACTTGTCCTCGGCCTACGACCGCATCCTGGAAGATCTGAGTGCTGCCGCTATTCAAATCCCCGGCAAGTCCCTCGCTATTCCCGTCTACGGCACCCGCACCGGTGAGGACCTCCGGAGCTCCGGCGCCGACAACGACGTCGTTCCGGCCTTGGTTCGCATGATCACTCACGATCCCGTCGATTGGGAACAGGCCACTGTCTTCCCCAATGCCACACATATTGTCGACTTTGGCCCTGGTGGCATCTCAGGCCTGGGCGTTCTGACCAACCGCAACAAGGACGGAACAGGCGTGCGGGTCATCCTGGCCGGTGCCATCGATGGTACCAACGGCGAGGTCGGCTACAAGCCCGAGTTGTTTGACCGGGATGAGCATGCCGTCCAGTACGCTATTGACTGGGTCAAGGAATTTGGCCCGCGTCTGGTCAAGAACGCTGCCGGCCAGACTTTTGTCGACACCAAGATGAGCCGCTTGCTGGGCATTCCTCCCATCATGGTGGCTGGTATGACTCCCACGACGGTGCCTTGGGACTTTGTGGCGGCCACCATGAAGGCTGGTTATCACATCGAACTGGCTGGTGGTGGCTACTACAATGCCCAGTCCATGACTGCCGCCATCTCCAAGATTGAGAAGGAAATCCCGCCGGGACGGGGTATCACCGTGAACCTGATCTACGTGAACCCCCGTGCCATGGCCTGGCAGATCCCCTTGATCGGGCGGTTACGCGCGGACGGCGTGCCCATCGAAGGTCTCACCATCGGCGCCGGTGTGCCCTCCATCGAGGTTGCCAACGAGTACATCGAAACACTGGGCATCAAGCATATCGCCTTCAAGCCCGGCTCCGTCGACGCCATTCAGCAGGTCATCAACATCGCCAAGGCCAACCCCAAGTTCCCCATCATCATGCAGTGGACCGGTGGCCGTGGTGGAGGTCACCACTCGTTTGAAGACTTCCACCAGCCCATCCTGCAAATGTACACCCGCATCCGGAGATATGAGAACATTGTCTTGGTTGCGGGCAGTGGTTTCGGTGGCTCGGAGGACACCTACCCTTACTTGTCTGGAACCTGGTCGTCGCGGTTCGGCTACCCGCCCATGCCGTTTGACGGCTGTCTGTTCGGAAGCCGCATGATGACCGCCAAGGAAGCCCACACCTCCAAGAATGCGAAGAAGGCGATCGCCGACGCCCCCGGTCTCGACGACCAGGACTGGGAGAAGACCTACAAGGGCCCGGCCGGTGGCGTGGTCACTGTCCTGTCCGAAATGGGCGAGCCGATTCACAAGCTGGCCACCCGCGGTGTCTTGTTCTGGCACGAGATGGATCAGAAGATCTTCAAGCTCGACAAGGCGAAGCGCGTGCCGGAGCTGAAGAAGCAGCGGAACTACATCATCAAGAAGTTGAACGACGACTTCCAGAAGGTCTGGTTTGGCCGCAATGCCGCCGGCCAGGCCGTCGACCTTGAGGACATGACCTACGCCGAGGTTGTGCACCGGATGGTGGACCTGATGTATGTTAAGCACGAGTCCCGCTGGATCGACGACTCTCTCAAGCGGTTGACAGGCGACTTCATTCGCCGGGTGGAAGAACGCTTCACCTCGGCCGATGGCAAGCCGTCGTTGCTTCAGAGCTACTCGGAACTCGACACCCCCTACCCGGCCGTGGACAACATCCTGGCCGCATACCCCGAGGCGGCGACGCAGCTTATCAACGCCCAGGATGTGCACCACTTTCTGCTGCTTTGCCAGCGTCGCGGTCAGAAACCGGTGCCCTTTGTGCCTTCGTTGGATGAGAATTTTGAGTACTGGTTCAAGAAGGACTCTCTGTGGCAGAGTGAAGATCTGGAAGCCGTCGTCGACCAGGACGTCGGCAGAACGTGTATCCTGCAAGGCCCGATGGCAGCCCGTTTTTCCACTGTCGTCGACGAACCGGTCCAGGACCTTCTGAACGGTATCCACCAGGGCCACATTGCGGGCCTGGTCAAGGATGTGTACGGCGGCGATGAGGCCCAGGTCCCCGTCATCGAATACCTGGGCGGGCAGCTTCACGACTCGGACGAACCAGACGCTGACGGCCTCACGATTTCGGAAGATGCGGGCAAGATCACATACCGGTTGTCCTCGGCCCCCACGGCCAACCTGCCGGAGCTTGACCACTGGCTGCGTCTCCTGGCAGGCGACTCGTACTCCTGGCGCCATGCCCTTTTCCAGGCGGACGTGTTTGTTCAAGGCCACCGTTTCCAGACGAACCCCATGAAGCGGATCGCTGCTCCCACTCCTGGGATGTACGTTGAGATCACCAGTCCCACCGATCTGTCCCAGACGACCATCAGTGTACAGGAGCCCAGCCAGTCAGGCAAGCTCGTCACAACGGTGGAGGCGAGGATGAACGAGCAGAAACAGATCAGCTTGACCTTGCTCGAGCCACGGACGGCTGAGAACGGCGTGGTGCCTCTTACCTTTCTCTTCACCTACCACCCGGAGGCCGGCTATGCCCCCATCCGTGAGGTCATGGGTGACCGCAACGACCGCATCAAGGAATTCTACTACCGCGTCTGGTTCGGCAACAAAGACGTCCCGTTCGACACCCCCATCACGGCGACCTTCTCTGGTGGCCGCACAACTATCACCTCTCAGGCCGTTGCCGACTTTGTCCATGCCGTCGGCAACACTGGTGAAGCATTCGTCGACCGTCCGGGCAAGGAAGTCTTTGCTCCGATGGACTTTGCCATCGTCGCAGGCTGGCAGGCCATCACGAAGCCCATCTTCCCTCGCACCATTGACGGAGATCTGCTGAAACTGGTCCACCTGTCGAACGGCTTCAAGATGGTGCCTGGCGCGCAGCCTCTGAAGGTCGGTGATGTTCTGGACACTACCGCTCAGATCAACGCCGTCATCAACCAAGACTCTGGCAAGATGGTGGAGGTTTGCGGCACCATCATGCGGGACGGCCAGCCGATCATGCATGTCACCAGTCAGTTCCTGTACCGCGGGGCGTATCTGGACTTCGAAAACACCTTCCAGCGCAAGGATGAGGTGCCGATGCAAGTTCACCTGAACACTAGTCGGGATGTCGCCATCCTCCGCTCCAAAGAATGGTTCCGTCTGGACGAGCCGGACGTTGAACTCCTCGGCCAGACCTTGACCTTCCGTCTGCAGAGTCTGATCCGGTTCAAGAACAAGTCTGTCTTCAGCCACGTCCAAACAATCGGTCAGGTCCTTCTGGAGCTTCCGACTAAGGAAGTCATTCAGGTGGCTTCCGTGGACTACGAGGCTGGGGATTCCCACGGAAACCCTGTCATTGACTATCTCGAGCGAAACGGCACGTCTATCGAGCAGCCCGTCTACTTTGAGAACCCTATCCCTCTGAGCGGCAAGACCCCTCTGGTTCTGCGCGCCCCGGCCTCGAACGAGACCTACGCACGAGTTTCTGGGGATTACAACCCTATCCACGTCTCGCGTGTCTTTGCCAGCTACGCCAACCTGCCCGGTACGATCACGCATGGCATGTACTCCAGTGCTGCTGTCCGTAGCTTCGTGGAAACCTGGGCCGCAGAGAACAACATCGGCCGTGTTCGCGGTTTCCATGTCTCACTGGTCGGCATGGTTCTTCCTAACGACGTGCTTACCGTCAAGCTGCAGCACGTCGGTATGATCGCGGGTCGCAAGATCATTAAGGTCGAGACGAGCAACAAGGAGACCGAGGACAAGGTTCTCCTGGGTGAAGCTGAGGTCGAGCAACCTGCCACCTCGTACGTATTCACTGGCCAGGGTTCGCAGGAGCAGGGAATGGGTATGGAGCTGTACAACAACAGCCCGGTTGCCAGAGAAGTCTGGGACCGCGCGGATCGCCATTTCCTGGAGAACTACGGTCTTTCCATTATTGACATTGTCAAGAATAACCCCAAGGAGCTGACTGTCTACTTTGGCGGTCCCCGTGGTAAGGCCATTCGTCAGAACTACATGGCGATGACCTTCGAGTCCGTGAACGCAGATGGCTCCATCAAGTCCGAGAAGATCTTCAAGGGGATTGACGAGAACACCGCCTCTTACACCTACCGTTCGCCTGCTGGTCTCCTCTCGGCCACTCAGTTCACGCAACCTGCCTTGACACTGATGGAAAAGGCAAGCTTTGAAGACATGCGCTCTAAGGGTCTCGTCCAGAGGGACAGCAGCTTTGCTGGTCACTCGCTTGGTGAATACTCTGCGCTTGCTGCCCTTGCTGATGTTATGCCCATTGAGAGCTTGGTTTCCGTGGTGTTCTACCGTGGTTTGACAATGCAAGTGGCTGTCGAGCGTGACGAGCAGGGCCGCTCTAACTACTCGATGTGCGCTGTCAACCCTAGCCGTATCTCCAAGACCTTCACCGAGCAAGCGTTGCAGTACGTGGTCGGAAATATCTCGGAGCAGACTGGTTGGCTTCTGGAAATTGTCAACTACAACGTTGCTAACATGCAGTATGTCGCTGCCGGTGATGTAAGTTTTTTTTTTTCCCAAATACCTCTTAAATCTCCTTCCATGGCAAGTTTCGCTAATGATTAATCTTAGCTCCGTGCGCTCGACTGCCTTACCAACGTTCTCAACTACCTGAAGGCTCAGAACATTGACATCCCGGCTCTTATGCAGAGCATGTCTTTGGAGGATGTCAAGGCTCACTTGGTGAAGATCATCCAAGAATGCCAGAAGCAGACCGAATCCAAGCCCAGGCCGATTGCACTTGAGCGTGGATTTGCTACAATTCCCCTTCGGGGAATTGACGTGCCCTTCCACAGCACCTTCTTGCGTTCCGGTGTCAAGCCCTTCCGGTCCTTCCTTCTCAAGAAGATCAACAAGACCACAATCGATCCCAGCAAGTTGATCGGAAAGTACATCCCCAACGTCACTGCTCGTCCGTTTGAAATCACCAAGGAGTACTTCGAGGATGTTTATCGTCTCACCAACTCCCCCAGAATCGCTCATATCTTGGCGAACTGGGAGAAGTATGAACAGGATACCGAGGGTACCACGACTGCTTAGAGACCATACCCAAATACCCTAATTTAGTTTCTGTACTGTGTTTCTAAAGAATGGCGCTGCTGGTTTTATATGTTGATATGTTCTTCATTTTGCTGTCTTGTTCAAAATCATGTTAGACTTTAACGATTATAGATAATGAATCATGTTTGTCTGATTAATGTAATGAGAGCTGGTCATGCCTTGAATCGATCACCAATTGATCTTTTAGAACAATCTTTAATTCTTCCAAATATTCTAGGTAACTTATAACACTGGTCAATGACCAATTGCTACTGTATATATTATATTGTCAACATGTTCTTGACATTTTCTAGTAGATGCTAATTACAAATTACCGCCTTATTCTGGCCCGTTGCATTCAAACTGGGTTCCAGGTGCTCGTTGCAATTTACTGTGTATGGGAACTTTCCGGTCCAGTTTAATTATCTCTCAGACTCCCAGGCCGCAACAGCCTATCTTCTTTGCCGTAGACGCTCACGTCTTTGACAATAGCAATGAATCTCCGATGATTTTCCTTGGATTCACCGATCCGAGGACGGAAAATCTTTAGCAGGTCACTGCTAAGAATACCGGACGCGGGGATGGCAGCATGGATTTCTACCGGTGTCGGAAAGCCTTGACTGCCAGAAGGGACTGGAGTAGATACTCGAGTTTGGCCTGTGTCGATATAATGTCAGCACAAAATTTCCTTGAAGCCGGCGCCGTAAAGAAAGGAAACAGGAATGGGGAAAGGAAAACTTGCCTCTCATCGGCACTCCTCCCTCGGGGCTACTAGCACGACTGCCCGTGAAACCTCGATTTCCTATAGCCGTTGGACTGCCTGCTCTGGACCCTTGGGGTGTACCGGTCTGAGAAGCGGCTGTAGGGGGATTAAGTTTCAACTTCTTCGTCTTCCCGCTCTCGCTCATTTCTCCTCCAGAAGCTGCGCCCCCATCAACATCGCTGATGGATCCTGCACCACCGCCAGGAACATTTCTTACGCGTTTCTTTCCAGCCTGTGAGGGTAAGGTCAATGGTCTTCCCCAGCCTATTGGGTATTGTTCAGTGAGAACTTACCGGTGCCGAAGATGGTGCGGCGGGAGAAAGTGGGCGAGAACCCGGTTGCGATGTAGGTTGTTGGGTTGAAGGGTGTTTACTCTTCGTCTTCTTGCGAGAGGTATCTGTGCCACTGGCATCCGAAGCATTAGGGGATCCCAATCGCTTCCGAGGTTGCGTGGCTGTTCCTTTCTTCAAGGGGTTCGTATGCTTAGGGCGACCTGAGGGCGTGCTACCGCCCTTGGTCGATGACTCTTTCTTGTTTCTTTCCTCTTCAGCTTTCCGTTCTTCTTCCTTTGCCCGCTCTTCCTCACTTTCATCGGAGCTCTAGTAGAGTGAGGTCACAGCGTCAGTGAAACGTTGTCTGCAATGGCGATAAAAAGGAAAACATACCTCATCGTCGGAGTATGGGTTCACATCGGAACCACTACTATAATCATAATTCTTCTCCCTCTTTTTGAGCGCTTTCCGAACGCCCTTTCCTTGCACACGTCTAGCTTCTTTTTCCTTCCTCTCCCTACGCTCCTCCTCTTCGTAGTCCCTCTCATCTTTGAGATCGAAGACGTTGGCCTTCAACTGATCCTGCTTGATTCGCTTCTCGGCTGTCTTTGCCTCCTCATCTTCATTAAAGAGATCATCATGCTCTTCGTCGTCCGCAAACCTATCCTCCTCAAAATCCATTTCATCTGCTTCCAGGCCTTCCCCACCACCTGGAGTGCTCTGCTTTCCGGCGTAAACTTTACGCTGTTTTGCAAAGCTTTCCAGTTCTTTCTTTTCTGCCTGTTCTTGTTGCTTTTCCATGAACCATCGCGGATCCTTGATTTTCTTCGCCATAAACTTCTCGGCCTCCTCGATCGTTAACGCCTTGAATTGGTTTTTGACATTAAACTTGTACCATTTCTCCACTGGAATCATTCTCATCTTTCCTGTGTTCTCAAGTACGAATATCGCGTGTGTCTCTGACAAAGCGGCCTCGTAGTTCCCTACCCAGGTGTTCTTGTTATCAAAGTCTTCCAGATGCCAGGGCAAAGCTTCCTCGTATTTGATCCGCGTTCTGGCAATTTCTTCGGGTGTCATCTCTGCCTTGTAAACCTGTTGGGTCTTCTGTTTCGGTACGTTCGCCCGCTTCGGTGCTGATCCGGCAGACGGGGCAATCTGGGCAAGGTTCTCGGCGCGTTCCTTCTCGCGAGCGGCTTTCTTGGCCTCCAACTCTTCACGTTCTGCTTCGTCCATTTGTTGGGAGTCTAGAAACTTCTCGGGGTTCTGAGACTTCTCTTCGTTCGTTGCATGGGTTTTGGCACGAGGATCCCGACGCTGAAGTCGTACGGGACGAGTGAACTGCGATTCATCTCGAGGATCTATGTTTTTCTTCGAAGCAAACCTCGCGACATGGTGTTTCAAACCTTCGCGCAATGCTCGCTTTGTTGTCACTAATGGATAGTCCACATACGTTTCAGATAGTAAGGGACCGCTGAAGCCGTTCGTTGACAAGTCGTCTCTCGCAGGAACCGAAGTGATTGGCTGGGCAGCGGGTCGGGGTGGCAACGATTTGGAAGCTGTTGCATGTACCGATGGCGTAGGAGCAGCTGGTCTTGACGCAGGTTTTTTCTTCGGTCGCACTAACGGGTCAGCCATCTTTGGACGGCGTATCTTCATCGGACGAGCCCCATTTGGACCTGTTGGAAGCCGGTTGTCCGACTGATTTGTAGGCGCAGACATGGTATATAAGTTGTTTCGCTATGATATAGGGGAGTTGGAAAGATATCAGAGACTGGAAATAGAGTTCATTATCAACGTAAGATATCCGGTCAGGGAACTGGCGCGACGATGTAAAAGAAAAAGAAAAAGAAGGTGGCTCCTTAGATATGGTTTGTATGTCTAGTTGAGAGATGAGAGAGGTTGTGCATCCCAATAACTAACTAGTTAGTTAACTAGAGCTTTGATTAGGTAAGCACTACTACAGAGTGCAAAGTACATCCATTCCATTCACTTTCACTACTACTGGTGATACTTGAACCTATTCACTCTTCAGCTGCAAAATCATGTATTAGCTCTTTGTTAGAATAAAATAATAATGATGCTCTTCCGATTCTTTCTCTTTTTCTTTTCTTCCACTATTTACTTGACAATATGCCATGGTTCCCTGATCAGGCTTCTTGACACATCCCCAGGATAACACTTGAAGATGCTTTCTATCAATTAAATATCTCCTTGTCGATTTTTGGTTACTGTTTTCTCAACAGCGTTCCTCACTGCGGCTTAAGTAACGGGTTGTCCGTCAATATGGCAGGATTCTTGGATCGATACTCATCGACGAAGGATTCGAGGCATCAATCATCTCATGCTTCAAACCCTTTCGAGCCTGCAACCAGTACTACTGATACGGGAGTATCTGGAATAGGGCGCCTCCCACTTCACGTTCATGAAATGTTGAACCATGCCAGTGCGCAATTGGTTTCCCATAGTCAAAAGGCGCTCGAAGATAAAACCACCAGGGTGGGTTCTCTGAAAGCAATAACCTCTCAAGGAAGTTGCAATACGCTTGATATTCGCCGTGGGAAATTGGATTTTCGTGATGACCACATGACAGTTCCACGTATCACTGCAGCTGGCTCTGGATACACCTATGCTCATGCCCCTAAAACGCGTTTTGGTGACCAGCAGTCCGATCCTCACCGCAAGAAGCAAATCCAAATCAACTATCTGGACAGCTTGGCTTCACGGATCCCTACACCAGGTTCCCTTCACAGTGAACTACAAGCCAAAGAAAACCTGCGAGTTATACTTACAAAGGTTGCACAAGAGGCACTAGAAAAGTATGCCCTAAAACATGGCTATACTGTGGGACCTAAAGCCATTGATCTCAAGTGCTTCGGCAGTCTACGCAATGGATTCATTCTACCCAATACTGACCTTGACCTGATGGTGAGAACGCATCAGTCATCTTTTCCCAAAGAACTTGAAAAGGAGTGTTCGCAGATTCTCGAGAGTGCCTTCCTAGATGCTGGATTCGGTGCTTACTTGCTGCCGGATACTATGACCCCTATCATCAAATTGTGTGAGAAGCCTTCTCAAGAATTCTTGGATGTAATGGAAGGAGAGCGCGAAAGACGTCAAATCCCAAAAACGCATCAACCCTTTAACCATCAGCCCGGTTACCACACCGGTTCTTATTATTCGAACCAGAGTGCTTGGTGTTTGTCTGATACACTGCGTTCCCGCCATAAAACAGATTATTTTGGGTTTTCGCAGGCAGGGGTTGGTATTCGTTGCGATATCAATTTCTCTGGACGCATGCCTCTATACAACACAGAGCTGCTCCGTTGCTATGCCCTTTGTGATGAGAGGGTACGCCTCATTGGTGTCTTTGTGAAAATGTGGGCAAGAGCTCGAAAGATCAATGACCCATACCGTGGAACCATGTGCTCATACGGATACATTCTCATGGCCATACATTACCTCATGAATGTTGCCAATCCACCGCTGGTACCTAATCTTCAGGCGGTGCCGCGATCATTCCCCGGGCACGTGGAGGCCACAAACATAAATGGATATGATGTTCGTTTCTTGAATGATGAGTCTGAACTCAGGGCAATCTCCAAGCGCAATAGGCTTTCTGGTAATCAGCAATCTGTTGGCGAACTTCTCCGCGGTTTCTTTGCATATTATGGAAGCCGAGGAAGCAGCTCACCACAGGGTAGCTTCCACTGGGCCAACAATGCGATTTCAATTCGGACCCAAGATGGCATCATTCCAAAACACGAGAAGGGTTGGCACACCGCCAAGACTGGTCGCAACGGAAATCGACTCAGATTTCTACTTGCCATAGAAGACCCTTTTGAGCACGAGCATAATATCGCGGCCACAGTCACTGAGGCGGGAGTTAGCGCAATCAGAGCAGAGTTCAATCGTGCCCAGACCATCATAAATCGCATTCAAGAAATACCCGGAGTTGGATGGGAATGGCGCACAGATGAGGGCGACGTAGGTCAAGACCTCCTCGCAGAAGCACAAGACCTGTCGAACTCCTGCCGTCAACCCAGAAACCCGGGGTCACGCACTTCTACAGGACCAGGGCACCTAGATTGCGTGCCCGAACTTTGCACTGCTCGAATGGATAACAATCCTAGAGATAGATCCATGTCGAAGTCTTCCGGTTTCGACGGCCATCCAAGCGCCATACCCGCACCCCACTCAAGCTGTGCAGGGTCCGCTTCTGACAATCCTGCTAAATGTGCGAATCGCGACACTTTTCATCTTCGATCTTTTGATCATTGCGGCGATGCTACTATCGGCGGCCCTATTCGGGTTACAGGGAAACATGACGATGCATCTGGTCTTACCATGCCTCGGGCTTCAACACTTCGTTACGCAGATGGCTCCTTGATGCATCTGTTAGTTCCCTCGATTACAGATAATGAACAAGCACGACAAGAGTTCCGACAACCCGGTTTGGCTACCGAAGCCACGCCTGAACCCAAATATAGGCAGGGAGCTCAGGATATCAACTTTTTGGGTGCTAGGTTACAGTCTCCGGATCGGTTCCTGGCCTCCCCCTCTCAGACTGAGATTATGGGTTCCAGTAGTTCAGGGTTTGTCATGGATGGCCACAAGCCCATTGTGCAAACATCGGAAGGTGCCCCTAAAGTTCAGCAGCTGACAGTACCACCCACATCTCGGTTTCGCGGAGTTTCCCTTGACTTAAGACAATTCCATGGACCAGGTGTTATTCGCGATAGGCGCGCTGCTTCCAAGCACGGGCCTACCGGCTTCTTGAATCCTAGCCCTAATGATAATGTGGCTGTTGCTTCCGATACTGAAAGTGTCTGTCAAGTGGATGACCTTAGAAAAAGCGAGCTACTAGCCAATCTTCCTTTTGGCGGTTGATGCCATGCATTCAATCATAGCGCCGCTCTATCGCCATCGCGCTTGGCGGCTTCTCAAAGGATTACGTTACATTTGATGAGATCAACAGAAGACCGGGCTTTTTACTAGGGGATAAAGATCATAGTAGTTTTTGAATTTGGACATATGATCTTCCTGTCGCAAATATTCAAGTTGTCTTAAGCGCGAGGATTCTGCTAGTATTAGCTCATCTCTAAGATTATGGACGCCTTTTATACTACTGATAAAGATATCCTGTGTAGAACTAGTAATTCACAGGCAATATGCTTGCATTGCGGTATGAATATTTTAAAAACGACTAAAAGCAATGCCATTACAACTCTTCTCTGTTGCCCTACGCAGCACTAAGAGCATTAGAACGTGCACTGAATGGGCCAGAGCCACTGGTCTTAAAAAAAAAAAAAAAAAAAAAAAAGCTGTATCTGCCAGGTTACACTTAGAATAATTCCACGACTTTTTCATCTTCATCTTGCTTTTGTGCCGCCTCAATTTGCGCAAGATCGGGATTCTCTTCACCCTCTTCACCTCTCATCAAAACCTGAACCAACCTATCGCAAGTTTCGCGGACACCCTCATCGTCGACATGAAGGTGGCATTCTCTGATGATCGGATACACCTTGATTTCCCTCATCTTGTCCCGACCTTCCCGCGTGGTGGTCAACAACAATAACGTCTCGAGATGTGTCGTGATAATGCTGTTGTCACCATCTCTCTGCTTGTCCGGGGGCAGCAGTTGAAGATCCGGTAGCATTTCCATGGACTCTTCCTCGGGAAATTCCTCGGGGCCCATGAGCGGCAAGAGAATGTAAGGAAGAAGGTTCGCTTCGTCCTCGGAAAAGAGTGTGGGGTGAAATGGGATATCAAAGGCGACATTCTTGATGGCTGATGCAACACCCCTTCTTCGAATTGTAGATTTATGCTCCGTGAAAACCGTAAGTTTCGTCACAGGCACGACACCGTCATATTCCTGCCGTGTAGTAAAATATGCTCGTCCTTCCTCAGTTTTCGAAAGGTCCGCGAAAAAATAGGAGAGATAGTCATAGTTAGCAGACTTATTTAAAGAGCCCTCGGCACCTTTGACAAAACAATCCATCAACTGGTCGATAGCGTTGGATGAAGTAGATACTAAGTCAGGCTTTTTCCGTTTCAGGGTGATGAGCTTCTTCGAATCGTCCGATTTAGTAAGGTTAGCGAGGAGCATCGAAACTTCATCCGCATTGGGCTCCTTGACATTCTGTCATGGTCAGTACAAGCCAGACAAAATCCTTCTCGAAGGCCGCTCACCGTCAATTTGGTAAGAAGAGTCTCAATGAACGCGTCATCTTTGACAAGATGGTCCAACACTTCTTCGTCAGCTGAGAGATTGATCAAAATGGTCAATGCATTTTTGGCGATGGGCTACATGTTCGCGGCAAGAGCATATCAGCAAATGACCAGTACATTCTTTTTTTTTATGTTTGAGGGGAATCTCACGGTATAATCGCGAGCCAGGAGCTTCAAGTCTCGCACCGGTAAAAGCTGATGGCGTTTGAAGAGGTCGGGTTGCGCAGTTGAGAAGCCAACGAGGTTTTCGCACGCTGAATATGAAACATATATTGTCAACACAAGGTCTGGAGTAAGACCTCTGGGCCGAAATGCTATTGAGTTTACCGATTTGTCTTATTTGAGTATTGCCATGGTGTAAAAATTCAACGAGCTGATGCATATATGAATTAGGATAATTCTTGCCCAATATACAGGTGCAGACAAAGGAAGGGCTCACCTCCTCCAGTTCTGTAGGCATTGTAGTAGCCCAATATTCCTGTGTTTCTGAAAGAGACCTGAAAGGTATTCCAAGTAGATATGGTCTGCGCAGCCGTGCGGTCTTCTGAGTAGGAAAAATTTATGGTGGGGCTATGAAAGGTTCTCCGATGTCAACAAATATGTACTCTGGAGTACAGAACATGACGCTATGTCTGATATAAGGTAGTAATAGTCATTCTAATATGATTGTCAGTTAGTAAAATACATCTGCCTCATCCAAGATGTCCATCTAGTATACAACAAGCCCATCAATTCATTCATCTTCCTGCTACCCCTCATACCATGATTACTAATTGGCATAGTTATCAGTCTCCAACTTCTGGGGAACAAGTGGGGCAGTATCTGATAAGACAACAACACCACCATCACCCATCAATTGTTTACTGACAATATCCCACCCATTGAAATCTGCTCGTCATGGCTACTAACTCGAACTTTGTCGAGGCCTCGGCTCTTGACCTGGACGACATCCACGAAACTCTCATTGAGATAGCTTACAAGGCGGGTGAGATTATCACCGGTGCGCTTCCGGCTACCAATGGTGCCGGCTCAAAGAAGAACAGTAAACCACCTTAGTTCTGCACATTGACGATCTAGGGGTAACCCAGGAAACTGATCCAAGTATTTCAGGTGCGGACTTGGTCACCGAGTATGATCGTGCAGTAGAGAAGATGATATCTACCACACTGGCCCAAAAATATCCAAACTATAAGTGAGTGCGTTGTCCATCCGTACATGGTAGTAAGCAGAAGAAAAGCATAATATCCAGGAGAATTTCTTGACTCATATTTCGGTGTGGCATTTCTGCATGATACAGGTTCCATGGCGAGGAGACTTATGATCCTGCCCATCCACTGACTGACGATCCGACTTTCGTCGTGGATCCCATCGATGGCACTGTCAATTTTGTACACAACTTCCCTTGCGCTTGTGTATCTCTTGGCTTCGCTGTCAAGCGTGTTCCGGTTGTGGGTGTTGTCTTCAACCCATTTAACCAGACTCTTTATTCGGCTGTCCGCGGTCGAGGAGCCTTCATGAACCGCACGACACGCCTCCCTCTCAAAGGCGATAGCCTCGAACCCTTGAACGGCCTGAGCAACGCACTTATCAGTGTCGAATGGGGCTCTGAGCGTAGCGGTCAGAATTGGGACACAAAGGTGCGGACTTTCGCAAGGCTTGGTCAAACGAAAGATAATGGCGGCGCGATGGTTCGCTCCATGCGCAGCATGGGATCGGCTGCACTCAATCTTTGCGCGGTTGCTGCCGGCATCATTGACCTATACTGGGAGGGAGGATGCTGGGCATGGGATGTCTGTGCTGGTTGGGTCATCTTAACGGAAGCCGGTGGGATAATTGCAGATGGAAACCCAGGAAGCTGGCAGGCCACCCTTGAAGGAAGGAGGTATCTTGCCGCCAGAGCGTCCCCGCAGGCAATAGGCCAGAAAGACCTCGTGGAGGAATTCTGGGGTCACATCCAAGGTCGCCTTGAATATTGATGATCGGCTCGCGATCGCGCAAGACCAGACCCTGAGGTTACGATGACTCCGTGGATATTTTTTATTGTATTTACACCCTTCCTGTGATGCGAACTATGTAGGTTATATATAGAAATATTCGTACATACGGACTCAAGACACCTCGCTTCCATTATATCTCGCCTGGACGCTGCCTGGTAGGCTTTATGCTATCTCGAAACTCAGGATCATCCTCATCATCATCATCAGTGGCTGAATCTGGCCTTGGTGCAATTGATGTGCTAGATGTTCCATCGAAATATTCTGACATTGGACCTGCACCTGTTCTTTGTCGATGAGCATGATAGTAATCCAAGGATTGCGAAGGGTCATTAATGGTGCTGCTGTTAGGGACCTCGTACAGGCTGCCAGAACTGCCCGGGGGGGCGCTCTTCTGGAAAGGTCTATCTGTCTGCCCTTGGACCTCGTTACCTGAATGTGTTGTCTTTATCGTAGGCGGTTTCGCTCTATCCATGTCTCCTTCAAAAACGTCGTTTGACTGTGCCGCTGAAGTATATGCGAAATGGGTATCGACAAGATGCTTGACTACCGGCCAACCATACGCATTTGTGAACATTCGCCGGACAATGATATTATTATGTGCATCAGGTTCTAGACGGACAAGGACTTTGCGCCATGACAGCCCCCGGTGGTACGCCCGTGCGATCTTTTCCTCAACGCGGAGGCCACTCTCAGACTCATCCTTACCCTGATGTGAGCTATGATGTGACTCAAGTGACGATTGATGTTGTGCGTTCGAACTTCTGGTTTGAGGTGAACTAAACGGTAATGTTCGTCGCTTGACGGGCAGCGGTGCTGGTATGTCATCGGGATGGTAAATTCTGTCATGAAATATGGTACGGGGCCTCGAAGCAGGGTCGAGTATAAACTCCACTGGCGGGAGCGGTGGCATAAGCAAATCGCTAGCTGACTCGAAAAATGTAGTTTTGGGAGGCGTGTACAACCCGTCTTCCTCATGCGACATCCTGTGAGGCGGCGCTTCTGGGCGATGTGATCCAGTAGATGACTGCGTTTCAATCGGCTGATCATCCGTACGAAGAGTTTGGCTGCGCTTGTAGATCTTTGTTTGCTTGTGCCCAGCGGCGGTTTTTGGTGAATCTTTTGGTCGAAATAGGGACAGGAGACCATTCAATGGGCTGAACGAGTTTTGCGATGGGTCAACCTTGGGCGTCGAGTCCAAACGCACATCACCAGATTCTAAGTGACGCTGCTCTGACTCCTGCTGCCTCAAAGTCTGATATGGCTCTGATGCCTGCAGCGTTTCGGTTGGCACTTTTCCATGTTCATTTTGTTGTTGGGATAATGCCGCGGAAGGTGTATTCTCAGTGGCATTTGCATGTGTGGTGCTCAATGTAGGACGGGTAGGTCTAGGTGACTTGGAGTTTGCGCCAGTCAACTCTGCCCAGCCCCATTCAGCCATCGTCCCAACCAGGCCATTCTCTCTTCTAGCCTTCTCCACCCGATCTAATCCTTTCCAATCGAGAAATAGTAAGGACGACGTTCGTAGTGGGACGATTCCATCATTAACCACGTTAGAATATACGGTCCGGTGCTGAAACTTTGCGAGTACTTCATGTGCTGGTCCACAGGGAAGGATCCTCAGCAGCGGCTTGGATCCGGGATCTGAATGTTCTTGTGGCTTCACGGCTTCGCCCCTGCCACCAATTATGGCACCCCAACCACTTCTCACTTTCGGAGCTGTCCAGCTCAAACCCAAATCTTGACCTGTTCGGCCTACAAGTCCTAGATCCAAGGCGAACCGAACATACACAGGGTTTTCATTGCTGAGCCCCAGAAACGGAGTGGCCAAGGCTATGAAATTGATAGGTCGGATATGATCAAAGAATTGGGGCGAATACTTCTGGATATATGCGATAGCATACGTCTGAATAAGCCCGCCAAGGGAGTGTCCGATGAAGCTGATGCTCGTAAACTGGTAAGCATGATCTTCTTGATCCGACCCTTGCTCATGAACACCAGAAACAGACGCCCCACTCGCAGATTGTTCTTCTGCGGTTTTCAGTGCAGCCAAAGGATTGGGAAATGGTTTTGCCTTGGATGTTTTAAGTGGGAAATAGGGTTGATCAGGATAGGTCATCAACAAAACATATTTCGCTAGGCGCTTTCCGAGGTATTGTATACCACGTTCAGTTCGAACTGCATTCCCGAAAAACCCTCTGACGATGACTTGTTCATCATCTTCATCGGTATCGTCCGCAAAATCGGATCCTGGCCTGGTGATCAACGTCAGACACTGTAATGTTAATGTCGGAATATAGAGCCCCAAAAATGAGACCAGGCATGCTCGCCTTCATTCACCCACCTTGTTGGATCGGAGTTAGTGTTAGACTTCTTCTGGCGGTCCTGTTTCGCCTGCTCCCGAGCTCTTTTGGCAGCGATATCAATACTCTCCTTTAAATAGAGCATATCTGCTCCAAGATTGCTGTGCAGCCCATGAGTTATTACAACAAGGTGGATTTTTTTCTTTTTCTCTTTTTTAGGTTCCTCTTTTTGCGCAGTGGTTTGATGTTGAGTATTCGATGTCTCGGTAGCAGCTTGTGAATTTTGCAGTTTCGATTTGGCATCGTCTTCAAAGGACGGAAAAGGAGGGCTGTTCCAAAGGCTGGCCGTATTATCGATACGCAGTGTAATGGAATTCGAGTATACACCTGTAGCAGCTAGCACTTGCTGCCCTCTAGTTTTAGGTGACCAATGGTCGTGTAATTGACCTGGCCGAGGCAGCCCACCACCCGATACACCACCTGCAGAAAGCAGTTGAACTGATTTCTCATCACGGCCGACTATGACTTCAAAATTGACGGCTGCAGTACCAGAGAAAATCACTTGAGATACTATCTCTATAACCCAGGTCACGCTTTGATGACTCCCAGGGTCTGCAGAGGCGAGCTCCGTAGGAGTCTGACGGATACTTTGTGGAATGGTAATGGTTGCATCCCAGCTCCCCCCGGCCTTAAGGTAGGGCTCAAATTGAGGAAACCCCTCGGTGTCCTTCCGGCTGTATGCGACATTGGGGTCGAACGTCGATGGATAACAGGCGGCATAGAGAGTATATGGGCCATGCAGGTAGGCAGCCCGTAACGGAATCGCAGACGTATTCCTAACTCTCACATAAAGCTCTTCTGGGGGCGGGTAGATGGGATCGGTTGCTGGGGTATAAGATAATGTGTACCTGACAGGCTCAGAGATATTTAGTAAGGGGTTTGATGAGCAACTGTAGGGTACGTGACAGACCTAACTACTTCTCCGACACGAACACTGCCGGCTTGGTAGGATAGCAACATTTTAACAGCTCGCTCTATGTTCACGAGCCCTGAATGCCACCCCGTGAGCGAATGGAACTTAGAGCGATGCTTGTCGGTTGGTGAAGAATGCTTTTGATCCAGTGACTGGGCAGTAGAATATGTCCGCGAAGTGATCAGCATCGAAACAAGGCATAGTAGTTCTCATTGTATAATGAGATCACTGACACCCCTCAGGCGAAGTAGCATGTCAGCTTTGAGAGTAAGGGTCAACAGAACCGGGCTCGTGTCTCTTCATGGGTGCGGTGGGATCAGCGAACGTGACGATCCGAGCGGGAGATAGATACGTTCGGAGTAGGTGCTTTCACTGAGCAAGATATCTGAACAAAATCTAAACCTGAGGATAGGGGTAAAACATATATGGTGCTTTGTATAGATGTTTTCTTTCTATGTACTCCATACTCCGTACTAAGCTATCGTCTATGGCCCTGTCCTGAGGCCGTTGATGATCAAGGGAAATCGGCGATAAGATTCAGTAGGCACCGTGGTTCTCTGCGCACCTCCATCCAACCACCTCGCTCAACAGCTATTATCTTCCCGTCAATGCAGACCCTTCTCCATCGTTCATCTTCCTCGCGAAAATCAATACGGAAGCCCTCAATTTCTTTATATGTCACCGCTTTCTCGTGGACGTGGAGACCGCCTTGATACGCTTTGCTCATGAGTTGCATCGCTACATCCGGCGGCGTCGGGCCAAAGTGAACAAATCTCAAACAGCCATCGAGTGGGGATGTGTCTGGAGAGATCACGAATCCCTTTTCAAGCCTTGAGACCAAGGTGGCCAACACGTACATGTGTTCATTCTGGTCCATAGCCTCCATTTGCTGGTTATCGGCACCTTTGCTTTTTTTGGCCAAGGTGATAATAGCATGATAACTATGCGTCGGTGAGCCGTCGGATGGGCAGAGAAGCTCCTTTGCGGCCAATTTGAATCTATCGACGCCAAACTTGCGATACGCAAGCGTATCACTGTCTGCGACCAGCGCGGCATGTATTCCCCAGCTCGCAACAACAGCACCATAAACCTTGTGGTCCTCAGTCTCCACCGTTTGATCGCTACATATAGGGGCTCGGCCACGGCCCTCCTCGGTGATATACTGTGATCTCGGCGAAAAGCTAGCGGCAAACACTGGTATGCGTCTGGGTTTTCCGCGCAGTAACGTCATTAACCCCATTATTGGACAATGCAAACCGATGGAATTGGCCATAGCATTTCCTGTGCCTGTTGGCATCAAGCCAATACAGGGTGGAACAATCATGCTCTCTGAAGAATTGTAGAAGGCATCAACAATGTCAACCAAACCACCATCACCAGAAAGGAGGATGATGGTTTGATCTATTCCGGTTTGGGCGCAGGGAATGAATTTTGAATGCGCCAGCTCTGTTATTGTCTGGGAAGACTGCGTCTCATGGACTTCGCATGTAGTCAAACCGAGGTATGATAGGAAGGGTTGTAGGACATCTTGATATAGGCTCTTTGCTTTCCCCGCTCCTGAGCCGGTTGATATCACGACATGGATTCTGGACAAAGAACTGAGATGGCGAGGTAACTCCTTGTACAAATACTGCGACAGCAATGTTGATGGTAGGGATCCCGTGCTGATTCTAACGAGACGCACACGGTCATCAACTGTGTTAGCATCAGAGGATCCACCGTGTCTCTCGAGATATAGCACGCTGTATGTGGTTTCCTGTCTTTCCATGGAACTGGGAAGAATACAGACTATATCGTTGATGGCAATAGATGTTTCCTCCTGGCTTTGTTCCTTGTTGCATTGCAGATAATCTCCCAGTAGCTTGCAGATGAAGGCACCAGGGACAGTGTCTGTAAAGGCTCCCATCTTTTCTGATAAAGTAAATGTCAACTTCGATTCCTTCAATTCTTAATTACCAAGCAGGTATGCTTACCTGGGTAGCAACAAAATGTAAAAGATTGAGCTTATCTGGCCAAACCCAAAGGCTTATTATTTATGCTTACTAGAGAATGATGTGAGACTGAGCCGTGACGAGGAACTGGTTTTCCTTTGTTGTCATTGGATTCCTCCATATTATTAATTCTTCGGCCTCAATCTAATATCAATACCACCATTGATATACACGACAGATTTAACTAGTCTCCCCTATCACGAAAAGAACAGATAAGGGAAGGCAACAAGAAAGAAAAATAAGAAAAGAAGTTTTTAAAAAGGCAAAGTAAGTAATAAAGAGTAGTGTACAAAGCTTAGAGGCTCCATTCTGGGTTAGACATGTGTTTATCACTAAGGTTGACAGCAATGAAGCTCTTTGGGAGTTTGACACTATAAGGAAGGCACCAGTCAGTCTGTGATCTTATCACAGGAGGAATGTACAATACTTACGTGTCAAACTTGGCCTTGAGGGTTTCAATAACTTCTTTCCAATCTTGATGGGCAGTCAAACTCCTTCTTGGAGCACAACCAATGGCATGCCTTGAATCAAGCTGCACATCAAGAGGATCAAAAGCATGACAGCCGGGACTGATGGAAATGCGAATGGAATACGAGTTGGTGGATGACTCGCTATCCCTCGCTTCATAAAGCTCGAAGCAAATCTGGGACAAATAATCGAGTTCTGGGATAGCGCTCCTTGCGATTTTCGTCTGGATTCCACCCTCTAAAATGCAATTGAGCAAGGTATAAATGTGAGACTCCTTTGTGAAATAGAAGAAGGACTTCGCGTCTTGTGAGGCCTGCACTTCTTCCAGATCTCGGACGATTTCTTGAAGAAGAGGCAGCGATGTCAATAACCCAATTTCTAATTTCTCGGAGTCTGTGATCCCATACTCCTGAGGAGTCACATAGTCGAACAAGACCTTGGCCAGCTTGTATAATTCGCGCAGTTTTGAAAGCCTCCCGTCCAATTTTGCTTTGACAGGACTAGAGCCTGGATAAAGTTTGAAATAATGATCATAGGTTTCATCGAGTGCTCTGAGATGCGGCATTGATTCAAATGCACGGGCTCGCTTCTTCAAGCCGAATCGATGCGCAAATGTCGAGCTTTCTGAAGGCTCGCCGATGTTTTCAAGGTGATCCCCTTCCTGTGCAGGCCGTTTGTCCCCACAATCCTTTCCCTCTTCGTCGCAATCATCTGGGGGCATAAATACCCATTCTAAGAACTGTCGATTATGCAATGCATCAAACTTCATACTGTCGTAGAGTTCCGAGAGCTTACTCGGATCGACTTTCTCTGTGTCGCAGAATTCAGCAAAAAGTTTTTCCCATCGTTCTTTGAAAAGCATAGGATCCTCTCCCGCGCACCATCGCCCCTGGATCGAAGCCAAGGCAGCATTTTCCGTGTGCGAATCAAACTGATCAAGGGCAGTAGGGTTCTCCGGGCCATGAGACGAATCGGCCGAAGTTTGACGAGAGAAGCTATCCAACCTTTGGAAATTGTGTCTCATAATGCTTCTATGGAATTTCATCAATTCAACAAGGGTAGCAAGAACAACAGAAGGCTCAGGGATGTTATCCTTTGGCCAGGCAAATTGCGAAGGGGCAGACCCTTCCCGTAGGAGTAGTTTCAACTTCTTTTTGACCTTGTCCATAAGGTCCTTTGCAGCATTGGAGTCATCCAGAAGATCTTTGCGCACTTTGATAAAATCCTCTGGTAATTCCTTTTGGTCAAGAAATGAGCTGGCCCAGATTTGAGCTGCCAGGCAAAGTTAGTAAATCATGAATGTATGTGTGGAGAAGCAAATTTGTCAACCTACCACTAGTGCTCACTCTCCTCTCCGAGCTTGTGAAAATCCTGACGTTGCTCAATGCTTCCTTGTTCATTAACTTCAAGTCATCTCGCATGTTGAGTCCGAGATCCTGTGATTGATAACGAGCTGCGTGCGTTGGCTCCCCTCCCCATTTGATGACAAGTTGAAGTTTGTCCAGAATAAGATCATTTTCAACTGCTGAGAACCTAGAGAAGGTTGCGCCAGATATGGAGTCGCTCCGGGCTTGTGACCTGTTAGGGTTTTCGTTTGCTGGTGACGTCTCCTTCGCAACGGGAGATATGGGTTCTTCGTGGGGTCCCTCAGGCCGAGGCGCTGTTGAATCAATGGGCAGTGCCTGCCCACTTACTTCCTCCGGTTTTCTTTTTCGGAACATCGGTTTAATCTGTACCTTCGTTCCAGGCCAGCCCCCTTTTTTATCGAGTGACGTGCGAAGCAATTTGAGCTTATCCATATCCTCAAGCCCTTCTCGCATCGCAACTCTGACAGCATCTGAAACGCTCGCCAATGCCGCCTCTCCTTTGATAACTACTTCCTCCTGGTGACCCTTCAATAGGTCAACAAATGGTTGACTATGGAACGTGAACTTGAATTTTTGTTTCGGCGTACGGTCCGCATGCCTGATGACCGCCACCATGCCCTTCAACTTCCAAGAGTGTTTAGAAGCAGGGGGTGGCGGGGGTACGCCATCGGTAGGAAAGCGCATTGATACGGCAGGCGATATGGTGTTAGAGGAGCTGGTGACTCGTTCTTTGGCATTCTGGTTAATATGAATATGTCCATGGTCTATGCCCCCGGCATCGGACGATGGAGGGAGAGTTTCTGCAGTAATCGACTCCGTCGGTACAGTCTCATTGCCATCATGACCTTGCTGGTTGCCATTGATTTTCGATAGACTGGGCGACTTGAGTAAAACCTTCAAAGTATGCCGGTGAGAAACGCTCTTCTTGGGCTGACTTAGATCGGGAGAGGGGGGTTCCAGAGACCCCAAGGCCTCTTCACACCGTTGCCTTTCGTTTAGAAACATATCTCTCAATATTTGCGCGCACCTGTCATAATAATCATTGTTATCTTTAACAAAGCTCCAACCATTAACGTCAATAACATAGCTCCTTTCTCCGACGCGGAGCATGTCAAAACCACAAATTCTTTGACCAAATCCATTTGAGATTTTCGAGGCAATGCCAGCCTCCTCTTTACTCAGTTTAGTTATGTATCTGAGTTCTTTCCCATGGGTATTGCGGCGCACAAGCCCATCAACCACAGGAGACTTGCGCGTTTCTGCATGGCAAAAATCGGGTCCAACTGTATAGGCCTTGACATCTTCGGAATTATCCACCCTCAGAAACTGCTCATACAAATAACTGGTGCCGGTTTCCGCTATCGATCTGGGAACAACTAAGCTCGGATCATATTCAGAACTCTTGTTCCCAACTTTTCGGAAAAGCCTCCTACCACCTCCTCCGTATTGCTGATCATTGGGGAAATAGATATGGATATTATGATCCTCACCGTTTACTGGTTTCTCAACGAACGGCTTTTTCAAAGCCTTTCCGTCAATAACCAAAGACTCTCCGTCTTCAGATAGGGAAACGCTTTGAGTCCGGGGCGCACCCCCTCCAGTCCCATCATCAGGACCCTCAAGTTTAACACCTGTTAGCCTATACACATGCTGCGCAAGCTCGACAGATTCTAAAGTAGGGCCGCCATCACGATTCACCTCCATTCTTTTTGGAGTCGGAACGCCCATGTGGTCTAGTATTTTCAGGCAAAGCCGTCGATCCCACAAGACCTTTTGCATGGGTAAATCGTTGACACAGAAAGGTTTCCGGAGCTTCGCATAAGCAATGGCCTTATTCAATGGGAAGCCATCAGAGAAGAAGGCAATTAAGAAGTCGCAAACAGGCCAGTTCTCAACAGCTTCGTCAAGGATTACTTTGTCCCCAAAAACGATAACTTCAAAGTCGCCCTTTGACTGAAGACGGGTCAGAATGTTTTGGCTGGGTTTGCTGCGTGCCTTCACATCTAGAGCGCAGACACCAATTTTCCCAAGGGGTGACGATGTGTATTCCATTTCATTAATTGAACTGGCAGATGCGCTCCCACTGAACCCTTTGGGAGAGCAGGCATGACGACTTTCATTATGAGCCTCTAGTGGCGAATCGGATCCGCCTTTTGATAAAACAGTAGATGTAGGTCCATGGAGTTGGCTTAACGATGATTGATCCATGCGATTGAAAGTAGCGTTGAAGGACGGCACGCTACTTGTCTTGTGACTTGTAGTATCTTTAAAGTCGGAATCCTCGGAGAGGCCAGGAATCGAGCTATAGCTCATCGTCTTATGGGTTGATGAAAGAGAGAAGTAGTTTGTGTCTAGTGTTTCAAGATAATGAAGGGGTAAATTTCCTAAAAAAGAAAGAAAGAAAGAAAGCAGAAATAAAGAAAAAGAAAAAGAAAAAAGGCGAACAACGGCCGGGGGTTGTTTCTCTTCAGGAGGACAAGAGTCGCAGACCGTTTCCTTTAATAAGAGGGGGCGGAGAAAAAACGGAATCAGGAAATAAGAAAAGGTCTGGTGTAGGTTATTCAATTGATAGGATGTTCTAGAATTCAAAAGCGTCACAGAACTCAAAAGCGTCTCCTCCGTACTCCTAGTACCTACGACCGCACGATTATTGCTACAGAGTCTGTAAACAGCATACTAGTCTAATGAGATAAATTCGTGACACGCAAGTACCAACCATACCTACTTATACTGCTTGTACTACTACTAGATACATAGTACAGAGTACATACATGTACAAATGCCAAGAGCATGTGGAGAAGTAGGGTCTGTCGGATAAACTCATACTCCGTTAGTATAAAAAAAAAAAAAAAAAAAAGGTCGGTACAAATAAGAGAACGATGGATGAAGCCTGCATTGACTGTCATTTTTGATGTGAAACCATTATTTCTCTGTCATCTTCACTATATTATATTATTTACAATTATTGTTGGAGAGCTAGAGCAGCTTCACTCAAACATATCTGTGCATAGAATTTACTATAGCCAACCTGCCAACCCTCAGAATTGTCACTGTTCCTCACAATACCTATATAGGTATAGGTGTTTCAGGAAATGCCTTCTCTTGACATCAATCAATCCGACCAACCTCTTGCGAAGCGACAAAGGCTGTCTTCTGACAATGTCGCGAACGAATCGAGGACGTCCGCGTCCAAGATATTTTCGCCGTTCCGAGTAGGTACCACTTTGATGTATGATCGTCTTCCAACACTAACATGCCTTGCCAATTGAAGACATTGGGGCTAGTATCACCCACCGCAGTTCCGCTGGCGTGTGTCCGGCTAGGAAAATCGACATTTCAAATTACAACCTCTGTAGGGTACTCTTTGCAGACATACGATGTACGACGAGGTCTAAATCTGGTCTTCGTCAGCCGCCCTCAAACACCGGGAATGATTACAGCTACATTTTCCTGGCAAGATAAAGTTTTCGCGGCTTGGGGAAACTTTCAGCCTGGGTCACCGGGAGGGATATGGGTTTTCAGGCGTGGAAAGAAAATCGCATCCCTAGAAGTACCGGCAAATCTTCACGGTCCAATCGAGCGGATACTTGTTTTTGGCTCGTGGATAGTGGGCAGCAACAGCCAGGGCATAGAAGTGTGGAGGAGTTCATCGTACGAACATTATGCATCTTTGAGCCCTCAACGGCAGGCTGGGAGTACCTCTGAACACATATATACTTCCCAGCTGTGTAACATGCCAACGTATCTCAACAAGATTTTCATTGGGAGATATGATGGCGCAGTCGACATTTGGAATATCAGGACCGGAAAGATCCTTTACTCGATTTTACCTGCATTCAAAGATGCTGGCGCGATAACTGCTCTTCAGCCGACACCCGTTTTATCGTTGATCGCAATTGCATACAAGAGTGGCGCGCTGTCCATTCAAGATGTGGAGACTGATAAGGTTGTTCTTCCGCTGAGGACGCCTTTATCCAAAGTCTCACCAATTACTTCCATCACTTTTCGAACCGATGGACTTGGCGCCGGCGATGATGGTAGAAGGTCCGGTGTTATGGCAACTACCTCTATAGACAATGGCGACATTACAATGTGGGATCTAAACAACGGGGGGCGAGTGACTGGCATTTTGCGAAGAGCACATATGGTGTCTCTCAATGAAACAGGATCCGGGACGACTCACATTGAGTTCCTGGATGGACAGCCAGTGTTGGTATCGTCTGGAAGAGACAACGCGCTCAGGACGTGGATCTTCGATGAAATGCCCTTTTCACCCATTCCCAGACCTCTTCATCAGAGAAGTGGCCATTATGCCGCAATATCTACTCTGCATTTCCTGCCTTCTTCGTCTGATGGATCGGAATTTGGTGGGAAATGGCTACTGAGTGCAAGCAAGGACAGCAGTCTCTGGGGGTTCAGTGTGCGGAAAGATAGCCAGAATACTGAGATTTCCCAGGGAGCCATTGGGCATAAAACGAATAAAATAGGTGGCATGCAAACTGGGTCCTACAATGATCTGAAGGCTCCAGAGATCACCTGTATTGCTTGTGCTCTGAACCGCGATGGGGGCATGGGTGTTACAACGTCCGGGCCAGTCTGGGCCAATCCGAAAGTTACGGACACAAATGCTTCAAGCACAACTGGATGGGAAAGTATAGTTACAGGGCACCGTGGTGACAAATATGCCCGCACGTGGTTCTGGGGAAAGAAGAAGGCCGGGCGTTGGACATTCGAAACTGGCGACGGGACTGAGGTTAAGGTATGTTACCCAAGGTCATAGAGGCGAGATAGCTTGCTAACCAGTGCTCGCGGGTAATTTGGTAGAGCGTTGCCATCTCACAATGTGGAACTTTCGCCTTGATTGGGTCTTCAGGGGGGGATATCAAGATGTTCAATCTGCAATCGGGCAGGCATCGGCAAAGTTTCCCTGCTACTCTTGCTTCCAGAAGACATGTTCAAGCAAACTCAAGGGGTAGCTCGAGCGTTTCTGCCACGGAACGTACAGGCAGGCACACCAAAGCAGTTACTGGTATAGTGGTTGACGGGTTGAATCAGACCGTCATCAGCTGTGGACTTGATGGGAAAATAAAGGTCAGTATATTCGGCTTGCATTTCGGCTGTGGACATGATGGTAACTTCTTTCGTTGACAGTTTTGGGACTTCGAGTCTGGCCGGCTTGTTGACGAGCTTGACTGGCATCCAATGACTGCCATAACTGGTCTACGGTACAGCAGTGCAAGCGAACTAGTTGCATTCAGTTGCGATGACCTGTCGATCCGTGTTGTTGACATTGAGACGCGAAAAGTCGTCCGTGAATTCTGGGGATGTGTGGGCCAGGTCAATGATTTCACATTCTCCAATAACGGGCGGTGGGTGATTGCTGCATCAATGGATTCTATTGTCCGGGTCTGGGATTTGCCAACAGGACACCTAATTGATGCTTTCCGCGTCCCTAACACATGTACCGCGTTGACCATGTCGTCTACTGATGAATATTTAGCCACCGCTCACGCAGATGGCGTGGGCATCAATCTCTGGACAAATCGGAGCTTGTTCATGCCAGTGTCGACCAAAAACGTGAATGAGGATCACATCGCTGATATCCAAGCGCCAACTGCGTCTGGAGAAAGTGGTGTTGGTCTTATCGAAGCCGCATTCTCAGAGACCGATGAACAGGATGAAATCGAAGGACCAGTACTTTCCACTGAACAACTCAGCCAAGAGATGGTTACGCTGAGTGTTGTTCCTAAAAGCAAATGGCAAACGTTGCTTCACTTGGATGTGATCAAGGTAAGTACTGCTCTTTTTTGGCTTTGGCTGATGCTAACGATAGTTTAGGAACGCAACAAGGCCAAAGATCCGCCAAAGGCGCCAGAAAAGGCACCATTCTTCCTTCCATCACTTCCAGATGGAAGTGCTGGTGAAGATGCGGACTCCAAGTTCTCGATTGAGAGTACTGCAGCTGAGCGCTCCCGCGTTGCCAGAATCCAGCATTCTCAGGATTCAAAGGTTCTGGACTCGCCCTTTACAACTCTATTACGAGCTGGCCGTCTATCTGGCAACCTTGATCCTTTTATTGAACATATCAAAGGCCTGTCTCCTACAAAAATTGATCTGGAAATCAGGTCCCTCAATCCGCAAGTAAAGGATGGTCAGTCAGAACTGTCAGACTTTGTTTTCGCATTGGCAAGTCGCTTAAAGCTCAGAAAAGACTTTGAGTTGGTCAATGTGTGGATGGCGGTTTTTCTGAGGATCCACGCTGATATTGTTGGGTCTAATGATGAAACTGGTCAATTGCGAAAAGCTCTTGCCGACTGGAGTCGGTTGCAAGAACAAGAAAGGGAGCGCTTAGCCGGATTAGTCGGGTACTGTCATGGGGTAGTAGGGTTCCTGAGATCTTCACGCTGAATTGTTCTGTCCTACTATCTACACTGTCTGCCTCTTCATATGTAAACTACAATTAATGATATGCCAAAATCAATGGGCACATACCCATATAATTCTCATTCTGCCAGATATGGAGCACCGGGATGAACCAATATCGTTTATTCTGGAGAGAGGATCTCATATAGGTTTGACTTTGATCTATGAACATGCTTCACACAGTTAGACTTAGGGCTTCCCTGATGTTGTAGCGCCGAACCCTCTGGGCTGAAATATGGTGGCTGCATTTCATCATCAGACTGCACATGTTGGCCGGAAAGCAGAAAGAACCGTTGCAAAGCTTTCTCAACAGATGAATCTTCGGGATATTCCCTTGTCATTTCGCGTCTTGGTCTCATCATAACGTGCAACGGTGGGAGAGCCGCAATTTCAGACTTCAACCTCAACACAGGCTCTTCAGTCACTGTCACAAGGCCGAGGAGCTGTTTCAAGATCCTCAATGAGTACAGCACGGCATGAATCTGAGCACAAAGATGGACATCTGCCCAGCTGACTGCTTCCCCCATATAGCCGAACCTAAGAAACCTGCACAATCGATTAACATCTGGTGCAGTATGATTCGTTTCATCCCTAAATAGTTCACACATCGCAAAAAGCCTCCAGAAGCACGAGGACGAGAGTTTTTTGCCAAAGGCAACTTGAGCAGAGCTCAGGCTTGTATGAAAGGAATGCACCTCGCTTGTTATCCAACCTTCATCACCCATTGCTATCCTGTCTATAGCTATTCTCCCACCTCTCCGAACATATTCCTCCACAAAGTGGTATCTTTCTGTGAACGGACGGCACAAGTTGAAGACTGAGTAGCCGAGAGCTCTGTACGAACGACCTTCTTCCCATGCACACCTTCTGGAGTGATCTTCACTTAGAATAGCAAGATACATATGCGGAGAGCTCCCAGTGAAACAAGCATTTCCCGTATCGTACTGCAAGAATATCTCTGATATTCTTGGATCGAGGTCCTGGGGGTGCTGAGCGATCGCCCGGCTGTTTGGCTCGTAATCATAGTCCTCAAGAAAATGTTGATAGTCAGGTGCGAGGTCGAGAAAGTCGCAGTTTTCTCTCGATCGCCTAATGAGCTCTGATAAACCAAACTGTGGATTCTGACTCAATTCATATGCAAAGTACCGGACACTTCTAATTCCCAATCGCCTGGAAAGCGACGCGGGACAAAGTCTTCTGGCTTTGACCTTAGAATCTGTTGGTCTAGATGGATCCCATTCACTAAGTTCGACTGAATCCAAAAACAATACCGAACCATAAGATCCAAGATCATGGAGTAGAAGATCTGAGTCATTGGTCAGTACAGCGGCACCTGTGAGCCTCGACATGCGAGCGCACTCGGCATCTGCCTCCCCCGGAACCATTACAGTGATGGCTGCCCAGGGGAAGTCTTGCTCTCCAATCTCACAGTGATTGAAGTAAAATGCGTCTTGCACCGCCATCAGAATATTTGCTTTGTTCCATCTCTTCCTAAGGTCTTCAAAAACAGTAGACACCATAAACGGGTTTTCGGGGAGGCCATTGTATCTGATAGGTATGACTCGGCTCTGTAGAACCTTTGTAGGATCAACAGTGCTTCTGATTGAATCGTCCGGTTTTGCAAAACCCAAGCGGTTTTGCAAGTGAAACTGTTCAAGTTTCTTCCTTGACTTTTCCAGTCGACAAAGTCTTATCTTTCGTTTCGTGATAGGCAAAGCTCCATCAAAGCAGATCTTGGTCCTGGCATAGATCAGTACGGCGACTTTCTATGTATGGGTCATGCATAATTACACTTTCACACCAAGGAGCTTTAGCTGCAGGAGATATACCATTACCCCGAGACTAACTTCATCACAAGTCGGCTGAGCATCCAGAACTTCGAGTTTTGTATTTGAATTAGACAATAGTCTTTGAAAAACATGGTAGACCAAGCTGGGTCCATCAATGACAACCAACTGGATACTGTCATCTCCCTCTCTTTGTTTCTCCCCTGCCAACAGTACATCTTTCGCGTAAGGGAGCAAGTGCCGTGTTAGGTGTGGTATGCCCATTTTGTCAATATGAGAAAGAAAAAAGACATCTCAGTAATCAATTCTCATATACTTTCATAACCTGACATAGATTTTGGAATCAAATATCGGTCAGAAGAACAAGCGTTGATACACGGGAACGGAGCTTCCAAAACAACCCTAACTGAATGGTAAACAACTAGTTAGGTGTTCCTGATTACTAGGTATATTCTGTAACGTAATCCACCACCGAGTGGGCCACACCACCGAGCGGGCCACACCACCGAGCGGGCCACCTTCCGACCATGGTCAAAACGTACGAGTCCATAACACGACAAAAAAATGCATTTATTCTATTAAACTAAACTCTATTGCGATTAAGACGTTGTAGTCTTTTATGACCAATATTATGACAATCACTGCACCGCGGTGGTACCCGTATAGAGGGTTGGCTTGCCATTGAAGCAGCTCTGACAGGTATAGTAGTAGAGGCTTCCTGGGCCTCATCCTCATGTTGTATAAGACCCTGTGCCTTCTGGATAGAAAGGCCACCTGTATAGGCTATCTGCCTATTAGAGCGCTTTTTTTTCTGCTGCTGTTTCTCATTTGCAGCCTGTAAATCATGATCCTCCTTTGCCAGAATTGTAGCGCTATTCATGGCCATTTAACAACCCTTAACAAGTTGATCCATTGCAGACTTTGTGGGAATTGGAGGGCTATTAGACTGCCCTTTTTAGTAGCTTCTTGATAGTAGAAGCTTGCTTCTTCAATTGCTTGAGATTGTAAGGTGTTTTTAGATTGGAATTGGTGGATTGACTTCCAGGAGGTGTCAGGGTCTTTAAATATATATTAAGCTGTGTCAACACCCTCTCTGGATTGTATGGAACCAGGCCAGTTGCCATGAAGCCATTCTTGATAGTATCTCTCCCAGAGGCCTCCTTACGGGCCTGTGGATATGCTGAAAGGAAATCAAGCTTGTCCATATGATTGATCCCAAGCTGCATCTTCTCTTCCATCAAGCAGCCATATGTACACATTAAGACTGCAAAACAGCCAACATCAAGAGTTTGCAACAGGTGAGATGAATGTCCAGGCATGCAAATTAGCACAATATTATTCTAATTGCATGTCTGGTCAAATTTAGGTGTCAAATGGCTTCCATGGCCATCAAGAATCAGAAGGCAGTATTTTCCAGTTGTACAGCCATTTATAGCTGAGATAAAGATATTTTGAAGCCAGGAAAGACAAATTTTGTCACGGCGCCCTACTAGGATAATGGAACATCCAACTCATGGGTTCTACCTAGGTAGCTATCGACGAGAATAATCAACATGAGGAAGGAAGAAAGGAGGTAACGCCATATTTATCAACAAAGCAATAAAGCAAACAACCACACGTCACGTGATAACCAGTCAACGTGACCAGGCCGTCACAAATTTGATCTGTTGTCCATCCATTCTCACTGAGTTCAGTCCTCCAGTCATGTGGCAGAGCATCATCCTCATACCAGGCCTGGATATCGCTCTTTCCTTTGAAGATGATGATGCATGGAGGCAGTACTCAACTGATAGCATTAATACATTTAATTGTTGTGATCCATTCGCAATTCTCAGGTTGTAAAAGGGCAGGACAGCAGTAGTCTTTGTTAGAAATCGTGATCAGATTGTCTCAACCTAATGGTGCCTATCATACAAGAAGGAATAGCTAAAGAAAAAAAGGAAAAGAAAGTACAGGAACAAGGGGATGGTTGGATGTTTATATGGTTCGTCCATACTTCCCCCTTGCATTCCAAGCAGGCCGTAGTGCCGAGTCATGTCCGGAGGGATCGTACAGGATCGTACGACAACCCCATAACAGTCTTAGCTCTAGTCACTACTTTGGCAGTAAAATAATGTTAAGGGCTAAGCTCGCAGCGCTAATAACTAGCTATTATACAAGAGATTTCGTTGAAGAAGAGAAGAAACGGTTGTCCGATCGGACAACCTTTATATACAAAAGTACGTTGTGCGGGGTAGGTAGTCAGGTAACCACTCCGATCATCCCTCCGAATAACATATCGTTTACTCTACAGGCGCAGCCTGTGACAAATAAGACCCATAGTAAATCCAGTCTCATCAAAGTTGTAGACGTCTTTATATGCAATCCCATACTGTATTATGGTGATTTCTACACAGTCAAATCATTCCTTAATAAGTTCTGAGTCCTCATGTTTGGCATGTTGATAATTGTATCTTCTTGAGAATCTAGACTTCAATTGATCATGGCATTTGATGAATTTATACACCCAGTTCTGCCAATTGATTGAACGTTGGATGAGCCACAATTAGAAAGAAGTGTATTGGCTATATCTTGAATATGAGATGGTCAGGGCGCTACTCCACATTGGTCCATAGATAGTATCCATTGAATAAGTAATTCCTCTTCTTCTTTTATTAATTTAAAGCCATTAGCTTTTTTTCAGCATAATTTACACTGCCATTCAATCAGCATTGTATGTTTGTTCAGGGTATATCATATGGTTATGCATTCAAAGGTATTGGTGATTTTTTTTCCTTTTTAAGGATGAGATAGCAAGTAGGACCTTTTTTCTTGCTCAACTTGGTCTTTTTATCTTTGCATGCAATTTTGCTGGCATGATGGTGGCTTGAATAAAATGATCAAGATAGTATATAAATATCTATATATCCAACTAGCCCACCATGACAAATGCATGTCATTGCAAAGTGATCGGTAATCAACTGATCACCTGACACCAGCTTGGCCAACCAGTGAGAGTGAAAATTAACTAGCATTATTAGCATTTCAGTTATTTCTATTGACAAATGAGAAAACATCTCAATCAGTCGGGGCATGACGTATTTTTGAACGTTTATGACCTATTATTTATGGATAAGCAGAGCAAATCAACATGAAGGAAGAGGAAGAAGAGCAAAAAAGACCAATATATTGATATAATTCAATATATAGAAGCAAAATATAATATATTCAGTGTTATGGCATCATCTCTCTTCTTAAGCATAAATGCCATTAATGATATTTATAATTAATTTCATTTTAGTAAGAATTTTTTTCCTTCTGTTGAAAGAGGAAACTGGGGCATAAAATAATCAATAATCAAATGTCAATAATAATATCTTAGAATTAAATTATGTTACTTCATTGAGAAAAAGTGGCAATTTAGAATAAATAAAAAAGATTGTGAAGAAGGGAAATCAAAAAATAAAAAGTTATTTTAAATTGTCATTTTTCTCAATGAAGCAACATAATCTAATTCTGAGTCAAATATGTATATATATGTAAATACTCTTTTTTCCCATGATAAACATTAATGATTTGTAGAATTTATCTCATAAAATATTAAATGAAATTGTATATTATCTAAAAATATATAGTTCTTTTAGACACTACTCAAAAAGGAAAAGGAACGATTCAATTAAAATTAATCACATTAGTATATTAACACTTTCAATTTGATCTCTACTTCTCAGAATTAATCTCTATAACTCAAAAGATTATGATTTTTAATCAAAGACTAAGTTATACAAAATCAAGAAATCAGTTGACTGACCGCTTGTATAATATTTTTGACTGGAATGGACTGAATGATTAAAAGGGACTTTAAGCTAAGTCAGCCTCCTTTGATATCTAAATTTATTAAACGGCGTATATTTAAGAAAAAAGAAAAAAAGCTAAAAAAATTATAAGAATAAGGGACTGTATATAGAAATGATGCGTTTTAAGAAAATATAAAATATAAAAAGAAAAACCAAGTTTATAACGCTCTTTTAGTCTGTAATTAATATAAGGCCTGATTTACTAATCATATATATCTTTTTATCATATCTGTCACGGCGCTCTACTAGGATAATGGAACTTCCAACTCATGGGTTCTACCTAGGTAGCTATCGACGAGAATAATCAACATGAGGAAGGAAGAAAGGAGGTAATGCTATATTTAACAACAAAGCAAACGACTGCATCCCACGTGATAGCCAGCCAACGTGACCAGGCCGTCACAATATCACATACAGAAGATAGATAGAAGAGTGGTTCAAGCTTGTCAATTATAGCTATTTATCAATTTAATTCTTTTATCTCTTTATCTAAAGCACCGATAATGGGCTGTGCAGCACTTTAATAGACAGAATCTGATGATGGTTGACTACAACTATAAGTACATAATCAAGGTATAAGAGAAGTTTTTCTAAAAAAGAAAAAGATATAGTTTCCACATCGTTACCAATAAATATCCATATTATAGTTATATCTACTTATATTGCCAAACCCTTGTAGCCATCAATAAAAAAGATACAGTTTGAAGCTGACTTCTACAATACCAACAAGAAATGTTCTAGTGAAGTAGAAGTGCATCGGTCCTGCATTATTTCTTTTCAACTTATACTACCTTGAACAAGAAGGAACCTCTGTGTGATACGCTTTTAGACTTTCATTCATGTCTTTAAAGAGAATTGCTTAGAACTAATATTAGTTTACGTATATTAAATTGTTTCAAGCAGTTTAGATATATTTTCTTATAATAAAATTCTCTTGTCCAATTGTTTCAAGCAGTTTAGATATATTTTCTTATAATAAAATTCTCTTGTCCGTCTAATTACACCAAAGACTAAATACAGCTCCTTTATAAAGAATGACTCAGGGATGGTACTTGGAAGTTTTTTTACCAAAAACATATATAGTATTAACAGCAATTAATCATGATATATCTATAGTAAAAAATTAAGTTGCTATAATCAGTGCTATAATAGAAGTTGAATATCCTATCTAAAGATATAATAATAATAAAGAGGAAAAGCAGTCTCTGTTAGGGGTTAAGCCCGCAGTGTTAATAACTAGTTATAAAGAGAAGATTTCGTTGAAGGAAAGAACGAATGTCCGATCAGACAGCTCTATATACATATGTGCGCCGTGCGGGGTTGATAACCCTTACCGATCATCTTTCCGACTAAAGATACCGCTTCATGCGACAGGCGCAGCCTGTGAGTCTCATTATATAATTACATTTAGATATATATTCCTGATTGGTTATAGGCATTAGAAATAAGTATAACATTATCTTAGGACCCTTTTAATTAATTAAATATGATATTCTTTTCGATCTGAGGCACAGATAGCTTGTTTAGTTAGAGGATAGAATAGATAGAGAAGAATAATGTTGTAAAAATGGGGATTATATTATCTAGAGTATAACAGCCAGTACAGCGTCTCTTCTAAGAATCTGCTGTATTAGAATTATTTTGCTAGAGCTTATTAGCCCAGCTCTATATCCACCTCTCTTTTCTCTTTTATCCCATCTTCTTACTTTTTTCTCTATACTAGATTATTATCAGCTACACTGGCTACTAAACGAAGATCCTTCTTTCTCTTAGTAATTTGAGGCATGATATATATACTGTACTACTAAGCAAAAAAAAGGAAGACTAACCGTTAAGATACAATAAGCAGTAGAATTCTTTAAAGAATATTTATTGCTTTATCAATTTCATCATCTATGTAGTGTTGTGATATTATTTATATATTAGCTCGACTATAGTCCTAAACTTTGCTAGTAAATGCAAAGGCAAGAAGTTAAATGATAATGAAGGATGTATTAAGACTATTACTACTAACGTATTCCCATATAAATGCGCAATTTTTGAATGTTCACATCTCCAGCAATTTGAGAAATTCTCGAATGATATTGTATATTGTGGAATTATATATTATAGATATTACGTGTACTAAATTTTGCAGAATGTTATAACCTGATTATTAAGTTACTATTAATTACGCTGTATTTTATGATACAGTGTGTATTTAAGACAATCATTGATAAGTCTCGAATTTCGATAGCCTATACCTTTTTGTATACTGGTAAGCAGGCAACGTATTCACTTTTCATATAATCCAGCTGTTGTCCAGATATAAGCATTGAAAATAGCACATTTTATATGGGAATACAAAGGGCGCCGCTCGCTCGTGCGCGCCATTTGCCCGTGGAATACGTTAATATATTGAAAATTAAGTGTTTAACTGTCTTACATTTTATTAATTTGTTAAAACAGAGAAATTATTAGTTAAGATCATTATAAGAGTAATAGATATGGCTAATTGAAAGCTGTCAATGCAATAATGATCTGAATATATATATAGAACAATCCGAAAAAATATTCCTTTCGTATATTGTTTGACATACTTTTTTATATCTGCTATTGTTGTAATAAGAGGTCTATGAGTAGAGAGAATAAGGTGTAAGTTAGCCGATTGATCGCTATACTATGTACACATGGGCCATTATAAACATGTGGCCTTAATGCCCAGGTTATCATTATTATTATTTATTATTTAATCGAGCTTATAGTCCGTATCCAGCTCTTGGGGCTATGACAGACTGTCCGAGCCTTGGGCAGAGGACTGGGAAGCCATTTAAACAACACAAATACAGTTATTATAGGCAGGCTGTTAACGAGGCTGCTATACTTGGATGAAGTGATTTTAAGAAGTGGGAGTTCCTTGCAGCACTATCAGGCATTTAAAATGAGACATTCAAGCTGTATACTATTCAACAAGCCTTCAAAGATCACGGAATCTTTTTTTTGACCTCTGTCCCGTTATGAATGATCTGGAGAAGCAAGCAGAGCCCATTCCAGATCTATAAATATAGGATAGAGACTCTATATCTGGTGGCTCCACTTGGAGCTCTCATAAATCTATCAGGCAACTCTGGAATGAAACGTCTAAGGCTTAGGCATTTTTGGAGAATATCAACAGTCATCTAGCTATTTCATTACTGGACTTAAATAGGTGTTTAAAGAGGATATTTAATGATGATTTAGCTCAAGTTCGGAATCTGATGATCAAACAACCATAAGAGTTGGATTGATATCTCAAGGCTGCAGCATGCCAATCTAAGCCAAAAACTCTCTAACTAGTTCCTGGAGTTATCCATACTGGTGTTGTATTATCAGGGCACGATATCAACAGGTGAGTTAGGGTCTGAAAAGAGGCAGAAGAGAAGAAAGAAGAGCAGCAAATCCAACAGTCTATTAGGGCTTCTTTGGCCACACCCCAGCCATATATGACCATTTGGAGCTATGGATGGTGGGAATCAATGAAAATGCTGACCAGAAAATTATTGATACTGTTTTGAAGAAAACTGATAAAATGGCATGTATTATTAGCATCTATATAAGGATATACGATATTATTATTCTATCAATGTGAAAATTCTATCGGTGTGGCGCACCCACAACAAAAACGGCGGGTGAAAAAGCGGAGACACGAGTAATAGGTTCTTGTATCATTTATTCCTTTGTTTAGTATCCTTTTTTTTTTTTTTTTTTTTTTTTTTCGCATTTCTTGATTCTCTTAGTTGTTAGACCAACCTGACTTTCTATAATCTCCTGGACATTATCCTTGATTAGAGAGATAGAGTTGATTTAATATAATTTTAAAAACTAGAGAGATTATATAATAGAATCTAAAGAGGTATTTTATTAAACTTAGCAACTGAACACTCCCCTCCGCCTATGCATGTGATCCTGACACCCCAACACACATGTCCGCCCATCACACACTTTTTGAAGAGCATCAGCTTCGAAGCAGTCCAATATGCCAAATTTGACGGATATTAAATAAGTTATAGAAATGAAGATTAGGATCTCCTTCTTATTCTAGAGGATTACTGGTACCTCAGGATGCTACATTAATAAATTATACGGTATATAAGCCGTTGATATATCCTTTCAATAACTTTAGAATGGATCCTCTTTTTTTCATAGGTCTCCCTAGTATTCTTTCATTATTTTAGTGGCTATATAATGAGTTCCCCAGGCATATAGGCTCTTAATATCTATTCTAAACTGGTAGTATGCTCTTATATGTCATATGGTTCCTGGCACATATTAGGACAACTTCATGTCACAGTGTGTCCTATCCTATTTCTTCTAATAATGACATTAGTATAAGATGGAATAGCATCAAATAATGTGCTAATTAGGTTTCAGAGTGGGTGATAGCTAGCTCTCTGCCCACCAGGCCCTTTCCTTTCTTCTCTCTCATACTAGATTAGCTTGATTATGCTATCTATTAATGCAGACTATTATTGATCCTTCATAATATGAGCCCATGGCACTAATATCACCCTCCTTTCATCTTCTATGTCCTAAAATCACTAATCAGTAAAATAGAGTATCATATAACAATAATTAATATAGTCAATACATCCACAGTATAACATCCATGGTCAATATGAGCTATAAATCAAACAAAGAATTAGAAGAGCTAGACAAAATACAGCTAATATAAGTTATCATAAATAGAAACTTAAACATAGCTAAAGTGGCTAACGAAACAAACTGACCCATATATAACTCCTATTAAGTATAAATGAAGAGCAGACTGAATAAGAATTACCCTTTGTTAAATCCTTCTTAACTATTCGGATGATGCTCAGAATATTCAATTACATATACAACTAGTAAGAAGAAACAAGCTATATAAATAACTCAATAGCAACAGAAACAGAGATATAATAACAATAAGAATTAAAAGTATTGATTTAGACCTCGAAATAACAATTAAATAATAAAGTAAAATAAATTAAAGAACTCATAAGTTCTTAGAGTATTAGTTTTGCATATATATCTATTATAATAGCTAAAAATAAAATTTTTATTACAATTACTTGCTGTATTACAGAATATAATAATAAGAATAAAGAGTAGTTGTCTTTATTTATATTAATAAATACGCTACAAGAAGAGTTTTACTGTATTGATATTAATAATATCTTAATAAGCGATCTCTTTTCCAGCGAGTTAACGACGCTAAATATATAATTATATATATCTCTTATGGTCATCGAGAAGTAATCAAAAGCCATAAACAGATACTATCATGATCAGGTGATAGGGATTGTCTATCTATTATTAATATTTATTACAGTTTTATATATATATATATCAGTCCATTGTCTGCTACCATCCCTTCTAATAAAACTATTAAAGAACTGTTGATATATCTCATTCAACAGGCATAACTATAGTTTCCCATATTCCTCTAATATTATTAACTGGCTTTAATATAGGAGCGGTCTATCCTTCAACATTTAATTATTATCTCTACTTCTAGCTCTCTTATAAAGTTCCTTCAGACTCTCATTCTCCTTATCCTTCCACAGAAGTCTGTCTATAAGTTATAGTAAGAATAGATAATAAGTATTGTCTATTGAGTTCATGTGTTGTCTAGTTCTAGGACAAGGCCAGGTTCTGAGATAGAGTAAGACAGTGTAGCCAGTTCTTCCAATTCTTCCAGTTCTTTTATCACTGCTTCTTTAACTAATACATATAACGACATGAAGCTCGATGTATTATTCCCTCCTAAGTTAATCATTTACATATTCTAATACTATTAGAACTCACATTAGTGATTCTTCTTATTTGCTATTCTTATTTGCTATTGAGCATTCTTCTAGATAAGAGCATCAGCAAGTGTTCTTCTCTAGGCAGTAGTATTAAACTAAAAAATAAATGATTAGAAGGAATTCTAATTAGCAGGCTCGTTAAATGTTTGGTTTTTTTATTTTTTTTTAATAATTACAAAGAAGTAAAAGCACAATGATTAATATAAATATTAAAATAATCTACTCTTTATAACCCTTCAAATTCTACTATTAACTCTTTAATAAACATATAGACACTAATAATGTTGACTTTAGCAGGGATTATGATCCCAAGAATACTATTAGATGTCATTTCCCAGTGGTCTCATTCTATCATATAAGAATTAACTCCATTTACTATATCAGTTTCCAGTCTTATAAGCTTTTCTAATTAATAATAGTATAGAATTAGTGCTGATATTAAATGCTTCCTTGCTGAATTCTAATCATTAAAGGAATCTTGTATGATACAAGAGAAGAGTAAAAATTTTTAATCACTTTTTTTTTTCTCTTTTATTCTTTTTCTAAGTTAGCTCTTATCTTAATACAGCTGTGTATTTAACTCCTTTATAAGATAATATTATCAATATGTCTTCTCTGATGCCCAGGTAAAGATAATCTTTTTGGAATCTATTTAAGAACTTCATGCCAGAGACCTGTAGATATAGTATATCTGTAAATCTAGTATATCCTTCTTTATTATTCTTTTTGTTTAGCTATATTAAGCTCATATATCATGCTCCTTCATTCAGCCACCCTCTTTTTAGTATTATATTATATTTCTCAATATGTCTTATCAAGCAGGATGTATTAGTGAGTTATTAAATATCTATACTCAGGTACAAGATGGTGTAGTGTAACAGCTTCTTCTCTTATCTAATTATTATAAGCCTAAAATAAAGATTTTCAAAGACTTTGATGTAAATGGAACAAACAAGGCTAGCAGCTCTGAAACCACCCAGTATATCGGCCTTTCATGACAGTTCAGATACTTGTGTTAGTTTCTTAGTCATTTTTTAGTTCAATAAAGCTACCTACTAATATGAAGTAAGTAGATTGAGCTATCACATCTTTAAAAATACATGAGCATAGATCCTAGTATATATTAATAGGAATTCATATTTATTAACTGAAGACACTATTTTATATTATCTCCTAGCTTCTTGTGTATAAAAGTCCTTTATAGCCTGAAATAACTGATATTAAGAGGCTAAAATGTGATGGCCTACTATGAAATAGAGAGTAAAGTATCTTCATATAGTAGATAGCTATATTAGACTGAACTAATATGGGAAGGAAAGTATAATGAAGTAGATGATATGAATGCAGAGGCATAATAAAAATTATACTCTTTTTTTTTTTTTTTTTCCCAAACGCAGAAAGGATTAAATTTTATTAGGTAAATTGCTATATGGCCATTAAGGATTAAAAGGCAATATTAGCTAGCAGTTTGAGAGGCCCTTCAAATATCTAAAGTCATCTAAATCCTATATCATCATTAGTTCAGCTGTTATTACTACTCCTATAACCATTTAGAATAGCTGAATATCATTGCAATTCAGCTTTTTTTCTATTTAAGATCACCTATAAAAATAGGACTGGTCCACTAGCATTTATAGTGATAGTAATAGTAATCTACTCGCAATTTCCAGGCTAGATTAATTTAGCATGACTATCTCTAATGTAACATCCATTTGAAAGCCAGTTTCATTTCTATTATAGATATCCATAATATTTCTGAATGGTCTTCTGAATGCAGTTCAGCCAGTCCTTGCATTTGGCACATTAAAGTCGTATTAATGGATAAATATAGATTTGAGCTCAGGACAATGTTTAATACCTTTTCAGACAATAGGCAAGGTTCATTGTATCTTTACTATTTTAAATTGCTATAAATAAAGTATTCTAATTAAAATGATAGTCACAGTTCATACCTGCAGTCAACCAGGAACTTATAAAGTCTACTATAAGAGATCTAATTAATTGTTCTGATGATAGATTATAAATAATTGTAACCTTCAGATGATAATAGATAATAATTTAATTAATAATCTAGTTTATTCAATTATCTATAGGTGATGAGCCATTGATAACTTTAATTAAACTCTAAAATCTGACACAACTCTATTTAAAATACAGACAAAAATTAAGAGCTATAATCAGATATAATAAAGTTAAAAAATCTTGGTAATAATAAATAGTTTAAAAAGAGTTCTATGATCTAAAGTCCATTAAGATATGCTGTCAAAGGCATTAAGATATAAAATATTAAGATATAAGTAGAGACTGTAGTAGTTTGGATCTTCGATCTCTAAAGTTCTCTGCTTTGCAGCAGTCCAAATAGTTTCTTATATATTAATTAAGAATGTCTTATTATGCTGACTATTAGAAACAGTATATTATTAATTAAACTGTTTTATTGTATCTTAAATCTGCCATTGACATCTATCAATATACTTCATTCAATAGTTGCATGTATAGCTTAGGGGGATGTCAAGAACTATTAATTAATTCTAATAGAGTAGCAATTTATTCTACAGTTGAAGCTAGCTATTGAGGAAGGCCAATTTAAGATTCAAAACTGCCTGTTAATGCATTTAATGTGATCTCACGGACTCTTGTAAACTGCCTAAAGTAAGGATGGTTATGTCTTAAGTGGGTGCTCAGCCTGTTCAGACTGATAAGCTTAAAAAAGTTTAATAGGCCTCTTTTATATGGACATGGGCTCAGGACCTGCATGCCATCTAGACCTGGCACTTGGGTACAGACTTTGTACCCAATACCCAACTGCCTTCGAGGCTCGTACCCAAGTTAATAAAATACAGTGTATTTGGATTACATACACACTATTAATATAGTAAATTATGCGTAATTCATGTAAATACACTAGCGTCTTGGGTAAAAGGGTCGACCCATTTGGGTATTTCGATTCTGAAATCTGTACCCATTTGGGTACCCATGTCCAGGTCTAATGCCATCTAGACATGCCTGGGCCCAATGTTCCTCATAAGGGGGTGGATGAGGGTGATGAGAATATAGTTACATCTGAGAATACACTACTGGTTGTTCTAGGTCCTAGGACAGCATAACCCTAGAACACATAGATATAGACGATGTCAGATAAGACACTGTAGTGGTGTGAGTGTAATGGGCTAACTGCCTCCTATATCATACCTTCCTAGAGTATGCATGGGAGACCAGTGATCTAAGAATCTTAAAGGACTAAGTGCCAACATGAGTTTATTTCTCTGGCAAAGCTATCTGATGACATGGACCTCTGAAGAGTCCTGTTATCTAGACTGACTATCGAGGCATGAAATAAAAATTTTTATAGCTCTATGGCCATTTAAGATTAAAAGGCAATATATACTAGCTGTCTGTCACGGTCAGCCAGTGGTTAGATGTGCAGGTAATGATGATGTCAGGACCTACTGGACAGGGCTTAGCACCTGGGAGTGACAGCTACTAGATAATGGGAGCTTCCTCCCATTGTTCCTCTTTCCTTTTTTTCCTCTCTATGAGTTATTCTTGTGTATGACTACCTATTGAATTAACGAGACTTCATCTTCATCTTTGATAGTTCAAGCCGTGACACTGTCTGAGAGATATTATTATGCTTCTTAAACATCTGCTAGAGCCATTTAAATCTTAATCATTATTAATTCAGCCATTATACTTATCCTGTATTCCTTTAAGATGGTAGAGAGCCGCTGCAATTAGTGCTTTTTACCAGCAAATATAATCTATGAGAATAACAATAGTAATCTACTCATAACTTTTAGACTGGATTAATTTGGCATGGCTATTCTAGTCTCTGTTCTATAGATAACCTTTGCAGTTGATACAACACCTATTCAATTACATAAGACTCATCAGCTTTGCATATTAAATAAGCATTAAAAAGAGAAGAAGATCACATGACTCTTTATTTAAGATGGAGGCAGTTTAACTCGCAATAGGGGTTTGCAAAGGGCTGAGAGAAAGAGGCCATACGGGAAGGGTCGTCAAGACTATAATATCCAGCATGATGTAGTAATTTATTAGAAAAAGCTATAATACATAAAAATGTCTTTAGAGAACAATAATTTTATTAAATTTAATGGACTTTTAAATGCTCTAAAATAGGAGATATATGGAGTGATTTTAGTTACTGCCACTATACGGCTTGATGATTTGCACAGTTCAGTAGTGGATTACATTACTCTGACTTCATATCTTCATCCTAAACTTCTAATTATAAGAGTACTTATATTTAATGCTCTTTACTGACTAGATCTGTTTCATTCTCTCTAATTAGGTTATTCATCAAGGTGCTCTTTATAATGATACAGTATTAAATAGGAATTATCTGTCATAGCTCTAGGGCTCGGTATGGACAATAAACTTGATTAAATAATAAATAATAAATAATAATAATAATAAATAGGAATTAAAAACTATAATAGAAACTCTATCTAGTCTGTCTAGTATTTAGCTTCTGTATCATTATAAAGTATTTCAATGTTATATAAAAAAAATATTCAAAATTTAGAATAATGTAGTCCTTTTACTCTACTTACTATTACTATTCTATTAATTTAATTATTGCAAGCAACTTCTTGGCCAATGAGTAGTAGACTTTTATTGATGTCAGGAGACTACTAACCCAATATAGTAACTAAAATAAATCTATTTAGTGAGCAGCTAATAAAATGTTATAACGTAATCCACAAGCGAGCTGCGCACCTCCGACCTATGTCAGACAAAAGGAGTCTTTTTGATTAGGACAATGAGTCCGTTTATGTCCCAAAATGACGCAATTACTATATCGTGGTGGTGCCCGTACAGAGCGGTATTCTGCCATCGGCACTGGTTCCATAGATGTAGTAGGTATGACTTCTTCCTCCTGGCTCCTTCCCTGTATGAGATCCTGGCCCTCCTGAATAGAAAGGCCTTCTTCAGTAGCTATCTGCTTCCTAGATCGCTTGCGTTTTTGAAGCTGCTTTTTATGTGAAGCTCGCAATTCCTGAATTTCTTGACGTGCAAGAATAGCTTCATTTAAAGCCATTCCAGGCGTTTGATCATTTTGTCCAATCGCATTTCTAAAAGAGATGAGGAGCTTTGTGTATGCCTTTTAAGCAGAGCCTGTAGATGCCTGCTTTTCTGGTTGCCGCAAGTTATAAGGCTGTTTTTGGCGCTGAATTGGTTGACTGACTGCCCGGTGGTGTAGGGGTCTTAAGTTGAATAGTAAAACGCCCAAGCACCTCCTCTTGATTGAATGGAACCAAGCCAGTAGCTCTAAATCCACTCTTGATATTATCCAAAGTAAATGCTTGCTTCCGAGCTTCTGGATACGCCTCAAGGAAGTCAAGTTTATCCATATGGTTGAAGCCCTGCCGCATCCGATTTTGAACCAAGCATCCACATGCTCCCTTTAAGAGTGAAAAGCAGCTCACATCAAGAGGCTGGCAATAATTTGATGAATGAGGTGGCACACAGATGGGAATGATATCATTCTCACTGCATATTTTATCGAATTCAGGAGTCAGATGGCTACCATGGCCATCTAGAGCTAAGAGGCGGTATTTTCTTTTCAATTGTATGGCTAGTAGTCTCAGGAATGAAAACCTTTTGAAGCCAGCGGAGTCCAATTTGGTCTGATGTCCATCCATTAGGACTAACTTCAATCTTCAAGTTGTGCGGTAGCTTTGAGTCTTGATAAGACGATTCATGGTGGCAAGACCCATCCATCCCGTAGAATTGACACACTCAATAAATGTAACCCATTCCCGATTCCCAGGCTTATAACCTGATGCCGGCCATACATATCAGCTCTAGTTACTACTTTTGCAAATAGTATATAAAACTAGAATAGGCTTTTTTAAAATATTTAATATTCAGTCAATCAGGATTCACTTTAAATTTAAATTTAATCTTTACTAGTTTTTGAATGCCAGGTCCTTTCTATTAGTTGACAACAGAGGATCCAGAATTTTCTAAACTTAGAATAGTGTTTCCGTCTCCTTAAGGCTGCTATCTAACATATTTCTTATTCCTTTATTAATTTAATAATCTATTCTTGTTTTCAGATAGTCAGTAAAATTGCTTTATTTAATTATTCTTTAGCAATTCTTTTATAATCGCATTTCTATTCTAAGTTTAAATTTTATTTATCCCTTCATTAATTATTACTGGGCATTTACTAGTTCTTTATAGGTTTGTTTAAGTTTTTGCTTCAACTGCTTATTAAAATTATATAGACCAGATACTGCGAAGGAGACAATGTTATATAATAAGTCAATACACTATTAAAGAGACCATTCTCTATTGAACTTCTGCTTTATATTGTTCTAATTTTTATTAATGATTAAGATAGAGTCGATTCAAATAGTTAATCATGGCCCATCCTTAATTTAATTAATAGCTCAGGTGTAATTAATTAAATAAACTTTATCATTAGAACGATTTGAAGTAAATGTAATGCTGTCAATGTATAAAAGATCCATTCAATTGAAATAAATGCCTTATAATTAGTATAGTTAGACTCAGTAGCTGTATCAATCAAAGAAATCAGAACTGATAAAAAGAGTAAGAAAAGTTATGTCAATCTATGTATGAGTCTGATCTAAAAAAAAAAAAAAAAAAAAAAAAAAAGGCTCAACTTAACACATGGCTATATAGAAGGTAGACTGACATAGAGAAGAAAAAAAGAATATTAATGGAGAGCTGCTGTTTAGTAGGTGAGCTCAATATTTTATGCTGTTATGCTGAGTCATCACCTGCCTAGTCATCATAATCGCCATATAGGTCCTTCTTTCTTATATCAGATTTTTATAAGTTTTTCCTCTTTAGATTATCCTCTCCTTTACTAGCTCTATGATAAGAGAAGGCTTAAAGGGGTTTACATCATATAATATAAAGACTGAATAGTAGGGCCAATGAAGTTTTTTATTAGATTGTAGAGAGTACTGCCAGGAATTCTTGCTTTTTAAAAATATGATATCCTTTTTAACAGCACCAGTAATATCCTGGTGATAATAGTGTTATAAAATTTAAAGGGCAGCCCATTGAGAGGTTATAATAAAGTGTCCTATAATATGTCGAGGGAGTGTATATAAAAGGATCCTGTGCTCTTCAATGAAATTAATAAATCATAAGGTGAGAGCCACAATCATCAAGGAGAAGTAGTCAATATCTGCCAGACTATTTACTGTTGGTTAGTCAGATAGATAGATAGAGAGCTAGCTCACCTGTTGCTTCCATAGATGCTTATGAGAATATTATTTCTATGTATATGGAATTCCATTTGAGTTATGATCAGATGCTGATGGATATATAGCCCAGTTTAATAACAGTTTGGCATGAATATATCTAACCACCTTCCTAAAGCGCCCCTGGCCCTCCAGAAATCTAATTTTATCAAAGTTATAGATATCCTCTAGCTGGGCCTGACGCCACTAGATTGTAGTTTTTAAATAGTCCTACCAGTTTTTATAGGACTGATATTTTGAGCTTTATTTACTTATGGAGTTTATATCTAGAAGAGGTGCCTAATAACTTAATATCCTCTAGTTGATAAATCCAGCCTTATAGAGCCTCTCCTTGATATTTACTAAGGGCATATATAGTTGACTTGGTTGATATTAAACTCAAGATTTAAATCTGTTACAAACCTTGTCGTATCAATCTCACGTGACGATGCTGGGAGTTCAGGCCATAATCATTGGATAATGAGCTACGATGGACGTGCGGGAAGGAGCTAGGAATGTTACTCAGGGAACAAGGATCAAGTTGATATTCAGCGGATTAGTCACGTGACTCTACCGACAAATCTATCGTGAAGCGGTATGATAGAGAGTATAATGAGCGACGAAAGAATCTACCATCAAAAACTATAATGAATGGTGTCTAGACGAACGATATGTAAGGACACTCACTCATGTACTTAGCTTGATTCTTCGCGATCAATATAAGTCATTCAGCATTGGCTATCTTTCTAGTTTCTGACTCGTCCGCACTTAACCAACAACTCGGTATACGTACCCAATTGGCCTTGTTTCTCTATTCGCTATCGATTCTATTTATCTTATGGAGCCTGGAGGGGGCGATATACCCATCGACACAGACGATTGGGACCTGGATGGTCATTGAGCATACGCACCCATTGGAAGATACTTAGGGTAAGTGTCCTGTCTCGAAGCATACTAACTAGAACCCTAGGAACGATACGAGAGAAGCCAGGTTGTGACAACCAACGTCTTAGACGCAGCAGTAGAGGCATAGATAAGACAGATTAAATTCTCATGCAATACCAGTGATTTTTGCATTTTCAACGCGTTTATATGAGATCCAGATTTTTAGGCTGGTCCACAATTTTCCTAGATCTTTTATATATGGTGGTGATTGATTAATGGTAATTTTCTTTTAAAAGAAGGGAGTGTTGTGTTTGAAACAGAATTTGACATTGCAGTGGTACTTGTATAGTGGTGTTTACCTCATATAGGGAGTCTCTATCTAATCCTCAATTATATATCTAAAGTTGACTTGTTGTTTATTTAATGTGCATAGACATCATCGTACATTATCAAAGGAATCAAGAATTTATAGATTATTGGCTAAGAGCAAATAAATAATGTGTAACAGACTATTACTATATCAGGGGAGACTGGTGATTCTTTACCGGCTAGAATTAAATATATAGTTATTAGCAAAGATGAGTTAGTAAAATCAATAGCTGCAATAAGGTCTAAATTCACCAGCCACTCTATTTGCCACAATAGCAAGACTTAGTATTAGTATATTAATACGTTAGAAAAATTTCTCTCAATGCTGAAGGACTAAGAACTTTTTTAAGATTATATTACTATAATCATCATTAATTTTTCAATAACTAAAATATATCAATAAATTTTCACTTTCTGCCAACTAGATACATGCCTAGAATCTATGTTATTAGCATCTGCAATGAAAACATTTATTGCAAAATCAACAAATTTTTCCTTAAATCATGCATACAAAATTTAGAAAAAAATAAGGTTTTAATCTAAATGGTTCCGCGTATATAAAGATGCTTCAAAATTAGTAATAATGTAAAATGCCTTATCTATGCCTCTACTGCTGCATCCAAGGAATTAAATCCAAGTTCAGTAATATTAAATGAGCTAAATATGCTTCTTACGAACATCAGGGATAGGCTTCACAAAGCTGGATTTACTATATGAGGCTTAATCCTAGGAAGTAAAATATACATCAATTCTTTTCTTATACAGCACCTCTCTCAAAGCTAAAATTAAAAGTAACAATTAGATGCGTTGTCTCCTGAATATAAACATGTATAAAAGCCTACTAACCATAAATATTGAATCACTCCAATACAGAGAATTTCTAGATATAAAATCTATATTCATTGTTTACTACAACTTTATCAGGGAGGAGCCTATCGAGAAGTGGATCTGCTCTGCTGAGGATGAAAACTGTTATTATTATAAAACTTGAATATACTTTTCCTGCTGATTCAACTGACAAAAATTGGCTGATGTTTTCCGAAAAGAATTGAGAAAAAAAGTGGCATTAGTCTTCATCTTAGTATAGAGCTTTTCAAGCATTTCCTCTGATTTAAATGGAATAAGATTAGCAGCTCTAGAGCTACCCAGTGTGTTGGACCTTTGGTAAGAATGTATAAATCGTGGTGGACCATTGAAATATGTTTTTCTTTATATTTATTTATATACTGAATGAATGCTATTTTATACTATCCCTGTGACTTTGATTATATTGCTATCAGCATGAGACCAACACCAGCTAAATATAAATGTGCAGTCCAGCAGAAAAGAATTCATTCCTACGCCAGGTTTACTTGCGTTTAATTAATAATAAATGTAAGCCCTGCAATCCTTAGCCTATAGATTATTAGGTACAAGGATAGAAAATTATAGTCCTTCTTTTTACTATCATTTTCGTACTTTTTTATATTATATAGTGTAAGTTTCCTTAGATTCTTTATATCCAAGGCAGTTTTTCTTAATGGCCCTTGAAACATTAGTATTAATATGATCTGTGGAGCATAACCTGGCTTTGTTTCTGTAACTATAATAGGGGTAGTCAGAATGCATTTAAAATATTTTAAATAAACAGACCTGCTTTTTTCTTGGTGCCGACATGCCCTTCTATTGGCCCACAGAATTTATTTATTTGAAATATCTTAATGCACTCCTGATTGTGTTAAAGTGATTTATCTATTTAAATATTTCATTAATCATCATTGTTGCAGCCTGCGGTCATCATTTACATGGCACTTATAGTCATATACTCCTCTTATAATAGATTAGGTGCACCACCTGTTAGCACTCTGTCTATGCCAGAAATCGAAATACATGAATACGTACCCTTTTTTTATGCTTTCTTATACCTCCCGCTTTGAATGGGAGTGACTCAATAAAAAACAGGGATTTTTTGAATTACGAATCATCGCGACTTTGCCGGAAAGGTTTGAATTATTTATATGAATTCATAAAGTGAAATAAGTATAAACTTATTACTCGGGGTTGGTCAGCATGCTTGTCCCAAAAAGATTACTGTGATGGAATGTCATTTAAAACAGTTTAAACACATCCTGACTAATCCTATTGGTCTTACGTTCTAAAATATGATTTCAGAGAGAGAGGGTATAGTAGAATAAAGCATCTTAACTTGAGAAATAAAAAATTCTGAAAGAACAATATCTGCTTCCATTAAAATACACCTGTGATATGCGCATGACACCAGATTTTTGTAGAATATTTTTGATGCGGGTGTGGTGTCAAAGCAGAGATCATGTAACTATATCACTCTTTAAGGCTATAGAAGTGGCCACAGCACCCTGAGTTATGTGAAGTTGGTTCAGCCAGCCAATGAGAATTAATATGGTTACATAACCTTGCTTCTATTGACTAATCAAAGATAAAATCGAGATTTCATCTAAAGCCCTGTGTATTTGCTCTGCTGATGCTTTATAAATAATAAACTGAACAATCTACTAATAGTCTTTTGGCAAACAAAAAAAGAAATTATTATAAAGCTCTTAGTCTGCTGAAAGACCAAGGTGCACTTGACTATATATTATAATAACGAATTGATAGAACAAATATACTTCTTTAATCTTACAGGTAACTATCGCTACCTCCAATGGGCTTTAAAAGGTCTGGGCCTTATTAAATTCTAGGGGTAAATTTAATTCTAATTTGATAACGCTTGAATCAACAAGTATTTTAAAAAAATATTAAGTCTTGTTAGATATGAGCTATTGATAAGGGCTGAGCTTTTATGAATAGATAAAGACGAGTCATATTATTATAGTAAAGAATATTCATTGGCTAATATACTCTAATCTAAAAGCTATACTCTTAATCAATATTTAGTATATCATCCCTTTGCAGCATGTACAGCCTGAATTCTGTAGGGCATAGAAAGGATAAAACTATCAATACTTGACTGGAATATGGCCTCTCATACAGCAATGATAGCGTTCCTAAACTTCTTTCAATCAACCCTAGATTTCCTCCTTGATAAGCTGAGGATAAAGCTCAAAAACTTCTTTACAAATATTAGAAGTATTCTATGGGGTTTAAATTAGAAGAGTATGGAGGCCAATTCATCATCTAAACCAGTCCTTCACATTTTAAGCCTTATGTACGGGCACATTATCTTGTTGAAAGATAGTTCCAGACTTATAGATTCAAGGCCTTCTAAAGCCTGGAGATAGGGTTGGGCTCAATATTCTTATCTCGGGGCATCCTCATATCCTTCTTCATAATCACCAACTTTGAATGCCCACCAACTCATCATTAAAAATTTTATTTAATTTGATTTTTTTATAAAAAAAAAAAAAAGTAATTTATCTATTGATATTTTCGGGTGTATGATGGTATTAAAATATGGGATTTAGTACAGCATATGATCTTATTATAAGGTAATAAAACTTTTTTAGTTTTTGATTGAAAACATTTAGATAAATTATCTAGGTTTCATCCGTTAATAAATTATATAAATCTATAAACGTTATTTCGGAATAAGATGAAGGTGTTTTCACTTATATAGACTCCAAGATCGTCTGAGAAATTCCTTTCGTAATTCTCTAGATTGACTAAATCCCTCCTAAACTTCTCATTTATGAATCAGGAGATGAATTCAGTGTATCCATTGGAGGTGACAATCACCTTTGGACTTTCCCTAGCACCAATTTGGATGCTAAAAGCCATTGTGGTTGTTGAGAAATAGGGAGTTGAAAATGGGAGATATTTATATGTCGCATCAGAGTGGATCTAGAAGAGTTATCACTAAACTTATGCTATTCAGATAGTCAGTACGTATTTAGAATCCTTATCACTTGCTAGAGATAAATAATGATAAAACCTTTTTACCAAGTTATGAATAACTTTCCAACCTAGCAAAGTTTCTTTACTTAGTTGAAGTTTACTTGCTGGAGAACTGCTATGAGTAGAGCTTAACTGCAAATTTATTAGAAAGATTTAAGAGTAGAAATGGCTTTACAACTTATACTGACAGAGTGATTTTGATTTAACCATTGAATGTGGACGAGAACGATTTAAAGAGATGAGTAATTAATAAAAGCTCAAGAATGGGCGTAGATATGCCTTGGGTTCAATAGAATAACTGAATAAAAATGTTTACAGAGAGCTAACGAATAAGAAACATGTTTTATATATATAAGAAGACCAATTATATCCCTAGGGGCTATCCCTACTGAAAGATAAAGATAAACTTAGAAGTAAAGATTTTAAAGAAGATTAGTTCAGCTGCACTATTGCTGAATCAATTGATTAATTAATAAATTTTTCTTCTCTTTCACTACTAAAAATAGATATAAAGGATATTTAGATACTTCAATTGATATAGAAGCCAGTTCTTGTACATTCTTAAATATAGATAGAGCCGTAAAAGACTGTAAGTTAATATAAAGTCTAACTGTACCCCTAAGCATTAACTGTTGTATACAAAGATATAATAACAGGGAAGAATAACCCCTAGTTCATTATACCTTTCTTTACCTGAAAGTTAAGAACAAAAAACTGATGGAAATTCTCTTTTATAATTACTAATATAGGGAAACATGACATTATTATAAAGAAATAAAGAAATAAAATAATAGAATGTATCTAAATATCAAAAGAAGAAAAGTAATCTAACTAGAGAATTAGAGGCGATGCTGCTGCCCTAATGAATGGTCCATTACATAAAATATGAATCGAAGGAGATTGTGAGATTTTTGTATTTGAAACCTACCCACTAAGAGAATGTCTGTGCTAATAATTAGAGCTACAGCTTTTCATTGAAATATATTAAATAAGAACAACAAAAGAATTCTAGATTAACTTAAAGTAGATAAAAGTGATTATTTATTTATAAATATATAATTATTATCTCGAATTATTTTCAATGCTTAAGGCTATTCAGGCCTCACAATTGAATATAATAATTAATTTAGATTGTACTAGCTGACAATGGCACATCGTATTTAGTGAACCACTAGGGGTATTCAGCTGGTGTGCACTTTTTGCATTCAAATGCAGTCCCATCCCACTTGACTAAACCAAATACAGTAACTAAAGCTGAGCACCCTTTAAAAGGTATGATAGTAGTAGTAGCGTATTTTATTGTATATTTAGATGAGAACTTTCAATTGCTCTAGCAGGCTCAATTATTGATACGAAGTTATTGGAATATAGATTGAAGTACACCACTTCCGACATCCATAGAACTTTCGAAAAATTCAAATGCCTGATTTTCACAGAGTTATTCCCAACTGATAGAGCTCTATATGGAATTATAGTACTCTAAGGAAAGTACAAAGTCAACCACAGATTCATATTTACAAATGCAGAATTTGATATTTTCTATCGTTCAATCACATAAGGTCTTGGTTAAGTGGGATAGGACTGTATTCAAATGCAAAAAGTACACGTCAGCTGAATACGCCCCTAATGATGATATATTAGAGTAGAAATAAAAGAGATATATTAAAGTACATACGACATTGAGCTGGTATGTAAAGAGAAAAAAAGTGCATACTGAGATAATATAAGTTAAGAACACATATTAATACTTTATAAAGAGGATTAGAAACAGGAGGGGTAGTCAGCCTCAGCTGCTGCGTTCTGATTGCATTTGAATGCAGATTTACTCTCCAGTCTAAACCTAATCCTGTAATGGTAGCTGACTACCCCCTTGTATTTCAAGTGAAACTTGGAGAAATGCCATACTTTCATAATACATCACTTCCTAATATGTAAAAATTTATAGAATCTTTATTACCTGCAAAATATCATGAGAATTCTAACAATCTCATTTAAAGTGAGAAAGCACTTTGAGAGTATACAAGGTGAACTACAATTGAGTTGTTACATGATGTAGGATTTACATTCTTTATTTCATACAACCATAGCAAAAGATCGGTTTGCCCATATATTCTTAAAGTAGGAGTCAGATTAAGTTTAATTCCCTTTAAAATACTAATTATTATATCAAGCTAGAATTAGAGAACGATATATAGACACAGCCATTACTAATAAGCGTAGCGCTGAACTTTCATAAATAATTATTAGAAGTGCTGGAAGTAGTATGGTAGGGGACTATATTAAGTGAGACTCCATTAATGCAATAAATGTGTATTTCTAGAAAATCCATCTTTACATAACTATTCTGTTCTTATAGTCTAGAAGCCAAGAAAAGGATTGTATACAGTTCTATAGAAAAATATAGAGAATGTCGTGCCTTACACTATATCAACCCAGCAGTATCTCAAAAGGTCATATGGAAGACTGGTATGCTCATATAAAACTGTGGCTGTATATTATCACCATAATAATGTATGCATGGATTTAATTGTTCATGGAAGTGACAGGTAAGCTAGTTCTCTATTAAATATCTGACTGATATAAATCATATTGGCAAATATCTACTACTCCTTTATAATTATAGCTCCCATCACGTCTATACTTCTTGAATATAGATGGTTAAAGTTTTTAATATAATCTCTACTCATCTATTTACTCATGGATTGTAGGACAGGAATCATAATAAATAAAGTAGAGAAAAGATCATTATTACATTAAATTTATACTTAAATATGTCAAAACGATAGCTCTATAATTAGACAGAATGAGGAATGAGAATTGCGATTGTTCATTGATCAAAAATTATATAAACATGACATACTATGAAGCATAGTATAATTTCAAAGAAAAAAATATGACTTGAAATTAATAGGTCCTGTAAGCCTTTATAAAATATTACTTGTATTTAATAATTTAGACACAAAATTATAAATAGACTCTTTATATACTATCTAGATAATTAACATGATTCATAGCAAGATAGAAGAGAAAATTCTATGTTATTTTTTATGACAACTTGTTTAGATAATTAAAAACTAGAAAATTCTAGAATTTGATAATCTTTGTTGAAAATTATCAGACTATAGTTGTACAATCTGATAAGAATTCTTGAGCAGTATATCCTTTATACCTAGTTAAGGCAGGCATTTCAACCTTTAAAAAGCAACCAATATTACCTTTTTTTAATATTTCATCACTGTTACTTTGGCTGCTGACCAGGCCAGAAATAGAAATAATAAACAGACAATTATAGCTGCAATCTTTATTTAACAGAATAAGCTAAGAGAATGACATTCAGTAGCCTTTTGTCAGAAGTAATAACTTTAGCAGAAGTGAACTATAAAATCTATAATAAATAGCAATTTATTTAGCTATTTACTATTATACATATGTGGTGAAGGAATAGAGGGCTAAGTTAGAGGATTAGAGGATTTTTTAGAGAAGTGGTTTATATAATAATCGCCTGAGCCCTGGAGTAATTTATAATCATTAAACTTAACACCAGATAACTAAACTTACTGGCTGGATTATTTTTATTATAATAATTCCAATAGATTTCCAGCCAAGGAAGAAAAATACACTGACTGGTATTTTAATATAAAACGATAGAGATCTGATTAAAAAAAATTAAGTCACATGGCTTGCTAATGAAGTCAGTCATATCTTTAAACTTTTACTTCCATCCTTAGGCCTGGGACTCAGCAGCATGCCAAGGCTGCAGGGCGCCCAAGGAATCAGTGTATCACCTGCTCCTGGAGTGCCGGAAGGGAGCAGTGCCCCGGGAAGCCCTCTTCAAGGGGCTCAAAGATGCAGGAGTCCCCAGGCAGTCGCGGTAAAAAAACATCCAGAGGCAAGATTGTTTAGGGACCCTAGGGCAACCTCAGCCATCCTGCAGTTCCTACGGGACACCAGTATAGGCGCCAGACAAACCCCAGAGGAGACCCAGAGGCAAGATGAATGGGGATGGGAGGAATTGGAGGAAGCAGAACAGATGGAAAACAGATAGGTGGGGGGGCAGGCGGCCCAACAAGTATAGGAAGATGAGGAAGGCTAGGGAGGCACCCCCCCCTATGCCTGAATGCCTAGGGGTAGAAAGGCCCGATAATAGGCGAGGAACAGGCAATGAGTAACCAACAACAGTGTATGTAACCGATAGGAGGTAGGCCGTAGGCCTACCCATGGACTCGAACAGTCTGTCATAGCCCCGGGAGCTGGATACGGACTATAAACTTGATTAAATAATAATAATAATAATAATAATACTTCCATCCTTCATGTGCATATATTGAATCTTCCTCTATAGACTACTCACTGACCCTCTATCTGAGTATTATAAAAGGTCATTGGAACTGATATACATTGGAGAAGAGAATAAATGATTAATGGGAGGATGTCATTGTGTCATATATTATTAGATGGAAGCTGAAATACTATGTTAAATGGGACTTAATAATGATCTGAAATGGATATTTAGCTGAGAGTTTCCAGGAGATGGTTTATAATTAAAGCATTGATCCATAGACATGATATATCCATTGGACAAGTAATTCCCCTTCTTCTTTTGTCAATTTATGGCAATTTGTATATCGTTCAATTCAATATGTGGTGCTATTCAGGTGGTCTTGGAGAGTTGAGCAAGGCACATTAAAATGACATGCAGCTTCTTGAATACTGGTAATTTCCTTTTTATTTATGGCTGATATTGTAAGTAGGACCCTCCCTTCCTGCTCAACTTGAGCTTTCATCTTTATACGCAATTTTGGTGGCATGGTGGCAGTTTGAATTGCATCAATAATATAGATGAGCTGGAAAACGGAGATGTGGCCGGTTCGGGGGTGTGGCCGACTCCGGGGTGGATTACGTTGGCTGCTTTTAGGGGATGATTCAGTGGTTTTTGATAGTTATGCATGAAATTAGGACCAAAAAAGGTGCCAAGGCGACCAATCCAACCGAGTTAGTCATTAAGTCTTGCTTTGCAGATCCTCCGCAGAAGTAATACGTACTCAATAAATAACACTATGGTATGGGACTCTGAAGTAACAACAGTCGATGTCCGATGATATGAGCTCCATCCGATCTAGGTAATTTTTTTTTTTTTTTTTTTTTTTTTTTTTTATGGTTGTTTACAGCAGGTGGTACCTCGATACCTTTTGTTACTGCCTACATTTTCCTCACATGCTGGTGACCCGGTTACCAATATATCCCCCAGATTGAACGTTGGCATGACTATCCCTAGGGTATCTAGCGTTTTTCTCTTGGGAAATACAAGGCAATAAGTTGAGAGGACACAATGTCTGAGAAATATGTATACTTCAATATTCAATGCATTACTGGGGAGGGAATAGTTAGGCTAATAAAGATACCGACAGTAGATGTAGGCTGTGGTATAGATAGACTACTGTACGAAGTACAAAAATAAGAGACTATAAATTACTATTGGATGAGTAAGTTTTGTCTTGCCATGTATCTGCATTGGTGTGTTATTATATTGCCCAGGGGTAATGTCTGTGACAGCATGGCCTTTTCACTTGCCTGTCCACTTACAGTTTTATATATATTATCTCCCACTTTCACACTAGCACCCAGGCCAGCACCAATAAGCCCATAGGGTTATCTATACATCATCGAGAGAAGTCAAGCCAAATAATAATCATAAACATGGTGAGTCTTCTCCGTGCATCATGTACCAGGTAGCTGACCTGCTTCGCAGACACAGACACCGAAGCAGCGAAAGGCAAATGAGAAGTACGCAAAGAACGAGGCTGCAAAACGAGGGAAGGGCCAGCTACCGGTCAAGCAAAAACCAAGTGCAAAGTCTTCTTTGCCCACTGGCTGGCTAGGTACGTGATGGTAGCGGCAGCAGACAATGCAATAGCGCCTGGCTAAGAATCCAACAGCCGTTCTCATCTTCGTTATATGCGGTGGGCTTGCATTCGAACTTCTAGGTGTCATTCCAAAGCTATGGTCAGCAACGTTTGGTCGGTTCATGGACTAGTGTTTCGTCGGTTAACATCTACGCGTCCGCCGCTCCCCGGCGTTCAGGAATCGCCTTAAGAAATGCTGAGATTGTTTATCGGTGTCCAGCATGCATCTTGCTAAGCGGCTCATACTACCATGTATCTTAACTGTATTTGCGTTTAGTACCCCCCGACAAAGCTACGCCGGCGTACCATTTAATATCGTTTCTGACAGTCTTTATATTTACTGATCATCCAATGCCAAACCATTATCACCCGTTTGCTTTTTCTTCTTCCGAACGGAGGGACCAGTTCTATGGCTGTCATGTCGAGTTTTCCGGTCTGTCTTCTTCTTCTTCTTTTTGACGAGAGTTCCTTCGGCTGGTACGTCCTTGGGATGAATTCGCTCCGATGCTCTTTGCATCTCTAACCGCACTTTCTCCACTTTCTGCATTGCTTTGGCCATTTCTACCTCGTCCTCATCTTGCTGGGTGCGGCGCTGTGTGAAATTTGGGGCCGGAGTATGTTCCTCCAAGGAAAAATGCCCAAGGCCGCTGGTGTCTACCTGAAGCAGAGATCGTTCCACCTTACCTGGTTCGTCGGAGTTTTGGATGCCCATAGATTCATCGTGCCCAAAATTCTCATCAGCAATGACGTCGTATTTCTTAGGATGTGGATTGGTGCGTTTCTGTTTTTCGTAATCCCTTGACAATACCAGACCATGTATCGCCTCGTTGTTTATTTTTAGGTCAATGATAGGAATAGAATCGACATCCATCCCATCGCCGTTGGAAGCATTGAAAACCCTATGAAAGGGGGTAGATGTGCCAGATGAGTTTTCTTCGGTGTCGATGTAAAAAGGATCATCCCTGTTGCGATCTCGGCGTTCCGATCGTCGTTTCGGTTTGCCAGCGGCATCCATAGACTTTCCAGTGACCTTTGAGAGTGATGTGTTCGATAGCATGTCACTATGCGCAAGCGCAGTGAAACGTCTACTCAAGGTCGATGTATCTATGGTGTAGTAAAAATCCCGCGAGAGATCCTGGGCCTCTAAACCAAGAGAAACATCACTGGTATCATCAAGGAGACTCAAAAGACGTTCGTTGAAGGGCTGATCCAAGACAAGCTTTTCAGGCAGCGGAACCTTTTTCTGCGCACCGACAGCGACCGGATTGAGTTCTAGGCCAGAGAACAAGCTTGGAATCACAGCCGATAATATATAGGGTGGTTCATGCGATGGATGAACTTCTGAATTGACGGCTTCCGCTGCCAATCGTAGAATCTCGAGAAATTCAATAGCCCTCTCCTGTACATCCAAATCTGGATGGGAAGCTAAGGCCTCAAGAAAGTCTATAATCCGCGCTAACAACAGCGAAGTCTCGCTTTTCTGGGAATCGTCCCATGAATTACCGTTGGAAGTAAGGTGAACAAGGAGCTTCGGAATAGCCTGCAAGTAGACAGACAGTGTTCTCGCCGGTAACAAAGCATTGGTGGTATCGATTAAAGACTGTAGAGTTTGCCCGGGGTACAAGAGGTGTTCTGCGTATTCACCGACAACCCAAGCCAGGGAGCTCATGATACTGTCACTGGCTGTGGTCCTTCGAAGGGATGCTGACTTATCATTGTGAATAAGAACCAAAGATTCAGCCGCCCTAGTTGCTTCCATTCGAACATTGCGTACACGAACCGCAATGTTACGTATTTCAGAACCAAGACGGCATGCAATCTCACTGACTGGGTTTGTCGTATACCGGTAGTACCCGCCTATGTCTTCAGGGGGGACGTGCTTCACCAACTGTACCAAAATATCAATATACCACTCGAAATCCGGCAATCCTGAATAATTATTGTAAGAGCATATGTCCACGATTCGATGCAGGACTTCTATCTTATATTCGGGGGGTAGACAATGTGAATAACTTCCGGCGCTTTGTTCTGATATCCCGTTTTTGTCACGCATAGTCAATTGGCCTTCTCCCGGGGATTGCTCGGACAGCGGTACAAAGGCATCGTTGAGCTGCTTAACCAAGCGGCTGACGATAGGCTGGAGCGTCTCACTGCTTACCATCCCAGTTGCAAGTTCGAGTGCCTGGAGCCGAATCGAGACATCTGCATCCTCCAAACATTCCAATATAACATCCTGCTGCATCGACACCAGCACAGGGTGCGTTGTTACAATTCGGTTGAATGCAAGAAGAGCGACGTATTTGACTGTAAACCAGGGTCAGTCTCGGTAGAAGACGATATGATATTTGAGTACTTGCGGTTTGGGTCAGCATCCGTAACTATCATGCCCCGTAGCTTCCCAACGCAGAGGCTTGCTATCTCATCCTTTTCCCGAAAACCCTCATCACCGCCAAGAATACCTCCCTGGATTACGCCATTGATGCACTCGTAGAGCAATGACATGGCTGTGGTTGTTTGAATCAAATTCGTCAATGGACGGAGGAGTTTCCGAACTAGGCGTGGTTCCAATGGAGTCAAAGTTGCAAACTGCGAGGATCAGAAACCAAGCATCCGATATTGGAGAGGGAAACGCACGAGCTTTATTATTTTTATTGCCATCCAATTATTACCACCCTCCACTAACAAATCGAATAATCTTGGTGCAAGTGGAAGGAAGTCATGCGGCCTTCTCCATCCGAGTTCACATACGACATTGATCACTGCTGTAGTGACACTGCCATCCTCTTGATCATCCATAAGTCGCTCCTTTATCTTAGGCCAAGCCAGCTTTAGTGCCTCGGGATAAACCAGAGCGAGTCTATATAGGCAAACAACTGCCTTTTTGCGAATCATAACGTGCGAGTGTGAGAGTCTGGACAGAATATCTGGAAGTAAGGACATGGAGAGTGAAGGTGTTATGACATGCGGAAGAGTGACCATTGGAAGAGACATGTTTGGGATATTTGAAGAGCCTATGTCCTGTTGAGTTGTCAGTCGACAATATAGATACATACAATCTATACAATAGGTCGATGGATGGATACCTTTTTTAAGAGATTGGTTGCAAGCATCAATACCTCAGTGTCTGACCTGAAACTCTGCATTGCTCCAAGATAGCCGACTCTCTTCTGCAGGTATTTCGTAGATGACATGACCTCTAACACGTGAAAGGACGCCCAGGACATGTCGTAGCCGAACATCTCTAAGTATATGATTTTCAATAGTGCAGTGGCTTTTCTGTCTGTGTATATTTAGTATACCGTCAAACATTTAAGTGTGGTATATCAATCCCGTACCCATGTCTTGTGATTTGATTTCTGCTTTGCATTCTCGAAGACTGCTATGAATATACTCTTCCTCGGCACCTTTATGGCTCCGTAGACCTTTTATAAGGTCATATAAAGACTTCTCGAACCTATGTTTCATGAGAATTATTACCTGTATGCGAGAAGCCAAAAAGATACACTCACATTGTTTAAAGAGTATGCGTCTCGATCTGAGAAGTTATATCTAAATTGGTCTATAGAATGACCATTGCCGACGAAGCACGAGATTGGCCCTGACTCTTCTTTCACTGACCCGAGATTGTTCGATGTTAAAATGATGGATGGCTGCGGAATCGTCGAAATAAAGAATAGGTGTGAATGAAAAAGAAGGGAAATTGGGGGGAAAAATGCAATTTAATAATTGTATGGATAAATATTGAAGGTGATATTCATGATGATGATCTACCTATGGAAGTAGTGCGGAGTACGTCACGGGACAACTCTACATCTTCTCATTGCCTTACTGCCTTGGTCGGTTGTATTTCTCCTTTGTCCCCTTAGGGTATGTACTTAAATTACTATATTCCAAGGTACATGCTCATACTAACTTTCAGATTCCAGAGCGTTTGTTAACCACCATGTCCAATACCAAGAACGAACCCATCCATAGCTCAGATCTGCTTGCTACTCTCCAGTATTCACAGCAAGCACCAATTCTACTTGGCCGACAAAGCAATTCGAAGATGGCACCATTATCACTCATTACGTCTGCCGCAGCACAGCCCGAAGAATATGCAACGATAGAACGGCTTTTCTTTGCTTGTTTACAGACAGGAGATGACAAGTCAGCTCTCATATGCCTTGATAAGCTAACGAAGTTCTTTGGGCGATCAAATGAGAGGATAATGGGGCTACATGGTCTTTACGAAGAGGCGATTGCTGGAGATAATTCTGCTTTGGAGAAGTGCCTTCGTGAATATGACGATATACTGCAACAGAATCCAGTGAACTTGGTTTGCCTACCTCCCCTGCAGTTCTGATCACTTCATTTAGTAATGACTTCTGTCTTCTTCGATGAAGAGGATAAATTGAAAGAGGCAATCCTAAGCTTGGAGGCTAACTTTATATATTATCATTGACTGATAGCCCGTCTTGAAACGTCGGATTGCTCTTCTGCGATCACTGTCCCGGCCTGCGGACGCCATAAGTAGCCTGATAAAACTCCTGGAGGCCACTCCCACAGATACGGAAGCTTGGTGCGAGCTTGCAGACTTATATCGATTCCAAGGGATGAGTTCTCAGGCGATTTTTTGTCTTGAGGAGGCCCTTTTAATCACCCCAAATGCTTGGAATGTATGCAATGCCAATTTAATCCTCCTCTTCGACCTTGTGTTAATACTGTTCTCCGCTAGGTTCATGCTTGCTTGGCCGAGCTGTTATATGTTTGTGCTACTTCACCAGAGAATGGTGAACCATCCAAACTTCTGAGAAGATCAATGCGTCACTATTGTAGGAGCATTGAACTCTGCGATGACTATCTGCGAGGGTTTTATGGGTTAGCGTTGGTATGTCTTGTCCCATTTCCTGCCTATCTTCTCTGGCTAATTTACCTCCGTGATAGGTTACGTCATTGCTACTTGAAACCGAGGAAAGTTGTACGATGGAAGAAGTTTCTCTCAAGGAAACACTTCCAAGACTCAATGCATTTGCTTTTCAGAAACTCGAAGCAATCGTTAAGTCGCGATTTATGGATTATCAGGGCCAGAAGTGCTGTCAAAGTGAGCTGATTGCAGCAAAGGAGCTCCTCAACCGATTTGGCAAGTCTAGTTGAAACACTGGAAGCATGTATACCTTTTCTCTTCCCCCCTCCCCTCTCGCTTTCTCCTGGTGTTTTGAGATTTTTGAGCTTTGGTGTTCAGGGAGTGAACTGTGCGAAGTATTCTAGTAATGTTTACAGGGTATCATGTTTGTTCATAGGCCTCTTTAATCGGACTATCATATAGGCCACTGTTTAATTACTTATCATTATAATCTGTATTTCTTTTCAAACCGGGATCGTCGGCGTTCATCATAGAATCCGAAAATGTATGAATTACACTCGATACCTGTACCTTTTACAAAAAAAAAAAAAAAAAAAAAAAAAAAAGGGTTGGCCACAAACAAATCAATCAATCAATCTAAAAGCCTGTATAATAGCGCACTGCAAGATATGGACACCATTTGCATTTTTCAAGCCTCTTGATGTCGTCTCTCTGCAGCAAATTATTTGACAGGGAGCATTGGATGTGCTAATTGGGCAGTTGGGCAGCAGGCTAAGCACAATGAGCTCACTGGTCCTCAATAACCATGCCCAACTCTTGCCATTAGGCCACCAGATCCAATGAAATTCTGTATTCAGTCGGGCAGTCAGCGTTTGCTTCATACTACTCTGTACACTACTGCAGTATCAGAGTTCTCGATCCTTCTTCTTTAACCCTTTTCTCCTCCCTCTCTCTCTCGCTTTTTTTTTTTTTTTTTTTTTTTTTTTTTAATATCCTTCTTGACTGTCGCGGCCATTATACTGTTCTCTCTGAAATGATTACTTTGCCCCTCATATCTTGGTGACTCGTGCTTGGTGCCTTGGTGCCGCCATTCCCCTTGTTTTTCAAGCCATCACTAGGAATTGGATAGATCAATCCCAAACCCAAATATGAACAGACCCATCCTCCTGCATTACTGAGGTTTTGCAAGATTTCTGGATCACTTCTCACTTTGGCGGTGCCACTGCAATTTGGACGTACCACAACAGATAATAGCACGCCCGGCACATCAAGCCTGCCCTTTTTTTTTTTTTTTTTTCCCACTCCCTCAGCCCCTCTCCTTTTAGATACCCCGCCTCATATTGGCAGATCAGGGCATCCGTCACCGCATTTCGCATTTCGCTGGTCTTCCATAAAATTGGAAACTTCATTTCGACGCCCGCTTCACTCGTACCTAAGTGAAAAAGCGAGGAAAGGACAGGGCGACAACCTATTTTTTGAACCCCTATGCCGTACGTTATACACACTGGTCTTCATCGATTGGGCTCTTACCTGGACTGATCGCTTATCGCTGGGCAGGTTCAATATCACTATCGGATCGGATCATTCTTCTATATCAGACGAAGAGGACTCGTCCGGAGTTCGAGGATCCCCTCTTTCAGATTCAGGGAGTCATGTATATCAGGACCCCTACGACGAGTGGGCACATCTACCATATCCGGATGAACTGAAGCCTTCTGATTCGGCTTCTCGGCCGAGGACGACGGGTCGAACCCGAATGCGAGCCATGGATCGGATGCCAGCTTCTGGTTCTATGCGACGTCACGCACCGAGGCGTCATTATGTACAAGATCGAGAGCCACTTCCTCGTCGTTCACGCCGACCTCCTTCACCCGAGTCTCCAGAAAGTGAGGATTCTGGCGAAGAGTATACAGGACCTTATGACAGACCATCTCAGGACCGAAGGTTTTGGCCGCCCGTGTCCCAAGGGCCAGCATATGCCCACACTTCGTCTCCAGGTCCACCATATACATATCCCCATGAAACAGTTCCACATGGGCCGTTTGGGCATCCAAATGGTGCTCATCCTCCATCCGACCAACTTGTAAGGGTGGGCCACCACAATGGGGTGAACCAACAATCGCCATATGGACATCCCCTTTATCCGTACAACAACCAGTTCCACCACCACCCACCGGGTGCACCCATATCTCCATTTTTTGTTCAGGATTCTCCGGGACATTTCGGGCGTCATGCCCATCACCCCCAGGCCGCCCACACTCGGAGCAGCGTACAGAGTCCACCGCCGCAAGCATTGTCACACCCGATACCGTCAAATGGGCCGCACTTCTATGGTGGTGCTCCTTTAAACTCTCATGATCTAGTACCTTACGGCCAGAATGGCTACTATCCATTTAGAGAGCCGTATCCAATGGCCCCAGGGATGATTCAACCTTATTATGGTAACTATCCGCGTGCGCCATCCCCAAGTCGAGAGGAATCGAGTCCATCTCCTCCGCCCGCTCCACCTGCAGATGCAGCCAAGGATGAAGCCATTGCAAGGCTAGAAAAGCTGATTTTAGAGGAGAGGTCGGAGCGTGAAGCCCGGGAAGCCCGGGAGGCCGCTCGCCAGGCAGAGATTGAGAAGGAGGCAGCCGAACAGGCTGCTAGAGAAGAACGCGCTGCCCATGAGAAGCAGATCGCCGAGGAGGCCGCTGCTGCTGCCAGGGCTGAAGCTGAACAGAAAGCTGCCGAAGAAGCCGCCAAGGCAAAGCAAGAGGCTGAAGAAGCGGCGGCAGCGGCGGCAGCAGAAGCGGCGTTGGCCGCAACTGAGGCCGCAAATGCAGCAGCAGCGGAAGCAATCGCTGCGGCGCAGGCAGAAGCTGCTAATCAACAGCCCCCTCCGGAGGATAAGAAAAAGCCGATAAAATTCAAAGACGCCATTGGGAGGAAATTTAGTTTTCCGTTTGAATTATGCTGTACTTGGCAGGTGAGATTTGTGTTCTTATTACCACTGCGGGCATAACTAATCCATTGTTAAAGGGCATGGAGGAGCTTATACGCCAAGCTTTCCTCCACATAGAAGTTATAGGACCCCATGTTGCTGATGGTCATTATGACCTTGTGGGTCCCAATGGCGATATAATACTCCCGCAGATTTGGGATACTGTTATTGAGCCTGATTGGAGCATAACCATGCACATGTGGCCGATACCTGAAAAGCCCAAGACTCCTGAACCTCCTCCAGCCCCAGAAGCTCCAGCAGATCCCGAGCCAGCTCCAGAGCCTCCAGCAGCTCCCGAGCCTGATCCCGAGCCTGCCCCGGAACCTGCTCCAGAACCTGAACCCGAACCTGCTCCAGAACCCGAACCACCAGCAGCCCCAGAAGTAGAAGAAGCTGTACCTGCGTCCGAGGAACCAAAGAAAATAGGTATGCGCTCATTTCTTGTGGTTACAGTGCCTTCGTTCTTTCCTTTCCTTTTTCCTTTTTCACAGTATTTGAATGCTCTGTCTGCTGTTGCTTTTGTAGCATTTTTACTTTTTGATATATTGCTGATCATTGATCTCTCCCCACTTAGGTGCCAAGAAACAACGACAAAAGGATCCTGGAGCGTTCGCCATGTGGGTGGTCGGGGGTCACCGCATGAAGTCAAACAAGGGTTGGAAAGTGGTAAGGAAGGCTGAATAGCCGATTAACTTGAAGCATCCGCTGCGCTCTGTGGTGGCGTTGGATTCGAGATTCGCGGCTAGTGACTGACCCTAAAGCCGCCGAGCTACGGTAAAGGCACCTTGAACATGATAATGTCACATTGAATACTAGCTTCAAGGAAGGATAAACGCTATATTTATATTTCGTTAGTATAAGGCTCATTTCTCTTCTCGTCAATTGAACAGACCCAAGGTATATTTTATTATCATGCATGGGTTTCATGGAGGAATGGCTTTTCCTTTCGGTGTCGGGTTGATCTTCAATTACCCAGGGCTGTACAATGGGCAGGTACTTTCTGAGGGCGTTGTTGTATCTTGTCTGTCTAAAGTCGGTTCATGGAAAGAGGCCTTGGTTTACTAGTCTCTTCGTAAATTACTATGCAAGACAACAGTGGAGAGGAATACACCAGATCATTGTTCTATAGAGAAAAACCCCACTGGCCATTGCTACATATGTACAGTAGTAATCACTACTCCATTAGGGTTGAGCCACCCCTTGCTTGTCCGACCCCCACTAGCTGACATGACATGTCTCTGAGAAAGTACTGGTATGTTTCTGCTCAACATGGCCACAGAAGGCAGTGGTAAATCATAAAATACTACGATGTACAATGGATTAACGGTGAAATATCCATAATTGTATTTTGATTTCTCTTGACGTACTCCCAAGCTGGAAGATATGAATGTCAGGTGACAGAAAACCAAGCGTTTATACCATTAGAGTAGTGGTTTCCAAGTGATACTCCCATCATTAATATCGCCCAAGAGATCATTGGTATCCCTTCCAGTATTTGTATATTGCTGTGCTTCTTGCCCGTTATGTCGATGCGCATGACTTGAATTTGAACCTGAGTCTCGAGACGTTGAGCCTGATTTTGCATTTTCTAGTGAAGATAAGTCTTTCATAGGCCGTAAGTGTGACTCGGACCGGGTTGTATCCTCGTCTCTCATCAGTGGGGTCTGCCCTGGTTTCACATCATCTGACTTTTCCCTCAAGCTCAGGGAAATTGGCTTTCGAGGTATTGGAGGCGCTGTTCTCACATCTTGTGTTACTTTTCGGGAACCTTGTGTTTCCCAAGTGACAATGCTTTGTTGGTCGGCAGCTTCCGGTTGGGTTGGCGACACACCGAGAAGTTCGCATTCCGAAGAACACGGTGACGCTTGCCCGGTGTTCATATTGCTGTTCATATTTGTACCCAATTCTGATGGGCCTGATATACGGACCCAGTCGGGTTCGTCATTCGAGGAAAATGGGTTAGAATCTCGATTGACGTTTACAGCAAAGTCATTTGCTGGTGGCTTCATGGTTGACCTCGCAGGGGCGCCTTCTGGTCGTCAATACCACACAAACACAGATGGAGAGAGAGGGGGAGAGAGAGAGGGAGAGACAATGAGGGTTGAGAAATGCCACAAAAGGTATGGAACATACCATCATCTAACCACCACTTGTGGTTGTCTGAACTGGCCGCTGGAAGGGCAGGTGTAATTTCAGCAGCCTGAATAGCCTCCCTATTTATTATATCTACCTGCATGATTCCTTTTGCGAGGGAATCATGCATGCCATGCTGTCTCTCATCATAGAGAGCTTGCCTGAGCTGAGCCTTCAAAGATTCATCAATGACATTAATTGTGCAAATGAACTTGGCACAAACTGGTCGATGGTCAGAAAACCGTAAATCTGCAGCATTATAGTATGTCTGATAGAGGTTGGATCCTTTCCACAGCACTCGATCACACCATGCAGGTACACGTGCTTTCTCTCTGGCGGGAAAATCAGTATAATTCCCTCAACCGTCTGGCAAGATCAGGGCATCTTACGAGGTATCATATTCATTTCTGCCAGTGTCATATTTGTATGTCGGAGGGAAGCATATTGGGCCCTCGGAGTAGAAGTGGAAAGCCCTTCCTGCTAACATTTGCAAGTTCAACTATGGACCGTTGTCAGCCATATGTATGTTGCAGAATAGTCATGCGTAGTACCTGATCATGGTCATAGAGTCGCTGATAATCCCCGCGAAGCAGAAGTTCTCTAACATTTTGATTGGTCTGACCAATCCGATAATTGAAATCACCCAGCCATATAATGGTGTCATGGTCTCGAATTGACCTATTTTTCTGAAACCTAAGACCGCTTTCTATGGTCTCGTAGTCTCTGTTTCTGTCATCATAGTTTGCAAATCCAGCTGCAAGATGCGCTGTCACGAAGCATATCCGGGTATCGGAATACTCAAAACGAATTGCGCAGCCTCCCTTGTTGCCGCTGATTCCAGAAAGACCTGTCTATTGGGCTGTTAGCATTATGATTAACAATACATAATTGGAAAACCTGCCTTTTTGACACTCCCTTCGACATTTTTGATTTCTTTGAGCACATCTTCTTTCACAAATACCATTAAAGCCGCACCGACAAGTTGACCGCTCCGTAAAAGGACATACTTCCCTAAGCCTCTTGATTTTGAATGACTATTCAAACAGCTTTTCACAGCATTTTCCCATACTTTACGTGTGGTAGGATCTGTGGACATTATCTGCTGCGGACTTAGTGCGACAATTTCCTGAAACCCAACGGCGAATATTGTCGGTTCATCCCCCTGTTGATCGAGGACTGGGAACAACCACGGCGCAAGGTCAACATCTGGATCAAGGCCGCTTCCGTTTACGTTGAAAGTACCAGCCCATACCCTTATTGATCGGGCAAAGGAATATTCTGACGCCCGTTGACTAAGCTCTTGAGATACCATATCATTGAGAGGATCGTATAGGCGCACTGGCATTTGATTCGTTAAACGCCCTAATAGAAGCTCAATCGTTTTTTGTCGCGCTTTATCCGAGAAATTGTTCACGTATAGCCGTGTGGCTGTTTTGCGTGCATCTGCAAGCGCACCCGCAAGTGACATTTTTCCATGCCGGGTAAATGAACTCTTCAGAGCGCCGGTCCCTGCATATATCTTTGAGAGGGAATCTCCATTATCAGCCCATAGAGTTGAATGCCTCATTTGAACTTCAGTGCTCAAGGCGGCTCCTTGTTGGGAAAGAAACAGCTCAAGTGCCATTGAACTGAGTATTGTCTGTACAAGATTGGTCCTATCGAGACAGTCCAAGCAGTTTGTCCGAAAGACACCCTCTTGTTGTAGAACAATAGGGGAACTCCTTTGCGAATCTGAACTTTCAACAACAGATGTGGCTGCATACTCAGAATCTTCGGACAAGAAGTATGCGAACCCCTGTAAAGAATTCATTACCTCGTGTCTGATCTGGCTGCTTGCCCCGTATCCAAGTGGGCCTCGGGCTTCCGCATGGAAATCGAACTCAGTGATCCGCAGAAGTGCATGGTCGGTCAAAATACCGACATCTTCTTTCTGTTCAAGCCTCCTCATGATATGTGAGCGAAACTTTGTCGAGAGCTCTGTTTCTCCGGATTTGAGCCCGCTGAGAAGATTAACAACGTGAACGGCTCCATATTCTAATTCGAGGTGGTCAAAGTGCTTATTGAACGCATGCTGTGTTGCCTCGGTAGACCGTGTTATTTCAATCTTTTGCTGTCCGGGAAGGAACCCTGTGGCTTGTTCCCAAAAGATAGGCACTGATCCGCGGACTTGAACATAAGAAAATGTAATGCCGGAGGGCATCCAGAGAATCGTTTCAGTTTCTACGAAGTTAGCGACATTTCCGTCATCATCGATGCCACGGGAATTGAATCGCGTTCCTGCGCGTCGTGAAGCTTGACGCGAGATTATCGTTAGGGTAGACGGTAAATTGGTTTGAGCTGGAGGCAGGATAGGAACGGAGGCAGGAATCGTCAGTGTGTTAGCGAACCCTCGTATGACACAGGTAAGAATCTTGGAGGAGTCAAGGCGTTCCCTTTCGGGTGGTGGGAGGTGGCTTCGGAAGAGGAGCAGAGAACTGATCATGTATGAATTCCATAGCATATCTTCATCGAGCGTTCCGATGTCAAAAGCCGCCGACTTCTCAGCACTGACAGCGCGTCAGCCAAGCCTGGTGAGCGAGAGTTCGAATTGGCTCACCGATCTTGCAACCGATCCGTGAGATTGAAATCACGGCTATAGTAGAAACTGCCATCGCTGAGCAACTTCTTCAAGGCAAGAAATGGATAATCAAACTCTCTGTCTTCAACACCAGGAGCAGTGGCATGGCTGTATTCATCGGTTGCAAATTCGGCCTCATAATCCAGTCCATCATATTCCGGACGATTAAGACAAACTATTCAAGTCAGTTCCGACCCGGCAGATGTAGAGATGTGTTTCAAGAATGGCAGGGAAGTACTACAGAAGTCCACATTATCAATCCTCAATATTGTCTCTCCAGGTCTGACCGTTGCAGCTTTCGAAGAACCAGTTACAACACATAGGAAGACATCTTCGTTCAGTGTAACCAAGCCAAGTGTGCCATATCCATTTCCTAAGACTCTGTAACCTTTGAGGTCTACAGATGATAAGCTTGAGAACTCCACTAAACAACGTGGCGGCTCTCGCTGGGAATTAGGCACTATATCTGTTGAGCAGTAGAAGATCAAGGCGTGTTCTGGGGTCACCAGGGCAATTGTTCGTTGCGGATAGTCCTGGCAAAAAATCCGTAAGCTAGACATAGACATGGCTTTAATCTACCAAATGGGCATAGTTAGGATAGATGCTAACACAAAAAGCATAGGATACCCGAGTCGCGTTTAAATAGTCGGAGACGTGTTCCAGTTCGATTCCATTTACAAGTAACTAATTAGTTAAAGTTACTATGCATTATGTAAGATGTTTTTTCTTTTATTAAATGGCCTTTTTCTCTTTTATATCCCAAGAGTAAAAAATCCATTATATTACCACATTCCTCAACTTTACCCTGTAAACAATTGGAAGCCTTATATAATGGGTGAGACTTCTCATATGTTGTTTCCATCCTCCTAAAGAACTTCCGGATTTAGGTAGCTTACTCATCAAAAGGGCTTCCTATCAGTGATTGATAACAATTTTGAAACTTTCATTTTTTTGTTTTTATATTATTATCGTTGTCCTCCAGACTATCTTCCATCTTTTGTTGTTTTTCTCTTCTCTTGATATTATTTTCTCATCATTCAGGCATCTAAGAAAAAGGAAAGAGCGTGCGCAAAATTCTGATCTATTGACTGCCGTAGATGGGTTTGGCAGCGCCTCGCAAGTATGTGATATCCTCAACTTCTTCTCTCCGGCAAAAAAAAAAAAAAAAAAAAAAAAAAAAAGCCAATTAAAAAGTTAAACCAGCATATCTCTGATCCTCCATCATCTTTGAAATCTAGGCGAACAAAGCTATCGCATGATCCGAACAACGTAAATTGGTCCCGATCGACGAGTGGCTTCGGGCATAAGATTCTCAGTTCCCAAGGATGGACTCCAGGGAGTGTTTTAGGCGCTCGGAATGCTGCGCATGCTGATATGCTCACTCCTGCCAGCGCATCTCACATCAGAGTCACTGTGAAAGATGACACTCTCGGTTTAGGCGCCCGGCCTAAGCTTCTGGATGAGCCAACTGGTCTTGATGCTTTCAAAGGACTACTAGGCCGACTAAACGGGAAGTCAGACGTCGAATTGGAGAAAGAGCAACGGAAACGTGATGACATCAAACTGGCCCGCTATGCAGCAACGAAATGGCAAGCCGTCAGGTTCGTTCGTGGCGGTCTATTAGTCCAAGAGAAGACCGACGCTGCTACCACCAAGTCTCCTGAAAACGGTGATCGAGAATCGAACTGCTCAGAAGAATCTACGAATGAAAAGGGCAATGGAACAAGCAATGATGCTTCTGCCCCAGTGCCTAACAGGGGTTTAAAGAGTAAAGAGAAGGAGAAAGAAGAGAAAAAAGAGAAGAAGGAGAAGAAGGAGAAGAAGAGAAAGGAAAAGAAGGATAAAAAGGAGAAGGAGAACTCACAAGCGGACGGGAAAGACAAATCACAAAGAAAACGGGATAAAAAAGCTAAGAAGAGGAAGCACAGCGAGGACAGCGAGGATCTTGATTCAGGAACGACAACCGGGGATGCTATCATGATGGAAGCGAATGTTGCTACGGGGGGAATGGAGGCATCATCAGTGACTGCATCGACCTCAACGTCGAAGAAAGAGCGCGTTCCACTGGGCAGGAATGTTACTAGGGCGCGGCATATCGCACAGAAAAAGAGGGCACTCTTGGATGACAAGTCCCTTAATGAGGTAATTGAAACCCTACATTTACATTCAAAGGGCTCTATTTGCTAATCGAGATCCAGATTTTTATGGTTAAATCCTAGAAAACGCGTGGTACAGGGGGCTCTGAGAAAACGAGGGGTTTCTCTCTCTGCAACTTGTCTTTGGATGGTTTCTCTGGCTGAAACATTCTTAGGTCCTTTTTTCTGCTTTTTCTTCTCCCTGTTTCTGCCTGTTTCTGACTGTAAATTTGTTCATGGCGTTCAGCATTGGAACTTAGAAAGGGAGTACATAATACCTCTGGGTCAACCCTACTTCTGGCACCTTTTTACGCTCTACCGATGCAAATCCCTTGTAATAGATATCAAGATACAGTACATCTAAACCCTATAAATAAACTGAAATGAGAGAGAGAGAAACTAATTAAAGAAATAATAATAATAATAATAATATGTATGTACACCCAAGAGCCATGTCATCATTGCTTCTCCACATGTGCGGAGTTAGTGCAATCGACTACCCGTTCCTTCAGCCGTTCCTTTAATGTATGATCTACTATGACATCTGATCTTACTAAATGAAGCTGCAGTTTTTGTTACTACAGATTTCTGACTCTATTATACCAGAGACGTCTTAGCTTGTCTGATGGTCCCAAATGTCCACACCCAGCATCGTCAAAGAGCCCGTGCAACGGGCTCTGGGAGAATCACTTGCGCGACAAGATGCGACGGCCGTGGGGCAAGGAATGCCCCTCAAGTCAAATAAAGCAAACCTGGCAGCTCGGGATAGTCGGTCTCAATCTCATCGCAAGTCCCACCCTGCAGAAGATACTGAATCGGAATCATTTGAACACCGAAACTGGAAAGGAGAAAATTCGGAGCACAATCATAACGCATCACAGTCACGCGGGGCTTCTGGCAACACTCGCCCAAACAAGCTAGGGAATAGCGGGAAAAAGGGAGGGTAAGAGAAACCGGTTCCTTTGGAATGGAAGTCTTCAGGCGAGCTGACAACTGATCCCAGTATTCATTGGGCACCATTGAACATTGGACTCGAACGACGCCTGCAGACCTTTGTGGTACTGTGTCATACTCTCACCATTGCCATATTCCTGACTTGCTTCTTTTTCACGTGCGCAATACCGTTATTCTGGCCGATATTGATTCCTTACCTTGTTTATATCTCGCTTTTCTCGACGACAGCCACATCGGGAACGTTAAGCCGCCGGAGCGAGTTCTTGCGTTCTCTTCGAGCCTGGTCGATATATGTGTCCTACTTTCCCGCCCAGCTGCATCGTTCAGAGCCGCTTCTTCCGACGCGCAAGTATATCTTTGGATATCATCCACATGGAATTATCTCTCATGGCGCGTTCGCAGCATTTGCGACGGAGGCACTCGGATTTTCCAGACTTTTCCCGGGGATCACGAATACTTTACTGACCCTTGACTCCAATTTCAGAATTCCATTTTACAGAGAATATGCTCTAGCCATGGGGCTTGCAAGCGTTTCCCGCGAATCTTGCGAGAACTTACTTACCAAGGGGGGAGCTGATGGTGAAGGCATGGGACGCGCCATTACCATCGTGATTGGTGGTGCTCGGGAGTCTCTTGACGCTCTGCCACATTCTATACGGCTGGTCTTGAAACGGCGCAAAGGTTTTATCAAGCTAGCGATCCGCACCGGTGCTGACTTGGTACCCGTTCTTGCATTTGGCGAAAATGATCTTTATGAGCAAGTACGCTCGGATCATCATCCTCTCATACACAAATTCCAAATGCTCATAAAGCATACCATGGGCTTCACTATCCCGCTTTTCCATGCCCGCGGTGTCTTTAACTATGATGTAGGCTTGATGCCGTACCGTCGCCCATTGAACATCGTCGTCGGTCGGCCGATTCAGGTTATCCAGCAACATGAGCGAGACGAAATTGAGGATAACTATGTCAATGAACTTCACGCTCGATATGTCTCCGAACTCCACCGGTTGTGGGACCAATGGAAAGACACGTTTGCAAAGGACCGGGTTTCAGAATTAGAAATTATTTCGTGAGGGGACGTTTTGTCCATACATCTAATCACCAGCGCATGTTGTGAGTCTAGTCTATGAGTTACTCAAGGACATAAGAAACAAGGATTTTTCATTTGTAAATCAACAGATCGAAGACACCCAGTGTGGTCATACACAATATACAAATAAACAGTAAAACCATTATTATCATATAACGAATAAGACATGCACAGTCACCATGGAACCACATTAAATGGCCACAAGAGGTATATACGCCAAACAATAAATTAGAACTTAAACACCAGAATGGGATGGGCTAAGTACCCTTCCAGATCAGTAGCATAACCAAAGGTTGAACATAGATCGAGCAAAAAGCCAAGCCCTAAATCCGTCATACAAGGTCCATGTCTGCATCCATAAGAACAAAATATTATTGAACACTGCAACAAGTCATTCGAATAACGGAGAAGAGAGCAGCAAAAGCAAAGCAACATGGGTATCTGAAAAAGAGAGAAAAAAGGGCATAAGCAAGAAAGAGACGGAAAAAGAAAAAAAAGAAAAAAAGGATACCAGCAAACAGATACACTTGTAATGATAACCAATAAACCACAAACGAATTTCATCCCTTGCAACCGAGGCCTTTCATATATCATAGCCAGATGGGTATACAACAATGAACTGTACAGAGACAGCCCAACCTAACCACTCCTTTTCTTACTCAGTTGCACCATTCTTTGCAGAATCAACTGAATCTAAGGCAGCGTTCAGACTGGGGACCCCCGTCATTTGCGTAGAAGTTCGTCGGCTGTCAGCAGCCACACGAACACTTCCACGCGAGCCCTTGATGATATGACCGCTTTCCACCCGATCTTGAATCATCTCGTCCAGCATTTTTGACACCTCATCCACACTCTTCCTTTTTTTCTCCTTTTCACTTTCCACGAGCGACAAACGCGGGCTATTCAACGTATCAGGTGATCTTGAACCACTATTCGTGTCGCTATTGGGAGTCTGGACCGGATCGGTAGCTACACGGGCCACATCCCGATGTCGAGTTGCTGAGCGAAGGGCAGCAAGCATCCGGTCCTTGTCATCGAGCTGCGAACGGAGTTCGTTGATTTCCATGTCTTTTTCTCGGATAATAGCCGCTGTATCGGTGTTTTCGGTTCCAGTATTACCACCTTTCATTCCTGCTGACATCCGAGAATGGCTTGAACGCCTAGCTTGCAGTAGACGTCTCTCGAGTGTAGCGATATAGCGGTTCTTGTCCCCAAGATCAGCCTGCAGCGCAGAAACGTGTCTTTGAAGGCTCGCTTTCCCGTCTGCAAACTCGCCCATAGTATCGTCATCATCCTCATTCCCGATAGACCCATTCGAAAACGCCAAGTTAGGGGAAAAATCATTGCTATTGATAGACATAAAAGAAGTGGGCCGGATAGAGTATCCCCACGCACCCAAGGTGGATTGACTGACGGAAGAACGCAGTGATCGGGACCCGGAATCATTAATAGACATCCTCGAAAACCGTCCTAAGGCGGAGAAATTACCCTGGGTGTTTACCCCAGTGGATTTCGAACACAAAATCAGGCGGTTGAGGTGCTCAATTCGTTCTTTCAGTGCTGTCCGTGCTAGTTGGATCTCCAGCATCTGTTCCTCGTGGCGTGTCTGCGCTTCTTTTTCGAACTGCTCATCTTCCAACTTCATCTCCTTTTCGGCTTGAGCCTTCGTATGGCTATCCAACTGAGAACGAAGGGCTTGGATTTCCATCCGGTAACGTTCTAGAAGAACCCGGCTACCTGAATCACCACCGCCACCGCCGAGCGCTTCCTCTGCCTTTTTCGCATGACTGACAATGCTGTTTTTGGCGCGAGCGGCGAACTTTAGCGTATTGAGAGTTTCCCCCGAATGCGAATTGGCAGCTGCCGAGCTTCCTGAAGCGATCAATGCGACAGTACAAAGAATGCTAACCAACGAATTGCCCGACAAGGCCGGTTGCAACAACCGCGTCAATTTGCTATCCCGATATGGTAGGTGTCTACCCTCTTTATCGGTAGGATTGCCGCCCTTATCCTTGTTTTCTGATAGCCTTGAGATGATTGTACCCAGAGTGAGCAAGCTTTTGTTGATATGGGCACCTTCCGTGCGGCGCTCTTTGTCGTCCGCAGCTCGCTCCGAGCCGGCCAAATCAATCAAGCTGAGAGTCGACACTCTTACTCCACCTGGGATTATACCCGACCGCTTGTCCTGGGGCGTACCAGCGGGCGCTCGTTCTCTGCTTTCAACAACAATCTGAACAACTGCATGACTTCGAGAACTGCGTGCATTGAATTGGGTGCTGCCGGTTCTCCTTGCATGGTCACCTCTTGCGATTACACGTAGTAGTTGTGTCGGACTCTGGACAATCTCCTCCTTTAATGGTGTCGCGTATACCCCACGTTTGCTATCCTCGCGTAGTTTGATCTCCTCTTGCTGAGCACCGGCGGCTGGAGCTGAAAGTAGGTCATGGATCTTCTCATTGTAGATTTCCAGGTAGCTGACACGTAGTAGAAATTCTCGATGTGGCGTTTCCCTAATAAAGGAGAATATATCCGTTATTGCCAACGGGATGACACCCGGAGAGGTAGCGGTCCCTTGCATAGAGAAGGTTTTACCGGTTCCAGTCATACCATAAGCAAAAACTGTACCATGGTAGCCTTCCATAACACGCCTTACAAGGCGTTTTGCGGCCGCATCGTAAACCTTGGCGTTATGCTCATGAGCTGTGAAAACATTATCTATATACACAGGGGGTTAGCTGGATTTCTCTTTATCTCATCTTCTTGTTCTCCACCTAAACCGGGGAGATCCATACCATAATAATAGTCGCCAGCTTCCTTCCCTCTATGCGAGATGAGGCCTTTTCGCCCCTCCAGCTGCCACTCCCCGCTTGATCTCGACGCATCATTTCCGCCAGCGTCAGGGCGAACTCGAACACTGACAATGACATTGCCTTTGGATTCCTTGGATTTCGAACCGGTCTTAGCAGTGCCTGCTGCGGTGTCATCGCCATCTTCATATGTAGTCGCGCTCGTCGAATATGACTCCTGAGCCGAGGAGCTTCGGCTTTGTGAAGGAGAAGCATCTGGATCTCGAGCATCCGCACTGAGAATCGATTTCCCATCTCCATTACCATTCAACAAAGAAGGTGCCTCTGAACTCCGATAACTGCTGGTCGTGCCGGAACTTAACCTTGAGCCTTTTCTGGCCTTTATGCTCCCGGATGAACTGACACCAGGCATATTTGAGGAAGCAGTCCCAGGGCGGCTTCCTGTCTTGGGCGGCTGAGGAAAGGCTGCGATACTGATAGTTCTGCGCAGGGATTTGTCTGGACTGCTTGGCGGTCGACCATTTGACGACGCTGACCGTGGCGCACTGACGTTGGTAGTGGAGTTGGATAATGGGGACTTGCTGAGGGTCGGTCGCGGACTTGAGGGGGCGCGAAGCTTTGATGGCGATTGAGATGGAGATGGAGCTCTGGAGGTATCAGAGGGAACGGGGAGGCTCTTCCTTGTTTTTGGGACTGGCAGTGGTGGTACAGGCGCGGCCGGCGAAGTCGCGGTGGGCCGTGATGGCTGAGGCATGGTGGAGGCCATGGTGATCTGGTCGATAAGTCTTTCAACTCGGTCGTTTTACCAACTTTAACCTCCACCACAAACAAAGAAAGATCAAAATTCAAGTCTCAATGCGGATGCGATTGGCCATGTGCGTAGCCAGGAAGCTAGCTGCAGAAAAACGGTGAGTTAGAGAGTTTGACAAAATGCCGGCTTTTGCTGCGACACAGGAACACGAGCCATTGGGCAGAAACATGGTTTTAACCGTGCGAAAATCGAGAACAAAGTGCATCCGTGCTACTAGATGCAGGTGTTCGACAGCAGAAGAGAAGGGAGGAAAAAAACAGGTGAGTATACAAGGGTATAGTAGCTGCCGGATTCGAGGCTGCCCCTATCCGTCCGAGCTTCTAACAATGGCAAGAACGACAACTTTAAAGAAAGAAAGCGCAAAGTTCTCTTTCAATCCAGGCGAGCATCCCCGGACCATAAAACAAGAATAAACTCACTTCTAGATTGCAGCTGTATTATTGAACCAGACACTTCCAGTCTGAAATGTAAAAACCAGAGGGGTAATCCTTGCGCGCCACCGTGCCGTGGGTACTCGCTATATATCTCAATCAAGTGACGAACGAGTATATTTGAACGAGGAATTGAGATTCGAATTTGTTATTGCTATTGTTGCGGATATCTTGGTTTCCGTCGACGCTCGAATGCGCGCAACAATACCGATGCCCTTTTTTTTGCGGGGGAAGGGTATTTGGGAGAGAAAAGGCGAACAGGACACTCGGCAACGGAAAGTGATAACTTTGATAACGCGTGCGTGTGAATTAGGAGCCGGACAATAAGAAATTCTTTTCCTCCTTCCTTTGTGGGCGAACGGGAGCTAGGTGGAAAGGAGATCAGGACGCTTGAGTCAGTGGTTACCTTCCAACGCGAGGTATTGATAGGGTAGGAAAAGAGGAAAGAGAAGTAGTCCAAGGAAACGAAGGAAAGAAGAGAAGAAAGGAGGAAAGGAGGAAGAGAATCAAATCACCCCAATGTTTAAACTGTCCCAGACTAACCAACTGGGTTCTACCACAAAGTTAGACCACTCTTAACTACATTCATCTACTTCAAGCATCTACAGAATACAGAATACACAATGCTCTATCTATGTGGAATCCCATTTTTATTTCCTGAGTGGACGCAAGGGGGAAAAGCAGATAGAGATTATGATTCTAATTCTATCATGGTCCATTGACTGCCGGAGGATGATCAATTGTGATGGTGATTGTGATTCCATTTTTTTAGCTTCGAAAGACAGAGCCATTCATCTCTCTGTTTTCTTTGTTTCTTTCTCTCCTAACCCCATTTTAATATAGATTTATATTACTTTTCTTGATATTAATATTATTGTTAGCATTCTTTATTTTATACAATATTACTACCCCGTGTAGAGAGCATCCGGTTCGAGTAAGTACAGTACATAGTAATAGGCCGGCATGAGTTCGGGGTTCCTCTGGTATATGAAGATCCCCAACTTAGACCACCCTCTGGTTTCTGCCCGCGTCGTGTCAACCTTGGCCTTCTTTAATTCGAGCAAAGTGCGATAGTCATGGCCGGGTCATTCCCATCCTATCACATACAGCGTCCGTGCAGCGCCCATAATCGGCACTCTAATAAGCATGTATCCCTGACATCGGGAAGAGTGTGTCTTGACTGCCTGTCTGTCTGTGTGGTTTCAGGGGTAAAAAGTCCCGGGAGACCCGAAGTTTCTTAAGGACTGAATGGGTCCTTCTCCACATGTACTGACTATGTGGGTAAGTTCCCGTTCCAGACGGTTGATAATAATGAACACCAGGGGAACAACATTATTCTGCTCTGGAGGGTCTGTACAGGAGATTTAATTGTACCCCAAGAGAAGGGAGCAGGAAAAGAATAAAGTAAACCCGGGGTTTCTACACTACTCCGACCAGTGTGCTCAATATATACAATATATTCATAGTACAGGGGGGCATTAAGAAACCTGTAGTTCGTCCGGCAGCCAGGGTCCAGTCTCCCCTCGTCAGCATCAAATCAATCATTAATTTTCCGTTGTGGGGTTGATGCTTGTATGTATTTAGGAACTGGGACATCATGCAAGAGAGTGATATCTGGGGTGTGTTAACTACAAGTAGTTCTGGACATCTGCCATCTCGTTCACATAACCAGTTTTGGAAATAGTAAATCATGATCCTTGCGGGAAGTTGATGGCATGCTTCATTAGGAGTGAGCTTAACAGTGTCTAATAATCCATCGGTAGAGTTAGTTACATTGAAAAGAAAGAGATTTATCATGACAACCCCCAGGAATGTGCTACTCCGCAGTAGTGTAATCCATTGCAGAGGATGAAACTCAGATCACCATGCATGTCCACTTTATATGCACTTCATGCATATGGAGTACGGGGTACAGTGGAGGCTTATTATATGCCTTGCAAGGTTTCAGAACATGTCTTACAACTGTTTTTTTTTTAATCTCGATCCACAGGCACCATGCTGCTTGCTGTACATGGCCAACGCAGGAACCATACGACTGCACGCATGAACCCGGCCATTCAAAAAAATCCTATTGCGATTAAATTACGACTATCTATTTAAATATCCCGGAAGCAAGATGTCCTCTCCTAGCGCCACTACATTGCAGAAAAGTCCAGTTTGCGAGCAGCATTCTTGAATGCATTTTCATCAATCTCCCCGCCACGCCTTGTAAGATCATCGCCCATTTTCCTGGTGCCTCCAGACTTTCGGGGAAGATCGTGTTTATCTGTCGGCCGCGGTTCACTGGTCCACCAGATATGTTGTAAGACCTCGCATGCAGTTTTCCGTTTTCTGGGATCCAGCGTACACATGGACATGAGCAAATCGGCACCGACTGGGCCGGCGTTCGGAAATTGACGCAAGAAGAAATCTCGTCCTTGGGTCGGGACCAAGTGATTCCTGTCTGGAGCGATATAGTTTGGTAGTTTGGAGACACCCGGCCAGTTCTCTTCAGTGGGCGTACCAAAGGCTTCACATATCTTGCTGATTTGATCAAGATCAGTGTTTCCGGCGACAAAAGGAACTCGGAGAAGAAGTTCCGCGAAAACCATTCCCATGGACCAAACATCAACCACGCCAGAGTATTGCCGGGCACCGTAGAGCAATTCGGGAGGTCGATACCAACGTGTGATAACTTGGTGCGTCATGTTCAAGTAAGGGTCCGCAAAGGACCTGGCCAGACCAAAGTCTGCCAATTTGACCTCGCCATCAGACGCAATCAGAAGGTTGTTTGGCTTGATATCTCGATGCAATATGAAGTTTTCATGGCAAAACCAGACGCCTCGAGCGAGCATTCCCATCCATGCCTTGACATCGGCGGCACCATAGTGAACATTACCATCTTTAATCAGCATCTCAAGATCACCAAGTGGCAGATATTCTAGGACCAAATTAAGATTCTGGTCCTTGGAAGAGAAGACATCGTGAAGCGCAATGATGTTGGGATGAGAGAGTTCCTGCAAATATTTGACTTCGCGGATAGCATCCATGGACAGCCCATCTTTGTATTCGGCATTGACCTTGATCTTCTTTATAGCGACGAATGACGACGGGTCGGTTCGAAGACGGCCGAGGAATACAACGGCATAAGTACCCTCACCAAGCCTTTTGTCTGCAACTTTCGCATTAGCCCTGTATTGTCATATCTGGCGAAATCAGAATGAGAAACAAAATGGGAAGTTCAATTCCTGGATATACACACCTTTAACATACTTTTGTCTTACTTCGTCGTTTAGTTGCTCTGTAAGCTCACGATCCGTGTTTTGCGAGGGCTGATGTGAAGATGCATTCTCGGGCTTCGTAGCTGAGCTCCGGACATTCGCAGCCCTTAACTTGGCCGGAGAAGAACTTGCCGCAGAGGGCGAATGGGAAACCAAAGGAGATACTGCCATTCTTGTGATCCCTAAAGAAAAAAAAGATAAAAGATAAAAGAGAAAGAACAGTCTGAAGAAAACCAACACTGGACGCCAGGAAGTGTCAAGGATAACGTATGGAAATGATTGGCGGAAGGCGCATTTCTTTTCGAGCTTCACCACATTAGGAGATAGAACAGTTCGGTAATGTCTGAAGTGCTAAATCACGCTTGATCATTGTTTTTTCAGATTAGCAAGTTTGTGCATGGATAGCCAGTTGGATCTGTACATGTATCTGTCGGGGGTTGTCGGTGGTCCGCGAAAGCCCCCGGAGATTAGTTGATCCCGAAAGCAAGTACGGGTCTCCAAATTTCTCAATTGACACTGCTTCAATTACCAGAAAAGTTGACATCACCGAGGCTTTTGGGTGAATTGGCCCGGTATCTCGCTTGTTATTTTCGACTTGTCTCCTTGGTCACGTTTCTTCGCCTTCTCGGCCGACCTTCCTCAAAAAAATTCGGCGAGAATTCACGAACAACGAAAGTAGCCCACCATGGCGATGCGCGGCTCACGACTCGGCCTCTTCTCCGCAAGATTGATGAAACCGTTCAGTGTGACGAGACAATGCATCCGATGCCTTCACCAGAACAGGGAAGCCCCGCGTGTCCCCTCGCCCACCCCGTTCGTCCCTAATGTCGAAACCTTTCTCAGTCTGATCGGCCGCGGCATGTCAAAACATGCTAGCAAATTGCCTTCTTGGGACAAATTATTCACACTCTCCTCCGCCGAACTTCGAGAGCTGGGCATTGAGCCCGCACGCCAGCGACGGTATCTGCTCCGGAAGCGCGAGAAGTTTAGGAATGGTCAGTATGGAGTCGGAGGTGACCTCGAGAATGTGGTCGATGGTGTTGCGCAGTTGAGAGTAGTCGAGGTCCCCTACGAATCTACTACCGGTTCGACACAAGCCACCGAGTCGACATCGTTATCTTCGTCTGCTACTTCTACGCCTGGTATGAGGAAGGTTATTGTGAACACTAGCCCCGACGCTACCGACTACAAGCACGATTCGTCGAAGCCGCTGAAAAAGTTCGAGCACATGAAAATTCATAACGGATCGATTATCAAGGGTCCCTTTGTACAACTTATCAAGGGTACGAACGGCAGCGCTGCGTTGATCAAGGCTCAGGAAGGCATGTGGGAGGACAAGCAAGGACACAAGGTGGATGGTGGTGAAAGGAGACGTGCTGAAGTCAGGGCTAAAAAGCGCATTGAAGAGAGAAGAAAGGGACCGGCATAAAGTCTTTGATTCAGGAGTATGTTGGGAATCGAAAAGTGAAAGCAGTGTAGAGGGAGTTGCATGGTACCACTGATCCAAGGACAAGGCAGCTCGCCGTCTGCTTGTATATTAGCTCCTCAGTCTTTTTTTTTTTTTTTTTTTTTTGATGTATGAATTGTTATAAGCCAATTGACTATCCAGTGTCTACCTATACCTACATCCCAGTGGCATTTAAGCAGATACAGAACAGATAGTTATAGTAGTGTATGTACTGAATTCTTGATTATCCTCTATATGTCATGAACATGATTAAACTGATATACAACTGCAGTATGGCCAGGAAAAAGAAGGCAGTCCGGTGAACACCGAAAAAGAAAAAAAAAACGAAACAAATAATCTACACGGCCAGCAATCATTCGTCAATGATGATTCAAAATGTAGGATGACAGCACTCATAAAAGATCTAGGGCTGCTGGTCGCCGTTCTGCCCATAATTAAAAGGGTTTAAGTAGGAAATTGCCGTAAATAGCACATAACTCCAATCATGCCTTGGTAGCAGATTCACGCTTTTCGTACTGCACAAAAGATTGGCCAAGGGGCTTCGAGAACAAAGACTAAATCCAATTATTAGGTGATGAAGTTCACAGAGAAAAAGCGCAAGATACGGCAACTTACCGAATAGTCCGTCTCCGGGATATCCTCAACTCCTGGCATGTTGCGGAATTTGAAGATTCTCACCAGGGCAGCAAGAATCGTACCAAGTTGCACATAAGCAAATTGCTCACCAATGCACCTGTGGCGTCCGGCACCGAACGGGAGGTAGGGGCTATTTGTGCCCTTGCTGACCAAACCGTATCCGTAGTCAATCTTTTCCTCATCTTCCGTGCTGGGCTGAGCGACTTCATCCCAGCGGTGGGGGTTCCATACGAGAGGCTTAGGGAAGAACTGTTCGTCTCTCGCAGAGACACCTGGCGAAGAAAGCACATTGTGGGACGTCGGAATCACATACGGAGTATCGTCCACCGGCATGGGGTTTTTGACGGCTCGGATGATCGAATGAATGGGCGCATGAATACGGAGGGTTTCCTTGATGACTTTAGAGTGGAGATCCAGCTTCTGCAGACTCTCGAATGTGAGGTCAGGGAGATCAGAACCGAGAACACGGAGTTGCTCTTGGTAAAGCTCCTCAGCGATGTCTGGGCGAGTCGCAAGGCGCAAGAGAATCCAGGATGCAGTAGAAGAAGAGGAGTGCTGGCCAGCCATCAACAGGGCAATCATCATGTGTGCGATCTCCTCATCGGGAACAGGGGTGCCATTCTTGTAAGTGCACGACATGAGGTTCCAAACCATGTCTTCAGAGTCTTTCTTGCCACCGGCCTTGCGACGGTCATTGATGATTTCCATGTACGTCTCAGTCAGCTTCTTCTGAGCGGCGTCACGCTTCCGGTTATGAGGGAGAGGAGCCCAAGGGAGCATGAAGTTGATGGGAGCGAAGCCCATGTCAAGATCATGGTACATCTCTGCAAATGTGGAATTGAATCTGTCTCGGACTTCCTTTCCTTGGAGGGCGCGCGACGCGGTATAGATCGTGATTTCGGCAATTGTCTTGCACACATCGAAGATACCCTTGGGTTCCTGGAAGACGGTAGATTCCTCGACAAAACTTTCGACTTCGGCGGTAATCAGACGGACGTAGGACCGAAGAGCCTCGGAAGTAAGACCGAACTTGACAAACTGCACATTTATTAACAAAGTTGTTTCGTCTGCACCAGCTGTCATTCCGCGTACCTTCTTCTGCTCCATGAGTTTGGAGTTGGGGCAATCATACACAACATTGCGACCAAAAACGGGTGTCGTAAGCGGCGAGTAGACCTCCTCGGCACAGACGTCTCGAAGCTTGCCGTTGAGAATAAATTCATTGCCTTTGGTGCCCAGGTAAACAGTGGTCTTTTTGCCCAGGAGAACGAAAGTGAAAATATCGCCGTACTACAATGCGCACGCAAATGAGAAACACGAAATCACGCTCGACCAGGGCAATGAACACGTACCTTCGCGCGACAATCGAAGAAGAACTTGTATGGCTCCATGCCATAGCTGATGGTGCTACCAACAAAGGGGAACCAGTGAAAAACCACGGGAGGTTCATGGGGATTCTTGAATAAAATCTGTCGCAAGACATTGACGACGACCGACACACTGAACAGGGCCAACAGGCCTACAGAGGTGAGAACCCATAATGACTGGGTCGAGTGAAGTTCGGAGAGCTTCTCCAGAACGACTGCGAGAAATCCCATAGCTGCGGTGACGGATAGGTGTAGTAAAGGAGAGAAAGAAAAGGGAGAGAGGAGTGTCTCTTGGTGGAGGCACTCACCAAGGCCTCACAGGAATTGGCGACAATTAAAATGGGTATTGTATAACTGGACCACGAAGTTGACAAGCAGAAGATATTATTTATTATTATCGTGGTGGAAAGGGGAAAAAGTGTTATCTGGAGCAGTTCTCGACCGGTGTAATGTACGGGGTAATACACATCGTATTGTATACTGTACTCTGTATGTATCAGGCACCGACCGGTATGGAGCACTACTAACCAGAAGGGGCTGGTGATTTACCTAAACTCCACCGATTAACTTGCAGAGTAGATTGTAAATACAGCGTATTTACAGGGTCACACGTTACGCACCGCCCCTGGATGGCGCAGCGAATAATGGCCACCTCAACTCCGATGACTAACGTAATCCACAAGCGAGCCGGCCACACAAGCGAGCCGGCCGCCTACTCCCATCTATGGTATTTCAATGCATTTAGATCAACCAAAACGCCATTATATTAAGATAACTACCTAATTAGGTCTAACTGGGCATGCATTTCTCTTATGTCCTTCATTTCCACAGGCTCCGCATTTTGGTAAAGCTCTCATACGCGGCTGTAAAGGTGGTGAAGGCCTTCTTGGCTGAGGGGGGGGAGGCTCTTCAATTGCTGGTTCTGGCTGCATAACTAGCTCATGAGCTTCCAAAACTGAAAGGCCTTCTTCTTGAGGTATTTGCTTATTAGACCGAGTGCGTTTTTGCTTCTTCTTTTCATTGGCAGCACGTAAATCGCTTACTTCTTTCTCAAGAAAAGCGGCTGATTGCATCGTGATTTGACAGGCTTTAAGAACCTGATTTATTGCAGAATTAAGCGGACTTGGTGGGCTCTTTGATCTTGTATGAAGCAAAGCTTTAATTGATGAAGCTTGCTTTTGTAATTGCATGTAGTTTGAAGGCGTTTTTGGCTCCCAATCGCTACCCCGGCTTCTGGGGGGTGTTGGCGTACGAAGCCGAATATCAAGCTTTGAAATCACTTGATCAGGGTCATATGGCACTAGACCAGCTGCTGTGAAGCTATTTTTAATAGTCTCAGGTTTGAATGCCTCAATTCGTGCGTGTGGGTAAGCCTCAAGGAAGTCTAATTTGTCAATATGGTTGATCCTAAGACACATTTTGGTTTCAATGAGCCGGCCATATGATCGCTTTAACACTGAAAAACAGCCGATATCAAGCGGCTGTAAAAGATGTGATGAATGTGCTGGCATACAGATTGGAATAATATCATGTTTCTCACAGATTTGGTCGAATCGTGGTGTTAAATGACTTCCATGGCCATCAAGGATCAAAAGCCGATATTTCCCTTTCATATGAGTATTTGTTGATGGAATAAAGAGCTTTTCAAGCCACTGAAGCCCAATTTCATCAGAAGTCCAGCCATTTGGGCTTACTTCAAACCGCCAATCACTTGGGAGGTTATCAAACCAAGACTCAATAAAGACCTTGCCTTTGAAAATCACACATGGAGGTAGGGCCCACCCTGAAGCACTTATACATTCAATTGCTGTCACCCACTCATGATTTCCAGGTTGTAGAAGTGAGTGCTGACCATAGTATTCTGCCCTTGTAACAAGTTTTGTAGTAGCAATCAAGCCCATTGCAAAACCAGTCTCATCAAAGTTATAGATATCATCAGGGTCAATGCCATATTGAAGTATCGTACGTTGCACGCAATCAAACCACTTATGGATGATTATTGGGTCTTCACACTTTGCACGCTCATAATTATAGCGCCTTGAGAATCAGGTTGCAAGCTCTGGGTGCCTTTTTACATAGTTGAAGACCCAATTCTCGCCCACTGTTTGAACTGGGGTAGATCCACGCGTAGCAAGTAGTAGATCCGCCATTTCTTGTACAATGGCAGGTCAGGGGGCTGCTCCACGGGAATCCATTGAGAGTATCCATTTTTTAAGCGTTTCCTCTTCTGTTTGTGTCAATTTATGGTTATTGGCACGCGCTTCGCCTCGGTTTTGGTGGCCGTGTAATCGATCTTGGAGAGTTGTACGAGGCACATTGAACCGACGTGCTGCTTCGCGTATAGAAGGAATTTCGTGCTTTTTAATAGCCTGGATAGCTAATAAGATCCTACCCTCTTGCTCTATTAAATTTCTAGAGCTTCGAGAGCGAGTTGGTGGCATGGTGGGTGGTTGAATAATTAGAGTCTAATTAACTGACGCGTTTCGCGTTGGGTGGCCGGCTCGCTTGTGTGGCCGGCTCGCTTGTGGATTACGTTACAAATATGGATCATTATGGGAGATCAAAGGCAATTAATGGGACAGTTGACACAAAATAATTATGCATCCCGGTAATTTACAAGGACGGCCCTTATGTCCATTCTCACAGCAGGTAGGGAACATAGCGCAGGATTCTAGGTTCCGACATCACACCACTTTGCTTGATGGATTTCTGAACCCTACTGATTGCCCGTGGTGAAGATTGAAACCTTGTATATACTTGTATGCTCGTCCCTATAGGCTGTGACAGGGTCGGATTTAACACTGTCCTGAAGCAGACCATAAAGAAACCATTTATGGCAGGACGAAAGCTTTCTGAGTTGCCAACCCTTGTTAATCGAAGCATCCATACCCAAGGCAACTTCTTCCCCCCTCTTTCTCACCAGCTTCCTGCCATTGCTCGATTTCAAAAACGAAGCTGGGAATTAGCAGTCAGTATGATTAGGGCGGTAGAGCTACGCTACGGGTCTCGTAAATCGTACTTCTGCATATATCAAGTTAAAGGGAGGTAGGTCATAATGAAAACATGTTGTATTCCTAAGCAGACCATAGACGCCATTTTTGACCTAACAAATTCCCTAACATAATGTAAGTATCCCTTGGCTGATCATATTCCAACTGTCCCAATGCGAACAGGTAAACCCTCATAATCCTCTCACACTGTCAATGGCAGCAGCAAAAATGCTGGCTGTGCTAATTCAAAATAAAGGCTAAAAGTTGATACAGAGAGATGCAGAGGGAGAGAGTGAGTGAGTGAGGGGGTAAGAGCGAGTGAAAGTAAGAGAGTGTGACATCCAGAGAGCAATACCCGCACAGCAAGTCTATGGATAGCGACTCGTTGGTTCTTGTTCAAAAAGAAGCGGGTCACCTCGCTCTCCAAGATTGGCAAAATCTTGAGGCGCGCTATTTTCGTCAGGGTGAGCTTCTTGTTGACTTTGATGAACGAGAACTTGACAAGGTTGGTTAGAAACTCGTTTACCGGCTTCATTTTTGTGGAAAATCTTCACAGGGGCGCCGCCTTCTTCCGCACGTTCACTGAATCGAACGTCATTCATGGTACTGAGCAATGTTCGCTCGCGTTCAACTTTGCGCTTCGAGAAGTCGAGATTACCCAGAGCTCCAGTCAGCCCGTCGGTGCTATCAGTGAGACTGGGGGATTTTCCTAGAAGCCATGGATGTTCCAAGCAGCCCTCCACCGTGATTCGCTGGTCAGCATTGACCGTAAGCATCCTGTCTATGAGATCCAAAGCTGGGTCGCCCACAGAATCCCAATATGGAGATGGATAATCAAAACGTCCCATCTTGATCTGTTGGGCCATAGTATACGGGTTCTGTCGCGTAAACAACTCATCCGAAAAAGGGGGAAATCCACAAAGACAGATGTAGAGCACAACACCAAGGGACCAGATATCGACAGCCTTTGTGTATCGTCGATGGTGTGTGTCCTGCAAAATCTCAGGAGCAACATCTAATGAGACAATAGTGGTAAGTATTCTGACATAGTTTGATCGAGGAGGAGAAGCTTACAACTCGGCGTACCGCATCTATGACGACAAATTAGCGCTATTGTTCAAGGGGCCCCAGGATTCATGACTTACAGTGTTGTCGTAAAAGAGTCTTCCCCGATTATCTTTGCGAGTCCAAAGTCACCCAACTTCACAGACAATTTCTTGTCGGAAAGGAGAATGTTCTCTGGTTTGATGTCTCGATGAACAATCCCACGATCATGCTAGAAGTCTTGTTAGCGTATCTGTGGACTACGAGCCCGAAGGTTGTGTGCCTCACCAAGTACTTCAAACCGTCGAACAATTGCTTGAAGACGTGACGCGTCTCATCTTCTGATAAGTTCTGCTTGCTAACTATCAGGTTGAATAGTTCACCTTCCGAAGCTACTTCCATGACAAGATACATCCCGTCACTTTCGTCGAATGTATCTTTGAGACAGAGAAGGTTCTCATGATTGACACTCATCAAAAGGGCTATCTCCTTCTGTAAGGCGTCCGCCTGCGATTTCTGGGAATCACCTGGGCGTTTCTCAAACACTTTCACGGCGTACTGGGTTCCGGTGTCTCTGTCGGCACACAGGTAAACGGTTGCAAAATGCCCTTTTCCAAGTTGTTGGAGGATCCTATATTGTTGCCGGAAACCGTTTGTGTCCCTAGACTTCGGATACCTGAAAACGAAGCGCGCTTCATTCAAAATGCTGATCTCGTCACCGTCCTCAAGCTCGCGATGCTTGTTTTGTCCAACGATAGCGTCGTTGACGAAGGTGCCATTGGTGGACAAATCTTGCAACATTGCGACAATATCACCCTTTTTGTTCTCCGAGAACAACAAGAAGTGTCGATTGGATATCGTTGGGGTCTCAAGGAGCACATCTGATTTCTCTTAGCAGGCACTCTCGACAGTAGACGGATATGATCACCTACCGCATTCCGGGTGACGACCGATTAAATAACCACCGGGACGGCAACTGCCTTTCTTTCCATTCCCAGAATATTTGCCCTGCCCCTTGTCCCCTTTGTTCCTGGGACCTTCGCAACTGTCCCGCTTTGTTAGCGGAAGTGCACTCTGGACCGCGTCATCGAGCGGGATCAGGTAGCCCCAAACGCCCTCCGCTTTCTCATCCTCTACTTCATCAGCGAATGCCCTGGGCGGATAGACAAACTGCGAGAAAGCTTGTGTGTCCTCAGGTTGGGTATCCTCGAGTGGCTCCGAACTGATTGGTGTTTGGTCACGGCCTTGGCTAACTTCATCCGTGGGAGTAGCCGTTGTCTCGTTTCGAGCATCTGTAACGGTTGAACTTTGTCGAGTCACCGGTGTAGGTAGGTATTCTTGTTCGACCGGAGTGTTTTTCGGCTGAGTTCTGGAGAGTCTCTCCGAGCGCCGCGGCTTCTTCTGGTCTTGCGAATCTTGATCAACACTGGCCTATGAGAACAAACAGGTTTGTTAGCAGTTGTCAGACAAAAATACGCAAAGAATTGAGTCAAGAATTACCCTGCCACGTTTCAGAGAGCTTTGCTCGCTTTGCGGCGCCATTTTGGTTGGCTGTGCCTCGAGAGCCTGAGGGGGAAAGAATATCGAACCAATAGATAAGCAAAGAAGAGCAGATTATTGAACTTTCAGAATTGGAATCTGTCCGTAACACTGACACTTATTGCAGTAGGCGAAATATGAAAAGCTATACAGATCGTTTGCAAAGAGTCGGGTCGTGGATAGGAAGAGAATGGGGAAGGCTCGCTCTTTCTGTTGCGTCAACCCCTTCCCAACTTAGTAAAGATGGAGTTCCGCAACGCGTGCCGGACTCCTCCTTCCTATTAGTTTTCCTTCACGCAGAGTACTGATAAAGTGACCGGAACCCATTGCGCTTCATTGCGTTTGGAATTGGGAAATATTATGCCCAACATGCCAATATCTAGCATTGGATCTTATTTTTGGAAGCGACAAGTCTTCTAGAAGGTTATGTCATAGCTTTAGATAGTTAACTAGTTATAACTACAAGAATGAATGTATCATATCCTTCATGAACTGGACTCTCATGAATACACAGCAGTCGCCGCAAGGTCAATTCTCGATCAATTCGCAGGAAGAATATGCGATAGTCAAGAACAAGCTGTCGCGACGCAATTAAATGTATAGTACGTACTCTGTAGTTCGAGTGCACGTGGATCCGGCGGAGTGAGTCGGTTAGTTCCAGGGGTACGGAAAGGAAGCTCTGAACCTCCATTGTCATTACCACCACCGCATCCTCAGGGATCCTCATCACGGCATTGGTATATTATCCAAAGATTCTCAGCAGCGCCCTCTACGGCGGGTGATGCTCGCTCTCTCACAATGGACGAGTAAGATATCGTTATGTCTCTATCCCAGACGATTTACATTGCTGACAGCAATATAGTTTCTCGACAAACATCAGGCACTCCGCATTGGAGAAGCTTGCAAACTTAGCAGTGCAGGCATCGGCCGCTGATGAAGACTCCGACATTACGCGGCTAACAGAACAATGTCAGCGCCGAAGCAATGAACAGCCTAATGGGTTACAGAATGGGACCCCGACATCGCGAGTACCTATGGTGCGCATTCTTCCTAACTATTGGAATGCAAAGCTAACCTGTATAGGGTATCCGTGAACTAGATGTCCTCTTTTGCCTCTGCAAGGCTTCCTCTTCAGTGAAGGAACTGAATCACGCCTCCCGATTGGTTGCGCAACTCTCTCAGTACCTCCCTGAATCCCACAGCCAGGTCTTTCGCGCCTCGCCTTTCCTGCAGAACGTCAAACCGTCTCCGTGGGAGTCCCTTACTTACAATCTTGCAACTGCTCTGCTTTCTTTGGGAGCGAATTATCCATCGTTACGTGATACCGTCTTCTATGCAGTCAACGAATACCTATACAGCTGTGCGGAAGCTGTCGATGCTGCGGCTGCCGTCCAAAGCCGCGACTCCGCAACGTATAACCATGGCGCTGCGCACGGATCTGTTAACATATTATCTATTGTTGTTTCGCTGGTTGGCTTTTTGGAGGCCTCGGCAGTTCATACTTCTTTCTGGACCGCGGGCGAACAACTGCAAATCGTGGAACATTTGCGATCGATTCTTTCAGAGAAGTTGATGGTTAATGTTGAGACTGCTTCTTCTACTGTTCGCAACGCTAGTGCAACAGATCCTCTTTTTCGAGAATGGAGAAAGTACTCCCGGCGCTATGCTGCCCATGGGCGACCCCTGGGAGCCATACTCCTGCAAGAAGGACTAATGCGCTTCGTCAAATCCTGCGCGTTGTCTCTTATTGGCCCTCAAGAATCGTCTGAGGATGAGCTTCTTGATGAATACATGAACGGTGTAGGCATCGCTAGGAGTCACGGTGATGCCGAGATATCTCTCATTGAGTGTGTGACGAAAGTCGCCAGTGATGAGATCCATCTTCTGGAGGACGGTTTTGATTATTTACAGCTCGGCTCTCCGTGGCAGCAGCGACTTACATTCTCCGTGAAAGCTCTTGCACTGACGGCTTTTCTTAACTGTGTTGTCGTGGGCGGAAATGTCGCGAGTAGCGATACTCTCCTCTCATGGCTGGAAGATACATTGACAGATCCGAACCAGATGTCATGTGTCGAGCTCGGAACAGCTGCTTTGAGAAGCGTTGCGATAATTGCAAGGATGTCGCCGAATAGTGCATCTGCTGGAACTCGCTCCCTTTTGAGGTTCATCGTCCAAGGAGGTGTGCCAACGGGGCCTATTATCGCCGTGGCTGCACGGTGTCTCGCCCAGGTCTTGAGTATCCTTTCTCAGGATGCCGTCATCACGACGCTTTATTCGTTGGGGAATGTATTGAGTGCAGGTTCAAACACCGATAAGTCTTACCAGAACCCAACTGTGGCAGATGCGCCTGGGCAAACTGCTCCTCTGGTGCCTTTTCCACAACCTGGAGACCCGAGTGTGATTTCTTTATCTGTCAACGGAGAGGAAGACAACGTTCCTCATAGGAATGTCATTCATGCCATCGTGACAATCGCCAACAGCTGCAATGACGAAAAGATCAGTGCCCTGGCGCAATCAATGCTACTGCAAAAGATGGGGAAAGTAAATGCTGCGGTAGATGCTTGCCTTATTCAGGAAACAGCTGCTTTGGCACCAAGCACTGGACAGGCCGAATTCCAACTCTTACTCAAATTTTACGCCCGCGTTTACCGTGAGGGCATGGCCAGGGGTAATAGCAATGTGGCTGAAGCAGTTCAAAGTGCAATGTCTTACCTCTCCATCACTCTGAGCAGAAACTCCCCCCTTTACAGAATTTACCTGATTCATTTGCTTGAGAGTATCGTGAACAAGGGCGATGCTACGGATTTGGAAAACGAACGACAAAGGGAATTTACCTTGACGCCTGGTGACATTGTCCCCCTTCTCAGACCATTGGCATTGCTTGTGTCCTCCGAGAGCAAAGCCGTAGCAGATTCCTCGGAATCTGAGGATTATGACGAGGACGTATCGTCTATGTTTCGCGACGTCTGGTTCAATCTTGCAGTCCATGGGATATCAGCAAATTCAACTGTTGCTCGAGACCACATGAGAGAATTGCGTCTCCTTGCGAAACATTCCCCGCCCCTGGTTCCTGAAAGTCGCATGGAGATGTTGGAAAGCGATGTTGAGCTCAACACAATTCTCCGACGTGGAATGGGCCCTCAGCGCATTCTGGAACAAAAGAAGACGTTGATCGCCGAGATAGCCAACCATGAACCTGAAATCAAACGATTGGATTATCCAAGAGTGATTTTCCTGAATGCTTCTTTGCTGCTCGAAAGTCTGCGGGCATCTTCGGGGAACTGTACTAAGTTTCTCAGCTACTTCCGTGACCCGGCGTTGGCTACCATCGAAATGGCTAGTTGCATGAACGCGATTGCGGAAAAGGTTGTCTCTTGCTACCTCACAATGACACTTTCTGGAAAGCATGAGGAGTTCTCGGTTCCCTTTTTGTCCCAGCAATTGGCTGATTTCTTCGTGGCATGCTGCCATCGTATTGAACGGGTGCAGAATGTTGCAGTGCTCTCTGCAAATAAGATCATAAGAGAATGTCCTTCTGCTCTGTGTGAAAAGCATTCTCTATTTGCGCTGCTCGAGCTGCTGACCGTCATGTGGTCTTCTTGCCTCGAAGAAGATCTTGATGAATTTGAATGGAAACCATCTTTTACGTCTCCCAGGGGAATCGTGAAAGTCGACCTTCCTGATAACTATGGCTTCAGAAGAGGGACTCTGGAGATGTTCCATGAGCGTGCCAAGGCATGGGTAGCCACAGTGATGGACATAGCGCCGTTAGATGTCAAGGGATTGCTTCAGGTATGTCTCTTGCCAATTCTCCATTCATTAGAGACATTTTACTCATCATAATGCTAGACTTATCTATCTGAATCGGAGGATGATGGTGGGTACGGACACATTTCGTTGGGCCGTTCTTTCGCACTCGATATGGGCTCTTTTATTCCTCAGAGCGATCGGCGACTGGGTGAGTGCTTTGAAATGTGCTAAGCTTAGTCCACTGTCTCTAACTTGTTTGCATTTAGGATCGATTGAGAACTATGGGATCAATGGAATCAATGTCGCCTCCGAATTCGTTGCCCAATACAGCTCACGACAAAAATACCGGTACCCTATCCTGCCTGCATTGGAGAGCCCGGGGTTCAATTTTGCTAGGGATAATGGTATGTGCTTTGGTGCTTCCTGCTTTACCCGCCTTCTCTAACCCAGTGGTGCTCCAGACAAACACGCCGTTATTCACTCGTCAGGACCGGTTGAGAATGTCGAGAGCCTACTTTCCCGCCTATACGAACAGGCCAACACTGGGAAGAACGTCTCCTTCATTGAGGTTCGAGATGTACTGAGGCAAGCAGCTGCTATACTTTGCAGCGAAAAGGACGCCAGGCCCTCGATAGTCCACTATTTCGTTGCTTTACCGTTCCAAATATTCTCAAAAGAATCGATGAGCTTGGGTGTCTCTCTTTGGCTTGGGACTATGAATGAGAACCCTGAAATTGAGTCGAGAATCATGGTAGAGGTCATGGAAGGCTGGGAAGAGACGATACGGCGCAGAAGGGGATTGTTTAACCCCTCTTTCGAGTAAGTACTCCCGTTTCTTCAATCTCTTCAGGAATGAGTACGCTTGGTACTAACAGCAAAAGTTATGTTGATCCACTTTACGCAAAAATCGAGCTTCTGCCGACCGATAAAGAGCTTCTACTCAAAAAGCAACAAAAAGCCCAGAACATTCTGTCACCTCATTTCCATGTTCTTCAGTTCTTTGAGAGCCACTTCAGTGCCGTGAGGCTGGGCAAGCCTCAAAGTAGGCGATTGTTCTGTCGTTTGATCGGAACAACGACCGTGGGACTCTTGGAGACACACGGCCATCCATTGGCTAGAGAGATTCACTTCCGCATCATCTTGTTTGGTCTAAAGGTTCTGAAACATTTCAATTCGCAGGACCAGGTCGCTTCATGGAAACTCAAGGATCAGATTCTTTCGGCTGCTCTAAGTTGGTTCAAGCACCCGCCTAGGTACGTCATATTCCGCTGGGCCTGGAAGGAACATTGCTGATACATGGTATTCCAGGTGGTCATTTGGTGGTAATCGACTGCAGCTCAAGGCCGAGGACAAAATACTTGATGATGTTGCCTCGGCATTGAAAAACGTTGCCGGTATCGCTGGTCAAACTCATGGACCATACAAGTCGTTGCACGCGAAACAAGAACTTTTACAGATGTTCATTGAAAATGAACGATCACGTCTGAAAGTTTGGCTATACCCTCTAGAGCCGGAACGGAAGCATTTTATGGGCCCCGCTTCGGGAGGTAAAAACGTTGCAGAGGTATGTCACTGCTTACCTTTCCCTCCTTTTAATATGTCAGGACGCAGGCTAATTATATTCATAGGAAGCTGCGTCTCTCTTGTGGCTGGCCTGGGAAGAAAACCCGGGATTGGCTATTCAGCTTGCTACTCGCCTTTCATCCGCAAAATTGAGAAGCGATATCCGCTGGCTACTGCTCAATTTCTCAGAGAAGGCTCTTGATGAAGCAAATGGCTTAGAAATAATGTTTGGCTCATCCTTACCCCCGGATGTCTCGTCACAACTCAAGGTTCGTTCGGTGTTCTTCTCAGGATCAAGGGTTCTATCGCTGACCACAAGCAGTATTTGCTGTACTGGGTCCCTGTTAACCCTACGGAAGCTCTCACGTACTTCTTGCCTGCATATGGCTACCATCCGTTCATTTTACAATATGCCATGAAGGCGTTGGAGAGCCACCCAGTAGACGTCCGTTTCTACTTTGTCCCACAGTTGGTGCAGGCCCTCAGGTACGATACGCTGGGCTACGTGGAGCGCTACATCCTCGAGACGGCAAAGCAGTCCCAGCTATTCGCACATCAGGTCATATGGAATATGAAGGCAAATTCATACAAAGACGAAGACGCTCAGGTGGTAAGTACAAAAACGACCAACAACTCCCTACATATCTGGCTCGTTCATTGACGCTGTAAAATAACAGCCGGATCCCCTCAAACCAACCTTGGACAAATTCATGGAAGCCTTGATCTCAAGTTTCTCCGATGAAGAACGAGAATTCTATGAAAGGGAATTCTCGTTCTTCAATGATATCACCGGTATATCAGGGAAACTTCGTCCTTACATCAAAAAGAGTAAGCCCGAAAAGAAGGAAAAGATCGAGGAAGAACTTCGGAAGATCAAGGTGGAAGTTGGTGTCTATCTTCCAAGTAACCCGGATGGCGCCGTAGTTGGAATAGACCGCAAATCCGGCAAACCATTACAAAGTCACGCAAAGGCCCCATATATGGCGACATTCAGAATTCAGAAGACAAGAGTCAGGTATGACGGGCCGGGCACTCCTGACGCTTCAGGTGCTCCTCGTTCAAACCAGCAGCAACTGACTGGGGCCCAAGATTCCACATCAGATTCAAACCTGGAGACCTACGATGTCTGGCAGTCAGCCATCTTCAAGGTCGGTGACGACTGTCGTCAAGACATGCTGGCTCTACAGATGATCGCTGCATTCCGGAGCATCTTTTCCAGCGTTGGTCTGGATGTATGGGTATTCCCGTACCGAGTCACTTCCACCGCTCCCGGCTGCGGAGTTATTGACGTTCTTCCGAATTCGATATCTCGTGACATGCTTGGTCGCGAAGCGGTGAACGGCCTTTATGATTATTTTGTCTCCAAGTATGGAGGGGAGGATTCGATCAGGTTTCAGGAGGCGCGCACGAATTTTGTCAAGAGTATGGCTGCGTATTCCTTGATAACATATCTGCTGCAATTCAAGGATCGCCATAACGGGAACATCATGGTTGACGATGCTGGCCACATCATACATATCGATTTCGGATTCTGCTTCGACATTGCTCCGGGAGGTGTACGCTTTGAACGCGCACCTTTCAAGCTAACGTCTGAGATGATTGCCGTAATGGGCGGTATCCCTCAAACACATGCCAATGCAGCTGGAACAGGCTCACACCACATCACTAATACGCAGCCATACCGGTGGTTCGAGTCTCTGGTGGTGAAGGCCTTCCTCGCTTCGCGTCCGTACTGCACGAAGTTGACCCACATTGTGTCGTTGATGCTTGACAGTGGCCTGCCATGTTTCAAGCCTGATACGCTAAAGAACTTCCGCGACCGGTTTGTGCTTGAGAAGAGTGAGAGAGAAGCGGCCGAATTTATGCGAGAACTCATTCGCAAATCGTACATGAACATCTCAACTAAGGGATACGATCAGTTCCAGCTGTTGACCAACGGCATCCCATACTAATCCAGTTGGCAGAATACATTTACACGGCGTTCCTTAGCCGAAGAGAAGGTGTTACGCTTCATTAGTAGACACGGAAGACAATTGGTTTGGTTTGAGTCGATGTAAATATTTAAATTATACATAGATTCTCACTGTATTTTCTATAGAATGTGAATTGACGTTTTCCGCCTGCGACCACCGAGAAATAGTAGTTACCATCTGGTCCTAAGCCCTAGTAGAGCCCTATGCCATGCAATCTGCCCAAAGGCCGTGGAACTGGAAGAACGAAACAAATAGTTAGCATGCAAGTTTCGACACTGAACCGTTCGCTACTCACAAGTCACCAAGTCATCTTCTACTGTTTGATGGCTACCACCTCAATCTCAACTTCCATAGCTGGAAATGCTAATCCAGGAACTGCGAGAGTGGTCCAAATCGGCCGGTTCCCTGAAATTCGCCCCCGAAGCCTCTTGGCAAAATGGTTATAGGAGGCGCCCATGTCAACGTGGTAGGAATGAATTAATAAACATTGTCCCACCCACGCAATCCTGCAGCCCGAAGCACTTTAATGCCATGATTTGAAAATGAGGTATTTGGAGACGTTTAGGGCAAATTCCAACACCTCAATCGACTCCGGCTTACTAATATATCCTTCAATGGTAGGAGAGCAACCTCCAAGCCTCCGACATTATATGGCAAAGACTGGTCGAAGTTAAGAACTTTAAGCACATAGGTCAATAGATTATGGATCCATCTTCAACTGGGCAGACCCCGGAGATTACTCCAGTTGGCAAAAGAAAGCCCCGAACCTGTCCACATTGCAAACGTCACTTCCGCCGCCATGAACACCTTCAACGGCATATCCGAACTCGTAAGTACTACTGCCAATACGCACCCCAAAAAAGTGTTTCGATCAAAAAACTGAGGACCTTTTAGACACTAATGAGAAACCGTATGAATGTACATGCGGTGCATCCTATGCCAGACGTGATCTCTTGAAGCGTCATCAGAGCATCGCACATTCTCCAAAAACTTCATTGACAACCCCAGTGACTGGCAATAGTAGTGACGTCCAATATAGCGAGTCGCGTGATGCTAATGCTGCTTTTATCGAGCCAATTTCTTGGGGTCTTCCTGGTACCCGAAATACCCCTGCTGAGTCAGTAGAGCAGCAGGGACAATTGACAGAATATCAGTCTGCAGGTATGAAGTCTAATTCTGATAGCACTGATGCAAATAGAGCTAACCTGCTGCAGGGGATTCGTCACTACTTGATGCATATGATCCGTTGCAAGACTTTGAATACTTCAGCCACAGCCTAGGTCTCACATCCGACTGGGCCCTGCCATCAGAATTTGATATCTCACGGATCATGGTTAGAGAGCCTATATACCATCTCTTGCCTACTTCTTCTGTCAGTCATGAACGACAAGAACACTCTGCTTCTTCACAACAGAACCATCCTCTTACTCAGTTTCCGGTCGAACGGGATGCTGTTGGTAAACCTCACTTTCCCCCTAACCATGTTTATGACAGAAACGGGATTCTGACATAACTCTAGGGGAATTTGGTGTCTTGACTTTCCCTGTTCTCAAGATCACAGAGGAACACCGAAGCCGCCTGCTCCAGTCGCTGGTGCAGTTTCAAACCACGGTAACTAATTTCGTCATGCCATCGCCCCACTCTTTAACGCGCTTTGTAAATGCATTTTTTTGATGGATTCTATCCTCATGCCGCGCTTGTACACATTCCGACCTTTAAGCTAGATAACTGTGATCCAGAAATTATCCTAGCCATGGCCGCACTTGGAGCTCAATATCGGCATGAACATCGAAAGGGAACTCTACTATTCTACGCGGCCAAGGCGATTCTTCAAGACAAAGCGCTGGAAAGGGAAAGAAAAGCAACTAACCGAAACCTCTCGTCACGCACCACCGAGCCGTTGACAGATTCTCGCCATGACCCATCATACAATGAACTGATGCGCGAGGCGCGCTGTGCTCTTTATCTTATTTTCTTCGCTACCTGGCACCGCGAGCCAGACATTGTGCGAGAAGCATTCAACCTCCAGAGCTTTTTAGCAAGGTGCGTGAGAGAAAGCCGCCTTTATGAGGACGAAGAAGCTCTGCGAAATGTCGCCACAGACTGGCATGCCTGGGTGGAACAGGAATCTCACAGGAGAATTAAGTTGTTTTCCTTTGCCTTTCTCAACCTCCAGAGTATAGCATTCAACGTGCCCCCGGTCATCCTGAGCGATGAAATAAATCTTCGTCTACCATGTTCTTGTATGGAATGGCTTGCTCCTTGCTACGAAAGGTGGGCTACGATTCGTGGCCCAGGCCATCAAGAACAGATGCGATTTCAAGATGCTCTCGCTCAGTTGGCCCGGATTTCCCAAGATCCAAATTCTATCGACTCGCAACCGGTTCCATCTACATTGGCCAACTATATCCTATTACACGCTCTAATACAACGAATTTTACTTATGTATCAGGCGTTCCGTTTCATAGTGATGGAGAACACCCTCTATTGCTCTCCCAAAAGAAAGAAATCAGGTAAGAAATACGTATTACTCCCTGCACTTCAATTACTAATTGATCTAGGAATTTCCTCCGTGCATGGACGTCCCAATGGCAACGAGCCCCTGAATCAAGCCTTGACCCTAGGAATCCAAACGGCCCCGTTCCTTTCATGTCAACAGCATTACTTGGCCTAGCGTATATTCGACTTGCTTTCAATATAGGCTCATACGGGACATTTCAGTCCCGAGATCCAGGGCAGATTGCTAACAAACTTCTGGATTTGCCTCGTTTACCTGGCGGTCCTCATCTTCTTCCGGCAATCTTGCATGCGACACATGCCTTGAGTATACCGGTGAAACTGGGGATCAGTTTTGTTTCTCGGGGTCATACGTACGTATCGAGCATACAGCACTCACTTTGCGGCATGGAATTCGCAGTTTTCATCAGCAAATGGTTGCACTGTATATCCGAGTCTCGAACCAGGAGATCTCTTGATGGTATGTATTTACGACTTGTATGCACTTTGTCCATGGTATTGAGCTGTATTGACTTGCTCCTAGAACATGAAATTCGCTTGATCAACTGGATAAGCGATATCGTTGAAGAGGGCAGAACATCGGGAGACGAAGATCTGTGCCCTGGTCTTGCATCTCCATCCGACTGCCTTCACTTAGCCTACGCCGCGGTAAAACTGTGGGCTCGCCTTATAAAAGGAAACGAACAATGGGCAATATTGAGGATTATTGGGGAAAGTCTTGACATATATGCTGACCTTTGTCGAGAAAAATATGCATCTATTCAGGGTGGCGCACAATGATGCAATTGTTGGAGGTGTTGGAGGTACCTCTACAGAAATCCGCAAATGCCTCCAAACGTCTCCATGTAAGAACAGTAGAATCTTCTCAATATTGATAATCAAGAAAAGATTTGAAATCAACCAGTTTGTCAGTATTCATGTCTAGAAATTGCACCTTTAAGATCGCATCTGCCAATTGGCCTGTCAAGGTCAAATACGGACTCTCAAGGGTAAGTAGTTCCGTCGCTGCTTTGTATACAGGATATACTGACTATATCCAAAACATAAACCGAGATGGCGAATCTCATCCGCGACAGCGTTGTAGGGCAGTATACAATCCATCCTGGCTACGATACGACGAAGAACAGGGTGACTACGACCACCAATGCGAGAAGCTCCAACACCAACACAACAACACCATCCTGGTAGACTTGTATTCGGACGACGACAAAGAGAACCCGCAGAACTAGTCCCGACCAAAAAAGGCATTCGTGGCGTTGTCATCAGAGCTTATAGTTTTGTGGTGTAGCTGGCAGCGCCGATATATACGCCGAGCGAGAATGCGTTTCGAGAGGAGTTTGGGGTTAATAGAGCGGAGGGTTCGTTAGGACTTGCCCTATATGTGTATGTCAATCTATCTCCGATTTCAATGGTATCAACTAATGAATACAGCCTATGGCGCAGGTCCCACTCTTGTTCAGCCCGCTAAGCGAAGTCCCCCAGATCGGCCGCAATCTCCCCTACGCCCTAACGTTCGCCCTTTTTTTGTATCACCAGCATCCCAATCGCCATAGCCCCCACGGCAATAGGTTTCTACATCCCCCGCTAGTCCCTATCTAGCCACGGGGGGTGCGTCAATCGCGGATGTCTACTCGTCTGATGTCCTTCCGCATGCAATGACGAGTTGGGTGCTGTGTATATTTTGCGCGCCTGCGATTGGGATGTTGGCCCCGGGCTTTGCGATTCCAGTTCTTGGATGGCGGTTTTCGATGTGGGAAATTTTGATTGCTGCTGCGCTGATTCTGGTTCTTCTTTTTTGTTCTTGCCCGAGACGAGTCCGACGACGATCCTATATCGACGGGCGAGACGGTTAGAGAAGTCGAACAGGGAAATAAAAATAATGACAAGAATTATAAAGCAACAGTCGAAATCACACAAGAAGGCATCTCGTTCCACACAGTCGTGCGCGAATCCCTCCTCGTCCCTTCGAGGATCACCTTCCTCGACCCGGCAATCCTATTCCTGAACTGCTATACCTCCCTCACATACGGGATCTACTATTCCTTCTTCGAGGCATTCCCCATCATCTACCAGGGAATGTACGGCTTCAACCTCGGCGAGATGGGAGCCGCCTTCCTCGCCATCGTGGTGGGAACAATTATCTCCTTTATAATATACAACATCTACATCCACAAACCCCACGTCCCAGGAACCAGATCCCAAAAAGCTCCCACCAAGCCCAAACCGTACTAATCCCAGCGCTATTCGCTTGCTTCGGCCCCCCCTCCATCGGCCTATTCCTCTTCGGCTGGGCCGCACGCCCAGAAATCCACTGGATCGTGCCGACAATAGGAATCGTCATCTACCCAGGCTGCGTGTTTATTCTGATGCAGTGTGTTTCTGTACATTCCGGGATGTTATCCGTAGCATTTAGCGAGTGTGTTCGCGGCGACGGACTTTACGAGATGTGCGTTAGCGTGTGGTGCTGTTACTTTCTCGCGACCGCTTTATTTGAATCTGGGGGTGGGGAGGGGTGTAGTCTTTTGGCGGGGTTGACTATTTGGTGTGTTGCCAAGACATGTCCAAATGTTGGAAATGGAACACTTATGTTGTGGATCAGATACCCAGTGAAGCCAAGGTATCTGTTGTTTCTCATTCTGAAATCAACATTCATATACAATCTGCTTATTGGCAGTCTGGTAAAACATAAAACATAAAAAGACAGTCTGACCAGCAGGGCTGACATATAGAAGTAGAAATGAATGTGAAAACAGTGCACCCATACAAATCAGAAGATGCCCATAAATCGTACCGAGTTGCCAGATAACTCCGCTAATCCCAGAACCTCGCTGTAAACCGCATGGACCGTGTTCGCCAAATCGACATCGGCAGAACCGCTTGATGTCTAGCAGAACTGACCGTGTCTGTTCGTAAGAAGGGAATTAAAGAGAAAAGGACTTTTCCCGACACTTTTCCTTATCCCAGTAAATCAAAGACAAACGAAGACGAAACAGAAGGCGTAGATAGATACACATCAGTCCATAAAGTCCCCTCGCAGGATCTTCTCCTGGAAGAAGTCCGGCTTGTTGCGCTTGGGCTGCCGTGGAATCTCTCGCACGGGTTGCTCCATCGTGGCGATCTGAACCGCACGTTCCTGCTCGCGTTGACGGTTCACGCTGGCCGCATTCTGGTTCTGTTGCATAGCACTCAGGGATGGAGCACGCTCGGCCCGGGTGCGTAGAGCTTCAGACCAGTTGAAGCGTTCGTCTGCCGACAAGTTAGCTAGATGATCAAAGACGCCAAAGAGTCAAGAAACGTACCATTGTTAACGCTTCCCCTCCGAACATCACGGAGCGCCTGCGCACCATAAGAGACCCGCCGGGCGAAAGGAGAGGTAGGCGTGGCACCAGACAGTTCATTTTCCTCGTTGATTGAGTCCTCAGAGGAGGTGGGGTTAGATCCCACCGAGCTCGAAACACTACCGCCTCTGAAGTGTCTGCCGTTGAAAGGAGAGGTCTGAGTGGGAGAGCCTGCTAGACCGAGGGTGGTGATGGAGAGTCTCCGCTGCTGGGGAGCGGTGGAGGCGTTGGCAGCTGGGGGACTACCAAACGAGAAGGAGGCGAGAGATGCCCGGCGTTGGTGGGAGGAGGGGACGGAGATGGGAGAAGTTGCGCGGTCGTTGGACATGGTGAACATTCGGGTTGAGTTGTTTCGATTGTGTGTTCGATGTTCAGTTGTGAAAGGCGTTTTATAGAACGATCTCAGACGGTGACATCAAAAGACAACCCGAGGGATGAGGAAAGACAGAAGATGAGGAATGCGGGTAGAGGATGCACGGGAGAATCTGGGGTAACGGTTAACTGTAGTTCTAGTACCGCTGACGGTAGAGTGGCGACAGAGACAAAAGTTGTGGCTTGCTGGACTGGAACAAGGACACTCACCTGTTTCAATACGGCCAACAGATGAATTGAAGCCAACAGAGTCTCCCTAGACCAGATATGATGAACGGAGCTCAGAGGTAGAATACGAAACGATAGAACGACGGACAAATGGATAGTCGTTCAAAAGAATGGTGCTGAGGTTATTGGGGATAGTATTGAGATAGATACAAGATAAAGAAAAGTCACAAGGATAAAGATGAAGAAGAGACTGAAAGTGATGGGATCATAAATAACCTCGTCCACCATCACCCCACAATTACATAACCCCTCTCTGCGATGGGTCTAGCCCCTTTTGGCTCACCTCAGGCCACCGCCGGGGTACCTACATATTATCCCTATCTATGATGTGATACTGTGCCCTCGATAGATAGAGCATTGCCCTCCCTCATCCATCACTCTCTATATTCCTCAATTGCCAATTCATAATAATTCTGTCCTGAAACAGTCCTCCGTACACAGGGTACAATTGCTAAGCTTCCTATTGGGGCACCCCCGGTCCTCCGGATCACCATCACCCAATCTCTGGGAGCAGAATCAACCAATCAGAGCCCGCTGATCGCTGTTGGCCACGACGCTTCCCCGCATTTCCCGTTGCGGTTACAGCATCCCTGGGATGACTACCAGTAATACTCTGGATGTAGATAGTATATCACTACTAATCACCTTGTCAGAGACAGATAGACTCCGTTCTAAGCACGTTGGGACCATACCAGGCATCGTCCCCCGTGCGCAGATACTCCTTCCAGACCATATGATGCACATACTCCGTACACACACACCAATCACTGATCGTCCGATGGTCAGACCATCTGGGCCATGGTCTTCCATGTCAAGTTACATCCAATGCAACACACCACAGGCACATACTCGTGCTCCTGCAGATGGTGGCGGTACTTATGGAGACATTTTATGGAGACATACACACACGCATCCATGAATCCACCAAAGTCAAGAGAACCAATTTCATTATTAAGATAGATACTCTGTCTAGAAACCATATATCTTCCATAGACCATATTCCGTGTACCAAGTTCTATCCGTTCTTTGCCTGGTCGGGTACGCATGTCACTGCAGACGTCCCAAAGTGGCGGAATCCCATCTGCTTTTTCTCTTATTTTCGTGCATTTCAATTTTTTTCGTTCTTTTTTTCGTTGCTTTTTTCTAGTTATCGCGTTGCACTTTCGTGTTGTCGATATCAATTCGGAAGCCGGTACGAAGACGTAGTCGCTCCCGACGACGGAAGGTGAAAAAGTTCCACCAGCTGTGCCCCGACCCTGGGCTCAATCTCTGTGCCATCCCGGGCGATTTTTACCCCCCGGTTGGCATTCCACGGATTGCGTAGTCCCCGCGTGCGATAAAACGGTACTTTCACCGTGGACAGCCATTGGATCCGGAATGGTCGTCCAATGGTCTGGCTTCCTGCTGTTGTTGCTGCTGTAGTAGTAGCGGCAGTTGTAGTAGCGGCAGTTGTAGTATCTGCCGTTGCTGCATCTTCCGCAACGGCTGCGGGCCCGTCGACATTCTTGTTGCCTTTGGCATCTGCATCCGCATCCACCTCTGCAACTTCATTGGGAGCTGCTCCTGTTACCCCTGCCAGAGCTGCGTCAGCGTCCTCTTTTTCTCCGTCTCCTTCTTTTTCTCCATCATCTTCAGATGAAGTGTCCGCCTCCCAGAAGATGGTACCCCGAACAGGGTCATCGATTATCCGACCACTGCGGGCGGTGGAAGAGGCTTGCGTCAGAGTCACACTGGGCTCTTCCGCTTCCGTAGCGATATGATTGGGCCGCTGAGGCATTTCCAGGGCCAGCTTTTCATCCTCTTGGATTGGCGACACCATCCGCGCGTATCCATAGTATTCCCCGGACTTGTTCGCTGAGAAGATGAGGTATACATTATCCGCGGTCTATTGGGAGTTAGTGCGATGTCAGTAAAAAGACAAAATGAAAATAAAAACAAAAAGAGAGAGAGAACTCACCTCATACGCTAGATTCAAATTGACCTCGTTATGGGTCTGTGTCGCCCAAATACCGCTCTGCCGGCTGTTCTCCAAATCCTCCACCGTCATACTCTTGACAATGAAATACCGATTGGGCACCTTCTCATCGGGGGACGGTATCGGAAAATCCATACTCGCAATAGCCGCCTTGTCGTTTTCCTCGTTCTTCGCAGCGGCGATGCTTGCAATATCGCCCGAATTTTGCCTGTATCCTCCTGGACGCGCATTGGGTCGTAGTCGGCAAACCAAGCGACAGCCTTGAAATCGGGAGTCGTGGAATTTCTCCTGTGCTGCAGAACAGGCAGCCTCTGTTTTATAGTTGATAAATGCGCAGTGGCTTCTTGAAATGAGGAAAACGCTCTCGATTTGGTCCGCGGCGCCCTGAGAGAAATACTCTTTGACGTCCACAATGCTGATCCCGTGAGGCAAATTGCCAACCCATAAGGCGGGACCCGATTGTTTTGGCATTCTCCGTGGTCCTCCGGGCGTGGCAGCCCGAATGGCTGTGGATGTCGAAGGCGAGATTATTTCTGATACTGCATGTCAGCAAACAGACGAATTAATAAATACAGAAAATAAAAAAACGATTCCGCTGTGTGAGGGTGATGTACTTACCACACGTGCGAGACTTTGACCTTGTGGATTTGGCCGAATTCGATCCATCAACAATGGTCTTCGGATAATCAGAGACAGCAGCACGCTTGGGAACGGGCCTTCGAGGGCGTTCAATGTGCAAGGTAGGCCCTGGCCCGGACGATACCGGTCTGCTGGGGTTCGAATGCTGAGAGCCAGATCGCGGAGGCATCTGCGGCCGCGGAGGTGGTCCTGGACCGTGCCCTAACACCATCGGGTACGGTGACGGGTAATAGCCCGAACCGTACCCAGGTGTCTGGCTGAACATGGGCCCATTAACGCCAGGGTGTGGTGGAGGAGAGTGCACGTATGCGGGAAAGCCGGGGTAGGACGGTTGTTGGTGCGGTTGTGGATAATAGTGCGGATAGACCACGGAGTAAGTCATCGAATACGCCGGGCGTCTTCCATCCGTTGTCCGTTCGCCACCTCGAAAAAACGGGGCGGGGTGCATCTGATAATACACCTCGGGGGACTGCATAGCGAATTGAGGCTGCATATGTTGGTACTGATCGAATGGAATAACATTCGACTGGTAACCAGGCAATGCAGACCTCATACTCTCCATGTTCAACGCGGATGGTGGGTGAGCCGATAGAGATGGTCCATGGCTTGGGGCCATGGACGGATTCAATTGCGACGGGCGATGGGCGACATTATCCGGTGGTGCAGGTTCGTGGCAAGCGGTCGTGTCTATATACGAGCAAATATTTCGGTCAGTGCAGTACATTGGAGACGTGAGCTTGCTCTTTTTCTGTTTTGTTTTTTCCATTCGTGGACATTTGTGCCAGATCTTCTCGCCCGAACCGACGAACACGAAGGGTGTCTTACCGCATTTCAACGACTCCCGAGAGGAAGGCCGTGTTGAAGATGGAGTTTCATTGAAAGGCTGGCTGGATGGTTTATTATTGTTGCCAGAGTCTGTCATGGTAAGAAAGATGAGGGTTAGGAACACACAACACACGCACGAAAAATGCGCACAGAACACGCTCTCTGACCGGTCAAATTAGAGGGCGCTCCTGACAACAATCAACAACAACAAAAAAAAAAAAAAAAAAAAAAAGAGAAAGCACGCAACACTACAACAACAAAAAATGATGGAAAAGGGAGCGGTCGAGAACTTGAATATAGGAAATCAGGTGTACATACCTTTTTTCTGGGTCCTGCTTCTTGTCTATGTTTGTTCTTACGCCTTGTGCGCAGAGCACCGATTTGGCGGTGCCGATGTGACTTGACTTGACTTGACTTGACTTGACTTGACTTGACTTGACTTGACTGCTTGCCTATCTATCTCTCGCAAAGCAGTTAGAATAAAAGTATGCAACCATGAACCATTGTTGTGCCAATAGATTCTCAGGAGCGTGATATATATGCAGGAAAATGAGCAAGGGATGGCTGGAGACCAAGCGGGACACCGGCATATGTTTGATATATCACCATCGAAAACCAAGCGGTGACAGCTTGGATGCACGATGGAGGATGGAGGGTGATAATGGAGCAATAGTGGTCTATGCAGGAGAACACAAGCCACAGCTAACAAACAGGGACGAGTCAAACCAACTAACCGGATATGATGTGCGCGTGGTGCTTGCTTTAGGCTATTGCCGGAGTGTGAAATCGTTCCGATTGGGGAAGGAAGGAGGTGGATTCGGGACGGTAAGAGAACACAAGGAACGATGTATGGAAACACCGTGAGAGTTTAAAAAGAAAAGCAATCTACAAGGCTGATTGAATAAATAGAATCGAATAAAAAATATGGCCATAAAGATATCATAAGATATCATAAAATATCATAGGAAAGTCATGGCATAGTAGTGTTTGTCCATAAATACATGAAGAGAGGAAAGAGAGAAAAGAGGAGTAAAGAAGAAAAGAGAAATTAGCCGAGGACAAATAGGTAGGAATTACAAAAAAGAACGTGAATGATCTCCACGGATAATCGAGCAATGGATGCTGTGGGTAAGTGGATAATAAGAGAGTCTGGAGTAGTATACAGAGTGCAGAAGACGAGAAAGAGAATGGGGATAATTCGGGATTATTATTATATGTTGGAGAGTAACGTACACTGTGTATACAGGCACAGGATATGATTCGTCCGTGGCATTGTTTGTCCCTGACCCATCCCACGGACACCGTATCCGTTGGAAGGTCCAGAGCATGACTATATTATTGTCTATGGAGAAGAATCCATCATACTCCATACACTACTATAGAGTACGTCGTATTCTACTGAAGATAATTAAGGTGGCAAGACTGATCTGCTGTGTGGTCTCCAATCGCTGTATTCCGCTGCATCCACAATACTCTCATGTGCTCTCTCCCTATGCATGGGGACTGACAGTGGCAAATGGTGGCGCACTGCCTTCCTGAATAGGAAAGAACGAGGTGGATGAAGTGCATTCCCACTAGGGCCCGATGTCCCCATCCGAAGCACCAATGAGATCCGCCTACTCGGCTGCTGTCGTTGATCCTGCCGACACCCAATTTGGGTAAAAGACTGTGAGTCTTCGTGGTGCTACGTGAACCTTCTAGACAAATGGAACCACCCTCTGTAATGTACTGTACGCTGACATGACCCGTAGCAGCAATTCTGAATATCCTAAATCAGAGTCAATACAGCAAAGTGCAAGCGGAAACCTTATCCGATCGAGTCACAGTGCGGAGTGCTATGCGCATTCTGTACTCCAAAGTACATAATTCTCGATATCCAATCTGATTCCTTCATCATCAACATATGAAATTGTAAATATCCGCGTCTCCATAATTCTCTGAAGCCCTTTCCATCACCGCAAAACCTACCGCTCCATAGCCGGCATCAGATACCGGCCAATCAGCGTTGTTCCTGGCCGACTTCATCTCAGTCATCATGCCATGGTGCACACGTACATGTACGGAGTACTATGTACTATAACCTCTACTTAGTATTCATAAGGAGTAGTAATATAATTGTACTGATAAATTCTGATTTTAATTGAGCCTATTTTCTACTCTGTGGAGTAGAGATTTATGAATACTCTACAATGCTGCTGGACTACCAGTACACCACTCAATCAGCACCCGAATACAACGAATGCAAATCAGAAAATCACAATCTACAGAATCCTCTCTAGGCATCTAGAAAACCCATTGATCATCACACCCCAATCGCCACAACACAGCCACTTTTCATACCTACAGAGTACATACTATGCATGGCACCCCTGTACTCCGTACTTTATACGGCATCTCCAATGATGTCATCATCAGCCCAATCAGCGATTGCCCATAATCCATGGATAAGAGTTCCATGAAATTGTCTATTGGTAAAGGCTGTTTCTATTCCGGTAACAAATTGAGGCTAATGATTCAGGTTGCATCTGACCTTAATCCATCTTATCTACAGAGTCCGGAGTAGTTCCCGTCCAACCTCTCATACTCCGTACATACCATGTATGGCTCAACACCAGAAAGAGATCGCGGCACCAAACGGCCAGAACCATATCAAAGATCGGGTGATCGGAAAGGGGCAGGAGAGGGAAAAAAAAAAAAAAAGAAACCATGATACGTACAGAGACACGTTCTCTATAGTATTCTAGACTAAGTACAGCCGCGGCTCCAGTAAGAAAGAAATCTGCTACAGACACGTGCAAAGGACAAAACCAGTGAATCGGTATCATCGTCATCATCATCAATTGTGTATTGCTCAAAAACTGGTATACAAGTATAAGGGGAGAGGGAAAACAAAACCAAAACCAAAGCCTCTCAGATCCCAACGCAGGAAGGCAAGTCATCATATTCACAGGACCTCATTCATTAGAGTATAAAAATTATCATTACGGGCAATGATATGCAACGAAAAGAAAAAGGTGTCAAACTCGATCATCGGTCGATTCCGAGTGAAGCTACCTTGCCGGCAAACCGTGCACCGGCGCTCCCTCGCTTGGACAACTTCTCCCGGTCCTTGCTGGAATTGTCGAGAGAACTGCTGGGAGTGTGCGACGATGACCCTGGGTAGTCATTTCGAATTGTCGGGAGAGATCCCAGCGTATCGGCCGTCGTCCTACCGGCGCCCACACCGATCGGTGGAGGCATTCGACTAGTTCGCTGGCTAAGGTATAGTTGCGCTGCTGGTGATAGTGGGATTGGTGGAGGCTGCAATGGAATTTCGGCTCCATTCTGGACAAGCATTTCCGCAATGGGAAACGGAATTGTCTTAATTGAAGTGGCCGTGCTGGGGCGCGAGGATGCACTGCTCGTGGACGTCGAGCCAGGAGATGCGGGATCGGCTGCAGCCAGAGCGAGGAACACTGCGTGGGTATTGCGGGAGCGGTCCGTCACGTTGACATTGGCACGCAGAGCAATGCCATAGAGCACGCCCTGAATATCGTGCTTCTTGATGGAGGCCAAAAGTGACTCATCCGGTGTCGCGAACCGAGAACGTGGTGATGGCAGCGGTTGCACATAGGCCCGCTCACTATATTTGGCGCTAATGAACTTTAGGCGCTGTTCCCGAGTCGAGCTGGCATTTGGCTTCAGCGACTGATCCAAAGTGGCTTCCCAGACCATGTTGCTGACCCGGTTGCCAACCTGCAGGAGAATCTCGACAATGTCGTTTGAGAACGAGTGAACGTCCAATGTTAAAGACCGAACTTTCGAGATATGCGTTCCCAAAGACCGGTGAATACCACTGCATTCAATGCACAGGACGATTCCCAGATTGATCGACACCCATTCGACTTTTGAAGTTGACCCACAATCGGCGCACCAGTTGTTTCCCTGGTCCGCATTGCGGACGGCTTGAAGCAACTTTGCTGGATCTTCATCATAGCTGTTGCTATCAGTACGGACGTAGCCGGGCCGTGCTCCGACAGTCGTCCGGCGATTCATGGTATTAGATCCCGTAGAGTTCGAATGATGGCCCGAATACGACGAGCTTTTCCCAGTCAAAACGGAACCGATGTCGCGGCCGGTGCCGTCGTTCTTGGACGAAACCGCTGATGGGGGTGGTGCGACACGGCCCTCGACAGCACTTTGCAGGGCATTGTTGATTGCCCGGATCCAGTTGGCCATATCCTCCTCCGATGTTGCCTGGTAGATACGCTTGTACTGAGGAGTAATAACTTCAAAACAGAATCGTCGTTCGGCATTCCGGGCCTCTCGTACGGAAGCCATCCGAAGGTCGATAGGGTCCATGTGCAGGTCTAGTTTCTGCTTCCAATTACTATATTCGGAAAGTTTCCCTTGATCCAAAACGATCCAGAATCTGGAGTCATTGTTAGTTGGAAAAGGAAAAAAAAAAAAAAGGTGTCAATAGACTCACTTATGCCATGCTTGTTTGTTGATACCCTTAGGGTCAATGTGAGATCCAGGTCGAGACAGAGCCCAAAGAAGACCTTCTTTTCGATGTTGGGCTAGCGAAAATTATTGATTAGAAGTAGAACATAACGAGGATTTCAGACAAACCTACCACTTGCATCGGTAGCAGAAACGGACGCTCCTCCAGACGTACCCAGTACCGTCTGATTGGTCTGCGACGACATGGTGGAAGTGTTACTGATCACGTTGCGGATTTGAGACCCCGTGCTATCCGCGCGACCAAGTTCAGTTTCCGTATTCTGTGTTTGAGCCCCGTTTGCTGTTGCTGATAATGTGGCAGGGGCGCCAGAATTTGGAAAGGATTCCGGCTCGAGATACGTATTGCTATTTTTCTCCAGAGCCCTCCTTTTCTCTTCTCTCTCTGTCCTAAGAAATTGAAACTCCTTGTCGGCCTGGGTGACCTCGTGGACTAGGGCATCCAGTTGAGGAACCATAACCTCGACCTTGTGGGCTGCCGCAAGGAAATTCTTCGCCTGGGTGTCTGCGTACTTGGTGAGATGAGAAAGAACCTCTTGCTCTTTGCGGCCACCGTGCAGGTCTTGCATAAACGAAGAATAATCGAATCTCTTCAGCTCGAAGTTACGCCGCTTAGCCTGGTACTTGGAATCACTCTCGACACGCTTCTTCTCTTTGAGCGAATCCTGCCGCTGCCCGAGATAGCGACTGACGTAGGCATAGTAATCCCTGCTCTCTTCCTCGAATTCCTTCTTCTTCGCCTCGGCTTGTTTGATGTCGTTGTTGTACAGTTTAACCAATGGTTCAATGACCAGTTTTTGCAACTGGATCGTGTTGACCTGCTCGTATCGGAGGATCTGCCGAGCGCTCTTCTCATAGTAATGGTCGAGAGCAGGTTGAATCGCGTTCGCGTTGGATGTGGAAGCCTCATTCAATGCGCCCAAGAAACCCGAAACGGCCTCATTGCAGGCGACTTGGGCTTGTTGAGCAGCCTCAGCTTTCTTGAGAACCTTCTTGATCTTGGTCCGCATGTTGCCCGTCTTCTGTTCCAACGCTTTCATCGTGGCCCGGAACAACGGCCCGTCATCCACGGCACTCATATCCTCACCAGGTCGCGAAGTTGGAAGGTCGAGTTTCACAGGAGGTGGTGGAGGTGGACCTTGAGGATGCGGGGGATAATTATTATTAGAATTATTATTGGTGTTGCTGTTGTTATTAGCATTACTATTAGCATTAGTATCGCCGTTCTCAGATGGAGTGGGCAGAGGAATATGAGCGCTGGCTGTTGTGTCTGCATCGCTGCCATGTGAACGAACTGAGTGGGACGACGGCATGCGGTTGCGAATCGGAAAATGGAGATCGAGGTTAGGCGACAAGAGCTGCGGACTCGGGAGTAAGCGGACATTGTTCTGCACCCAGAACGAAAAATGCGCCAATGTGTTCAGGCGATTCGCTCGCGAGTCATAGTCGAGGAAGCTGCAACTATTGCGCCAACCGCCCCCTCTGTCTTCTATCGTTTTTGGAGGTTTCCATTTCCACGACCACTCGAACTGAACCGACGGGCTGCCTCCGGTCGAATAGTCTCCCACAAATTGCACGTTCGAGTTGTTCTGCAAGTTGGGATTTGCATGGAATTCTCGGGTGATCAGGTTGTCAAGTTCCTTTGAATTCGACGCATGGGCGAACGTCAGGCCTGTGAGGACGGTGTCGGTCACTTCCGGTAGAGATGTCGAGACCCCGTTGACAGTGGAATTCGCAACATTGCCGGTCTGGGTTTGTCTCATGATAAAGGTGAAGTTAAATTGTAGCTCATCTTCGTTGCTTAGGCGCAAGATGAAGCTGGGCACCTGGGCGGTTGGAGGGAGGTCAGGGTCCTGCAAAAAGCCGTCCGCACGACATCCCAAGTCAGTCTCCGAAAAGCATTTAATCCAATGCGAGTATGCGATATCCTCCGTAAAATCAGTTACTTACCTGTACATATTCAATCGGGGTGTCATCGCCAAGGTCACGTTTTGCCGTGTATCTCGTGGCGGGGAACGCATTTGGGGCGAGGTTCAACAGAACCCGATTCTTCGAGTTGATAACCGAAACATGCGAAACGGTAACTATAAAATGCGGTTTAAATCAGTATACTCCCTTTATTGTTTCCGGAATCCAAGGGCACCCCGGAGAAAAAAAAAAAGGGACCAGGTCCCATCGGCCAGATCTAGCCCAGGTACCACATAGGAACCAACATACATCTAGACTGATCCTTGAAGAACAAACTCCCCGTGTCATCCAGACGACTTCCGACATTCCCCATTTTGAAGCCAGAACCGACGTAAAAGGATGCTTATAGTCACCGTTCAAAAAGGAAACCGGGGGAGGGGCCGGACCAGTTGAGAGTCACCATCGACGGTCTGCGCGCAGACAGGTTGATTGCTGTCGTTCCGAATAACAGGGCGGTCATTCAGTCCGAGGATTCTCTAAGCGCTCGCAAAAAGGAGGGGTGCAAGCCCTCTGAATAGTGGGACGTGCTCGAAAGATGGCAGACGAGATTAAACGGCGCGGTTAGGAGGCAGGTCTGTCCACGGTCGGATAAAAGTCGCACTAGACTGCTGGGTCTGGTGTCGGAGATAAGGATGGTGCTTGTAGAGGCTGGGTCCTGAACCGAACAGCGATCGATTCAGACACTGCGAGAGAAATGGCGAGGGAGAATGAGTTGGAGAAAGTGTGAAAGAGATGGGAGGGAGTTAAGGTATTAGCCGCTGGGCAGTGTTTGGTGGTGTTGTTGGTGGTCGATCGATCGGAGGAGAAAAAGAGAAAGAGGAGTGTCCCGCACTCGACTCGCTCAACAGACGGTGTGGATAAGAGAGTTTTATATTACTAGAAAGGAAGAATATGGCTTTTGTTATAACCGGTATATTATCATCATAGCTAAGAACGAAGAACGGAGAGAGAAGGCTACGGAGGACTGTTGGATCCTACCCACGTTCCTCCCTGGTCACGTTCCAAGGAACTCTTACCATAGTAAATCGTTCGCAATTGATCTGAATAATTGAATTGGTCATTCATAAGACGATAGACTCGTCTCTATTCGACCTCAACGGCCATCAATAAACATACATTAAAAATGACCTGTCTATTCGCATCCACGCGCAGTTCGCATTGACACTACAACTGACCCCTATACGGAGCTGCAACGGTCACCTGAAACGGAAAAAGCAAAGAAGACGACAGTGCTATGGATGCAAGGGTATTTTCTCTATTCAGACAATCTTTCATGCTGTATATCCAATCAAAGAAATCAACAAGCAGCCCGACAACACAATAACTCGAGAACCATCCATTGCCAGACACATGGCAATGCTAATTATAGTATTAACAATAACACGCATGCGTAAAGAATAAAAAAAGTCTGTAAACTGTGGAGAGGTGGGTATAAGTATGCTATGTGGCGCAAGACTCCCCTCATGTAGGGCCATAACCCAGAAAGAATATAAAGAAAGCCTCTAGGGATGGATAAAGAAAGAATACCACAAAAGGAAAACCAGTCTAAGGCGAATGAAACGAGAGAAACGAATCACGAGGTTCCAGGCCGAATCTCAGATGTACCCAGTTGCCCGGGGGTCGCCGGATTTCTGGAGGTGCCCGGACGATGCTTCGGATGCTTCAGATGGTGACGACGGTGATGATCGTGATCATGAGGATCACCTTCCGCCTGAGCCCATTTCATAACCTGGCCCTTCACATCACGCATTTCATGCATCCGTTGCTTGAATTCGCCGCGTTGCTTCGCACGGACGCCGCTGAGTTCATCCAGTTCTTCTTCTTCGGAACTGGAGATGGACAGGGAGGAGGTGCTGCTTTGCTGGAGGAAGGTAATCTGTTGACCTTGCTGCTTCTTGAATTCTCTCTGTTCATTCTTCATCGTCCCCATCCGCTCTGCATCTTCCTGACAGTCCAGGGTGGTGATGTGTAGCCCCGGTAGGTTTGCCGACAAGAATCCCTTGAGCAAGTGAAGCAACTTGGCATTAGGTCGATATGTACCGCTGTCATTATCAATGAACAGTTCATAGTCTGCTGGATCTGTAGAGATCTCCATGGGAGCATCCTCCTGCGCTTCCTCGACTGGGATCTCATTCTCTTCCTCACGCGAACGATGCCGATGGTGGCGGTGCTTACGTCGCCGAAGGAAAAACTCGCCCGAATATGCAATGTAGATGGACACGTTGCTGTGCATCGTGTGCTTACTCAAAAGGTCGATTCCAAATTCCTTGCCTGTCTCGGTGAAACGGAACTGTCCGTCGAGGGTGAGAACATAAGTAAAGATCCGCCCACCTTGGCCGTAGTGCGCAAACTCCAGGAACTTCTGCGTCATTTCATAACACGGCGACGAGAACTGTCCGTTTTGAGTTGTGCGATCAAAGTTATAGACCCGCTCATGTTGATGATGCAGGGCTCGGTTGAGAATCCGCCCGCGCAAACTCTGCGACGTGAACATACCGGCCACAAACGGTCTAAATTCAACATAACGATGGTAAAGTTGCCATGGAACGGGGCCTCGGAATTGGATCTGGATCGCTTGAAAGCTGGACAGACTGGGTTAGCGAACAAAAGGAACAAACAACATGAGGCGCAAACATACTTGTATCGACTGATTGGTTTCTTCCCATCCTGACCTTGAACCTCATCCTTAGTCCCTGTCAATCTCCCAATCAATGGCGAGAAGTGCTTGAACCAGTAGTTAGGTCCCTGTGTGTAGACCTGGCCTCCTTCGTTGCCGGGTGTTTTGCCCAAACACTCGACACTGATAATCACGTAAGAACCCGGATCATTGCGTCGCGAAGTAAACGCAGCCAGATTCCCGATGATATAGACCCGCTTGCTGCCCATGCGCTTCTTGACCTTGAATTTCTGTTCCTGAATACCCGGCCAGTTCTCATTAATCGAATTGACCTGCACGTAGGCATTGCCCAGTTTGTCATCGTGGTCCGCCGCATCCTCATCAAATACGACGCACTTGAGCTCAAAGCCCGACGCAGGTACGTTCGCAACGACCCACTCACTGTCCCAAGCAGGATTCAAATTCTTGCGCACAGTGGGAGTGCGAAACGTTAGCCCCGGATCTTGCTTATGGCGCTGCGGCAAGTTAACCGATAAATGCGCGACGATGTACGGATCCGACGAAAAGGAGCCGAAATCTGCAAAAGGCAGGTTGTCGCCGCGATGGAAGGTAAAGCGCAAGGTGTACCCGGGCGGCGCATGCGGAATAGGCGTATTATCGAAGCCTCCTGCCGGTTGATGGTCGCTGCCGGAAGTGTCGGCAGCAGAACCAGTACCAGACTCGTCGCCTGGTGGAGAAGAACCTTTTTTCATTGCGACTGCTTGATCATGGAGTTTATCGGCGTGGTCGACAAGTTTAGGAGCAATTTTGTCGCCCTGATGACGGGGGCGCACCTGGGGATGGGTGGCGTCTTCTTCCATGGTGGAATTGTTGCTGCCTGCCACAGCAGCCGATGCGGGAGGGCTCGGGGGATGGAGGGGACATGGATTGAACAGGGGGAAAAGAAAAGAAGAAAAAGAGAGAAGAGTCAGAAGGAGGAGAGGAGAAGAGAATAATTAAAAATGTGATGATGATAACTCAAAGTCCGGTCCAAAGTCAAGGGAAATAACCATCACCGTCGCTAGTATCGGAGGCAAGGCTCACTTGACCCTACTGGGCTGAATCCCCCTCCACGCGGGCCAAGAAAGACCAAGCTTTTGCCGATCGCCATCCGAGGAACTCTTAACGGCGTCAGGGGATGATAATAACACTGATGACTATGATGCGAGATAGAAGTACAGTACAATGGAATCGTTTATATTCTTGGATTGCTCTTGATAACAAAAAAAAAACTTCCTGTCGAGGTACCATTAGATGACAATAAAAAGAAAGTGACAGAGGTTTGGTCCCGCAAGCAATGATGTCCATAGATGTCCGGCATATGACAGATAGATAGAAGGCAAGATACAGAAGTAGTATCTCCGCAAATGGCAAAAATCAAGATCCCCGGAAGAGGAACTGCATGTCCTCAGGTGTCAACTTCTCCAGGGCATCACCCTGGTCCTTGTTAATCGTTCCGTTGATCAAATTAGCCTTCTTTTCTTGGAGCAGGACGATCCGAGACTCCACAGAATCCTCAATGCACAACCGGGTGATGACACAGGGACGTCGTTGACCAATGCGGTGGCATCGATCAGCACTCTGCCATTCAGCTGCAGGGTTCCACCATCTAAACGAGCCGTCAATTAGCGTGACGTTTATACTAGAATAGAAGAAGTGAAACTTACGGATCAACGATAAACACCCTAGATGCCTCAGTCAAGTTCAGCGCAACTCCACCGGCTTTCAAGGAGACCAGGAACACCTCAACATCGACGTTCTTCATAAAGTAGTCAATAGAACTCTGTCGCTGAGCTGGTGTCATACTACCGTCCAGCATGACGGTATTGAAGCCAGCCCGACGCAAACGCCACTCCACCAGTTGCAGCATAGAGGTAAACTGGGAGAACACAATAGACTTCTGTGTCTGTTTCTTGCTCCTCAGTTTGTAAAGCTCATAGACAAGCATTTCAATCTTGGTCGAGGAGGTCCAGTCTTCCATGCGAATCCGGTTAACAATCGAGTTCTTCTTGACATGTTCCTCCTCCTGCTCGATATCCGGCTGCTCAAAGTCAATCGAGAGGGGGATATGGCAACGGGGACAGTCAACGATAGTATCGGAATCGAACGACTTGATGTAATCCTTTGCACATCGACGACAGAAGTCGTGGCGACAGCGAGACCGAATGGCTTCCTCGGCTGGCTCGTCACAGATACAACATACGAGAACATTCTGTCCAGTCTGCGCATGCTTCTTCAAGATGAGGTCTGGATGATTAGCAACCTGACGCATTTGCATGATCAGACCAAAGATGTTGGCGTAGTTGTTCAACATGACACCTTGGCTAACATAAGTATCGAACCGTCGAGTTGAGTTGGTCATGATGCTCTGGGAGAAGTCACGCTCAATCTCGCCGAAAAACTCGTTATGCAGGATGACACTACATGCAACTGTTAACAGAAATTGACAGGGAAGCCAGACATTTCAGGATACTAACCGTTTGGGTGGAAGCTCCATTGCCGCCGTGTGATCTCTCTTCACACGCCTAAGCATAATTCTGTCTGTAATCAGGCGAAGCTTGTCCAAAGCCTCCTTTCGAGCGTCGTTGCTGTTCCTTTCGGTGACTGATATCGTTAGAATAGAACAGGTAACATGCATGTCGTACTTACTTGGGTTAAGAATCTCCTGATTAAAAACCGAGACATGATCAAATCCTCTGCCATAGATGTCAGACCTTCGGGAATCCGGAACACGGAAATTGAGACTAGACCATACCTGTGGGTGCAAGAGGTACACTTTTTGTCGCGATCCTGAGACCAATGCAGAGACCGGCAGTCACACGCTTTACAGAAGTAACACGCAAATGGCCGGACTTCGAGGAAACGCAAAAGCGAGAAGAATTCCCCAATTCGATTCTGCACCGGTGTCCCCGAAAGGCACCACTTGTAGGCGGCTTTTAACGCGAAGCAAGCACGAGCGACACTGGTCGTACGTTGTTTGATACTATGCGCTTCGTCAAGGATGAGACGGTGGTAGTCGATGGAATGGATAACGCCTTCATAATTAACATGACCGACTTTCTTTAAAAGGATGAGATGTAGTCCACTCACTATCTTCTTTAACAATCCCATCAGCGCGAGCCCATCCTTTCAATTCCTTCCGATGAATCGACTCAAGTCCAGAATCTATCTCAGGAGTCAGAACTATTCCTTCAAACCGCTACTGGAGAGTGGAGGTCCATACAAGATATCATAATAACGTCGTATTTCATGAGGTCCTTCTTTCTCAAAGACTTGACCTTGGAGTTCGAGTTATGGTAGACAAGAACCTTTAGTTGGCCGCTGGTGTATTCCTGCAACAAGGTTAGGGCTGCTTCAAGGCCAACGCTATTGGATAGGAACGAACCTGAATCTCAGACTGCCACTGCATAAGAGCCACAGGAGGAACGACAACAAGAGACGGCTTTCCAACTGGGTAGTCCGACATCAGCAGGGAGACTGCCTGTATTGTCTTCCCCATGCCCATCTCATCACCCAACAGACCACCCTTATATTCAGACTTTTCTTGCTGCATCATCCAGTTCAAGCCCTCAAGCTGGAACGACTTTAAAGTTCTAGATATACCAGGAGGCTGTTTGGCGGGCACTGGTGTGATCGGAGGTGTCTTCTTCAATTCATCCCACATTGTCTTAATAGACGGGTGCTGGCCTTCGAGCTTCTTCCGTTCCCTCCATGCCTACATAGAAGATCAATAACGGGATCCGAATTTGAGAGAAAGTGTTTTCCACTTACACGGTTACTCATCCAGAATGGCTTGCCGATCGTTGAAACCCGTGTCCCTTTGCGAGACCGTGGGTTTCTTGCGTTAAGGTTCCTCGCAGGCGGAGGCGGCAGTGCCTCCTCCTCCATGAACATCGATTCATCGTCGCTATCAAGCATGTCATCCTCAGAATCAGGCCCGAGAACAATTCGCGGACCGCTATAAATCTTCTTGCCATTCTTATCACGTGGCCGCACTTTTTCGTACTCCGAATCAGGGCTCTCAAACCCCGAAGTCCCATACTCTGTAATATCATCCTCGTCACTCATATCTTCGTCAGGAAAAATCTTCTGTCGTTTCGGGTTGATCGCCCTGTATTCCTCAGCTTGCAAGGCACGAGCCAGAGCTTCATCGATGTCTTCATTGGTGAAGCTCAACGGAGCTCTCTTTCGCCCTCTTTGAGTACCAAGAGACATTGTGCTAGAACGCAGCTCCGCGGCACGAGCGGAAGCACTGACTCTCTTATTCGGCCTATTCCCATCAGATTCAACGGGCGTGATAGCGACACTGGTTGCCGGAGTACTGCCTGAACCATTCTCGACTGACGAACGTGACGAAGAAGTATGAGAGGCCGATAGATTCTTCACCGGGACAGCAACCTGGAGCGACTGCCGACTGCGGTTTGGGCCAGTAGCCTGGGCATTATTTGCGTCGGCATTGGCTCGAGACCAGGCCAGTCTCGCGGACGTGCGTCTAGCAGGAGGCGTATTATTCGAGGACGTATCGTTCAACGGAGCTGGATCTTTCATAGGATATCTCCATTAGCATTCAGGGATATCCAAATGACAGAAGATAGCCTGGTTGATAAGTCTCCTACCAGTCCTCACTACCACAGCGGCCCTGCGTCCCATAATGGCAGCAAAATCTGCACGTAGGCTTGAACAAGCTGTCTAAGATCTATACAGAGTAAATTATTGATAGACAAATGCCAGATTCAATGTGCTTGTTGTGAATCGCGGACAGGAGATGGCCAGAAACAGTTCAACAGGAAGAAGTCGGAGAACCGGGCGAGCGAGGCGAGGCGACAGGTCCATTGGTAATTGGTAAGGGATGAAAAACTCTTCACGGCGTCTGCTGCCTGATCCAGCAACTCAAATCCATTATCTACTCAAAACATAAAGTCATCTACCGAGCAATTATATCTTTCGTGGTACGGAGTACATCTTCTTTCTTTTGTTTTGCCACTGGACACGGCCGATAAGCCCGTATCACCGTATCGCCGCAGGTCGCGTTAATTGAAACGCGAAATCATCACGGGTTCCTGTGACACTGCGAGTCGCTGCAGGGTACCTCGTCAGGTCATTCTGAGCTTTTTTTTCTTTCATACAGGTAGATTTACGAGGGCAAATACTACTATTTCTTCAATATGTGAGTTGGAAATTTTTTATAGTTTTTGTTAGTCCATGTGGCTAACCACTTCTACAGGCGCAGGAATCGAATCCGTGGGCCGTGAGTTACAGCGTCTTGCAGCCAAACAGTCCGCTAACAACAACCTGCAGACAATCTGCATTGACAGATTTCCTGGCTGTGAGTTTTGATCGATTCTCCTTGATGAATCTTCGCTAACATCTGTGATTCCGACTAGTCCAACAACATTTCCGCTCACCAGATTCATCAAGACTACCAAAGACGTGTACGAGAAGCAGAACAACGAGAGGCCGCCGAACAAGAGACCGCTGAACAGGAGTACTCGCAACATGAACACGACGATGACTATCAAGAGGCACACGCAGGCGAATCGCCCGAACAAAAGAAGAAGCGTAAGCGAAAGGAGGCGACTACACTGGCAAAGATCAAGCAGAGCAAAGAGTTTGCCCGGCGTAAATCTCAGCGCTTGATGGACGTGGCCGGTGACGATAGTGACGAGGAGCATGATGATATGCTTGCAAAAGAGATGATTGATGAGAAGTCTCGGCCGATACCTGGGCAGCTTGAGAACTGTGAAAAATGCGGGAAACGATTCACGGTCACTCCGTACAGCAAGACGGGCCCAAACGGAGGATTACTTTGTGTGAAGTGTTCGAAAGACGTTGCAGATGATGCGAAGAAAACCACCCCAAGGAAACGCGGACCCAGGAGTGGCCGTCGGCAAGTTCAAAGTAACTTGCTTGATGGAATTATCCAATACGGCGCAATGAGTTTAGCGGAGATGTGCACTAAGGTATGTCTAATACTCTTGGATCACGGCAGGTGTGTTGACGGTCTGCCATAGAAAGTTGCCGAGAATATCGACGACGTGGAAGAGTTTGGAGATTTGCCCTCGCCATTGCTCCATCGTCTCAGTCAAATTTTGTCCAAGAGACGTGTTCTCACCCCAAGGACTCTGAACCTCTTCTTACGTCCTGAGCTGCATTCCATTGATATTTATGATTGCGCCAGTGAGTATAACCTGTTTGTTTCTCTGACCCAAGTCTAATTGTTCTGTAGAACTCGAAACGGATGACTTCCAAAAGATATTCGCATATATGCCATCTTTGACACAAGTTAATCTCCGATATGCGGGACAGCTGAAAGACCGAGTTTTAGAATATATGACGGACAGGAATTCGCAGATCAAGGATCTGCAGTTTGATGCAGTTAATCTTGTCACCGATGCATGCTGGCGGCGAGTGTTCCAGAAGTATGGATCGCAACTGGAGAGCGTGAAGCTATCCAATCTCGATTACTCTTTTGACGACGAGACTGTCGAAGACATGTGCAAACACTGCACCGGACTGCGACGCTTGAAACTCACGCAATGTTGGAAAACTGGAGACAGATCGCTTAAAGCGATTGCAGGACTAAAATCTTTGGAGCATCTGTCGCTCAACTTTGTCGAAGAAACCAGTAAAGAGGAATTGGGAGACATTATTCTCAACGTCGGATCGAACCTGCAGACCTTGTCTTTGGACGGGTTCCATCACGCGGATGACCATGTGCTCGGGCTTATCCATTCCAAGTGCCACTCACTCGTTAAATTTCGTCTCTCCGACAACGCCGTGTGTACCGACCAGGCCTATGCGCAACTGTTCACTGGTTGGCAGAACCCTCCTCTGGAGTATGTGGATCTATCGTCGACACGCGACGTGGATAACTCCAACCCAGACGGACCAGAGGAATTGATTGGCCTGGCATCTCAGGGGTTTGTCGCTCTGATGGACCATTCGGGGTCCAAGATCCAGAAGTTGAACATTGCATCGTGTCGTCACGTGTCGCGCGAGGCATTCGAGGAGATATTTTCCGAGGGTAAGAAATATCCACACCTGACAGAGCTGGATGTCTCATTCCACATGGTCATGGACGACTTCCTGATCGGCCGTATCTTCCGATGCTGTCCGGCAATCAAGAAGTTGGTCGCTTTCGCTTGCTTCAACGTTCGCGACGTCCGGGTTCCTGCAGGGGTTGCCTTGATTGGAAGTTTGAGAGCGCAGGACCCCATCGTGGTGGAAGGCAGGTTTCAGAAATAAGCTGTTATATCCAACAACGATGTGCGACACCGGTCTACCGAATTTCTGAGCGTATATTGCTTTCTGGCCTACGACTACCATGATGACCATGAATACGGCGCATGGGTATATCCATCTGAGTCTATTTATCATTGCGTTGTTTTCCATAGTACATTAACCACCATTTTAATGGAACACCGGCCCAATGAGGGCCCGGGAAACGGTAGATCATACGATTTCCATATGAATTGGATGAACTGATACATCTGCCAGCCACAGCTGAAAAACTTTTACTCCGTAGGCTGTAGTTCGTTTCTAGTAATTAATGGCTTCGGTGGTAGTAGCCATAGGAATAGTACATCATACGGGTGGATAGAAACTGAAGTATGAGAATGGAGTGTTTTAGTGCTACTGATGCTATGCGCCAGGTTAAGCATTCGTATATCAACCGTTCCAAGCTGAAACTGGCAGATCACCAGCTGAGTACAAGTATTCTGAGTATATTTGTAGACTCCAAAGTCTAATCGCTTTGTAAAAGGACAGATAGAGTACAGAGTAGAGAATACATGCATTTGAAATACTCTGCAATAGGCTCAATATAAACTGCATACAGTCTGCACACTGGATACAGTTTCAATAGAACCTCCAATAATTGACACATCTCGGAGGCATACAGAAACACAGAGAGTCAGAGCTCTTCCCCTGTAAAAGATTTGACAATGTTTCTGTTGATATCTTCTTTTAATGTCATCCCTGCTCTCTTTTTCCTTTCATTCCTTCATTCTTCATTCCTCAATTCTTCATTCATTTGCCTCTTTTTCTGTGTGCTACATTTAATACGGCAAAGACCGCGTTGCTATAATTAACTTGCAGCTGTGCCTCACTCGCCGCTCCTCCACATCCCCCAAACGGTTAACTGTGTTTCTGCCAGTGTCAGTGTCAAGTGGTTAGTCTCCTTTTTTCCCTTTTCTTTCATTTTTCTCCCTCGTCCGACCTGGAGGGCTGGTCTCTCTGGGGAGTCATTTTGACAGAGTACTTGTACCTCTATTGTGGAAAGTACACTCTCTCCTGTCACTGAAAAAGAAACGAGACGCAGAGCTTGTTTACTATGTGAAACCCGGCAATCTCTCCTCCGCACCCAATTATCCAAACTATCCTATACTCATTCCACACGAGGTCTCTCTGCGAACTCGATTGGACCGTTTTAATACCTCCCTGCCAGAAGCTTCCAGTTCTCTTATTTTCGCACTCAACCCATAGTTTCTGCTCTACCAACTATCGGCGACTATTATCCTGACTATTCATTTCTCTCCATTCCTATTCCCATTCCTATTCGTCCCGTCTTGTCTCTAGTACCGGCATTCTTTATTTGTCTTATTCCTTCTACTATTATCGTCGCGACAGCTGTCTCCCGTATTGCTTGCTTGCTGCCCGTTGTTGACTCAGATCAGTCACATTAATCTATCAATACGAATCCCCGCCGCGGTCTCGATCGATTATATGAAACAAGCGGCGCGGCCCAAGTGCGCGCTGGTTGATTTTTTTTTTTTTTTTTTTTTTGCATAACGATCCCCCAGCTGGGAGAAGTCTAGTCTAGGGGCGATAATTTCTCCTAGTCCCGTCAAGATGCCCATCAAGATTCCCAAAGGGTTTGCCCGGCGCAAGTCGTCCGGTAACGTTCTGGAAGAACCCGAAAATCCTCCCCAGTCTTCCTTTCGCGTCATCGAGCGCCCTTCCATGGATGCAAGATCTCTCAGTGAAGGCAATCTACTGACTCCGAAGAGTGCGATGACGGCACGCCGATCTTCACAGCCGCTAGAGGCCCCAGATAACAACCTCTTTACCAGCTCCTCGAGACCCTTCAACAAGAACCGGTATGCTCTCTTCGTCTTTACTCCGGCGAAATTATTCGGACACGGCTGACAGGTCACAGTGATAGTGGAGGAACCGATACCTCGGCCGTCACCGCCGGAACGTACGAGAGCTCTTCATCGCTACGCTTCAGTTCCTCGTCCACCAGTCGTCCTTCGAATGAAGCGCCAGCCCCTGAAAACACCCAATCGTCTCAGTCCCGAGGCTTCCACGACATTCCTCCGCTGACTGGTGCGCTGCGGGCCGCCGGCCGGACCCTCTCGTTTGGTGGACGATTTTACAAAAACTCCACACCACAGCAGCAGCCTCCACAACCAGACTCGTCCAAAACCAGGACAATGACAACTACCACGCCTCCAAAAATACTAGAGACAGATTTGAAATTGAATTTAGGCAAGGAGAGTGATTTTCAGAGTATGCTGGAAGATTTCGGGAGCCCGAAAGAGGCATCTTTTGGTGATGAACTGGCAGATCCGGTATGACAGAAAGAAGCCCTCGACTCGATTGCCATTACTCCATGTGCAATTGCTAACTTGCTACTCAGGAACCACGGTCTTCCTCGTCGGTGTCTCAAACAGCTGGGAAAGCGTCGCGGCCACCCCCGATCAACACAGACAGGTCCAAGGAAGTCGAACCTTCCCCGTACTCGTGGGACAGTCGTCACTCGGAAGAAGGCTTACTGAGCACATTTGATTCTGGTCGAAGAGATTCATTAGCAGCCCAAGTCAGTGCCATGTCTATCAGCGGAGGACGCAAATCAGTCCCTCGAACCACTACCCCACCGCCGGCCACTACCTCGCACCGTGCTCTCGACCGACCCAGGGCCGGAGCTGATAAAGGTCTGAGAAGGAGCGTGATATATTCCGAAAAACGGGATTCAGCTCCAGTGGAAGATGAGGATGCCCGATTGATTATGCAAGCGCTGTATTCCGGTAAAGGCAACACCCACGAAACGGAAAACGAACCTCTCTTCGGGCATGCCAACGACACGGCTGCGGATCTACATGGCCCGGCTCCATTGCGCGTTCGCAGATCACCCGCACTTTCGGAGTACAACGATCCTTCAATTGCGCATCATGCACGACTTGCTGCCCAGTATGAAAACCGTGTGCCGAAATCCACTTCACCGGCCAACAAAGTCATGACCCCATCGCAGTTCGAGCATTACAAGCAACAACAAGAATTGCGAAGGGCCAACAGTGACGCTTCAAAGAGCGAGTACTCTTCGGAGAGCGAATTTGACGAAGACGATGAAGCGGAGAAGAACCGGGAGGCAGAAAGGCAGAGACGGAAGCAGGAGGCCCATTTGTCGGTTTATCGCCAACAGATGATGAAAGTCACCGGCCAGCAACAGTCATCAACGCCATCGCTTCGTCCAGAACCGGACCACTCTAGCAACAGTGACCCGAAACTGACGGTCCGATCATCTATTCCAGGGAATCCATCCACAAGTGGGAAGAGTAGCGACGGTGGTGATGATGATGAAGAGATCCCATTGGGCATCTTGGCGGCCCATGGATTCCCGAGCAAGAATCGTCCCCCCACACGCCTCAGCACCCCCCGATCGATTCCCAATCTCCGATCCTCATTCCAACTTCCTAGGTCATCTGCGAGTTCAGCTCACGGTGATCAAGGCACTGCCAATCATGCCAGCTTGCCTGCCTTTGCTAAGAATCTGCCACGAGATCCGTACTACGGAGCTAGCATTGTCAATCCTACTAACCGGGAATCTCTAGCCCTGGGTGGAGGTATGTCCGCACAGGCGAATCCTTCGCCATCCGCACTGCCCCCAGGGGGGTTGGTCGGAGTTATTGCTACGGAAGAACGGGCTCGGGCCAACCGACGCGGTAGTCCCAATACTCAGGCGATGTACGAACATGCAGCATTGGGAGGGAGCACTCCTCATTTGGCCGGTGGTATCCCTCGGCCCTACTCGATGATGGGCATAAATCCGCCAAGTGCACCTTCACCCCAACCGCCAGTCTCTGCGACAGAGCAGGCGCAGATCCAGTTATCGCAGCAGATGTCTCAAATGATGCAGCTGCAAATGCAGTGGATGCAGCAGATGATGCAGATGCAGGGCGGGCAGAGCTCGCTACAACCGCCACCGCAAATGCGAATGGCCGGTTCTTTACCATCTATCAATGTCAATTCGAACGGCAGACCCGCGTCGATGCCAGCAGCCGAGCCTTTGAACCCTGCCACCACTGGCTCGCAGGGCGGCCAGCGGGCTCTCAGCATGTTAAATCCGCAGTCGTCTCGGGTGAACACTGGTCCCCCAATGTCGTACGCCACGGGCGGGCTTCGTCCTGGTACGCCAGCTGGGCAAGGTTATGCACCGTCGATTGCGCCATCCGAACGTAGCAACATCGGTGCAGGGCCTCGGTATCGACCAATGTCGGCTGTGCAACCAGAGCAGGGACCGTCATTGGTGCCACCAATGTCGAAGCCATGGAACGATGAGAACCAGAGGTCGAGCATTTCGCTCGTCAAACCCTCTGCGCCATCAGTCACTGTTCGCCCTGTCTCGAGTGCAGGTTTCTCTGTCAGTGCTAGCAAACCTCGACAAGCTGCTGCTGCTGCTGCGGATGATGACGATGATGACGATGAGGGCTGGGCCGAAATGATGAAGAAACGAGAAAACAAGAAGAGTAACTGGAAGACGAAACGGGAGACTTCGAACCTGGGAGATCTGTTGAATGTCGTACATTGACGGATGCACATTTCCTCCATTTCCTCCATTTCCCTACTCTCACAACCTTTTCTACCATTTGTTTTGGATATGAGCGATCTCCCTCTGCCACAATATTTGACGCAATGACACTCGCATCTATTTACGAAAGCTCTTGATTTGTCTTCGGATTCATAATTATGGGATGGTGGACGGCGTTTTCAGGATTTGTGTCTGTTTACTTTATGTTTCTTCAGGGGAATTTCTGTATCAAAGTAACTGCTAGAGCGATGATCATTTTCTGTACTTAATCATAGACTAATATATTGAATGTGCAAACAGACCATAGGGTGACACACTACGAATTCAAATGCCAGCCAAGTTTCTAATAAGACCAGTGGCTTCGCATCGGACACGCTCCAGGATGGTAGCAACAGGCAGAGCCTCCTTGATCAGTCCAACTCCAGTCCCAGCATATGTGGTCATCCTCCCCGTCGGTCCCCATCCATCATCACCCTTCTTCACCTCTTCTTGATACAGTCGTCTGTTCTCTTCATCGTCCATCCCTCTTTCAACGGAATCGACATAGCTCTCGTTGACCACGCCGCGCCCATCATATCGCTCCGGCCAACCGCCAATTCCTCTCACCCGATCATACACTGTCGACCGGACCGTGTTACGACCTCCGTCAGATGCACGCAGAACCTCCGCTTGATACCCACGAGCAACAGTTGCTTCTGACGACGCCAGAAAGCGCGTTCCCATAACGACCCCCGATGAACCTAAGGACAGAGATGCAGCCATCCCTCGACCATCGACGATGCCCCCTGCTGCCAAGATGACGGGTAGAGCATCCTTTGTCGCGTGGTTTACGTGCAGCGCATCCCGCACCTCGGGCACCAGCGTGATGACGGACGCTGAACGAGCCAGCCCATGACCCCCTGCATCCGACCCTTGAACAACCAAAACATCTGGTCGCAGAGCCTCAGCGACATCAACCGCTTCTATCACCGCCCCGACCTGTACCCAGATCTTCGTCCGTCCGTCCGTCGCAGCCCGTACGCGTTCAGCCCATGCCCGCAAGTCATCCGGTTGCGACCTAGGAGCGAAGAACCACACTGCACATGGCTTGTACTTCTCAATAGCAGCGACTGCGATCTCCAAATCAGCGCCCCAGTTGATAAACCCCACACCCATGGGGAGGATACCCGTCTCGGCGTGGAAATTGCGGATCTCGGTGTTTTTGGATTCTCTCACGAGCCGGGTGGTTTCTTCTAGGTTGCGCTCCAAGTTCGAAACGTCGAATCCGCCCGCGAGAAAACCTAGGCCTCCTGCTTCTGAGACGGATATCGCTAGCGGGGGCAAGGCGATGTTGAGCATCGGAGCCGAGGCTATTAGAGGAGCCTTCGTCCATGGGTAGGTTGATTGAAGGACCGAGTTGGAGGCAGTCATGGTTGATTATAAGAAGTGTCCTTTATCTACAGTATGTGAAATATATACAATTCAAAGAAAGTGCAAGAAGTGAGAAAGGATTCATGTTGGAGAAGTAATATAACCTAATTGGGAAGCATAACATTATGCCCACAATGCACAACATCACGTGACAGTCACGGGACTGAAACCAGCATTTTGATAAGACAAGCAGCTCTCGAAGCTCTCTTTCTGATAGTCTCCAACCTCGAATCCAGCCATACAGCCAGGAAAAGAGAGAACGACAACATCTTTCTATTTCTTTCTTTTCTATTTTATCCATTCTCTTTTGCATTCTTCCTTTTCGTTTCTCTCTAATCATTGTGATACCCCCTTCGCTGCGTTTTTGCCATCTTTTTCTTTAGTACATCTTTAATATCCTTTCGCTTTTGGTTGCTTCGAGGGAGACTGCGCGTCTAGGTAGGTCAACTCTTTTGTCCAGGTCTGAAGGAAAGGATATTGCTAACGCCCTGGCAGTTGGTTTTTGGCTATCCTTAAAAAACATTTGGAAAGACTTTGGATAGTTGGAATAAAGCAGTAATTTACAAAAATGAACGCACCTGACAGGTAGGAAGCCTTTTTTTTTTCTGTCTTTTTTCTCTTATTTTTGTTGTGTGTGCCCATCGATCGTGGACATCAACAAATGACATCGCCAGAGGAGAGGGGAGGAGGGCTTTGTTGCCCAGGGCTCTTCCTCTTCTCTTCCTCTTTCTCTCTTGATTTCATTCACGTTCATCCTCTTCCTTTTCTGTCTATACTCTACTTTACTGCTGTTTCATCTATCTCGAAATGGATTCAGACAGAAGTGAAAGAGAGGGCTCTGTCTTCATTCTGCCCCGCGAAATGGCGTTTGCGCGTTATGTCAATAACCACAGCAATCCTCATGCTCGCCAGCCGAGTGTCGACTTGGATGTCGACAACGACCGTCAGTCTGGGTGGGCACTGGATATTTTGGATCTGCTTGAAACTTGTCTTTTGTTTTGGGTGCACTGTTTCTAGTTTTAAAAAGAGATGCTAACCGGGTTTGGATGATAGATATGAGTCCTTCGTCCTTGCGCCTGGCGAGAACAAGGTTGATTTCGAGATTGATACTCGTAAGTTTTTTTCTATACTTTCTATCGGTTTAGATGCTAACACTAATGCGACTACTAGGTATCCCCTCTTCTGCCATTTTCACCTTCAACAAGGAAGACCACACCCTGGGCAACTTACTCCGCTCTCGTCTCTTGCAGAGCTCTCACGTCCTCTTTGCCGGTTACAAGGTATGTCACTGTTCTATTTCTCATGTCGGTTGTGGTATCAAAAGACTATAACTAACATACTCATTCAGGTCCCTCACCCTCTGCTTCCCAAGTTTGAACTGCGTGTCCAGACCGACGGTGAGATCACTCCCAAGGACGCTGTGATCGCAGCCTGTCACGACTTGGTCAAGGACTTGGGTATTCTCTCCCGTGAGTTCACCAAGGAGTATGAGCTGCGAAAGATGGTTGGATCTACCCAGCAGCAGCAGAACGGCATCGATGGACAGTAGAGGGAATAGTTCGAAATGGTTCCGTGTCATGAACTAGTGCGCATCTGTGCTTTTCGACATGGCGCCACTACTACTCCGATCTGCCACATCTTTGCATTTCTTATTGTCACGGCGATTTAACGAGGTCACGGTTAATGTGCGAATCCCAAGAGGGAGCAGAAAGAGAAAAATATCAATCTAAGATATCAATTCAAGATGATTGCAAGATACTTTCAAGCATAATACTACTAAATATGTACACAGTTGTCGTAATGGCCCAAGTGGCCCCTGACTAAGCCCATACCTGATCGGGGCTAGTGTGCTGTCTCTCCGCGTCCCTGAATTCCGGTTCGTCGGCAGCTCCTGATCTCGCTCTCTCCCCTCCTATCGCTGCCTGTTTGTTACTTTCCATTCGTTATTTTGTTTTCTTTTTTCATCTGTTTCCCATGCTATCTTCTTCCTTCGTATAGATGTTTTCCGGCTCAAATACCTTCCTGGGTGGCGCCAACAGCGCTCGCCCGGGCACGGCGCCTTACCTACAGCAGCCATACTCCCAATTCCCCGGTCAGCAGCAACCACAACCGCAACAACCACAGCCAACGGGCTTCGTTCCTCAGCCCACCGGCTATGTGCCTCAGTATACTGGACTCGGAGGCCCTCAACTGCAACCCCAACCCACGGGGTTCGCAGGTGCTGGACAGCTTCAACCGCAATTCACGGGGTTCCCGCCACAGCAGCAGCAACCGCAGCCGCAACCGCAGCCGCAACCACAAAGCTTCCAGCTCTCCCCTCAGCCGCCTCAGTTGACTGGATATCCTCCCCAGAGCCAGCCTCAGCCTCAGCCGCCGCAGCTTCAAGTCGCTCAACCCACCGGACTGCCCCTTCGGGCTGCGAAGACCTCAAATGAGATAGCGGATTCGTTTAACGATGGACGCCCGCAGCCGCCACCCAAGACTTCCTCTGGGAGTGGTAACAAGATTCCTAGTATCAGGCTTTCATTTATTACCGCGCAGGATCAAGCCAAATTCGAGCAGCTGTTCAAGTCGGCGGTTGGAGAGAACCAGACGATGGATGGTGAGTAGGGATGGATTTGGTATACCAGAAGTACGAGGTTGCTGATGCTTGCTTTACTATAGGCGAGAAAGCTAAGGAGCTACTTCTACGGTCGAGACTTCCCGGGGGTGACTTGTCGAGGATCTGGTAAGCAGCAAGGACGATTGAATACACTCTTTGGTAGACTAGAGAAGCTCACAGGCCATCATAGGATTTTGTCGGACACCACCAAATCTGGACAGCTCTTCTTCCCCGAATTTGCGTTGGCAATGTACCTCTGCAACTTGAAAATCACCGGCAGAGACCTTCCCGCCGTCCTTCCTGAGACGATCCAGAACGAGGTCTCCAGCATGGTAGACATCATTTCCTTTACCGTTCCTGACACGCAGCCGGAGCAACCGCTACTTCAAAACAAAGCTGAACCACCAGCGCCACAACAACCCCGTCCGCAGCAGCCCTCAAACTCCCAGCTCCTCAGCCAGCTGACAGCGCAACCTACTGGCTTCGTCACCCAGCCGACCGGATTGCAACCCAACCCGACCGGTTTCCCAGGTCAGGGCCTCGCTCCACAAGCAACTGGCTTCCCGGGTCAGGGTCTCGCTCCACAGGCGACTGGTTTCCCAGGACCTAGCCAGCAGTTCCTGCAGCCTCAACCGACGGGATTGATGAACAACCCGCAGCCCACCGGATACAGTGGCCCTCGCCCCCCTATTCCACCGATTCCCACCGGATTTGGGTCCAACCTGAGCCCCGCTCAGACGGGTGGAACGGCTGCTTTGACCGCGCAGCCTACTGGCATTCCGGGTCAGTGGGGATTTGTTAACGCTCCCGCGACAGGATTGCCCAATATTGAGGCTCTTAAGCAGCAGCTCATGCCTCAGCCGGGCCGCGAGGGTGGCTTCTCTACCGCTGGACTCTCTGGAAATGCCACCGTTCCGTGGGCAATTACTAAAGACGAGAAGAAGATCTATGACGATCTCTTCCGCGTGTGGGACGGTTTCCGCAATGGATTTATTGGTGGTGAAACTGCTATTGAGATTATGGGTCAAAGTGGTCTGGAGCAGAAGGACCTGGAGCGCATCTGGACTTTGGCGGACCCGCACAACCGGGGTAGGCTCAACATGGATGAGTTTGCTGTGGCCATGCACTTGATTTACAGAAGACTTAACGGCTATCCTGTGCCAAACCGTCTGCCGCCGGAGCTTGTTCCGCCGTCTACGAGGAACCTGAACGATTCTATCGGTACTGTCAAGTCGATGCTTTCGCAAGATGCAGAGTCCCGCAAGGCATCCGGCGCGTTTTTGCAACCCCAGAAGACTGGTGTCAGCTACCTGAAGGATCACTCTTTTCGGGGCGGTGGATCCCCAGGCTTTGGTCGAAAGGATGCCACCATGTTCAAGAACAATGACGAGGCTGCTGCAGGGTACCGATCCAGCGCTCGTCGCCGTGTCGGTAACAACACCGCGCGGACCCCGTCTCCTGTTACTTCTCAGGCATCGGAAGATGAGCTGTCTGTCGAGCAGCTGAAGAAGAAGATCCGTGAGACGAAGGTCATGCTTGATGCAGTCGATTTCCAGGATGAGAACCGTGCTGAGGAAAACGAAGTCCTTGACCGCCGGGATCGCAGAGAAGCGGAAAGCCTTATGGAACGAATCCGCCGTGTGCAGGATGATATTGATACCCACCCCAACGCTACTTTCCGTAACCTCGATTCGGGAGCGGAGCGGAGGTTGCTTCGTCGTCAGCTGCAGGGCTACGAGGACCAGGTTCCGCAGGTTGCCTCCGATGTGCGCAGACTTGAACGGGAGATTTCTGAGGCTAAGCTTGAGCTTTTCCGCCTGAAGGATGCCAAGGCGCACCCTGGCACTGCTTCTAACATCGTTGGTACTGGTCCCGGTGGCACGGTTACAGAGGCAGACCGTATCAAGGCTCGCGCTCGCGCGAGGATGCAGGCCCGTGCTGCTGAGCTTGCTGGACGGCCCGCGCCTGCGTCTGAGGATGATGACGGTTCGGCCGCTCGCCGGTTGGAGGCTGAAAGCGCCAACGTCAAGGCAGATAGAGAGCGCAACGATACCATGACGCGCGACGTTGAAGAAAGTGTCAAGGAATTTGCCAGGAGTCTCGAGGATAGCCTCAAGGATGGAGGCGAAAGCTCTACGCGTGAACACGAACGCCGTCGGTGGGAAGATGCGCTTGGCGTGGAAGACGTTATTCGCGACTTCATCTATGACTTGCAACGTAACGCTCGCACTGCGCATATTCGTAAACAAGAGTAAGTTTCCATTTTACGTGAGATGGACCGTTGAAATTAATGTGTCGTCTAGGGAATCAAGACCGTCTCCTGCTCGATACGACGCGCTATCGCCCGAAGGCCCGGCGGCTGCCCGGCCTTCTCCGCCGCCTTCTACATCCCCAGGTCCCCTCCCAGGCAACACTCACGAGGACCGTGTTGCTGCAGCCAGAGAACGTGCTCAGAGACGCATTGCTGAACGTATGGCGGCGGCTGGTCTGAAGCCTCATGACGCCGGAGAGTCTCTTGTCCAGCGTCAAGAGCGTGAGAAGAGAGAACGGGAGGACCGTCTGAAGCGGGCAGAGGAAGAAGACTCCCAGAGAGAACAGGAAAGACAACGCCGCATCGCTGACGAACAGAAGCCTACTGAGAAGCCGGCCACTAAGCCGATGGGCAAGAAGCCACCACCTGCTCCTCCTTCGAGGAAGCATGGCGGAGACGGTGCCGCTCAGGCTGATGCGAAGAAGGCCGCAGAGGACGCTGCTAAGGCGGAACAGGCTGCTCAGGAGCAGGCCATCAAGGAAGAACAGCAGGCTCAGGAGGCTGAGCGGATGCGCCTTGAGTAAGTTCCCGTTGTTTGTATCATATACTGCATCTTTGCTAACTCTCTTTCAAGGGACGAATCCAGGCGACAAGATGACGAGATGCAAAAGGAGAAGGAAGCACAGGAAGCTCGTCTTCGTGCGCTCGAGGAACAAGTTAAGCAAGGCAAGATCAAGAAGCAAGAAGAAAAGCGCCGCAAGGAGGAGGCTGCCAGATCTGCGAAGGAACAAGAAGATAGGGCTGCGGCTCAACGTGCCGAGCTCGAAATGGCTCGGGAACGAGAGAGGCAACTTCAGCTTGAGTTGGAAGGCCTTGGTGAGGAGAGCTCGGATGACGAAGGTCCTGAGTATGTCACGCCTCAGGATAGTACGCCCACCCAGAGCCAGATTCTTCCTCCAGAGGCTGCTCCAGCGCCGGAGCCTGCGGATGAATGGGAGCTCGATTCAGAACCTCCGCATGAGCCTGAGCCTGAGCCTGAGCCTGAGCCTGAGCCGCAACCTGAACCTGAACAGCCTACAAGCCCTGAAGTCACTTCGCCGGCTCCCCACATCAACATCGAGCCTTCATCCAACAACCCTTACTTCAATAAGATTCCTCAACCTGCCGCACCCTCGCCTGAAGTCCAGTCGACCAACCCCTTCCATCGCCTGGCACAGCAGGAGAGCGCCAAGCCCGCTTTTACCGGCGCAAGACCATTGGAGCAGAAGTCTCGTGCACGTCCCGAGGACGATGACTGGTCGGCAGCAGGATCCGACTTTGATGATTCTGACGATGAGGATGAAAACCCTGGCGGCGGTAGCGCGAAGCAACTCGCTAGCATCCTGTTTGGCACCATGGCACCACCGCGGCCATTGAGTGCGATGGACAACAAGTCTCCTTCGCAATCGGCGACGCCGGTGCAGGATGCTTCGCCCAAGCCTGCTGAAACTGAAGAGCCCGCGGCGCCTAGTGCTGTCCCACCACCGCCTCCCCCGCCGCCAGCCCCAGCTCCTGCAGGTGACTCTGGTATTCCTCCACCGCCCCCGCCTGCTCCTCCTGCGGCGCCTCCTGCGCCTCCACCGGCACCGCCTGGTGTTCCACCGCCGCCTCCGGCACCGGCAGGAGGTGCTGATCGTGGAGCTTTGTTGGCTTCGATCCAGGCAGGCAAAGGTCTCAGGAAGGTGCAGACCAGTGACCGGAGCACAAGCTCGAGTGCGGGACGGGTTCTGTAGAGGGGTGTGTTTTGGATACGGGGGAATATCAGTGATCGCAGTACATTAGTAACTATAGCTATTAAAGAGTGTTTATAATGCAGTGGCTTGCTAGACTTTATTTCTTTTCTATTTAGCCGGTGAATGTAGGTATTTGTAATGATATGGTTTGGCCAGTGTACATTTATCGAATGGGAGGGTTTAGAGCCTGCTTTTTATACCTCCAAGAGACCCTTCTCTCACCATGGTGTGGTCGTTTTGTGTTCCACACGAGCGATTGTTCCTTTCGGTGTTTTCACAGCATTACAGTTACAAGTCAGCAGCTCTCATAATAAGAGAAATCAGGCTTGAAATAGCTTCCGAATACCATACCTGCTCATTCTACAAACCGTGAACAATGGCGGGTCTCGATTTTTGAAGCTCAGGAGGGCTTTTTATCGCCAGAGCATTGCAATAAAGTCGAAGCATGGAAGATTTCAAATACTTATAAACACGTTTTTTTGCCCTAACATTATTTTCAAACAATTTGACGTAGCAATTCGTAATTATACACCGGTGTATAAATATGTAATACAAACCCCGACAATATAGATAATATCCAAAAAGAAAACAGGATAGTCAAGATACCGCTTCAGCAATAACATTACCAAGGGTACTAACACACCACAACACAACCAGTCCCCAGCCAATCTTCCGATCCATCCGCCACCCATTCAACGGAACGACAATCAACACTCCAGCCAGTATAATCAACAGAGTTATTGCACTGATGACCAAGACCTTGGAGATGGCAATCTCGTACAACCCTGTAGCAGCACCTACAGAGTTCGGCTTCGCGTTCACGGTCATGTACATACCACCCAGACCAATTCCAAGGAGGATGTTCATCATAGGTCCGCCGAAGCAGGCGCTCAGGGCCATGACGGGGTATCCGAGACGAGCGACGGTGATGTCTGCAACGAGATCGCCCAGCGAGTTCCCGACTGCGAAGACAGTGAGGCCCAGGAGTGAGTCGCTGATATTCATGATGACGCCTATGGCTCTGAGGAGGTTGACGACTTCTTCTGCGATGGTGGCGATCCAGCAGATGGCGACTAGGAAGCCAAGGAGGGCTAAAAATGAGCGCCATGGTTTGGGTGGCTGCGAGTTGTGACTGAGCCGGGTGCTTATCCGGAGTAAAGTGAAGCATAGCACGGAGAAGAGAAGAGCGATGAGAGCCGGTAGTAGGAGATAGCGAGGTCTGCATTCCGAGTCTATGACCGTCCAGGTGATTAGGGCAATGAAAAATGGGCCAATGAAAAGCTGAATAGAGACCAGCCATTGGTTCCACTCTTTCGGGACCGACGTGGCTGCGTCCTCCGGTAGTTGTTGGACGGCTGGTACCTCGGAATTAAAGCGCTGTCTTCCCTGCGAGGGCTGACGCTGAGCCTTGCCATCGTCGCCTGTTCCTCGTTCCTGCTCTTCAGAAGACTGGTGCTCAAGGGCGCGGATAATTGGACTATCATCTGGGAGCCTCACTCGGGGTGTGGTCGAGTCATTCCCATCATCTGCTGTAGTTATCACGACGGGGATGGGATCCGTAATTGTGTCGGATGGTGCTGGTTCAATGACAGGAATAGTCACCGTCAGAAACAACACAGTCGGGGCTGCAACAACCCCCAGTAACCGTTCCCAGATACTTTTGACTTTCCAGTCACACAGTGTCGGGAAAAGCGTCGAGAAGAGAGATTGTGGCCCTGGTAACATCCAATAAGGCCACCACTTGATTCGCGCCGGCGGACGGTTGTCTCCATTTTCGGAAACACCATCACGGATCTGTAGCCGCTCCGTGGGGCTTGAACCGCCTCGCGGACGAATGCTGGATGCTCTAGACGATGAGGATTCTGGGTAATCGGTGAACGGAGGGAATGGGCTAAGTGGACTTTCGGTTGCAGGTTCAGCAGGAGAAGTGCCCGGGGAAAGATGTGTCCCGCGCGGAGAATGAAGCGGCGAACGTGGACGGGACGCATTGGTCTGGTAATTGGGAGACCGGAAGGCATCTGATGGCGCGAGCAGATCTGGGGTTCGAGGTGCATCTGCACCCCCTGGGGATGGACTTCGTGAGAAATAATCACCAGCGTCCGATGGCGATAGTGCGTCTCGACTGACCGGGCGGTTTTCAGCCGTGTCGAGACCTTCCCCGGAAGGCCGACTGACAGTGACATGGACTGGCGGGTTTGTGTTTTGGTCAAACACACTGGTGTCAATTTTCAGTCCAGCAGCATCATTAGCAGATACAGCTCGAGTTCGAGCGGAGCCCTCGTGCGGAGAGAGCTGGCTAGGGGTTCGGTATACCTGCGAGTGGGATGCAACGGAGCGATTATCAAAGTTTTGGGAAGGTCGTGCTTCAGGATCATCCGAGTACCTGTCCAGGTCAATTCCCAAAGTTTGATGAGCGTTTCTAGATCTTTGTAGCGAAGAGAGAACGGATTGGAATTCGAGTGCGCCAACCAAGCTGGGTCTAATGGGGTTTAATGCAGCAGTGTTTCGCCTCCGCGAATTGGGACGATATATATGCATGTTCTCCCGTATCTCAGCCAGATAGCGATTACGGGTTTCATCATCCTCGTCTCTGTCTTCTTCTGTCCAGGCGGGTCGATCAGACCGTTCCAACGCGTCGAAGTCCTCTGTCGATCCAGCTCGAAGCAGACTTCTTGATTCCGACCCTACACCAGGATCATCATCCTCAGCAGGTTCGTCGATGTCTAGCTCCTGGTTGTCCGGGATGTGGAAATGGGACCGTGCCGCAACATCCCTTTCGTATCTTCGACGCTGGCGCATGAAATACCAATGCCAACTGACCACCATCGCCACATAGAAACAATATAGAGCCACCATCACGGTGGATTCCCAGATATGCAGGCGCCCATCTGCTAGAAACACCATGCTGAAACTCACAGCAATGATAAAATAGCCAACGTCACGAACGAAGCTCCTTCGGGCGACTTTGAACGGCCGGACTAACGCCATGGAACCAGCCACCACTGATGTAATGAAGGTCGCAGCTCCGATCAGTTCACCAACAGCAAGGCTTCCGCTATTCGACTTCATCGCAGCAAATGTGGAGAACACGTCGGGACTTCCATTCCCGAAAGCAAGGAATGTGACTCCCGTCAAACTCTCACTCAACCCCAGGATACTGGCCAATGTGCTCAAGTCGATACAGAGAAAGTCGCTGGCGGCTATTCCAATAGTATTGAAGAGCAAGCACATCCACAGAATGAGGAGAATGAATGCTAGCGGTTTGGCGTCCGCGAGAGTGCAATAGTAGAATTGGAGGTAGGAGAATAGACCATCTTCATGGTCCGGGCAGTTGGTACGGACAAAGGCGCATTTGTCCTTGATGTTACGGACCAGCCGACACTATTGCGCCAAAGCACAAATGATTAGCCTCCTTCATTGCTTGAATACAAGCTGGGTGGAATACCTCTGGTTCAGTGTCCCGCCTGAAGAGAAGGGCATTGGTCGCATCCTGCGCAACATACTCATCTCCCCTCCACGCTCCGAGAACCCAGCTCACTGTAGCAAAGACGGTAAACGCGAGAAACGTCCAATATAAAGAAGGGTTGACTGAGAATCGGCGCCTTTTCGGGCGGACCGAGGGCCAGTTCATGGACGGAGAATAACGAGGGAACATGGTGACGGATGCGGCATCCTGGCCAGAGAGCGAAATCGACCCTCTCAATTCCGGAGTGTATGATCAAAAGAAGTTATACGGATAGTAAATCTCCAGGCTGAAGGATTAATGAGCTGAAATCTGCCGCAAGGATAAAGCACGGGTGCGGTGAGGTCTGCGGGTTCGCATCAGAGATACGGTGATGTCAGTCCGCGGCGGAAGATAGCATAGAAGATATAGATAAACACACCATACTAGAAAAAATAAATAAATATTTGGATAGGCCTTGATCGAGGAGTATGTAAAGGAGAGAATTCTATCTACCTGCTCTTTATTGCCCGTGGTGTGACTCGAATGATCTGCTGGCACGATGTCATACATAATTGTATGCTACCGTATCCCAGTTACCATACTGTACTGTCAGTTACCGTACGGTACCACCTGGAGAACAAACACTGACCGCCTGCAAGTCATCTGACTTTCCGAAAAAGGCTAGCGTCTACGCAGATGGTCTGTCTCCTCAGCCGTATGTTTTGTTGTCCCCCCGAAACGGTTGTTTGTGGAAGGCGCCGCAGGACCGTTCAAGTGCCGACATCCTTTCGCATCAAGACTCGCGACTGCGCAAGCGATGAGACTCGGCCCCTGCACTTGCTAATTTCTGTCTCTATCCTGCTCTTTCCTTCTATTATCGTTTTGGGTGCGTCCCTTACCGTACAAGGGAGTCACGATGCCCCGCGTATCAAACCCCAAAGTGCGCCGCAGCCATGGCGGCGCTTCCACCCCTCATAAGAATACGCCCGTCAAGTAATGTCTCCCGTCCGGGTTCCAGTCAATATGCGAATCTCCCTCGCAAAGAATGGCACTGACAAGATCAGAATCCCATTGAATGATGATATGGGAGAGAAGGCGGCCCGTATGGAGGCCCGGCAAGCCCTCCACGACCGCCAAATGAACCAGATCAAAGCCGCCGTCAAGACGCCCATGCCGCCCCGGAGACGTCAGAGCTATGAACCAGGAAGTACAAGTCCGACTACCCCACGCCATACAGGCCGTGGCCGAGAGAGCGATGTCTATGGACAAAGAGCCGTGACCCCGATGAAACGAGTGCCGATCCTCGCCAACTTCGAAGAATGGATGAAAATGGCGACAGACAACAAGATCAATGCCAATAACTCTTGGAACTTTGCCCTGATCGACTACTTCCACGATATGTCGTTGCTGAAAGAAGGAGACGGTGTCAATTTCCAGAAGGCCAGTTGTACGTTGGATGGCTGCGTGAAGATTTATACCAGCAGAGTCGATAGTGTTGCGACGGAGACAGGCAAGCTTCTCAGTGGTTTGGCCGATGGCCGCGATAAGAGGGGTCGCGAGGCCGATGCCGATGGTGACGAAGAAGAGGAAGAGGGGGAGGACGGAACGACTAGGAAATCGAGAAAGAAGGTATTACGAGTCTCCCTGTACAATGGTGACAGAGTCGCAGCTAACGCTCTGACCGTCAGGCTCAACGGACACATGAAGCTACACTGGCGCCGTCATTCGCATCTCTACAACTGAAAAAGTTCGAACTCGAATTCTCCGTGGACCCATTGTTCAAGAAGGCATCGGCCGATTTTGATGAAGGTGGTGCTAAGGGCTTGCTCCTCAACCACTTAGCCATTGATGGTCAAGGACGGATTGTATTCGATAGCAGCGATGATGCCGATGAAGAAAGTGGCAAAGACGCGGAGGAACAAGACGGTGTCAAAGAAGAATCCGCCGAGCCTGAGCAGCCTGGCTCCCCATCGCCCAAGCAATCCCAGGATGATGCGTTTGAGAACATGGAAATCGATGTTGCTCCGTTGGCGAGTCGGTTTTTTCCCAACTTGGATCGTCTCGACGAACAAGACATTTGCCCCTCCCTCAAGAACTTCGATCTCGGTGATCCAAGCGGATCATTGGATATCCCCTTACTCAAGGCTTCTGAGGACTGGCGAAACGAGAAATCTTTCCACGAGGAAGGGCAACACGCAAATGATCCATCGGGGATCATGCTTGACGATGACAATGCTGTCGGGTTCGATGATGATGATGGCACACTTGCTGGTTTTGATCTTAGTGGCGATGCTGACTTTGGTGATGGCGGTGAAGTCTGGGCCCGTGAGGCTGCGTTGGAACCAATGCTCAAGGTTCACCGTGTAGACCAAGAAGGCGATGGAAACAATGACGGTGACGAGGTAGACCAAGATGCATATACTATCTCTCTCGCCCACCAGCCGGGCAGCCGGGACCATGAAAATATTCTCAGCTATTTTGATAATGCGCTACAGAAGAACTGGGCGGGTCCGGAGCACTGGAAGATTCGACGCATTAAAGACAATGCAGTCGCAAGCACCACAAATGCTGCACCCAAGCAACGGAAAGAAAAGGAGCCTTTCGAGATTGATTTTGCGGCGCCTTTGGACCAGGCCGTTGCTGAAACCATATACACTCCGGCGAGTTCCAGTTCCACCATCTCCTTACCCAAGACTCAATGGAAGACCAAAGGTCGCAACCTCCTGCCCGATGATAAGCACTTCAACTCCCGGCAGCTTCTTCGCCTTTTCCTCAAACCTAAGGCGCGGATGGGCTCGAAGCGGTTGACAGGTCCTCGGAACTTCAACAACAGACGACAGGACCAAACTGCTGGCAACGGTGAAATGGACGAGGCATTCTGGGCCAATCACAAGACCGAAGAAGAGAACCCAGCCGATGAGGATGGAGCTCGCGGCGCCTATGACGCAGACTTTTTTGCAGACGATGATGGTCTTGCGTTCTCTAACGGCCTTGGTCTACCTGATGACGACGACGATAACCTACCTTTCGCGGATGCTAGGGAGATGCTTTCGCCAGCTCCCGACGCCGGCACTGGTGGCCAATCCGGACTTGCCGCACTTCTCAATGGGGGTGGTGGATTCGGGTCACAGCTTGTGACTCAAGGAGGCCGACGAGCACGACCAGACTATGTTGCTTATGCGCGAGTCGCCAAGAAGGTCGATGTGAGGCGACTCAAAACGGAGATGTGGAGGGGCATGGGTGAACGATTGATCGAATCAACACACTTTAGCTCGCCACCCCAGCCGACTCCTGCCGAGTCCAGTGAAAATGAGCCAGAAGGACCACCGACACCGACGCAAGAGAACCCGCAGCCTACGCCTGGTACTGACAGCCAAGATGGTGGGCTACGTTTCACGCAGATCATGAACTCGCTGAAGTCGTCCTATGCGCCGGAGGCGCTGCGCGACATTAGCACGTCGTATGGTTTCATCTGTCTACTTCACTTGGCCAACGAACAAGGTCTCATCTTGAATAACAACGATCCATCAGGGGCTTTGGAAGAGATCTTTGTTGCCAGAGATCCAAATGCTGTCATTGAAGAAGGAGCTATGTAGATGTGCCTACGTATAGGACAATGTCTATATTCATATTTGGGTATAAATGATGAACGATCTGGCTTTGGGTTGGAATACCCTAACATGTGCAAAGGAGTTGGTGGTCCTGTTTGGTATCAGGATGGCGTGCGATGCTTACGGTTTTCTTGTTTAATTCTCGTTGGATGTTAATGATTTTCTCTTTTCGAGGTACATACGGACACAGGGCATGCAATTTATTTACTGTATATGTTTTTTTTTTTTTTTTTTTTTTTTTTTCGGTTCTGGGCACACAAACAAGTAGGATTTGAAGAGTAGTCAAGATTTTCATTGATAATTTATTGTCGACTTTGGCATAGTGGTATAAGTGTAATGACGAGATAAACAGAAAGATTAAAGACCTCAACATGGAGAATCAAGGAGTGACAATATATCCAAACAGCAATCTGCGCGTATAGTTCATGGTATCAAAATAAGAAACAAATTCAAGCAAAATTAGAAAGCAGTACATCCACCCTCAGCATCTTACCATCCACATTACTCGAACATCATCATTTACCCATCCTTACTAATTACTCCCTGAAAAATCCATACCTCTTATCGGACTCCCATAAGGCTTCGGAATCGGAACAGAGTCAACAGGCGCCTCACCCGGCGCCGGACCCATAAACTGATGCGTCAGATGATGGATGTTACCCGGCGGCGCGGGGATAGGAACAGGCGGGTACATCTGCTCCTGTCCCTGTCCAGGAGCAAAGCCGGGAGTCGGAGGGGCGAAGGGAGTAGGAGGAGCAAAACCAGCAGACAGCGGTGCAGCGGCGGCAGAAGGCGCAGCAGGCCATTCACCCTGGTTTGTCTTGGGGGTGGCGTGCTGGACGCGGATGGGAGGAGGTTGGAGCTGGAAGGTTGGCTGGGGTCTTGTTGGGGAGCGCGGGGTTGCGTATTGGATTGTGCGGTCATCGCGTGCGCTGGTGCCGTGCTCGCCGTTTTCGGCCGCTGAGTAGGGGTCTTGCGCTTGCGAGGAGACCCAGGGGGACTTGGGGGTTTGGGGGAAATAAGGAGTACCTGGACCGAAGCCCGGCGTGTTTGGGGCGGACTGGAAGTGCTGTGCGAGGTGGAGTTGGGAGCGGGCCTTGTCACGGCGGTCCATGGACTTGGCGAGTCGACGTTTGGTGATGAAGCGATAGAAGACGACGGCGTAGATGAGGATGACGAGGACCTCGATGACAATTTCGATGACGGCGCAGACAAGACCCCAGTCCTGCAGACGGCAGAGGAGGGCGTAGTCGATTTCGTTGTGGAAGAGCTTTTCTCGCAGGTTCTGGTTGCAGGACCATCCCCACATGTCCTGGCCGCCGCCGTTGGCTTTGGAGGATTGGTAGATGGCCGCGGAGACGATCCACATGATCATGCTGAAGAAGAAGAAACCGATGGAGAAGAGTGTGCCGTAGAGGGCCATCTTCTCGGCGCGTTTGTGGCCGCCTCGGAAGTAGCCCCAGAAGACCATTATACAGGCGAAGAGGGAGATGCAGGCGACGACCAGGAGGAGGTACTGGGCCCATGGGTTTGTGCCTTCTGCCCAGGCGGGGAGGTCATTGCGAGAAGGGAGAGATTTTGTTGCGTTGAAGACGGTCAGGGTGGTTGCCAGGATTGCAAGGACGATGAGACTGCAGCCAAAGTTGATGAAACGGAGGAAGATTTTGGCTATCCGGACACGCAGTTTAATTTTCTGTGGGATGAAGTGAGCTAAGCGCTTGTTTGTAGTTGGGGTCCTGTGTATACTTACCACATCTCTAGCGTTCTCCTTGTCCGCAAGTTGCTCATGTTTCTCGACAAAAAACTCTTCTCGAAATGTCGGGCTCAGAGGGTTCAATGTGCGTCCTGGTGTCCCTGGCACCTTCATTGCACTCTTGAGGGGCGAACCCGGAGGAGGCTGGTGATGCGATGCATGTTGAGCTGGGTCACTGGCAGCGACATAGCCAAAGCCTACATCCGACACATCGGGGGGTGTTGTCTGCTGATTGGGGGGGTCTGCGAAAGGCGATCTCCTCGACTCGTTGGCATCGATGGGAGAGTGGACGGTTGTTGCCTCGACAAATCGAGTCGTCCTAGGGCTGTTTAATGAAGAGACTGGAGAGTCGGATGAGCTCCGGTCGTGGTGTCTCGGGTCCGCCATTGAGTAATTTATTTTTTGTTTACTGACGAGAGTGATCAAAAGCAGGAATCGACGAGACGAATTAAAGAGTACCAGCTCTTTTTATGTTGCGATCGTACGATACTGCGAACTGAGAGGTCAGTACAGAAGAATTGCAGTGCATGATCGAAAGCCATACCTATTGATTAATAGGAATGTCTGCAAACCTGCCGGGGCTCGCACGTAGAGCAGCCAGCTAGTATTATTCCAGAGCTAAGATGTTGCTGCTCATCGAGAGAAGATAAAATGGTGAAGAGAGCTCAGGTACAGAGTGCTCAGTAGTAAATGAGGAAAAAGTGAACAGACAACGACCAGCGTGACAGTCTACATAATATCAATCCAGGCGCGACCCCGGTCCTAGTTACTTTTGGTTTCATTTGCTCTGGTCTCCTCAATTGAACGGCGTCGAGCGCATCTCTAAGCGCCCGGGACGATGCAGCGATATTTTAGCACGGCGTGATGATTGGAGCAGCGACCGGGTGAAGACGCGCTGTGACACTGCAACTAGCATTGCTAGTGGCCAATGCTGGCAGTGATCACAGTGAAGAACGATCATCTTCATGCACGTTTGGTCACCTATGGAGCGAATGAGATCGCTTAGACACGAGGCCCGGCGCCAACAGTCGACCAACCATGACCGGTAGCGAAGCACTGCGAAGAATTGGGAGTACTTTGTCAAGTTAGTGGGAACGAAGTGAAATAATGCTAATGATGGACTTACGAGCGCTCCCAGGTTAAGGGAGATAAATTGTTAATGCTTCATTTTGGTGTGGAGGGAAAAGGTACGGAATATTTGTAGACGACTATATGTGGACGCCCGAGTGCGCACTCACAGTGGTAACATCAGCATCTCAGAGTGCTCCTCATTAGCAGTGAGTTAAACTACTACTATTGGATTTATCCGTTCAATATTGCCCTTTCTCATTATGACTGTCTTTTATTGCCTCTCTGCTGAGTATCTACGAACTCTTTCTTCTGTTCATCTCATCTTCATACCATTCTATCCACGTGACATCGACATGCCGAATATGGCAAGATGCAGAATGCAGCCTCAGCTGTTGATTTGGTGGTGGCCAATATCCGGAGTACTCCGTTCATTATGAACACTCGTTCATTCTAGCTGAATCTGAATCTCAATCGACTGTAAATCGCGATCTCGATGAATCCACCCCGAGATCTGGTTTGCCTTCAATACTCTCCGTACTAACTCTGAATATCCGGAGTACGCCGAATGAGTCGTCCGGAGGCTTTTGTATCAGACTGATTCTGAGAAAACACGTGATGGGGTCCCTTTTCCGGCTTGCATTCCGCCAGCTCCGGCCCCTGCAGCCAATCACAGACCGTGGTTACTGTCGATCGCTGTCGGCGCGCAAGCCAGAACGCGATCGCCCGCCAATCAGAAGTCATGTACGCCACAACTGCAGGGCTGTACTGATACATTCCGGTATGATTGGTGGAAAGCGCCACTCTCTCCGCACTAGTTGCCAGCCACGGTGAGATTCAGTAAGCACAGCCTCTTTCAATACGTGTTACTCCGTACGAGCATACTGTACGGGGTAGTTACAAGATGGTGTGACAAATTGGACTCATATTGCCCATTACTTGCAGTGTTCTGTATCTGGGAAGAGTGATACATCAGGATACAGAATCAGAATGTCTGGCGGTGCAAGGCTGGTGGTTCTTTTTTTGGCATTGTCTGATTCATCAGAAACCTTAACCGTCGAACCGGTTCTATGAGACTGCTGGATACATACTTGTACATACTTGTATGTATTTCCCATCCATCAGATGCTCTGAACCTGGCATCGGGGAATAACTATCAGTACGGAGGCTTGCTGTACGTAACTTTGACAAGCTGAATGCAGGATTGTCTGCGCCTCTCAGTTCCTGGTCACGTATCCAGTGTAATGGCGTTACCATACCCACTGTAGCCGCGCAGAGCCGCCTGTCAGCGCGTAATATTACCACCAGCCACCATCCTGACTCTTGTTATTCTTTATTTGATGCTCCATATTCTCTCCGTATTCTGAAGAGAAGGCTCTCCAATTAATCGAGAGACAGGCACATGAACAGCAGATCGTGCTGTTGGTATGATTGGCATCGTCGGGGTCTGAACAGCATCATCTGCATCTTTGTCAGCCTCGTTTCTCAGTGTTAACCCTCTTTTCTCTCTTTTCTTCATCCTACAAATATTCCATCAATTGCAACTTCCCCAAAATAGCGCTGGATCTTCTTTTCTCCACCACAGCCTCATCCGCCACGGTTTCAACGCATTTTCTACTTGATGGCCCGTTGGAGTTTAACCTAACAACCACCAATTCCTCTGTTGTTGTTATTATTGCTGTTTTTTTCTGACTCGCCATTTCTTCAGCAGCAGCCACTGAACTCAACAAGGCTGACCGCTATTTTTATTCCTTCGTCTTCTTCACCTGCGCCTCATCTCCTGGCGTCTCTTGATCGTTCGTTACCGGAGTACGCCCCCAGAGAGCTGAACTCCTTCCCTCCACTTTGGATACCTTCATCCTCCACACACGCACGCTTTCTCTCGCTCTCGCTCGATCTCGCGCGATCTGCCCTCCTCTGATCTCTCCTTTCTTACGTTCTTTTTTGCGCCACACTCGGTTCCAGGTGAGCGCCCCACGCGAACTGTGCCCTGATCTTACTCGCCCGTCATGCTGTGTTTTGCGTTTGGATTCCTTCTCCAGCCAATGGCCCCCCTCCGTTGCTGCGAGATGAGAACATGAGAAAAAAATTCCTTCTTATATCTCACTGGCGTCCACCTCTGGGAGGGCTAAGCATGGCTTTTTTCTTTTCTTGAACCAATTTCTTCTGATTCCACAGCTATATCTACCGCTTCCGTCACTGGTCGACTAACATGACTACCAAAATAGCCCCTCCCCTGTGTTTCCGCTCTCCATCGCTGCCTGGTGGACATCACCACCCGTTATCCATGGCGGCTTTGATGCAATCGAATAACGAACCGGTCGCGATCTCTAATCCTCTGTCCAGTCCTTCTAACACCATCATCTCCAGTCCCCAGGACTCAGTCGCGTTTCTCAAACAATCCACCAAACCCGAGTCGAATCTGAGCTCAATTGCCAGCGCCGGTCTACACGTCTCCCGGTCGAGAGACCAACCTTCTTCGACCTCCAACATGGCAACCGCGACAACACCTACCATGGAACATCGCGAACAGCAGGACAAGGGGCCGGAACAGAATAGCTCCCAGGTTGCGCGAGAGGCCCTGGGTGCCAGTGAGAAATCCCCCTCGATCAATGATTCCATGCCCATTCCCTCCGATCATATGCAAGTCGACTCGCATACAGCGCCCAATGATGCGTACGGGTCATCCGCAGATAACAATGCGCCCTCCCTCCTGAATGCCCCAACTACAGTGGCCAGTCCCGGGCCCATGGAGGACTCTGCCTCACAGGATGGGGACCGCCCTCGTCATCGAGATGAAGCAGGAATCATCGAAGAAGCGAGCAACAAGGCCTTCTCCTACCCCATGCCTACCGGTAATTTCAATGACTCTCGTCGCGGGCTCAGCCTGCCGAACTCTGGCTTCAGCCGGGGCCAGCGCTCTCCAGGAGCAAAGAAACACCGTTGCCCTTACTGCTCTACCGAATTTACCCGGCATCATAACCTCAAGAGCCATTTGCTCACACACAGTCAGGAAAAACCCTATGTCTGTCAGACCTGCCAGTCTCGCTTCCGGCGACTCCACGATCTGAAGCGACACACTAAACTCCATACTGGGGAGAGGCCTCATATTTGTCCAAAATGTGGGCGCCGTTTTGCTCGAGGGGATGCGCTTGCGCGCCACAACAAGGGCCAAGGTGGATGTGCCGGTCGACGATCGAGTATGGGAAGTTTTGCTCCTGAAGAAGAATATGGCGATGGAGCTGCTCATGGTTCCGCTGAAGACGCTATGGAGGGACTCGTGTATGCAGAACCGGAGCGCATGGACGAGGAGGAGGAGCGGCGGCTCATGCCCAGTATCCGACGACATGACGCTTCGGTCGACTCCGCATCGCGGTCCAACACAGGCACCTTCCAGTCCCGTCAACCGAGCACATACCCCCCTATCGCAGCCGGAAGACCCTCTCCGGGCAGCCTCTTTCCCCCGCCAGCTAGTCACGGTGGCGGGTCGAGTACCTCTCCTTCACCTATCTCCCAACCTGGCAACCTGACGTTCCCGCCGGCAGGGCAGCCCTCGGGAGCTTCGGTCTTCCAGCCTAACAACACTACTACACCCACCACTGCCAACAATAACATCACAGAGTCACCCAAACCCCTTTCTCCTAACGCATTGTCTTCGCAAAATCAAACCAATCATGGACCAGATGGGCACCATCGTGCTCACTCGCCCGGTGTGGCGCAGCAACCATTCCAGCAACAGCCTTTCAGCAGGCCACCTCCACAGACAGCTGTTCCCAGCTTGGGGCTACCACCTCCGCAACCAGGGCCCCCTCAGCTTCCCCCCCCCCCAGGTTTGAACGCGTCTGACTCGCGGTTCGCGCTTCACGGACCAGCGGCAACAGCAGCAAAGCACACTCCTTCGCATAGCCATTCCAGCAACCACAGCGGTGGTCCTCTGGCGACTGCCAAATCAGGCCCCGAATTGTATCCCGACCCCAACACAGTGGATCCTAGTCGAGAGGACAAGCTGTGGGCCTACATCCGGTCTGTTCAGGGGGAGGTGACGGGTTTGAGGACGGAAGTGGCAGCACTAAGAGCGCAGCTCGCAGTGTCGAATGGAAACACTCATCCTCCCCTAACCGAAGCGAACCATGCCAATGCAGGTCCGCGGTGATGAACTACAGTTTGTAGTAATAAAGATGTCTAAATCTGGCTGTAGTCAGAGGTCATCAGGTTATGGAGACAAACTACCCTGGCCTATTCCAATAATACCCTGCCTTTCAGTTCTCTTGAACTCATTCTCTACTTTACATTGATTGACGCATTTCACTTCTGTTTTGTATTTTGGCATGGTTTTTGATGACAGCTCCTTTCTCACTCCTTTTCTTTTCCTCTCATCTTCCTCGGCCAATCCTTTTATTCCTTTCTTTTGTTGTATATCTTTGTCCCGGATTCTTATGTCATATATAGCAATCGTGGCCAAAAGGTCACATTCACGTCTTGTATTCATTTCTTTTTTGATCTGATTTTCAGCTTCTCTTCTTTCGTGTCGCTTTTACTTATTGCTTTGTATGGTATGGCATTCTATGATTCCTGGTTCTGGCTTAGAGCAGGAAGTATGGAGTGGAATGGATTTCTTACTCGATACATGAATACATTTTATTCGCGTTCATTATTGCATTAATACATCTCTAGCAGTGGTATATAATCATCCTAATAGTACTATGTATATCAAATTATAAACAACGCACTCCCGGCCCAACACTCCCCGTCTCAAAAACCTCCACCAAGCCCGCCCCAACCGCCTCCTCCAACACCCACCGAAATTTCATCCCATACAACTCCTTCCACTTCCTCGTCCGCCCGGGCAGAATCCCCGCAAACTCGCCCCTCGCGCGCTTCGCAGCATGGAAGCTCTTGTCCGTTTCCACGGCGCCGTCCCAGCGGTCGCGGAGGAGATAGAGGGGTGCTTCGCGGTGGGCGGACCTCTTGAGGAGGGTGAGGAGGTGCGTGCGGCTGGTGCTGAGGAGGCGGAGGTAGGGGCCTGTGTTGGGGAGGGAGAGGAAGAGGGTTGCTGTGTGGAAGCGGTTGTCGCTGTTGTTGTTGGGCTGGGATTGCGGATGGGACTGGGGCTGAGGTTGGTCGGCTCGACTGGCCGGTATGAATGTGGAAGAAGGGAGGTCTGGGAGGGATGCTACGCTCAAGGAGCCTTTTGCTAAGGATGACGAGGAGACGAGGAATCCGGCGCGGACTAATGCTTGGTATTCGTTGGGGGTGAAGACGCCGGGGGCGATGGCGGAGGATGTACCGATGCGACTAAGCACGGCGAGGAATTTCTCTACACATAGTTAGCAAAGAACCCCCCAAACCAGGGGAAATGAACAAACCCTTCAACCCTTCCTCCAAACTACTACCCCTCACCAACCCCTCCCACTCCTCCCTCAGCACAAGACAATCCCCCAACCCCGCCGCATCATTCCCGCGCCCAGGAACAATCAACCTCCTGACCTTCCCCGCCGTCACCAACTCCACAATCTCCCGCTCCGTCCTCGTCGGCGCATCAAGCAACGTATGCACATGCGCCACCGAAACCAGCGGCGGCAGCGAGCGTCTAAAATTCAACACCTCCGCGATGCGGGTACTGTTCATACCCGTACGCGTTGCGGGGAGGTCGTCGAACATTGTGCTGCGGATGTGGTGGATGGCTTCGAGGACGGTTGTCGCGGAGGTTGTGGAGGAGATGTGTTGCGAAAGGCCTAGGTCTGGGAGGTCGAAGTCTTCATCTTCGAGGGGGGTGGCATCTTTGGCGGTGTCATCGGTGTTGGAGCGGAGTTTCGTGCGCGGATGGGCGGCGAAGGGGGAGGAGCGTGCGCGGGTGGTTGTAGATGTAGATTTGCGTTTCTTGATTCCGGAGACGGGGGCTGAGGTGAGTCGCAATGGCATTGCCTGTACACACAATATATATACAGAGTAGAGGTCGATGGCAAAGGGTAGAAGTTGTCGGATTCGTCGCAAGGGGATTTTCGCGATAAGCGATAAGCCGATAAGACACGTGATGCAGAATAACACCAACCAATCAAACAGGATCATGCCTGAACATCCTCACATGAGTCGTACTCGGCGTCTAAAACGTCAGATTAAGTACTCCTGTTTGTGTCCTGTACCCAGGGGTATTTGTAGCAGATAAAAACAATCGACCCGATTGTCAGACATCGATTGCAAGAAACAAGGCATTGGGCGTTCTTCTGGTTCTGACCAAGTTCTCCGGTAGAGCTCATGACGTAACAATCGCGTCCGGGTTATCTTTTCTATTTCAGCCCCGTTCGGTTTCTTTGCGGTTGACATTTGAGGATCTTGCTGTGGTTATTCTTCTGTTCTATTTTGCATATTGTTGTGTCTACCCTGTATATTGCGACTTGAGGAATCTCCTCTGCAGTATCTTTTTCTGCTTTTTTTCTGACCCCGCAGTGGGCTGACGACTGAATTGGGCACCATGACTATCTTCATTGCTTCATTGTACGTTGACTCTACATCCATATATTGTTCATGACAGCTACTGACGATACAGATTCCTACCATATACCATCAACTTCCATGTTAACAAATCGCGAAGCCGCCGTGCCTCCCGCGCCCCGAGCCCTCCCCTGCCAAAACCAACCCCCGAAGACATCCCACCAGCAAGCACCACCAGTGCCCCCCTCAGCTTATTCGATCAGCAGCATGGCGCCAAGAAAGTCGGGTTAACTCCGGGAGCCACGACGGAGCACGAACGCATCTTCTCGTCGGATCTCAACAAGGCGGAGAAAAAACCGCAGGAATACCCGTTCCCCGGGTCGGCGAATGAAAAGGATGTTTTGACGGGTAGTGAAGCGCACTCGCCCGCATGGGGTGCGACGACATCGTTGAACCAGCCTCGACCGCAGGCGGCGTTCGCGGCGAGTCCGTCGATTCTGAAGCATCAGGATACCCTTCTGCCTGTGAGGGAGGAGCAAGAAATTACCAAAGCCAAAGTGCCCGCAGTTTACGCTACGAGGGCTGAGCATGGACGGGCAGAGTCATTTTCCAAGGCTGAATGGACGATCGAGACCGCTGAGCAGGGTAATGGGGGTCTGCGGAACGCTGTCCGGTCTGCCACTGATGCGGGGCAGCTGGAGGATAAGATCTGGGTTGGAACGCTGGGGATGCCGACAGATGCCTTGGTGCAGCAGACCAAGTCGACGATTGCACATACGCTGGAGAAGGAACATGGGTCTTTGACGGTGTTCGTCAGCGACGCCGATTTCGACGGGCACTACACGCATTTCTGCAAGACGATTCTGTGGCCTGTGTTCCACTACCAGATTCCGGATAATCCCAAGAGCAAGGCGTACGAGGACCACTCGTGGATCTACTATGTCAAGATCAACCAGGCCTTTGCGGAGCGGATCGCGCGGAACTGGAAGAAGGGAGACTCGATCTGGGTCCAGGATTACCATTTGCTGCTGGTCCCGGCTATGTTGCGCAAGTTGCTCCCGGATGCGCAGATCGGGTTCTTCCTGCACATCGCGTTCCCCTCTTCAGAAGTGTTCCGGTGCTTGGCTCCTCGCAAGGAGCTTCTTGAAGGCATGCTGGGAGCGAACTTGATCGGTTTCCAGACTGATGAGTACTGTCGACACTTCCTCCAAACGTGCAGTCGGATATTATCCGTGGAGGCCACCAACGAGGGTCTACAAATGGAGGATCGCTTTGTCAATGTGGCCACCTTCCCTATTGGAATTGACCCGACATCCTGGGACAAGCGACGTCAAGCGGGGGATGTTGAACAGTGGATCAGGACGATCTCCGAAAGGTACCAGGGTAAGCGGTTGATTGTGTCGAGAGACAAGATCGATCAGGTACGGGGAATTCGACAGAAGCTGTTGAGTTATGAGTTGTTCCTCAACTCTTATCCTGAATGGAGGGAACAGGTATGCTAAGCGATTTATTACTGGAAGGATAGGGCTAATCGTGGTAGGTGGTTTTGATTCAAGTGGCGACGAGTACCACGGAACAGCCCGAGCTGGAAGCCATGGTTTCTGACATTGCGATGCGGATTAATTCTACGCATTCTACGTTGGCTCATCAGCCTTTAGTCTTCCTCAAACAAGACTTGGCGTTCCCGCAATATCTGGCTTTGATATCTGTGGCGGATGCACTTATGATCACCAGTCTTCGTGAGGGAATGAACCTAACCAGTCATGAGTTTGTCTACTGTCAGGACGGAAAGTACCACGGGTCCGGAAACAAGAAATACGGCTCTCTGATTCTGAGTGAATTCACTGGAAGTGCCTCTGTATTTGGCAACCACGCTCTTCTGGTCAACCCATGGGATTACCGACAATGCGCAGAGGCAATTCACGAGGCACTATCGCGCGGCGAGGAAGAGCGCCAGCAGGTCTGGATGAAACTTCACCAGGCCGTACTGCATAACTCGACAGCCAACTGGGTCAAGTCGTTCAGCGAAACATTAACCCGGGTATGGCACGAGCAATCGTCGCGGGAATTCATATACGTGCCTCGTCTCCCGATGGACCAGCTAGAAGAACGGTATCAAAGAGCTCCGCGTCGGCTGTTTATTGTTGACTATGAGGGTACGCTTGCTTCGTGGGGCTCGCCGAAGAGCATCATCGTCACGACACCGCAACGGGCAATCACCACCCTGACCGAACTGACAGAGGACCCGCGGAACATGGTATATGTGATGAGCGCACGGATGCCAGAGGAAATGGAACGACTCTTCAGCCGGGTCCCTGGCGTGGGCTTAATCGCAGAGAACGGCTGTTTCGTGCGCGAACCGCATGAAGAAGAATGGCTCAAACTCACAAACCAGGAACGTACCACAGCATGGAAAGACGGTGTTAGCCACATCCTAGCCTACTACCAGGAACGTGCGGATGGCAGCTGGATCGAGCGCCGACACTGCTCACTTGTCTTCCACCACGGCTCAGCAGAGGACCAGCACGCAGCCGCACGACTGGCCTCCGAATGCGCAGGACACATCAACGATGCCTGTGCTAACCAAGGTATCCACGCTATCCTCGTAGAGGGAGCACTAGTTGTGGAACCAGCAGACAAAAACAAGGCATCTGCAGCGGAAGCAGCATGGCAGGGTATCGTCCGTGCGGCAGCGGCAGATGAAAGCCAAGAACGGCCTAGTTTCCTACTCGTCATTGGAGACGGCCGCGATGACGAGTGCGTGTTCCGATGGGCGAACAAGCTAGAGCAGAAAGGCGGGATCGAGTATGCCATGACGGTGGCGCTGGGATCGCGGAGTACGGAGGCTAAGGCGACCTTGACACAGGGTGTTACTGGTGAGTTTTCCTTGGTTCTACAGTATGGGAAAACGTGGCTAACTCGTGTAGGTGTGCTTTCTTGTCTAGAACGATTGGCGGCGTCAAATTCGTGAATGATGGACATTTGATGTGGATATATGAAGCATTAGTATAAGACTGGACATAAAAGTGATATATGATGTGAATAGCATAGAATGTAATGTATCTAGGAAGTGTTTGATTCTCACATATTCAACATATACTCGAGTGAATGGCACCACGCTTTTGAATTGGAGACTGGGCCTGATTCTTCCTCTCCTAAATGTATAAAGCAACACTACATGCTAGGACCAGAATGCACCATATATCAAAAACCAATAACATATTATATACACATCTATCATGGCAAGCCAGTATTCAGTAAGTCTAGTATTGCCAAGCAGAAAATCGAAAGCCTAAGGCGAGGTGATTCATAATTGTGATGTTGCCTGTCAATCTCCTTTTTCCAAGTCAACTTTATCTCACAAATCTATCTTCATAGTACTTTTATATACTACCAACTACCAACAATGACTACACTAACCAAGGACGAGTTCACCAAGACACTCATGGTCTTTCTTTCCGCTACGAGTCAGATGACTCCAGCTCAGAAGCCGAGTGCAAAAACTTCCAGGACATCTTCAAGGCACTGGGGTGCAATAAATCGCCTGATCTCTGTCAAATCGAACAAGGTAGCCGGTACGAAAGTCGAGAAGGAGCTCTATAAAAAAAAATCAGGGCCCTGATCAGTACGGAAGGAAGGTCGCTGCTACTAGTCCACTACTCCGGCCATAGTTGGGTTGGGGGAAAGAATGAGCTCATGCTGGATCCTGGGACCAAAGCCAAACTCATCTGCTGGAGTCTATTTATCTCGGGGATGAGGGATCCTCTTTACTTAGAAGGGGATGAGCCTATTGATATTCTTGTGATTCTCGATTCCTGTTATAGCTTTCTAGCCACCCGTGCACAGCCTGCTGAACGGGTTGTTGAAGTGGTAGCGGCGGTTAAGGCAAGTGATACTACGCTTAGAGAAGACTCAGCCCGTAATGAGTCTTCCTCCTCTAGACTGGCCAATTACCTCGCCAGATGCCAAGAAAATGGACCGATTTCAATTGACTTTGCTGCAGCTATCGCGGCCATCTCAGCCGAATCTCCGAGCAGAAAGCTCACGCACGAGATCGTGTTTGGAGATACTTCAATTGGCGTGCAACTTGGTTCTCTGCCGCAAGACAGAACTGCTTTATCTTTGCCACAAGCCGTACTACAGCACTATGCAATTGTCCAGATCCATTTGGCGGATGTGTTTGATGATGAAATTTGTCAGAAGCTTTCCAAATGGACTAGGCAGCTTGACCTAGATCACCCGATCACCATTGAAATGGCTTATGATGCTGATGATTCAACGTTTCTCATCTTGACAATGCCGTATAATGTCTTTTTGAGAACGGGACTCGGGGAGAGACATCCCATTGGGTTGGCTAAAGGCTGTGTTGTGGACAGATCAAGTGTTAACATTGGCCGTCTATATATGTTGCGTTTCCTTGTGTCTTCTTCTTAGCTCCTGCTTAGAGCCTTTACAATATTACACACATAATAGGTCCATACTTGTGCTCACCATCAGACCGTTTGCTTGCGTCTTTGGAGTAGGGCAGATTAGTCACCTGCCGAATGTACGCCGAGCCGAGGCTGTTTGAAGCCGACGATTAGAATAACCCCGGCGCGATAAGGATCGTTTAAAGACTGTGTCCGGGTGAGATACTTTCCTACTTCTTCTCTCATTTTTGCTTCCTATTTTACTGCTTGATTCTAGACAAGACAAAATGCCGCAAAACGCAGCCTTTGAACATGCGATCAAAATCACGCCGCTAGGATCGCATCGCTACTCGGCAGTCTTAGAGGATGACTGGTGTATAGGAACAGGTACATCCCCTGTACTCTATACATTCAACCACGAAAACATGCTAATAAGCTACAGTCCCCCATGGCGGCTACACAACCGCGCTCCTCTACCGCCTCGCCACAACCCATTTCGCGCACACCCATCCAACCCACTACAAAGATACCGCAACCCCCATATCCATCCAACTCGCCTTCCTCCGTCGCACGTCTACGGGACCGGCTACGTTGACCGTCGAAGACAGCAAACTGGGTGCACGCACGAGTACCATCCACATTACCTTGCAACAACCGAGTGAGAAGACTGGGAAGGACGAGGTGAAGGTTACGGGGTATATCACCGTGAGCCCGGCGAGCGTGGAGGTGGGAATTAGCGCAAGGACGAACTGGGAGTTATACCCGCCTGCGCCAGAAGTTGATCTTGTTGTGCTTGGGAAGACAGGGGAAAGTGGGATTTGGAAACGGTTTAGACCCCCATTTACAGAATTCCGGAAGGCGTCGAAGCATTTGGAGCTGCATTACCCCAAGGAATTCAAGACTGAGGGTGGAAAACCGGGGGTTGTGGATCAATTGGCGCGGTTCTGTCCTGGTGGTGACAGTCAGGGTCGCTGGACGAATGAAGCCCTGGTGTACCTGGTGGATATGTTCCCCAAGGCATTGGAACGGTTTGACCAGATGGCTTCATCAGGGGCTCCGGGTATCGCGGGCAAGTCGTGGTATCCGACAGTGACGCTAAATGTGGATTTGAAGAAGCGGTTACCGGCTGAGGGTGTGGAGTGGCTGTATAGCCGAGTGACCAACAAGGTTATGCGCGATGGGCGGATGGATATCGAGGTGGTTGCTATGGATGCTTCGGGAGAGGTGGTGGCTGTCGCTACACAGGTTGGATTGGTGATGAGTGCGAGCCGAAACGTTGGACGGAGACAGAAACTATAAGCATACAATTATATCCATAGTGTGTATAGTACAGAGTATATACATAGTGCACAGTACATAATATCACAGATTAGACTTGGTCTGCAACCAAAATGCCATCGCATCTGTAGTAACCACCTTCCTCTTCGGCCACTCCAGATGCATCTGCTTGGGATCCTCAACCTTCTCTTCCTGTACAATCTGCGCGCGCACCCAGTACTTCCTCCCCAGTCTCGCAACCACCTTAGCCCTAACCATGGCCACCGTAGGCACCAGCAACGGCCTCTTATACCTCACATCCAACTGCACCGTATAGATCTTCCCCCGCGGGTTATCCGTACTCGAATCACCCCCCGAATGCGCCGCAACCGCCAACGACATCGCCTCATCCAGCAACGTCGCCACAACACCCCCATGCACCGTCTCAGGATGCCCACAGATCCCCGGCGCACTCAAGTCCATCAACATAATCACATCCGGCGGAGAAATGGCGGGCGCGGAAGAGGGCGCGGCCGTTGGCGCGGGCCAGTCGGGGACTTCGGTCGGGAGCGTTGGGAGCTCGCGACGGCGGAGAGTCAGGACATGGGGGATGGTGGTAGGTGTTGCTAGGCTGGAAGCGAAGTAGTGGTCTTCGCCGGAGGGTTTGGGGATGCGCGAGAAGGTGGGGATGGCGGTGTAGTCGTTTGTGGTGAGGGTGGTGTTGAGGAGGGAGGTGATCCAGTTGTTTTGGAGGGAGTGGAAGTGGGAGAGGGAGGAGGGGAGGGGGTCGGACATTTTGTGAGTGTGCCCCTTGTTGGATAGCTTATTGATAGGGAGTGTACAGTACTTTGTAGGTATGTTGTATAGAGTATGTTATGGATGTGATATGGCAGTTGGTGATATTCTACGGATCTACAAGACTACCTCGGCTCGGTTCGGCAGGGACTGCAGGGTCTTTTTGACGATAATATATTATCGTTATCTATTATTGTATATTTACTCCGCACAATGGTAATATAAACTCAATTGTACACTGTATGTATTCCGTACTAAGTCCGGAAATTATAGACATCTGCAGCAGAGGTATGGAAACGCAAGGGTTGGAATGTGCTCGCTATGCTACAGGGTCTATCCGTGATCGTCTCTATACAAAGTACGGGTATACAGAGTAGTATCGTACTCCGTATGGGCAGATTAAGTCAATCTATGAAACGCAGAGCGTATCAAGATAGCAGTGGCGACTCTTCACTGGAGTAGCAAGAGCTAACGGGTCTAACTTCACCGGAATATTGCACAAAAGTCACCGGCGCCTACCAAAAATAAGAATTCGCTCCTTCCTCGCGCTGTTTGAATCCGGCATTCCTTGTTTTGCCGCCTGTTTTTAAGCTCTTCTTCTTTTTTCCTCCTGCTATTTTTTCTCTTCCTTCTCTTCAACTCTGCATCGGTCTTCAATTCTTCAGTTCTATTCTACTTTCTATCCGTTGCTATCCCGCAGAGCACTACTGTATATTCTACAGGTACTACGATAATACGACAATGCTCCCTCTGACTGTCCTCCTCTCTCTGGTCGCGGCCTCTGCCGCCCAGAACTACTCTTTCCCCAAAGGCTTTGACGTCAAAAGTGTCGAACTGGCTACTCGCTGTATGTCCCTTTGATCTCAGGTGTATGCTTGGCTGGTAACTGACGATCGCAGCGTCCTGGTGTACTGCTCAGCGCAACACCTGTCCTAAGATCTGCAATGGCAAGACCGACGAGAACAGCTGCGAGCCGGTATGTAACATCTCGAGGGCATTGGCAATGACTGAAGCTAACCGACCAAGGAAAACCTCACCTTCTCCTGCAAATGCGATAACGGAACCGCCGACGTCGAGGACTACAAGCTGACCGTTCCCTTCTTCGTCTGTCAAGAAAACTTTGGAAACTGCATCGCCGCTCATCCCGACGACGCTGATGGCCAGGACCAGTGTAAGAGGGACAACCAGTGTGGTACTCGCAATGCCACTGAGACGGCCTCCAAGTCAGACTCGGAGTCGTCCTCGTCCTCTTCGGACTCGTCTTCGCCGTCCTCCAGCTCGACTGCCACTTTGACTACCTCCCACCAAACGGACAACTCAGACTCGTCTGCGGCCAGCAGCTCTCCTTCGACCACGGCCAATGCGGCGGCAGCTCTGCGTATGGCTCAGGAACACTCGACCGGTGTGTTTGCGACGGCGTTGCTGGTTGTTATGGGATTGGCTCTGTAATTCTGCACAGGGTATTCTGATTGTCTCTTGTTTCGTTTCGTCTCTGCTGTCAGTTTTGACTCATGTATATCCGCCATGGCCATCTCGGTCAGTGATGGCAACTGCATATGCCTTGACGCATGTCTGTCCTTAAAATAGCGCGCACACTTATAATCATAATTTAATCACTCTTTAATGTGTTGAAACATGGTAATTTTGCATGAGAGGAATGAATTGTAAACTTCGTAGTGTTGTGGTGATCTCCGTCCATCGTAGTTTTTGATATTCGGATGCCAAGACTTTTGCCCACAGTGAAATTTGCACTTTATCGATAGCCGCATCACCACCACGACCTCACTTTTTACCTTCTCCTTTTCCTTCTATAATCTCTATTGTTGATATATTGAATATATCAAAATGCCTGCCCCTACCACTACCCTCCTCATCGAGGGCAGCTTCTCCGAACTCGCCGAGGAGTTCGCCCAGTACCTCGACGCTCTGCGCAAGGAAGAATCGTCCCTCCAGTCCGAAGTTGCCCCCCTCCTCGAGCCTCTTCGCCAGCAGGAACAGAATGAACAGGAGCCGGATGTAAAGCAGCGCGATGAGGTTCTCAAGAAGTTGGTTGCTGCCGCGACCGTCCTGAACTCGGCCCCGGAGAAGGGTATGTTCACCAAAGAGCCAAGAGGACCAAAGGAAAAAGGACGAAACTGACTCAACAGAAATCACTCCGGCCTACAACCTCCTCCTTCACCTCATCCACCAGGCTTCCGACTCGAGCGTGTTCCTCTCCCGCGTCTGTACCTACCTCGCCAAACCCATTACCAGCTCCCCTCAGTACGGCCCCTCGCTCGCCATCTCCATCCTCTCTACCGTGTTCAACACCCTCGCCCCCTCCGACTCCAGCCGGTACCACGTCCTGCTGGCCCTTATTGCCGTCATTCGCCAGTCCAGCTCCATCTACACCTTCGAGGCTCTTAAGCCGCAATTGACCAACCAATTGCCCAACTGGCTAGCCGCCTGGGAACTCAGCGAGGAGGATGCTCAGAAGCTGCATTTGGCCGTGGCCGAGACCGCCCAGGCCGCTGGTGACAACGAACTCGCCCAGACCCACGTCCTTGAGGCCCTGCAGACCATCCCCGCCGACAAGGCTTCGTCTAAGGAAGCCCGCGAACTGGCCATCCGCGCTCTTACCGCTGCCCTCAAGCACCCGGCCATTTTCGACTTCACTTCCCTGACTGCATCCGATGCCGTGCAGGCCCTCCGCTCCAGCGACAGCACGCTCTTCGAACTGCTCGAGATCTTCACCTCGGACACGCTCGATGCCTACGAGGCGTTCGTCGCTGCCACCCCGCTTTCTTCGATTTCCGGCGGCGTTCTGGCCGATGCCGGCGATGCTCTGCAGGACAAGCTGCGTCTGTTGACTTTGACTTCGCTCGCTGCGTCGACACCCTCGCGCTCTCTCCCCTACGCCACCATCGCCTCCGCACTGCGCGTCCCCGCTGAGGACGTCGAGAAGTGGGTGATCGACACCATCCGCGCCGGTCTGGTTGAGGGTAAGCTGTCGCAGCTGCGGCAGGAGTTCCTGGTCCACCGCGCGACCTACCGTGTGTTCGGTGAGAAGCAGTGGGCTGAGGTGCAGGGTCGGTTGATGGTCTGGCGGCGCAGCTTGGAGGGGGTCCTTGGAGTTATCCGTAACGAGCGGGAACGGTTTGTGCGTGAGAGCATGCAGCAGGCTGCTGCTGCGGCCGCCGCGGCCGAGGATGAGGGCAAGGGAGACAAGGGTGGAAAGAGACGGAATCAGCAGCAGCAGCAGCAGCAGCAGCAGCAACAGCCGGCACAGGCCCCTGTTGAGGTTGCTGAGTAGGTATTGGTAGTGGAGGATACTAGAAAAGTGTAATGATTGGGATATCTTATTTGCACATGGTTTTCGTTCAATCTAGTCTATTTCTTTTGTTACCAAAATGCGAGTTATGTTATAGACATATCTGAATTGGCAGCCGTATCAACAACTAGAATAATCGCTCGCTCCGATTTAGTTATCAACAGGGAGCAACCCCTTGTGAGCAACCCCCTCCTTAATCCTCTGATAAACCTCATCCACACCCCCCGTGGCCTCCACAGAAACAACCTTATGCTGCTCCTCAAACGCCGTAACGACAGGCATACTCGTCTCCACAAAAACCCGGAACCTCTTCCGAATCGACTCAGCATTATCATCATCCCGCCCACTCGTCTCCCCCCGCTTCAACAACCTCTTCTCCATAACCTCCTCCGGACAGTTCAAGAACAGCGTCATCTCACTCGGACAAACCGTCTGCTCGAAGAACACCGCCTGGTCCAGCTTCCGCGGGAACCCATCAATCAAGAACCGAGCCTTCCCATCCTTCCCGGTCTTGGGCTTGTTGGCCAACGCCTCCGCCATGGCGTTCGAGAGCAGGGCGACGGTGATCTCCATGGGCACGATCTTGCCCTCTTTGATATATGAGCGGATGAGGTCGCCGTACTGCGAGCCCTCGCGGACTTGTTCGGCGCGGAGCAGGTCGCCGGCGGACAGGTGGGTGAAGGCGTAGTCGCGGACGAGGTTGTTGGACTGGGTGCCTTTGCCGCTGCCGGGGCCGCCGAGGAGGAAGACAACTGTGATGTCTTGGGGGGAGAAGCGGGGTTGCTTGGTTTCGGACATTTTGGTCGTTTGTTGTTTAGGTGGGTTTGTTGACGGTAAGTGTAAGGTGGTGTTAAGTAGGTGGTTACTGTTGCGCCCGCGATCTCACAAGTAACACGTAAGAACCGGAGCCGAGGCCGATGATGGCGAGGAACGGGAGGATTTTGAAGTTGGAGCGGCTTTGGGGTCTGTATTGAGGATTCTTGTTAGAGGATGAAGAAGAAGAAGAAGAAGTAGAGGTGTTGGGAGAAGAGGAATAGGGGCGCCGGATGCAGTGGTGGGGTCGTAGTGTTGATCGAGCGGGAGCGACGAGGCGGGCAGAGAGAGACATTGACTGCGCTGCGATAGAGGATTGAGATTGAACAATAGAACGGTTGAACAGTTAAGTAGGGGAGGAACGGAGGGAGAAGAAGAGGTCAGAGAAAACAGAATTGTCAGTTAATTGGGGAAGAAACTGTTCCGTAAATCGACCCGGTTGGATATTGCCGTTTTGGGATTAGTGTGGTTGAAGTTGTATGTACCTGTATAGACCAGATAGGGTTGATTAAGAGATTATGAGCATAAAGGGCATATGACTCGAGCATAATGACTAAGTCATATTTGTTTACAGGCAAGAGGAACAGTGAATGTCTGCCATTGCCCTTGTTTACATCTCTTTCTCCCTCTCTCTTTCCCCACACTCTCTACATCGTCCATCTCCTCAATTTTCTTGGAATCTCACTAGATTGCACTGAAACAAAAGAATCAAGCCAGCTAAACCTGAACAATTCCATCAAATGCCACTTCAAACCCAGGAATTCCCTCGTGGTTCCCGCGGTGGATGCGCGCGCGGTCGAGGACGAGGACGTGGACGAGGTGGACATGGACGCGGAAGTGGTCAGGCTAATACCACGGTGAGTGTTTCCTCTGTCTGTGTCTGTTCTACTGTACTAACTTATTAGAATCAGGAAAACGCGACTGCAGCGCCAGGAGCTACAGCTGCACCAGAAGTGAACCCCAACCAGAACCAAAGAGGACAGAAGGTACCTATTCCCCATGACTTTGTATGATTTCCCATGCTAATGCAAGAAGACCCGCAGAAATGGACGGAGATTTAGCAGAGGCCGAGGAAAACCCTCGCAGCCGCAGGCGATGATGGTGAGCCCTAACACCCGTCACCAGTCCCAGTATACTAACAGAAGCAGCCACAGTCAGAATCCAGACAAAACCAACAAGCCGGAGAAAGTCAAAAGGCGTCTACCGAGAAGAAAAAGAAGAGCAACAAGAAGGAGGAACCCGCACCAAAACCTTCAGACGCGACGCAGAACCCTACCAAGGACAAGACACCCAACAAGAAAGAGAACAAACCAACTTCACTCCGAAGAAAGATCAAACCATCCCTAATAACCCTCCCTCCGGAACTCCGCTGGAAAATCTACAATTACATCTTCCAACCATCATACCGCGTCGCGATCACCCGCCAAAAACCCAAATGGACTCCTTCTCCCACCGACACGCGCAAACGCCTCTACCACACCCGTCTTCCCTACCGCAACCCCAAAACGCAACTTAACCCGCACGACTCGAAACACAGCCAAGTTGTTCGTCGTCGGAATCCGCTCCCGATCTCGCTGATCTTCAGCTGCAAGGCCATCTACCACGAGACGATATTGCATTTATACGCGAACACGCAGTTTGTTTTCAATAGCACTCGCGCGCTGGATCGGTTCTTGCATACGACTAGTGCCCAGACACAGGAGGTCATTCAGCACATCGAGCTGAATCATGTCATGTACAATGAGCCGCGGCTCCTGCGGTTCCGGGTATTCAAGCACCGGTCTGATTTAGCCTGGTACTGTGCTTGCGAGGATCTGGCAGTTGCGTGTAAGTCGTTGAAAGTGCTGCACATTAACATGAAGATCTGGGACTGGCCGATACATCTCGAGCTCGGGGAGCGGTGGTCGTGGCCGTTACTTGTGTTTGAGCGGTTTGGGAATAAGGTTGATTTCGCGAGTGTGTCGCTTCAGATGTGTAAATTTGAAGAGGAGAAGTTGAAGGAGATGAGCAGGGAGGTAGAGAAGAGGCTTATGAGGAGTGAGGCGTGGCAGGTAAGAGAGGATGAGAGGATGGCGAGGGGGATTAATGGAAAGGTCAAGGCGAATAGAGTTCTGCGGGTTGTTTTTTAATTGGCACTGTTATTGTTGCACTGTTTTACGAGTTTACATAATTATAATGCATAGATAAGAGTATAGGTATTAACGAATTGACTTTTCTATATCGGGATTATATACATGAATCATTATACAAAGCTCCCACCGAAGTGACAGGTTACTCTTCACCCTCGCCCTGCGAAGGAATCTCATGATATGCCAGCATACGCCTCCTTCGCAGATACCAAACAACCCCAACAACAAGACCAACTCCAGACCCTGTGACCAGGATGAGAATCAACAGTCCTCCAACACCCTTGATCATCTCGAATGCCCGGACCATCGCCTTAGCAGCCTTCTCAGCTGCCAACACCTCATCGTCCACCGGTTCCTCGACATCCTCCTCAGCAGCTTTCTGGTGTCCGTACAGAATCGAGGGGTCAGCTGCTACTGGCTTCGATTCACCCTGAAAGCCAGACAACCGCCAGTTCTCCGGTGTAGCTGTGCGGTGGACCTCAGACGTACCCAGGACGTTACCGTCCGCGTCGACGGCTTCCGCGGTGACGTGGTCGAGGTAGCCATTGGCGACGTATAGCGTTTCGAAATCGGTCTTTGTGGTGTTGCCCACGAGCACGGGAATACCGTATGCCTCAGACCGCGCGTAGAAATTCCAGGTCGCGATATCCGTAGCCCCGTTCCAGCTAACGTAGAACATAGTCATAAAGTCATCCTCGCTCGTTCCGTAGACTGATGCCACCATATTCGGTGGCGTGGACGGTCGTCCAACAAAGGGGTACTTGTACGAGCGGTAGCTGGAGAAGCGGGTTGAGGCGAAGCTTGCCTGCATGAGCGTCTTGCCCTCTGGGGAGTGCTCGCTCATGTACCCGCGTTCACTCCAGCCGACGAAGACGTTGTCGTTGGGGAGGTGTTGGACACTACCACGGAGACGGGTCAGGCTGCCGTCGGGACGGTTGTGGCGGCGGATTTCGCGCGCGTTCATGGGGGTTGTTGTTGTGTCGATTTCGACGAAGAGGGCTGCGGAGGTGTCTTCTTCGGCTTCGAGTTCATCGGAGGCGTTGTTGAGGAAGGAGATGACTGTTTTATTTGAGTCGGATTGGATAAAGTGCGCGTGGTGCTGTTTCGAGAAGGTAAAGTCCTGCACGAAGTCCGAGTACTTCCCGCCCAGACGCCAGATGACGTGTCCGTCGTCGCCAGAGATGAGGTAGATGGTGTTGGTGAAGCGTGCGGATAGTAGGTAATCGCCGTCCTCGTTCTTGTCGATCGAGTTGACGTGCAGGAAATCCCATCCTGGCTGGTCTGCCGGTGCATCCCAGGGATTGACCTTGACGGACTCGTGGAGCGGGATGTGGCCGAAGGAGCTCCATTCAAACAGCACTTTTCCTGTGGTCGTGTCCACTTCCACGAAGCCACCGGGCTGTACCCAGCCGTACTCATCGGGACGGCCTAGGTCCCCGAGAGAGAGATACTCAGATCGGTATGCACATGCCAGAGCCGTTTTTCCACCGGGAAGGACGTTGAACTCGTGCATGTTAAACGCAGAGAGATCATTAGTCACCTGAACCGCGTATTCAGGCTCATAATGTTGATCCAGGATATAACCAGTTCCCTTATCTTGGGTATCTTCATATCCATGCTGCAAGATAAACGACAGATGCGGCTGGTCGTCAATGTTATCCACCACTTTAAAGTCGAAGATGTTCCGGTCATCGAACATGCAGGAACCCGCCCAGACGAGCACGCCATCGGCATCGTAGATATAGGGCCCGACTTGGCATGGTTTCCACTGTTTGGTGGGAGCTTCGGGGTCGATTACTCCATAGGGAGCAACGAACCAGTACCCGGGACTGGTAGATTCGCGATCATAGTAGGCGATGTCGAGTTTTAGTGCTCTCACTTCGGGGAGCTATAGCTGTTAGAATGCATAATTATCATTTTATAGGTGGCACATACAGTGATAAAAGACATCAAATCGTCATCGTCGGTTTTTGCATTGGCAAAGCCCAGAAAAGGCAATAATAAACACCACCAAAGCATATCGAATAGCCAATATTCGTCCACTCCAAAGAACACAAAAAGAGAAGAAAAGAAAAAGCCAAGAACGAAGGGGGAAAAAAAGAAGAAAAGGAGACACGCCAGACCAACTAACTCATTAAAGCGGCCGCGTATGTCTTCAGCGTACGTTGCGTTGTCGTCGTCGTCGTCGTCGTCGTCTGTGGACAGTGGGCTGGTATATTTTTTTCACCTCCTTCACAGGGGGAAATATCGGTTTAAGAATGAGAAAAAAATAAACAGTCCCAACGGCCCGTCAAAAAAGCGAACGTAATGAACACGCCGCCGATATACAATTCGGCGATGATCCTGGGCCTAGCATTCTTGGCAGTTTCGTTTCCACTCGGAGAGGTGTATCTTTATCCACCGGTGGCCGCGGTCAGACGTACGAGAATTGTATGAGTACGGAGTACTTGTATACCGTCCGGAAGTGCTTTCTGTAGTATAGCAGTAGTATGTAGTGAGCTACATTTATACTAAAGTAGAACACGGAACCATGTGCGCCGATCGGCCGCTTCTGGAAAAATCGCCTGTGCGTCTGGGGTTGATTATCTACACGTACACTTTAGCAGCAGTGACAGCTTGAAGAAAGAGGATAAGACCTCCCAGACGATCCCGCACCTAAACAACTCCGATATAAGCATACCGATGGCTATTCCAGTAGACCTCAATCCGGTTTAGACAACTTCGTTTCTTTGCAGACCTTGGGGACAGACCACGCTCCCAGCTTACAATGATAATTCCTTGACCGCGGGATGAACTATCTCAGTGCCAGACAGAATCCCCGAAGCTAATCCGGCGACTCTCACTTCAACCAGCCGTCCTCAATGCTATGACCTCGCCTGCCGTTCATTAACCGGTACCTGACAGTCAACCAATGACTACCGGTATCGACTCTCATACCATCCGTCTGAAGTTGATTATTGGCCAGCCCCGTACGGATATATGTGCCATGGATATATGTGCCATGGATATATGGATGTCCGACGTGGTTCGCTTTATTATTCCCGAGTTGGCTCTCGATTTAATCTCCGACAACTTTGTAACGCCGAGTGACAGGGACGTGCATGGAGTGTTCTGTGCAAAACAGAGAGTTGTTAGAATAGAGAAAATACCGAGGAGGATGGCTAAGGATTTTAGGTTCGAAGTATGGAGGATAATAATGCTCTGACTGGAAATTGGCTGAGTGGGCGTCGTGTCACTTTCCTTATCAATCAATCTAAACGACTTCGGTATAGAGGATCAGCAGGAACCGGGAACTGGTGTCCACGGGACGTTTTGCGTGGGGTGGGTTTGTCGAGATTTACTGAGAGCAATTGAGAAGGTAAAGAGAAGAAATGGACATAATGAGATGGCATACTCATAGATTTACTACATCAATCAATCCACAGCGATTAATGTCTACTCTGGCTATAAAAAGAACTCCCCACCCCAATGAGCATCCAACAGTCCCAGTCTCAAACCCAAAGGAATATCCCGGATGCTAGTCACAAGTCTATTGATTAAGCATAATCTGAAACAATCCTATCAAGCCAAGCTCAGCCTAACTCGTCTCGTCCCATACTCCGCCCCCCAGCACAGAACAACGGTTCCTCTCTGGTTTCTTAAACCCTCATCACGACGCCATCACGACGCTGATAGCGATGAAATCCTCCACCACGTCCCGAGTGGAAGGCCAGTACTTCAATGCCCATTGAACGTCCAGGCCACCCTGAGACCACGAAATTGCCGCCACGTTGGAATCAGAACTGACAGCGGATATATAGTTGATCGCATACGCGACGTATTCGCCATTCGTTTGCGCGTCGTTCAACGAGGCCCGGGGAATATTAACCCAGACGACATCCGCTTCCGGGAGGGCTTCGCCCAGCTGGCTAAAGCTGAAATGGTATGTCATACCAGCAGGAATTGCAGTCCCTGGCACCAGGATTACTGGCTTCCTCCCGCTCTTCCCATAGGCGAACGAATCAGGGATATGTATGGCCGCCCGGAGACTTTCCTCAGGGATCGAATACGTCGCATCGCCGGATCGCTTTTTCGGGTATATGTCTTGCTTCGAGGGTGGTGCTGGGTTATTGTTATAAATCGAATTGAGACCAATGTTGATATACCCGTCTAGCAGGTTCACTAGGTTCAGTGGAATCAATCCTCTCTCGACCAGGCCCTTGACAAAATCCAGCAGGAAATTATCCGAATCTTTATCAACAGATGAGTAGATCTGACTGATCTTGCCATGCGCATCCTGCACAGACCCGACATCCGCTGCGCTGTTCGATTGATTCGTTCCGTCGTGGAGCAATGGCAAGATCGAAGACGCAGTATCCGAAGTTTTCTGTCCTATTGACGGATTACCGGCAGCTTGGGACAACACCGAAAGAAGACCGGAGTTTGAATTCGTCGACGAGTTCGTGCTGCGAGGTACAACCATGGCATGTGCCATTGGACTAACGAGCGTCCAGGCAAGCCCTATCCCTGCAGCGAAATAGAACCTCATCTTGCGGCGGCGGGCACTGGAACTAGCGAGTCGACACGAATTGAACAAGCAGTCGCAGACAGCTTCGCTCCTGCGAAGGCACGGGGCATTGCCCAATATAAAGCCATGTTGGCTGCCATTGCTCCGTTTTTTGATCAGCAACGAGTCACGACTTCAAAGTTTTGCTTGCTTGTGATGTTCTCACTGAGTCAATGGCAATACCCGGTACCGAGGTTCCTCCTTGATCGTGCGATGGAAGTAGGGATGTTATTGTCCAGTCCCAAAATCCTGTTTGTCGAACTTGGTTAACGGCTCTCCACACTTTCCGGTTTTCTTCCCCGCAACGACGATCATCTTCAAACTGAGTCGACAGGGGGGATTGTTGGACGCCGTTGAGCGCTATTGATTGACGAACGGACAGTAAACAGCACATGCAGCATCACAGCATCCATATTATTGAGTCTCGTACTGCTCGTTCGGGAACCCGCTTGTAGAATCCCCACGACTATTGAATCAAGAGCTTTTGGTTCATAATACTGCATCCAACAAAGATCTGTCATTTCTCTAGAACTAGGACTCCGGTTCAGGGGAGAATTAACTCGACGATCAATATGGGGACGGACGGCTAATCACTAGTCGCTGTCTTATCCAACGTGCTCGGATTGTGCGCGACTGGGTGTCCATGTTGGTCCGTATAAATCACCTTCAGGCGACTCAGCAACCTACTCGGTACTATGTACAGAATGCAAGAATAACATACCTTGGGAGGATTCGCTACGCCCTCCTCCCTTGCTCCGGCCTCATCCGTGACAATCTTCTCGACCTGGATGTCCAGGTCAGAAAGAATAGCAGATAAAAGGAAAAGGGTTGAGTTTACCTTTCCTTGATGGGAACCTCCACGGTATCTAGTAAAGACAAAGTCATCTTCGTAGATGGTTTCTCCATTCTTGTCTTTGACGCCTTCGGCGGACATATTGTGGTATTCTGCGAGATATTGGTCCAACTAGAATCAAAGCTGCTTATCGTGAAGATTGTCGATGACAGTGGAAGAAGTGAGAATACAATACTTTTATGTCTCTGACTCCATATGATGAGATAGTGTCGTGGATATGATGTCATGGTGGTAGTGTTCTTTCACCAGGGGCATTCCTGGTGAAGCACCAGTACGGATCAAGTAGGACCAAACGTGACTGATCAAGATGAAGATTCGAGGTCTTTATGTGACAGCAAGGCAACCGACCAGGATCACCGAGGAGCGGATGAGCACTGTATATCGGCGATCGAGTCTACAATAGGTCATCCCGGTGCATCACGCAGAGCCGTACAGGCGAAACCTGACGCTTGTCAAAAGTATAAACATGGCCTAAGCAACATGAACGGAGCACTTGTACGATGCGCTTGCCATCAGGCCGGGTATCCGTGAGAGTGATAGAGTCAGAGCATGTCGTACAAATGTCCCAACATCCTGGGTTCAGGGTTATTCACACCAACGACTGAAGAACGGACCATTGATGACTAACCATCAACAGGAATGCGCCGGAACCGTCTGTCAGCCACGTGGATAGGAGAAAGCCAAGGCTGGGGAAGACAAATTCGTTTCATCTTCGAAGATGCATTGTTCTCTGTGGTTGGGGGCCATGAATGATCCGATGATATGGTCAATCAGATAAGAGCGCGGAGATCTGGGGGAATATTCCCGAGACCCCAGATTGTATTTCCGCATTCGGCCAATTGTCTGGAGACTCTCCAGCCTCCAAAAAGTACGGCCATCCAATGGCTGCATACTTGGTTATCTCTCCCTGCCACCATGTTTTGGAATGCAACTGCAGAGCGGAGAAGAGGAAAGTGTCAAATGACGACATACGGGATGGCGATGAGTTGAAACAAACCATCAGCGTCATCCGCGTCATATCGTAGGCCCATTTATCGTCAGTTGTCAGAGGATCCGCCCAGAGTGTAACAGTTCCGGCGATGATTACCACCGTTGCACCCAGCCAGTGTGACATACCACGGAATCCATCTCGACTCGACACGCTGCCTCTTATAGTCTTGATAGTGGCTATACATATAGAACAGAAAGAAAGAAAGAAAAGACGATTACAGAGAAAAGCAATCAATTCGAGGTTTGCAGTCAACGAGACATCCTCACAAAGAAAGAAAACCAATCAGATAAGAAAATAAGTGACAGTTGTATTGATGACAACAATACGATACATGACGGTAGCATATCAGATCTGAACTGCAGCAGAGATGTAACTCCAGTGGTTTATGTACCTCAATGGTTCCTCACGATTAAAACCTACAATGTAAAGTATGGAATTATTCAAATTCTGGCTCGGATAAGCTCAAGGTTATCTCAAATCAAGTGCTGTACAGAGTAGAAAGGGTAGAATTGCAGCATAGTTTGCAGCAGGTCGCACTACAGACCCCAGATCGTAATTACCATACGTGACAATGATACCATATTGTACACTCTCGCTTTACTCCGGACGCTCTACAGATCTCACGGTTTTCTTGTATCATTCAATCTAATTCGTCTTTAGCTCTGAATACTACTAATTGTTTTTGTTGTAATTTCTTCTTCTTCTTTTTTTTTTTTTTTTTTAATTTTTTGTCCCTTCCCTGTGCGGTAACCCTTCTCCCTCCCGGAACCTCACCTCAACCTCCCCCAGGAATGGCCACGCGTTGGTCCAAAGCCCTCTCTGCATACTTCATTTTCCTTTCCGCTATCGTCGACTCACTTCCTACTTAGCAAACGTGAAGAGAGGGTGAGCAGAATAGAAAGAGTGAGCCAAAGTGGCGTGACAATTGGAGTTGCCTCAACTTTATCAAACCCGCCTCTGCTGCTACTCTCCATTCTTCTCCATATTATCGTGACATCTTCTCTCCAAGGCGACGGAGAAGACGGTCTGTGAGGCTCATTGACCTTTCTGGCTGGCAATACTACCTCGATCGGGTTATATACCTGATATTCCTTCCGTCCTTTCTCCCGTCTATTTGACTGGTTCCTTCTTCCCCGTCTTCTCTTTCCTTCCGTTTATTTACCACCTACTACTCCCGGCTTATCCCCGCGCTCTGGATCTCGTGTTGACGCTTATCTCTTTATGGGAGCGTGTCAATTCTGATTTCAACTGTCTTATTCATTAAGCATCACCCCTCACTGGTTTTGCTGTTTGCTTTCGCGGACGTCGTGAACGCTTACTACCGATTGTTACCATGACTGCTCCGCTGGTCAGGGTCTTGCACAGACTGCAGGAACTTTTCTCCAACGTTGTATCCGCGCTAGAGACCATGGTCCTCTTCCCTTCGCTCTTCCGGGAATTCTCCCAACGGCGCCAGAAAGGCTTCCTGGGCGTACGATGGCGACATCGGACATTAGACGACTTTGCGGAGGAGGTCGACCGCCTCTTTACTGCACCCCTGTCGATGCGGAATATGATCGTCATGTCAGAGAAGATACGCGACCAGTTTAGGTCATGCCTGCAGTCTAGCCCTGTATGCATGCTACCATCCTACAACCATGCGTTACCGTCGGGCGCAGAAGAGGGGACATACTTGGCTCTGGATGTTGGAGGGTCGACCTTTCGTGTGGCTTTAATCGAATTGCATGGGAAAGGGAACATAAAGGTACTTCGGGAGTCATCTGCATACATCGACAACAATGTCAAGTTGTTGGAAGGCACATTGTTCTTCGATTGGATGGCAGAGAGGATCGAGTCGATGCTGCAGGAGGTTGGTTCAAGCTACGGTCGGGGAGAGTTGCCTCTATCCATGGGTCTGTCATGGTCTTTCCCTATTGAACAAACATCGATTAGCAGCGGACTGGTTATTCACATGGGCAAGGGTTTCCTGTGTTCCAATGGCACAGTAGGACAGGAACTAGGAGACCTGATCGTCCAGTCGTGCCGCGCGCGGAACCTCAACGTGCAAGTGGATGCCATTGTCAACGACAGCTCTGCCACGCTTCTGTCTCGGGCCTATGTCGACCCGCAAACACGCATGTCTCTCATTCTGGGTACCGGGACCAATGTTGCGATTCACTTCCCGGTGCATGAGATTGGATTGACCAAGTTTGGTACCAGGCCTCCGGGTTGGTTCGACTATGCCAAGCACGTCATTATCAACAGTGAAATGAGCATGTTCGGCGGTGGTGTGTTGCCCATGACCCGGTGGGATGACATCCTCAACCGCACCCATCTGCGACCCGACTACCAACCCTTGGAGTACATGATTACAGGCCGTTACCTGGGTGAGGTTGTTCGACTCATTATCGTCGAGGCTGTCGACACTGCCAACCTGTTTGGAGGAGAGCTGCCACACTCCATGCGAGAGCCGTATTCACTCGACACCAGCATCGTTGCGTTCCTCGAAGCCGACACATCGCCATCATTGACTTCTTCGGCAGCGTTGTTCCAGAAGCAGCACACCTTCCCCGTGACCCCGTCCTCCGAGGATCTGCATTTCCTACGCCACGTATGCCAGACCGTTTCGCGACGGGCTGCTGGTTATCTGGCTACTGCAATCCATAGCATGTGGTGTTTGCGCAACGACGCTGAGTTCCCTACATCTACGACGACTATTAAGGAGGCTTCGGAAGTCACCGTGGTGGAGAGTGAGCCGGAATCTCGGAGTCTGTCGATTGCATGCGATGGCAGTGTGATCAACAAGTACCCCGGATTCCGAGACAGCTGCCAAACCTATCTCAACCAGCTGACTGAACAGACCAGCGGCACTACAGAATCGTCTATCAGCCTTGACCTTGCACCGGAGAGCGCAATTGTCGGGGCTGCGGTTGCTGTTGCTGTGGCTGTTGCTGACAAGGGCTCAAAATCTGTATGATGTTTCGCGCATAGTCTCTTGCGTTTTACTTTTGCTCCGGCACGGAGTTCTGCATTTTGCATTCCATGGTGTTTTGCGTCTGTCGTATTGGTATTCGTCTCTACATTCACATTTGTATTGACAAGAGAGGGTTCATTGTTATCGTCATTGCATATAGGGGTGGTATCATTCTTCTTGGTGGTTTTCGTGGCCAGTCGGATGGCCGGGGTATTAAGTATCGGTGTAAATAATATAATCCAACATCATCGCCTGTTCTCTTTCAGAGATTGCCCTACTGGACTGAGACAAGTACTAGTCATTAACCAGAACATGCTTACTATCACTCCTTACAAAGATCCTGCAGCAACTCCAGCATCCTTAGCTGGAGAGCGGAGAGTTCATCTCGAGGCAGCTTAGCTTTGTGCTGTTTATCATGGTCATCATTATTCTTGTGGTCGTCAGAGACCAAATCCCGCTTTATGCTGAAGAATGGTATCCCCAGTCCCCGTAGCTCGAGCGTAAGAGCTTGTGCCATTTGGTTGGATGCGGCGTAGATTTTGGCATCGTAGTTTTTTAGTTCTGTTTCGTCTTCTTCGGCTGTCTGTGCTTGGTTAGTTGACTATCAATCAATGCTGGCGAGAGGTAGAAGAACATACAGATACCCCCTTGGAAGAATCAACCGGCGCCCCAACTGATCGTCTGTAAAGGTCAATCATACTTCAACCCTCCCTTTCCTTCCATATCCCCATTATACACCAACTATCTTGAAACACCACGACACCACCAAACACAAGCTAGAGCAATTGGGGCAATAAACTCACAACACCTCATCCAACTCCTTCTTCTTCTCCCCCCTCGCCTTCTGTTTCTTGCATAGTGCCTCCCGTCCCTGCCACCATTGTTTCTCGTGGTCGTGTTGGGATTGCATTAGACGGCGGATGCGGCGCTGGAGGACTTCGTTTTGGGAGACTGTTCGCATGACGTGGCGGAGGGCGGAGGGCCATGTTGTTATTGTTGAGGGGTCTGTTGACGGTGTGGGATCTGTTGGTGCTGGTTTGGGAGGGTGCGGTTGTTGAGGGGGTAGGTGTGGTTGTGGTTTGGAAGTCGAGGGTGCTGGAGCTGGAGGGATGTCTGGGGGTTCGTATGCGTCGTCATCATCATCATGGCTGGGTTGGATACGGGAGGTAGAGCTATAAGGCTGCTGAATAGAGGGATTCTGAGCTCCTGGTGTTGGTACCGGTTTGGACAGGGCTGATAATGTGTTCAGGATGGATGTCAAATCGGAGGAGTTGTATTCTGCCATAGCGCCGTCTCAATAATGCTTTCGTAAGGATTCCGCAAAAATCAAAAATCAAACCAATTGCGAAAAATGTCCGGTGTCAAGGTCATCTGTATAGATAGCTGTTGAGGAAGCCATCGGAGCTAACGAGCCATCTCCGTTGCCAAGACTCCCCTCTGAACTTGAAAAATTTCCCCGGCGGCATCAACTATCCTCGCCAAACATCCGGACTCGCGCTGTTCCACGGATTCGACTAGTACGAGCCTGTCTCTGGTCTGTGATTTATTTTGCCATTGAGGTATAGGGGATTGTCCGGTTTATATTGTCATTGTACCCCGCGTCACGGCCGTGTCGTATTGACCGACCCATACCAGTGTGGGAGCACCGGAATCGCCAAACACGCCAAAGCCAAAAGAACGAGAACACTCACCGAATTGAGAAGAGAACGAAAGATTATCACCATGTCCCGATCCGCCGCAGACGCCACCCGCTTCACGGCCACCGGCCCCTACGCCAGCTCCAAGCCCGGAGCCCCGGCCTACAAACTCCCCGGCTTCATGTCGAACTCCGGAAGCAACAGCAATGCTGGCCCATCACAGGGGCCAGGAGGGCAGCCGGAGACGCCGAAGCAGAAGGTTGAGCGGTTGCGGGCGCAGGCAAAGGCAGCAAGAATGGCGCAGTCGTCATCGGGGTTTGATCGGTTTATCGGGGCGGGACGGGAACTTGCGAATAAGGCTCATAAGGTGACTGTTTATTCTTTGATTGCTGCGTCGGGTGCGTTCTTTCCCTGAGACTAAAGTGGAGGGCAATTGCTAATGCTGGGTGAAGGCGTCTGTGGTGTCCTCACGGTCTACTCCATCATCTCCCTAACACTCTACAACCGCCGCCAAAAAGCGCTCTGGGTCGAGAACGAACTCAAGAGACTCGAAGAAGCGAAGCGAGCACACGCCAGCGGCACCGCAACCCCCGAGCAAGCCGAGATCGTGAAGAACGAAATGATCGGGGAGATCTACAAGCGCAAGAAGGACGAGGAGAGGGAGCAGCGGCCCTGGAACCAAGTGAAGCGGTATCTATTTGGTGGGTTGAAGGCGGATGAAGCTGCGGCCGCACCTGAGTCTGCAGCTGCTGTCGACGGTCAGAGTAAGCCAGGTGTGTTGGACGCGCTTAATGCGAAGGCTGCGGAGGACGCCAAGTTGAAGGGCGAGCAGCTGCCGGGGCAGCTGGATGTTCTTGCGGAGAACGCAGAGAACGCAGCTAAGCAGACATCACGAAGTTGGACGAGCTGGCTTATTGGACGGTGAGGTGGTGTCTGTCTTCCCCCTCCTCCCCCCCCCTGCCTCCTCGTCTCGCTCTCTAGCAACTCCTCATCATCCTCTTGCATGATCAACATCCTCATCTCTTCCTCTACACCATCCTCGTTTCAAGTCCATCCGGGGTTGCGGCGTCTGTTTTATTACTTTCTCTCTATTACTACGATCTCCATCGCATCCATCTGTATACTGTGTATGTACATATAACGTTTTCTCTTGTCTTGGTTATGAGGCGTCTGTCCGAAAAAAAGAATGTAGTGTCTGATATGAATCACCTGAGATTTAAGCGAAGCAATTGTTTTTCAATGTTCGTCCAATAATAGCATAGGAATTACTGTCAAGTGACTAAAACGGGTCATTGGATGTAAATCATCATTATCCCAAAAAAGCTCTTAGATACATTAACCGAAAGATAGAAATAAAAAGACACAATTTCCAATTCGTTCCAAATAAATCAATAAATCATTAACCCGAAATGCTGTACATAAAATGAGGATCCAACAGAATCATGACATGTCGTCTAATGGCATGGTATCTAGATCGAAACTACTTTTTTTTTTTCCAATCCTATCCCAAAAAAGAATCGCCAGAACCCCTTTTGTCTTGCTTCTTATTCCCCCAGAATGAAGAGAAAAGACTTTTGATGAGGAAATAGACTTAGTGAGCACCGTTGGCCTTGGAGGCCTTGACAGCCCGCCGAGCCCGGACGGCCTCAGCCAGGTTCTCAAGGGTATCGACGGTTTGCTCCCAGCTGATACAGGCATCGGTGATACTGACACCCTGCTTGAGACCGGAAGGACCCTCCGCGGGCATTTTCTGGTTACCCTCGTTGATGTTGGACTCGATCATGACACCGACAATGGCGTCCTCACCCTCACGCATCTGCTCGGCCAGATCCTGAGCGACAAGAGGCTGGTTGCGGTGGTTCTTGTTGGAGTTGCCGTGCGAGCAGTCAACCATGACGACCTCGCGCTGGTTCTTCGCGCGCAGAGCCTCGCGGGCAGCCTTGATGTTGGCACGGTCGTAGTTGGTACCCTTGCTGCCACCACGGAGAATGACGAATCCGTGCTCGTTACCAGAGGTCTTGGTGATAGCGGCCAGACCCTGCTTGGTGACACCCAGGAAACGGTGGGGGTGGGCAGCAGCGCCAATGGCGTCAATAGCAACCGTCAGGTTACCATCCGTGCCATTCTTGTAACCAATGGGGAAACTCAGGCCAGAAGCGAGCTCACGGTGCAATTGCGACTCGGTGGTACGGGCACCAATGGCACCAAGGGAGATAAGGTCGGCAAGGTACTGAGGCGAAATGGTGTCAAGCATCTCACTGGCAATGGGCATGCCGGTGCTGGTGAGGTCAGCGTAGAGCTTACGGGAGACGCGCAAGCCCTTGTTGATGTTGTAGGACTCGTCAAGGTCAGGGTCGTTAATCAAGCCCTTCCATCCGACCGTTGTGCGGGGCTTTTCGAGGTAGGCACGCATGATGATGAAGAGATCAGCCGCCAGCTTCTCGGAGAGTTCCTTCAGACGGCGAGCGTATTCAATGGCAGTCGCAGGGTCGTGGATGGAGCAGGGGCCGACAACAACGAGGAGACGGTCATCGCGCTGCTCAATGATCTCGACGGCCTGGTTGCGACCCGCGCGGACGGCAGCAATTGCTTCACTGGGCTATTCATTGTTGTCAGTTACATTCTTAATCTCTTTCTTTTTTTCCCCCCCGTATCATCATTTCGTTTTCCTTTGTGCCCTTTTTTTTTTTTTTTTCTTCGTCTCGGGCAGAAGGGTCCTGGCAATTGGGAATGTGACTCACTCCCGGGATCTCGGACTGAAGGAACTGGGGGGAGAGCAAAGGGTCGTAGCCCAGGACTAGAGGGTCATTGTTAGCTAGAGAAGCATTTTAGAGGAAGCAGAATTGAGTACATACCACGAGTGTCCTCGTTGACTTCTGTCGTGCTGACGAGAGGCATTGTGTAGATTCAAAGTGGGATGATCTAGAAGTTTTTTCGCGGAGGGGCACGAACTTGTTGCCAGAGTAGAGGATGGAGAGGTTGAGAAGATGAGGAAGAAGAATGAGGAATGAGTAGAGCGAATCCTTTATGTAGGGGAGAGAAGAAGAGGAGAAAGAGTCACACAGCAGTGCAAACAAAAGCAAAGAGTGAATGGGGCTGAATGGGGCTGAAAAAGATACAATAATACTGATCTAGACAGGCGGGTTAGTCATCAGCGAAGTTTCTGGATTGCCCGCCCACTGATTGGCCACGCTTATTTTAAGGCTGGATAAAGTACGGACTGAGTATATTTAATTATCTATGGAGTATATGGGGTATGATTTATTTACAGATCAATTCAATGGCAATAGACAACTTGAACAGTACTTTTGTTTGTATGTGAATGTATTCCTCTTGTCATGCATCGGCCATGACACCACTTGAAAATTAAACCAGCAGCCAAAGCCAGTCAGGAAACCCCAAGAGCACACGTGAAAGTCGAATGTCCTTTCATACCACTAGCAGCTGAGTACTTCTTTGTTTCCTGGCCAATGGGCTATACGCCTGTTCCGTACTGACTTCATTTACCCAGCTCTGTGTGGTATTCCTGTACAGGTGGATTTCAAATGCACGAACTTCTCGCGGTCTTGATGTATCCCAGCATTTGTGATCATCATGCGTATTCTCCCTTGCCATGATGACACCGGTCCCAGCCGTACTGTCTAATATGTCGCAATACACCAGATCCACGGATATGGCCCTTCGGCACGCATCATTGAAGGCGCTTCTATCTTCAATTGATCTTACATGCGATTTAAGAGTCGAAAGCCACTGTATCGATGCCTTTCCTTTTGCTGCTTCTGTTATTTCTGAGAAACGCAGACGGGCTCTGTTATAGAAATGAAACAGCCTAGGAAAGTGTCACAATCTGTGTCATCAGAAAATGACTGGAATGGACCGTGGTTTTCAGAGTGGGGGACAATTTTCAATGGAATAACACTCATCAAATAGGGTTATGGAGCTCTGGTAGAGTGAGAAGCCAGCAATACTCTCGTTTTCAATATCAACCTGCTAGTTTGCAGATGCTCCTGAACTTGCGCACTTTCTTTCCCACTCCATTACGGACATCCAGTAAACTACCAAGCCAATATTGTCGAATATTATGTCCCCAAGCACCGGCTCCGAGTAAATACACTCTGTAGAGTGCATAAACTCCCTTAAGTAGGTATCCGTTCCCCGCCATGCTCGCTTCATGCAAGACACCTAATATGTACAGCACCAACAGCACTAGCCAGTAGTATATGCATGATCGGCTCCTGGGCTGTCAATCCCTGGAAGCTACAGGGATGAGAATGATGTTGAGCTTGATATCAAAGTGGTAGTTCCTCCGCCACTGTCAGACCGCTGTCTTGCAACGACTGCTGAAATTCTGATAGAATGACCCTTCTTTATACAGTGAGTAATTTGCGCAATGGCTTATAGTTGAATCAGTTGAATACAGATGGTATTTGTTTCTCTGTAATGCTATTGTTCGTGTTGAATGATATCTCCATTCCCCAATAGGAATAGCGCGATTACTTTGAATAGCCTCATCATCTGTCATGTGATTCGGGTCTGGGTTTCCTCGTCGACGTCCACTTCTGCTTTTTCTTCAACCTCAACCAGCTTTTTTATTCCTCTACATTAGACGCAGTTTCTGGGATAAATTCTTATTACTGTTCGATTATTCTTGTCATCTTCTCTTACAGTATCTTAATGCAGCAGATGGTTTCTGAGCTATATCCCTACGCCGACATCCTGGTTACATAGCTCAACGGCTACCGATGCGCTTTGCTTGTGCATGATCGATGATCTCAATTTCCGATCTGCGCGCTTCACGCTTGACAATTCTTGATTTCTCGATCCTACTCGCGGAGTCATAGTATACGCACCAGTACAAAGAGCACTGTCGGGAACCGACATCTACGGGCATGTTTACCTTTTCGACCAAGCGACAATGGACCCCCGATGGGTCGATCGATTCCGAGGACATCGCGATCCGTGAGAAAAAGGTACGCAGCTTTGTGGATCCAGAACGTTGATTTGTTCTGGCGGTCGGCCTTAATTATTCTATTTTCTTTGGTCGATTTGCTAACATTCGGACTTTAGAGACTCCGTCCGCTGACTTTACGCACTCCACCGGATACCTGTCAATCAACTTTCTGCGAAGCCAATCAGCTGCTCCCTCAGTTCCATCTCTCTACATTGACACCAATTGAGCCTTCGGACGACGACAGCGATGACCAACACAGGTTTGACAATGCGGCCCATCCTACCACATCTTTACATCGCCCGCTTCCCGGTTCCTCATCAGATTCGTCGATGGACATCGACAGTCTCCCGCTGTCGATAAGTCGTGATGATCTGTCGGCGTCGTCAATGGGCACGCAATATAGCCATGGCAGCGTCCAGCCGTCGCCCATTCCTCATAACCTCATCAACCAGTCATTGAACATTGACGGAGGACACCCAGCTACTACCAATCAAATACCTTTCGCCAACTCAGATACCAATGTCGCCATGAATCAAGATTTCGTATCTAAAGCGGAAGTTTCTGGCTTGTATCCGGGTGCTGCCAGAAACCATGAATCGGTCTGGTGGACCCTTCCAGGTATCCCCAGCCCCATTAGTGAGGACGAGGGTGTTTGTGTCACTGAGACCGGCACACCGGCAAGCGAAGCTGAAATGCCTTTTTCCACATCTTACCCCGCGTCAGCCCATTCATATGGCGTCCATGACCAGGCACTATGGAACACCGATATGCAAGCACCGTCTACGAACAATACCATCAGTCGCGAAGAAACCAAATCGTCTATCCCCGCCGCAAATACAGCGTCAAACAAAAAGAAGCTCAATATCTTCATGGGCTATCGCGCTGACTGTGAGAAATGTCGACAGAAGGTGCCTGGTCATTACAGCCACATTATACACGCTTGAACGCTCCTCTTCGATTCTCTTCAACATCGTCTCCTACATTGTTCCTCTATAGCAGATAATGATGGGTTTCCAGCGTGTGATGCCATGTATATTTTTATGTATTCGTTCGTGTTCAGGCTTAGCGAGCGTTGGGATGGTAAGGTTTGGGTTTGCTATTCTTTACTGTAATACGGCAGGAACCGTCATATGGGTTTGGTTTATGGAGTTCAAAGGGTTATGTTTTATACCATTCGCAGGGAGTCTGGGATTTGTTATTCAAAAAAGATACAACTGGGACTTTAAGAGCTCGCAATGATGGATGGATACTGTATTCAATAACTTCTCGCTTAATCTGTACTTTACAGCAAGTCTTCGATTTGGATGACATAAGCCAAATGTTCCGATTATCGACATCTCGTCTGTAAACCGTACTCCTACTGTACTCGAATATGACTGTCAATTCTGTATCTACTATTTAACGTCTTTAACGCTTTGCAGCTATCCAAAATGACCCGCTTCCCCGGCAAACACATTAGCCGCTCCTCATTGCCGGCCGCTCGATGGACCATGGGCGGAATTTGGCCGGTTGGTTGTATATGAAAATCGGTTTGTGCCCGCCTGCTGGGTTCAATTCAAATGGCGCTGGTGTTCTTAGAACCTCCTCATCTATAACTCCGTCGCCATATCCGGGGTTTCATCTTGCTCTGACTACAGCCGCAAAACACAAAATGGCTTCTCCTATCCCCCGGGGCCTCCGCCAGGTCCTCCAGAAAAGCCCCAACGATATCGTTATCCTCTCCTCCCTCCGTACCCCAGTGACTCGCGCGAAGAAGGGTGGCTTCAAGGACTCCTACCCGGAAGAACTACTTGCCAATGTGCTCCGCGCAACTCTGGAGGCAAACCCAAAGCTCGACCCGGCTCTGATCGAGGATGTTGCGATTGGTTCCGTCCTGCAGGAGCTCGGTGGTGCGAAAGCCGGCCGTATGGCGCAAATCCACGCTGGATTTCCCAGTACTGTTCCGTTCCACACGATTAACAGACAGTGCTCGTCGGGACTGGCGGCTATCACAATCGTCGCAAATGGTATCCGCGCCGGTGCGATCAACGTTGGTATCGGTGGAGGAATGGAGTCGATGACCCGGAACTATGGATCTCGGGCTATCCCCACGGTGCTGTGGCCTGAATTGAAAGAGTCACCCTCCAAGGACTCCCGCGACTGTATTATGCCCATGGGTATCACTTCGGAGAACGTCGCTGCGCGATACGGCGTCACCCGTGCGGACCAGGACGCTTTCGCGGCCGAGTCGCACAAGAAGGCCACCGCTGCGCAGAACGCTGGTCTCTTCGACTCTGAGATTGTCCCCGTGAAGACCGTCTCGTTCGATCCTGAGAACCCAGAGGCACCTCCCAAGGAGATCGAAGTCACCAAGGATGACGGTATCCGTCACAACATCTCCGTCGAGAAGATGGCCAGCCTTAAGCCTGCGTTCTCGGCAACCGGTACCAGCACCGCCGGTAACAGCTCGCAGGTCAGCGACGGTGCCGCCGCGACTTTGCTGATGCGCCGGTCCACCGCTACTGAGCTCGGTCTTTCCTCGTCGATCAAGGCCCGCTGGGTGGGTAGCTCCGTTGCCGGCTGCGCCCCCGACGAGATGGGTATTGGTCCCGCAGTCGCAATCCCCAAGCTTCTCGAGACGCTCGGCATGGGCGTGTCTGATGTCGGCATCTGGGAGATCAACGAGGCGTTCGCTTCGCAGGCGCTGTACTGCACGCGCAAGCTCGGAATCGACGAGGTCAAGGTCAACCCTAAGGGTGGTGCTATTGCTATCGGTCACCCGCTTGGTGCTACTGGTGCTAGACAGCTTGCGACTCTGTTGCCGGAGATGGAGCGTTCTGGACAGGAGGTTGGTGTTGTAAGTATGTGTATTGGTACTGGTATGGGTATGGCGGGTATGTTTGTTCGTGAGTAGGTTTCTTGTACAGTTTGATATCAGGTTTTTTGAATGTATGATATAGCATAGTGCATATGTATGTATATACGAGGTTATACGATTTTCAATCTCAAAGCAATGTTCATTAAATTGTACTCGGACTATGTGGAGTAGATGCATTCCCATGCTACAATGATAGCATGCTTTTGTCCATGTGGCCATTACCGATGTTTTCACTGACAAATTAACCAATTGACGTGAAAACAAAGAAGTATTCTCAAAAAATATTATTCAGGATAAAGAAAAATATCCGTATACATAGGTCAAAGGCGATGTAGTCACGTGAGTCCCCCTCGACCGCCCGGCCTTTTCAACTTTTCCATCTCCGCGGCTAATTTTCCAGTTGATTGTCAATTGAACGACCCCCCACCACAAACATGCGACCCTCAGCACGCCTACTGAGCCTGGAGGTCTCCGGCTCCCGAACCCTCTATGTCTGCTCGAGCTGCCGACAAGAAGCCCGTCCACGGCCGGTCCTCGCCCGCCAATTCCTGCGCAATGCCTCGTCCGGCTCGACTCCGCTCACTGAGAAGGTGCGCCGCAAGCTGTGGGGTACGGAGAACCCGCCTGGTTTGAAGGATCCGTATGGCGGGCCTGGTGCGTTGGAGAAGAAGTTGAGGGGGAATCAGAATGTTCAAGAGGAGGGTGCTGCTGAAGTGGAATCGGCGGAGCCTGCTGAGGTTGCAGAGACGGCTGGGAGGGAGGATCCTGATTATGTGCCTGCGACATCGTGGGAGGGGATTGAGAAGATTGGACACTTAGGGGGATGGCAGAATTATCCCGCTTCTCAAGCGGATGAGTATAGCCCGTGAGTTCACCTTGCAGGTCCATGTCGAGAGTTGGTGCTAAAGCGATGTAGGTTCATGCTCAAACAAAAACTCACCAAGCGCGAACATCTCTACCTCGCCGCTCATCAAACCGCCGTGGAACTCTGCCTCCTGCACGCCTTGAAGAAGCCGTTGTCAAGCATCTACGCTGTCGCCGAGCACGACAAGTCCGTTTTCAAGATGATCTGGAAGTGCAAGATTCAGCCCGGTGCCAATGGCGAGTGGGATGGTGTCTTGGCCTACCCCAACAAGCAGACCGAGGCTGCTCTGGTCTACATTTTCGAGCAGATTGGCGGTCAGCCTGAGGCTGCTATTGCGGAGGCTGCGGGCGAGACTGAGCAGGCCGAAGCTGAGGCTGAGGCTCCGGCGGAGGAGTTGGACGAGGATACTTATGTGTCCGAGACTCTTGGGCTTCCGTTCTTCGGGTACCAGGATGTTCGTGACAAGGGATTCCTTTCATTGGCTTTGAATGACCCCGCTGCCAAGTTTGCCGTACGTTCCTAGCTTGTTTGAACCATACGGATGCAATACTGACCAGATATAGTTCCTGAAGAGATTCTCCCAGCTCAGCGGCCACTTCCCCGACCCTACCCTCCACTCTATCTCCAACGTCAAAGAAGTCGTGGACCTCATCCTGAAGACCCTCAACCCCAAGCCTACCAAGCTGGCTGACCAACTTTTCAACAAGACCAGCCTCCAGAACCGGTCGAATGTCAAGATCTTTGCCAAGAAGCAGAAGGCGTCGGACCGGGATGAGGAAATGGGAAGGAAGAAGGTTATCGAGGCTGAGCTTCGTGCTCGGGGTCTTATCGCTTAATTGACAGGCGGGGGATGAGATATGTTTGATATTGGTTTATGTCGTATATGTAGTGTCTTTTTTCTAGCATGTTTTAACAAGAAAAATGCTTGTACAATAGATGAATTTGTGTTAGACCATCCTCTATTCAAAATTACAGTATATACCATGGTCCAGTAGCCGATTCCTGCGCCATACGCCTGTCCAATATAAAATGAAGAAAATCACCTCTTTGCCCCAGCAGGAATAGTAAACCCCCTGGTCATGAAGTCACTGCCACCCTTCTTCCCATCCTTGGGCTCCTTGGTGAAAAGGCTATTCAAGTTCTCATTACCTCCCATCAACTTCTTCCTCTTCTTGCGCTCATTTTCCTCTTCCAAGACCTTCGCAGTCAGCGATGCCGTCGCGGCATTCTTAATACCAGTATTCGTCGTCGGAGTCGACGTGCCACTGCGACTGTTAGTTGTCTTCCCAGCTCCAGCAGCTTCGGGCTCGTTTGTAGAGTTGCCGTTGGCGTTCTTCTTGCGCTTCTTCGAGCCGGGGGCTTTCTTGAGGGAATGCGTGAGGCCTTGCTCGGCGAGTTTCTGGCCGCGGGCGATCAGACGCTGTTTATCGGTTTCTTGGGGTGGGAGGATGGAGATTATATTGTCTTCGGTGTAGGATTCGTTGCACTGCGCTTGTCAGCCACATCACCCCCGTAGGCTCAGATCGAAACGGACGAGAACTCACCTGCAAACACTTATCCCCCTTAAGCTGCCTAACTGCCTCCTCCGAAAACACATGCCCACAAGGCACCAGATAAACCGACTTAACACCAGGCCCCAGCACCTTCGCCGTAATCGGACAAATCCACCCCTCCCTCTTCTCCCCCTTCTCAGTCCCAGTCTCCCGACGATGCTCCTCCCCACGCTCCGTATCAACCTCAAACTTCAACTCCACCACATCCCGTAGGCTCTTAACACGTCCGCACAGAATCTCCTCGCAGTCCGCCTTCGAGTTGATTCCCTCGGCGTCTTCGCCCGGGAGCAGGAATCTGAGGACGGCGTCTTTGTTGTATAGGTTTCCTGTGCAGTCGGAGACGATGGGGCGGACTAGGGGCGAGTGCGAGAGGGGGCAGGTTGTCCAGAAGTGGGATTGGACTTCGCGCTGGGCTTCTTTGACTTGCGCGGTGCTGGGGGATTTGGCGGCTTCGCGGACGAGTTCGCGGCGGGTGGGGATGCTACTTCTGTTAGTATGGCTTTGCAAATGAGATTCTCTATAGAAGCTTACCTTCCTCCGTCGTTACCCATCTTGACTATAGCTACAAATGAGAATGTTGTCAATGTCGTCAATGTACCGAAGTCGCCGCGCGCCACAAATTGATAACTAGCGGATGACTAAGACCCCAGATTAGATGCGATGTTATCACCAGCTGGCCAGAAGCTCTCCGCATTGTTTGTTAGCAAAGCTACACCTGGGGAATTGTATGAGAAGAACTGGTGAACACTCAATGTCATCATGATCTTCTCTCAGAGCTCGCTTTTCCTCGCTGCGAGCTTAGCAGCGTCGACGGTAGTCACCGCATCGAAGAATGGCTCGTCTCGACCGCGAGGCGTTGCTCCGGAATGTATGCATCACCCATTGGAACTATACCCATAGAACGAGCTAGAGCTAATAATGGTACAGTTTCCAAATTCTACAAAGACGCGGAAACCTTCACCTGCATTTCCCACCCAGCTCTCCAAGTCCCCTTCTCCGCCGTAAACGACGACTACTGCGACTGTCCCGACGGCAGCGACGAACCCGGCACATCAGCCTGCTCGTACCTCTCCCCTCACTCTCCCTTATCCGTCGCTGATCGCCCGGGTGCCAATGATCTCGACCTCACTTCCGCTCTGCCGGGATTCTACTGCAAGAACAAAGGCCACCGGCCGTCGTACATCCCGTTCCAGCGGGTCAATGATGGTATCTGTGACTACGACTTCTGCTGCGATGGCAGTGACGAGTGGGCCCGTGTTGGCGGCACCAAGTGCGAGGACCGATGCAAGGAACTCGGCAAGGTATGGCGGAAGAAGGAGGATAAGCGGCAGAAGTCGATGACGGCTGCGTTGAGGAAGAAGAGGGATTTGCTGGTTGATGCTGGACGGCAGCAGAAGGAGGTCGAGGATGATGTGCAGCGGTTGGAGACGGAAATCGAGGCGTATGAGGTCAAAGTTAAGAATCTTGAGGCGGGTCTGGAGGAGGTGCAGAAGCAGGAGCAGAGCAAGCTTGTTAAGAGGAGGAAGAAGGGGAGGGTTAATGTTCTGGCTGAGGTGGCCAAGGGTCGGGTTGAGGAGCTTCGGGAGAGCTTGATTGAGGTCCGTAAGGAGCGGGATGAGACTCGCTCGCGGGTTAAGGAGCTCGAGGCCATTTTGTCCAAGTTCAAGGAGGAGCACAATCCCAACTCTGACGATGAGGGCGTGAAGCGTGCGGTTAGCAGCTGGGAGGACTATGCTGCCAAGGGTTACAGCGATGGAAACCAGGCCCGGGAGCGGGACTTGGATGAGATCTCCAAGCCTGACGATGAGAAGTCGGGAGTTAACTGGGAGCATTGGGAGAATGAGGAGGACAGCTGTGAAATGGATGCTGGTGAGTTGTCTTGATTTGGGGTTTGCCTAGCGGTACTAACTATTATAGTCTATCAACTTGCAGCCTACCTCCCTCCATCACTGGTTAGCTTCCTCGAAGGCCAGTTCATTGCCTTCCGTGGCTTCTTGGAAAAGAACGGCTTCCTATCCAAGAAGACCGAGGAGTCCGGCCCCGAATCGCAGGCCGTGAAGGATGCACGCGAGGCACTTAAGGCAGAAGAAAAGAGCCTTGGAGAGATCCGAAAACAACTGCGAAACAGGCGAGAAGACCTGGAAATTAACTATGGCCCGACATCCATTTTCCGGGCGCTCAAGGGCGTGTGCATCACTCGCGACGCCGGCGAGTACACCTACGAGCAGTGCTTCCTGGACCAGACGAAGCAGAACTCGAAGAAGGGCGGCGGGTCGATGCGGATGGGTAACTTCCAGCGCATTGGCAGCACCACCATCGAAGAAGTCAGCGAGGCGGGTGAGATCGTGACCGTGGAACGGACGACGCTGGAATATGCACGGGGTCAGACGTGCTGGAACGGACCGGCGCGGTCGACCAAGGTGGTCTTGGAGTGTGGGGAGAATAACGAGATTCTGAAGGTGAGCGAGGACGAGAGATGCGTGTACTCGATGATTATCACTACGCCGGCCGTCTGCGCCGGGGGTGAGGAAGAGGGCGGTGCCCCAAGGGTCAAGGATGAGCTGTAGCAGCAACACCAACTCAAGTTAGCGTTTACTACTCTTTAGCAATGTTTCTTCGTGAGATTAGCATAACACGAGCTACGACTACAATTGGACAACAAGATCCAAAATGGATATATATGTATTCAAATATAAACATGCATTGCACTAATCACAATCCTCGTAAACAGTCATAGTCCACCGCCGGGAATTGCACTCGGAGACGGTGGAACGGGTCGGAATCGGAACGGTCCGCTTTGCACGAGGGAGTGGATATTGGGCACATTTAGTGCTGTTTACATTAGCATGTTTAACTTGAAAAGACGGGAATAGAAGAGAAGACATACCTTGCACGAGCTGCAAGAGCAAGAGTTGCAGTTGCCGGAGCAGCAGTTGCAGGCGCAGGGAGACATTGCGAGAGTGGTAGTTGGTTTGACTGAAAAGTCTTGAAAAGATTTGAAAGGCTTGTAGTAGATTGTGAGGATTCGAGCTGATGAAGAAAAGAAGAGAAGGATGAATGAGGGAATCGAGGACGTTTATATACTCTTTCTTCCCAGCCTACATCGGGAGTACTGGCCATCTGATGACGCCCCCAAATCCACAGCAGAAATGACGCTTTGTTCCCTGCTCGCCCAGCCAATGTAAATCTCCGATATGAATGTTTTCTTTTCTATACAAGACAAGGCAACCGCCGAGCCAAAGTTTCTTGTTTCGGGCGGTGCTCATTGCCCGCTTCACTTTGCCGGGTGGCTTCTGTCCGACGCGGGTGGTGCCATGGATGGATTCATTCGTTGAGAGTGATTGTTATCATGCCACTCCCTTCTCTTATTCTTGCTATTATTGTTATGACTGTACAGAGTAGCAGTGCTGAGTCCTCCGTATTGGGCCTGGAAATGATTTCATGCATATGCATGTCACTAGCCCCCGATACTATCGCCGATACGGGCACTCCGTCTACTCCGTATACTACTGTATTTACCACGACTATGCCGCAGGTCCACTTCGGAGACGGTGCCCTATATTATATGGAATATACATAGAAACTAGAGTTCTCCTACATACAAATCCTCGTACAAACAGCGAATACGGAGCACAGTGGTCAGTCCAATCTTAGTCGGAGCAAAGCGCTCGCACAGACCTGAATATGAGCCTTATTATGACCTGCGAATAAAGTATCTACCACGATACGATTTGTATTATGTAGTATTACTTGTTCCTTGTTTTGGGGGCACCGACTACGGAGACGAGATCAGCCTGGATTCTAATAAAAGGAGAGTGATTGGCACGGCGCAAAAAAGGCGCAAAAGTTACTATTATGGATTATGGATGGATACCCGCGCAAGCCGAGGAAATGAGGAAGGAAAAGTTTTCTTATCGATCGGAGTCAGAGAGGGCGAAAAGGAAAAGGGAAAGTGAAAGTATACTGGAAGGCAGGCTACGGTTTTCTCCGATTTACGCAATGGGGAAATAGCAGTTTGTAAGTGGGATGCAGCCAAAGCAGTATACCGCATACGTGGTTGAATTCTAAGAGGATAGAGGATATACAATACTCATAGAGCATAGAACACATACAGAATAGGTACACACAACACAGACAACTGTCAAATGCAAAGATCTCCCTGATTCCCCCAAGGTACTAGGAACAGAACAACATATCCAACCAGATGACCATATCACGGACTACCTTGGGAGACACATGAGCCTATACAGAGTTCACACATGGACGGTTTACGTGCAAGATATGCAGTGGATTCCTAGTCTATGCGTATCACTTGCATACAACAAGTCATTCGTTTCAACCTTCTCCACGCGAACACCACTTCACAAGTCATTCCCAGCTAACACGATAACCGAGGGGTTTTTTTTGCTTATTTCTACAAACTCAAGTCAGCTGGATTCCTTTTTTATACGCAGAGTCCCGTGGGATGCTACTTACGGGGCACTGGCAAGCGCCGGCAGGGCATTGGCACGAAGCACCGCAGCTGCAACCGTGGTCGGAACCTAGAATACTTCGTCAGTATAGGCACAGGTACAGATGCTGACGCAGATAACACGAAGCAAGTGGCTTAGAAGGGGTAGATGCAATATCCTGGACGATAGCGAGAGCGCTATTCGGCATCGACATGGGTGATGATGATGATGATGCTGACCTCGCGCGTCCATACATTTACCCCGCCATCGCCTCGACAAAATACAAGGCAAACAGGCGGAGGATAAGACATTCTACTTACCCATGATGATTGATAGATAAAGTTATTTGATGAACAACGAGAATTCAGATGGACAGATGGAAGTTGATGAGGAGGATAAAAAAGAATCTGAACGATGCGGGACAGATGCGGCATTTATATCCGTCGCAGGTAAATTGCTTTGGCCTCAGGCAGAACTCGTTACATTTCGATGCAGAGCACTGAACACAGCGTAGTATTGTCCTCGATACTTTAAACTGATCATCTTCACTTCTGGCTTGTCTGTCCTACACTGACTTCATTGTGCCGGGCTCTTGATGTGAAGTGTCCAATGACAGTACACCATATGTATCTCGTGCCTCTTGAGTTGGATATGAGTAAGACAGGCAATTTGGATTCATCAGACGAACACGTATGTATACATAGATTGGCAGAAGCTGCATAGTTCCGACAGATGTCTAATTCAACTGAAAGAACGGCCAGGATTATCCCAGAGCTACAAGAGCAATCATTGGTTCCCTGAGAGCAGGATGTATTGCAGCTGCAACTCAACCGACAATAAATGTGTCAATCCTGGACACGTTGAAGGCGAATCGAGTAGCCTAGTATTAGATTGACTTACTCCAAGCTCTTTTGAGCATGAATCAGTCTGCCTTCTAATCATGGTTTTGGACCCGACAGAGTATCGTCCATAAGTTTTGTCCACACCAGAAACCAACATCACTAAGTTGATGTTAGATAAGACAAAGTCGAAAGAAATCGTCCATGTTGCTGACAGACATATATGTCTTGAATCCGTAGAACTCTTGAGCGCCTCGAAGATATATATCTGGCGACCGGCTTCCCTGATACGTATATGTCAAATAGCTAGAAACTTGACATACTGTTTTCAATTCTGAGCATAGAATGACTCCTTGAACAGAAAATAATTCACCTCCATTCAATGATGGAGCTGATTCACATGAGTAAAGACTCCATTACCTCTTTCGGCAGCACGTGCACGTGATAAACCCTACACTCACCGCCTTCCCGATCATCCGCGAAATTTTACTGCAGCTTCCCATAATCTTCCTGCATCTTGCCGTTGACTACTCTATTTGCGCTCATTCCCTCGACTTACTTTTTGTATATCTAGAACTGTAGCCCCGCGCTACAATGCCGCCCGCATACGAATTTCGAGGAAATCGCGGCGGCGACCGACGCAACAACCCCAGACATGAGTTCACGTTCCGTTATGCGCGTCCACACATCTCCGAGCGGCCGCTTCTCAGATCAACACGGGAAACCACCCCAGAACCCCTTGTTCCCGCTGGCCAAACAGGAGAGCAGAAACCGGCTATGAAGTTCGCGCCCATAGCCGACCTCAGCGACAGCGAAGAAGAGGACATGGATGTCTCCGATGACGAGGAATCGCATCCTCGCAAGAAACGCGCGATCGAGAACGGCGACACGGCTCCGGCTCCGGCCCCTCCTGCTCCCAAATGGTCAAACCCGGATCCGTATACGGCCTTGCCGCCGCCTGACGAAAGTCAAACGAAGAAAGTCGACGTGGTCAAGTTGATTCGGAAATCTCGCGCGGCGGATACGCAGGCGACCCAAGCGGACACGGCGGTCACGACTAATGAAGATTTCATCTCGTTAGGTGATTTACCTGGTGGTGATGATGACGATGAAGAGGACGATGATAATGAGGTTGGGAATCCCAACGCTCCAGATAACGCACCCAGGGGACCTAGGGCCGGCGACTCTGCATTTGGTCGAAAGAGAACTTATGACGACGAATTAAAAGGGCACTCGAAGAAGACAGGAAAGCCAATGAGCCGGTATTATCCGGATGCCTCTGTCCTCGACGAATGGAGAGTTCATCATTCGCAATCAGGAACTCCTTGGGTTACTCTTATGCCGCCTACATTACACCCTGGCACAAGACTGCACAATGAAATCGTGAGCTTCTTCCATTGGGTCAAGCCTAATTTCTTCGAACAAGTTGTCCGGGAAGATCTGGTAGCGAGGTTGCAATCAGCGTTCTCACGGCGATACTATGGTGTGCAAGTCCGTGCCTTTGGCTCCTTTGCTTCCGGAATGTACCTTCCTACTGCAGATATCGACTTAGTACTCCTCTCGAGTAATTTTATGCGTACAGGTGTCAAGACATTCGGGGAGCGCAAAGGCCAGATCTATGCATACTCCGCATTTCTCCGCTCTACAGAGATTGCCGTTCCGGGCTCGATCGAGACCATTGCTCATGCGCGAGTCCCAATTTTGAAATTCGTGGACAAGTTGACTGGTCTCAGAGTTGACTTGTCATTTGACAACGACAGTGGCCTGATTGCCAACCGTACATTTCAACAATGGAAGTCTGAGTATCCTGCCATGCTGCCTATCGTCTCTATTATCAAGCAGTTCTTGCTCCTGCGCGGTCTCAATGAAGTCGCGACTGGCGGCTTGGGTGGATTATCCATTACTTGTCTTGTCACTAGTCTTCTCCAACACCTGCCGCACGGACATCTTGAGCCGAACCTAGGCAGTGTTCTTATGGATTTTTTCGACTTCTATGGTAATCATCTGGATTACGAAAAAGTTGGGATACGACTCAACCCCCCCGGTTATTTCAACAAGGTAGGCTTCAATCCAAGGAGTAAGGTATAGGACTGCATTAACGAAAGCAGAGAGTCTACAATGACAATCGTCGTCTTACAATCGAAGACCCCAATAATGCTAGCAATGACGTCTCAGGCGGTACCAGGGAAATCGCGTTGATCTTCCAATCCTTCTCAGATGCATACCGAAAGCTCAAAGAGCGGATGATTTCAATCTCGATAGGACAGTCCACCCGTACCAGTATCTTGGAAACTATCATTGCCGCGAACTACGACGAGTATGCGGAGCAAAGATGGCAACTACGTCAAGTTTTCGATAACGACCCTCGGTTCGAGCGTTTTCAGTCGCTTACGCCTCCACCACCACCCCCGGGTCCTCCACCAGCTGATCCTGCTCCTCCGCCGCCACCGCCTTCCTGTCCATCAGACAACTCAAAATCATCACAGCCTCCTCCACCTCCACCTCCGTCGGAAAAGCTGACCAAAGCGCAACGGAGGCAGAATGCAGGCAAAGACCGCGCTACTCGGTTAAGGCGACTGCGTCCGGATATACGTTCTATTCCCGATTCCATCAGCAACGACCAAGCGATGAAGCTTGGCGGCTACAAGTCACAGAGTGGTATGGATAGAGACTTGATGATCCGAGAGAAGGCTCTGAACCTGAGGGAGTCATGAAATCGTCTTCTGGAAACAGAAGCTGGGTAGCCTTTCTTATTCTTTTCCTTGATATTAATGTGCTATTGCATGATTGATGATTGTGTCGTCGTGGTATCTCGTTATCTTTCCCTTGCTATCCTCATTCTGTCTTGATATGCGATACCCATTCACATGTATTATGTGGTTTGCCGTTTTTGTATCCTTCAAAAAGTATAGAGGCGGAGTGGCATTCTTTTTTCATTGTTCACATTTATACTTGTCAGACTCTGGCTGCGAGTATAAACCATTTGCAGCATTTTTGGCTGAGCTTCATTTAGGGACGGCTTATTTCTAGCTTTCAAGCGCAGGGCGTTACGGCGTCTTCTATATCGAATTGCAGGCTCATATATCATCTATACCCCGTCCGTCCATGTTGCCTGACTAGCTAACACCAGTCAGCTAGTTGAAAGGAACATTTTATTAACTAGAAGAGAATGAGAAGCCCGAATACGGACTCACCAGAGACAGCTCAGAAGAAAAATGATTACCTTTTCATCTTCTCATCAAGGGGGCGCTAGATGCGGTCGCTTGGAGAGGAGTGTTTTCATTTCTTCTGGGTTGTCTCAAGAGTTAACAATGTCGGTTGATTGGACTCATAGGGCTTGGATCATGGTCTTGCGCGTTGTGGTGTTGCGATGTGGCGCAGAATGACATCATTGCATCGAAACGCTCTTCTGAGCACACCACTTACCGACATCAATCAATTCTATACATTGATACTATTCGACACATAATGCCATCGAGTCAACCGCAATACTACAAAAACACCCTCCAACCACTCCAAACCAATCAATCCACCCTCCAGCAGACCCTACAAGAACTCCAGCGCGCAGTAATCCAGGGAACCAAAGTGTTGCAAGCCGGCTCCCGAGCCCCAGTGAGCCCATCGGACCATAGTAGTATCTATAGCGGTACAGCAGGTGCGCATTGCACATCCATACCATCTTGAACACAATGATTGACAAATACAGGCATCGCACTAGCATTCCTCAGACTAGACCGCCAAAAAGACGTCCTCGGGGAGACAAAACCTCCTGACTTCGCCAGGCTTGCAAATGAGAGGATCATTCCTGCTGGCGATGTGAAACTTCCTCCCCTGGGATACATGTCACCCGTTGGATCTTCGCTAGGACCACTTGTCGTGCGGATCCTAGCAGCCCTTGAACATTCGGGTCAGTCGGTTTCGCAGAGTGATATCAAACTGCTGAACACGGCGGTACAGCGCTCGCTTAGCCATGGCCATGTGGTTTCTAGTTCATCGGAGGACCATATCCGGGGTGTCGATGAAGTGCTTTATGGGCGCGCGGGGTTGCTCTGGGCTGTTGTGAATATTCGACACCATGCGTTTGGTAACATTGATATTGAGGGAAATATAGGTTCCCTTTTCGATGCTATTCCGAAGCTTGTCGAGGCGATCATTGATGGCGGTCGACGCGGTGCGAGGGATTATATTGAGAACTATGGGGGAAAGGGCGCATTGCCATTGATGTGGGTGTATAAGGATGAGAGGTATTCATTGGGAGCGTAAGTCTTCCGCCCCGTCTTCTATAGAGCTACAAGAAGATATTGATTGAAGACAGTGTCCATGGGATCGGTTAGTATACGGACTTATGTCTATTAACATATCTACTGACAAAGCAGCCGGCATCCTCACAATTCTCCTCTCATGCGAAGTCGAAGAGCTAAACCCCTACCTCCCGCTAATAGCAGAAACAATAACCGGCCTCTGCCGTATCTCTATCGCCAATGATGGCCATCTCCCGAGTTCCATCCCCTCCCGCTCCAGATCTCGAGGATCCCCCCTTGTTCAAATCTGCCACGGAGCACCGGGGCTTCTGACTCTACTAGCTACGGCCAGGAAGAACAACCATTTACGAACATATTGGAAGTCTGAATGGGACGAGGCTATTCATCTCGGTGCAGAGAGAGTCTGGCAGGAAGGTCTCCTATCTAAAGGCGGTAGTCTCTGCCACGGACTTACGGGGAATGCATGGTCTTTGCTAGCCCTACATGAAAGCTTCGAGCTCGATTCTCATGCCGAAGGAAACGAGAAAAGTGACTACTTTCTCTCCCGAGCACTGGCACTCTTACTTCTCGCACGGGAAACACCACCCTACAGCACGGCACTAGATATCTCGTCTGGGTATGACTTTCGCATGCCAGATCGACCGTATAGTCTCTACGAGGGACTATCGGGGGAACTGTGTGCGTGGGCTGAGGCTTGTGTGGTGGTCCAGGCAAGGCTTTGTAACGAGGTAGGGCAGACGGAGGGTCAGCAGGCTAAAGAGAAGGCATTGGGGATTCCGTGTTTGGGCGGGAATGGGGTTAGGGGGGTTATGTGATTGTATTTGGCTATCCGGGTGATCTGAGTGACCAATGTACATGACAATATCTTGATAGTAATCTCAACGAAGTGCTAGGGCACAATGCATAGCTAATGGATATGTTGGTCGTCGATCTATCAGGCCTCTTGGCCTTTGATGAGAACGGGTGTATGATCAGCGTTTAAAGAGCTGTAAATAAACACCCTGCCTTGGAAACTCTAATTATCCTTCCTTCGCCTTTCAAAACGAGAGCGACAAGGATGGGCCTTAGGTGGCGTACATGGTTGGCATTCCGCCAGCCAATGAAAATACTAAGACCTGTATGTACATCTTCCTCCCTTTCATATTTATATATTGCATTATCATCGCTTTCTGCTCAGCGATCTTACAGAGTCCCCTCTCTTCTCTGCTCGGCATTTGTTTGACTATGGGGAATATCAACGAGCCTGATGACCGTCAGGAACTACGCAGAACACTGATTTGGATCACAAGAGCCATTCGACGTATGCAAAATGACCATAACCTTGATCTGAAAACCCTGCATAAATACAAGATTCGGGTCTTGCTTCTTGATTTGAAAGGCGATCCGTCTTTGATGCCAAAATTCTTTACGCTATACCCCCATGAAAGCTTGCTGGAACCCACAAAGGATGTCGTGGAGGACACCTACAGCATCGATGTTACTGGCTTATACAGTCGTCCCAAAGAGCATGTGAACTATGAGGGGTTCAAGACTTTTGCGCAATGGGTTTTGCTCAACCAAAGGGTGATACGTCCGAGCGTGGTCTTGTTGATATCAAGGATGGTCTTACTAGATTATCAGTGGCTTAGTCTTGTTTGTCCTTTCCCATCCTCTTTTCTGGTGTCTTTTTGCTTCTCTGCTTCGCTTGTCTGGTCATTGCTTTTTTTTTTTGCCCTTTGCCCCCCTCAAAGCCATTGAGTACATCATGGATGATTGAGTCTATGATGACAATTGGGATGTTTTGCAAATTGTCATTTGGGATTTATGATATGGGTGTTTTGAGTTGGATTATTGTTGAATGATTGCATGCACATTATCTTCCAGGATGATATTTATTACGGATTGGTTGTGAATTATTGTACGTTTAAATCCTGGGAAATAGGGCTGTATCCCAACAAGTTTTGAAGGCAGAATAAAGTTTTGGATGGGGTATTTGCTGTATTAAAGAGCAATACATACAAGGTGATTTAATCATCTAATCCAGATTATATCGACGCACGCTCAACTTCAGAGCTCGTATATATCGTAACATATAGTCTATCCAGACCCAGCTTTAGCCTTGGCCTCGAGATGACTCTCAGGCAAGGTATTCACGAATCCCGGTCCCGGACTCTCCCAGGCATAGTCCACCCATTCCGAACAAAGAATAGACTGGATACCCTGCGCGAGGGTGAGGATTTGCTGTCGACGCGCGCGGGACCAGTTCGCATCATCAGATGCAGGTGCAGGTGCAATATCCAATCCGTCGAGAATACTGTGCCAGACACGCAAGGTCTCGTTCAATTCCCCGACATTGCTCACACCCATGACGCTGACACCGAGACGTCCGTGCACGGGCTTGTTCTCTCTATTGCTCGACACTTTCTCGATACCAGCAGAAGGCACGAGTGGTGGTGGCCCCGATGCACCGACTTCAGTCGCCTCGCGAAGCCATCTCTCCAGCGCATACCGAATGGCAACAACCTCGATCCGTTCGCCCTGCGAATCAGCCCATTCCGCTGCTTTCTGGATAGCACCCCGCAACCCCGCCGGCGATGGGTGGAAATCGCCCTGACTCCCGATGGGAACGCCCTGCCGTCGCAGCAGTCCCATACCCAGCGGCGAGGCGTTGGGAACGACATCTACGCCGGCCTCGAGCAAACGCGGCAGTGCCCGGGTGAGGAGACTGGTATTCTGTAGCGTGAAGTGCGCATACGACATGACCGCATCGAGAGGCTCGCCCGTCTCGCGCAATACCATCTCCGCCAATTCACATAGGACATCAATCGGATACCCCGAAATACCCACATAGCGGATAGTACCCTCCTCATCGCGAATGCGCCGCAGTTCCCTTACGGCCTGCAGGACCTCCGCGGGGCTCACAAACTCAACATCATGACAATACACCACGTCCAAGTATTCCGTATGCAGGCGCTGAAGACTGCGCTTGATACTAACGCGCACCCATTCCGGCGAGTAGTCGAAGGACGAGGCGTACTCGCGACCGACTTTGGTTAGGATTCTGTAGGATTCGCGGGGATGGTTTGCGCGGACGTAGTCGGTTGCCAGGGCGCGGCCTAGGAGTTCTTCGGCGGGGCCGTAGTAGGGGGAGGTATCGAAGGCGCAGACACCGCTGGCGAGGGCGCGGTGGACGAGTTCGGTTGTGGGGAGAGCGTAGGGGTCGGGGTTGAATTGGGTGTTGAAGGTTGCGGTGCCCATCACCAGCGGGGGGAGGTGGGCGGATAGCGGTCCAGCTGGGCGGCCCATTTTGCAGTACCTGTTGCTCTGGTGGGATTTGGACTGACTTGACTGGCGATTCGAAGGGAGAAAGGTCAGAATAGGAGATCTAGAGGGTTGAAAAGGAAATTGAAGCGGGGCGTTCCGTTTATATTTTTTTGTCCCCCTTGTCACATCATTTAAGTAAGAAACAATCGATTGATATCAATTCATTTGAGTCTGCCTATTCACTTGGATTTAGAGTTACTAGTGAATGAGTCTCCTTGTAGTCTACAATTGGACTGAATCCTGGCAGAACATCTCTATACATAACTAAATCAATCAGACATCACACATAGATAGTATTTATAATACATAACATCCTTCTGGGGAGTAAGAGAGGAAGAGTGGAGAAGAGTTGCTCATAATCCAAACGAAGCAGAACCAAACGAGAAATATCAATCCTTCACACTCCCCAGTATACTGTACAAATCCCCTCGAACTAGAACGATAGAATCGGGTCCGATCAACTCCAGTCCAATCCATTCCGACGTGAGGCACTTTCATGCGAGAAGCGCGAGAGTATAGAAATTCGAGTAATACCACAAACGCCATGCTATGCTGCGAAAACCGAGGAGCGGCACTTTTCTTTTTTTTCTGATTTTTTATCTCGTGGCAGGAGACGACGCAGGGCCAGACACGCGTTCAAGCTTGTTCGTTGAGAACCGGTTCGAAAGAAGTAGACGAGAGATCACCGGTCCTTGTACACCTTGGGCTTCCACCCTTCTTTCAGTTCCTTCTCATGTGCCGCCTGTCGTTCTGCCTGTCGGACCTCCATCTCTATCCGTTCGCGTGCGCGGAGAATCTTGCTCTGGAGGTAGAAACTGCCACCTTTCTCCGGGTCGTTCATATCAAACAGCTTCTTGAATCGTTCCATGACTTGTTCGAGATCCGCTTTGCCGGCTTGCGGGGGCTTGGTGTTGAGGATCCTGCAGGCCTCATCGAGAGACAAACCGCCGGAAGCAAAGGTGTTTGCGGCACCCATGTTGCCTTTGGAAGCTTGAGCGGCATATTTGGAGGAGGCTTGGGCTTGTTTGTATGCTTCTGCGAAGGCTCGCCCGAAGACTCGAGCGCCAGTGACGAGGACCTGGCCGACGATACGGTGGGCCTATTCGGTCAGTTTCTAGCCAAGGTATCAGAGTATAGAAGGAATTACTCACCATTATTGAGGTATATAACAGATGATTAACTGCTCTCACAACAGACAGAATGCAACCGGAGGTGTAAAGCGAGAGATCTTCCGCCGGAGAAATTGAAAGCGGAAAAATTCGGCAGCGATGCCGGTCAGCGATGTCGCCCCAGAATACCAATTAGGAAATGATATAATGGGGATAGCAGAGAATATAGTAGAGAGAGAAGAAATATTTCAATTATTCTCTATAGAATAGAATAGAACGTCTTCCGTGCGTACAGAGTAAGATCTCTGTACTATGCACATGTATCTGTACCGTATTACCGAGTCACATGCTCTCCCCGCGCTCAAGACCGAGAAGCAGCAAAGTGCGATAGAACGAAACAAGCTAAAATTGTGTTAATTTCTCTCTTCTTTCTTTTTCTCTCTCTCTAATCCTTCTCTTTCTCTCTCTTTCTCTTGTCTCTGGTCCAATTGCAGAATGACACTGACGTATGACGTCTCTGTTGAATGGCAGCTCTCGGTAGGTCTACTACTACTATCACTAGTTCTGCTACTATGAGGCTTCAACATCGTTCTTCGTCTTCTTCTGCCACAGCTGCTGTTTCTACAGCCACTTCTTCTTCACTCTGGAATTCTGCTTTTCACAGTCCTTTCCATGCTGATGATGCCATGCCAGACGATTTTCCGTGGATAGATTCCATGGCGTCCTCTTCGTACGCGCAAGATCATGGCGTGCAGCTGGATAGCCAGCAGCCGACCTTCGCCGCTTTCTCGCCCACCACCATTGCCGGTTCGTCCTTGACCTCGAGACAGCGCTCCAGTGTTATTGTCCATCGCAAGTCGCCGTTGCTGGTCGCTACTCCCCCCGCCGTCACGCGAGCCTTGGCCTATTCGCACCCGTTCATTCTGCCGTTGAATAAGTTGGCTGGCCTGTTGACATGGACCTCGGGTGATCCGTGGGAGAGCTTCCTGCTCGTCGCAGCCTTCTGGGCGGTGGTTATGTATGGCGATACCGTTATTCACTGGGCCGGTCCGATCCTTGTTGTGATCGGGTTGATCCTGGGAATGTACTGGCGTCGCTATTCTCCGCTATCCTCCCGCTCGTGGTTTGATCAGAAGCCCAAGTCTACGGACTACCAGAAGGCAGCTGCAGATGGCGGGACAGCTCGACACCATACCAGCTTAGACGAAATCGTCGAAACCTTGCGCACCTTCACCACCCGGTGTAATATCCTCCTCGAACCTCTACTCGATTTGACCGATTTCCTCTCCACCCAGCGGACGGCCACTTCCGCTACCACCAAACCAGCCCTGACTGCTCTATTCTTCCGCATCCTCTTCATCACCCCGATATGGATCCTTTTAACCCTCCCTCCATTCTACCTGCTAACCACCCGCCGTGTCGTCATGCTGGTGGGCACCTCTTTCCTTACATATCACTGCCGACCGGCACGAGTCGCCCGGGTTATCTTGTGGAGATCTCTCTTTGTCCGTCGGATTTGTTCAATGATTACTGGTCTCCAGTTCTCGTCAGAGGTCGACAAGTCTCAGTCGATCAAAAGCCTGACCCGCGGTCGTACTAAAGACATGACAACCAAGCGCAACCCAGAGTCATCGGGTATCCGCTTTACTTTTGTCATATATGAGAACCAGCGCCGTTGGCTTGGGATCGGATGGACATATTCCTTGTTTCCGTCTGAGCGGACGGCGTGGACAGATGAACATCTCAACAGCGTCCCGCCAAGAGACGAGTTTGAACTCCCGGATGTGCACAGCGGCAATGCTGAATGGCGCTGGGTGGAAAGCAGTGAGTGGCGGATAGAAGGTGCTGAAGAATCTAGCGATAAGACGGATTCCAAGTCATCAGATGGTGGGGGATGGATCTATTACGATAACAAGGTGGGTTGCTTTTCTCCGGAATATCCTGTGTTGATATCTAACAAACTTGCAACAGTGGAACGAAGGCCGTCGGGGCCAGGATGGATGGGATCGGTATACCCGCCGAAGAAAGTGGTACCGTGACGCTGAACTCGTCGAGATTTCATCCCCCGAAGAAATGACAGAATCTCCATCCACTTTAACCCAAGCGTTGCAAAACGAACAGAACGGCACCACCGATTATGAAGATGCCAAGAGCACCTCCCAGTCGACCTCGTCCAAAGCACGACGCAGACGCTGGTTCGGGAGCTCGAAGAGTGTAAGCGACAACTCCAGCAACAGTACCCCCACTGGAGCGGCCTCCTCCTCCACATCCATATCCACCACCAATCCCTCTTCCGTTACAAACCAAAAAATAACATCTGCCACCAATCACAGTCCCTCCGGCTCGAGGCCAATTAACATTAAGTCATCGTCCTCGTCTCGTCCTCACAAACCATCGAGCTATTCAAGTCATAGCAGTAGTTTGGGTCGCGAAGGGAGTACACACGGAAGTATTAGTGATATCCGTAGTGTCCGTGACAGGGAGATTGTCGACGCCCAGGATCGTCTTGATCGTTGGGGCGCGCGAGCTACCGGTGGCACTGAGAGGGTTGAGAGGGAATTGGGATTAAGTGATGAAATGAATATGGGGTTGAGTTGATTCGTTTTCAACGACGATGGCTTCTAGTAGAATATTCGGTTTGGCGTTTTCATACCTTAGTTGTATTAATCAATTATCACTCTACTGATATGTTGGGTTTCACCACGATAATACAAGAACACTTAATAACCATAACCTTAGACCTCGATTCAACGAGCCCATGTCGAATGACCCTAAAGAGCATTATAGAGAAGCACATATGCCATTGAAACTATTTGCACGCACGCAAACTTCAACGCGAATCCAAGTCGAATGAACAACATGATGATTCCCCAACAAAACCTAACAGAAAAGCGAGCTCAACCCACCGATAACCTCCCAAAAGCAACATTAACAAGATCTTCCTTGGAAGTATCATCATCAGCCTGCGCCAAACTCCACTGCGCAAAAATCTTGAACCCCTTAGAGTTCATATAACTGAAATCACAAGCCTTTGTGCGGCGTATGATCAATTCATTGCCATCAAAGTAGGCTTCGATGATACGGGGGTAAAAGCCATATAATGATATCAATAAAACCTAGAACATATGATTAAACATAGTATAAGAAAGCTACAGAGACTAGACTTACTGGTGCAATCCTATCCTTGACAAGGCATTTGAGGCCCAGCTGGCCGTGCATAAGGTTGAGGATTGTCATCACCTCTCCGCGTGCCATCTGAGTGTCGTCCGGCACTACATCATTGTATGCCACGCATTTGACATGCGGCCTGGCGTACTCTTTGCACTGGGCAATCCAGTAGACTCCGAACTCTGGTTTATCAGGGAGGAGTTGATATAACTCTGGATATTCTTCATAGTTTCCTGTTCTGCAGTTTTAGATGAGCAACAGTCTGAAAATGCTTGTGGATGATGGCTCACTGCTTGGCGAACCATGAGCCCTTGTTAAACGGGCTTGTATCGAAGCTATTTGTGTATCCGTGAAGATACCAATATAACCACCACGCGTGTTCCTTGGGGGTGTTGAAAAATTCAGACTGGTCAATGTGGTAGTGGACCTCCTCGTCGTTCCTAGGTTCTTCTAGGCTTTCACAAGGGTGTGGGATGAAGAATTTCAGCAGTTCATCCCCTTCTAAATCGAGAGGAAACTACTCGAATCTTGCGTTTCTGGAGTGTGTCGATATCGATGATATGGTCATTTTTCATGCGCAGAATGGCTCTTCTAATAATGACCAGTTGTTTGCGTAGATCATAACGGTCTTGGGGCTCTTTGATGTCTTCCATGATTAGTAATACTGGGCATAACAGAGTAAACTGAATGATGATGGATATAAATAGGAGTATGTCCAGGCAGAAAGACCCCTGCGTCTATAGCAGCGCGGTCATTCTAGACCAATCGTTATTCACTATCTTAGGCTCTTGTTTTTCTTCTCATCAACTCCTCTGTCACGATGCACGCTTTTCACACCAATTACGAAGTACAGACAGATGGTCTATAATGCCAATGGTTTTTTGCGCGGCCAATGGGTGATACGTCTAAGGAGGGTTTTGGTCATCTTGGTTTTGAGAGGTTGTCGATATCTGAGTTGAGTGATGATGGGTATGTCCTCATAGATTCTCGTTAATCATTCTTTCGAGAAATAGACCATGTAATTAATAAACTGGGAATTGTATACTCAGCCCTACCCCAAAATAACATCCCACTTCAGCCTCTCCAGTATATCCAGCCAATGCCCCTCTCCATTTTCACTCCAAAGAACATTCAATATCTCTTTCGCCCTCCTCACATTCCCAATTCCAAAATTCCTCTCTAACGCCCCTAACGCCCCCAGAACAATATCCCTCTCTGCTATAGTCTGGCACTCACACCCCGCGATGAAGAGCGGAAATGTCAAGGCTGAGTACTCGCAATACTCTGGATCGAGATGAAAAGTCTCGATGCGAGATAGGCACCTTTGCAGGGCTTCTTGTTTAGATGTTGAAATGGGATATAAGGAGGGTTGACAGGAGGGTATGTGCTCGAGAATGGAATGGAGGTAGATATATGCTGCATCGCGGAAACATTCTGCGACCATTTGTAGACGAAGCAGGACGGAGGGTGTCATTCCTTGGGGTATGATGTATTGGTTTGTGGGTGTTGTGGGTGACCAGGTTTTGAGGGAGGTATCACTTGTTTGTGTAAGCTGTATGCTTCAACTAGGGGTACAGGTGTACTTACATGTCGTTAACTTCTGTTTGCAGAGATAAAGGATCTAAAGATGGGAGATCGGAGGTTCTAGCGCAGAGCTTAAGTATATCCTCCGTATAGCCGATGTAGATGTCCAATTTTCTGATCCGCACACTATCAACTTCCGGCATGACACCTGTGATATGTCGTCGGTTGGTAAGTTTGGCCACATTATGCGCATATGTAAAACTGTCCTCATTAGCCCATTATTCCATACATCAAGGCATTGAAAGACATACAAACCACACAAAAACTCCGCCGTATCCCGATCTAAAGAAGCATACCCACCCCTCGAGATAACCAACCTCTGCAACGCTCCCAAATGCACCGCCCACTGTCTCACGCTCCCGCGCACAATCTCATACTTGCAAAGAAGCCCAACGGCCAGAACCACTTCATCCGAGACTCCTCCACCAGGATCCTCGGCTAACGCCATGCGTATCCCTTTCATAGTCTGAATGTAGTACTTGGTCGCTGCTGTTTGCGCATCAATACCGACACCGAAGCTGTCAAAAGAGCGATTGGAAAAGTGCATTGCGGACAATGCGCACATAGCTTTCATTAGAAGTGGTGAGGAGAGGGCGCGCGGGATAATGAGGGATCGAAGGGGGTTTTCGGTGGTTTCGAGGTTGGCGAGCAGTTTGGAACCTTGTTCGATATGGTATTGAAGGTAATGGGTTTCGAGGGGAGTGAGGCGGGTTAGGTAGAGGCTGGGTTGGGGAGATGCATAGGGGGTAGTGTATTCTGATTGATCATTTGCTTCGCTCGTAGAATAACTCTCTATCGAGAGACTGTCGTCGAAGTCTCCTGGCGCAGGCGAAATTGTTGACAATGCCAAACTGCCCTCCGAAAACCCGTCCGAGCTGCATGGCGAAGACGAACTGATCCTCCGCCGTTTCTGTCCTTCAGGTTGGAACACTTGCGCAAATGGATCCAAGGGCTTTGCCCACATAGACCCATAGCCCTCACATGTCTTTCCCAATCTGGTGCAGTTATGGCAGCTACCAATATCAGCCCTACCCCGGATATCATAGATCTCTATCTAGATCCATGCGGTATAAAAAGTGGCTATACCCACCTCGGTTTAGCCTCATCGCATCGCTTCCGCCGCTTCTTGCATGTCAAACAGCCCGACCGAGACCATCTCCCGCCTTCTCGTCTGTATTTCTTTCTCGTTGCGGCATGGTCCGGGGCCGAGGTTGTAGTACTGGTTCGACTCATGCTGCGGAGTGGCCGTTCAGCCACATCATCTGTTCTTATCACCAGTGGGTCCCCTATATGATCGAGACGAGGGGTTGAAATGCATCCCTGGGCAGTGATTTGTGTAACGCATGCAGCCAAAGCAGGCGAAAATTGATGTCGTTGAAAGTCACGAGGGAAGAAGACACGCTAGTTCAATTACGGTAAGAGATGCGCCGTTATCTTATCTTATCGGTCCCCGGCTTTTGCGGAGGGACTTCGGACCACGGAGGTAAGGTAATCAAGATAACTTCTTGGCCTTGGTGACAGAGGCAGCACTATAGTCATGGGTAATCAGACCGATGCTTGACACGGAGAGTGAGATAGTAGTGGTGGTTGGATCTGAGATCTGCACATCGACAGCATCCCCACGGTCCTTTGACTAACAGGAAAGAACCCCAGTCCAACCCAGTGACCGAGCAAAGATCCGCGCCAATCCAAGCAGCTGCTTGATCTCGGGCCCGGTGTGTCTGGCTGTACTTACTCTTTCTTCTCACTGTGATATGGCCGGCCCTCCGACAGACGCCGGGCGCGATCGACCCGCTCCGCTCGTTTACCCAAAATAGCAGGTCCATCCAGAAGACCGATATGCTCTGATATACACCATGGCAGAGGGTTGGCTGTCAAGGTATTTAAGTAGCTAATTGTCCTGCTCAATTACATGGTCTATTGACTCTTCACTATCATCTCTCTCAGAGGTTACCCTTGGCCCGATATATATCTCGTCCCTACACAATGTCTTCAACTAGTCTTCATCCCTTCGACCCAATTACTCCCGGGGAGATTCAATTAGCTGTGCGAGTCTTACAGGCAGCTTTCCCTGATGTACCACTGCGGTACAAGAAGATTGACCTTCAGGAACCCATCAAAGCAGACGTGGTTCCATACATCGAAGCAGAGAGATTACGACAGCCCCTACCGTCGAGGCCAGCTCGTATTCTGCTCGCTTACTTCAACCGTCTCGACAATGGCTCATTTTACAAGGCGCTGTTGAACGCAGATACTAGGTCAATTATATACGCAAAGGAGATGCCCAAAGAGGTGCAAGTAAGTTCATGACCCCACATGTTATTATGTGACTGTACTGACCAACGATAGGCACCCGTTGACATCGATGAGCTAGCTGATATCGAAGACCTTTGCATGCGTCATCCAGCAGTACAAGCTGAAATCGAGAGACTCAAGCTCCCGCCAGGGATAACCGTCTGCAACGACCCCTGGATGTACGGCACGGACGACGCCAATGAAACACGACGCCTCTTTCAGTGCTTTATGTACATTGTTGAAGCCGACCATCCCCAGAACAACCACTACTCGCTCCCATGCAAGTTTTCTCCGGTGTTTGATGGTTCCACGCACGAACTTGTCCGCATGGACTATCTCCCTGGCGGTGCGAATACTGCCGCCGTGGAAACTCAGCCGTGGAAGCCTGTCAAGGCTGTGCAGTATGCGCACGAACTTCTGGATGAACTGCTCAGGCAGGATCTTAAGCCCTATATTGCGCAGCAGCCTGAGGGGCCGTCTTTCAATGTGGACGGCAACCTGGTGTCTTGGCAGAAATGGCGGTTCAGAGTAGGGTTCAACAGCCGTGAGGGTCTTGTCATTCATAATGTGACGTACGATAACCGGAATCTGTTTTACCGTCTTTCTGTCTCGGAGATGACTGTTCCATATGGAGGTGAGTAAGCCCTATTGCCAAAAGAATCGAAAAATCGACAACCTTTTCTAACGAGATAGACCCCCGTGCACCATACCACCGAAAACAAGCCTTCGACGTTGGCGACGTTGGATTCGGCTTAAACGCCAATCAACTATCCCTAGGCTGCGACTGCCTCGGCCACATCAAATACTTCGACGGCTACAGAGCCGATTCGAAAGGCAACCCGGTGTTGATGCAAAACGTAGTCTGCATGCACGAACAAGACAACGGCCTCCAACACAAACACACCAACTACCGCACCGGCGCCGCAACTGTCGTGCGCAACCGCCAACTCGTCCTCCAAATCATCTGCACCGTCGCCAACTACGAGTACATCTTCGCATACATCTTCGACCAAGCCGCAAACGTGGAACTGGAAGTCCGCGCCACAGGCATCCTCTCCACCGTCCCCTTCGACAACCAAAACGGCGAGACTGTCCCCTGGGGAACGAATGTCGGGCCAGGAGTCATGGCCCCCTTCCACCAACACATGTTTTCTCTCAGAATCGACCCAGCCATCGACGGGCACAAGAACACAATCTACTACGAAGACAGCATCCCCCTCCCAGAAGACGACGAAACAAACCCCTACGGCGTAGGCTACACAACCCAGCAAACGACCCTCCGCACATCAGGAACAGCAGAAACAGACGTCTCGCGGCACCGCGTCTTCAAAATCCGGAACGACTCCATTACAAACTCCATCACCTACAAGCCAGTCGCGTATAAGCTCATGACAGCGCCGAGCCAGATGATGCTCGCATCGAAGAAGTCGCTGGGATGGCAGAGGGCTGTGTTTGCTAGTAAGCCCATTTGGGTTACGAAGTATCGGGATGAGGAGTTGTTTGCGGCGGGGGAATTTACGAATCAGTCGAGATGGGCGGAGGGCATTGAGACGTGGATTGCTAGGAATGATGAGACGGAGAATGAGGATGTGGTGTTGTGGCATAGTATGTTCCTTCCCCTGCCATCTTTGCCTTTCCCTTCATTTCGAATTCTTTGGTACATGAACAGTGCTAATATGCAATGCAGCCTTTGGTTTAACACACAACCCCCGCGTCGAAGATTTTCCCGTTATGCCCATGGAGAAGATCAGTGTTATGCTTAGGCCGGATGGATTCTTTACCAAGAATCCAGCGTTAGATGTGCCGCAGTCGTCGCAGGGTTTTAATAAGTCTACTCTTCATCAAGAGGCTAGCCCTGCGGCGTGCTGCAGCGGTGGTAGTAGGGCTAAGTTGTTTAAGAGGGTTGAGTAGACTGACATTCGAATGGTGTGTTGAGATTGGCTACGTTGTAGGTACATGTATATAGCTTCTACTTGCTCAAGATTTAACCATCACTGAATTCATTACGACATATCTTCTGTCATAGAGATACATTGCCCTCCAGCTTATCGAGCCATAGAGGGTATATAGATCCGAACAATCATACATGTAGCTTCAACATCTTTTCTTCCTCATTTCCGTGTGTAATTTTCCCGTATTTTTCACCCGATCCTTTGTCAAATTATTCCATAAATCACATTCTGTACATTCTGTACTTTAGTCGTTATGTTGTCGACGTCACCGCGAGTTATCATAACTCACGAGACGGACAAGAACACCTAGTCCATTTATTTGGTAACAGTGGGCACGTGAGCGCTAGGGACGCTGCCGTTGCCAACGTTGTCAATGGAGGTCTGGCGGGCTCCGGTAAGACCGTACTGCGAGTTGATACCCTCAACACGGTGGGTGGAGTTGATGTTCTTGACGAGGGTGATCTGCCAGCAGGTAGCACCACCCTGGCGGGAAGTGATGGTGGAGGCAGCAAGGAAGTACTCCCAGATCTAGACAACGTTAGTATCATGATGATGAATCTCATCGGGGAAAAGAACTTACGCGGAACCATCTCTTGCCGTACTTAGCCTCAACCTTCTCACGGTTGCCCATCCAGTTACGGTACCACCGCCAGAGAGTGGCAGAGTAGTGAACGCCAATGGTATCAACGCCCTTGATCTCAAAGCCGGAACCCTCGAGCTTGTCGATAACGAAGCCAAGAGGTGTGCTAGCGTCAGCACCGGGGAAGATGTACTTGTTCATGAAAAGACCCCAGATGAGATCCTCGTACTGCCAAGACTTGCGGAGACCAGCGATCTGCAGGAAGAAGACACCGTCGTCATCAAGCATGTCATAGACCTGGGACAAGAAGCTGGAGAAGTGGCGCACACCGACGTGCTCAGCCATCTCAAGACAGGTGATCTTCTTGTAGCCTCCGGATACACGGGGAGCATCACGGTAGTCCAAGCAGTGGATGCGGCTTTGAGACTCTTCGATACCGGCCTTGCGGAGACCATTGTTACCCCAGGCAGTCTGGTTACGACCAAGAGTGATACCAGTAACGTGAGCGCCATAGTGGACCGAAGCGTACTTGGCCAGGGTACCCCAGCCACAGCCAAGGTCGAGAACGGTGTCGCCAGGCTTAAGACCAATCTTCTCGCAAACAACGGCAAGCTTGTTGTCCTGGAGCTCCTCAAGAGTCTCCTCTCTGTTGATGTCACTGATCAGACCGGAGGTGTAGATCATGCGAGGACCCAAGAACCAAGCGTAGAAGTCGTCGCCTCTGTCGTAGTGGTCACGGACCTGTTCCTCATCTAAAAAAAAGTCAGAATCACCCTATCATCATTCAATCGGTATTCCTTACCCTGAGAACGAGAGTGGATCAGCAACTCGGGAATGAAACCAAACAGGAAGTGCTTGTAGAGACCCATCGTGAAGCGGAAGTTGGCCCAGTCGTGACGGAACTCGAGACACTCAAGAGCATCACCCTTGAAGTCAACCTCGCCATTGAAGTACTTCTCGTAGAAGACCTCCATGGGGATCTTGCTCTTGCCGCGGTAGGCAGCACGGTCATGCTCGCTGTGGAACTGAAGGTAGTGCTCGACGGGACGACCAGCGTACTTGGCCTTCTCGTTCTTACGGGGAGAAACGGAAGAAGCAATAGTCCAGAAGGCCATCAGAATGGGGATCGTGGTAAAGATAGCGAAGAAGATGGTGGTGTAGAAACCACCGCCAACCTGGCGGGCCAGGTACCACGGAATGAGCACGAGCAAAGAGAAGAGCAGGATGTTAGAGAAGCCATCGCTGCCGGGAGAATCGGCGGGAACGGGAGCATTCTTGATAGCAGGGTACTGCAATAAGAAAACAAGAGATGATTAGCTTCCGTGTACCTTAACGCATAAGTGTCAATTGGGTAACCGTAGCTAAGACCGGGATCTAAGCCAGCCCGGACCAGGCCAATTGGCGCCCACACAAAACCTTCACCAGCAAACAAACTAGACAAAGCTTACCGATGTCGTCCGTACACCACATGGCTCCGCGGGAGTGATGCAAGAAGCCGGAGGAGTCTCGATGAACTCGAACTCCTCAGGAGACTCGGGGTGAATCTTCTCCGTCGTCATGGCTGAAGTGACGATTGGGAGGAGAAAGGGAGAGGGAAGAGAGGAAGAGGGAGGGAGTGCCAGACAGCAATTGCAAAGGCTGACACGGTGTTGTTTTTAAGAGGGAGAAATAATATGAGACGAGGGAGAGGAACACGGAACGGGACCAATTCCAGGGGCGGTGAGCCGCGGCGATCCCGTGCCAGCTCCGACGTCCGGTATACCAACTTTCAAATAGCGCTGCCAGCGTAACATATATTTTGCATTTCAAACAAAGTCCTCAGGATGACAGCCAAGATTGCTTGCATTGGTGTTATTGGGAAAGCTGTATGATATCATCTCTGCAACAGAATGATCACTGCTAACAAGTTGCCAAAGGACAACCCTCTCCACATCTCATTATTCCCTCCTTATACAGATTCAACTATTGAATTCAACTTCTTATTGAACTCATGTCTTGATATCTTTGACATTCACCAGAAGCAGACTGCCATCAGTCAAGACCTGGGCCTATTACATGCAGTCGATGAAAGATTAGCAGCCTACGGTTGGTTAACAACCACCGGCGTCAAGTTCCTGGTAGTGGTGGATTTAATGGGGCAACAAGTGCCTATTGGCGCAGAAAAGCCCAAAGGTGCCGGTGCTGCCATGAGCGGATTGAGAGATGGCAACCTCAAACCAGTATGTCCACACTCGCGACTCCGCAGTTGGCGGACGGGCCGTGATAGTTTGCTCTCTTTTAGAAGTCTTGAGTATGGTTATTAACAGGTCTGTACAGGTCTTTCACGCTCTGCAAACTGCCTACATCCAGCTCTTGCAAAACCCATTCTACTCGCCTGATGATCATCTTCCTCTAGCCAAGAATGCGGCCGTACCAACCTCAACATCTCAGGAGATCACAAATAAAAAGTTCATCAGTGAGGTGAAGAGGATTGGTGAATCCTGGGCTCCCGGTATGGCTGCAGTTTGAGGAGCTGGTGTTTGCTTGCATGATTGAAGAATTCCAGTGTTTTCGGCGTTCGGGGATGGGCAAAGTTAACGGAGTATTGATTGTATATGAATGATCCACGGTTTCCGTCTGGACGAGCTTTGATTGGCAGCTACCAAATTTCTCTTCTAGAATAGCTAAATTGTGTATGAGTACTCTGTAGCTGTTCTCTACAAATGCCATTGTCCAGACCGAGCCGTCCGTGCCTATCGTGCCGCGGTTCCTCGGAATGGAGTCCCATGGTTGCTATGGAGTCCCTGAAACAGCACAGCTTGCGAGTCCTAATTGATAGTCTGGAATGATCTCTCCACAACAGATTGTCCGTGAAATATAATTGACTGGTCATTCGTACCTAATACGTAGTAGTAATTCGTTCGCCATGCTGATACCAAAATAGTGATACACAAAATTCCGTTTGATGAAGATCATAAACCAATAATCATTTGTCAAAAAAAAAAAAAAAAAAAAAAGGATAAACGCCATAATTCCTGTCCTGTGGACACACATAATTACCACCCAAACCATAAACTGGAAAATACCAGAAGAACAATGTTAGAACGGACATCGAGCCAAATTCGCCTAGAATGCCATAGAAAGTTTTGTCGCTCGCTCATAGCGCCAACTGGAAGTTGAGCGCCTCGTCATCCTCGTCGAATGTAGGAAGGGTTTCCGGGATGATTTCCGGCTGGTTCTGTTCATCGTCGAAGCAACCGGCAGCCTTGCAGCGGAGCCACATCTCCGATCCGAAAGGCGGCGTTCCGTAGAGCTGCAGATACGTATCGGGAGATAGGATGTTCTTGGGCGCTGGCTGTTTCGCGGTGGTCGACGGCTTGCCGTGCAGTCTGGTGGAAACCTCTCTGCCTTTGGCGTAACCTACGGTGGTCTTGGAGTTTGTGACAGCGGCACTATGGCGCATAGAAGACGGGTTCGCAGGAGCCCTGGGCTTTCTCGTTGTATGAATGGACGAACTGATTCGGGGTCGGGACGCAGCTCTGGTTCGTGGAGCCGAAATTTCGGGGGCTGACAACGCTGCCGCTGCATCTCGGGCTCGTAGAGTCGAAACATTGCTAGTGTATTTGACCTTCGGGGTAGGGACCTTCACTCGACGAGGTTCAAGGCGGCGTTTTGATGCCTCCTTCAAGGTAGACTGTCGGGACGGGTCTGTTTCGTTGGCTTCCTCAAATCCAATACTTTCGATTTGCTTGAGAATCATTTCGTCCATCATCTTGTCCTGGGCGATCGAAGCTTCCTTGTACTTTCGTTCCCGCTTGGTAAGACCATCGCTTCCGATTTCGTTGTCTCCGTAGGTGCTCTCCAATCCGCGTGCCAGGTTCTCTGGTCTGAACTGAGGAAATGTGGTGTCGTATATAATGTCGTCCGGGAGGTCCGGGAGCTCTGTACGCAGCCGAGAGTCAGCGGCTAACCGGATAGCAATTTATAATTGTACACTCTCACCTTTAGGCTTGGGTGGCATGTATTCGATATCCGGCACATCATCCTGGACTGATTTTGCCGCTGTCTCCGGCTCACTCTGCTGTACCAAGGGAGCAATCTTCTTCACTTTCTGAGTCGATGTCCTTCTGTTGGTCCTCTCGGGCTTGCTCGTGCCAATAGGAGCTGGGGTCTTTGCCTTGGCATTGGTCGTTTTCATACCCAGTGGCGCGCGTTGACGGTTCTCTGCTATATCCTCAGTCAATACCATGATTCCCCATTGCCTTCAGGGTAGTGCCCTTACGCAGAGGAGTCACAAACGCATCCTTGGCCGGCTTCAAATTCTCATTCCCCCTTCCAGTCGCCTTCACAGTCTTCTTTCCAAAAGCCAACGGGCCATTCTCGTCATTCAGCGGGACCTTGAACGGGGTCTTGGGAGCTCGTGCGCCGGGAGTCTTTGTGCCTTGATTCAACGGTTTTCCAGCAGCCCCGGTCTGGTGAGCATGCACCAGATTCTCCTGGTCTCGCACAGCCAACATGGTGCCTTATCGAACAAACGGAAATGGGCGATCGTGACTTATCGTATCGGTGGGTTCGCTTTGAGGGGGTCGTAAACAATGGATCGAATATCTCTGGGCGTGGACTGGGAAAGCGTCAGGGTGGGAACGGGTCGAAATATTAATTGCAATCGCTAGTGGCGTTTTTCGGTGGCCAGTGTGCTGGTACTGGAGTGCATTGTCTGAAGTGTACAGTCAAGAAGGTGCAGCACTTTTGGGAGGGTGTTTTCTTTCCCAGCGGCGTCGTTGCCCGTGGAGACAAAACAAGGCGATCCTTTGGTAAGAGCCGCCAGGAGGAGCCATGGGACGGACGGGGGTGTATTGTAACGGTATTACCACCCCCTCCCCTTAGAAAATAGGAGAAGCCAGACGCTCTCAACCACTCAGCCACCGCGGTCAGCCACACCGCCTCGGAGAGGAAGCGGACACTAGTACGGTATTTAATACAGCCTCCCATCCCTTCATCCAATCCCTCCACGTTGACAGCTTTCCCTTTCTTACTCTACCTCCGTCCCGTACTTGTACACTGGTTTGTCGCTGAGCGAAGGCCGGAAATTATCCATCACTGCCATCTACAATTTTCCTTTTTGATCGCCTCTTTTCATCACATACATATCTCCTCCCTTCTTTTACCACAGCAAAAATGGATAAGATCAAGGAGGTGAGTCGCTGCATTCCCCCCTGCTCGGCGGGGTAGCTGTGAGCAGCCCCGATGCACATGCACAACTTCCCTCTTGCACCGTTTCCCGACTTTTCATCGTGGAGAGAGCAGTTTTGCTTAGGGAAGTCAACATGGAAGCGAAATTCACTCCTGGATAAATATAAACGATGAAATCCGGACCGCTGACAGATAGCCTTGTTCAGAGAATGAACACCCTCCGTCTGGAGGCCGAAGACGCCCAGGAGAAGGTCGAGGAGCTCAAGGCCAAGGTTAGAACGCTGGAGCAGGAGAACTTGGCCAAGGAGCAGGAAATCACATCCCTCAACCACCGGAACCAACTCCTGGAGGGTGAGGTTGAGAAGATGGAGACTACGCTCAAGGAGGCCAAGGATGCCGCCAACCAGAGCGCTCAGCATGACACTCAAAACGAGGCTTTGCAGAGACGCCTGCAGATCTTGGAAGAGGAGGCTGAGGAGGCTGACCGGAATTTGCGGGAGACAAATGAAAAGTATGCTTTATCTCTGATACCGATAACTCCCCCTCACCCCTCCCAACCATGCTTTCCCCTTGCGTTCCTGCTGCATGTCGACGCATTTACTAACCCTGTTCTCTCATCACAGGCTCCGCCAAACCGACGTCAAGGCTGGTCACTACGAACGCAAGGTGCAGGCGCTCGAGGCTTCTCGTGACCAGTGGGAGAGCAAGTACGAGGAGATGGCGAAGAAGCATGCCGAATTGCAGAAGGACCTGCACGACCTCGAGGTCTCCATCAGCAACGTCTAAGAACAGATCTGGGTACGGGCGTAAGAGTGTCGGGAGATGCGGGATTCAGCCTCTTTTTTCGTCAAATATACACCTTTATTTTCTTGTTCTCTCTTTCTTTTCTCGTGTGTGCATTTTACAGCTTCTTCATTAGCCTCGTGTGTGCTGGCGGAGGATAATCAATTCTCGCCGTTAAAGCTGGGGCATATTCTTATGCAACTCGCCCCATCTTCCCACGGATTATTCCCCTCCTGGTCTTGTGAGCTTGACACTTCTTTGTGTTTTCTTTTATAAGGTACATATAGTATATCTAATTAAGCTTCTTCGTGGCGCTGAATATGAAATCAGTATGAAAACACAACTTCTTTTATGACATGGTATCAACAGGTTCTGGTGGTATCATTATTCTTCGCCGCGTCGCGCTCTCGCCTTTCTGGCCTTGGAGTACCGTTGCTTCGCCTGGTTGAGTTTGCGTTCCTCTTTGCTTTCGTATCGGAACTTCTTTTTCTTCTTCTTGGGTTTATCCGTCTGCGGTCTCTTCTTTGGAGCTTTCGAATTGGCGTCCTCGGGCGTCTGCTGTGCCTTCTCACCCTCCTCTTGATCCCATTTGTCGTCCGACTGTTCTTGCTGGCCGTACTTGAGCAGGCCTTCTCTCGACGGATCCATCTCCTCTACCGTGACAGTGGTGTATTTATCTTCGTCGATGTATTCGGCCTCGTAGTCCACAGCGGGTGGTTCCGCGAATCCCTCCCATTCCTCATCCTCGCCCTCATTGCTCTCATTCCCGGAATCGTTCGACTCATTCTCGCTATTTTCAGTGAGCATCTTGAGCTGTCGCTGATGCTCTTCGAACGCTTGTTCGTATTCCGCTTTTCGTTCTTCTCGGATCTGTACGCATTGCATTGCGGTTAGTTTTTTTATTCTTTACCATTCCTCGATCAGAAATCTTCGTACCCTTTTCCGGTATTCTATCCGTTCCTCTCGTGCCCGCTTCTCTGCGACTTCCTGTGCATGTTTCACGCGCTGCAGCTTTCGCTTGCGAAAGCCAGTGAGGAATTGTTGTCGGGCATCTGGGTCGAAGTTGATTTCTTCGGGTTGGTTCGCTAACTTGCGCTTTTTGTTTGGTCCCATATTGCTTTATGTTTTGAATTGAGTATAAAAAAGACGTGAAATAAGACTGGTAGATCTCCGTAAAAAAAAGCAGAAATTGCCTGACGGGTCGGCGGTTGGCTCGACCGCCTCCGAGCGGTGAATATACCTGGCGCCAACATCATCGGAGCTGGTCCCGGAACCATCAATCGACGGACAGCATCTAAAGGAACATATATATCGGCATTCTCTTGACAATATGCATGTGAGCGGTTTGGGCCTGCTCTCCCTGGGAGCAGCAACGGCCAGCGCGTTCCATGATACCTCGCCCTTCTTCCTGGCATCGACCTCAGAGTACGTCGCGGAGCGAATCCCCTGCGGGTTAGAACTTAGCTTTGAGTGACTGACGAGAATAACACCAATTAGGATTCTTTTACCATCGTCGAATATCGCACTGTCTACGTCGTTGCTGAATGATCTCGGATCGCATTTGAACTCCTGCCCATCGGACTACTATGTCGTCGCTTACCAGCCGGGTGTGCATAGCACCGATTTCGCGACTCGCAAGTCGGCCCCTCGCCTCGGGGCGAAGATGACGGGTAAGGATGAGACGATTCGGTCGACTTCGTCGGTCCACGAGGTTTCTGGCGTGGTGGATGCGAAGGAAGTTCAGAATATGATTGGGAATGCTTGTGGGGCGGAGACTACCGTTATTGATGCTTCGAGTGAGTAGCTCATCGGGCAAACAATGGTGGATTGGTACTGACAGTGGTTAGCCGGCTCTTATCCGTTATCTTTTGGCGATGCTCCGCGCGTTATCGCCGTTGACTTCCCTATGCTTTCTCTGGGCTCTGACCGGGCACAGCAGCTCTCTGATAACGGTTCGTGAGGTTAGAATTGTGGTATATCTGGGTTGATACTGACGAATATTAGATGGCTTCCTTTCCGACATTATTGACCGCATTCCCTCGTCTAAGAAGTACACGCTTCTCTATGTGACATCGCCGCGGGAAACCGAGGGCACCGTCTACAGGCCCTATGAAGAATCCTACCAGGAGCACCTCCGCACGGAACTGAAGCGTGACTACTCGGACTACACCAAGCAGGATTCGTCCAAAAAGTCTCTCTTCCAAGAGTATCAGTACCTCACTCCAGGTATGTTTCTACATCCATTTCTGAGGCGTACCCTATACTGACGGTTCATAGGCCTGTTCATGGGCTTCTTTGCCGTTTTCGTCTGCATTATGATCCTGTATGTCGGAATCCAGGCTCTCTTGAGCTTGGAAGTGCCCTATGCGGCTTTCGAGAAGGATACTTTCTCCGCTGTGCAGAAGAAACAGCAGTGATTTGGTCTTAGGTGTTTCTGATTCTTTGCGTATGCATGCGGTTTTGCCCAATTCAGTTATTTGATTGCTTGTTATGTACTGTATGATATACTATAACCTGTCGCATGACCACACGTCTCCAATTGTAGAAATGTAGAGATCACGTGTTGTAGCCTCAGGCAGCGATCTGTCACGGGGCAACCAACAGGTGCAAACAGTCACCTTGTCGCATCGTCGCATTTGCAATACCACTTGTCTGATTCGACTTATACTGCTGATATGGAGTAATCCGTTTGCTCTCGATTGATTCCGAGGTATAACGACCCCACGTTTTCCATCAGTGGCGTGCTCTCGTCCTGCACCCTAGTGCTTATTTGTTGACGATCTGTTTGTGCATGAAGTGTCAAGCAACATCCTCCATATCGGGCTTCGACGCATGTCTATGCACAATCTAAGGATTCCAGAGTCACCCTATCCCATTTGAATTTGGCCGTTATCTTTAAAGGTGGATAAGGTTATCGCATCGCAAATGCCCTTCTGTTTGCTCCACCATTGAGAAACATACATACCAACATACCATACCACATCCACAGCACTACGACATGAGACTATCACCGGCGGGGCGCAGGACAGCCCACCGGCCTTCTCGCATATTACTACTCTTCCTAGCAATTGCCTTGCTAGCCCGGCTATCAATAGCCCAAGACACAACAGACGCCAACGATGCCACAACCACCGACGACGCAACCGCAACCGCAACATCCGCCGAAACAACAGATACAGGAACAAGCACCACCGACTCCTCGATCTCGTCTTCGACAGACTCTTCAACGACATCGTCGTCGTCAACAAGCAGCAGCAGCAGCAGCTACCCCATCGTGACCGTCCCACCAACAGCAGGTGCGCCTTACATGCAAACATCCAGCACGCCGGAGGGAGCTGTCTTTATCGCTGTCGGTGCAGTGCTGGGATTCCTGGGACTTGCGGTGCTAGCATGGCGTGGGCTGGTTGCATGGTCTGTTAACCGGTCCGTTCGGCAACAGGCTGCTGCGATGCAGTCGTCTGAGAAGAGGGGATTGCTGAGGAGTAGGAGGAGATCTGCACGTTCGAAGTCGAGGTCTAGATCTAGATCTAGGTCGATGCCGAGAGGGCAGTTTGGTCCGATGGGTAACATGGATAATGCACCGACAGGCAATGCATTTGGAGGAGGATACGATCGTCATCACCACCGCCGTCGAAGCGGAAGCGGAAGCCGTGGACCCCCAAGAATGAGAGAAGTCCCAGGCTCAAGCAACCCGCTATTCTTTTCCCCAACCGCCGGCGCAAGCATGCACAGCGGGAAACGCTTAAGTCAACACCACTCAGGCTACGGCTACAACTACGGTCACAGCACCGCAAGCACCAGCACCCCACGCGCAAGCACCGGTCCAATCCCAAAAAGTGCAAGTGTAAGCGCAAGCGAACGATATCAGCCACCCTACAAAGGGAAACATGCGTATCCACCTCCACCGCGCGCGCGTAATATCCCAATAGTCAGTCCGCCTGTTTCGCCGAATCTACGTCCTATGGGTGCTGGTGTTCCGAATCAGGCGTCGCCGCCGCAGGGGAGGGCGCCGAGTGAGTATTTGGAGGATTTGTTTGATGGCCATGCACGGCCGGGGATGGGAGATTGGGATCGCAGGTGATGCTGATATTGAGGGATTGGTTATGATGATCTATGAATGTCATGTTTATTTACATTGTTTCTAATGCTGTGATTAAGATATAATGAGGATATGACAATGAGCCCAAGTTATTACTGTCGGTGCTTTTAGACGTTGTATGCTTGATCGGTCAAATTGAATGACTAGCTACTATTCTGACAGATCCTGTCAATACCTCATAAGAGCACAATTACCCTCAATCAAAGAAAAACAAACAAAGAAAACTATTGCCCAATTTTATATGCATAAGCCACTCACTACTCCACTGCCCTAAACAAACATAGCTTGCGAATTCCCAGTCATCTCAAAGGAGGAATATAAAGAGACATAGAAGGAAGATAAAAGATAAAAGAAAAGCCAGACCTAATATTTAACAGAAGAGAATAAAACATTCGCGAACCAGCAAAGGGTAGAGTATAAAGGAAAAGTCGTTGAATTGGCGGATCCGATCATACACCGGTGAAAATTTAATCTGCGTCCAATTTACCGGTGAATTCGCCAAGGAGGATATCGTCGGGGGCTGGACCGCGATGGCTTCGCACTGTGGGGTCAAGTCGTTAGTAAACAGAAGCGCAAGAAAGACCGCTAGAACCACGTTGAAACAACGATCGAAAATGCAACCAGGAAACAAAGAGAAAAGCGCAAGACTTACCCCATTCGGCCTCGACCCGAAAGAAAGCCCACATCCATCGTCGTGCAACTTCGAGGAACATGAGGACAAAGAGGCCAGATTCCCGCTCGGTGAGCCACAGCAAACCCGGCACGAATTTGGAAGCCCATGAGAAACGGAGAACTAGGTCAATGAGAATCGCGGAGTGGTATAGTCGGTCAGAGGAGAAGTAACGGTGGCGGCGCAGTCCATACGGGTATTCCGATGTGTCACGCGACCTGGTTAAGAGGGTCAAATCCCAATCTTTAGTCACATCCCACCAGAATGAGTAGGCAGAGTTGATAATGGTGCAAATGAGTCTGCCAGCTGTTAGCAACGGTTTTCAAAGAAGAGTCACAAGTAACATACAATAGCCGAGCCAGATCCATCTCGCTATAGCCATAGAACACCAAAGGACTGTAATTCCTCAATTTCGCACTAAGGTAAATGACCGGAAATGCAGTAGCGTACTTCAACGCGTTTGCCAAGTGCTGGAAACCCGTGTTCTCCCTCGTCGCACCAGCGCGACGGACACGGATGTATTCAATCAAACATTGTCGGAACCGGATGATGCTGGGAATGGCGATAATAATGGGCACAATATAGTCGTGCCCGCAAGTACGGTTCGGCTTCGATGTGCTCGAAATCCCTCGCGTGAAGAACATGCAAAAGGTCACGTATAGATCCGCTAGGACCTTGGCGTAACTGGTCAAGGCATCCGCCAGGAGAATGTCTCCAAACTTGCCATCCTGAGCGTCCGCGAGTCCTCCAATACTCACTCGTCTCAGCGCTAGGAGGAAATGGCGTCTCCCGGCCTTGCAGACGCGGTTGAACGGCAGCGCGATGATTACAAAGAAGATCACGATATACGCCTGCGGAATGAAATCCAACAGCTCAACGAGGTGAGCAGATCCATGGGTGGCCACCCAGAATATAAGGAGAGTGATGACGAGAGGAAGGGTCAAGAGTCTCGCGAGACGGTAGGCGGAGGAGTGGTGAGGGGGTTGTTGAGGGGATTGACGGGCAGGGTATCGGATCAGCGCAGGGACATCCTATACAGAACAGAAAATCAGTCAATTTCGATTCAATTGCATGGCCCAGCAGGCACGGATGTCGGGTAAACCCACGATGTTCGCTTTTCGGAGGTACTGGAGATTGACGCCCCAGCCCCAGAAACCTGGCCATCACGACAGATAATCAATAAGGCTGAACATCGAAAATCGTACACAACCGAGACAGGACACACGTACCAGCCACCAATATCACCGCGACACGATAGGGAAAAGGAAGGAAGAGACTGAAGTCATCCAATTGAGCATGTTGATCGGGGCCCATATTCCATTGACGATGCGGAGCTGAAGAACAGCGCCGAGATAGGGGGAGAAGAAGGAGGAAAAGGAAGAAACGGAAACGCGACGAGAAGAAGAAAATCCGGCAAAAAAAAGTCCCCAAAGAAGAAGAAGAGAAGAAAGAAAAGAAAAGCAACAGAACAATGGCAAAAGAGCGACTAGAGGTGAGTGGTGGCACTGGGAATCACAATCATTGCAGTCGTGAAGCTTCAGGGACGAGTCGGGGTTTCACGCTGTCTTTGGGGCCCTTTCCTGTTGTGGTTAGCGGGTCTGGACTCTGCCATTTTTGGATCGGGGTTCCCCACGTGATAGGCGGTCAGGTGATGCTCGTCACGGGACACATTGCCGAGGCATCTGGACTGTTGGCGATGCGGTCACGGTGAGGAGCAGCAGAGACGATGTGACTACGTTTTAAACCAATATTAACAGCATTAAACAACAATAATCTTGTCGCTTGAGATAATGGCAGACCACGACCCCCATCTTTCCACGATTCCCACCTCCCCCTCGGTCCATTTTTACCCGTTCGCAACATCTCCGGATATCATCCGCTCTCATGAGAAGGATGGCTTCATTACAGGGAGCTTGATCAACCAAGCCCAGAACATTGCCCGTTCACTACGCGGAGCCCGATTTGCTCACACTCATTCCGACGCCATCAAACACCTGACAGAGATCCTGTACTTCTCGTTAACGACCTTGATCGGTAATCGGACACTCGGGGAGGAATACTGTGACCTCGTTCAGCTGGAGGATGACACCCTTCAACTTCCATCGACTATCCGCCGAGCGGGATACATTCTGAGCAGCATCGTGGTCCCCTGGGTTCTCCAGCGCATCCTTCCCGCTTTCCGACGACGGTTACGCGCGAAGCTGGAACGGAACATTGCCCGACAGCAATTCAAAGCCCAACAGGCGGCTGCGCAGCAACCAGTGCTTCCCGGGAAGGAAAAGGGAAAGCAAGAGAAACGGCCCTTGATCACGAAGTTGACGGTTCAGAAGTACATCCTCGAGCACCTGGACTCGATCACCTCGCTCTCGCCTGTTTACGCTCTTAGCATCGCGACGTTCTACTTCACCGGCTCGTATTACCACCTCGCCAAGAGATTCTGGAACCTCCGCTACGTGTTCACCAAGAAGCTTGAGGAGAATGAGCAGCGTGTCGGCTATGAAGTCCTGGGTGTTCTGCTCGTCCTGCAAATCGCCGTGCAGGGTATCTCCCACGTCAGGAAGGTCACCGCTAGCCTGAAGCAGCAGCAAGAAAACCCAGAACTGGAGTCCGAGTTGTTGAAGTCTACCGGAAAACGAGATGATTCTATCGTCGCGTCGATTGAAAATCCTTCTCCCCTCCCGAATCTCCCCGCGTCTATGCCTCGGTACGACCTGGGCGAGGACGCGGATGCTGTGCCCTGGATTCCACCAGGCCAGCAGAGCAGGTGTACGCTGTGTTTGGAACTTTTCAAGGACCCTAGTGTTACAACTTGCGGGCATGTTTTCTGCTGGACTTGCGTGAGGGACTGGGTGCGTGAGAAGCCTGAGTGTCCTCTTTGTCGACAGGACGTGATCCTTTCCAAGGTTCTCCCTCTGAGAGGGTAGACCTGTACATTGTTTGTTTCGTGATTGGTCTTGGAAAGTCAGCTTCGTATATTCACTCGACCATATATACCCCGATCTTTGTGGCATAATGCAGTGTATTTAGAATGTAGCTTATTTAGACGAGTTCAGATGTAGATAATCTCATAATCAACATTCAGTTTAAGTTGTATATCCAATGTCATGCAGGGTATCTGGTATCTGAATATGCCAATCTAGTCTGGAGTGTGATATGCAAAAGAAACAGAGAACATGCCTTGAAAACGCCATAAATTACCAAAATCCCATATATATCTTCCAATCTTCATATTCATCACCAAAGAAGCGACAGTGACCTATATGGCTTTTCCATCAACGTTCGAATCTGCAGTTCCACCGAGCTCTGCGGCTGCATTCTCCTCCGCCACAGTCGCCTTTTGCGCTTCCTCCACAAGGCGAATTGGCAAGTCCAATTCCGCATGCGCCGGTCGAGGGGGCATAGGAATCATCGCTTGCCGTTTGCCATCCATAGTTTTAAACAGACAGATGCACGCGTACGGATCATTCGCGGCATACTGAACCTGATCATAGTTCAGCGGACGGGTCCAGTCACTGCATCGCACTTCGGTTTCTTTCAACAAAGGCAGTCCAAAATGCTCCTCCATCTGGTCGTTGAGGTTGACCAGGCGCTTGTTGACGAGTTTCGGCTGCGATTGGGAGTATTTGATTAGTCTGTGCAGATGACTGAGCTCGAAGATACCTCGGGTATTGACTCCGAGAAATTTGCGTAGGCGTGTACAATCTGCTTTGATTGAAACTCCGACTTTTGTGATATCGGGCGATTCCATGATTTTGCGTAGTGAAGGGGCAACAAAATGTTTGGGGTCTGTTCCTATGAAGGAGGCAACATGGAACAGCGCGACTCGCTTTTCGCTTGCAAGTTGGATCATGGAGACATTGTCTCTGATGCCGTCGGCATATGTGGCTGAGGCTTTCCATTCCATGTCGAAACCTATTACTTCGTCGTCCAAAAAGTACTGAGCCACGTCTTCCATCGTTCGGAGACTTCTGCAGTAATGTATTATGATTGGATTTCCGTCGGGAGCTTTATGTAAATGATGGCTCCAGTATTTTGTTGCAGGAGGTTTGGGTGGAATCGGGTTTCTAGCGACTCGCTGTCGCGCCACGGTCCCTGTCGTGACAGTTTGTTGCGTTTGACTTCTGTAAGATGTGGTTTGCGTGACTCTATGAGTCTCTAAAGACTCAGACGGGGGTCCATTTCCGTGTTCAGCAACTGAGTATGCAGCTGACCCCGTACTATATGATCTGCTTATGATATGGAAAATGCTTGTGTCTTCTCCATTTGTAGCAATTGAGATGTTAGACGGACGGTAAAAGCCATGTGTTGTGACATGACTCTGGCGACCTCCAACAGGGTCCCTGTTCAACACAGCGGATTTTCGACATGTCGGTCCAAGTGTCCAAATGCTGTATGGCCTCCTCGAGGCAATCAGATTCGCATTCTGAATCCTTGAGGCATTGAATAAGATCCTCCCATTCCATGGTTTCATAACATCCACCGACCGATAAAAGCGCATGGTATCTGGATTCCGGCGCCCTATATATCCCAGCTGATCGCATGTAAGGCTGGAGAGATCGATATTTCCCTCGATCTACAAAGCCATGCGTTGCTTGTTAATGGACAAAGCCACGGAAGCGTTGTTGATTCCCGAGACTGTGTAGAAATCGGCTATCCGAGCAGGCATAATAATATAGACGAAAACCAGTAGTAAACAGGTTCTCCAATTTACAAAGAAAAAAGAATAGAAATACCCCTACCCCTGGTAGGAACAGTACCTGAAAAGATGTACTCGGAGTAAGCGTACAATTCATGTGGAGTGATCGGGCGCTAAATAGCGCTAAACCTGATTTGGATTGAGTATCGGTGTCGGATAAAAATATCAACCGGACATACGCCAAGATGTCCGATGGGACATTGAGGGACCGCAACAGCTTTATATTGCGTTTTGTCCAAACATATCAGTCGACGTCTGTTATCAGGATAAATAATTGCAGATTATTGAAAAGTTTGGCACATTTCAGACAAGATGGCGTCGCAACTGCTTCCTTTGGGTTCGTGCAAATATCTGATATCCGCGAACATTGGTGCTGACCTGATGCAATAGAGTTAATTGACAAGTGTGTCGGCTCGAGAATCTGGGTTGTCATGAAGGGTGACAAGGGTATGTGCCCTTGACTTTTTAATGGAATGGTCGCGAAAAACGAACGTGTAAGCTAATGGCCGCAGAGTTCTCCGGGACATTGCTCGGTTTCGATGACTACGTCAGTAAGTAGCTTCTTTCGTGTCTTGAAAAATGAACCATTTACTGATGTGCGACTAGACATGGTGCTGGAAGATGTGACTGAGTTGTAAGTCTCTTTTTGAGCTGGTTTCATCTTTATCTGCGAGTTTGAATTAACATGGGATAGTGATTACGCCGGTGGCAAATCCCAGCTTCCCAAGATCTTGCTGAACGGGAACAATATCTGCATGGTAGGCTTAACCATTGCTGTTTCATACGCCAAGGAAGCTAACGTATACATTCAGTTGATCCCCGGAGGAGAGGGGCCAGGCGCCTAAAGACATGTCTCATTTTAATTGTTGACTGATCAAAAGAACGTTGCTGGTGATGATTGAACGACTTCATATAGAGAAAGCTATAATGGCAGCTCAATTGCATTTTGTTACGATTCGTACGAGCACCCGGGTAAGCTTGAGTGATCTCTCCACCTAGGAATTGTCCAAGGCGGGTCTTCAGATCGACTCATTCGTTAGTGAGGAGCCTCTCAAAGCATGCAGTATGCTGGGGTATAGTGTTCTTGTTCCCCGGTGCTGGGGTAAAGCTGCAAAAATCAACCCATTTCAGTTCTGGCTAGCAACGGAAGAGTCCTGTAGGACATGTCTTAGATAGGTCCATGGAAACCACCTGCGGTGATTATGCCTCTCATCTCTCATCTCGCTGACATTCGATGCATTCTTTCCTTTTGCGTCCCCGGGCCGGACGAAATATCATACTGTATTACCATGTCCGGAGTACGCCGGGATGCATACAGTGCAGCACAGCTTTGAGCATCTGAGAACAGACCGTGTGGCGCGCACGAGCCCTAGCTGCCCAGACTCGTGGCTAAGTCTCTCCCATTCGCTATAACCCCTCCATACAAAGTTTTTATATTTCTTCCAATGAAACCGCTAAAACGCTATATCTTGACACGGGAATGAAGTTAGAGTCTACGCAATATGATTGGCTAAACTTTTATATGCGGGGGTGTCAAGCGGGGACAGATACCCGACTGGGACTAGTCCGCCACTACAACTGATAACCAGCAGTGCCATCCGAGGCATACAGTATCGTATATCATTCTGTTTGATAGCGATCAAGGCCAATTGGAGCCATTAATCATGATACTGGCCGTTGCCGAAAAGCTGAAGCACCGATAAGCAGCGTTTTGAGAGAGTTTATACGAGCGATATACTTCGATCGAAAACACGGCACAGAGCCACGCGCGTGACACTTGCATAGTTGCAGGTAGCCTTCGAATAAACCATAAACTAGCTTTGATATGGCTGGTCGCATAGCCGGCCCGGTTATGTTAGAGATGATTGGGCTACAGGCGTACCGAGGTAGCTGTACGAAGATAATCCCATACTGGTTGCTGTGGTTTAACCAATCACTGTTGGCTCTATCGTTTATTACAATCACTTCAATGGGTTGGCAAAACTCTCAGTATTCCTCAATGCGGTCAATGCCCGGCAGAGGCAATGTTGTGTGTGAGACAATTCCCTACTTTCCCACAAAAACTACTCCGTACATTTGGTCCAAGAGGAATATTCAATCTAAAGCGGTATTATTATTGCTAATCTCCCGGTGTAAAGAGGCGAAACACGATACGGGGCAAATGCTGATGCTCATAATGCGTTATCTCCCGCGACTTATCGGCCATACTTATACCGGGATTTCCTTTCCATACACCTTCATTTCTTTTCTTATATCCCTATTTATTATCACTGCTATTACTTCTTTTGTTCTTCCTTCAGCTTTCGGTTTGGAATCTTGAGTTTGTCGAAGCGAATTGCGCAGCGTCCCAGTTGCATCGAAGACATCACATCGCAAACATGGAGAAAGATGCGATAGAACTAAAGACAATCCGGACAGGGTCCGGCGATCCTCCTCCAGGCTACGGCGAGACAGAACCTATTCGAGGAAACATCGGTCGGCGATTTTTGGACAGTTTCAAGCGGAACCCTAATGCGCAAATCACCCACCAACCCCCTGCAGCTGGAAGCAATGTTGACCCTGAAATTGCTGCTCAAAACACGGCGAACTCACCTCTAGAGCGTCGCCTCAAGGGTCGCCACATGCAGATGATCGCGCTGGGCGGCTCAATTGGTGTGTATATTGGGCCAGTTATGAAGAGTTGTTCCCATGCGCTAACTGTTTTATTTCTTCAGGTACCGGTCTTTTTGTCGGCTCAGGAAACGTCTTATCTACTGGTGGTCCGGCTTCCGTCCTTATTGCCTACGGGTTAATCGGGGTTATGTTATACTGCACCGTTCACGCCCTGGGTGAGATGGCTGTCGTCTTTCCTGTTGCCGGATCGTTCGCAAGCTATTCTACTCGATTTATTGACCCGGCCTGGGGATTCGCTATGGGATGGAATTATAGTCTTCAGGTATCCAATTCCTGTCTAATTTCAGCTTCTCGTGGCTTTTCTACCAGCAACGCAGAAGGCATCAAATTGTAGAGAAACTAACCCTAATTCTCTAGTGGCTTATTGTTCTCCCCCTAGAAATCGTTGCCGCATCAATCACTATTGACTATTGGGATTCGAACATTTCAAACGCTGCTTGGGTTGCGATATTCTGGGTGATGATAGTGGTCATCAACATGTTTGGCGTCAAGGGATATGGTGAGGCGGAGTTTGTCTTCTCGTTGATCAAGGTTATTGCTGTGATTGGCTTCATGTAAGCATGCCCTCCTTTCACAGTTTTGGGTCATGAACTGTGCTTACAAGCGAATTAGTATCCTTGGTATTATCCTCAACTGCGGCGGAGGCCCGAGAGGCGGCTATATCGGCGGGAGATATTGGCATGATCCAGGGGCATTTCACAATGGCTTCAAAGGACTTTGCAGTGTTTTCGTCAACGCCGCATTTGCATTCGCCGGTACTGAGCTGGTTGGTCTTGCTGCAGCTGAAGCTGCGAATCCCCGGAAGAGTCTCCCAACGGCGATCAAGCAGGTGTTTTGGCGTATCTTGCTATTCTATCTCGTCTCCCTCACCCTAGTCGGACTCTTGGTCCCGTATAACGATAGCCAGTTGACGTCAGGGAGTTCCTCTGCGGATGCTAGGGCATCTCCTTTTGTGATTGCTATCAAGAACGCTGGCATTTCTGGACTTGATTCTGTCATGAATGTTGTGATCATGATTGCTGTCTTGTCTGTGGGCAACTCATCTGTTTATGGGTCGTCGCGAACCTTAGCTGCTTTGGCCGAACAAGGCCAAGCACCTAAAATCCTGGCCTACATCGACCGCAAAGGTCGTCCCCTTGTTGCACAAGGTGTCGCATCAGTTATAGGCCTCCTTGCATTCCTGGCAGCATCTGATAAGCAAGAAGATGCCTTTAACTGGATGCTGGCCATTTCTGGGCTGTCATCCATTTTCACCTGGGGGTCGATCTGCCTGGCTCATATCCGCTTCCGCCGTGGTTGGAAGGCCCAAGGACATAGCCTGGATGAGCTGCCATACCGCTCCCAACCGGGCGTGATTGGATCCTGGGTGGGATTTATCTTCAACTGTCTCGTGCTCGTTGCGCAATTCTGGGTTGGATTTGCCCCCGTCGACTACGGAACGATGACTGCCTCCGGGAGAGTTGAGAGCTTCTTTGAGAGCTACCTGGCCGCTCCGGTTGTCATAGCCTGTTATATCCCGTATAAGATCTACACTCGGTCTCCGTTTATGCGTGCCAAGGATATGGATTTACAAACGGGTCGTCGGGATCTCGATATCCAGCACCTAATCGATGAGGAACGGGCCGAGCAGGCGGCATGGCCTTGGTGGAAGAAGGCGTATAAATTCTTCTGTTGAGCTGTCAAGTGTCAATAATACATTAGTTTTACCCTAATTTCTTTAACATAAAGACTGAAACCCAACGTTTCTTACATAAGACACTTCTAGACTTCTCCAGTCTTGGCGTGTTTGCACTCTGGACCCGTCACGCCGGTACAGCCGTTACGCTGCTATTACGGATAGCATACCGCTTGTTTTACCTTTGTGGGTCCCCAACAGCCACACAAGAAAATAGACGCTGCCATAAATAGGAATCACGTGAGCGACTAGTTTCAGGTCGGTAAAGGATTTACATACGGATACCGAGCGATACGAATACGGGCGGTGTATCAGTATTCGATCTTCTTTTGAGACTCTCATCGGCCAACAAGAAAGAATCCTGCTGCAGGCAGAACCACTCGCCCTGACAGTCGATCTGTGACCTGTTCTCCTTTTGTACTCTCGCCGCTGTTGCTTGCTCTCCTTTTTCTTTGTCCTTTCTTTTCGTTGCTTCTTGTTCTACTTTGTTGTCATTCTGGTTGTTTCTCTTGTCGCCTTCCTTTTTGCCTTCTTGCTGTTGCCGCTGCTGCTCCGGCGCTTGGCTGCTTCATTCCACGGTTCTCGCTCTTTTTCTAGCCGCCCTCGCATCCAAGTCCCTCCCCCTCTCCGAGCCGATACCTCAGGGTGATAAAATCTGATAATTCGAATCGATATCGTGAACGAAAAGGCTGGTTATCCTTTGCTTGGCAGCTAGTTTGCCCTTTCGGAGTTCATTGGTTACGTGTACAGAGTACACAATCAAAAGCCCTTGGTTACTACGTCTCCGCATTCTCTGAGATACGTTCCTTTCATCATCCCCGCGACTTGGGTTACACCGTCCGATTCGCTTTTGCTACGTGTCTACGGAAACCGTTGGAGGGATACTAGGTTTCGTCCGAACTGTTCATAATGCCGGGTTTCGCGGATTCGTTCTGGACCCCCGACTACGCCTCGGGTTTGGGGGTACTCTATGGAAAACTCCAGCAGGGTGTTGTGGAAAATAAGCAGATTCTTACTGTCGCGAGTCTGCGTGCGGACGCGGAAGAGCAGTATGGGCTCAAGCTGGGGGACATTGCGCCGAGCGTGGACCGGATGCCAAACGGGTTTGGCAAGGACGACGGGGCGAGTGTGAGGAAGGTAAGTGTCATTTGGTTGACAGTCGTTTATTGGTCAATGGGCCTCCTGTGCTGATACTGGTGTTCCGCTTTGCAGGCATACGAAGGAGTCCGCACCGAGATGGTTGAGGCGGCAAAGAACCATCAGAAGATCGCATCGAATATTCGTGAACTCGTTGTCTCGCCTTTCCGGCGCTGGTGCGGTCAGCATGAGGCCCGGATCCAGCTCTCACACGACGATCTCCAGACGCGCATCAAGGAACATACCAAACAGGTTGAAGTCGTCAAGAAGCTGCGGAGTCACTACTTCAACAAGTGCCGTGTGGTTGAAGACTTGGAGGAAGAGAATAAGCTTGCCTTCCAAGCTCCCCAGCACAGTCCTCAGTCCAAGAACACTCCTCGACTCGTCCTTCCGGAAAAGCAGCCAGAGGAAGAGGAACCTGTTGAGATTGGGGATCGTATCTACCCGCCGGAGGAGGTGAAGAAGCTTTTAGTGCATATGCTGGAGAATATCAAAGTGGGCGACGTCAAGGTACCTATCTTGGGGACCTACCAGAACACGTCGACCGGTGCGGACATCGTCGAGTACACCCAAAAGTACATGAATGCGACTAGTCTCACTTATGCGGAAGCGATTGGCCAGGACCTTGTCGAGAACGGCTTCCTCCGGCTTGTGGGTAACATGGGAAACACATTTGCCAACAGCTCGAAGATGAACTATCAATGGCGCACAAAGGTCTTCCAAGTAACCGGTATCCCCGAGAAGAAGAGGCCTCTGATGCGCGTCACGTCGGCTGCCTCAAGCGAAGACGGTGGTAATGACTCCCCGATTGCGTCCGTCTCGGAGATGATTGCTGGCTGGAACCCTCTCAACAACCCGTATCCGAATGAGACGCCAACAGAGAAGCTGCACAGGGAAGCCCGTGAAGCGGATGAACGGTACAAGGCTGCAGTGCGCAAGCTTGACCAGATCAGATGCAAGCTTGAAGAAGAGATTGTTGCGAACCTTCGCTTCATGGAACAATGCGAGCTCGACCGTCTTAAGGCGATCAAGTCTGTTGTTCTGGACTTTTCTGGTGCTATCAGCAACGTCATCCCGAACCTGCAAAGCACCGTTGACCACATGATGCTGTACCAGGAAACCATTCAGCCCTTGGGAGACCTCCGGTATCTCCTTGAGAACTACCGGACTGGCGGCTTTGTCCCTCGGGTCCAGGCCTATGAGAACTATTATGGTTCGGTTGAAGACCAAAACTTTGGCGTTGACCTTGAAGCCAGATCCAGGGCTGACCGCAAGCGGGTTCCTATCCTCCTAACCACGATCTTGACCTACTTGGACGACCGTAAGTGTTTGACTATCCTAGGCGCGTCATATCTTTCCGTGCTAATTAAAATACAGGTTACCCCGAACTTGAAGGAGACGAGGCACGTCGTGCCATCTGGCTCCATGACGTCCCTTTGGAGGCAACACACCGTCTTCGCAATGCACTGAACAACAGCAAGGTAGACTATCAGGAAGTGCTGGAGCAATCCGAGATTCCCGTTGTTGTCAGCGTCCTCAAGCTTTACCTCCTTGAGTTGCCCGATTCCTTGGTTTCCTCCCAAGTTTACGAAATCGTCAAGACAATCTACTCGACTACTGCTCATGAGACTACGGAAGAGGGACGAATTAAGGTCTTGCAGAGTACACTCGGACAACTCCGTCTTAACAACATTGCTACGCTTGACGCCATAATGACCCATCTCACGCGCCTGATTGATTTAACCTCTGCTGACGAGACGTTCGTTTCGACGCTCGCCCAGTCATTGTCTCAGTGTGTCCTCCGGCCGCGCTGGGAGAGCAGCCTTACCATGGACGAGCGTCACAGCTATCGTCTGATCCGAGACCTTTTTGCTCATAAGGATGTGATTTTTGGTGAACTGAAGCGGCAGTCGAGCGCGAACGGACTTGGAAGGACGAACAGCCGTCCTCGTGCCATCAGTACAGATGAGAGCAACCGCCGTGCGGCCATGGAAGCCCGGAACCGTGCCATTGTGGACCGCAGCCGCGGCCACAGCCCAGCTCCTCCCCGCAAGCATCGCCGGGACCGCTCCAGCGGTGCGTCGGAAACCAGGCGGTTCCCGATCAACGTGACTAGCCCAACGGAGAAGAGAACCACGACTAGAAGCAGCCTGGACGTCCTCAGCAACAATAATTCTCCTACTGGAACTGAGCAAATGACGAATGTGAACATCCATGCTGCTGAATCTGCAACCAATGGCACCCCAGACGATTCCCCGGTCTCTGCTGCTGCGAGCGTTAGCACCTCGGGCACCTCTAGCCCTCCACCGCCGCCAGCGGCTGCAACAGACGACTCGCCCACTCCCACACCTACACCGGCACCTGTGCAGACTTCCACTACCAGCGACGCTGATAAGCGCACGTCGATCTCTCGTTCTAGTTTAAAGTTTACCCGCAAGCCTGGTCTCGGTAGCGTGTCCAGCTTCCCTACATCTGTGGGCACGAACAGCAACCGGAACAGCATTGCAGAGAGCGAACCCAATCGCATAACCCTGGAGGATAAGCCTATGGATGACGATTAAATGCGTTTGTCCGGTTTTCCAATGCTTTCGATATTGTTTCGACCATGATGATTTTTACGTGGTTCCACTTAAGGAAAATTCTCGTTTTGCGACCCATCGCATTTCAAGTCATGTTCTCTGTTTTACTTGGACTTCTGACGTTCTGCCAGTAAGGTGATTGCAGCGCTCCGTGGACTTTTTTCTGTTATTCTTCAAAAGATTCCCATCAAAGCTCCATCACTCATCGGCTACACACATACCCAGTTTCTGTATGCTTTGTCTTTTGTCGTTGCAGTTGTTTCTATATGTTGTCCTTTCCTTTGTACTCTTCTGTCTGACACCGGTTGATTCGGTTTGAAGCGAGCTTTGACGTGTAATTTATTGTACAGCATTTGAAGCTTTGACGACTTGTTTTCTCTAGGGATATTGTATATCGCCTAGTATGAATGGTCCGTTGAAATTGAGTACCGACTTCCCTCGTGTATTTTGAGATTGTTTTAGTATGCATATTCCTGAATAGACCAGATTTCGCAAGATAACATATCAAATCCAATTTGAGTACCAATGCTTGTCTAGATCTCCGAATAAACCAGTCCATGAACTCATTCACTTATTCCTCTTGCTTCCACTCTTCCATATCGCTTGTCCCATCTATTCACCCATTTCATTCCCGTCATCATCCCACCGAGGACACTCCGCTGCACCTATTCTTTCTGTCCAAGGAAAGCGTCTAAAGACTGAGAACGAGGCACAGCACTCAGAAAGCTCCTCCATAAAGGCAGAGTAGTCGTTTCGTACCTCACAAAATCCAATATATCTACCCGCTATGCGACATCCTATTTATAGTGTTTGGTTTCATACCTGCTATAAATCCCACGGACAGAATAACACCGGAGAGCGAGATGTCTGGACTACCAGCGAATCTGACGTTGTAATATTGGTGTTTGAATGGTGCTAACCCTAAGACTGCCATTCTAATACAGGGACCTCAGCGGTCACCATACATCGCACTCAGTATGGGGGACTGTGTTGTAAGGCTCCTTGGGTTTGGTTGAGGCTACTAAGTATGCTAAACTCTCTCAGTTAGTTCGTCGAGATTGTCAAACGGCTTGACGGCAAACACCAAGACTATCCACGGAGTTATCTCCCGAAAACGTTGATGGCGCAAGTGCTCGCCGATTACGACGCTGTCACCACTTTATAATTCGAACGAGATGTTCAGTAGGGGGTGAATCATAAATGTGATTGTGCAGTGGATGACTGCAGAATGAGGAGCACGAGACTTCAATGACGAAATTGAGATATCAAGTGGCCTCAACCAGGAGACTGGGTTAAATCTTGATGAAATGTTCGTGCTGTCATGTCCTGCGTGATTTTCCAACATGAAAGGTTTCATTCAGACAACCTGTCACCCCATGGTTTTTATCAGGGCTCTAGAGCACCTAGAGGCTATATTGAGCTTTTGGCGGAGCTCAAGGCCAAGGAAAAGAAAGCTACAGACGGTATGCCTACCCAAAAGTACATTACTAGCCCTGATGCATACATACGACACCCTCCAATGTCGATTTTTGGGAAATGGTCCAATGGACGGACTTCCTGCACTGCATTGGTGACTATGCTGGTAGGATCCATGATGTGCTGCAACAGGCTGCCAAGGACCTGGAAATTCAACATCTCCCTCAGACTGTGGATCAGCTTGATGCACAGCTTGACATGGAGGATGGCACGGGACTGGCCAGTTGAACTATACATGAGCGCATCAACTGCCTCAGGGAACAGGACATTGACCTGGACTTCCAAATGGTCAGATTGGCAGTCCACCTATATACTTTGTGGAACTGGCAATGCCACTCTGGCCTTGCTGAACCAGGTTCCTCACACAACCTGGGGAAGCTAGGTGGAGTAATTTACCAGAACCTAGATAAGCTCTGCATCCTTCTACCAGCCAATCAATTGCAGCACCTTGATACATTGCAGTAAATCATACTTTTCTACTGCATGAGCCACAGATGGTTCACGAAGAAATTGGGCACAAGAAACTGGAAGCTGAGGAGGCATGTGAGGATTCCTACCAAGAGCTTCTCCATGATATCAGGACTCTCCAGAGGGAGAGGCCTAGTGAGGAGGCAAGGGAGAGGGTGAGGAAGGGGATCAGGGAGCCGGTGGTGAAGTTTAGGAATGACATGAAGGTCATGAAGGCCATGAAGGCAGGTAGGTGACAGGACAAGATGTGAGTAAATATATACAGAACCTCTCATTTATATGAATTTTCCCCTAACAAAGGCACAGATCCGGCCAGACAGGAAGAGGAGGAAGCGGTGGATGGAGAGGTGGAGGAGGAGGACCAGGATGGAGGCAGACAATACGTTCGGTATGGCATGTTTTCACGTCACATTCCCTATCAAAGTCATGAGTAAGCTTTAGTCCAAGAGAAAGCGTGCGGACAGGGTGATCAACACGTTAATATAGGAACTCAAGCCTCGATGCAAGGCAGGGACAGAATTCTAATAGATGTCGCTGGCTACAGCTCGTTCAACGAGCCTTGGACTCGCAGGCATGATCGAGGCCAAGTGGGTTGAAGACACAGCGATACATCGCGCAATTGCTTGTCTACATGCGAGTTTTCTGTAGCGTTACTTATATCCAACTAGGTAACTAACCAGTTTACTAGACGGGAGGAATTCAGGAAGATCTGCTCTGTCTTTAGGGCTGGAAAACCCACTTCGCGAAAGCGCAAAAGGGAACACGATTCGAACCGTACACGGGACTACAACGGACGGATACCAGTGAATTTCGCCGCCCAATTGACATATAGTTGCCACGGATATGGGTTTCATTCAATAGATCTTCCATTATAAGTTATCCATTTGCAGTTGCTTTAAAGTCCACGAATCTATTTGGTCGATGGTCCTGAGTATATAACCCTATCAGAGCAAGTATATCTGTCTCTGATATCCAGACAGAATCATACGCACTGTATATTCAAGTCCTTAGTGGGTGCTCCACGATAATAACTATTCCTGATCGCTAGATCCGCCTCTGCAATGGTCTGTAGTGATGTCTGCAGGTCCCGAAAAGCAGAGCGGATCTTCTCGATTCCTTCTGCTGTGCCTCCATCTTTGAGATAGAGCTCCTCGATTGTCGCTTGTCTAGCGACGGCGCGCATGGTAGCGTTCAGGATGATAATTGGGATGTCCGTGTTGGTAGTTAGTTGGAAGTTTGAGGATTAGCAGTGTTCGTGCTTTATATACACGTAGTTGGGAAGTTGTTGCCTGTCCCAGATTCGTTGGCTTAGATGCCTTGCTCAGGGTATATTTTTCTGGGTTTTTATCCTTTATCAGAACCTTGGTTGGTAGAATAGGCACAGGCAGCTAACATATAGCTTCGGTATCTTAGAGTTCTACCATTCTGCCTACTGTCGTCACTTATGCCACCATCACCTGAAGAAAGAAGTGATCAACTCATCAATAATGTATTTGCCCAAATACCACTGGGAAAATGCCGCGGCCCATAACATCAACCATTCAACAGTTCAGTTAACTGAATAGTGCCTTGTTGCTCAAGTACGGTGGATGGTTGCCAGGGGGAGATGCTACTAATGAGAATTACAGATGTTGCTGGAATAGCAGAGCGGTTCTAGAGATTGTATCCAAGTTTGTTCGTCGTTATGCTATGCTAAGAATCGCTAACCTGAAATGACAACGCCATGAATCCCACAACGTCATGAAATTTCCAAAAAGGTTGTCGGGCTGATGCTCAAAAAGAAATACCGGATGCATAATTGTCGAACTCCAAAAAGATGCCATATGCATGCAAGGAAGGTATACAAAAAAGGACGGCCACCATCTTTACAGTCCTTGGCCTGAAAGCAACCTTCTTAAGATGCCCTCTCCTGGACCCGCTATTTGGCCTTCAATTTCTCTTTGCGAAACAAAGCAAACGAGTCCTTGTTCATCTGAGCCTTTGACAGGTGTCGATGTAGAAGATCTTGATGGAGTGCGTCTCAAATCCGAGCCACCGGCAACCGTACCTCCTCGACCACGGCCTTGGAATTCACCAACCAAGCCCATCGTTTCCAGATTGCTGAGCACATCCTTGAATTCGGTCGCCGTGAGAGGGTGAAGAATGTTATCATTTCGGCACAACGCGCAGTACGTGTCGAAAATTTGCTTAACGGTTGGGGCGAAGATCTTGGTTTTGGACGGTGTGCTCGTGATGTCGCCTTCACGTCGCTTTCGGTCGAGTGCTATCAACGAACAGATAACTGCTTTTTGCTGGAGATTGATGTTCTGCAGTCTTTGAACGGTGCCTTGTCCAAAAGCGGATGAGGTAATGCGTGCTACGTGGGCAATGCTAGCTCGAGGTGCGTTAAGAGCAGTGTAAACTGATGTCGAATCCTTCGGTTGTGGTGTCTTTGCAGGGGTTGATAGGTTTTTGTTTTCGATCAGGATAGTCTTGGACGGAGTCTGCGGATCATCGTTTTGCTTCTCCAGCTTCTTCAAAGTCTCCTGTTCAATGAGATCGACAGCGCGCTTAACAAGCTCAAAGGCTTTCCGTAGATCACCCGTCTGGGAAGCCACCTTTTTCGCACATAATTGGATAGCAGCCGGCTGGACAAAAGGTACAAAGTTCGGTTCAGCATTTAGGTCACTGGGAAGCAATGACCGAAGACGGTTCGTAATCACATTGGCGATCTGGTTGGCGTTGTATGGCAAGAAGGGGAGTAGTCGAGGTTTGAGGTTTTTCGCCTTGAGTTGTGGAAGGGATCGATCTGTCAAGTCAAGCGCGTTGGCAATTCCAATGAGCATGAGTTTAGACTTGCTATGCAATGCCCACTCGAAAAGCGACTGTAGTACTCCAGCGTCCGAGGTGAGAAGGTGGTCGATTTCATCCAAGGTAACAAAGAACAGTCCGTCTTCCGACTTGTCCGGTATAAATATGGCTTTCAGTCGGTCTGCCTCACTCTTCTTAAAGATCTCCGAGTCGTCGCAGAATTCCTCAACGAGTTTGCTGTAAACATCACGGGGCCCCCGCATACTCGCACAGTTGACATGTGCAGTCTTCACGGCCGAAAAGTCCATCTCTTGACACACTTCATCGATCATCGCACTTTTGCCAGTACCGGGAGGCCCACTGACGTATAAGCAACCACCTCTTTGCGATTCCACACCATCTTCGATGAACGATCTCAACTTCTCCCGCTCCGTTTCGCGACCAACTAATCGACCGGAATTCGCTCCCCGAGCAAACAGCTGTCGAGCTTGCGTATACACCGTTTGGGTTGTGGTGGTCGTCGTAGTAGTTGTCGGTGTAGAGACGTGTCGTGGAGTGCGCGGAGTCAAGGACTTGGCGCCGACTTGGACTCGATGTCTTGGGGTAATGGGAGGCGATTCGAGTACATCTTGGTATCGGGACTTGGAAGGAGTTTTGATTCCGATGGGGTTTGCATTCTCATCTGTGGCGAATTAGCTCGAGTTCAGCACAATCCCTTGATTCAAGGGAAGAAAGGAAAGCCTTACCATTCGCAGGCTTTGATGTCGTTCGGAGGTGCGAGTTGACTTTGACGGGGGATGTGGTTGGCTGAATGGTATGCTTAAAGCGTCTAGTCTTAGCAGCAGGGGCACTCTTTTCAGCTGTGTCGTTTTCTTGATCATTTTCTTCGGCTATCGAGCTGTTCTTCCTCCCCCGGGAACGGAATTGGCGTGGTGACGATACCGAAGACTGATCCTCCTCTTGAAGAATGCGAGGTGTCCGCGACCGACGCTTGCTGGAAGTTCGTACCGGTAATGCAGGTACTGTAACGACTGTCGTTAGTATCAGTAAGACGTATGGTGTGGTGAGGAAGGGGCCGTTCAAGTTGTACCTTCAGTTTGTAGTGCTCCCCGTGAGCGCTTTCCCAGAACCGTCGCTGCCATGGTGATGCGTCGCTGCTATAATTGAGCGTGTGGAAGGAGCAAACGAGGAAGAGAATGTAGCAGCGAAAAGCAAGTGCGATGGATGTCTCGACGTACCGCCGATTAACTATCCATTATTCCTTTTCAGGCGCGGACGCGCTCCTGTCGCGTCTACGATTTCGCGTCACGCGTCGAGATTTGGCCCAATAAGATAGGTCACGTGCAATTGATGATTTGCACTTCAGGACGCTGTCGGTGAACGTATTGTATGTAATTTATGTAAGATACGGTAATATCGGTCACAGATCACAAAGGATCGGATCGGATTATCTTAGTGGGCAAAGTGCGTCACCGGTTTTGGCAGATGATTGTTGGAGTCAATTCTTTGAATCTGTTCTGACACTCATTTGTCTTCATTCCGCGAGCAGTTTGCCTGTCGCTGAAGCTGTCTTGAGTCTTCGCTAATTGCCCTCCTACGAAGAGCGGTGATATCTTCAGTCCACATCTTGTTTGCCTCATCCGATTTCGCCTTAACCTTGGCGGTGATCAGTATAATCATCTACATTCCCCTCACCACAGGACATTACCTTCACGCTCCCCTACCATTGTCTAGAGTACCCAACACAGAGCACGCCATGAACGACGACGTGGTGGCTCAGTTTACTGAGATCACCGGCTCCAGCCCGGAGTTGGCAAGCCAGTACTTGCAACTGGCCGATTTCAACATCGAGCAGGGTGTGTCGCTTTACTTCGAAAACGGAGGTGCGCCTTTAACAGACGAGCCTTCGACGTCCGGGCCTCAAAGAGCTTCTGGCCGCCAAGACGAATCTGGGGTCGTTCACATCGACTCCGACGACGATGTCACCGTTGACGAAACGCGGTCAGCGCCTCGGGCCCGGCCAGCACCAGCAGCGGCCTTTGAAGATGATGAGGCTATGGCACGACGTCTCCAGGAAGAAATATACGGTGGAGGAGGAGGTGGAGGTGCAGGAGGAGAAGATGATGTGCGGGCTCCGATGGCGCGCACGACAGAAACCCTGGTGGGACCAGAGGATGATTTCGATGATGACATGCAGGCTAGTATATTGGCTCGAATGCGGTTTCGTGGTCAACGGAGCAGTAAGTTTCTGCTTCCCACTTTCTTGCTCTAGGTTACTGACTTTGCGTGTGTTTTAGACCGACCTGGCATCTTCAACCAACGCGATACCTCGTCCATCTGGGTCGAAGATTCCGATCAGGCCAATCGTGAGAGGCTTGCAGCAGCTACCGGAGGCGCTTCAGAAACGTCGAATAAATCGAGCATGCTCGCTGAAATGTACCGCCCGCCATTTGAGATCATGTCGAGGCTCCCGTGGGACGCAGCTCGTGAGGAAGGCCGCGAGAACGAAAAGTGGATATTGATCAACATTCAAGATTCGTCGATTTTCGACTGTCAAGTCCTCAACAGAGATCTGTGGAAAGATCCGACCGTCCAGGAAACGATCAAAGAGCACTTTATCTTTCTGCAATATTCCAAAGACGACCCTCGTGCAACGCCGTATCTGCAATATTATTTCCAGACACACGATGTCGGCGACAACTACCCCCATATTGCCATTGTTGACCCTCGTACCGGTGAACAGATGAAGGTTCTGTCATCGGGGCCACCCGTGGTCAAGCCAGCCGATTTTCTGATTCAACTTCACGAGTTCCTTGACCGATACAGTTTGAAGGTCAATGTGCGGAATCCTGTGGCAAAGCGGAAGCCTGAAAAGAAGGAGAAGACTGTCGATGCTATGACAGAAGAAGAGATGTTGGAAATGGCAATGAGGAATAGCTTGGGCGAAGGAGCAACACCAACCCCCAAATTGGAGGATCCTGACGAGTTGACCCGCAGTGTCGAAGATGTTAAGGGCAAGGGCAAAGCTCCTGAAGCGGAGGACGTCAGCATGGGTGGAGTGAAGGAGGAGGAACTCGACCCCGAGACTTCGTTATTCGTATCGATTCCAGCAGACCAGCCGCATACAGAGCCTCCCGCTGACCCAACGACAACCACCCGTATACAATTCCGACACCCATCTGGAAGAGTGATCCGGCGCTTTGCCCTGTCCGATCCTGTACGACGTATCTATGAATGGCTGAAGGCTGATCCTCCTCTAGAGGACAAAAAGGGTGTCACATTCGAGCTCAATGCTATGGGTCGCAACCTGATCAACCAGCTTGACGAGAGTGTCGCAGATGCTGGGTTGAAGAACGGAACAGTTATGATCGGATATCACGAAGATTAAGAGTGGAATTCTAATGAGGTCTCATACCAACTAGGTCTGCATTGGGCTTGAAGATACCAGGTGTTTAGACAGGGCTGGGACCATGTCTCTTTATTTGCCCTCTTCAGAGTACAGGGCTGGGCGACTTCCCTACATTCTTACCAAGATCATGTATACATATATTATGTACCGATTCTCAGTGATCTGATTCAGCGCGTATGAAGGGTTAGAGTGTTGACATGAGTAACAATCTTAATTCAAATGTATTATCATGAATCCCTACTACATAGTAGTATGTATGTGCACTGCTGTTTACCAGATCGGGCATAGTGGAACTGACCGGTGCGGAGATCTCGCCGACCGCCCGGCAGAATAAACCCCGCGGTTGTCCCGGCGCCTGGTTCGATCTTCCAAGATAAACGCAAGGGAAACAATTGCGTGCATTGCTGCCAGCGCCTGTTTTGATCCCTGAATAGCCCTCAGAGACACCGGTCTCAGAGCATTGCTTTTCCCGATCTTACTGGCTGCGATTCTTCCCGATTGACTCGCGCAAAGGGCATTGTTTTGTTTTTGATTGATGGCTTGCAGCACCCGATCCCACCAGCCCGATAAACAATAAGTAAGTGGAGCACGCCAGAGCAGCAACGAACCTCCCTCGGAGCTTTTGTACTGATATCAGTCCTTGGGAAGCTATAGTTAATTGATGCGATCTGACCTATCTTTATGTCTTTTTACTCTCTGCGTTGCTTGATCTAGTTATCGGCGGCGCTCTCGGTCTATACTTATCCGTATCGCGTGGACTTGGTGAGTATCTCCTTGTTTGGCGAAGTCGTTCAGTGGATATTCGCCTATATTTTCAGGTTGCATCTCTATCACATCGCCGTGTACGTATTTCATACAGGCTGTTTTAGTCACCTTCTGCAGGACTAACGCTGTCTAGTGTCGACCTAGGTTAATGATCAATCACTTCCTGTGACCTGAAACCGCAATCATGGAAGGACCAGTGGATCCTGAAACCATCTATACGAAGCAGAGCTGCATTGGTGTGTAATCGAACGGTGCGAAATCGATAATACAGACCGGGATCACTAAACTTATGGCTGTCCAGGTGGTGGAAGCTTTGGGCGAGTTTACAAAGGGTATGGCATGATTGAACGCGTGCTCTGCGTTTCTTGTGTTGGGATCAATGCTGACGCGATGTGTATACACTAGTGTCGATAACCGGACTGGCAAGCCCGTTGCGATCAAAGTCGTCGATGTCGAAGATGCCGAAGACGACGTCGAGGATATTATCTCAGAGATTGCGATTCTCTCCGAACTCAACTCCCCCCATGTCACGAGATACTATGGTTCGTTCTTGAAGGGATCTCATCTGTGGATCGTCATGGAGTTTTGCTCTGGTGGTAGTTGCTCAGATTTGTTGCGTCCCGGGAAGATATCGGAGGACTACATCATGATCATTCTCAGAGAGCTGCTTCGTGGCTTGGAATACCTGCACAATGATCAAAAACTACATAGGGACATCAAAGGTATTTGTGCAAGCTTCTCATTATTGCGCACGTAAGCTAACAGCCATAGCCGCAAACATCCTTTTAACTGCAGATGGTCAGGTAAAATTGGCAGACTTTGGCGTCTCTGGACAGTTATCAGCAACCATGACGAAAAAGAATACGTTCGTTGGTACACCCTTTTGGATGGCCCCGGAAGTTATCAAGCAATCTGGTTACGACTACAAGGCCGACATCTGGTCTCTGGGAATCACGGCAATTGAACTGGCTTGTGGGGAACCTCCGTACTCTGACATCCACCCTATGAAGGTCTTGTTCTTGATTCCCAAGAACCACCCGCCGACACTACAAGGAGACGAGTTCAGCAGGTATTTTAAGAACTTTGTCGAACTCTGCTTGCGGCGTGATCCCAGAGAACGACCATCGGCCAGAGAATTGCTTGAGCATCCATTCATTAAGCGTGCGAAAAGGACGACCTATCTAACTGAGCTGATCGAACGCCATGAGCGCTGGCAAATAGAAAAGGCAAATGAGAAGAACAAGGATAATGGCGAGGCGCAGACGCCTGACTTGAGTTATCAGTCCTTCCACGATGCACCAACTCAGCAGGCAGCTCGGCAAGAAGTGGAAGACGATGATCTTTGGGACTTTGGTACCGTCCGCCCAGGGGTACGCGGAGCTGGTCTGAAGCCGATGAAAGATGCAGATACCAACACCCGGAACCAAGGACATGTGGAGTGGGATTTAAGTGACCAACCCCAAAGGAACCAAAGGAAACCTAGCGGCCCTCAGCTGGCAGCGCCACATAGAAAACCCAGCGGTCCTCAGCCGATGTCGCCGCAAAGGGGCAGTTTCCAAGCCATTCCGAACCCATCTCCCACGAAAGTGCCTCTTCCACCATCTCCCGTAAAGCCGATACCCATACAGAACGTGCCTCAAACGCCTACACACCTTGAAGGGCCCACTGTATTTCCACAGAAGGAAAGCCCTGGCACGAGCGAGTACGACAGGGAACTACAGCAATCATTGGTACAGGACTTAGGGTTCCTTCAGCTGGACCGCCCCACGGATGTCCGATTACCTTCCCGAGAACTGAAGGCGGAGTCAACCGAGCAGCTCTCCCGGCAACCTCCAGCACAACCTGTGAAACCATCTCCGCGTCAAGGACACATCCCATCACCGCCCCCACATAAGTCTCCTAAGGTTCCCAGCCAGGGCTTCATGCCAGCCCCAGAAGTACGTCCCCAGCAGCCAGCATTTGCTCAACCCCATGTCCGCCCTCCACCAACCCCCAAACACAGGTCGCCACCGCCGCAGCCGCCTTCGCAGCCACAGACACCAACGCGTAATCCGCAATCGCCAAAGTCTCCTACGACGTCCACTTTCAACAACGCCAACTACCCTCGCGGAGGAGCTAGAACCAGTTCACATGAGATGAACAGGCCGTCGCAGCCGCAGCCACAGCTGCTGACGCCGACACGCAATCCGCAATCCCCTACGACTTCTACTTTCAATAATGCCAACCCTCGCGGAGGACCTGGTGCCAGCTCAAATGAAGCCAACAGACCGTCGTCGTCATCAAACGAAATCACGGCACTGAATAGTGTCCTCGTACCAGCGCTCAAGGCAGCTATACGCCGTCGTTCCCGCCGGATGGAGCGCCTTCGACGGAACGTCGGAAACGAGCGGAGCAGCGAGGTGATCGACCTCCACGAGCGGCGCGAATATGCACACGATATGATCGAGTCACTCGTGAGTGATATATCCGGGATGTTCACCAGGATCGAACGCTTGGATCAGGAGGCTCCGATTGGAATGGGTGCGGGTGTGTCGTCCTTCCTAGAAGGATTTCTCGAAGAAGTCCTTGTCAGGATCGAACCGGCTGATGAAGAGCCGAGTCCTGGTAAGCGCTAAACCATATCACCTGGTTATCTCATTGCATCGCTCTATTTGTTGAGCTTTTCTTTTCCCTTGGTGGTTGTGGCGTTGATACTGTGTTTATTTCATTGATTAGGTATGGGATTTGCATCATTGAAGCATCAGAGGTTAGATATGTGTTTCTCTTTCCATTCAAAATGTGTTGCAATTTGTTTGATTCATGAATGAAAAGATTTGTTATGGGACCAACGGTAGAATAGATGGATAGTCAATGCTATGTCTTGATTGAAAATTCTAATGTACATGGTAAACCTTCACTGTCGTAAATGCTATGGATACACTATCCTGGTGAGTGCTTGAAAGCGAGTTCGCGCTGTCACCTGTTGGGTGCATCGCATCACCCCGTCTGCCGGAATAACCAATCAGTCTCGGGAGTCGGAATAAGATAATTGGTGATATTAAGATCATTCATGTTAGAAGAATGACCATCCACAACTGCATCCGCAGGATCCGTCGCTTCCCCAGTTAACCCATGCATAGGTGACGGGTTATTGCTTCCTGTTCCCTCAACGTCGAGACTGGCTATATCCAGAGCCCGCGTGGGAGGTACACGGGGTACATTAAAGAAGCCAAAGACGTCCAGATACTCCAACTCATTTGGCGCGAGATTCCGCAAGGGCCCCGCGGTTGATGACATAGGTGGTTGGCTGCTACTAGCGGGCGACGAGCGCGGTTGTCGCGAGATGAGGAAATCCAAATCGAACGCGCAGCGACGCATATCCGCTAGTATCTTCACCGTAGATGGAGTAGCGCGTTCACCGTCTATTGCGCCGGATTGCTGGTACTCGCCGTACTCGTCTAGTACGCGATGTAGGATCGAACTGTAACGCTCTGCTACCTTCCAGTGCATGCCCATTTGGGCGAGCGTGTCGACGAAGAAGGTGAAATCGGGGCTGACTGTGTGCGCGATGGTGGAGCCGTGAACGAGCAGGAGGCGGGCTGAGACCCAGAGGGTGAAGGCGAATGGGGGGCCGAGTTTGTCGAGGAGTTTGTTGTTGACTACTAGGCGGGTTACGGAGAGGATGTTGTCGACTGCTAGGAGGCATCGTTGGCTGGCGCTGTATGATGGGGTGAAGATTGGGGAGCGGGTTGTTGGGTAGGCGGCGGATGAATGGAGGCGGATCACGGCTCTGTAGAAAGATTTTAGTGTACTTTTCGAAGAGTTGGTAGCCAGAAGAGCTTACGTTTGATATGCGGCATGGAGTTGCACCCAGTCACATTGCAGACCCCGAGCATGCTTTGATCCGCTGAACAGTCGAGATGAGTTCTCATATGCATATTCGGCAGGAAGATTGAACTCCCATGATGTTAACTCATTGTCAAGCTTTCGATACGTTGCTTGCCACTCTTCAACGTCGGACAATGACGCGATATCCACGGGCCGTTTTAAGAAGCGATGAATGCGGGAGAGAATGCCTAGTATCTCGACATAGAGGCCCAGAAATCCGACATTCTCCGCACGATTCATATGGTCGTTTCGGTTGTTAAAATGGTGGAACCATCTCGTTTCCACCGGCTGATTCTTGACAAAATATTCGTCCTTGCACGGAAGCTTGCGGTCGATATCCTTGTCATCCAAGGCAAAATCAAAAGCCGTTGCTATAGTGGAGTATCGATCCAAAAGATATACCATCCAAAACAGTCGGCGTCTTCCTTCCTCTTCGATCCATGAATCTGGTTCCGGAAGAACCACTGCTCTTAGGGTGTAGATAGAAGGGTAAACAGGGGCGACAAGACGAGACTTGGGCTCAACCGCCAGCCCCAGTTGAACGACGGACCGAGTTATGAGAGCGAGAAGTTTCCATCCAGGAGGACCGTTAGATGAGCCAACTAGGTCAAGGGCTAAGATTACCAGAGCCTGAAGTGCCTTGACGGACGAGTTCTCCAGGCCATAGAGAAGCACCTTTTGTTTGGACGAGTCATGGTACTGCTTCCTGTTTTGTTCGTTGAGGCGAGTGTCTGTAGAGAATCGGAGTGTTGTTGCAACTATAGCATAGAGGACCATGCGGTCTTCCTCGGCCAGCGGGGATGGTCCAAAGAAGTTGTCCAAGGTCGTTCGGCGATGAAGGATCGGGCACCATGGATTGACGTGCTCAAAGTAGAGATCAACCAGTGCATACAGCAAGTCGTATGGTGGAAGTTCGAGTTCTGGATCTGCAAACGAACGCGCTTGATTTGAGAACAAATTCACCGGCACATTCAATGATGAATCATTGTCCGTGTAGTCATGCTGGCCGAGGATTGGGGTATCTTGAGAGGGATGAGCCGGCACAGAAGACGGTTCTTGGAACAAGTTATTGCGCGGGCTTGGGTCGTGGGCAGCAGAAGGCTCCGAAGGGGAACTATAGGGGAAAGAGCCAACTTGAGGCAGATCAGGGAGCAACCGGGGATTCTGAAGAATGTGTGTTTCAATAAGACGGCCTTGAGACTGAATGGTCTTTTCCAACCTGTCTGTTCGTCCAAAATTAGACTGAAACGGAGTGGCTTTGTCCACAACGAGGCAAGAACATACCCAGCCGCTGTTCTAGCTCCTTTCCATACCCTGCCCGGAGGCCAGGTTTCTTTCTCTCTTTGTATTCGCACAATTGACCATTGCGAGTACACCAGCCACAACTAGGCTGTGCTCGATCTAGATGGTTGACCCAGATTAGATATGCAGTAGCCAACAGTCCAAATACAGAATGCATACCGCATTTGACTTTTCTCTGCTTGCACAGCTCGCATCTGATAGCTACGTCAGATTTGTGATCTGCGAGTAATCATCGAGGTAGCGACATACGACACAATAAGCGGACGCTTTCGTTTCAGCCCATTTGAACCATTCCGAGCAGGACGGTTATTCGTCTCGCTCTCCACACCAGACCAGAGCTCATCTGCACTCAGATCCTGATCGCCGGAGTTTTGGACAGAAGCTCTCGCGTTCGGCATGGTGTTCTAGCGAGATCGGGGGTAGAGGATAAGCCGCTCCAAAGAGGGATAGTATGGCATGATGTGTGTGGATACACGTCCGACGAACCATTCAACGTGAAAGACAGACGTATTGGCAAGAAGAAGCCAGCTATTTTACAGAGTAAAGAAGAATTGGACAAAGGAAAACGAGATGGCGATTATGGCGGGTGCTGTGGTGCCTGAGGCATGAAAACGGAGCCAGGCACCAACCCCGCATATCAGGTCTTGGCATCCCCATATCATGTGTTATCACCTGGTACAGGGAAATGGCAGATACTACTTGATCATTCAATGATCTTGCGTTCATGATGATTTTGGGGTCGAAGTGTGAATATACCTGAAGTTGTTCTTTCTACTGCCATGGACAACGCCGGTACAGGATACATCTCGGGAAAATGGTTATTCGTTGATCTCGGGGGAGCAATACCCCGAGCTGCGTCCTATCCGAGGATATTCGCGCAATGATTCCGGCTTCAAATAAGATCAGTGTCCTTCATTTTCGCAAATAGTGGAGTTCTTCTCATCAATTCTGCCTCTCTTAACGCCGGCTGTTCTTGACTTTAGCTACAACATTCTCACCATGGGCTCTACAGCTGCTTCTTCTTTCCCCCGCATCAAGGAAGTGCGGACATTCCTCATTGATGGAGTTGGATCTGGCGGCGACTACCATAATGTAAGCTCAATTGTGCAATTGAACGCTATTCAGGAACTTCCGCTAAGTACCAATTCGCCATGTCTAGGTCAAAGGCGGCCATTGGTTAATCGACAGCAACATTTCTACCCCTATGACGCGATGGGCGCAATATCGTGGCTCGAGAACATCCTGGGGAATCAATGTTTTGGGCTCCTTCTGTGTGGAAGTGGAAGCTACTGATGGAACCAAGGGGTTTGCGACGGGATTCGGTGGCCCTCCGGCATGCTGGCTGGTCCAGCAGCACTTTGAGCGGTTCTTGCTCGGCGCAGGTGCGAATAATCCGATCCCACTGATTATGCGCTCAAAGGCAAGATTAAAGCCAAGCTAACCCTGCTCAAATGTATATAGACCCTCGAGACACGAACGATCTCTTCGAAAAGATGTACCGTGGTTCCATGTTCTACGGCCGCAAGGGCCTCCCGGTGGCAGTCATCTCGGTGATCGACCTGGCCATCTGGGATCTCTTAGGGAAGATCCGTAACGAGCCTGTCTACAAACTTATCGGCGGTGCTACTCGTTCGAGGCTCGACTTTTACTGCACCGGCCCACAACCTGCAGCAGCCAAAGACATGGGCTTCACTGGAGCCAAGGTGGCCCTGCCTCATGGCCCCGATGAGGGAACAGAAGGACTGTTGAAGAACGTTGACTACCTCCGCAAGCAACGAGAGAGCGTCGGACCTGACTTCCCGCTGCGCGTGGACTGCTACATGTCCCTGAATGTGCCCTACACCATCGAGCTCGTCAAGCGATGCGAAAAAGAAGGCATCAACATTGACTGGTGGGAGGAGTGTCTCACTCCCGACGACTTTGATGGCCACGCCCTGCTCAAGCGCGCCCATCCCACCGTCAAGTTCACTACCGGCGAACACGAGTTCTCGCGCTACGGCTTCCGGAAACTGGTCGAAGGCCGCAACCTCGACATCCTCCAGCCTGATGTCATGTGGGTGGGTGGTATGACCGAGCTCCTTAAGGTTTCTGCTCTCGCCGCTGCTTATGATCTTCCCGTCGTTCCTCATGCATCGGGGCCTTACTCGTACCACTTTGTGGTTTCCCAGCCCAACACTCCATTCCAGGAATACCTGGCCAACTCGGCTGATGGACGGAGTGTCGAACCTGTCTTTGGAAACCTGTTCGTGAACGAACCCATTCCCAGCAAGGGCTTCCTTGATGTCTCCATCTTGGACAAGCCGGGATTCGGTCTCGAGCTTAATCCGGCAGCTCCGTTGATTCCTGCTGCTTCGATTCTGACACCAGCTCCGCAGAAGAGTCTGGCGCCGCCGGCTGATGAACAGAATGCCAACGGCAATGGACATTAGATTCTGCGCTTACGATATTATACTTTGAGCTCTATAGATGTATCTACTGTGTCTTGTTATTCCTTGTTATAGCTATTCACCCCTGTACGTTACAGAAACATACGTTCTACATGCAATTTGAGCCTCATCTTCGTATTCTTTTATATTATTGTACTCCGTACCCCACCATCAATCATTCTCATATGAATCTCTGCAACACCCCTCGGGGTATCATCACCACGAACCTCCGAGACAACCCCACAATCGGCTTATCTTATCGCACTCTTTCGCGGGGTCGAGGAAGATATTCGAGGAGAAAAGAAAATGAAGGAATTATTTCATGGAATTGAAATTTGTATCGATTGTAATTGTATGGGGCGCGGACATCAGACCATACCACACTCCCCGTGAAGGACAACAGTACTAAGTACTCTATATCAACCAATTGCAAAGAAAGATGCCTCTTCCGCAGCTTCTAGTAGGCAAAGTCGCTGCTATCACAGGCGGTTTAACTGGAATTGGCAGGGTACGTCTACCTTCTGCGCAACTTGAAAGATGATTCCTTCCTAACGACACCAGGCCATTGCCCTCGAATACCTCCGCCACGGTGCCAAAGTAGCCATCAACCACTTAGGCGGACCGAATGAAGAAGCACTCCTCGAGTCCATCCACAAAAACTCAGTCGAGATCACAGGATTGCAAGAGAAGAGATTCCTAACTGTTGCTGGGGATGTCATGCAGCCGGAGACGGGGAAGGAGTTTATTGCAAAGACTGTGGCTGAGTTTGGTCGGTTAGATGTTTTTGTGAGCAATGCGGGCGTGTGTAAATTTGCGGAGTTTCTGGAGTGAGTTCCCCCATGCCTTTCCTAATGAATAGAGTTACTGATCGTGGCTGTAGTGTCGACCCTCCCCTCCTCGGCCACACTGTATCCACCAACCTCTCCGGCGCCTTCTACGCAACCCAAGCAGCAGGCCGCCAAATGGCCCTAGCCCAATCACCACCCGGCGGCTCAATAATCGGAATCAGCTCCATCTCTGCCCTCGTCGGAGGCGGCCAGCAAACGCACTACACGCCCACCAAAGCCGGAGTCCTCGGCTTGATGCAATCAACCGCAGTAGCATTGGGCAAATACAACATCCGATGCAATGCTCTCTTGCCCGGGACTATCCGGACGCAATTGAATGATGAGGATATGAGTGATCCGGTTAAGAGGGAGTATATGGAGGGGAGGATTCCGTTGGGGAGGTTAGGGCAGCCGCCGGATTTGGCTGGGCCGGCGGTGTTTTTGGCATGTGAGGAGTTGAGTGGGTATGTTACTGGGGCGCAGTTGTTGGTTGATGGCGGGTTGTTTGTTAATCTTCAGTGAGAGACATGCTTGTCATAAAAGAGATATCAATGTGGAATATACATTACAGTCCTTCAATCTCAATTCCATAAGCTTTCAGTGCAACTTTGCCCCAGACACCTAACCTTTGCTCTTCACTCAACCCACGTCTCTCCAAAATACCCTCAACTACAGTTCTCCATCGACGCCAAGTGGCATCGTTTCCGCCTCCTCCAAGGTTACAAACAGGCCAATCGGACCCAAACATGACTCTATCAGGACCAAATGCATCAAAGACTGCATCAGTCCATGGATGAAGTCTCTCGACGAGGAATTTAATGTCGGGTTCAGGAGCTGGAGAGAGCGATGGCAGCTCTGAGAAGCCACCAGAGAGCTTCATGTATGCCTTGGGGTATCGTACCATGGCGGTAACAAGTGTTTTCCATTCCAGGAAACCCCGATGGGTTGTGGTTGATTCAGGGGATGCAAATGGAAGGCGTAGATTTGGCTTGCACAGGTAATCTGGGTCGGTTAGAATCGGGCATCGTGGTGAATAAACAAGACGTACTGATAACCATCACCACCTGATCTTTCTCGTCCACACCCTCATAAACCCGCTCCATCATCTCGACAGCTTCTCGTAGCTGCCACAATCCACCCTGTCTCGCATCTACTCCCAAGTCAAACGTCAACTGCTTCCTTCCGAGCCATTTCAGTCCATCAATAAATTCCGGCTGCAACATCACCCCAGACGGCTTATCCTGGACCAGATACCGCACTCCTCGAATCTTCCTCCACACATCGTCCGTTTCAGCTGCCTGTTTGACCTTTTGCACATACCTCTCCAATAAGACAGCACCATCGGGCACCGGAGCCCAAGGCAATCCCCAAACATGGCGGACGGTCTACATAGCGATGCTGGTCTCCGTCAATGGGTTCACCGCGAACAATCCGAGCGAGGAGGGCGACTTCATCGAGGACGTGTTGCCACCCAGGGCTTGATTCCTCGACTGATGAGATTCGGTCCGTTTCGATAAATATGAAGCCGCGGAGATAGAGGGGTTTAGTTGAATCTGAGATGATTGGGTGGATGAGGTTGCTTGACGGTATTCGTCTACACAGTGTTGGGATCCTAGAGGGCTATTTGGGCCATACCAGGCCAGCGATAGCAGGTGCGAATTTGGAAAGAGGTGTATATGCGAGTCCACTATCGGAATTGGCATATTGACTGCGTTGTCGTGCTTGCTGCAGGCGTTCAGGGAATGCGGGGTTCAGCCAAATTAATTAATTAAACAAAAGGACGCTCTGTCCTTTCTCCTTTTGTTTAACGAAAGACAGGGAAACATTTGGTATGAAGGCATCATTAGCGGCCATTGCGTTACTTGCAGCTCTTTTGAAGACGCCATACCCGTCGGTGGTCATTATACCGAGGGTGCATTGATATCCAACAAGGTCGCTGCCAGGACTGACGCCTCAAGCTGGTGAGTACCTTTGGGATTGCTCTTATATAAACCGTTTTCCGTCTTCTCGTTCGTCTCTCATCCTCCGCTCACTCCGTCTAGGATTCTAACTCTGCTGTTTTACGTTATTTCGGCTCTGATCTCCCTCCAGACCACTCCGAACCGGCCATCCCCCACGCACGCTGCGGTACGACTGTACGGTTACTTGGCAATCACAAGACAGCGCATCAATTATGCATCCTTATCATGTCCAATGTCACATCCTCCTATCAATCACATCCCAGTCATATATGTCGGCCTTTCAATGATGAAGACGGCGGACCGAGGCTTCCGAGTCCCGGATTTGGCGTCGATCGGTTCTTATACGGACGTGGGTGAGACATAAGTGACCGAGGTCAGCTCCAGATCACCCCGCCACCTCCGCATTTACTCCTCACTCTTGACATTGAGTGGTCCACGAGTCATTGTTCCCACGAGCAGGCATTAGAGCTATTCAGTTCTTGCAGGAAATATTTAAGGGTTGTAATCTCCGGTCAATGCGAGAAAAGACAACATCGCTATCCTCACCATATCAATTGATTTCGTTTCCCAACCCCGCACCTCCTCAGATACCAGGTCACCACTTCGCTTGAAACCACAATCAAAACCAACATGGCTGTCCCAGAGATTCCAAAGAAGCAGAAGGCTGCTATCTATGACGAGCCTGGCTCGGTGTCGACAAAGGTGGTGGAATTGGATGTACCTGAACCTAGCACGGGCGAGGTACTGATCAACCTGTATGCAGAACATCCAAACTGTACTGGAGGCAAGTGTTCTCCTGGGTCCTTATGGACAATAAGCTAACTCGAATTGACAGAACTCACACGGGTGTATGCCACTCTGATTATGGTATCATGACAAACACTGTACGTTACCGGCAGAGGGCGCGGAAATATATATCGCTAACAATTCCAGTGGAAAGCGCTCCCCTTCCCCACGCAGCCCGGACAAGTCGGCGGCCACGAAGGTGTTGGAAAGGTCGTCAAACTCGGCCCCGGCACAGAATCATCCGGTTTGAAACTTGGCGACAGAGTCGGAGTCAAATGGATTTCCAGCGCATGCTCGAACTGCCTGCCATGCCAAGCAGGCTCTGACGGACTGTGCTTCAACCAGAGAATCTCTGGCTACTACACCCCCGGTACATTCCAACAATACACACTAGGCCCAGCCAACTACGTCACCCCAATCCCCGACGAGCTCGAATCCGAACAAGCAGCCCCCATGCTCTGCGCAGGCGTGACCGTCTACTCCGCCCTGAAGCGCAGCAACGCCCGCCCAGGACAATGGGTCGTCATCTCCGGCGCAGGAGGTGGCCTGGGCCACTTGGCCGTGCAGCTCGCCAGCAGAGGCATGGGACTGCGCGTGATCGGAGTCGACCACGGCAGCAAAGCAGAACTAGTCAAGGAGTCTGGCGCTGAGCACTTCGTGGACGTCACCCAGTTCCCCACAGACGACAAGGGCGAAGCCATCGCCAAGCATGTCAAATCGCTAGCAGACGGATTTGGTGCCCACGCTGTGATCGTGTGTACTTCGGCCAATGCCGCGTACGCCCAGTCGATGGGCTTCCTGCGCTTCAACGGGACGATGGTCTGCGTTGGTGTTCCCGAGGGAGACCCTCAGCCTATTGCGACTGCCTTCCCGGGTAAAATGATCATAGGACATCAGACGATCACGGGGTCGGCGGTTGGCAACCGGACGGATGCCATTGAGACGCTGAACTTCGCGGCTAGGGGCGTTATCAAGGCGCACTACCGGACCGAGAAGATGGATGCTTTGACGAGCGTTTTTGAGGAGATGGAGCAGGGTAAGGTGCAGGGACGGGTTGTTCTGGATTTGTCTTAAGTGGGTTTTCTTGGATAAGTGTTATGAGTAATGAAGCAATTAAATTTCTACGAGCATGGAGCAAAAAGAGACGCGAAGGGAAAAAAGACAAAAATAGAATGACCGACGCAGGGGTCGAACCTGCAATCTCTTGATTCGTAGTCAAGCGCCTTACCATTGGGCCAGCCGGCCAATTGTTGAGAAAACACCCCACTCTAGGTTTATATAAACCAAACTAAGTCTAAACTGGAACCACCCTCGGCACGCGATCTCCAACCCACATCAAGGCACGCAACCTGTACGGGGTAGAAGCATAGAAATACTCCTACTCAACAGGGTAACCCATCTACCCTCTTACGTAAATCTATTCTCACCAGCACTAACTAGCGAGAGTTCTATTTATACCAGGATCCGTCACGCTATCCACCTCCGGCCAAGAATAGTCCCCGTACATTTGCGCTTGCAGGGGGGATCAACGAGCGCCATTCCGCTATGGCGTATTGTTTTTGGAGATCGAGACCTGGAGTCGGAGACAAAGTACGGGGAACGAAGTACGGACAAAAAAAGTTTGATACAAGTGAGGCGCGTATACGGCGTATAGAGAGTTCGGAATTTTTTTTGGTTCGGGACGCTTTTAACCGTGGCGCTGGGTTTTGGTGTGTGGTTGAGCCATGGTTCTGGTCCGCATTGTGCGTGTGAAGGGCTCTCTCTCATAATAATGATAGTATGATTATCGATGGCATTTCTATACACTGAGTACAAAGTTTATTGAGAAAATATCATTCAGGGAGTCTTCTCTACGGTCCATACCAGTCGTACTATTGTCAATATGTTGTATTGGTATATGCACTAGCAGTAGCTTAAATCAAAAGACCTCCCAGGGTAATGAAATCGAAAGACAAGGCAGGGGTATTGATAAAATCGTAAAGGAAAAGCTAAGCCAGCTGTCAAGCAAGCTGCACATCCAAGCTCGTAACCCGAGAAAAAGAACAGGATAATAAAAGAAAAAAAGGGGAACCAAGAAAAGAAAGATCACCTATCTCGTCCGCTTACTATTCCCCCCGGTCGTAGCGGTAGCAGGTCGTTTCTGCCCGGACCCGGACGATGCAGACTCGGCAAGGCGCACTAGCGCGTTCAGCTTGAGGATATAGCTCTTGGGGCCCCGATTTACTTCATTCCGGTGGAGAATAGCGCTCATTTTGTCTCCGAACTGGTGCAGGTCCGTGGCCGGGATGTGTTCCAGCGCGTCTAGAACAAAGTACTCGCCCGTCTCGTCCGCTTTCCCAACCAGCCGATGGTACAGGTTGCGCTGGTCTTCGTCCTCACCGTTGAACGACGCCCGGCCCCAGCGGTTCCCGTCCAAAGCGTCCTTGTCGCGGTTGCAGATGTCCTCCAGGATTGTGATCAGGGTCTTTGCGGCGCCTTCTGTGCCGTGCGGTGCGCGCGCGATGATGTTGCCCTGGACACGATCGACATTGCGCTGCAAATCATTGACAACGGCATCGACGTCCAGGTTCGTGCCGGTCCCGTCGGCGGCCGGGAGTTGTCCCGTGAGGCAGTATCGATCGAAATCCGCCAGTAGCTTCCGCGTCTTCTCCTGAACCTTATCAAAATAGATGGCCGCGCAGGCCCCCGGGGGCATCGCCTTGCACAGGCTGGCGTAGACCTCGTCGTTGTGCACGGCTAATCGGAACATGGTGGCTTCGAAGTCCCCCTGGACGACGCATTGCTCTGGTGTGCGAAGTTGCGTCGTTTCCTCCACTAGGTCGAGACGGAAATCCTCGGGGAGTATGACCGTGCTGAAGGCTGACATGATGTCGCGGACCTTTTGTGGACGGCTCATCCCCCCTTCTACTTCGGACCGGGAGTATTGCCAGTTCAGCTGCTCTGCCACCATTTCCAGTTTGCCGTCAAGGAGGTGTTCGACACGGGAGAATTGCGGCGAATGACCGTTGCTCAGTAACGGCACATCAGAGGAAGGAGGTTGGGGCATGAAGCAACCGTGAAGTTGATCAAGAAGCCACTTGCAAAGACGAACAAACCATCAGCATCCCCGTCCCGCTATTGTTTTTCCTATTCCTTGTCTCGTTCGTTCCGTTTCTGAAAAAAGGGGGGAAGCTTACAAAAATATGTTGGCAGGCCACATCAGGACGACTTTGATAAGCAGAACAGGTACACGTATAAGTATCTGAGCCGATATGCACTTGTGGCCGTTCTGACAGTCGAAAATCATAGCCTGTCTGTGTCGACTCGCAGTAAATTTCGTCGAATCTGCCCGTGAGACCCAGGAGGGCCCTGGCTTCTGAGTCGGGGTCGAGATGGGCAAGGTCATAAGTGATGCCCGACCTCGCTTGGACGGTGGATGATTGTGATAACTCCGTCACGTCTTCCTCCTCGTCCTCGACCTCTTCCTCGTCCACTTCTTCATCTGCTTGCTCGCTTTCACCGGAAACCTGCATTAGTTCACTGTCATCGTCGTCGTCGCCCCAGCGACGCGATCCCGCACCCGCTGCCCTCCTCTCAGCCTGGGTCCGTCTGTCTGGCATATTGCCGCCGATGGAAAGTTTGTGAAACTGTTTCGTTGGAGCAGACATCGGGCACGGACGTTATGTAAATCTAGAGAACTTTGGTTCGGGGTATGGGTTCCAAGGGAAAATGTTTATTGACCCGTGGATTCTGCGATGGGCAACCCGATAATATATAGAGTTTGTCCCGAACCACGGATAGGAGCGGGTACTATGATTCAAATGGCTCCCACAACACCATGTTGGGCCAGTGAAAAAGAAGAGGGGAGAAGTGCATAATTTATTCCTTCACGAATTCTTCAAGATGCTCGGGCGCAGGAGCGCCCCCGGCTTCATTGCCTGATCACGAATCGAGAGCAAACCAAAATAAGAAGCTGCCAAGCGCACACGAGGGACGAATTTCGCATCAACGGACCAACAATGCCATAAAACCAATGGTTAGGATGGAGATGGTAATTCAACGAAACAAACTGGAACCATGGAACCGAAAGCCCAAACACGGCATTTAAAAGATACTCTGCGTAAGATTTCGAAGTGTCGTACCCGAACAATGTCCCTGCTCGGTAGATCTTTAACAAACAAGCCATTGTGTGGTTCCGAGTCTTTGGTTCGACGGATATTATCCCAGCAATGCCATGTGTTGGAACGAGTAACTGCTCTCAACCAGAAGCTTTTTTTCACGTCTTGCCAATGAGAGGCAAAGGCGACAACCATGACGCGTGTGGACCTGAATCAGTAAAAATATAACAAAATAAAAAATCTTGCGATCTGGAATGATTTGGAATCATGATTCCTGGAAAATCAAATCAAGGGAAATTTCACCTCCACCAAAGTCAAAAATCCGTAGGCTATCTCACATGATCAGCATGTAGCCTTGGAAAGACATAATTGGTGATGTTCGAATCCTCTGTTTGCTTTGAGTATGCCACTGCGAAGTATGTGCGCGCCGCGAACCGCGAGCGACTATATCCGGGAGTATCGGAGGCCGGTGCACCGTCAATAATCAGCACAATAAAGTAAATTTAAACGCATTCCTTTGCCAAGGTCGATTATAAACGGCTGATCCCTATAGGATGTCCTCATAGTGCGAGCTTGAAGAGCTTGAGAGTTTCGATTTGATCGATCTTGTGTTCAGGAGGTTTGCAATGGCGCCGAGAGTTCGTGCAAGCACAGCGATGCAACGCAGCAGACAACATCAGCTTGAGGTCTCGAAAACTGCAGCGGTTGTTGGTTTTTGAAGTGTAGATCTCGCGATATAAATATTATATCTCGATGCCGAAGCTCAATGATCAGTTGCATTGAAGACAGGACGCCATTTTGTCCGACAGATCCGCCAGCCCTCTTTTCCATCGACATCCTGGCGTCTGTGTGCCATTATATTGTTATCCCTTTTTCTCTCCTTGGTATATCCTCTCATCGTTGTTTGTGGGTTCTGCGGTGCTTTCAGTTTTCTTCGAAAGGCCGAGCGGTAGACGGCAGTGGACGTTCGGCAGCGAAAAAACCTGGAATGAATATAAAAGTCAGCATGGTCCGCGTCTGATGAGAAGGCATTTAGAAGCACTGCGCAATTGAATATATCTGTCATGATTTTGGATCTTCTGAGGCCTCTGTGGTCGACTCCTGGGCGGCGTTTGAACCTGCGGCCGCTTATGGAAAGAACCGGGTTGGCCTTGAAAGATCATGCAATAGGTCATTCGAGTTAATTGGAAGTCGTTCAGCAAACATAAGAGCTTCTCGAATTTCGCAATGATTCTTCTGGGGTGGTTACGGTTGATGTTGGGAAGAGAAAGAGTGGGAGCTGAAGGACTAAAAGGAGCTGCGCATGTTGAGGCTCAAGACTTCAGCTGAAATATACCACACAAGACCAAAGTACGAAACAACTATTGATATTATGAAACAAATGGTATTATTACAAGTATAATATGTATCGCTTATGCAAAAGTCCTCTGATGCTCACTCTTTGGCCATAAATGCTATACTATATGCCATCGACAAATCCCCTATCACCGATCCCACTATATTTCCATATTGTCGGGAATATCACGATACATGCTATGAGCATCGGAAAGAAAATGAGAACGAGTCAAACAAAAGAGGGTATAGAAAAGAAATTCGTCAAGTCATAAGCCGGGTCAAAAAGACTGCGGCTAGGAAGAAAAAAAATGACAACCAAACGAAATGCAATGAGAAAAGAGAAGTGATATAGTCGAGATATCAGAAGGCACTGTATTACTGCAATGCCATAGTACCATGCGCTTTGGCAGCATTTCTCTTTTTCGCTGCTTCCAGAGCCCTCCGAATCCGCTGCTGATGTTCCGAGTGTTCATTGGATGGTGGACCAGCAGTAGCAGGACGGGGACCTGGCATCAAACTATCGACAGGATGACTGGTAGACGCCGTGACATCAGATGACGCTTCTGGCTCGACCACCGGGTCTTTTCCTACAGCCTTAAGGAGCTCGTTGATCTTATGAGTGATCTCAGCAGGCCCGTCACGGACACTCTCTAGCTTCGACTCGAGGTCTTTCTGGATCTTCGCATCTTCTTTCTGCTTCTCGGCATTGAGACGGCGGAAAACATCATGGTCCGCGTTGGTATAACGAGCCTCGGCCACGGACAGGCGGTAGTCAGCGTTGTTGAGGGTGGCATCGGCGATGCCAAAGTTATGCAAAATGGATTCAGAGTCTCGTCGGAGTGAGTCCACCATGATCGCGACGGATTTCAGAATCTGCTCTACTTCGGACTCTGACAAGCTAGTTGACTGAAGATGCGAAGCGTCAACCTTCTTCACCTTCGCCGCCACATCATCGAGGACACTTTGGTTTTCGCCTAGACCGTGCATAATAGCATCGTCGAAAGCATCCATGAGTCGGTTGGCTCTCTCATCACGATCCTTGGCCGCCTCAAAGATGTTTCGCTTCTCCATCTGGTCAAACTCGTTGTCCAGCTTCCTGAGGGCCGCGGAGTCACCCATGAAGACGAGCGGTCTCCGTTCGGCCTTCTTTCGGCGCCGCTCTCGGTCAAAAGCAGTATTGAGGCGTTTCTGGTAGCGCATTTCGAGATTCCGGTAGACGTCGTTCACTATATTCATTGTATGTGACAGATTGTGTCTGTCTGCCGAATCCTTGATCTTGCTGCTTTCGTGACTGAGTTGGCTGAGTGCAGACTCATAGTGATTCAGAAGGGCAGTAATCTCCCGACCCAGACGTTCGTCCAATGGGTTGAAAACGTTTCTAATGAAATCGTCGAGTTCTTGTCTTTCTTCATCAAGCTGTACTCGAGCTTCTGCTTGTCTGAACTCTTCCTCGAGAACGTTGATATCGGCATATCCAATCTCCTTGCCATTGAAAAGAGAGTCGATGTGTGCTTCAGATTCCTCTTGACGCTGCATACGCTCCTTATCAAGGTTCTGCCGTCGAATCTTAGCAGTTGTCTCCCACGTACTAAACGCTTCTTGTATATAAGTAAAGTCGTCAGAGTACTGCTCCAGACTTTTCCTGGTAGTAACATGCCACGAGCTCTCCGATTGCTTGGCTAGCGGGGATGAGACCATAGATCGCAGGTCATTAACAGGGTCGGGTCTACCTTGCCGGAGAGACGGCGGCAATGGAGGAGGTGACGAAGCTCTGCGAGGTCTTCTCTTCTTGTATGTGACGCTTTTCTCGCGAATAAGCCCGATAAATGTTTCACTGTGCTCGTTTTGAGCTGGGGAGGAAACTCTAGTGTTGACACCTGTCTTCGTGTCGGAATCCGGCGCATTTGCCATCACACGTCCGCTCTCAGCAGAGGCTTGTCGCAGATCAGAGTATGCCTGGTAGGCCGGTTTATCAAGGGCAAGATTGTCTGAGCCTCGTTGAGGTCCTTCGATGTAGCGGAATGGCGTGTATATTGGCTGTGGAGGGTTTGTCGTCAGAGGCGCAAACGTTTGCGTATGTATTCCGCTGTTCATCGAAGGTGGTACCGAAGATGACCGCGAGAACTGATCTTGGACGCCATGTTGACTTCCCGTATCTGTGAGCTTCGAAACCGGATGGCCGGGTGGTCGTGTAGCTGGCCTCTCCAGATTATTGGGAGTGTAAAGCCTGGGAATGATTGGCCGCCCACCGGGACTGTATTCTCCATCCTCAAAATCTTCAGCGGTGTAAGTAGATTCAGGGACATCTTGTTCTGATTCTACCGGGATCAGACCAGATTCTACTGGTGCCGAGGGCTGTGGCGTCGGCGGACCCTCCTTTTCCTTCTCCGCTGATTGCTGCGGGCTTGGAGTTAGCTGGCGTGAGTTTACGTCTTCGGCCTTGGGGCTCTTAGATTCGTGCTCAATACCATAGAGAATCTCCCGTAGTTTCGTCTCCTTGGCTGTGAACGCTGTGAAGATCTTGTACCGCTCTTCGTCGGAGTCAGCAACCGCTTCCTTGCGCAACATGGCGACATAACGAGTCAAAGAAGATTTGAACCAAGGATCCAAGTCCTCATATGAATCGACCACGGTTAGACGAGATGCACCCCCCTCTGCATTTGCCGTCGAACTGTCAGGGGTAGACAGTTGCTGTCCCTCCTTTGCGGGAGTTTTGCTTCCCGACCTTGATGACGGGATGTCAATTGGATCAATTGGACTGGGCTTGCGTTGTATGGTTTTATCTGCTGGCCTGGAAATGGGGCTTTGACGGCTGCCGTCCGCAGATTTCCTGGCATCCGGAGATATTGGTCGAGTCCAGGCCTCAATGACCCCATCGATCTTTTCGGTGGTCCCAGTAGCAGAGCTCTGCGTTGTTTCTGCGGTGTTGACCCGGGACGGACCAGATGGACGTGGTAGCTCCTGCGCAGAGCTTGTGCTGACCGGCGACTCAGTAGATGGCTTCTGCATTCCGACCTGATCATCGGCATGCGAGACCTGCAACGCAGGTGAGACGCTCTGAGGCGGGCTAGAAGTTGGGATGTAAGGGTTTGACGCGGGGCTATGCATAGATGTCGCATGACTCTGGGATGGTTCGGCTGGAGGTACAGGTGTTGTTTTCTTAGACGAGAAGACTTCTGTGTCGTCAATGTATCCTGGAGTTGGTCCCAGATGTTCCCAGTCTGAGGGACTAAAAGGTCCCATTGAAGAACTTGTAGTGAATACATTAGAGCTAGTCTTTGGCGGTACTGGTGGAGGGCCGTTGCCAGTGTTAGTAGATGACCCAAAATCCGTTGCGACAGCCAGCGGAGGTTGAGGCAGAGGACGTTCCAATGGCGAAGAAGTTGTATAGTTGATAGCCCCACTTTGGTCCGATGCGACAGGTGTAGGTGGATGCGCCTTCTGCTGCAACTGACTCTGGTAACCAGGAGGAACCGGGGGCGGTGGCGGGGGAACAGGACCGACAGTTTGCGCAGGACCATAGCTATATTGTCCGGGAGCTATTTGGCCTCCATATGGGGGGACAGACGGCAGGGGTTTGTTCGACGCCGGAGAGCTGACTCGCGGAGGAGATTGGATGCGCGCCGGGACATGGTCTGTTGCGATGGGAGGACGAGGCTAGACAGCATCCTGTCAGCATGGGAATCTAGGATCGTTCTAGTTAGATCGTTTGAAGCACTCACAGGCAACGGAGGGGGAGGAGAATGGGCTTGATGGTGGTGGTGGTGGTGGTGGTTGAATTTCACTCCCCACGCGGTCGTGTCGATCCCCGTCGCAACCGGAGGGGTACCGGGCATAGGACCAAAGACATTTGGATTATAGGAGGGAATCACTGGTGCTGACGGACCCGGAGGAGGGGGAGGAGGGACCGGAGAAGTTGATGGCGTAGAGGTAGCTGTTGTTGCTGTCGTCGTCCCTGTCGCAGTTGTCGGCGGCCGCGGGGGAAGACGCCATTCTGGCTGCGGAGGGCCAGAATTGGAAAACATTTCTGGCAATCAACCCTCCTGAGCCAGCGACCGTCAAGGAATGTAAAGAGAAAACGGAGAGGGGAGTTGTTCTGTGTTGAGTCGACTGGAAAGAGAGAAGGAGAAACAAAGAGTCGAGTGGAAAAAAGATCCGAGTTCAGCTGGGCTCATCACCTGACCCAACGAGAACAAGGAAAAAGAGTAGAAGAGAAGAGACGCCCTTACAGAGAATAAGAAGAAACAGTGAATATAGAGAGTTAATTATGGCGATTATTATCAGTTGATACGCTCTGCTGACTGTGTTGTTGATTTTCCTCTTTTGTACATCCCGACTCTTGACTACTCCCTCTCTTCTTCCCTCTGCTTCCTCTTCCACTCATTCTATCTGTCCACAACCCGACAAAGCAGCACTCTCTTCTACCTCTTTTGTGACTTAATCAGACGAATCGACTGAAGATATCCGGTTTCAAAGCTGGTCCGATGAAAGAAACGCTCAGCGCTATAAAGACACAGCGGACAGTCCAAAAGAACCGCCACCATTAGGAACCTGAAAGATGAAAGAGATACATGGCTGAAAAATGACTCGTCGGTGGCTACACCACGGCTCAGTATGCTGTTACTGTTCCGGTCTCTGTGATGGACAGTTTGATATCCTCGAACCACGGCGATGAGAATGCTTTATAAGGAGACAACAGTCCACAATGTCTCTGGTCAGAGATCACTAATGTCCCAGCGCCGGCCTTACATCTGAAATGCTATGAGTCAGTCTATATTGGACATCTCCTGGCCAAAAGACTAACATAGCGCGTCTTTGTCCACCGGCAGGGGGCCCTTGTCAACTCTATGCCCGAGTCCAGCAAACAATACGTGAACTGACCATCAATGTCCAAGTACCATTCTTTCAACATGGGAATACCTTGGTCATGTCAGTCTTTGTCTCCGGGATCTATTCCAGATCTCGATCTAAGAGTGACAGTCTCCTTTGTCCGTCGCATTCGGACGGAACCATTTCAAAGAATCTCTTTTTGACCGTTTTCTACCAGAGCCACATTGACCAAACCCTCTTTCATCAGATACTCTCTTTGTCGAGTTCCAGGGTTTCTATATTCGTACTTGGTTATATGCTCTGCAGTTGGAATTTATTCCACTTAACATTGCATGTCCCTCCCTGTCTGACCTCGATTCCTTCTGGATCATACCAAAAAGCTGTGAACCACTTGCTTTTGTCAATTCAATCTTCAACCAACCTTTTTCTGCTTGCGATATGTCTAATAACCCATCCAAGGCTAATATATTTTACACTCTTCCTCCTGATAAAATAATCAAGCCCCCGGAATTTCCGCCGCGGCCTGACTTATTCGACGAAGTCCAATGGGCTCCGTACATCTCTCCCGAGAATGCGAAGCTCGCCCGTCAGCTTTGGGAACTTCCGGACTCGATCCTTGGCAGTGTGACCAGTCGAAATGGCCGTTTCCACCCCCGCCCTGCCACAGCAATGGATGCCTTGGCGTATAATGTCTATGAGCATCTGATGCAACAGCACATGATCCCACCTTCGGAAGATGACTGGGAGCAAAGATGGAGGGACACCACGCTTCACAACAAAACGTGGTCAGCCCAGGAAATCTTCAATCCTGCAAAGGGGTTACATGCACAATACTCCGACGGCCCGACCCTGGTACAGGGACACGGTGTATTAAGCGCACCATATTGGACTGTGGCCAAACTGAAAGCAGAGCTACACAGCCGCGGACTGGATGCTTCGGGACGCTCAGCGGATCTTCGAAGGCGTCTGCATGACGACGAGCGCCGATCCCGGGGGCATACTTTTTTACCGAAAAGCGATCTCTCGCATTGGGGAGTGAATAGAAACGACAACTTTACATTCAAACTCTCGGAAACGAACGCCCTCAAGCCTCTTGACATGTATACCTGGGCCATCATGTTGAGTCCCTACAACCCTGCCTATTGGCTGAGCCGGGCTTACTGCCATTATTTGCAAGCGTTTTTCGACCTCGCAATTGGCGATGCCTATCGAGCGCAACTTCTCTGTGAAGTGCTGAATGATGTTCGACAGCGAAACCGCCAACCTGGGCTCTATCTGCGAATCTGGAATGCGATTGAACAACATATCCTGGCAGATCCTCGGAATGACAACGATTCAACTAAGTGGGAGACTGAGACGCTACGGGGAATGAACGGAGTTAACTCCTTTGTAGCTACCATCCGCAGAGCGCTACATAACATAATTAGCCTCAGTCTTGCAGCGCTTGGTTCCTGGAAGGACTACAAGGTGATGGAGCATTATCTGCCGGAGAGAGTCATCTTTAAGAATGACCGTGATGCAAGTGTCTTCGAACGCCGAAAAAGAGTCCTAAAAGATACGGCCATTGAGTATAGAGACAAACGGAGCAAGGAGCGCCTTTTCTACCATGAGGAAAACGCCGGGAACGTCAACGGCGGAAAAGAGTATCCGTACGAGGCAAACGATAAAGACCGGACCACGAACGTGTCAGTGGAACTCATAAACAACAATGCTTTCAGGGACTATCCAAAGTGCGAGGTCCGAGCGAGTGCTGAAGACGACTCACTGTTTGTCGTGGCGACAGAGGATATCGAGCAAAAGACATTGATCTTTGCAGAGGAGCCTTCGATCCGAGGGCACCTGGGCGTGACCCGGCTCGCAGAAGATCAAGTTCCATACGAGTCAAAGCCTCGATGTGAAAATTGCCGCAGGCCCATCGATGCTGCTGTTCTCGCTCGGTATGATAGCGAAAGCCTTGCCATCAAGAACGGGACCCATCCAGAAGCCTGTCCCTGTCATCTCCTAGAGGCTAAAGAGCATATGTATTTCTGTCCAGCGGATCCGCAACAGGGAACCACATGCTTACAGATAGCCCAGGGATTATACCATTACCGGGCCTGTGGAAAGAATTGGGACTGGCTACACGATGCAATGCGTGCTAGAATCACGCCCTGGAAATTGTTCCATCACTACCCCGGTCTCGACGACTATCTCAAGGAACATCTAAAGAATTATTTGGATTTCTTTACGCACACGAACGAGAAACACGGGACAGCCTTGAGTCTCCTTCTACGAGAAGTCTTTGATATCACCCTGATGAGACGTATGCAGACGGGCGACGCAAATCTCATGGCGCATGAAATCGACGAGCTAGCCATGCTTGAGGATCCCAAGTCCTGGTCCAACAGCTGGTTCCCGTTCACGTTTGCCGCAAACATCCGCGTCCCTTTTGACATCCTCCTGCAGCTGGGTGTCGACATATTCAGCGACCTAACCTTCGACACCTGGGTCATCCAGACCGTCCTACGGAAACTGATCATCAACGCCGTCCCCTGGGACGAGAAATGGCGTGGGACCGCCGAACGAGTTAAGCGAGAAGGACTTAATAAACACGGAGAACTGCCAAGCACAGCTGACCAGAGAGCTATGATAGAGCAGAAGAAGAGCTTCGACTTGTTTGATTCGGACTTCCAAACGCTATACGTGTTCTCTGGGTTTAGCTTGTTCAACCACGCCTGCAACTACCAAGGACACAATGCAAACTGGGGATATGACAAGGATGTCCCGAATCGTATTCTCGTGTGGGCTGCTGAGGATATCCCAAAGGGCACCGAGATACGCATCCCATACAAGTTCAGGCCGATGTCCTCTATGTCTGCGCGCCGGATCCTCGGGAAGGATTGCCAGTGTCCTCGCTGCCGTGACGGCTACGACTCGAGCGAAGAAGACGATGATTCCGATGATGAGCACTACGACCAGAACAACGACCAGAATTATGCCCAGGATTATGACGAGAATTATGACCAGAACTACGCCATGGACTATGCCCTGAACTGCGCCCGCTACTACGCCCAAAACTACAACCACAACAACGGTAGCCCTCCTGAAGAAAGAGAAGGTGACACAGAAAGCCTCCCCACCGAAGAACTCGAGCACCTAGAAAGAAACAACACCTCCGCACGAATCCTACGCGAAGGCAGCGGCCCAAATGGACCTCCTAGCGTCAACCAATTACTCTCCAACCCGTACGAGCCGGAGCGGCCGCGGTCTTCGCAAATCTCGCCAATCACAGAGCAAGCGCAACAAGCAGAGAATATACAGTTTGTGGAATCGTCGTCGCCACGACAGCAGTCATCGGAATCGCAGCCATCAGAGCAATCAAGGCCTTCGGGACCATCAGATTCAGCACGGGCTATGCTTCCCCCACCACGACCACGAGCGCAACTAAGACAGACACACCCCAGGCCGTTGCCACCAGGCCTTAAGACGAAGATCGCTCGCCCTAATCGTCTATCCCAAGAGTGGCAAGCTGCTTATTATGCTTCTATATCCAAGTCCGCATCGGGTATTAGGGCGAAGAACTCAAACATTTTGACAAGGTCGAATATGAGGAATTTGATGGCGGATACTCCGAGTAGTCCGCGTGTTTCGAGTTCTCTGAGCAGTTCGGGTAGTGACTCGAATCCGGATCCGTATCGCTATCCACCCCATGATCCGAGTCGGGACCATGATCGAGATCGGGACTCGGACCCTTACGCGGACCACGGCCAGGGCCAGGGTCAACATCAGGATCGCTACGCAGAACACCAAGACCAAGACCAAAGTCAGGATCAAGGTCAGGATCAGGGTCGCGACCAAGATCAAAATCAAAGTCAAAACCAGGATCAGGACCAAAGCCAGAGTCAGAACCAAGGCCAAAACCGGGGTGAGAACCAGAGTCAGACCGAGGGCCAAAGTCAAGACCAGGACCGGAATCAAGCTGTGACGCAGACTCAAGACCACCGCGAGAACCAGAGTCGAAAACGAAAGGATCCTTCTGTAATTGATCGCTTTGCAAAGCTTTTGAGACGATATTAAACCTTTCTTTGTCTTTATTGTTTCTTTTCTCTATGTTTGGGATTTTGGGGCGGAAGCACTTGTTCTGTATCGTTTTGTTTGCTTCACATACTTTATCTTTTTGACGCTTTGCAACTGTTGATAGACTACTATTACAGATGTTTTCTGAATCTACTTACCAAATCAGCTCCGTAGATTACAATATAGAACAAATCGGCGTCCTTTTGAGGCCTAGAAGCAAAGAGAGGACTTCGCGAACAGATATGCTTTGATTGCTGCTAGACCACTTCGAGCTGATGGCCTCGGATGCTGCGAAGTGGTATACATCTATCCCCGTACAGTACTTCTTCCAAGATGCATCACCCGGCATTATTCTGCCAAAGTTCTACGCAGTTAATGTCTCAATAATTAGGCATAGGGACTCTTGATAGGGCTACTATTACGTACAACAGCAGTAAGTAAATCATCATCGAGGAGTGACCTATCTCCTTGTTATCCTCTTCTGATCTTTCTTTACAACCAGCACAATGGCGCGACTCCAAGTTCGAAACCTCTCCGCCAGAATCCGTGAATTCCCATCATGCGTCCCAGAGCCGGAACAACACAGGAGAGACCCAATTATTGATATCGGCAGTCGCTGGGAACCATGCCTTCACTTGTGCGAAGCAGGGCTTCCCTACAAGATCTGGACATCCCATGATGTCTTCAAATACCATGGCTTATACAGATACTGTGGCGTGTTCAGTGACCCCTACAACTTTCAGGTCTTGGATCTTGGGCTGCTAGTGAATAGAATAGAAGAGGCGGCAACAATCCTGGAAGGAGCTGGATATTTCCATACACACCTGTCAAGTGCAGAACGGAAGGGGATGGGCTATCATTCTGACAATGGCCGGGGTTGCATTCGCTTGCTCAATACTAGTGCGATAGTGCAAAGGTACAGTCGACGGGAAACATTTGAGCAAGTCATTGCAAGGATTGCTCTTGCTGCTGGCATCAAAGACTCATATGTGATTTATGACAAGCGGTTAATGCAAGGACTTGGAAACGGCGTTCTATTGATGCTGGCTAGTGATTGGAATTATGCACTTCCTAGTCGGATGAAATCGCCTTTATTTCATCAAGCGATGCCTGAGTTGTCAGAGTACTTTGACTCTCACTTCAGCCTGTGAATGGATGTGCCGGTTTCATTTCCAATTGCAACCATTTCTTTCTCGGAAGGTGCGAGAGTTTGGCACTATGCGAATATAATACGTTTGATCTCTTGGAGACGCACTACCAGTGGTTAATGAAGCCAGAAACGTGCATTCTTTTTCGCCTTATGACCGATGCCAATTTTCAAGCATACAGCAGAGCCATCCGCGATAAGGTTAATGCTGGTGCCCATGAGCCAGTCTGTTCTCCTGGTCTTAATCGGTATCGGGTGAAGAGTATCACCACGATACCCCTGGCCAGGGGCCAGGCCAGTAAGCGCAACGAACAGGAGTGCAAAGAGTCTGCCAAAACGTTCATGGCTAGTTCGAGCGCTCTTGGGGAAGGGGTGGATATCACTATTCTTGAATCTGGCTTACATTCTGGCAACCAGAAAAATGGACAAGATGAGCAGACCGTCGGATCGATTCTTGAAAGCGCGCCAGCCGGAGAGGAAACCAGCGCAGTATTGGACATTGAAGTATCACCTCCACGATATCTTGGCTGACACTCATAGTTGGACCTACAAGGACTCACGATATCTGTCATTTTTTGTTCTTTATTTTGTGTATCAATTCTGTGGGCATGGGAGAGAGGGGGATAGTCGTGATAGTGAGAAAGAAGACGGTAGTTCTTGAAAGTGCAAGCTGCCACTGGATATGTCACAGAAGACATAATTAAATAGTCGAAACATATATCCCTGTCTATCCCATCCTATTCATCCTGTTTATTTTGCTCTCATTCATTGACTAGTCTTTCCAGGACGTGCCATACCTACAAGGGCAAGTGGAGAAAGTAAGATTGATGAAAGTGCTCCTATTGAACTATTTCCATAAGCCTACGCTAATTCCAACAATTGTCCAGAGGCGATCAAAAAGAGGCTACTTCGTATAGACTATAGCAATAGCCATCAGAAGGTGAATAATGTTGCCATTTGCTCAAGGTTGTGATCCCAGTCTCGACCCCAAGAAGACCAAGCTTCAAAACGCCATAGCTCTTTGTATAAACTCAAATGGGTATTTATTACCAAATCACAACGTTGAATAACAAAAACATAGCACACATAAGATTCGTTGCTTCACGCACGTTCCTTCACGCACGAGACGTAGTAAAATGTCTCCGCTCCGACGAATCCTCCGGCTCATAATTAGCCAGCTTGCTCGCTGCCGACTGGGTGATAATACCCGCGCAGATGTAGATGATCACCGCGATCACCTCGGGCAGGAAGCTGAGCACAACGCGGAGTGCAAGGGTACCGTAATCCAGTGTGAGAGATCCCTTCTGTGTGCACAGGACGACAAGAGTGTAGAGGACGCGGATACCGCTGAAGACGAGGGCGAGACAGGCGGAGTAGAGCAGCTGGTTTTGGGGAGCTGTTAGTTTGAAACTATACTTGATGCAGAGGTTTAGTGAAAGGAAACTCACAATTGTCCCTGCGCGGACGACGGCATCATACTTTGTCCGTGACGCGGCAAAAGACAGTCCAGCCAGCACGACCAGTATCCCCCATGCAGCAGTCAAGAGAGCAATCCCCACCTTGACCATCTTCTCAGCACTGTCGATTGACCCGTCAAGGCGCTGGAGTTTTGAGGATCCGATGGCCGTAAGGACGACCCCAGCAGCCACCAGACCATGCACGAGGAATTCGAAGATTGCGGGGACTTTCCAGCCTACAGTGCGGATGCGGTATATTCTCCTATTTTCAGTCTGGGTTAGCCAAATCGATCTTCAGGTCCCGGCTAGATATGTCTGCACTCACGATTCATGCAGTATGCCATTCGTTGCTAACAGCAGAGGCGAAAGTCCCACGCTGGAGACAATGCCGGCAGCAGTGCCAGTATGGCTGATCTCCAAAGCACCACCAACAATCCGGATGATACAGAAGATCAACAGCAAAAGCCATCCAGCCAAGCCAAAGCGTGCATGTCTGACAAGCAGATACAAAACCGGAATAAACAGGACGGCGTAGATGGCGCACGTGGCGATAGAGAGAGAGTCAGCCATTTTGGTAGAAATTGAGAAATCAGTGATGAAGTCCAGGGAGATTCTGGGTAAAGAGAAGATTAATATCTTAGTCCCCCATATCGTGGGTGCCTTGCTGCGCCGTATCCATTTTTGGGCAGTGCATCCTGCGATCGAACAATCGCTATGTGTTTTGTAGAATCCGTGATCTGCATGGGGCACCCGAGGAGGCTGTGATAGATAAGCCCTACAATCCACCGAGTCGTCTTTATTCCGGCGTACTCAGCCACGAAGCACGTTTTTGCCAGCCTGAGAACAAGGTACTCCAGAGTTGCTCGCAGAATAATGCTACACACACTAGTATAGAGTACGATTATCCATGAACATACAAAATTTTTTATTCTATTATCCATACAAATCAACAAGAAAAGAAACCACACTGAAACATAAGTAGAATACAGATCTTCATCACATGCCATCTAACCGTCCGACGTCAGCTCTCCATCCCATACTCATACGACAAGAAGGCCCATAAAACCGATCAAGTACGCTGAGGTACCCTAAGCCGGCTCCCAAGACGGAGCAACTCCCCAATAATACCACCAGAAGACTTGGTCCACAGCTGCGACACCCACTGGAAATTTATAACCTGGCGAATAAGACCGCTCTTCGCCCAGAACTCCATGTACCCCACGGTGTCCTCGCGCGTGAGACCAGACAGCGGCTGCAGTTCCAATTTACCCTCCTTATCCGAGGTGGGCTGCGGGGCGGCGAAGGCCTCGATGACGCGCAGGTCCGGGTTCTGGTATGCGTCTGCCTGCGGGAATTCCGGGCTCTTAGGGTTGACGCCCGAGGTGGTGGCTTCGAGCTGCTTGAGGGCGACGTCGAAGGAGTAGATGCGCGGGCTGTTGGAGCCGGACGTGGCGTAGAGGAGGAGGCCGCCGTTGGGGAGGGTGGACTTGCCGTTGGCACCGGGTTTGAGCAGCGAGAGGAAGTGGCGCACGAAGACGAGGTCGTGGGCGTGGATGGGCTTGAAGTCGGCGGTGCGGTACTCGGAGTTCTGCATCCAGTGCGAGAGGCCATCCACGGTGACGAGGATCGGGGGACGAGGCGCACTCGTGCTGGTGAGTTCGGCCCACAAGGCCTGGAAGACGGGCCAGGCGACGGCTTGGTCCTTGATACCGAGGCCGGTGAGCTGTGCCAAAGTCATGCCAGGCTTGACGAGCGACTTCAGGGCAGGGTGTTCCTGGGAGACCTTCAGGCCGGAAAGGACCTTCTCATTGGCCTTGAACGTGCGCTGCAGCAACTGCGAAGTGGCTTGGTTCTGGACGTAGAGGCCGGGGTTGGCGTCATCAAGCGGCGCATAACCAGTATGCGCGTTGACCAATTCCTGGGCTAAACCCAGTCAGCTTGTATATCACCAAAGAAGTAGGAAAAAAACTCACTCTCAGGAACAGTGAAAACAACCCAATTCTTGAGAAAACCCATAGCCATAGCCTGCGTCAAAAACACCGACTTCCCCGACCCCACCTTACCAGTAATAACCTTCTTAACAACCTTACCATGCTCCTCACCCGAGATCTTCTCAAACAACCGTCCCATCTCCAACGCCTCCTTCCTCATAAAAGTCGCTGGACGACGGAATAACCCCCACCGCTGACTTTTCTTAAACGCATGAACGGACCGCAACTGCTCCAGCATCGACACAGGCAGGCCAACGACCGTCCCACGCACACGCGGGTCCCCCATATTCTCAACAGAAAGGTTCTGCATATCCGCCGGCTCTAGAGCATTGGGGTTGCCCAGCACGATGCGATTCCGGAGGGCCTTGCGCTCGCCGATGGGCGGGGGACGGGTCCGCTCGACCGGCTTCTTCCTCTTCATCTTGGCGGATTTGGCCTGGCGGTATTTGGGCCCGCTGTCCATGCTGTTGCTCTTCTTTGTTGGGTTGGCATAGTGCACGGCAGATGTGTGGAATCCGGCTGTTGCTGCTGCTGCGGTTGCGGTGGTGGTGGTTCGGGGGACGGTAGGCGGCGGAGGTAGGAAACTTGCTCGAGGCAGCCGCGAGAGGCAGCCTCGGCAGAAAGCAGAAGCCATTGTTTGACTGCAAGGCACCGGCACGGGCCAGTGGTTGACTGTCAAGCAAGCTGCTGCGAATTGAGCAGAGTTGGTGGAGGTAATGGGGTAGTTTTTTGGTGGAAGATGTGAACTTGGGGAATCGGAGCACAGCAGATTATTCCTGTTACTGAAACGGGAATAGTGCGGCGGCCGCCCTTAAGCGCCGGTTCCGACACCGCGCTAAAGCGGCGGTCCAAAATTTATCTAGAACCAATTTTTTCGCATACAACTTCCGTCACCAACATCACCTTTTTGCCCTGCGCTTTGTTTGCGAAAACCAGCGCAACAATCAAAATGACGGAAGTCGAAATGGCAAGCACTCCTACAGCGGGAGCCGACTCGAAGCCTGAGAGACTGTACGTTCTTTTTCATCCAAAACAGCTAAGCATCAAGCAAACTAACACCGTGAAAAGCCCCGTCACCGTCTCCAAACCAACCCCCTACACCTTCGACCTGGGCCATCTACTCGCCAACGACCCCAACCCCCTCGAACTCCCCCGCGACCAACCCCTCAACACCTCTCTCAAGTCCACCGCCCGCGACGGCGTCCAATCCCTCCTCAACCAACTCATAACCACCTGCCCCATCACCTCCTCGCCGCAACAAGGCGTGCTACTCACCCTCCCACCGCCCGCCACCGCGCTCCCCCGGCACAAGCCTCTGCCCACGCCCAAGCCCCCCACGAAATGGGAACTCTTCGCGCGCAAGAAGGGCATCGGGAAGTACAGCACGAAGCCTGGCGCTGCGCTTGCGGACAAGGAGCGGCGCAAGAAGCTGGTGTATGACGAGGAGAAGGGCGAGTGGGTGCCTAGATGGGGGTATAAGGGGAAGAACAAGAATGATGATGATTGGTTGGTGGAGGTTGATGAGAAGGATTGGAAGAAGGAGGAGGATGCGGCTGCGAAGGGAAGCTCTGTGCGGGGGATGTCGAGGGCTGAGCGGAAGGATAGGATACGGAGGAATGAGAGGAAGATGCGGTCGAATGAGAAGAAGGCGAGAAAGGGTGGTAACTGAAGTGGTTAATACTGTTTGGTTGGTCTTTTTCTTTCTTCTTGTTGGACTATCTGGCGTTGGGTTGGAGTCGATGGTTCTTGTTTGTGCTATGTTGAACTATACATACTGCCATTGAGACGAATCAAAAAGCTGTGATTTACTTTTCCATCATTTAGACATTTAGAACAATACTCAAGTCAAGCAAATCACTGTCATTCTCGACTGAATTGGCCTCGCCTATCATACAATATCGCACCCAGAGCCAATCTAGAAGGGTGCATAAACAAAAGAAACATAGCTGCAAGGCCAGTGCGACTGAAAAAAGAGAAAGAGAAATACATACGACCATATAAAAGCAGGAACCAAATAAAGCAGATTGCCATCCTATCGCCAAAGCCATAAACAATAGTAAATGAGAAAGAGTTACACAGACAAGATAGAAAGATAAGAGACGCAAACCGACTCCAAGGGCGCCAGGCATGCACTTCAAAACGACAATGTAGCAGAAACCATGACAGCAAGCAGAAAACCAACAATCAGAAAAAAGAAAATCGACATGGGTATGGACAGCGAAAAAAAGAGAACCGATAAATCATGTAGCGCAATCGATATCGAGAACCAAAACCAAAAAGAGGGGATTCGAAAACGTTGGATATAAAAAGTACAAGACGAACGCAATTTTGGATATCTTCCGCTGGCGCCAAGCACAATTAAAGAGGAACGAGAGCTTCAAGGTAGGCCAGCCTTTTTCCAAAAAGTAATCGAGTACAAATGAGATAAGAAATGGTTCGCGACGCAATTCGGTGAGGGAGAACGAGGTATCCACGGGAAAAGAAAATCATCAGGACTATGTCCTGTCAGCCAATATGGCAAGCGAGTGTCGTTTAAATTCGGATCGGAGAAAGCGGTGGCCCAAGCTCGGGTAGTTGGGAAATACTCCTGGTGTGGCTGCTGGTGGCACTGGCACCGGTATTGATATCCTTTGGCCTCTGTTTACGGCCCCTGGATGTCTCGGGACGAGAGGGAGGACGTTGCGATTCCTCTTCTGCAGCTGGTTGGCTGCTACCGGAGGACGAGATGGCTCTCTCGTTCGGGTGCTGCGATTCCGATTCAGCTTCGGCCTGTGCGGCCGCCTGCTCTTTCTCATCCATCTCTTTTTCAATCTGGAGGTATTCTTTCTCCGTCCAGCATCCCTGCCAGCAGTTCTTCCAGTCACAAACCAGGAAGTGGAAGCAATAGGCGTCAATCTTCATGCATGGCTGGAAGCATATGCAAAGATTGCGGTAGTCCATCTTGTTTTGGTCAACGTAGGAGTGGAGGAGGTTAAGATGACAGGTGATGGCGAAGAGAAGGTAGTAGTTGTAGGGTGGCAGCTTCGAGAGTTCGTCCTTCAACAGTTGCGGAGCGGTCGTTGCTCCCTCGCATTTTTCAGCGATCATGGCTTGCGTCTCCTTCGGGAATAACTCGTCGGGTAATTCGCGAAGCCATGCCTTGAACAACGAACCGATAGTGTTGATATCGTACAGATCGGGTTCCTCGAAGAGATCGATGTCGAGTTCTGAAACATATTAGCAACAGCAAAGCCGGAAAGTTGACAATCAGACTCACCGGTATCAAAGCGTCTCTGCCAGTGTTTCACTTCCTTTCCACTACCAGGCACACGATAGAGTCCTTCTTCTTCACAGCCTTTAAAGTTAAGGTAACTGTAAAGTTCATTAGTAAGATGTCTGACAGTAAGCTAGCGGCAAACTTACTCCACGCAGCGGTACGGCAAAGCGGGCATCCAAAACTCCGTCTTATCTTTGCAGTCTTCGAGTCGCTTTGAGATTCTGGTGCGTCGGGCCTGTTCAATGATAGGCATATTGATGACTGAGCAGACGTAGTTGTCATCGTTGATCAACTCGCGCTCGTTGGTGCTGCCACTCCTCGTGATCTTGCCGAAGAATCCCTTGCCGGCCTTGCCGATACGGTCCGCAGCACCAGTGGAGGACTGCTTGATGTTGTTAAACAACGCAGCTGAGGCACCTGACACCTGGCTTAACGACGCGGATGGAACCATTGCGCCACCGAGGTTTTTGTTTCGAGCAGTGCCGTTGCCAAAATCCACAGGGGATTGCGCAGTATAGTTGCGAGCCATCTGATTTCCGGTAGCTTTGACCGGGCGCTCGGGCCGAAATGTCGCAGATCTCGGGGGTTCTTGGAACTCCCGCTTGGCGGTATCTTCGAGTCTCATGAAGCTCGTGGAAGGGCGTCGGTTGGCAAGCCGGTTGGCGGACGAGTCGTCCAGTCTGATCGAACGGGAACGCGACAGGAGGTTCGCAAAACGGGGTTTGTTCTTCTTCACGCCCGGTTCGGTAGTCGAGCCTACCTTCTTGATACCCAATTGCGAGTTCTTGTCGTCTGGATTGTCCGTGTCTATCGATCAAGTTGGTTAGTCGTCTGGCGCGCTCGGACCTTGAGCATGGAAACCTACTTTCTTCTTGTTGGGCAACGGCACCCAGCAGATCAGGAGATGATTCAGACTGTTTGGATGAAATGGGAGTCTTGCGATCCGTCGAGCTCCCCCGGCTCTTGGGCTTATCACTCGAGGTATTGGAGCTGTCAGACCGTTGGGCCCGGTGGGACGACTTGGGGGCCTTAAGATTGGCAAAGAACGACCGGGACTGGTCGCGGTTATGGCGCGGAGTATCCTTGGGGGAAGGTGGGTATTGGGGAATGGCCGTGACACCTGGCGTGGCAGGTGGTTCGGCAGTGTAGGAACTAGGGGAGCGTGGAATCGTTGGACTAGTGGACTTGGTATTGGAGTCTTGGGTGACAGGACGGATCGTGGTCCCCTTGAAGAGTGGCGAGCTCGATGAAGATTTAGGGGAACGGGGTGTCAGGGGACTCGGCCCCTCGGAGCTTTGGCCACCCGGTGACAGTGGAGACGAGATCTTCAAATTCGTCTGCAGGGAGAAAGAGCTTAGATCTAAATTAGGAATGGCCGAGTGTCGCGACGGCATTTTGACTGGTGAGTGAGAGGGAAGATCGTGGGTCTCGCAATGGCTGTGGTGGATGTGGACGTTTGCCTAGTACGGGCCGTTAAGGGGGTATTGCGGCGACGAGTGAATTGAAGGTGATATATCAGGGCACCGGATTAATGATCCAAGCCTTCAAAAGAGAAACACGATCGGCCGTTTTCTTAAGGCAAGAGGAGCGAGTTAGCCAACCGTTCATGCGAGACATATTACAATATGCTCGGAGAAAGTGAGAATAAGGGGGGAAGAGGACAAAGACGAAATGGGACATGTACTCCGGATGACGAGAGGATTACAGATCCTCTCGCCGTTTAAGAGATATTGCCTGACCCATCCACAATCAAATGAATCAAAATATGGGGCCTTACTCTTATGTATAAGCCCCTGAGGCATATATTGTTTTCTTGATTTTTAACCGGACTAGTTGCCTGTTTCTCACAAGTCCCGCAAGATGACGAATATTGTTGTGTTTTTTTTTCTGCCTCCCAACGTTGAAAGAAAGAATTGGAAGGAAACCAGCCTTTTCCAATTCCTATTTCGCTTCCCAAGGGTGTGTCTGTGTCTGCTTCTGTGTTTGGCGAAGTCGTCGGCGGCTGGGTTTGGAGCGGACGGAGGACGCGATGTTGGGGGGCGCAATACAATAGAAGAGTTCTAATGGGATCGGATCTGAAATCAGCGACATGGCTTTTGTCAGTGGAAAAAATGGCTCGAGACAAAGGACCGTGCTGGTACGCAGGCAGGAGGGAGGTGGGAGTGTGGAAGGCCGAAAGAAGAGAAAGAAGACGCAAAAGGGTGCCCACCGCAAGGAGAGCGACGCGAATGGGGGATAGAGCAACGTAGGGGCTTTGAATGAAACAATGGAGGGCTATAAATATAAAGCTGGCACTTGATGGATTCCATTGCTGCAAAGAAAAAAGAGGATCCCCTTGCTGGGGGTTTCCACCGTGGTGGTTTCAACGAACAATGGAGAGTTCGCAGCACCAGCACGGCCACTATAGCTCTGCTCGCCACCCCACGCGATCAAAGGATAGACATGAAAGAAAAGAAAGAAAAGAAAGAAAAGAAAGAAAAGAAAAGAAACACAGTAAAAGAAGATCAGAACATACCAGACTGCACTCATGTTATTATGAAATCCTCCTTTCAGATTCGTTCAGTTGTCCTGGTTGCTTTTTCTCGTCCGCGTGGTGAATGTCGCTACTGGGGGGACGATTGTTGACGTAGTGGGACGAGGACGACGGGATTCTCGTGCTGATTTGCGTTGCTTTTTTTCTTTTCTTTTCGTCGTCGCCAATCGTTGCTATAATGGAAAGACCCGTCCGAGGAAACCGACAGACGAAGCGCACGAGGAGGTTGGAGGAAGAATTGGCGATGGTGGTTGAAGACGTCAGGGAGATCGAAAGGAGAGATGGAGTCGAAGTTGGGATGGCTAGTGCACAAGAGTAACTCTAAAGAAAAAAATAATAAAGTAAAGTAAAAAGGGAATAATTTGTAACGATAAAGATTGACGGTTAAGAGTAAATAAAAAAGATCAAATAAGAGAAAGCAGAGGGTAAGAGGGGCTCTAGGTAATGGATTTCCCAAAGGAGAGTGGAACGAGGCACGTTCCAACTAACCCTTCATCACAGAAAAGAGAGAGAAATGGAGTAATTCGATCGGGTAATGTCGTTTTGCAACGGACGATAATACAAGAAAGATAGTCAAGATGGACAGCTGTCAGGAGATGGAGCACACTGAGTATCACAGTAAGAAAGAGAGTGCTCCCAGTGGGGATAGGGTATTATTATTAGTAGGAATTATGCTCGCAGAACCATGTAATGATCCGAACTCTGTAAGTAATGGTGCCTGTTGAAGTGACTCTAATATTGGAAAGCTAGGTTATGATCACCAATGATTCGTGTGGTCAGACCAGAAGAGTACTCTGGAGTACAGTAGTAACCATGTCTTAATGCTGTTAACTATGACTGACCAGGTGTGACTGTCCAGGGTACAGTCTATTATGACGAACAATTATGACCATTGTTTTGCGCCCAGGAACAGTACACCGAAAGATCAGAGAGTGGAGGCGGTGAGTGCTGTATGGCCAATAAACAGTCCCAGCATGGACTATGAATGGCAGCTGGAGCCATGGTCGGGATGATGTACTTTTCGACCACCAATGAGAGTATGAGGAGGGTACGGGGTCAGACTGACACTAGTTCTCGCACATACTCGCCACTAGTCTTTCTTGGGTGAAATAATTGGCGGAGTACATAGGTACTCGGTACTCTGTACATAGGTTCTCGGTACGAGTATGAGGAACTCTCTGTACGGAGTAGACATTTCAGACATACTATCCAGAGCAGTAAGAAATACTTAAGAAATACTCCTTACTATTAAGATACTAAAGTACACTGTAGCACAGTACTCTCGTTGCCGGGGAATTGAGCGGAATAACGCTTGGATCAGCCGGTTCCTGAATTCATCCAGAGACATTGTATCCATGGTCCCATGGTCTCCGTGGTGACTATCCAACGGTGCGTGTGTTTCATTATTTCCCGCCCTACGAGTACTCTACTGTACAGAGTAAGAATCAGATGAAGATAATCATCAGATGGAGTACCTCGAGGACAACGTCGCCATCCGCGGATAACTGAGTAATTCACCCCTACGTACTCCGTAAGTACTCCATACTGCACAGTTAACGAGGGGCTTGTGCACCGTCAAACTACCCCTGGATCAGGAACAAAAAGTCAAGTGGAGATGCAGCTCAACGCTCGTTGGCGAATTCCGTCTTTTACTTGCCCGATCCGGAATAGCAGTAAATTTTCACTTCGGGACTACAATCATTCCCAAATGCTGATTCGACGGACAATAAGAACAACACAGTCGCTTGAACAATGGCAGGACACGTGGGAGGGTCTTGCTCAAAATGGTCAAGAGCAAACTCTCATCGCAGTAGCGCATAATTATGCATATCATACAGATTACAGAGTACGGAGTACTTGTGCAGAACTTGACTTGACCCCTGATGGGTATCGCCACTTTATTTTTGTACATAGTACAGAGTACAGAGTACAAAGTACTGGTACCTGGGTACCTTGTAGAACCAAAAATGGGCAGAGAATCAATCCCGATTACAGGTACGTACAGAGTACTTCTGCTGGTACTGTATACGCGGGCAGAACTCCGCAGTACGTACTCTGGTACGTACCCAGCGTGCTCCATCCAGTGTACTATTTTGGTGAGCTGCATAACTGTTCAGGGGGCAGATTCTGAAACACCTGCCCCGCCGACGCTCGTCCCTCCTGTGGCGACTAGTCACGTGAGCTCCGGCTATCGGATGTCGGTCCTTCTCTTGACCCGAGCTCCGGCTGTCAAATCAGCTCGACTCCCACAAAACTTTTTTCTCCTCTTCCACCACCACACGCACACACACGTGCTTTGACACATACATACAGTGCGGCACAGCCTGAGTGACGGCATGATTTGCTCGTTAAGTCTTGCTTGATTGACCGATCTGACAGCTGGCGTGGCTAGTCGTCGCAATACTTTTCTTTTTTTTCCCTTGATTTTCTTTTTTTGTGGTTACCCCTCATCTGACCCCATACTTACCCAACCACTGTTACCTGGCTGGACGAATTAAAATTATACAAAGATCAGCCTTCTTGCCACTAACTGTGAAGCTGAAGATCATCTGAAGATACCAACATGGCTCTAGTCTCTGGCCCCGGACGGGCTGCTGGGAGTCAATCGGACCTGCAGCTCTATGCTGACAAGCATGTGGCCTATGTAAAGAATCTTGACACTGTGCGTGATTCTTAGTCTGCCATCCGTCAAGAGGAGAACAACGGTTGACGGGTGATGCCTAGAGGAGAGACGAGCTGGAATATTGGCTCACGGAGCATCTACGACTCAATGGCGTCTACTGGGGCTTGACAGCTCTGCATCTCCTCGACCACCCCGAAGCTCTGCCTCGTGAGGAAACGATCAATTTTGTCCTCTCGTGCTTGCGGGACAATGGTGGCTTCGGTGCTGCCCCCGGCCATGATGCGCACATGCTCTACACAGTTTCGGCCGTTCAGGTCCTCGTCATGCTCGATGCTGTGGACGAATTGGACAAGCGCGGGCTTGGGGGCAAGCAAAAAGTTGCTTCTTGTACGATATGATCTTTTTTTTTTTTTTCTTCATGCTATCGTATTCTCACCAATCACTGTTTGCTAAACCATCACAGTCATTGCAGGATTACAGGACAAGGAAACCGGATGCTTCATGGGAGACGAATGGGGTGAGCTGGACACGCGTTTCTTGTACGGTGCTTTCAACACCCTGTCTCTCTTAGGACTCCTTCACATGGTCGATGTCCCCAAGGCGGTTGCCTATGTCCATGGGTGTCAAAACTTAGATGGAGCATACGGTATCCGCCCTGGAGCCGAGTCGCATGCGGGCCAGGTATTTACCTGCGTAGGAGCTCTGGCGATCGCAGGAGAATTGGACGCCATTGACATAGACCGTTTGGCAGGTTGGCTCAGTGAAAGACAGCTGGAGAACGGCGGGCTCAATGGACGTCCGGAGAAACTAGAAGACTCCTGTTACAGCTGGTGGGTTATGTCCAGCTTGGCCATGATTGGTCGACTTCATTGGGTCGATGGAAGCAAGCTTGCTGCATTCATCCTACGGTGTCAGGTGTGTTTACCCGTAGTCCTTCTGGGGCGAGCCATCTACTGACACCTCGTAGGACCCGGAGGCCGGAGGATTTGCTGATCGACCTGGTGATATGGTCGACGTCTTCCATACATGCTTCGGAGTTGCGGGCTTGAGCTTACTGAGGTTCGAGGGAACCAAGGAAGTAGATCCAGTCTAGTGAGTTTCCTTCGTCAGACCATGTCTCTCAAAATATAGAACTAACAAGATCAGTTGTATGCCTAAAGCAGTAACATCGAAATGCTTGGCAAAGTAGCCTTCATTGTCGTTTCAGACCGCTGTTCCTTTGCAGTTCGTAGGTCATCTACCTCCGCCAATCTAATAACTCATTCTTCTTTGTTTCATGGAGTATGGGATACAAGGCAGGAGAAGAGAGAACGCCATTGTTACTTATTTCCGCTTCATACCCCTCCACAATGGCCTCGCAGTCGGCCGTTAAGATCCAATGGCACATTTCTGTAAAGATATTAGTTAGTTAGGCTAATTATAGATTCAATGGCAGTTGATCCCTCTGTTGGTAGTTTTTCTCGATTCTTTTGCTGCTGTGTACGGCTATCCTTTTCGTCTCATCTCGGTGTTCTCCGTAAACGTGACCACCTTCCCGTTTGGGCGGTCCTGAGTGCACCTTCCCATCTTCTGCCATCGACCTTTCCCGCTTCCCTTCTTCCTTCCTCGACATTCCTGGCCAAAGCTCTCTTTCTCGTTCCTCTCCCATCAACACTCTTCGTCACTTCTTCATCTCCCGGTGTTATTTGGAACTCCGGGTTGAGTCTTTCTTATCTTGGTGTTTTGTCGTTGTCCTTTTTTAGGCTTGTTTCTTACATGCAGAAGCAGGGGTCTGCATCTCTTATCGGCTGCTTCCTTAGTCGTTCATCCTCTCCCCTCTTCGTTTTGTCTGGTCATCATGGACGCAGATGCACTTTTGTGCAATATCTGTCCCAAACGTCCCTCCTTTAGCGATGTCTCCCACTTGTTGACTCACGTCTCCTCAAAGGCCCACTTGTCCAGTTACTTCAAGCTTCAGATACGCAGTCAACAGGAACCGCAAGCCGCGGAATTGTTGGACGATTATGACTTGTGGTACAAAGCCAATAACCTCCCCAAGTTACTCTCTGATCGGATGGCATTGAAGGAAGCTCGCAAGAAGAAGCCCCAAGGAAAGAATGGCACAGGTCATGCGGTTAAGAAGACGGCCAAGGCTCAAGCTACAGCTAGCCCGAAGAACCCGGATCCCCCAGCTCGTCCGTCATTGCGTACGGTATCTGACACTCGTCCGTCGGGCACGTTCATGACCATGGGCAATGCTGCTGCCAACGAGAATGATGTGATTTATACGAGCTACCCCTGGCCGGCTACGCCTTCAAATCGTGTTTCCCATGCCCATCCGTTACCGGTGACGCCCTCGAGACCTATCCCCACGCCGTGGAAACAGGAATGCGAGTCTGAACCCGATGACGATAGTGGTGTGTTTATGCAGAGCATACCAGCTTGGGACTCGAGGTTCCACCACAGCATGGACACCAACTTCTCTCTGTTGCGTCGATCTGTGAGCTATGACCCTTTCGTTGAAGACGATGATTCTTTCGATTCTCCGCGTACCGCCGATGCAGAAAGGGAGAGGGCCGATGAGATCACAAGGTTGAAGGGGGTTTTATGGCCCGGGATGGATATCTTCGACTCTGCCACGGAGCAGATGAGACGCAAGCGAAACCAGAAGAAGGACGAGAGTGTTTTGAGGCGGATGGAAAAGACTTCGATGGGCGTGCAACCGACGGAGCTTGTCTTCTCCCCCACAGGCATACTGCGGAAGCAACGTGTAATATCAGGAGATGTGGATGACGGCAGCCCTCTCCCTGGGGAGACACCGATTCCTAGGCGTGTCCCTCGCCCAAAGCGGGTTCTCTCTGAGGCTGATCCCAACACTCATCGTGTCCAGACTAGGAAGCGGTCTAAGAAGTCTACCAGCACGGCCTCTAGCAAGAAGCTCCGAGTACAGCCTCGACGAAGTGCTCGTATCGTCAGGCCCAGTGCCCCTCGGTTTCTCATGTTTCGTGGTGTCGACCATCGCCCTTCGCGTAGGGTCGCTGATGACGATGACGACTTCGAATTGACCCTCAGAAGACAGGGACCTAAACCTCGCCGTGGATTTTCGGTTTTTCTGGATGAACCGAGCAATCACGACATAGGTGTCCGTGAACCTGATCAGCCTGTACCGGAGCCTGAGATTTCCGTTTCTCATGGAAATGATCTGCTCTCAGACTCCCTCCAGTCAACCACCAGCGCTCATGGCACGAGCCTCATGCAAGCACCCGCTAGCACCACCACGGACAAGAACATCGAGCCATTTTTGGATGTGCCTGAGAGTCTTGACAGTCCTTTTGATTGGGATTCCCCCGACTCAAACCAGCACTATACTAGTGACGCTACCTTTCCGCCGCAGTATTTCTTTGGCGATGAGCCACGAGCTGGACTCGGTCTGTTTGACGATCACGACCGGACGCCAACTCTATTGACGGCCTCATTGCCGAAAATGCCCGATGAAGATCATATATATTCCATGGGTACCCACCCTAGCAACTACAGGGAACCGTCTGTGTTTCGTGATCTCTCGCCCGACGCAACGATCTCTGACATGGAGGAAGAAGAGTTTGAACAATTTTGTTTGAACGGATGCCCTTCATCATAGGTGCTTACTATGCACCCCCACGACTATCCCGCTATACTTCTTGTATCATTCGCGACGTGGAAACAACGGCGCAGAAGCTAAGGCATTTGTATTTGGACTTTTTTGATTGATCAACAGCATCGAACTTGAGCATATAGCGTTAGCATGTTTTATTATACCCCCATCGGACAGAGCATCGAGATTACCCATTTTGTTTTAGCAGCTTCATTATAATTAGTATATTGACAATACGAACGCATGGCTCATTACTGACTATTGATACTGGTCTTCTAATATGTTCAGTCTGCTTTACATCTCTCTTCCTTTGGAGTTTGAGCATTACCCGTCGGGATATATACATACGATTGACGTACTAGCGAATAATTTCATATGCCATACAAGGTATAAGATTAGATGTTTAAAATAAAACGCCCTTTCAGATGCATATCCCTTCCAAACTCCTATCCTGTGTTTATGGAATAAAGTACCAGACTACATAGTACACACACGTAGGTCAACTTATAGGGCTGATTAGATAAGCGATATCGCCATCGCGACAATTAGCGCGTTGACGCGTCAAGCTCCGTCGGAGTATCTGTACAGACTCCGGAGGACAATCCATATAATACAAAAGACATCCATTTGACCTTTTAACAGCTAATTTACCGCTCGATACTAGACTACCTAAACCGAGCCACGTTGCAAGGGGATCAGACCATCCCGTACCCCCCGTGCAATGCCTACTGTTTAATCACCGCAACCAACCAAACCCGCGCAATCGCTCTAGTTAGTCCACTACACTTAACACGCAAAATGCCCCAACCCTCATCGCAAGGACCCGCGTCGTCGCCACCGAATCTAAAACGGAAACAGCCCACAATCGCTAGCTTCTTCGGGAAGAAGCCGTCGCAGCAATCGCCGAGTGGCGCGGGTAGCCAACCGCAACCAAAACCGAAGGAGCGGGAGGATTCGCAAGGGGATAAGGAGAATAAGAACAGAGTGGTGGAAGAAAAAGAGAATGAGGACGAAGACGAGGATGATGATGAGGAAGTAGTGGCGCCGGCGCCGAAGCGGGCAAGGGTCAATGGGAGCCAGGACTCCGGCCGGAAAGCGTCAGCTGCAGCTGCAGCTGCAGAGGAACAGGATCTGGCGGTCGCTGATGCGAGTCAACGGACGGATTTGTCGAAGTTTACCAGCTCGCCTGCTGTCGATATCGTCGCGGAGAAAACGCAAGACACCGACACCGACGATCCGGAGGCTAAGAGACGACAGAAGGAAAAGGAAAAGCTACACCAGAAATTCGTCAAGAGACTCGGTGGCCCAGATTGCTTAATTGGAATCGGAAGCGGCGCAGTCAATGATGCCGGTGGCACCGAAGACGTCGCAGAAGCTGAAGACGACGAAGAACCCGCGAAACCGGCACCTAAAGGGAAAGCGACGAAGAAGGGCGGGAGTAAGCTGACGCCGTTGGAGAAACAGGTTATTCATATTAAGAGGAAGCATATGGATACGATATTGGTGGTGGAGGTTGGGTATAAGTTTCGGTTTTTCGGGGAGGATGCGCGGGTTGCAGCGAAGGAGTTGAGTATTGTTTGTATTCCGGGGAAGTTGAGATATGATGAGCGTATGTTCCCTCAAACTCTTTTACTGCTGCTTTGTTTTCGAGATGGCTAATCATGGTTTTTGGTGAGTAGATCCGTCGGAAGCGCATATCGACCGTTTCGCATCCGCGAGTATCCCCGTCCATCGACTGCATGTACACGTGAAGCGCCTTATCACGGCAGGATACAAAGTTGGCGTGGTCCGACAGATTGAAACGGCAGCTCTCAAGGCTGCCGGCGATAACCGCAATGCACCGTTTGGCCGCAAGCTCACCAACCTCTACACCAAGGGTACATATATCGATGATGTGGAGGGGATGGAAGGTCCTGCTCCTGCGGCTTCGGAGGGGTCGCCGGCAACTGGATACCTGCTGTGCATTACGGAGACGAATGCGAAGGGCTGGGGGAATGATGAGAAGGTGCATGTGGGGATTGTGGCTGTCCAGCCGGCTACCGGGGATGTGATTTATGATGACTTTGAGGATGGGTTTATGCGGAGTGAGATTGAGACGAGGTTACTTCATATTGCGCCGTGTGAGCTTCTTATCGTTGGTGAACTATCCAAAGCAACCGAGAAACTGGTTCAGCATCTCTCCGGCAGCAAGCTGAACGTCTTCGGCGATAAAGTCCGCGTCGAGAGGACCGAGAAGAAGAAAACCGCAGCTGCAGAATCCCACAGCCACGTTTCGAGTTTCTACGCTGAGAAAATGAAGTCAAGCAATGCCGCAGACGACGCACAAGCAAGCAGCCTCCTCCAAAAAGTCCTCAGTCTCCCCGAACAAGTCACCATCTGTCTGTCCGCAATGATCTCGCACATGACCGACTACGGCCTCGAACACGTATTTGAATTAACGAAGTACTTCCAGCACTTCTCTGCGCGCTCGCACATGCTCCTCAACGGAAATACACTAGTCTCTCTTGAGATCTACCAGAACCAGACTGACCATTCGGCGAAGGGGAGTCTGTTCTGGACGTTGGACCGCACGCATACGCGGTTCGGACAAAGGATGTTGCGGAAGTGGGTTGGACGGCCGTTGTTGGATAAGGAGAAGCTTGAGGAGAGGATCAATGCTGTGGAGGAGCTAATGAGTTCTGAGAGGACGGTTTCGGTGGGGAGGGTTAAAGGGTTGTTAGGGAAGATCAAGAGTGATTTGGAAAGGAGCTTGATTCGGATTTATTACGGGAAGGTAAGCCTCCTTTTCCCTTAGATCATTGATGAATCCTGTTAACAGGTGACGATAGTGCACTCGACCGGAACTCCTTACCGTTCTGCAGACGATGCAGATGATCGCGCAGGAGTTTTCTGATATCAAGTCGCCGGCTGATACTGGGTTCAAGTCTTCTGTTGTCAGCGAAGCTCTTGCGTCGTTGCCGACTATCTTGGAAGATGTGGTATTCTTCCTGAATAAGATTAACATGCACGCGGCCAAAAGCGACGACAAGTACGCATTCTTTCGCGAGTCCGAAGAAACAGAAGAAATCAGCGAAGAGAAACTGGGCATAGCCAGCGTCGAGCACGACCTATCAGAGCACCGCACTGTTGCCGGTGAAACGATAGGCAAGAAGAAGGTCGACTACGCCGCCGTAGCTGGCATCGAATACCTCATCGAAGTTGAGAACAGCTCCTCGACCATCAAAAGAGTACCTGCCTCATGGGTCAAAGTCAGCGGCACCAAGAAAGTCTCACGCTTCCACACCCCCGAAGTGATTCAACTCCTCCGCCAACGCGACCAACACAAAGAAGCACTAGCAGCAGCCTGCGACAAAGCATACATCTTCCTCCTCGCAGAAATATCCACCCACTACCAATCCTTCCGTGACAGCGTGCAAGCCCTCGCAACACTAGACTGTCTCATCTCTCTCGCCACAATCGCCAACCAACCCGGCTACTCGAAACCCGAATACACAGACGAAACATGCATCCGCGTCGAACAAGGCCGCCACCCTATGGTCGAACAGCTCCTACTGGACACCTACGTCCCCAACGACATCGACATGGCCTCCGACCAAACCCGAGCCCTACTCGTCACAGGACCAAACATGGGCGGGAAATCAAGCTACGTCCGCCAAATCGCATTGATTGCCATCATGGGCCAAATAGGCTCGTACGTCCCCGCGCAATCCGCAAAACTGGGCATGCTCGACGCCGTGTACACGCGCATGGGCGCATTCGACAACATGCTCGCCGGCGAGTCAACGTTCATGGTCGAGTTATCCGAAACAGCAGATATCCTCAAACAAGCGACCCCGCGGTCCTTAGTTATCCTCGATGAATTGGGCCGTGGTACATCCACGCACGACGGTGTTGCCATTGCACAGGCTGTGCTGGATTACATGGTTCGCTCGCTACGCAGTCTTACACTCTTCATCACGCACTACCAACATCTATCGAATATGGTGCATTCCTTCCGCGACCATGAACTCCGTAACGTGCACATGCGTTTCACGGAGTCCGGGACCAACACGGAAGAGGAGGAAATTACCTTCCTCTACGAAGTGGGTGAGGGCGTCGCGCATCGGAGTTACGGGTTGAATGTTGCGCGTTTGGCGAATCTACCGGCTCCGCTGCTGGATCTGGCGAAAAAGAAGAGTGCGGAGTTGGAGGAGAAGATTAGGCGGAGGAGGTTGGGGGGTTTGGTTGCTGCTGTTGGGGAGGTGTTGGCGGGGGATGGGAGTGATGGGTTGATTGAGAGGCTGGTTGGTAGTGCGGAGCAGCTGTAGTTTTGTCAATTGTACTCTGTCCTCCGTATGATGCTTTTAGCGGGTTAGAGTTGGGTACTGTATATTATGCATAATGGATATACCTACGAATTATATTCAACTCTCATCGTGAACGGTCTATAAGCATAGTATAACATTAACCTGAAAACATAACCATACCATACCATACCATTTCCTATGTATTATACGCAACCCAAAAAGCCAAACCCCAGGAAGCTCAACCCGTCCGCGAATTGGCAATGTTCAAGACCAAAATATCCGACGCCCCCACCTTACTCAACTCATCCATAACGGTGGCAATGTTCTTCTTCTCCACCATCGAGCTGACAGCAACCCAGCCCTCCTCTTCGAGAGCAGTGATGGTAGGTGCGCGCTTGCCGGGGGTGATGCCCGATGCAGTCGCGAGCTCGGAACGGGGAATGTTGTACTGGCACAGGACGTATTTCTGGGCTGTGATGACACCGCGCACACGCGAGGTGAGGAGGTCCACGAGCGGGTTGGTGGCGTTTTTGGATTTGACGAGGACGGCAGTGCTGGTGACGACGGTGTCGATGGCCTTGAGGCCGGCGGCTTTCATGGTCTCGCCGGATTCTGCGTTCGTTAGCCCATTCTTAAAGAAGTTCATAAGTTCGGAAGGTGAGGGAACGCACCAACGAGGTCAACAATGCCATCGGCAACACCCAGCGCGCAAGCAGCCTCAACACTCCCCCCAACATACTTAATATTGGTCTTCTTAGGAGCATCACTCTCGCCTTCAAGCCCCGCAAAGAATTGCCCCGCAAGCGCCGTGAAACTAGTCACCACATTCCTCCCAATCAAATCCTTAGCGCTCTCAAAGCTCCCCTTCACCGGCACTTGCACCTGCAGTTTACACCCCCCGAACCCGAGATCTATGATTTCCTCGACGCTCGAGGCTTGTCCGGGCGGGAGCTGGGCATCGTGCTCGGCGACCTGGTCGCGGCCCGTGATGCCGATGTCGACGCGGCCTTCACCGACGAAGGTGGGGATGTCGGCGGCGGGGAGGAAGATGAGGGCGATGGGGAGGTTCTTGACAAGGGCGATGTCGAGGCGGGTTTCGCGGCGGAATTGAATGTCGCAGCCGGCGAGGAGGTCGAGGGTCGCTTGTTGGAGGCGGCCCTCTTTTTGTTGTTAGCTGGGTTCTTGTCTTGCGCGGATTGAGGGGGGACTTGCTCTTGGGGACGGCGAAGAGGAGTCTTCCTTCGAGGCTGGAGTACTATCAGTATCATAGTCAAGTTCGATCTCATCAATTGACTCACTGGTTAACAAGATCCATCTTGACGATCAGCGCGGGGCAATTTAGAGACGAGGGGTATCAGAGAGCAAGTGAGAATCGCAGTAAAGATGTGAATATATAGCAATTATGGATAGACAGATATCAGGCAATATCCTGAAAATTGCCTCTATTCAAGAATTGACCAGAAGAAGTCTGTCAAAAGCGGAAGATGTTGCAGTCGGAGAGCGGCTTCGGAGTAGATGTTCGGAGGGGCAATACTACTACTATATACAGGTCGCCCACGCTATCAAAGGAGCAATGACAATTGGTTGATTTGTAGTATTAATTGACAAGCTGGAATAAGCTAATAATAACCTATTCTGTTCATATCTACCACTGAAGAATGACTCAACCTACTGTCTGCCTGACAGCCTGAAAAACAAGGTGTCTATAGCCCTGAACCCTCGCGTAACGTGACGGCGACTAAACCCAAAACAGAAGGCGCACAAATCCACACACCTCCGATTCCGAGCTCTACTCTACTTTGTTCCTTTTCGCCTTGTCAAGCGCTATCTTCATACCTCTTAGCCGTCACTCTCGTTGTCGTCGAGCCCAATCCTACAGTCAAGATGGACGCCGCCAGCAAGCAGCCCACTAAGCTCGTCAAGGTCACTCGTGTCCTCGGCCGTACCGGTATGCTATAAATTCTGGATTTTTGGAATGAAGGAAAAGGCAGGAAGAGAGGCTAACAAGGGCAGGTTCCCGTGGTGGTGTCACCCAGGTCCGCGTTGAGTTCATGGACGACACCTCGCGTTCTATCATCCGTAACGTCAAGGGCCCAGGTATGCGATGCGATTGATTTGAGATTTGAGATTTTCGTTGGTTCCCGTGTTCGCGATGGCATCGATTTTTTCCCCACGAAATACGGCATTTGTTGAGACTGGTTACGAGTACACGAGTGCGAATTTAAACGAGCGAAGGGATTGGTATGGAATGAGGCAACAAAATCGACAGAAATACGGAAACAATTTACGATTGAACGACACAACCAACCATAACATAAGTCGACCAGACGACAACTACGGAACAACCATTGCCAGCGCGAACAAGGGAACCAATGCGGAAAGAAAAAAGACAGGAAACACAAGCTAACCAGAATTCCCGCAACAGTCAAGGTCGACGACATCCTCTGCCTGCTCGAATCCGAGAGAGAGGCCCGCCGTCTCCGCTAAATTCCCTTCCTCCTCACTTCGATTTCCTCTTTTTTTTTTCTCTTGCACCCCGAATATCCTTGGTTCCGCTCTTGCTTGCGATGGAGACGAGATGAGATGAGATGATAATTCTGGGAGGTCGGGAAGGCGAAAATGTCATAGCCATAGCGTGTGCTATCTTACGGATGGGCTTCTGATGCGACGAATAAAAATTTTTCTCAAAAAGCGGTTTCCCTTGTTTCCAGTCGGCTCTTTCGTATGTGGAAGAACGGGGGATTGTGCAATGGGAAAGAAATGAAATATTGGATTCGATTGAGGTCTTTTGTCCGTCTACGCTTGCGCTTTGCATCGATACCGGAGGTCACTGAAAGCAACACCCCATGATCGACCACGACTCGATTTCTACATTCCAATGCACCATACCGAAATCTACTCTGCAAAATCACTCCGGGGCCAACGAGCGCGACATTGAGCACCATTGCTTTCAACTCTGTCCATGCCTCAGTCCAAGTAGTCATTCTGGACGTGCGTAGATTATGCCATCCTTGTAGACTTAGCCGCCGCAACAAATGTGCTATTATCACTGACTATCGCCGTATCGATATCTCAGTCGATCGTAGATCATGCCTCCAGGGATCGCTGTTCTGGTTTCATGTTAAGTGCCATAGTGGTATTGCTCATAATACACGCCTAAAGCAGGCCAAGCATCATCATGAATGAAAGGAATATAGATCTTCATTACCAATGATATACACATATTTAGTAAATACAGAACGGATGCATCTAGATATCCAAAATAAACAAGATGCCAATCATATCTCATGAAACATGGCCAAGGCGAATCAATGTCAAGCGAATGGGGTATCATTAGTATATAGTAACACGATCATTAAACCAAGTAGCAGTTCCCTCTGTTGTTTTATGTTCAGCCTCGGCCTCGCCCTCATTCCCATGCTCGGTTCCAGCCTCAGCTTCAGGCACAGGAGTAGTGTTCGAGTCATTAGGCATATAAGTATCCTCAACCTTCTCCTTGGACTCCGGCACTCCCAATCCAACACCCATCTTCCTCCCCCGAACCAGCGCCAACAAACACTGTCCCATCCCCTCCAAATCACCCATCAACCCCACATGTCCGCGATCCGTCTTCACCATGCCATCCTTGATAACACGATACCCGGGCGGTAGCATCGCCGCACTAGCAAGACAAACACCATCACCCGCCGCAAACGCAAGATCATCATACGCATCTTGCCGCTTAATCTGCTCACGGGACTCAACCCGCGCCCCGTAAACCGTAGGAACGGATTTTCCGAAAATCACAGAAAACGGCGGGTATCTGTTCTCTGTCTGGTGTGATTCTTTGTACACGAGTTCTTCCTTGAAACGACGGACATCTGCCAGTGTGCGCTCGAGGTAACTCATCGCCAGCCCGCGCGGGATGTTCGTTGTCGCGGCGGTTTTGGGCTGCGCGGCGCCGCGCGGGTGTGCGGTTGGGCCGACGAGGCCGCCTAGGGCGGGTTTCATGGCGGAGGGTTTGTTTTGGTGGTCGTGTTGGGGGTTGGCGGCGGCGTAGCGGGGTGGGTGGTGGTGGATGCTGGGGGTGAGTACTGGTTGGTGGGTTTCGTAGGCTTGCGATGGTGGTCGGGAGTGTGGTTGTTGAGGCTGGGATAGCTGTTGGGACTGTTGTTGCTGGAGCATGTCTGTTGAGGAGGACATGTCTGATTGGTACTCCTGCGCGGAGTCCGGCTCCTCTGGGAAGCTGCCGTTGCGCATGCTGAGTCGCTTTGCCAGTAATGGCAGGTTATCCATCAAATTCCTGCCCGTAGGCGGGAGAGCGAAATTGATACACGGCGACAGACGATACTCATCCCAAGCCTGCGGCGAGAAAAAGTCCACGGGATATTCCTCCTTAGTCCGTTTATCAATAAAGCAATGTCCATCCTCCGGAAGCAACGCAAAGCTCGTCCGGAAACTAAAGTTGACCTGTGCCGTGAGCACTCGCGAACTCAACAAGACTTCATCGCCGTTGCGCAGCGGGCCAAGGATATTGACGCAGTGCTGCGGAACGCCCGCATAAACAACCCCCGCAAATAGCTCGGGCCGCTGGTTCACGGCATGCCGGGCGATTAGGCCCCCAAGACTGTGCGCTATGACGTAGGCCCCGCGCTTTTCCCGCGGGACGTCTGGTGCATTGCATGGAAGGCCTTCGAGATGCTTGATCAGTTTCTGCGAGAGAAGGTGCGGGCTTAGACGCCAGTCGTAACCAAAGTCCTGGACGCGAAGGTCGCCTTTGAGTGCGTTGTCGCACTTTTGCAGTCGCTTGATCAACCGACGGCAGATGTCTACTGGGCCGACATGCGAGAGAATACCGGATGGAATGACACGCTCTTCCATCGTCTCCTCATCCTCTGGGTTGAAACCCACCTCGAGATCCACCTTGCGCAGGTTCAGCCCGACCTTCATCGGTACCCATAACTGGCGATGCGGCGGTTTGGCAGAGCGCAGAATCGAACCTCGGTAGCCGCCCATAACGACAACATCACCGGTCAGTTCTTTCATAGCCTCGGTTAGCACAGGGTATGTATTGTACTGAGAATTGGCACGCTGCTGGCGAGCGTGTTCCTCGTGCGCAGATGAAGATGAATCCGCCTCCACAGAATACTCATGGTCCTTGCGGTGGGAGACGTCTTGGAAAAACGGCTTATACCCCCAGTCAGCCCGGATATCGTGCAGGTTGAACGACGGCATGCTGAGCAGTCGACTACTCGAGTCCTGCAGACTATCCTTGATAGCCTTGAACCGACTATTGACCTGCGTGTGTATATGCTCAAACTGTGGACGATGATCAAGAGACGAGACCGTCGACGAAGCTCGCAAATACAACGAGTGATCTGAAGAAGTCCTCCTCAGCAGTGGCGGTGCCCCAGGACCACCTGCACTTGGCCGACGGGTAAACGAATGCTTCGCAGCGGTCGAGTTACGGAGTGACTGTAGCTCGGAAATTGGCTCATCGCCTGCACTATCCACACCTCCATTCATATTAGACTCAGACTTTCTCCTCTGCGACACTATGGCCTCTGGCGGTGGTAGCTCTGTGATCCGCTGCTGAGGGGCCAGACCGGCCGACGGAGGTGGTTTCGCGATTATCTGACTGCGAGGACGAGTATTCTGCGCGGACGAATTCGAACGAAACGAAAGCGACGACCGACGAGTCAACGAACCCAGGTCCGGCAGGAACTTTCTAAAGTTCAGATTCGCAATGGCATCGCCCGAGAGCGCCCGAGGACGTTTGGGCAGATTACCCAGAATCGAACGAGTAAAGCTCGTCCGAGAACCGCCATTATCCTTGGGCAACCGTGTATCATCCGAATATGTCACCTCTTTCCCTTGACTTCGTACCGCCTGTACCGGCTCAGAGTCCTGTTTCCGATGCCTCGGTCGCTGCTGCTGCTGCTGCGGACTCCGATCCGGAATAGTCGTCGACGACCTACTCGGCGACTTCTCCTCCACCGACTCCGGCTCAGCAGTGATATCCGACAAATACAGCCCATCCGAATGCACCAGATTCGGCACCGCAAAATACCCCCCATCCCGCTCCATAATCCGGTTCTTTTCCTCCGCAGGCGTACTCCGTGCCTTCATGCGAGTCTGGGCACGACTCATACTAACACCGACCACGTCACCGGCTTCATCTTCAGCGGCTTGGGGGGCAGGCTCATCGCTATCGGAGCTGGTGGCTGCTGCGTTGTTGTTTGCGTTTGCTTCTGCCGCGGCTGCGGGGGATGGCGAGGAGGGACGGGGGCGGGGAGTTTTGACGCCATTGACAGGGAGATGCTTGTTGTGATTGCGGAGGGGATCCTGGTTGTCTGCTGCAGGGAGTGGCATGGTGGAGGGGAAGGAGTGGCGAGCTGCTATGCGAGCAAGTATATACAAGTATACAGTTGTCACCGCATGTAGTTGGAATTCAAAGAGGGACGGCAGTAGAAGTAATATAAATATGTATATGAATCAAAATGCCTAACTGTAGAATGACAATTAGCATGAGGGAGAGAAATAAGAATAAGAATACGAATACGTCGAAAGTGACCGGAGTTGGGAGAGAAGAAGAAGCATTGGGAAGGCGATGATGTTGACACCCAAAATTGAGGCTGAACGACTTACCTGTACAGACCGCTTTTCTATACAAAATAGTATTAAGAATAAGAACAGTCTATTCAATTATTCTAATAATAATATGGAAATTATATCAGACTGACCCAGACTGCGGCGAAAAAGAAAAAAAGAAAAAAAGAAAAAAAGAAAAAAAAAAAGGTTGGGTCCACTGCACAGCCTCCGGAGCAGTCGGAAGGAGGAAAATTGAACATAGTCAAGCATAAATTGGCATAGCAAGAGTGTGTTAACATCACGAGTCATTGCATTACTACTCTGTACTGGTAGAATAGCGAGGAATACTCCGGAGTAGTTCTATGTAGAGTCCGCAAGGAAGCTTTTGGCCAACGGTGATGAAGTCATCGAACGGGTGTTCATCACCAGTCATACCCCGGATAATGCTAAGACTACTCAAAATGTAGTTAAAATATGGTGACGCCTGGTTCATATTTTTGTTGTGTATAATGGATTAATTCAATAAAAATACAAATAATACAAATAGTACTGGTATCCTCCGTAGTCATAACTCATCAATAAAGTACAATCACATGAAAATCACCGCGACAGTCCAGACCGTATCTCCTCCTCACCCTTCCGGGCAATGCCCTGGTTCTTCTCAACCCCCTCCGGACTGCCGAATGTCCGATCAACTGCAGCGTTCAACGCACCACGCAGGCTCTCTCCGGCGCCCTGCATCCGTTAACAATGTACCCCATATACATACATGTAACCGGAGAATAACTCACATGAATACCCGCATATGCATTCTGAATCCCCTTCCCAAACTCATCCCCCGCGCGTCCCGCCTTGCTGTCCTCCGTCCCAGCAGACTTATTCGCCGTGCTGGACGCATACTCGGCCCGGTAATCCTGTGAGTTCGGGTCATAGCTCCCTCCCGAATGACCGGTCTGATACCCGGACCCGGTAGCAGAGTTATATCCCGTCGTACGGGGGTCATAATGCGAGCGTGTATCTTTCACCCCAGGAGCACCACCCGTACTCCCGGTCGAGGAGCCTCCACCCGCGATACTCCCCGCCGCAGCATCAGGCGTGGTATCCGCATACGTAGAGGACCGTCCAGCACCGGAGCCAGTCATATTCGTGGACTTGGTCGTCGTATTCCCCGTCTGGCTGTCGACGCGTGGATCGAGCTTATTCAAGATCGACGAGCGGTGCGGTCCGCTGTTCCTGGTGTTCTCCGGGTTCGACATCCCCTGGTTTGTACCTGGGTGGACGGTTCCCGAGGTTGTTGTTCCCGGTGCGTACTGTGCGCGGTTGTTTAGGTCGCTGTCGACGCGGGGGTCTGCTGCGTTGCCCATGTCGGTGCGGTGCGGGCCTGCGGTTGAGGGTGCTGGGCCTGTACGGGGGTCGGTGGTGTTGGCTGCGGTGCCAGTGCCAGTTTCGCCTAGGTAGGTTCCGGTTGGGGTTGTAGAGTTGAGGTCTTGGTTGGGGTTTCCGAAGGAGGAAGTGTAGTAGGGTGGTTGTGTGCTAGCCATTTTGTTTGTAGTATCACACGTTTCTTTGTGTTTTGTATTATTCTGAAACTGAACTTGGTTGTTTAGATTTACCTTCTATCTGCTCTATATATACCTGGTTAAAATGAAATTGAGAACCTCGACATCATCGATTTACAAGTGACGTCATTCTGAGCGCAGTCAAGAGGGACGCGCAGTCAGAACATCATGCTTAGTGACATTTATAGAAACAGATCTGCTGTATGCAAATCATATTTTTGCATTTAAACATTGCCAAGTTTCTACCCGAAAGTAGGTTAATGGTTGCTTGTCGAACTTGCTCTTTTTTTCTGCCTGCTGTATTTTCAGTGACGTCATTGTATTTAGTTATGCTTGTGTATATTATTAATCTATACAGTTATGCATAGTTATGCACGATACAGACAATGGCCAGAATGATCTTTGTTTATTGGTATAGAGCATCGGCAACGAACGCAGATGCCACAATTTTGCGACATCCCAATAGAGATCCTCTACTATATTCTGTCTCTTCTAGACCCATTGGAGCTCTCCTGCCTCTCTCGAACATGTAAACTATTCCATCAACTAGCCACCCCGCGTCTCTGGAAGAGCTACCGCAACCATGACCAACGGCCATACAACTCATTTCTGTGCGCCGTTCTCACCAACCCAAAACTCGCTGAACACATTGAAGAGGTCCACATGCCATCATTTGCAGAGGGTTGCGGAAGTTCGTGCACGGCAGTTTCCCAATTTGAAGAAGGTCGTCGTTGGATTCTGTCAAGAGGCAGTGAAGAGCAACGTGGAGTTACAGATGGAGGGAGTGGAGTTGACTATGCTGTATCAGTCCAAGTTAGAGCGAGTTGCCTATGTCTACGGTATAGAGGGGGTTTTCATGGTTAGGGTCACCGGTTTTCAGATACTGAATTTGTTATGCCAATAAATGTTGTTATCAATCAGTCATTTTATTGAGTAGAATGGTGGGGAGTTTCAAGATATATTCAGGTGGGGTGGTTACTATTGAACCACTCGGTAACTCCGGGAGCTACGCGACTACTCACGGAGCAGACCAGAAAGATACATCTCCGAAGGATAGCTATCCTGAACGCTTTTACACACAGAATACATGCTTATATACTGTACAGTAGTAGTATATACACAATCACGGCTAACCCCGATAATACAACCAACCCAACGTCCCCATCGCACCCACAACCCCCATCCCCAACCACCTTGCGATCGTCCACAAAGCCTCCCTATGCGCAATATCAATATGCTCCTGAAACTCTGCCGTCGAATACGCATTCGGCCACGGCTCATCCGGCACCTCGGTCCCCAAAAACCCACACAGCTCCTCCCACCCATCCTTCCCAATCTCAAACTCCAACAACTGCTCCTTCGGAACCGCGTTCCGAATCTTTTCATAATGCTCCAAATACTTCTGCTTCGTGACCTCCTCGCGAAAATCCCCATTGCAGAAAATCCTCCACACAAGGTCTGACTTCCGATACAGCGGCCCGATACATGTCGAATCGACATACTGCCAGAACCTGAAAAACGGCATCTGCACGAACTTGAAAACAGTCTTATTGGCCGATTTCACCCACGAGTCCACGTCGCGCTTTGTCAGGATGATTTTCGCATCGGGGTATGCGCGGTGCAGGTCCGCCCAGAACATGCATGCGGGGACATCGAGACAGGCGTCGTAGGGGCCGAGGAGGCGGTCGAATTCTTCGCGGGCGTAGGGCTTTTTGTCGCCGGGGTTGAAGAAGTTGCATTGCATGGCTTCGATCCAGAGGTTGAAGTCACGGGGTGGGTTCTTGAAGCACTCGGAGCCGTGGTAGGGGTTTAGGCCGAGTTTGCGGAGGGCGATGGTCATTGCTGCGGCTGTTAGCATTCTCATATGTTAATTAAGTGATGGAAGTTGTACAATTTGTCCCCGTCCGTGCCATCCCCATACACAACACCCGCATGGGCTTCACCCGCGTGTTCGGCTCATTATCAATTAACCGACTCATGTTCAATACTCTGTCGCAGAAGGTAGGTATCGAGTGGGAATAAAAATTCAAAACTCCAGCTGGCAAACAGGATCCGCAGCTCCTTTAAATACCTGCGACAATCCGGCCCGCTCCACAACTGGGTTTTTGAATTGGCTTTTAGCGTGGGATAGTTGGGAAGATCTCTTTGGATGTGTCGCTTTGGCTGACCCACTGGTTTGGTCAGGTGATGTGGCTGGATCTGGTTTGCCAAGATCGCATCGACCCGGGGCCGTGGTTTGATCGTGGCTGATCGTGGCTGGTGCAAACATTGTATGGTTTGTAGTTAGTACGGGTACTTCTCAAGAGACAATTACAGTCAGATAGTCAACTAATTTGGGAGTTTGAGGAGAGGCAACTCAGTACACGTCACATCTGCATGCAGCTACGAGGCTAAGATACCCCACGCCAAGAGTAGGGCTCAGTTATTACAGGACTACGGGCAAGAAAAGATGTATCAGGTAGCTGTTTATTCCATTATCAAAGCTAGCTCACTGAAGCAACCAAAGGTAGAGACCGAAGGACCAAGGGCACTACCGGTAGCTGACAAGCAGAGGATCATGTGTAATGGCGAGAGACCCAAAGCATGCCGTATCCAAAATCCACCATATCCATATTCCAGACGTTGAAGACCGTGTCGCATCAAGTCGTAAGTCGTATCGCGTGTCGAAGTTTACTTGCCGGTGTTCGACTGCTGACCTTTGTTGGACTGGGAGTTGGACGAAGTGTTCGAGTTGCGATCGCCAGCGGACTGGGCTCTCGCGGCAAAGGAACCAGTGCCAGTGTTGTGTCCGGACCGGGACTGTTTATGAAGACGAGAGCGTTAGAACATACCCCTGGATACGACCAAAGAGAATAAGGGATAGTTGAAGACTTACCTGAGAGGACTGGATGCGAGAAGCATCGCTTTTGGTCATCTGGTTAGACATCTTGGATCGAGATGGTTGGTGGTCGTTGGAAAGTGGAAGGTGATGAAGCTGTGTTGGAAGCGTAGGAAAGAGGATGATGAGAGTAAGAAGAAGAGAAGAAGAACGGCGGGAGAGAAGGGGGTATTTATGTTCTTTGACAGCCCGTCAGGTGATGTCTGTTTGACCTTCGTTTGTATAGAATGCTTTCTATGGGCTTCCATCATTCACTACAACCTAAAGCAACGGGAGCTTTGTCATTCATTGGCATAGAAAGGAACCAAAGTTTGTCATCCAAGTGATAGTTATTCAATCTGGGCGGGTGCAAACTGCAAAGCCATTATAACGAGTTGAATTAGAAACTGAGACAGTAACATCACGCATTGAACTTGGGCTGCTGACAGTTAGAATGAAAGTAGCGAAACAGGTATGAAGCGTGTCCCATGTATGGAAACAATAAACGTCGACTGTCAAGTAATCAGGCGGCCCCCTGTGCAGGAGTAATCTTGTCTATTGACAACCGGCTATCAGTACTTCCCAACCCATTCCCATGTTCTCTCGGTAATCAAAATGTCTCCACTTATGCTTGGTTCTTTCAATTCATTACGGAAAATATGATGTGGTATTAGATCTTCAGCACCCAAGGAAAGTATGAAGTCGCGTATCCATGGCGAATCTCTTGCCACGTACATAGGTTGCTCATAGAAACGTATGCTCTGCGCCTCCTTCCCAATAGGAACACCGAGATTGACCATCATAGAAATTATCGTCGGATTCCTGTATCCAATGGCTTCCCGCAACGCGTACGCACCCAGGCTTTGCGTCGCATATCTTTGCTCATGGATATCCAGACCTGTTTGGAGAAGGTATCGAAGCAAGTGAACTTGTTCTCCAGCAGCAGCAAACGCGCCAGACAGAAAATCATCTTCGTGCTACCGGAAAGCATCCACACAACTTGCGCCATGCTCAAGCAGTATCTGGACCACTTCTTCATGACCATGCATGGCGGCAATCTAAATAAGTGTTCCATGGTTCATATTAGGACTTCCAAACAGGAATCGAATATACATATTTGCCCCGTGCTGTAGAAGAATACGGACTATTCTGGCGTGTCCCTTACCAGCCGCGATAGCAAGGGGGTAGCCAAAGTGCCTGTGACGACACGAGAAATTCACGTCAGCGCCATTCTTCAGCAGCATTCGCACTAGCGCTTCTCGATTATGATCAGCAGCCTCGTAGAGCATTTCCTGCTGCGCTTGCTTCAGATTGGAGGCAGACTTTTTCGCACTTCGCAAAAGATTGATCGTATCCATATGGCCTCCACGGGCTGCGGCCACCATAGCTCGATGATATGTGTTTCTCTGTCTTTTGAAAGACGGCTGGTACTTAGGTGATAACAGTACGCGGATAACTTCATTGTGGCCCCCAAGTGCCGCAGCCCGTAAAGCGGTATCGTCTGGACAGCGGTACGCATGTCGGCGCTCCTCGTTGAGATATTCTAGTTCCTCGTCCCAACTCACATGGGCAGGGTAACTGCTGATGGCACGAAGATCAGCGCCTTTGTCAAGGAGATATTCAACAATATCCGCCTGACCCCATGCAGCAGCAATATGCAACGGCTTGCCGAAAAAGGGAGTTTCTCCGTTGATATCTGCTCTCGTGTTCTCCACGTTCAGCAAGTACTCGACTAGCTGAAGGTTTCCTATAACAATAGCACCACTCAAAACGTTCTGCACCAGATGCTCTTCTTCAAAATGTGAACCACTGCGGTTGAGTGCATCGACTTCCTTGCTACCCAGATGAGCAACCGCTTCACTGATCTTTTCATGCTGCTCGAGTTGCCGCTCTCCCGTTGCCTGTGTCAAGCCATCCAATGTTTTATTCACACCAGAAATGACGGAAAGGACTATGTTTGTATTTATTTCTTCCGTGCGAGACTTGGCGAGCAAGATCTTTGGGAGGATGATGAAAAGAGGCTACGTGATAAATGCAGGGAAGAAGGCGTTTCGCTGGATATTGTGGTCGATGATCTTGGTCGGGAGTTGTGGACACGGACAATATGACATTGTCTTCCAACAACCGTCGGACGACTAGAGTCCGTACATACGCAAGCAGGCTCATATAAGGAACAGTAACTTACTATCTACGCCAATTCGGATGCTCTATTCAGTTAATCGGAAGAACTGTCGCGTTCCTTCAATTTCCTGCTCTTCAGGTTATAAACGCATTCAATCTATACATCAGAGGCAAGGCTCGTCAAAGCAATCCACCCTAAACCGACCCAGCAGCCAACACATACCCCCCATCAACAACAACCGTCTGCCCATTCAAATACTGATTCGTCGCCGCAAACAACACCGCATTCCCCATATTCTCATCCTTCCCGGGCCGTCTCGCAGGGACCTTCTTCTCATACTTTTCCTCCGGAATATAACTCTTCTGTATCTCATCGCTCTCCCCTGTGGTTATTTCACTCGGAAAGACACCAGGCGCGATGCTATTGATTCTTATCGGCAGTCTTGATTCCGGCGAGCCGCTGATTTCGTTTGCAAGCATCTTGGTTAAATGGATGGCAGCCGCTTTGGACGCGTTGTATGCGAAATGATGCTGTGCTGTCTTGACGATCCCCGAGATGGAGGAGATGTTGATCACTGTGCTGGACCAGCCATGGTGCGTTTTCGAGCCTTTTTCGAGGAGGGGCAGAAATGCGGTTGTCATGAAGAACAATTGCGGGACGTTGGTGCGGTATACATCTTCCCAGTCTTTTATCGTTGCGTCGGGGTCGTCGAATAGACTCTTGCGCAGGTTGTTGGCGTTATCGTGTTCTGTCGTCTGCGTGTGGCTCGAGATACCGGCATTATTTATCAGGATAGAGAGATGAGATTCGCGCTGCGAAATGGTATCTGCTAGGTTCTTAATCGACTCTTTAGATGTGATATCCGCCGGAACGGGAATGATGGAGCCGGGGATATCTTTGCCGTAGAGCTCAGCCACGCGATTCAATTTCTCTTCTGTGCGACCTGTAATGTACACCTTTGCGCGGTTGACGGCTAGTGCTTGTGTGGCCATTAGGCCTATGCCGGTGCCGCCGCCGGATATAAGGGCAACTATGCTTGTTAGAGCGTTGAGGGAGACATTGGGGAGGCATGCGTACCTTTGTCTTTGACATTGAAGAGGTTGTTGAGCTTGAATTGTTGGTTGTTTTGCTGTGCCTTTTGTCTCAATGAATCGGAGACTGCTTGATGGCAGCTTGATGTTGAAAATGAGCTGGTTTGAATCGGGGTTGCTCTTGGTTGGTAGGCGAATTGGCGGAGCTGTGCACTCGTTGCTAAGTGTCGAGATACGAACATCGTGCAGTGCATCTAATTGAAAAGGCGATTTAAAAAGCAATACTATGAGCATAAATACAAAAAAATCAATTAAACCACGCGGTTTTATGTAGTTCTTGTTCAGGTGAATCCGCTTGGATCAGTATGACGTCGATGGGTATACTTGGATTTGGACGTTACGATAAGATACGCTCACAGCCTCGCCTTCTCCTCAACTGGAGCAACCTCAACCATCATCTTGCCCGTATTCGCGCCCTCATACAAGTTCACCAACGCCTGTGGTGCTGCCTCCAGACCTCCGGGAACGATGTGCTCCCTGCGCTTCAGCTTGCCCTGCGACAACCACGTCGCCAAATCATTGAGAGCTGTAGAGTATTTCTTTGCGTAGTCGAACACGATGAATCCTTTCATGGTGACTCGTTGCGACTGTTCCGGTTAGCTGTGTTCAGTAAAAAGGGAAGACTGAGGTGGTAGCTTACAATGACCGTCATAAAACTAGACGGACCCTGCGGCTTGGCCGCATTGTATTGACTGATAGCACCGCAAATGGCAAACCGAGCATCGCGAGCCGCGCGTGCAAGACAAGCATCGAGAATTTCACCTCCCACATTGTCAAAGAACACATCAATATACTCCGGCGTAGCCTCCTTCAACTGCTTCTTCCAGTCCGCATCCTTGTAGTTGACAGCAGCATCAAAGCCCAATTCCTTCACCAAGAAGTCACACTTGTCCGCACTGCCAGCCAATCCAACAACGCGCTTCGCACCCTTGATCTTCGCGATCTGTCCGGCAACCATGCCCGTCGCACCAGCCGCACCAGACACAACAACCGTATTCCCAGGCTGCGGCTGCCCAACCTCCAGCATACCAAAGTACGCCGTGAGACCCGTCATGCCCAGAACCGACATGGCGTCCGTGGGGCGACCCCCAGCCGGCACAGTGACCTTCTGCGCCTCCTTAGCCCCCAGAAGCGCATATTCCTGCCATCCCGAGTAGGCGACGACCCATTCACCCGCTGCGTATTGGGATGTGAGGTCCGCGCCCACGGCTACGACCTGGGCGATGCTCTGGCCGCGCATGACGCTGCCGCGCTCGACGGGGGCGATGTAGGAGCGTTTGGCTGTGAGCCATTGGCGCATAGCGGGGTCGAGGGAGAGATAGTGTACGCGGACAAGGACTTTGTCCTGGGGGATGGATTCATTGCGGCCGTTGGGGAGGGAGGTGGTGTTCAGCTTGAAGGTGCCGTTGTCCAGCGAGGGGTTGATGGCCGGCGATGGCGTATTTGCGTAAATGATCTGGCGGTTAGAGAGAGACATCTTGACTGTGATAATAGAAGAGTGAAAGATGGATTGAGAGCCTAGTTAGATATGAAAAGACAGCAGGACTTTATACGCAATCCAGTGCTGAGGCCAAAGAACCTCGGGATTTCCCAATTCAGCCAAAGGGCCGTGTTATGTATTAATTCTTCGGCCTGTCCGTCTGTCTCCTTTTTGGGAGTTTACCGAAATCTGCAGACCATAAGTCCTTTCTCAATCATGTCGTGAGCAACTTGTCTTGTCTTGTCTTGTGGTATTCCGTGTCTTGTAGAATAGTCTTTGGAGGATAGGCGATCTGTACAGGTTGCACAAATTACTGCTGAGTCATGCACATAAATTATACATGACATCATTCCGATCGCAGCTACGTACTATTCCCAAAGCGGCTAGTATGCATAAACGCCTCCAATTTGCCCTATCTATAAGAAGTCAGTAGGTGGATTCACACCCTGAACTTGCCTTGGACCGTAGATGTGAGGAATCAGCGCTTGTCTGCTTGTTCCGGAAAGTTTATATTGTCTAGCTTTAGGGAACCGAGACCGAGGAATCAGATATCGAAAGCGTTCTCATGATAGAGCATCGGGATTTCTCCCTATCATCCACCCGTCTTCAGGTTGAATAGCAGTGAATTAGCGGTATATTCACTATTTTCATAACTATATGAGAGAAAACAGATTTACCAAGTAAGCGAGAGCAAGTTGCTATACTTCTTACATGTCTTTTCATCACTCTGCCTGGGAACTGCTATTCTCCTCGAAGATGAATCTCAAGTTGTCATACAGCCTGGGATTGTCGTGGTCAATCAATCCGCCATCCCCAAGAGTGGTGAAATCTGGTACACTTATTGGCTCAGGTGTGTTTACCCAGTGATGCACAAGAGCACACCAAAGGAGATCAAATCTCAATCTCAATCCAAGAAAATTTTCGAATCAACCATCCCGCTTATTGCAGCAAGCGAGTTCAGCCCTCCATATATAGTCGACCTATGATGGTTGTTATACGTGAATTTCAGTCACAGCTTATTCCATGCACTCTCAAGCATAGAACTGAGAGCCATCAGTCTCAGCGGGGCTTAGTCCCCAGCAGCTCAATATCGCTTGGAACGGGCTACTGATATACAGCGGGAGAGCTCCGTCGCTGGAGCACCGGTGTTCTGAACCGAGTTCTCCACAAAGCCACTTTACGAGACAAACGTACAGAAACCATTACATATACCAGAAAACCAAGGACGAACAGAAGGTCAATCGCTCGGTAATTTCTGGGGCCCATGGAAGACCTCCTTTCACTGTCGAGTGGATAGACAATCCATTGCAAGGCCATGATATCAACTTTTACGATTACGATGAAAATCCTTCTCTGGGATGATTGTGGCTGATTCATTGATACTATTGAGGCAAAGTGAACTCAGGGTCTGAAGTAGAGACCAACCAAACAGCCTCCATGGGAAGAGGATGTAAAGATCCCGAAGAAAAGACAATGGCTCGTTTCATCCACAATGCAGTGAGGAATTTTGGAATGAATCTAAATGATCCCAGAGAGGATGCCTATATTATAACGCAACCGAAGTCTGACAACCCAAGGGCCTGTATACTCGAGCAGAAGCCCACATACATGCGAACAGATATGATGCACCAGCTCACCTAACCAGGTAACCTCATATTAACGCAGCCCAGCTGCAGTACAGCATTTTAACAACCTACAACCAGACTTTCCTGTACCGCAAGTCTACAATGTCAAAATTTGTCTCCTATATTTACGAATTGCGATTAGATCAGGCTTACATCGCAATAAAAGCAGAAGAAAGTCCAATTCCACCCGGAAAATATACGCATTGGCATTCTCGGATGACGCCTAATCGAACTTGTTGAACGTGAACTTGCGCAGAGACGAAAGGCCGCAGAGACCATTAAAGACGGGGCAAACCCGCCCCACTGAGACCGGGGTGTCATTATTGAAACATAAGGCTGCTCGAATCCCGCATCGATTGATCTCTCGATTGATACTGATTGACCGATGTCCATATTGATCTGGCTTAAAAAGGGTGCCGAGACAGCCCCTTTACCTAATCCGCGGGCATAACTAGTACTCCGCTCAATAGAGGAAGACGATATGTACAACCTTTACCCTTCCACCACCTACACCCCTGGAGCTGTTCACTATTCTGAAAATCCGGAGCTCTGACGCCTCAGCAGCCATCCACAAGATGCTGCGATACCCTCTGGCCGTGCAATACAGTCGACTTTGGTCTGGAATGATGAGTTGAGAAAGCCATCAGTCGCGAGACCTGTTTGGAGAAAAGTATTGCTGATTGGGACACGATTGATATAAAGTAAGAGAATGAAAGAATCAAGTCTATTAGTAGTAAGAATGCAGTATGCAAAACCGGACTCGGCCAGACTGCCAGGTACATAAAGCCAACCCAGCACATTCTTGCTCAAATACGGTTTTCCGAGAACATAAATTGAAAAATACTTCAATAACGGGCCATGGAGGAAACCATAACATGAGCTCTTCCGGGGCATTACCACTTGCGAAAGCAAGAACCACTCATTTGACGATCAGAAAATGTCTGCAAAGGGCTGGGCAGGCTCCTATGAGCGCAACAATGAACATACTGACGATAAAAGGCTTGCGCGCTGCATTTTACAATGAATTGCCCCAATCAGAAGCCCTCCTTCGCTCTGGTACTCGCCTCTCTTGCGCCTAGCGAGGGACGCGTGCGTCCTCTCTAGAAAACATGTCCCCTTCTTGAGCCCTGCCGCCCAGAATGATCAAATGTGCGTGCCATGGGTGGAATTTGTTGTATCCGTCGTCCATGCAGCAAAGTGCACGCACGCTATCTAAGACCCGGAGCAATTTCTCCGCGATTTTAAGGGCCTGTAGTCCAAAGCCACTGCCAATAAGGCGCCCGGCGCTTGTTAACAACCTGAGACCAGCTCATCTGATAATAACCCTATCAGCTGCAGACATACACAGCGAGGATTTAACCCCAACCTCACACAATGGGAGACAGGGATAATGCAGCAGCATGTCTGGTTGTTCCTCCCACAATAGGCACCTTGTATATTGTTATGGCCTACACAGCATACAACGGTTGAGCTCCGACAGGGGTGCTTCTGTCGTGACATGACGTGGAGACAGCCCAAAGATCAACAGCCCTCGACAGATATGGCTATTTGACAACACAAATTGATCGTTCCTATAACTGGAGATAATGGGTGGACATGATATCATCAATTGCGTTACCACGGGGGTAAGGAGCATATGAAGCCCGTTGCCACATCTATTACTTTTACAGCGTACGTGACATTTCATTAAGCCCAGAATCCGAAAAACCAACTGACTACACAGTGAGCAGCGGCTAAGCCCTGGCAGGAATGCTTCCATCAAGGCGATCCTTTGTGCAAAGACACTCAACAAACAACCCTCAAGTACGGTATCTTGAGCACATAAACCTAGCCTATCCCCAGAACAAGAGCCGACGCCATTCTACTCAGACATCCCGGAAGCAAGGTTATCAGAACAGAAGGCAACCATACGCAAGAGACCCGGCCCCTCAATAAGCCACACGAAATGCCCAAATTCGACATTTTAGATGCTGCTCAATGAAACCCGGATCCAATGACAATGTTTCGTGAATCCACCATTGAAGGAGGAAGGCTCGCACAGATTGCTCAGTTTGTTGCATTGCCATCTACGGAAATTCCGACTATCTTGCAAACATCAAAGAAATCTGACGTACCTTGATACTTTGTCAACAAGGCTTCCTTTTCAAGACATGACCTGATTCCTGAAAGGGAAGAAAGGGACCCAACAATAGACAGCTTCTATATAAGAGAGCAGTATCGATTCCCTAGTGTGATTCTGCTGTTATTGAACATATCAACCGTCCAAGGAGCACGGATACATTTTTTTCCTGTGAAGGACTGAATGTGAAAAGATATGTGCTTAGAAAAGACAACTATTCTCATTGTCACAGCTGCCGTGGTAAGTCCACATGACATGCCGATTGAACTGACGGAGCTACAACCCAATCATCGAAAGATGAACATAATTTGCTTTGCGAGTATCACACAGAAAGCTCGTTCGCATCACATGCCTCTCCAAGATTATCAGAAAGGGGTCATGGGAGAAGAGTTGAGACGTTCCATGTTCAACCCTAACTGGGGATATTCCGTTCTCAGCTCGCCCTCCAATGCAATTGGCGGAACGGGAAGATCTGGGGCAAGGCCTCATCGCAACTTTTTATAAATGAAGTAGCAATGGCATATTCCGGATGAAACGAAGGAGAACAGGGGAGGTTGGTTTTTATTAAGGAAAGGTGATTGACTTGCAGAGCATGTACAGCGTAGTACGAGCAATCTGTCATATGCTATCCATGTGTTGATTCCGTATTGGGGGTACAGCATAGTATGCCACACTTAGACCCAACTTTACTCAACATACTTCAAACTTGAATGAACCATATAATTAAAGACCATACTAAACCAAACAACTCAGCAAACCAGAAGATAAAGCAGAGTATCAAGTATCAAGAAACCAAAACCAAGCAAATCAGACACCCAAGTCCAGAGTCCAAGTCTAACTAAACTATATTAATAACAATATGATAATCTCCTGATCACTCCGTGAAACAAAACGACTGCGTGCTCAAATCAGATTCCTGTTTCCCTTTCATGAATCAATCAATGGTGGGATGTGATAAGATGAGTAAAAACTATAATTGGCATTATGGCCCTCCGAGGAAAACTGGCCGAAAAGTATATCCAGAGAAGGAAAAGAGTTAATGAACGAGTGAAAAAGACAAACGAAACGGCAGCGGGCGCGCTACCCGTAATGGTATATAAGTATCAATGTCAATTCCGCACTTTGCCCGCTTCCCGGACCTCATTGACAAACCCATCCTCATCACCAGCAGACGAAAGAATCCAGTAATCACCATCCGACGCATGAGCGAGCTGTCCACCACCGAATCCAGTCGCAGGTGCCGCAGGCGCACTGTTTCGGTCTTTCGGCTTAGCACCCATATGACGCGGACCCCAACCGAGGATATTGCGGACGGCGATGCGGCTCTCGTCGTTGGGCGCGGTGAATCCGAACAACTGTGTCTGGAGACAACCCAGGACTGCGACGGCTGCGCGAATCATGATCCGGTCTCCTTCGAATACCCAGCAGTCCCACACGCGACTCAGGCGCTCCAGGTCGAGACCGTTCGAGAGGAGAGAGCGGAAGATCGGTTCCCAGATTTCTTCGTGGCTGAGTTTGAGGGTTTCGTAGAGGTGCGACGACAGGCGGGGGAATTTGTAGCGAAGTGTCGCCGACGCCAGCGTATAGGTCCGTTCAACGGCACCACGGTCCAACGTGAGGAATGCCACGGGAAGTGGTCGGTTGAGGACATTCGCCATGGCAAGGAATGCGGAAGCAGGTGATGGAAATTGAAGAACGAGCAGAGCTGCAATAGTGTGAAGACCGTAAATGTAACCAACATCACTCCGATACATCGAGTACGTCTGCAGGACATCGATCAATGTCTCCCGCAGTGGCCCACCCTCCTGGAAGAGTTTCAGATCCGGGAACGCCTTGGAGACATCCTCGTCGATCGCGTCGAACCACTCCCGCATCCGTTTGTTGCTCTCCCCAGTGTCATCATCAGACTTGGACCGAACGTCCTTGGCCCGCTGTAATGCGCGGTGGTACGTTTCTTCTGTTAATGACAGTTCGTTGCCAATCGCACGCTGCCAGGTTGCACCACGGTTACGCGAGGGAATTCCACGCCACCACAGCTCCCGAGTACGGGGCTGAGCAATGACCCGGTCCCAGTTGGGGTACACGTATTCGTCCCAGATGTTTTTGAGCGTCTCACGGGTGTTATCCTTTTCGCATTGCGCAGAAGCAGCCTTGGCAGCCCGTCGTTTGTCAGCTTCACGCGAGTATGCCATCATCTGTTTGTACTGTTTCAGATGCTTCTTTTCCTCCTTCTGGTCCTTCGGAGGTAGCCAACTCGGACGCGTCCGCGAGAGTACCCGTTCCTTTTCCTTGCTGATAGGAAGGGGATCGATCATGATGTTGGATTTTTGTAACGGAGGCAGCTCAATCGGGGTCTTGGATCCATTTTTGGAGTCGGTACTCGACCGTAGCGAGGATTGCCCACTATGCAGGTTCTCCCCACGTCTGTGAGCTTTTTCATCCGCATGGTGCTCCAGAGCTTCGGTGATAATCTTGGCCTCTTCGGACAAATCGGACATCATGCTGTTGTAAGAATAGACACGCGGGTTGCGGGGAGAGATCTGGCCACGTTCAGGCCCAGCAGAGCTCGACCGGATTGTTTGTCGGTTTCGAGACGCACCGGGCGACGTAGCTGGCGACTTGGCCACTGACAGCTCCGACACCGAATGCGATAGCGGTAGAGGTCGCGGTGCAGCGTTGCGGCCATCAGGACTAGCATTGCGGGACGGATTACGCTCCTGCATTGGACGGGGCGAGATGGGCACGTTCCAGAGACTGGCATCCTCGGGCAGCTCTTCATCGGAGTCGTGATATTCAGCCTCCAGATCCTTGACGGACTTGCGATTCGGTTGCCAAGAATTATTCCGGCTCAGCGGACGCGGGGTGCCGGGTGATAAGGCCAAGCTCTGCGTTGAAGGGGACGCTCCGAGTGTAGAATGAGGACGGAATGGCGAGATAGAGCGAGCGCGCTGGTTCTGTGCTGTTGTTGAATGCCTCTTCTGGGTACCTCCAGCGCGGAGCTTCGAGGACGGCGTCGGAGTCGCGCTCAATGCACCATTAACATGGCTCTGCAAGGGCGGATACTGATTCCGCTTCGGCGTCGAGGTCAGATCACGAGTCGTACTAGTCACGGCACCCTTACCCTGAAGGCGGGTCGTAGACGAACGGTTTCGACCATACGGAGTAGCGGCGGAATCGTTCAAATACGACAACTCGGCATCATCCTCGAGCCCGATCTCCTCAAAGTTCGAGATATCGGTGAAGATGCCATCCGGACCGGACAGTTGCGAAGACGAGCGGAAAGACGAGGACTTGGAGGATTTGGACCCGGACAGCTCAGGCGGGGAATTCGGGGTTGTTGTGCAAATGGTCGTCATCTCATATAACTTGCTTTACCTGAATCAGAAAATCGAGAAGATTGTGTCGATCAAGGTCGAGAAGGAGTGAAGAGAGTAAGTAAGGGAGGACTGGGAATGATGAGATCGAAAACGAGTGGACGGTCGGATGCGAGACCAGCGGAGGTGAACGAATGCAGAAAGATACCAAATCCGGCAGTGTCCTGGAGCAAGTCAGAGAGGTCAGTAAGCAGGACGACAGCTGATCCGGTGGGAATAAGCCAATAAAAGCAACGAGAGAAGGTGTTGCATCGAGGTTCGACAAGGAGCAAAGAGGAAACACCGGAAATGAACCACCAACAGGGGTGATACTAGTAGTACTTACTATCGAATCGAGTAATCAGCAGATAGGGAAAGAGAGTGTAAGATCAGCGAGGGTAAAATAGACATATAAGCTCTCCCAACATATCAGAAGAGTCCCGAAACAACAAAAGAAAGAGTGAAGAAGTGGAAAATAGAAGCAAGAAAGAAAGAGACAAAGAAGGTTCGAATGATGGAAGTTGGGGATGTGATGGTATTGTACATACCCGTATCGTACAAATTTAGAGCCTCAGGCCTCAGCAGACGCGGTCTGGCCAATCTGCTTTGTTACCGTACGGGTACAGCCGTGGAGACACTATCATTGGTCCAAGCTTGGTCGCGTGCCAGGTTTAGCAGAAGGGGTTACGGTAATTTACAACATGTGCTGAAAATAGATAAGATTACTTACGGTATGAGTGTTACGGGATGTACGGAGGTTTACACACACACACACACACAAAACAGAGAATCTCCTTCCCTCGGCTTGAAGCATTTTGAATTTCTAACAGAATGTAGGCTGATAGAATGCGCATTCTACTACACGGGGAAATATCGTGCACTGCGGAATATGAGACGAGGAGCAACACAGAGGTGTCGGGGACATGGACATGGATTCTGATGCCATCGCCTCCCCCTTTCCCCCCCTCTTTCTGGTGTTCCGTGGAATGGCATGTTCAGGTACAAGACTATGAATCATGGCTTCAATATGCTTACAACTATGTATAGTAAACTATCAAAGTAGACAGGTCGAAAACGGGTTAGTATTTCCGTAAAATTAGCGACGTCAAAACCGCCATTCCCGAAACGTCGAATTCCCCTGCCTTACCACCTGCCCAATCCGCACGGCCGTCCCATCTGCTTTCGGCCGTGTGCTCTTGCACACACTATCCAACCAGCGCAGCACTACTGCGTACCGTGTTTGCTTGCGTCCCATTACGAACCGAAACGCAGAGGCAGCGAGATACTGCACCTGCGACGGCGGTACGTCACTGATGGGCGCCGCCCATTGTGTGTTTGTTGACAATGGTTCGGATTGTTCTCCGCGTCGCGAGCGGGCCAGTCGTTGGGCTAGCTGCGTAAGATCCTGGATGGTGCGAATGATGACTGGTGCTGATGGATGCGCGCGTCCTTGGAGACATTTCAGGTATCGGTACATCTTCATGGCGGAGGTGACAAAGTTGGTGTATAGGTTAAGTAGGACTGCATTCCGGGAGTTGTGTTGCGTGTCAAGGTACATTGGATGCATCTGCAGCTTAAAGCCGGCTAGGACTTTGCGATGAAGGGAACGACCAGGAGCCCGGGCGGACTCGACCGTGAGAGCGTTGGACAGGGTTTCTGCGGCCGTATCGCCGCCTTCCAGCGCCCTGTCTTGGTCACGGTAAATTTCCAGCGTGTGTGTATCGATTAAGTTGCCGCAGTACGGGAAGCGTGTAGATCCCACGAGTCGCGGAATCTGTATCCCGTCCACGGCCGCTGCAAAATTCACAAGACTCTTGGCTGGATGTACGGAGACTCCGTACGACGGTTGACCCCGAACCAAGACTTGTAGGAACCGCATTGCCATGTCGACATCGGACGTGATAAGCAAAAAGTCATCTACCAAACGGAGGAGCAGGGCTTGGTGTGGGTGTAGAAAGCCTAGCACCTCCCGCTCCAGCTCTGCGTAGAAGTAATTGCACAGAAGACTTGAGAGCATGGACCCTTGAGGGATTCCGTTCCGCTGGCGAAAGTACTTCTTGCCAATTCTTATTAGGTTATTTCGGACATGCTCGTCTAGCAGATCCAATAGATCCTCGCTGTGATGCTCGCGCTGTGCTAAAGTATCGACAAACACTGTGTTTCGTCGACGACTCGTCACCCCACTTGTGAAAGCATCTGGTACAGATTGCGGCTTGGAGGCTGGAGCGGCCCGACCAACATATTTTCTCTGTGGCTTGTTTGAGCGGATTGGTTCTTCTGAAGGCCATATACCACCAAATTCATCGGACGGTCGAAGTTCCACATGCTTGGTGATATGATATGCCTCCTCGGAGACCAGCTCCTCGATGAGACGGATCAACTTCTGCTGGGGAATAGTGTCGAAACAGGATTGGATATCAACCTTCACAAAATACAAGGTCGGCAAGGATGCCCCATGCTGCTTCAGGAGATCGTCTTTGAAGCTTCTTAGTCTGGGATGGAGGTCTCCCACAGACAGTAAAGCCGAACCTAACGCACCAGGGCCCCGTGCTTTTTCGTAATTGAGCATGTTGTGAATAGGCGTGACCGTAGAATTGATACTCGGCCCCAAGTAGGAGCCTTGCTTTCCTGGCCAATTGCATTTCACCCATGCGCGTCGTCGTAAATTCATAATCGGACGAACACCCGTGCTCTTGGGAAGAAGCCGTAGGAAGCTATATCCCAAGGATCGTCGACCCAGGACCTTCTGCGCCATCTCAGGTTTCAATTCTTCGAATACACTTGATTTGAGTGTAGTCAAAGGTTGTTCTGTGAGTCTACGCCAGACGTCATGGCGGAAGAAAAAGAGACGGTTGCGATGGGTTTGCGATTCGGTGACGTAGAAATGAGTCTGGATTAGTGGGATCAGAATCGAATCGAATAGATAGTAGATGAACTCGTGCAGCAGCTCGGTGCGTTTCTGCAGATCGGACTGGGATAGCTGGCATCGAGACGATTCAGACGTCAACTTGGGAGGTTCCAACCAGGGAATGGAGGTGATTTTGATGCCCTGGCAGACCTCGTGAAGGTTCAGACATTCAAACCGGCGCATACGAATAAACCGATCGATTTGTTTGAAGACTACTCGTTGATTTGAGGGCCCATGTTGGCCTGTGCCAAAGAATTGGGGAGGGATCAGTTTTCGCAGAACGGCACGGCAAAAGGCCGATACTGATGAGGCAGGCGTTGCATAGTCTGTCAAAGTAATGCTTGGCTGTGGTAGCGAAGGCGCTTTGCAGTCTGTTTCTTCCTGTGGTAACTCATCGAATGATTCGGAGGTTGATTGTGGTACTTGTTCTTGGGTGACCAACGGCTGGGAGATGGACTTATGACTGGTGTCGGAATCGGACTGAGAGCTCGCAGGACCGAGTTTCCACGGTCCAGTGGCCTACAGAGTCAATATCAGGCTATCGTTTCCTTGACGATCGACTCACTTCAGAAGAACAATAATATCTCAGTAGTTCCGCATAGGAGCAGTGCTTGTGTCGATTCTGGAGCTGTTGGACCAGCTCCACTGGCTTCCCACGAAGCCTTTTTGGTATTTTTCGCACCTCATCTTGCCCATCTTCGCTCTGTCCAAGGTATTTGTTCTGTATGGACTGATGGCCAAAGGAGTGATTGAATGACTGGGCTTGTTCTCGAGTATCCGTTGATGTAAATACATTAGTTAAACCAAATTGCCTAGGGAAGATATGTTGCATTAGACGCACGGTCTGCACCAAAGAATCGGCCGACAAACAGCGATTGAGTGCATCTGCTTTGGTTAGTCTGGTATTGAGCCATTGTGGAAGTACATACGATCATGTTTTAGTCCAAAGCGAACTTGTCCCTTTGCATTGAGATTTGGACGAGCGTAAAGTGCACGTCGACGGAGGAAGATGATGCTATTTGGCTTGACCTGTACCTCTTTATGGGTACCTTGGTTCTTGTTTCCTGGCTTTGACTGTAGGCTTTGAAGGGGTGGAGGATTGAACTTGAATAGAGGCTGGTCTGATCCTGGGCCTATCTTGTCCAGCGGTTCGAGCATGGGCAACGGTAAACCTACCAAATGAGCGATTATCATTACACAAGGAAGTGAACAGGAGATACCTACCACTAATCTGATAAAAGATGCCTTTTCGATGATCTATACAAGGAAAGATACCACAGTCAAGCAGCAGCTTTAGCATAATTTCCTCGCCATTGCTCCCCAGAAGATCGAGGACGTCCGTCCAAGGAACTTGCTGCAGGGTTTGGACATTTTTATTCGGATGCTGGACCATAATGCCGGGGATATTGGTCATTTTTTGAGGCTCATTCGCCCGAGAGCCCATGAATCGCTGAAAGCCATGAGCGAGCAGATGCTGAGGCCGCTGGTAGCCATTGCGGTTGAACAGTGTCGCAATGACATATTCGACGATCTAGCTAGTCAGCTACTATCACTACAAATCCAGAGCGAGATTGCATACCTCAGACTGCGCAGATCCACTGCCCAACTGCGATCCAGACTGCGACTGCGACTCCGTAAAAGCAGCCAAATTCCGTCGTCGTTCCTGGCTAATTGTTGGAGACGACTCGTGGAGCACCCCAACCAGCGTAGTGTCCAGCAAATGAACGAGATCTGGGACGTGCGCTGACCACCGATGATCTTCGTCTTTTGCAGCGGTGGCCACACTCAACGAGGCAATTCGACGACGGCGTAGTTTGGAGGAAACGGGGAGTTGGCGTAGGAGATATTGCCTCAGGGTGAGGACATGGGGGTAGTAGAGGGAGATGACAGGATGGGTGGGATTATTATTAGCAGTGGTACGGGGATTGGGAGACGGAGGCTTGTTGGTGATTGGAGAATGCCTGCTGGGCCTTTTTCTCTTCTTGGCCATTATTGGTGTTGTCAATTGATACTACAGAGTACTGTACAGTCCAACGGTGACACGTCGCGTCGACGCGCGCGTTCACGTGATAGCCCACGATACAATGAACTACTCGATGCTAGATCTACAAATACTCTACAATTACACAGATGATCGTAATTGAAGAGATTGAATTCCATGAACCATCATAGCAATAACTGTTGCTAGATCGCCTGAGAAGGCTGACCGTGCCAGTTCTAAGGTGAAACAGCGGGTCAAGGCCGAGATTCCTTAATCAAAATGATGTTGATTGTGGGTGGACAACAATTAACTTCGACCGTTGAAGACCGGCGGGCCGATTGAATGATTGCCAATGACGGACAGCGGATTATTATATGTACAGTTGGTGTGCGTAAGTAAGAGTGTATTCCCCTGTCAGATCCATGGATCATGTTGGTCTGGACAGAAGGTGTCTCCGAGGACACAGCATACATAGTGTACAGTAGTGTCTGAGTTGGCAGCTATCGAGAAGTTATGTATATTAATTGAGGATATGTATAAACCAGGTTCAACAATAGACAGATCAGAAATCAATTGATCGGCTGTCCATCACTCGATATGCTATGACTAGTATTACTAGTCGCTACTATTCAATACTGAAACACCGTGCATAATAATAATCTTTACAAAGGAATTGACCCATGGAACGGCCAGGAGTAAATGGAATCATTCGTGTGTATTCCTTGTGCAGTAGTGTTTGTACTAGACTCGACTGGGTTCCCCTCTTCTGCCATCACCACCTCATCATCTCTTTTCTTTTTCTTTTCTCTTGGTTTTTTCTTCCTCATATTTTCCTCATCGCTATTCTCATTTTTTCACCATGACCGGCCGTTTCCACTGTTACTGAATTGACGGCCGTCTTCTCCGCTCCATTACCCGCTGCGCTGCAGGACGGAATAACACTACTATCGCTCAGCTGCAGCCCAATTCCTCAAATTTTCTTCTGCCTGTTCGAGTCGATTTTTCCTTCCTTTGTCCAATTCTCTCTAATTCCGGCTTGTCTGGACCAAAAAAACAAGAAAAAACAAACGGAAGAAAGACTTTTTTCTCACAAAGAAACCCTCGGACTGCCCATACTTCAGACTGGCCCACCACCATCGCGGTCCACTAAACTATACCCATTTCTTTCCTGATATTCTTCCTCTTTTATGAATTCTTCGGTATGATTGCCAATTTCATTTCTTTCCGAGGAGAAGCAGAGCAAGAAGAGGGACAAGAGGAAAAAAGTCAACTAATCCGTTGCCAGACTTCTGCCTGACAAACCGCTAAACGCCGTGCAAACGTCAGTTTCACCATCGCTCTGTTTACAGCCTCAACCTCTCCCGTCCATCCATCACTTTCGTCTTATTTTTCTCCTATTATTCCTGTTTCCTTCTTCTCCTCGACATTTCTTCCTTCTGTCGCTCCCGGTTTATCGTTCTTTCCATCTGAAGACAACTACCTCCCTGCCTCCGCTTCATCCGCATACCTTCTCCGTCACTGGAACGCATTTCCGGGGAGGACTCTTCAGGGTCACCCCCCCCGTGGCTTGGTCGTCCTCTATCGTGTCGTTGTCTCAAATATGACTCTGGATAGGGACACTCCCCAGGGATTTACTTGCCAACTCTAGCCGTTCGATCATCTGTGACTCAACGCATTGTACCTTTAGCTCCCTCCCCCTCCTCATTTCAATCCAACAACCAAAGAGAAAATCGCAACGCAAAGGAAATAGGAGAAAAACTCAATCCTTGGTCAATCTCCTGCTGCGGATCAGGAGAATGCAAGATGCCCGGTAACGATGTCGACCATGTCTCTCGCCCGCCCGACCACAGCGGACCACGTCATTTCCGCCGCAAATCCTCCCAGAGCTCCAACGATCTCTTCTATGATTCTCCTCTTAACCAGTCGATCAATGCCTCCTTAGCCGATTCGACCTCGTCACCTCCCCGCGGCCCCCTGCGAACAGTCACCTTCCCCCTGCGCGATCTTCCGGGTCCCCACCAAGAAAGTGGTCGAGCGTCCCCGGATCCCCACGAGTTCTACCGCCAATATCCACGCCCAGACATCGACACGGGTAAGCAGCACCAAGCACGCGACAGTGCCAGCAATAAAACGCGACCTCCTCCATTCCAGCGAATCGCTTCGTTACCAACCTATGACACTCTCGACTCATCCCGCACGAATGGGGGAGTGCAAAATCGGTCCGTATCAGATACTTCATATCGAGGATTGGATAACACCAAAGCAACTTCCAAGAACCCAATAACGGCCACGCGCTCTCGCCAGGTCTCCTTCAAGGACCTCATCAACAAATTCGAAAAAACCAACGACCAGGTTCTTCCCATGCCACCCCGATTCCAGGATAGATCAGCATCTGCAAGTCCGGCTGGCAGCCCGACATCGACGAAATTTCCATCAGGTGATCGGTGGAACACGAACAAAGCCTCAGCACAAAATGTTGACGGAGATATCGTTGCACCCGTGGGCATGGTCAGTGAAACCAACGGTAAGGCCCAGGCCAGCGTGGATTCGAGACCGAGTATACCTCGACGGCCATTGAGGTTTGGCGAGCGTCTCTCGGTTGACACCAGCGTTCACAATTCGGCAGCTGGGATTCCTCCTCATATGCGTCGAGGGTCCGAAGGCAGTATCCCTAGTCCCAACCCTGCAACCCTTGATCAGTTCGAGCCTTCATCTGGCCGATCACCCCTGACTCCGACGGCCTGGTATCTGGGCAAAACACCATTTTTAGAAGCCGTTGACCCCAATGCGGATGCCAGTCGATCACATCGAAGAGTAAGAAGCGACCTTCCTGGGATAACCTCGGCTGGTTTCGCTGCTTCAAAACTGGCGTGGTCGTCTCCCCACATGGCAGCTGGAGCTGCCCCCTTACAGCAGTCACAGCCGCAGCAGCCGCCAAGCGTCAGCACGTCTCCCGAGAGCCCGCATTCCAAGTCACGCATTCCTATCTCGTCCCGCCATCTGAACTCCGCTTTCGTCTCGGACGCTTCTCCCCCCAGAGTCACTCCCTCGACAACTTTCAGCAGCCGCTCCGCAGCGCAGATCGCCCTGCCACCGAAAGGCATTAGCCGCCTGCCTATACCGTCATCTCCCCCCGATTCTCTCCCGGGAATGCCGGATTATGACGGCCCGGAGTCGTTTGCAACGGGTTCGACGGAGACGGTCCATGGCCGAGTCCATCAGCAGCAATCGGGGAGGAATCCTCTCCTGCAGGCGTACATAGCTCCGCCGCCTCCGCAGAAGACGGCGCCTCCACTACGTAGTTCTCGACCCCGCAAGCCAGTTTCGAATGCGACTTCTCCGACCGGCTCAGGATCCAAAGTCGTGGAAAGAGTATCCAGCCTTCAACGGCAGATCAATCGCGACCGTGAGCTCCGAGCATCCCGTCGGGAACGCAAACTGCCAGAGCTGGGTCATGTCGATTTTGCAACCCGGCGGCAGCGAATCCAGCAAGCCTTCAATCGAACTGTCCAAGAGAATGAACGAAAGGAAGAAGAAGCAGCGGAACTTCGACGTCAGATTGAACCAAGAAAAGAAGAGAACGCGGACGACCGTTATCCTTCCTCGCACGGACAGCTGCAGCAAAAGAACCAATTTGATATCCTGCCTACTCCAACAGCAGAGGATGGAGCCACGGTGATTGACGACCAAGACGAGACGTGTCACGACGAGCGCCAACCACAACCAACCGAACATCAACATCTAACTAGTAATAATAACCACAACCACCCATCTATCTCTGAGCCTGAACCTTCTCGCTTTCTCCCTTCACTACACATCGATACCCGTCTTCCGCCATTACCAGAGCTACCCAGTGCTACGACGGCTATGGATTCCCCCACTTTGGGGCTTCCAATGGTCTCGGACAGAGGCGCCACTATTCCCCGTTCCGAACCCAAATCGTCTCACCTACAACCCATGTCGGCGGTTACCTTGGAATCTACCGATACCCATGTGACGACGCTCGACCCAGAACCCCAGAGTGGGTTGGGCCACCCGGATACGTCACATCGAACTTTGCTGAGTCAGATCATGCAATTCCGGGAGTCTAGCCCGAGCGATGAATCCTCCTGCGACGAACCGGACTATAGTCTTTCGGACAACGATGAGAAGGAATCTATCCCTATCATGCTCAGGGACCCTGCCTGCTTTGAGGAATCCGTGAATGGCAACGGCACTGATGATCAGGACACATGTGATGCGTCGGACAATTCGCAGGACCAGACCGGCGATGAGCCACCAAGCAACCGCTGGAGCGCAAGCTCCTGGTCTTCTTCGCTTCGTCAACATTTTGCAGAAGCCCGATTCGAGAACGGCAGCGGGGAAGAGATCTCTCACGCGGCTGGCTCCGCAGACGACAGCGAGGTGACCACTCAATCATGCTCAGCTTCATCAAGTACGCCACCGTCGGTTATCGGTCATCAGTTTACTGTCACGCCGCCACAGCCTTCAGTAGGAGCTTCCGACTCGAAGGGTGAACAGACATCTACCCGAAATACTCTCGGACGTTCGAGCGCTCCAAGTCTGGCACGACTCGGCGGCTGGGATTCTAAGCGGGTCACGCAGCTTTATTTTGAAGAGCTGGCTCGCGGTAGGGAACCTAACCTGTCAGTTCCAGGAGCCAGTTCGTCTCCGGAGCCCCGACGTTCTGATCTTACGGACCAGAGATCAGATGGCCGTACAGACAGTCTCACAGATGATCCCGTCCTTGTCTCGAGTCTTGGCGATGTCCCCGCGATCGAACAGCCTCGGAACTCAGCCACTTTGCTCTTCCGAGATGATTGGGAGCATGCATCTCCGTTCATCGCTGACTGGATGCAAGTTGCGGCCGACAGTGATTCTTCAGAAGGGGAGAGAATTGTAAGGGCTCGTAAGCGTAATGACGATCTAGCTCGTCAGGAAAAGTCCAAGACAGAATCATCCGGTGCAGACGAAGCAGAAAACAATCTGGGTCTGGCCATCAACGTTCAAGGACCACAGGAGCATAACTATTCAGGTAATTCGTCTGAACCCCAGGGTGCACAATCAACGGCGCCGTCTGAGACTACGCCGAAAGAAACTACCACGAAACAACCACCACCTTTGCCAAATCAGCCACAGGCTTCTTCCGATGCGCCATCAAGACAAGTGCAGCAGCGGCCTTCTCATGTGCCAACACAAAGTGGCAATTATACGCCATTGGGTCTTGTTCAGAGCACTGGAAGCAGCGAAAGCTCTTCACTCCAGTATATTGAAACCACCTCCTCACTTCGAGCTCACGCCGTCGACTCATCACTGACGTCTCTGGTTCCTTCTCAATCTGAGCCAGCCAGCCTTGATCTCAAGAGACCCTCACCATCTCCCGAACAGCGGCGCCTCAAGAAACGACACCATGTCATCAAGGAATTGGTTGATACGGAATACACCTTCTGCCGGGATATGAAGGTGGTTGACGACATCTACAAAGGAACCTCGAGCTCATGCTTGGATCTTTCTACAGATGATGTCAAAATTCTCTTTGGTAATTCGGACCAAGTGGTCCAGTTTTCCACAGCCTTCCAAGACACCCTGAAACGTTCTGCGAAGAGTGTGTACGTGATGCCGAAATCTCAACGATGGAGCAGCAAACGCGTACGCAACAGGCAGCTGAATGGTTCCAGCGAAGAGCAATCCTTCATGCCTGGCACAGAAGCGTCAGACTTGAAGAAAGACCAGGCCACCTTCGTTGGCCAGGCTTTCATGGCGCATATGGCACAGATGGAGAAGGTTTACGCTGACTATCTGAAAAACCATGATGCCGCCAATAAGAAGCTGCAAATTCTGCAGAAAAACCCAAAGGTGACCATCTGGCTTCAAGAATGCCGTGACTGGGCGTCAGACCTTACGAGTGCATGGGACCTGGACTCGCTACTCGTCAAGCCTGTGCAGCGGATTCTCAAGTATCCTCTCCTATTGTCAGAGCTCCTGGACTCGACACCAGCGGAGCATCCCGACCATGCATCGCTGGTCAATGCTCTAGAGGAAGTTACCAACATCTCCGTCCGCATCAACGAGATGAAAAAGCGAGCCGATCTTGTAGGCCAAGTGGTTGGCCGCAAGAGGAACCAGTCCGATGTGCGAGCCGGGTTGTCCAAGGCATTTGGCCGTCGCTCGGACAAATTGCGGCAGCAAGTCGGCAACGTGGCTGATATGTTCGAAGACAAGGAGTACAACTCGTTGTCGCAGCGATTTGGTGACAGCTATTTCCAGATGCAGGTTGTTATGAGGGATGTCGAGTCGTACACTCAGGAAGCTCAGGGTTCTATGAACCGCTTTAATGAGTTCGTTCTTGCTATTGAGAGCTACGTCGATGTGGCGCAGTCCAGTTGGCCCGACCTAGAGCAGAGATGGCGGCAACTGAAGACAGTTTTTCACGATATTATGACTGTGGCGTTGCCTGAACATGTGAGTTTTCTCGTTCATTTGAGGCGATAAGAATGTATGCTAACAGAGCTAGCTTGACGTTGTTCGGAAGAGCGTGATTGATCCGATGATTTCGCTCCTCAAGCTCTACGACGGACCACAAAGGGTGATGCGCAAGCGTGACAAGCGACTTCTAGAATATGTCCGCTTCACTGCCGTCAAGGATCGAGGAGACAAGCCAGACAAAAAGTGTGCCGAACAAGCGGAGCAATTTGTGGCCCTGAACGAAACTCTCAAAGATGAGCTGCCGAAGCTCTATTCTATGACGGCCAGATTGATGGAGGCGTGTCTGAAGAATTTTGTTCAAATCCAGACTACTTGGCAGAATATTCTGCAGAAGAGGCTTACGCCTCTGGTTGACTCGTTCCCTGATGACGTTGAGAAGATTTTCAACGAGTGGGCTTCGGACTTTACGTTCTCGGACGCGCAAGTGCTGTCACTTGGAATTTGCAATGGCTCCTTGCTTGTCGACACTATTGGTCAGCCCAACTATAGCACACCATCCATTGGACCAAAATCACCGAGGCCGTCCACGGTCAACAGCGCCAGCACACGTGTCGGGTCCAACATGGAGGACTCGCCTAAAGTCTCTCACGAGTTCAATACCAGCAACCCCTCCTTCCAGTCTCCTGCAATGGACAGCCAGTCGTTTGTCTCTGCCGGCCGCCGTCGTGCTGACTCCGCTGTCTCTGGCCGGGGCGCGAGTGCACGTAGTGTTCGGGCAGCATCACCTGAACCAGCACAAAATGTCACCAGTGCTCCAACCAGCAATCCCAATCCGGAGCCAGTTCCAAGCCTACCGCAGCTGAGTCTCGATAGTCCGTTATTGGGTGATATCATCAACACCAAGTCTGGCGATAACCAACCCGCCACCCCTGCAGGTGGCCGCTACTCTGGCTTCTTCTCATCGGCCATGCCCATGTCCGACAACCCAGAGGACAATGAGCCAGCCCCTCCTGTCGAGCATCCCAAGGAACCCAAGGTCCTTTTCCTCGCGGCGAGTATTTACGAATTCAATATCGACCGCGCTCGTCGCGAAGCGGGCTATCAGTACCTGACCTACGTCGCGGGTGAAATCTTCGATGTCATCGCCGAAAAGGGTGAATTGTGGCTCGCCAGAAACCAGGATGATCCGACGCACCAGGTCGGATGGATCTGGAATAAGCATTTCGCCAAGCTGTCTGGCTAAACTTGCCTTCGTTTCTTTCTTTCTGTGTTTATTGTTTTGTTTACCTTACCTGGATGATGGTTAGCGATCTTTAATGGGGCATTAGCAGGGCGTTTGGGTGTACGAGTCACCGAAATCCCTTCTCTGATTGATTTGTCTTTTATCTCTGTTCGATCTTGTCCATTTAATGGGCGTTATGTGATTTGTTCTCTGTGATATGTTTGCCATTCTGCTTGCTGATCCTTCGAGGGTTCAGCTGATTACGAGGGACATTCCTCTGGAATTTGGATGTACATTTAGATACCCCATGGTTGAGTTAATTCATGTGTATATTTGTGTATATTTTCCTCTGCCTTACCGTAAAGAATGGTAGATCATCACGTGTACAGCCACAGGCGCCACAGTGACGTCTTGCGCCTTCGCCTCTACATCTGCATAGCATCCCCAGGCGTACTCCGTACATATCTGTTCTTTTCTTTGCATTAGTACAGCATAAATTTCTCTCTTCTTCCCGTCATATATACGATTCTCCTTGAATCACGCACAAAGTACTCCGTACACACAAGCAAACAATCCCGCCGACTCATCTCCGTCCCCGTCTCCGTTCCCCGGCTTCCGATTGTACAGTGTTACACCCCTCCTTCCGTCCCGCTTTCCTCTCCCTCGTTGACATTTCCTCTGAACATCCGTCCATATTTGAATTTCGCGAGTTGAATACGTTGCTGCGATACGAGTTCCTATAATTTATACGATACGCCGTTAGTCGGGTTCTGAATCCTTCTGCCTAGATACTGCGCGATGAGAGAAGGTGGATTGGGAAGGTTGCAGAAGAGGATGAGGGGGAGGTTTGGGGATATGGTATGCTGGTTTTCTCTGTCTCTGGGTTTTGGGAGGAAGTGTGTGCTGGTAGTGTTCAGGCGTGGCTAACTGGAGCAGTTGAGTCCGGATGATGCGTACTTGAGCTGTGAGTTTTTTGTCTGGTGTTGTGTTGGTATCGGTGCTGACTTGTGTGGGTAGATCATGATATTCGATGTATGTTGCAACTATAAGCAAGTCGTAGATAGGATGGCTGACCAGACAGTGACGCGAGAGGACATGCAAACGCTCAAGAATGACTGGCTCACAGATAATGTGGGTTGACATGGAACTAATCCGCTGGGCTCTGAGCTAATCATTTTCCTTGCAGATTATATCCTTCTGGGAGGAGTGAGTCCTCGTCCATCATCAGTTTTCCAAAAAAGCAGGTACTGATTAGTGGAATGAAGATACCTCGAACGCGAATTCCTCGTCCAATACAATACCTCCAACATCGTCCTCCTCCGCCCCAGCATGTCCTTTATGATCCTCCAGACTCCGAATCCCCTCTCGTTACGCGAAGCGCTCCCCGATTTCACCCACACAACGCACGTCTTCCTCCCCATAAACGATTGCCGCAACGTCACCGAAGCCGAAGGCGGAACGCACTGGTCTCTACTCTTGATTTCGATCGTGGACGGCGTCGCATTCCACTACGACTCGCTGCCACCGGGGAATCACTGGGAAGCGAACACGGCGACGAGAAAGTTCAGTATCCTCCTCAACCGGCCGTTTCAGTTTGTGGCTCTGCGGGACTCGCCGATACAAGAGAACGGGAGCGACTGTGGGGTGTTTGTGTGTTTGAATATGCGGCATTTGTTGCTGAAGCGGTTATTGCTGGCTAATGCTACTGAGAAGGTCAGCATGAGTTTGGGTGGGAAGAGGGTTGATGCGCGGGCTGGGAGGAAGGAGATTGCGAAGATTATTGAGGAATTCAGGAAGGAGGGGGAGAGGAGGCGGTCGTATGTTCTTCTTTCTGATTGTTGCGGAATGAATGTGGCTAACGAAAGCAGATCGAGTCTAAGCCCACTAGGAAAGAAATCGCAAAGTCCGCCGCGGATCGACTGACGGGTTTATAATTTCTTTGATACGGCGTACACGGATTGGAGTATGGAATATAACAGAGAAAGCATCACTAGCCCGGTTGTCTTTCTGTCTGTTTGTTTTGCATTGAATGAGTGTCACCTGTTACATGATTGATGCGAAATGCTATGCTTGCGTTTAATGAGGGAGGGAATGGTTATGCTTGCATTGTTGCATTACTGGAGGTTATCTATATTTTCTTGATAAATCGTTTCGTGGCTGTTCTAGCTGCATCGTACTAGGGTTACATCTTAGATCTGTATTCTGCCTGAACTCTATCTCCTGGCAGAGGATCAATCGAGTTCTGCTTTATCTGGACGTCATTGGATGCCTCAGGGAGCCGACCATCCTCAAAATCCATATGAATGTTAGCGGATGTCTTGACAGTCCATACTCCGCCAACATACCATGTAAGGCTTGAGGGTGACAGTCAGGTAACTACCGGTGGAACCCCACCCCCCCCAAAAAAAAAAAAAAAAAAAAAATTGTGCCCAGTTCACAAGTCTCTGCAGTGCAAGATCTATCTTCGTCATTTACAGAGAAAAAAAGTACACTTTGTGCCTTGTTCTTCGTCGACAATGGGATTCTCCGATACCCCCGGGAAATGCAGACGTTTACATCCGTCTTTCAGGTTGAGAAGATTGATTTCTTCAAGTGCGGAAAATTCACGACTCCGTAGGCACTTGAGAATGAGAACGCAATCTCTATCTTTTAGGAAAAGACCCTCGAGAAAAATTTTGCAGAGACTGTCATGGTACCAACACAAGAAGTGCACGAGAGTCTGCACAAGGGACTCACCAGACATCTGTGACATACCCTTGAGTTCTTCTCACTCCCAGGCAATTTCATGCCTAAAAATATCATCACCTTCTGCCCATCCTTTCGCTACCAGGTTTTGAATGGGTGGTGCTAGATCTGGATTCTGGATAGGTCTTGCAGCTTCTGCAATATGTCCAAGGAAAGATTCATCTGCACGGTTTGCAGATAAGAAAGACTTGAGTAGATCTCTTTCTAGGTCAGTCGCAGAGAACAGCATCCTGGAGTCTCTAGTAAAAAGGTGGCAATCGCTTGTACTAGTTCCATTGATAGTTTGAACCATCCCTGTTTAGCTCATAAGAGCCTGCACCCTCTCCACCTTCTACCCTAACAACAGAGTCACCGTGAACCCGGTGTTTTGATTTTCGTTCTGGGGGAATTCAGCCTCTTTATATATAAAAGCCTTAACCATACTACGCCAACGCTACCATGTCACAATCCAAATTCCAAACACGAGATACGCAATCCACATATTTCTTAGCCCCCAAAAATGACAACGATACGGAGATACACTAACTTTTGTACTATTGTAAATGTTTTCTGCGGAAATCTCGAGACTTGCCCTTTCCGTTTTCGGTCCGACTTCTCGCCGCTTTTGGCTCCCTGAGCAGCCCGGAGCGTACCCGGAGCAAGGTAATGCGTGCCCGGAGCGCTCAGGGAACCGCGCCCGAGTGATCCTGGAGTGATCCCGGAGCAACTTGGGATAACTCAGGCTAGGATCACTGCAACCTGACAAGGGTGCCAAATAAAACATGCAAAGCTAAGCCTGCAATCTTACCTCACAAAGACCGACCGCTTTGGTTTAGTGATGCCATAGAATAGCAAAATGTCTATGTTTTACAACTGTGGCCCACTTTACAAGTAATAAATACTGCCCATCACTGCCCTGTGAGGTTAAAACCAGTGCAAATTGTACTATTCAGCTTCATGAAACATTATAGCCTTGTGCCATGTATGATGTATGTACATATTGCTCAATAGCCACTCCATAATAAAGACTGATGACAGTGTATTCAAGGAGCCCGTTGCTCCACAAGAGGCATTTAGGACTTCTTTGAGTCACAAAATGAGCCATACATATATGCATGCATTATTTGTTTTTGGGATAAGAAGAGCGGTATTGACTACAGAAGTTAAACCTGGTGCGTGTATCCAGGAGAATTGTACAATGATGAAACTATGGGGATGGCCATAAAGAACAAGACAATGTCTACGTCAGGGTCTTCAAGAGGTCTGAATTCTTTCCAAGCCGTGGCTAACCTCATTGTCTGTTCCTCCCCGCCTTCCGCCTAGCTTCATAGGCAAGGAGATATATAATGCTATGTCCTAGATGGAAAGGGCACTATCATGGTTTTCCATTGATTAAATTCTATTTCAAGTGTCACAACAGTTGTGATGTTAGTTGTGTTTGATCTCTTTGTCTTTGGCATAGGGTTACAACCTGTCCATTCTCGACACACAATAGATAGCCCATGTCTAGCAAGCTCTGCCTAGTTCTTTCTCTATTCTAGCCTATAAATATACGGCTTCATGGTTATCTAACCGTGTATCCAATTAGAAGACAGTTAGCTGTGATAGTACTTGGAAAAGTCGAGGCAAGGCAAGTCATAGGAACTGTAAAAAGAGCAAAACTCATGTCTGTTACAGACTTGCACTAACGAAAGGATATCCCTATTTAAACTGGTGTAGCCATCGACGAGAATATCGAATCTGGAGGAAAAGAAGAAGAGAATTCCATCTACAAGAGAAAAGGGGTTTTATCCATGAGATGCGTGGCCACGCTAGCGCTTTCTTGTTTGCTCGGACGGGCGTTTGTTTATATCAGCAACCGAGGCGGCGCTGAAGCGTTGAGTTGTCATAATGAGCCTTAAAAATGGAAGCACCGATCTTTAGTCTCGATGCATACGTAAATTATGATACTGAATAAAGTAAGAAATGCTAGGAGGCCTACGTTCGTAGAATTCGCCATCAGTCTACATAGAAGGAATGATAGGATTAATGGAGAAGAACGACTGGCTGGATGCTGGATACTCAGAATATCCACAAGGACGACTCCTAGGAGAGCCCAAAGCTACGAGGGCATTGCTACAATTCCTAGCCAGCACCAGTGTAGCTCTACCCCGGGCGCACCTACAGCGGATGGCGGAAAGGGCCCGAAGAGATGACGAATGGGGACTGGAAGCATTGGAGGAGGCAGTTAGAACAGGAGAGGGGTAGCAGGGAGGGTAGCCTAAGCTGAGACTCAGCCTAGGCCACACCCATCTTGCTCCAAAACACAAGGAGAGCACTGTGCTCGAAAGCCCTGCGCGTACAGGCGGTCTGGGGCGAGGAAAGGCATCAGAAAGATGATAGAAGGGGGCTAGCGCCTCAGGAACCTATGGGGGCAAGAGACTGTAGAATAGCTGCTGACCTCGAGTCCACGAATCATGGTCTGTCATAGCTCTAGGGCTCGGTATGGACAATAAACTTGATTAAATAATAATAATAATAATGTCATGGTGCCAGCCCGTTATGTGCACGTGACCACACGTGACCCACACGAGATATCTATCCGTGCCTGATGCCGATCCTGTTGCAGCTCTTCGAGCTGCGTCTTGTCTATGAACCTGTAGATAGCTTGACCTGTAGCTTATCCTGTTCGTCAATTCCTAATATATATCTGTACCTGACCCTGCACCCTGACAAATAATGCTGGATACTCAAATTGGCTAAACACTAGCTGGCCAACCACAAAGCTCGTGCCCCTGCTTATCTTTTTATTTGGCCTGTTAGCTGCAACTTCCCCATGCAAAATGACTCATTGGACGCAAAACTGACGCATGAGAGTACTAATACTAAGTTTCTCAGCAACACTCATCGCTTTGAGGAAATGAGCTACAGTCCCAGCCATACAGATAGCTTCTCATCTCAGCCTTTCGAACCATGGGATAGAACCCCACTGTATGCCCCCACTCCAGGCAGGTTCGGCCGAACGCCTACGCCGTCTGTATATAGTCCTCCTGGCCGGACATCTGATAAGTATCCAAATTCTCCACCATGGGAACCACAGGCAGATCAACTATGGTTCATCCCATTTGCTTTGTGGGATAAAGAAAGTGCGTATGATGAACACCCACCGATCTGCATTCACTACATGATCGAGTGGAAAGTCACTCTGAATAACCGGGTAGTCACAAGGGTCACAGAGCCATATTTTGTGACAGCACCAAGTGAATACTGGCAGGAAATTTTAAAGAAGAAGGTGGACGGTTTAAACGCCGGAGAGCGTTTTCTAACCGACGGGTTAGAGTAGATGACACCACGATCGTGGCGTCCGTATCAAGGGACCGTTCAGAGAATAATCTGCACCAGCAATTCGAGGGTGTTGATATTGATTGGACGGTCATAGAGAAACAGCTCCTAATGTGGGGTGATCTGTTTCGTAATAAAGGCAAGAAGCTCAGGCTCGATATTTGCATTAACTACCTAGCAGACGGCAGCGAACCAACCACGTCAAGGCCAGGGGACAAGCGGGGCACCACACCAGTGACCAAGACCATGCTTTCCGAACGAGATGCTCAGATTGATGCGGAGCACAGTTCTGGACAGCCTTCGCCCTGGCGGAATGTGTATAAGACTATGCGTTGTCCCGGCCCACCCTGCCAAAACAAAGATGGGTACTGCTGGCAGGACCCTGTGCGGAAGAAACATTACTATCTCAAGACTCACCATCTCAAACGCCTCGTCGAACTCGTAAAGAAGAAAAAGCTTGACCTTGAGGCTCACAAACACCCCTGGCTAGTCATATCGTAACTTCGATTGTATTGATTTTCAGCGTCGCATGAGTGATTGTAAAAAACTGTAAGACTTAGAAGAGGTGGGAGATCGGGTGCGACCTGGCTTGTTCCACATCCACCGTTCTCCCCTTTTCCCTTACTACAAGACAAAACCTGGGTAGGCCAACTTGGGTACGGTACCTGCAATTCCATACATCCAAGCACTTCATCCCTCCTTCCCCCAGTCCACGATGAACCCTCACATTTAACTCTGCTCAGTGAGTTTGACACTCGGGACAAGACGGGTGGCAGAGGAAGCGCATTTGTGGTGAGTATTATGTTTTAGAATGATGACTGACAATTGATATCGTATCAACGATCTCTCAAGTTTCCGATTTTAGACGTGAGATCCGATTTATGACCCTGCACCTGGGAATTGTTGCAACTCGTACCGGGGTTTCTCTCGTTGGTCTGGGGGTTTCTGTCACACAGTCAGACTGCATTTTTATGGCATCTACCGCCGCTCCAAGAATATGTAATCTGGGTAAAAGACTCATATCCCTCCTTAGGTGTTGAAATTGCTGTTGGCTTCGGGACAGTCACTTCTTTTGGATGGAACATCGGATGGAGTATTTTGAGAGGACTTTTTGGGTCGACTGAGCACACGAGAGCCGCCAGGGCTTCCAACAGAAATTCCATTTCCTTCCAGCCTTCAGCTGACGGTGTCCTTTGTTGTCAGATGTGTGAACTCACAAGAAACAATTCATGTGGCTGTTCCTTCTTATATAAACTTACTTTAAAGAGATGCATCTTCGTAAGTATGAGCTTGTTTAATTGGCCTTGGCTTGATCAGCAAAATGGTCTGGGCTCAATAACGTCAAGTCAGGGGCAAACTTGTTTTGGGGTGGAAACCCCCTTTGACGCTGGAACTAACTATTTAAGGCGGAATTAGTAACTAGTCTGCTTTATTTGATAACACGGGATGCAAAGTAACTCTAAGTGGTGCAATCTTAATGCCAAGTTGTATGGATCTCATTTAATAATTCTCAAGATTGTAGTACTGCAAAAAAAAAAAAAAAAAAAAAAAAAAAAAAAAAAAAATGTATGCTGGGCCTGGGAGGTCGATGGGCATGGAGGCACCGAGGTAGCAGTATAAGGGTTTCGTGTAATATACAGTAAAATATGTTACGCAGTTGTTCAAGGAACTATTATTAGAAAAGAATGATTTACAACTTAGCCAAATATGGATTAGGGTGGTTTCGGATACAGGCCGAGAAATAATGCGTCTGTGTTCATGGGGGAATCTGTTTTCGACTCTCACTGTACGCTGGCAAGATCTGGTAGCGTTTATCACGATGGAATTTGGATACCTGGACTGGTGCCACACCAAACGGTGACCACCCAGTTCTTCTGAACCCCGCCCGTTTATCGCATCCAGACTCATCCACAAACATCAGCTGATATGAACGAAACTCAGAAATGTAATGAATATATTCATACCGTAAGTCCTGATTTCGCTCTTTTGCCTTTTGACGGACTGTCTTTTTCAACCAACCGATTGATGCGAGAGTCTTCCTAATACAGCAAGCGCTCACATGTAGACCTCGCCAAACCCTGAGGGTGACCCTCAACGGGTGACCCTCCACCCACAAGGCGGGTCCAGGCATTACTCACCCGCAGAGGGTGACCCTCAGGGTGGACAAACACGACAAACATATGGACCTCATGACATGCATAATCATGCAGTATTAAGACTGTATGTTCTGGTATTTACTTTATATACTAAGCGTAGGGGTAAAAAGCCAGGATATCGAGCGTTCTATTGGAAAATGAAATTATGAAGCCAATACTATTTACATAACTACCCACGACCAATTTCATACCCATCAAGAAACCTTGATCGCTTCCGAATACGGCCTGACGTCCGCAATTGAGTATCAGGTAATGGAAGGTCAGGCTGGTCAGCATCATCATTGTCTAGCTCATTAGATCCCTGGTCCTCATGCTCAGATACAACACTGTTTCGACGTTTACCTAGTCCATGTTGACTAGGCACCTCAGGGCCAGGCTGATATTGGTGTAAAGGGTTAGACCCTACTAAGTGCCTCGAGACGTCTCGACGTCTCTCGGATTGAAGTAGTAACGTGGTTCCCGGCCGGTCCGTCATCCCACCTCAAATTCTCTGTCCCTACCCAACCACCCCTCTTTAAACGCCTACCATGCCACCAAACCGCAGTCAAAAAGTTCAAAAATCAGTTGAGCAGGAAGGCAGGATATTGCTAGCTATTAAATCAATTCAAAATGGCAGGATTAGCACAATTGCTGCTGCTGCTCGGTCTTTTAATGTCCCTCGCACTACTCTTGCAGATCGGATAAAAGGCATTCCTAATCTGTATGAAGCAAGGGCTACAGGCCATAAATTCATACAGCTAGAAGAGGAATCAATTCAGGATTGGTTAATCTCTATGGATCAGAGAGGTGCTGCGCTTACGATCGCTATGTTAAGAGATATGGCCAATCTACTACTTCAACACCGCGGAGATCATACCCCCCAGACCGTTGGCAAAAATTGGCCAACACAATATATCAAACGACATCCTGGGCTTACTAGTCGATTCTCTCGCAAATATGACTATAAACGCGCCTTAATGGAAGACCCAAATACCATTATTGAGTGGTTTAAGCTTGTCGAAAAAACGATTTCTTAATATGGTATCACTTCGGATGATATCTACAACTTTGATGAATTAACGTTTAATACCATACATTATGCCGAGGATCATAGACTCCAAGTCTGGAACTTCGGGCACGAAGATAACGGACTTAAAAAACAACGCGAAATTTTCACTGAGAGTACTAAAAAAAAGGACCACTGTGCACGACGCGCTGAGTGCCCCATTAAAGAACTTGCACCAGGCAGTGCCATATATTACTAATTGTCATCATTGGTGGCTACATCTTGCTCGACGTGCAAGTTGCGCATACAGCTGGCTGCCATGGAACGCCACGGGGCAAAATGCAGATGATAGATGGTAGTTTAGCTAGATGACAGGCAGTTCCGATCTGCCCGTCGTGTGTGAAGCAGGTAGCTCAGGTTCAGGGAATCGGGAGTCTATAATCCGGACTGTACGAGGCTATATGGAAGAGAACTTCGTATTACGCGAAAGGGTGATATAGATAGGCTATGTCCACCATGACAATAGAATGAGTGCTTGCTAAGAAACTAACTAGGAGTGTTTCATCGCCGTGTGCTGAAACCCCTCCGGAGCTCGCTAGATCGGTCCGATATTCATCCGATCTTCGTCACGACTTTCATCAGGTAAAGATCCTGGAAGAACCATGGTCCGACATACTGTTGTGTGGTTTTACCCCGCCCTCCCAGAGACGCAGATAACCCCTTTCTGCATCGCCAAGTCGTGACAGCTTGTTTTTCTTGCCTTATCACATTGAATCGTGTCAAAAGCTCATCAGGCCCAGCAAAGACAGATAGAGGCACATCATCCCCGACCCAGCACCATGTCCACGGATCCTAAACGTGATCGCGTTACAGACGCCACGAAAGGTACAGTCCAGACTATCTGCAATTATTCTCTTCTTACAATTCCCAAACTCTTCTAGTATGGGCTTCTATCTTAACAAACACCGAATACCTGGCTGGCATTTTGACCCTCGAATACTCTCTCCGGAAAGTGGGCACGGAATATCCGTTCATCGTTCTGTACACGGACTCACTCCCCAAGGAAGCCCATGCGGCTCTTGAAGACCGCGGCATACTTAAACAACCTGTTCCCTACCTCAAGCCATCTATGACGACCGACTTGAGCCTGGACAGACGTTTATATGATGCCTGGACCAAGCTGGTGTGCTTTTCACTTTATGAATATGAGCATGTTGTCCTCCTGGACTGTGACATGATGGCGCTTCACAACATGGATGAGTTGATGGATGTTGAGTTGGATCCACCAGAAATGGAGGGCAATGGGAATCGTGTGTTTGGTAGTACCCATGCATGTGTTTGCAATCCACTAAATAGGCCTCACTACCCTGAAGATTGGTATGCATTTCATTATCACCGTCTTGAAGAACTCGTCTCATTCTAACCTGCCAATTCTCAAAGGATCCCGGCCAATTGTGGATGGGCCCTTCAGCATGACACCCCAGAACTCGCCCAGACCATTGCTCCTCCAATCGAAGGAAGCTTTGGCTTGTGCAACACAGGTATTATCGTGACAAGACCGGGTGAAGGTGTATACAAGAAAATCACCGACAGTCTGGCTATGTCTGATACATCCAATTGGATCTTTGCCGACCAGTCTCTTCTTTCAGAGGTTTTCCAAGGCCGTTGGGCCCCGCTTCCATACATTTACAATGCCCTTAAAACGAAGCGGTGGAAGGGTGTGCATGACGCAATCTGGAGAGATGATCATGTCAAGAATATCCACTACTTTCTGACACCTAAGCCATGGGATGAAACTCCGCCTGTTCACGCAGATCCAACGCACGCATGGTGGTGTGAGATGAATGAAAAAAGGAAGGAGGAGGACAAAGCCAGCGGTGTCACTGATGGGTTTTGAGTCAATCTATGCTAAGCCTATGGGTATATGGTAGTTAACTGTCACAGGCTGTGCCTGTCGCATAAAAGCGGTATGTTTAGTGGGAGGGACGACAGATGGATTACTGATAGGATATCTATCCCGCACGACGTACATATGTGTATATAGAGCCGTCCGATCGGACATTCGTCCTTTCGTTCTTCAACGAAATCTCTTGTGCTCTAGCTAGTTATTAGCACTGCGGGCCTGACCTCTAACAGCAAGCGATACCTTGGCGTCCTCAGTTTTGCAATTGACAGGCGTGTTATTCAAATCACAGCATCATGTAATCGTCGACGGAGAGTTTTTGCAGATGGGAGTTCAATGGTTGGGACCCGGAGTCGACCAAATTCAACAATTGTTGGAATGCGACATTTTCCACCACTTGAAACCGGAGACGCAAGCCAGTAATGGTCTTGAAGAGCTGTGGTCGACCAACTCCTGAGAAGCCCTTATCGATCGTCGGCAGACAAAGGCCCTTCGATCTATCAGCCGGTGGTATGCGGTCAACCAGCATTTACAGACTCAACTCCAAGGCCCTTTGCGGTCTGCATGATCACAGCCACTCTTAGGTCAGCCATCCTCGTGTAGGTGCGAACTTGCACTGCCACCCTCCACACAGCCTTGCGGATTGATGCTTCGCAGAGCCTCAGCCTTTCTACTGGTGCCCAAGATTAAACTGTGTTTAACCTTTAAATTATTTCACGTGGAATTATTCCACATGAAGAGCAACATCGTACAACGAGTTAAAATGTGAAGGTAATTACATCTGAAATGTGAAAGTAATTCACAGCTCCCTGTACACCCTTCCAGAGGACTGGAAGTCCAAGTGGGTGCAAGTCAAGCAACATATTTTTGTCCCACTCACCCAACAGGGGTTGTAGCATTCCGCAAAGATCCTTTATCAGAAGATGAACTTCTGCCTCAAGGACCTTCTGAATTTGTTTCTGCTCAAGCACATCCCCTTGGCCGAATACACAAGATTGCAACAAGTGGTTGATTTTCTGATTTGACCTAGTCGTGACTTGCGTTATTTGTGACTGCCTTGACTGGTTGCTGACTAGCCTCTTTGCCTTGACTGCTTGGTTGAGTATGGTGGCTCTTAACCCTGGAAGGGTCAGACACTCCCCTATCTGGGGAGATTCAAAATACATAGTAGAGGGTGTCGAATAACTAGAGGCACCTCCATTGGGCCCAGGTGTAGAGATAGTTTCTGCAGGCAATGCTACTCCAAGGACCAGGTACACAGTACTGTGAAGAATTGTCTCTGGTGTCATGAAAAGCACGCTTTCATCAGGTATCTGACTAATGTCCCAAAGTCGGTCTACTTCATTGCCTGGGTAGTGACTGTATTTGTACATATCATTCATCCATAAATCCGGCTCGACACTTATTGGTGAGACCCTGTTTGAAGGACCCAACGTTTTGAGATCACTCATGGATAGGTAAGGAGCGAACGTAGGGAATGAAGTGGGTTGTATGACATCTATATTACGATCCCCTAAGCAATGCATGGTTAGATAGATCAAAAGTGATAGTAAGGGGTGGGACGGAAGTGCTTTACTTGATAGTACTGAAGGGTGGTCTTGGGTGGCTTCTTGCACCACAAAGCACTCTACAAAGCCAGCATTTTTAAGTCCATAACAGATATCAACCACCTGAGACCTCTTCAGCTTCTGAAGCTGCACCATGTTGGACCCGAGATCTCGAACAAGCTAAAAAGCGTGATCAAATATGTGCATATCTCTCAACCAACAAACCTTGCAAAGCTGTGTATCGTTTTGGGACACATGAATTATCCATGTCAAGAAGCTAGAGTTATATTTGTCTTTCAGTTCCTCCTATGTGGCGCCGACAGACCTCAATTGATAAAGTCCTACTCCTACTTTTTATCTCTTCTCGAGAATTCCAACCACAGCGGCGCCGCGACCAGCGTAAATGCATCAACTTTACCATCTAGGAAAGTCTTTTCAGATTGCCCAGGCGCGAAAGAAATGTCGAATCGTGACAGCAGGTCTGCAGTGACGCGACGAATCTCCATCAGTGCCAGACGTCGCCCGACACAGGCGTAGGACCCTATACTCATCAGCTTATACTCAAAATAACCGTGCGTAATGAGACACAAACCAGTTAAAAAAGGAATAAAGTTGGAACGATCCTTGACCAACTCCGGCTGCGTCGTCCATCTCTTGGGAATAAATTCGTCTGGACGGTCAAAGGCGCGTGGATCTAGGCATTTATTAGTAAGCAGTCCATTTGAATTAGGGTCAGGGAGTACTTGCCTCGGAAGACAGTGTGAAGTGGAACTTGAACGAGTGTATGGCCTGGGATGTACGTTTCACCAACGGTGATACCTTCTGCGGGAGTAAGGCGTTGGACACCAGACGGGACAGCAGGGTGAAGACGGAGAGATTCATGGATGGCGGCGTCGAGTAACTCAAGTTCGGCGAGGGAGTCGTCGTTGTGACTGGAGAGTGCGTCTAGTTGACGTTGGAGCTCTTCAGTGAGTTGCTTATCCCGAGCGAGATGGAAGAATAGATGGGTCATGGTGGCGGAGGTCGTGTCACTAACTGAATTAGCATGTGTAGGATAGTATCTATAACGTATGTTAGGTATGTTTCAGATACTTACCTCCCCGCTACAACAATTAAGTACCCATCACCATGGAGGTTGAGCGTATCTTGCTGAGTCCGAGGTCCCTTGAGATACGCATCAAGGATCCAGGCGAAAACATCCCGGCGATCTCCTTCTTTCCATGACTGAATGCCATTAGCGGACGTCTTCCAATAAAGTAGAAAGATATAACTACCTCAATACGTTCTGTCATGCGATCCTCAATCCATTTCCAAAAGGCCAGATGGTTAGCATTTACTAGCGGCGTCTTCGCAAACAACGGAAACAACCAGGGCTGGTGTTTGAGATAGCCAATCACACCCATATCAGTGCGAATTGTCCGGAGGAAATATGATTCCTTTCCATCACGGATCATATCAAAAGTTTTGCCGAATGCTAGATTGCCCATCACGTCGAAGGCGTAGTAACTCAGCCATCGTGTGATGTCAATGGGCTGGTCAAGGTCGCGGTCGATCACGTTGGCCAATTGATTCGAGTACATTTGCACAACGGGCTCGTAAGCGTGGAGGGCTAAAAGGGTTAGTTTGTTATACAGTGACTGCTTTATGCGTAGACTCACCCTTAGTACTAAACCCCTGATCCCACACCCTCCGTCGACGGGCGTGGGCCTGTTTATCGCGCGAGAATGACAAAGAAACGCGCGGGTCGAGCAGTGTATACCATGGTCCTTTGGTAACGGGTGATGCATTGCTGTAGATTGCTTTTACGGCGTCCGGATGGGTGATAGATAGCTCAGAGGGGCCTGTCAAGTTAATATTATGAGGACGGTATTCAAGGAAGACACGATTACTCACCCACGCGTACAATGTCACCATATTGCCGATGCAGAGCCTGCACCTCTTCATACAGATGCAAGTTCTTAGCTGACAACCTCGTAAGGTAGAAATTGGACAGTCGTGCCAGGAATGGCCCGGGGAATTGGCATAGACGGTGGAAAAACCCACGGTAGACGAGCATGCTACTGTACAGCCCGAGTAGGTAGTAACCTCCAAGCTTCCAGATCAAAAGCGGCGAACAGTCTTGGATAATGCCATACTGTGCGCCCGCATTACCGATTGACAGCAAGAGCAGGTGGCATACGACAACGGAAGGCGATGATGTATCCCATTCTCCATGGCGAAAGACCAACAAGTGAAGGGAAATGCCTGTAACCACAGCAAGAGATGCCAGCGTATTGTCCATCTCGAGGTGATTCGGGATCACTCAGAGAAACGACACTTCAAACAGAACAAAAGTCAGAGCTGGGTCATCCAAAGAAAAATTGTAGGAGGGATACCTTAGCCTTCGGCTCCACAGAGAACTAAAGGCGACTAATCAGTTGTGGATTTTAGATCAGCCAGCCACAACAGAAAAAAGAGAAAATTTGACAGTCGGAGCTGAGCGATGGAAAGTCGGTGTAAATGCTAGGGTTCTATACATATGTGCATGGAGTATAGATTGGCACGAATATACCTCATCAGGCCAACATATAAAACTCTGTCGCATGCTCATAATCCCACCCAATTCAATCTATGAATCGTGAATACAAATACGCAGTACAATATGGCTGCCTCAACCACTCTGGAAACCCGCTTGTTCATCAATGGAAGGGTATGTGCGGGGTAAATGCACTCCAAAGCTGAATCACTAACAAAAATTTAGTATGTCGACGCCAATTCCACAACTCGCCTCACCTGTCACAGCACCGTGAACGATGAAGAGATCGCCTCCGTTCATGTCGCCAATATTACCGATGTGGATGCCGCTGTGGACGCCGCTCGAGCAGCGTTCCCTGCTTGGTCACGACTGGACCCAGGCGAACGCGCTAAAGTGCTGCTCCGCTTTGCAGACCTGCTCGAGGAGCACGTTTCCGAAATCGCGCATCTCGAGGCTTTGTGCAATGTCAAGCCCGTGCGTCTCTTTCGCGAATACGAACTGCCCCAGGCAGTTGAGATCTTCCGATGTAGGCTTGCCTTTATATTGCCTCAGTTTTGATAATGTACTAATAATGCGGTCTAGACTATGCTGGGTGGTGTGGAAAACTCAGTGGAGAATCCTTTCCCGTGAGCAAAGGCTTTCTGAAGATCGTGCAACGAGAGCCGCTTGGGGTTTGCGCGGGCGTCACGGCATTCAACGCGCCGATCATGGGAATGGCGATGAAGGCGGCTCCAAGTCTCGCAGCTGGAAACACAATCATTCTCAAGGCGAGCGAGAAGTCTCCACTATCCACCCTGTATCTTGGGAAGCTTGCCACCGCCGCTGGAATCCCATCAGGCGTGATGAATCTCCTCTCCGGCGACGGCGTTACCGGAAGCCTGCTAGCATCCCACATGGGTATCAACAAGATCTCCTTCACCGGCAGCGTGGGCACAGGACGCAAGATCGCCCAGGCAGCCCCACAGAGCAATTTTAAGCGAGTCTCCCTTGAGATGGGTGGCAAGAGTCCCAGCATTATCTTTCCAGACGCTGATCTCGATGAGGCAGTCAGTTGGTGTGTCAGAGGCATTCTTGTCCTGGCGGGACAGGTCTGCTTTGCCAGCTCTCGTGTCTACGTGCATGAATCAATCAGGGACGATGTGATATCCCGGATGAAGGCCGCTTTTGCGGAAATCTCCGCTGTTGCGGGGAATCCTCTTGACGACGCGACTGAGTATCCCCCTTTGGTGGACCAGGCGCACTACCAGCGAGTAGCGAGCATGATCGAGCAAGGCAAGGCGGAAGCCACCTTGGTTGCTGGTGGAAATCGTCTGTTCAGCAAGGTGGGGCTGCCACGTCATCGCTTTTCCTCAGGACTTCAAGTTACTGACTCCTTCTCTAGGGCAACTGGATGCAGCCTAGTATCTTTGTGGACCCGAGTCCCAACGCAGCCATCAATAGCGAAGAGATCTTCGGTCCTGTGGTGGTGATCTCCGGGTTCGTGGAGGAAAAGGAGGTCGTGGCTCTCGCTAACGACACTCCGTTTGGATTATCTGGCGCGGTGTTTACGCAGAATCTGCAGCGTGGATTGCGGGTGGCGGGCGCCATTACTAGTGGAACGGTGTGCATTAATTGCTGTGCCATGTTGGATACGCAGGTGCCATTTCGTGGTTGGGGTCATAGTGGAGTGGGATCAGAGCTGGGCAAGGAGGGATTGCTGGAATATACACAGACGAAGACGGTGTTTGTGAGGTAGGTGAATCCCAATCTCAATCGTTGAGGCTGGCTGACCTGTGGAGGATGGGTGAAAGTGGAGCGTAGAAACCGAGTGCAAGTGGATATTTCTTCAACTGGTCATGTACAGTCGTAAAAAGCTCATGGTATCTATCTCTGAACATACCATTGGCTTGAATAGCCCAAAGTGGGGCCAGTAGCGTCGACCTGGTGGATTCTGAATGTGACAAATAGCAGTACACCATACAATGAAAATACATGAGGATCAAAGTTCAATATATTATGCATTGGCTAACACAAGTCAGACGCTAGCAAAAGTCCCCGGCCAATGGTGTCCCAGTGTCTTGGGACCAAAATGGAAAATTTTATTGGCTTGGAATCAAAAGTCTAATAATCTATCGCTGACGCTCATACATGACTGCCACCAAATCATCAAAAATTCCCCTGTTCAGACCCATGCTACCTATCTGCATGATCTCTTCCTGCACAGTTGCATGTGCCGTCTTTGCATACTCCTGGTAAATCTGTGGAATCTGGAGGTCGGACAGAACGTTGAGGACTTTCTTGACCTTAATGGGATTGTCACGGCCGTAGTTATCCTGTAGAATCGCCCACTGCGCTGGACTCGCCCGTACCAGTGCCTGTGTGATAGGCCACGTGCATTTTCCATCCTTAATATCGCGGCCAATTTCCTTTCCAAAACTGTGCAGCGTTCCAAAGCAGTCAAGATAATCGTCGTGGTACTGGTAGTCGCGGCCCAGGGGGATAGCAATCTTGCGGGTTTGCTCGATCGTCTCGGGCGTGGCAGCCCCTCCCAAATACAGACCCAGAAGGATCGGCGCATAGACGGTGTAAAAGGCAGTCTTGCTCTCGGCGATACGCTCACATTTGGCCACTGTAAATTTGCTCAGATCCACCTTGTCGCGTCGGGCGCTGATGAGATCCAGCATCTGACCTAGTTCCGTTTGAACGGTGGTCTCGTGGAAGAGTTCGACCAGGTTGGCGTAGTAAGGTAGGTGACCAAAGTATTGGCGCAGCAGGACGTACAACGTGCATTTAAGAAGACAGGCATCATTGATAGCAATCATGCCCACGTCCGGCACCATATGCCACGAAGGCCGGTCACGACGGTACTCGTCGCCATCCTCGATATCGTCGGCGACCAGGAGGGATGCTTGAAGCAGTTCGATCAGCCAGCCCAGCTTGGCGGCCTGCTCGTACTCATCTTTGGTGAGTTCACGGCCTAGAACGTGGGCGTAAGTGTTTATGACAGCCATGCCACGGAGGCATTTTCCGCCAAGGACATTGTATTCCAAATTCTGAAGAGGTTAGACTCGAAGGCATTATAGCTGAAGACTGAACAGACCTTTCGTAGCCATTCGATTCCTTCGTTTGGGGTGTTGTATCCTTTGGCATGTTCCAGCATGTCCTGGACCAGTATAGGGTAGACGGATTCAAATCGAACTCTGTCCAAGTAGGCCATTCTTGTCCAATTATTTGAAGATTAATAGATGGGCTAATTTCTGTCTGGCAAAGAGCAGGTTTTATATGTATCCAGAAGCAAGTAGTGGGTCATTGGAGGCAGCGCGGAAGCGTGGCTGAAGCTGAATATTCAGCTAGAGTCTATTTCACCAATACCTCTCACTGCATATCTCCCTCTCGTCTTGCTTCCCCTCGTCTTGTCCTTCCCTCTTGTATCATCCCTCAATTACCCCGTCTTGCCTCCATGATTGCTGGTCTTTCCAATTTTCGCGATGTCGGTGGCCTTCCCACACGAGCCGGCACCGTCCGACGGAACAGACTCTTCCGCAGTGCTCAGCCAGGACAGATCACCCCTGGAGGTACAGAGAGCCTCCGCCAGTTAGGCATCACCACGATATTCGACCTGCGTTCCACGGTCGAAATATCCAACTACGACTTCATGCAAGTCAAAGATATTAATGGAATCCAAAGAGTTTCTGTCCCTATCTTCACCAACTCAGACACATCACAACAAATATTAAAACGCAGGAATTACGCTTTAGGGCAGCCAGTAACTATCCCCTTCTCTTTCTTCGCCTCCTTATCCATTCATCACAGCCATACTGACATCTTAGGGCTTCAAACAAGAATACCGAGAGATTCTGAAAAATGGTGGTTCTGCGTTCACTCAAATCTTAAAGCACATTCGTGACCACCCTTCCGACGCATGTCTCATTCACTGCTCGCTTGGTAGGGATCGAACTGGAGTCTTGATAGCACTTCTTCTTGCGCTGGTAGGCGTGGATGATGAGACAATCCTCGCTGATTATGAACGGTCCGAGGAAGGATTGGCAGGCTGGAGGCCGAAGCTAGAGAAGATCTTAGTCGCGGACGATCCTTGGTTGGGGGAGGATCCAGATGCCTTGAATAATATGCTCAGTGCGAGGTTAGTCTATACATATTCTTGTTTGTTGAACGCTCCTACTGACCGACGAGGAAAGGGGGTCGAACCTTCGTGGGACGCTGGAGTGGATGCGTACAGAATATGGAGGACCAGAGGGGTACATTAAAGAGGTGTGCGGCCTTACCGAGGGCGATTTGCAGTTGATCAAAGCTCATCTGGTTGATGGTGATGAGTGAAACGGGGAAGCTTCGGGGCAGCGGTGCCGATTGTCCGGATAGCCGGATGAGGTCTATACGGTAGCCAAGAGGTATAGCGATAGTATCACGCAGTAAAGAATGTATGTAGTATTGAAGTTCTCACAGAGTGCTTACTAGAACTAACTTAGAGCACTTCATCACTCTGTGATGAAGTCTCTCCGGAGCTCGCTAGATCGGCCCGATATTCATCCGATCTTCATCAATGAGAATCGAGCGGATAAATAGTTGGTCCGATTACCGAGGCCAGGAGATTCTTATATAGGCCAGCGTGTACGCACATATAGCCATACATACATACATACATACACTACTGAAAAGCGACGAACTGGACGGCTTGATGGCTCCTGTCACCCGGCATTCGGCCAGAGGCCATGTCCCAGGCGTGCCCCAGCTGTGGAACAATCACCGGATACAAGACATATCCGCGCTAGTGAAAACCCGAAAACTCCGAAAACTGGAAAAGCCAGATAAACAGACTGTGGGCAACCCAGATGACCCAACCACAGCACCACTGGCCCAGCCACCACCGGCGCGGACATGGAGGTGGAAACCCAGGCCCCAGTGACCTCGCCTGAGCCTGAGAACCCAAATGAACAGCTAGAGTTTGAGCTCTCAAAGCACGCCAGCATCGTCCTGCAAGCCCGGGCTATGAGAGAAAAGAAGAGGACAGGGAGATATTGGAGCTGCTAACTCTACTGGACAAGAAAGTCTCCTCTATGGAGCAAAGAAACCTAACCAGGGCTGCCTCTTTTAGCAATGCCCTCCAAAGCTTCGTGCACAACTATTTCACCCAACCCAACATGGTGGCACGCGACCAAACCTCCACAGCCAATCCGGCCCCAGCTAGGCCCCCTAAAACATATGCAGCCGCCACCACCGCGTCCAAACCAGACAGCAAAACTATGAGGAAACCCCATACCAGATCCTCTAAGCCAGAGAGGCCCCTCCGCCTTTTCCTCCGGCTCCCAACAGACCACCCTGCCTGCCATGCCAGCCCACATGCAGCACTACAAAAGCTACACAGTAACCTGGACCCAGCAGTCACTGACACCATAAAGGAAATACAACATGTTCCCACAGGGCTCGCCATTGGGCCTAAAGATGGCCAAAGCAGAGAGTTCCTGCTCAACAAAAAGGAGGAGATACAGCAGGTAATCCAGGGCTCTAATGCTGAGCCGGAACAGAGGTGGGCTATTTTTGTGATCCCAGGAGCTATTAAACAGTACATGGGCTATGATGGCTCAGTAGTCACTGTCTCTGAACAAGCAGCAAGGGAAGAATTCAAGCTCCAGACAGGCACTACGCCCCTAAAGCTACACTGGTCCAGGAAGAACCATGAACACAACACAGGCAACACAGCAACAATGATCCTGGCAGTACCAGACACTGCTGCCTCCAAAATTCCACCTTGGATCCATTTCTTTGGCAAGAACCTCCGCATCAAACGCAAAAACATAAACCCCAGAATCCAACAGTGCACCCGCTGCTGGGACTTCCATAGCCCCAGGACATGCACCCGCCGACCCAAATGCCGGCTATGTGGAGCTAAAGACCACACTGAAGAAAATCACAAAGAAAGTGCCCACCAATGTGCCAACTGCTTAGGACCTGCTCCTGCAGACCACATGCACTGTCCAGTGTGGCCCAGCATCAAGCATGGCATCTTGGTCAGGGTACCCAAGTCACAAATAGCTGCTATTCGACGCATAGAATCAGGCCAAAGAGCCCAAACCAAGAAGGATGTAGATGCCACCCCTGAGACCACAAACCCAGAAAGGGCCACAAACCCTGCAACTACCCAATGAGATATGACAAAACACTCCCACAGCTACAGGTCCTCCAGGTCAATGTGGCCCGGAGCCCCTCCCCCCATGACGCTGCTCTTCAACTCGCTTTTGAACAAGAATATCATGTGGTTCTTATCCAAGAGCCTTGGATCTCCAACTTCTGAAAATGACGCCTTTCTAAACACCACCCTGCTTTCCAACTCTTCACATCAATAGAAGACTGGTCAAACAGGCCACGCACCCTCACATATATCCGCAAACACCCACAACTCAAAGCAGAGCTGATGCCACATGGCTCCCAACCCAGCCGGGACCTGACGGCGGTCCAGGTGAACTCAGGAGAATGACAGGTGACTCTGCTAAACCTATATAACGCTCCCCCAAGGACTGTGGATTCAGGAGAGGGGCTGAAGCATCTCATAAGCCAGTCTCTACCAGTTGGACCCTGCCTCGTTGCTGGAGACTTCAACCTCCATCACCCTCAATGGTGAACCAATGCCACCATCACCTCACCTGGCGTGGAGCCATTTCTACAATGGGCAGACCAACAAGGATTGCACCTGACCCTCCAACCAAACACTCCCACACGAGGGAACAGCACCATTGACCTGGTTTGGGCCAATAGCCCTCTCATTTGCCAGGGCACACACACAGAACCAGCACCAGGATTCCCAGCCTTGACAGATCACATAGCAATAAGCACATCAATCCACTGGCACCCTGTCAACAACAAAAAGCCAGTGCCGCCCCTCCGAATGGCCACCATGCAGGAAGACATCTTTCATTCAGCCATACACAAGGAAGCAGCAGCATTGGGTGAACCTCCACCAACACAGCTTGACCTCACACCTGAAGCTCTAGACCAGTACACTTCTGTAATCATACAAACAATCAAAAATGCCCTGGAAGCATCCACTAAAAGAGCACATGCAAACCCATCAGGCCATAGATGGTGGAATGAGGACTGTCAGGAGGCAGCCCTAGCCCTCTGAAGAGCAGCATGAGACCCAGATAGTCCCCCAGCAGAAACAGAAGCAGCACAACGGTCCTTTTGCAGAACAGTGCGTCAGGCAAAGCGACACTACTGGTGTACACAGCTGGATAACTTCTCTGACAGCAAGGACATTTTCAAAGCAATCAAATGGAACAGGACAGAAGGGACCTTCCCAACTCCTCCACTCAAAGATGGTAATAGAGTACACACCACTGCCAATGCCAAAGCAGAGCTCCTGGTAAAAACTCTCCTCCAGAAGGCTGCCTGTACAGAAGATGTCCCTGTCAACTGCAACAACCCAGAGGCAACTCTCCCTTTCCCAGATGTCATAACAGGGGAAGCACATCAAGCCATTTTCCAAGCAAAAAGCAGCACGCCCAGTCAGGATGAAATACCAAATGCTGTCCTGAAAAAGGCCTGGCCAGCTTTAGGTTCCCACATCTCAGCCCTATACAAACACTGCGCCACAACTGGATGGCACCCAATGCCTTTCTGACAAGCCCTACTGGTAGCCCTTCCTAAGCCAGGGAAGAAGGACTACAGTAGCCCATGCTCATACAGACTGATCACTCTCCTCTCCACCCTAGGGAAAGGTTTAGAACGCCTGATAGCCCACAGACTGGCCTGGGTAGCCATCAAATACAAGGTCCTTCATCCCCAACAGTTTGGGGCTCTCCCCTGCCGTTCAGCTACCAACCTGGTGGCAGCACTGGTGCATGACATCGAAGAAGCATGGGCCCGCGGCCTGGCTGCCTCCATGTTGACCTTGGATGTCAAAGGGGCTTTCGACGTGGTCTTACAAGGCAGACTAATCCAACGACTCTGCAGTCAAGGATGGCCCCCTACAGTACTCTGCTGGGCATCAAGCTTCACCCAGGACCAAACAGCAGCTATACAGCTGGATGGACACCAGAGCCCAACTTTCACAGTTCCAGCAGGCCTGCCACAGGGCTCTCCGGTATCGCCAATCCTGTTCATGCTGTACATTGAACCCATTTTCAAGATAGGGCCAGCACTAGCCCACAGAGGTTGATTTGGATATGCAGATGACATCTGCCAACTGGTTGTCAGCAAATCCCTTGAAGAAAACACTGCCAAGCTGCAAAGCATTGTGATGGACCTGATGGCATGGGGCCACAGAGAGGGGCTCACATTTGATCTAGCCAAAACAGAACTCCAACACTATGACAAAACTTGGAAGGGCAACAATCCCACCTGCATAATCCACACCCTGGAAGATACAGTGGAGATCACACCTCCCCCACCCAATGGGGCCACACGCTGGCTTGGAATCTGGTTTGACTGGAAACTGAACTTCAAAGCACATGCGCGCACACTAGCAGGCAAGGCTAAGCAAGCAGCAGGAGGCATCCAAGCCCTGGCCAACACTGTATGAGGGGTCAAAGCACCCCTATTGTGACAAGCAACAATAGCTTGTGTGGTCTCAGTCCTATGCTATGGAGCAGAGGCATGGTGGCCAGGGGTGAATAGACCAGCACAGAACAGCTCAGGCAGACAAAAGCCCATCTCCAATAGAGTATCCATCCAACTAGCCTGTCTGGACTGAGTGCTCTGCAGCGCACTGTTGAGAGTCCTCCCAGTCTATAAGACCACACAGACAGCTGTACTGCACCGAGAAGCAGCCATCCCACCAATGGAACTCCTCCTCAACCAAAGACATCAGGGACTGGCAATCAGAGTACACATATTAGACACCCAACACCCTCTACACCGCCGGGCCACACGCCAGAGAGGCTTCCACATCAACACCCGCCTGCTCCAGGCCATCAACCCATCAAGTTTTCACACCATCGAACAGATAGACCCACTGCCAACAAGCCCATGGGACACAAATCTGATGCCCAAACAGCAGCCAGCTGCAATTGACAAGGCACAGGCCAGTGAGGACTTCCAGAGGTGGCTTACTTCTATCCCACCACGATCGATGGTCGTCTATACAGACGGATCAAAAGGTAAAGACAGCAGCGCTGCAGGAGCCGGCTGGGTGGGCTACTGGGGCGCCTGCAAAACCAAGATCTTCAGTGGACACAGAAAACTCCCCAACCATGAGGTCTTTGATGCAGAGGCCAGAGGGGCCCTGCTTGGCTTACAGTCTGCCCTCAAGGACCCCAATGCCCAGCACTCCACAAACCTATACATCTGCTTGGACAACCTGGAAGCGGTACGGCAACTCCAAGGCCAACCCACAGGATCAAGCCAACCAGTTTTCAAACAGTTTCAAGAAGCCGCCCAGACATGGCCATTCTGCCTGAGAGCACCCAACACGCAACCAGACAGGGTACAGGTGAAATGGGTACCTGGACACTCAGGCATAAAAGGGAACGAAGAAGCAGATAAGGAGGCCAAGATGGGCTGCCAAGCTCACTTGGGGTTCCCCCTACCACCTGCCTCAATAGCAGCCACCAAGCACGCAGCCCAGAGGGTGCACTGGCATGCCTTTACACAGTATTGGTCACAAAACGCTCCCAAACGTTACAGGGACCTCGGAATAGGCCTGGAGAAACGGCCACCAGAGCTCCATCTTTCCCGACCAGCTCTGGGCCGCCTCCTAGCTGCCAGGAGCGGGCATGGCGACTTCACAGAGTACCATGTGCGCTTCAAACATGATGATGCTTTGCTGACATGCTCATGTGGCCGCAGAAAGGAGCCTTTCCACTTCTATTTCTGCCGAAAGGGTCGCAAAGCAATGGCACATCCATGGGGCCAACAACCAGCAGTGGACATCCTCACCAAAAAGGACGGGTTCACCGCATATGCAGATTGGCTGGGCAGATCACAATTCTATACTGCCATCTGTAGACGCCATTAGGATGCTAAATGCATCAAACCTGGGAAGCTATAGGCTTACCTTGGCCTCCCTCCTGTTCTCTCTCCCCACCTCTTTCCTTTGATTTACCCTCCTCCTTTTCTGTCTCCTTTCGTCGGTTCCCTTTCAAAGAAAGCCACAGATGATCAATTTGCTGTCTAGCAGCCATGAAAACCCAAGCAGCCCCCTGCGCGGGGGGCTACCTGTATTTAGATGATAGATGGTAGTTTAGCTAGAGAACAGGCAGTTCCGATCTGCTCGTCGTATGTCCCGCTCCGGGACCAGAGCCACACCGCCTCGGCGGAAGGACTCGCCCCCCGACGTTAAATAGTACACACACACACACATACGCACATATAGCTAGTTAAGCACTCATTAAGCACTCAACCAGCTACGTACGCGCACATACGTTCAATAGGCAATATACCTTCGTCCAGCTAGTCCTCTCCATATAGACCTCGTCAGTCAGGAATAAATCGTCTCCCGATTTCCCCTCTGAGCTACGATCCGAGAGACCCCGCTTCAGATGGCCCGTGAGTGTTAGATTACCGTTGTCACATAGTCGATGCCATTAGATGTTCAGTATGTCCGATAATTGTTGAGATATAATTATATTCAAGTAGTAGAGTCAATTGTACTTTGACAGAGTTAGAGACTGGGAAGAAATCCAAGAAGATTAAAGTTGGAGAATTCTGATCACATGACTGTCCCACCTCAGGCAGCTACGCGACAGCTATCACCTTCAGGCAGTCCTCAGCGAGCACGCTGGGTAACTGTTTTCGTCAAGCAGTTAGGACGATGGATTTCTACCTTCTCGTGGTGTCTGGTGTCAGTACCCTCTCCTTTTGGGGAGGGGAAGCCGAAAGAATCCAACGTGGTGCGGGCGGCTGCTGATGTGCAGAATTTTCACCTACTCAAACAGCAGCCGCCCAACCCACACCATCAGAGGAAAACGGGTTATGAAAACCATCCGATGACTGTCTACTCGATTCGTACTCGAGACCGAAACTGGGCTTGCTTTTCCAGTAGATGTGGTATCGCCTAGACAGGAGACAGGACACCTCTGAGCTTGAACACTCTCTGAGATCGCGCGGCGCCCCCATGAAATCTTGAACAAAATGTTCCAATACACACAGCTGTATAACTTTGTCAAGCGGCGAGGGAGGATACAACTGGTGGAGCAGTGGGTTGTGCAAGTCAGTTGGGAGCGTCACAGAATGGCCTGGGCCCAGGACCTCGTTAAGGCGCAGCCACGGGCAACCCTGACCAGGACATCCCATGGCCTCCTCCAAGCGGGGTGCACGACCTAGCGACGATCCTTGACGAACTCGTTAAGGCGCAGCCACGGGTGATCAGGAGGACTGTGAAACCGGGGACACAAGCTTGGTTAGTAAAGGACGGTCGGGGTATCCTGCTGGGTCAATGGGGGTACTTTCAGGCCGCCTTTGCGAGACACGGTCGGCTGGCAGAGAGAGATCTCGGCTGGTAACGCGAAGCAGGGAGACTTCTCCATGTGGGGCATGGCACATAATGGCAGTGACGGACGAGTCGTGAGGACTCGACGAGACTGTCTATGTGGCCCGAGAGGACGGACGCGCGTGTCGGTGTGCAAAGAGACGGAAATCAGCTACCTCACTCGCACTGGGGACCTGAAGTCTAACAGCCAAAGTGGTGTCGTCCTAGTGGAGAAGGTTCTACCTTTCTTCACTATCTCACTCACACTGAGAACCTGCGGCTGGGCGATGGATGTGATGACGTTCTAGCTGAAATGCCGGTGATGCATGCTTAAGGAGCAAACCTGGAGACACCTGGGGTGAGAGGTTTTTGGCGGGGCCTCAATATCTGGAAGTCGTTCATCGAGAGGTGGGCGCGCGGAAAACCAGGGCAGTGGCCTGAACAAGCAGGCCTGGTGAAGCTGCTTTACACCAGTTGCAAGAACTCGTTAAGGCTTGGCCACGGGCAACCTTGGCTGTGTAGTTATGTCTCTTGGCAGCCAGCCTCCGCCTAGGAAACCACACAAGCCAGACATTCCAGGTTCCAGCAGGCCTCCCACAAGGCTCCCCAATATCCCCAATCCTCTTTATGCTGTTCATTGAGCCCATCTTCAAACAAGGCTCTCTCCGCACCCGACGCGGCCGCTTTGGATATGCTGATGACATATGCCAACTTGTGGCCTCCCCTTCCTTGGAGGAAAACTGTACTGTGCTTGAGCACTGCACTGAGGAGCTTAGACAATGGGGAGCTAGAGAAGGCCTTACATTTGACTTCAATAAAACAGAACTGCAGCACTTCACACGTGGGGCCAACCACTCTAACCCCACATGCTCCTTTCACACTTTGCAAGGCTCACACACAGTCACACCCCCCCTCCAGGAGGCGCAACGCGTTGGCTAGGCATCTGGTTTGACCGGAGGCTGAGCTTTAGCAAACACTGCAAAACTCTGGCTGCAAAAGCCAAGCAGACAGCCGCTGGTATCAGATCATTAGCCAACACAGTTAGAGGGACTAGGGCACACCTACTGCGGCAGGCTACAGTTGCCTGTGTCATCTCAGTCCTATGCTATGGAGCAGAGGCCTGGTGGCCAAGCCGACACAGGCCCCGAAATCAACACATGGTCTCAAACCGGGTTGACTCCTCCCTCTCTTGCCTTGAACGGGTGCTCAGAGAAGCCCTCCGGGGCACTCTGCCAGTATATCGCACTACCCCTATCCCAGCCCTCCATCGGGAAACTGCTATCCCCCCGATGGAGACCATCCTTGACCAAAAACGCGCTTCCGCAAGACTGCGTGTCTCCAGATTGGACAACCACCATCCACTACACAGGCGTTTATTCCGCACACGATCCTTTCCCTCAAACACACGCCTAATCCACAACCATCTGCCATGGCTGGAAAGAGTAGAACAGACTGATCCTCTGATCTATCCCCCTTGGCAGACTGAGAACCCTAGAAACATCCAAAATATTTGCCCTTCCCGAGACAGGGCTGACACAGCCTTCCAGCAATGGGCTGACAGATGCCCTCCACTCTCCATGTTCCTCTTCACTGACGGCAGCCGCTTAAGCAACTCTGATGCTGTGGCTGGTGCTGGATGGTATGGACACTGGGGTGCTTGGAAGCAGGAGTCCACCCATGGCCATCTCTGCCTCCCCAGGCATGAAGTTTTTGATGCAGAGGCCACTGCGGCATATGAAGGGCTAAAGGCCGCCTGTAATAGTGCCTAGGCCCCCTACACACAAAATCTATATGTCCTCCTCGATAACCAGGAAGTGGCACAGCAGCTACAGGGCTCCCCCAGAGGCTCCAGTCAGCACACCATCTTGGCCTTCCAAGAAGTTGCAAACGCCTGGCCCACCCGGTCCCCACGATGCCAGGCCATTCAGCCTGGACAAGTCCATGTCCACTGGATCCCCGGTCATGCTGGCATCACAGGGAATGAACTGGCCGATGAACAAGCAAAGAAGGGAGCTAGGCCTACCCCACAGACCAACACTCCTCCCACAAGATATGCCTGGGCCCACCGGACTTTGAGAGAGGAATTCTGGCGGCGATTTCAAGCATTCTGGGCTGAGAATGCACCACAGCAGTATCAGGACCTCTCCATTGGCCTAGATAGACGACCCCATGAACTATCCCTTCCCAGAGCTACCCTCGGCCGTCTCCTTGCTGCCCGGTCAGGCCACGGAGACTTTGCCCAGTATCATGAACGCTTTGGGCATGAAGACGCCAAGTTGGAGTGCTCCTGTGGACGCCCAAAAGACCCCCCACCACTTCTACTACTGTCGAAAAGGCCACAAGGCCTCCCCACAGCCATGGGGTAACCGGCAGGTGGATGAGATTCTGCGCTCCAAGTCAGGAACAAGGGATCTCCATGAATGGTTGCAGAGGTCTCACTTTTACAAAACGATATGCCCGGCACACTGACCTCAAACCCACCAACCCAAAAAAAAAAAAATCTCCCTTCCTCTCCCTCTTCACCTTTCTCTCCCACCTCCTCCCTCTGAATGTATACTGTCGTTTCGACAGGCCAAGAGTCTTCAGCGAGCTCCTGCGAGGGAGCCTTCGTCAATGTGTATGTTAGAGTTAGCTTAGCTACCAGATAGGCGGTTTCGCTCCGCCCGTCGTATGTTCCGTTCCGGGACCCCCGCGGCACGTGATCTTATCTGACACGTGATCGAATTTCCGACGTAAAATAGCAACTACTACTACTACTACCTTCAGGCAGTCAGATACATACTACCACATCCAGAGCGCACAAGCACTTCCATATCATTTACTTGCCTATTTACATTGATACTGTAATCTATGCATATGCTACTCGATGCAAAAGCAGTTCACCCCTAAGGACTTTCTCGAAACATATGCCAAGAGAGCACTACTATTGATTTGGGAAAAAAGTCAGAAGAACTGAATATGACGTCATGCTAGGTATTTGTATGGTTTCCTACGCGTGATCTATGTTGCTTAAAGCTTCCTGCATACTAGTGCACACCACCGTGGAAAGCAGGATTTCCAGGCAACAAAAGGTCAAAATTCTTCATGTTCCTACCTTGCTCCTGGTTAACTGTTACAGACCTCGACGTATTAGTCTCACGTGATTATGCGGGGAGGCAAGGCAGAATCATTGGTTAACAAGCCATGATAACATGCGGGAATAACAGGGGTTGAGGTACTATTTGGGACTCACGTCACGTGACCCAGTGGTATACGGGTGATCGACGAAACCATATATGAATGGTATATCATATACCATTCTTCTACCAGTCAACATACCAACCCTACTACCACTTACAGGATGGAAGGATATATAAGGACACTCATTCATGTACTTAGCTTAGTTCTTCGCGATCAATTCTAGTCAATCAAGCATTGGTTACCTTCTAGTTTCTGACTCATCTGCACTTAACCAACAACCCAGTATACGTACTCGGTTGGCCTTGTTTCTCTACTTGTTACCTTCACCTTTTCTACTTGTTGATTATCTTACGGAGCCTGGAGGGGGCGACATACCCATCAACGCATACTACCGAACCGGACCCGGAGGGGCATTAAGCATACGAAGCATTGGGGACACTTAGGGTAAGTGTTCAAGTCTCGAAATACAACTAACTAGAACCCTAGGTACGATACGAGAGAAGCCAGGTTGTGACATTAACGCACATGCTCAAATTTTGCAGAACTAACCAAGCTGATTAATGCTAATGACCTTGTAATTATCATTCTACTCGGCTTTATCAGGAACTGTGACGGCTCAACGCCGCTTTGGTGGCTGATATCAACAAACGCCACTGTCCGAACAAGCAAACAAAGACAGCACTAGTGTGGTCGCACACCACATGGATAAATCCCCTTTCTCCTGTAGATAGATTCCTCTTCTTCTTTTCTCTCCAGATTCGATATTCTCGTCGATGGCTACTAGTTGGTTTAGATATGAATATCATTCGTTTTATCTACTAGCTACCGAGCCCGTGACAATAGCCAAAAACTCAAAAGTCACTGATCAGCTGGCGGACCACGCATGAAGGGGCCCATAACTGCAATCATAAACAGCAGCACAGCATCAGGGATGATGTGGATAGGTTGATTTCCAATGAAGTGACAGTAACAAGGTCTCATGTCTCAATCATTCAGATGACCGTCGGCCACTCCGATGCCATACTGGAAAAGGGTAATCATTGGATAACGTGGCATCTTGGTAAGAGGGCAGTGCACCAGGTGAGGCAGATAGGAGAGAAAAAAAGAGAAGAGAAAGTGCATGGTTCTTTGAGGGGGAGATGTTGGGCTTTTATAGATGCAATGGATGTGTTGAGGCGGCATGTGAGCAGCCTAAAAGCAGTGCAAGGTGGCGCTATCCCTGATACAGTAGACGCCATACCGCAAAGGGCAATGGTATTCCCGTCGACAGCAGGCGGTAGGGCTCGGCAGAAGGATGGTTCAATGGGAGCCGTTTCTGGCGCCCGCTAACCGTCACAACTTATACTACATCTCTTACCCGTGGAGTCTGGATAATCCTGGAGTACGAGCCAACGCTCAGACTATGCATTGATCATGCGATATTTACTGGCGCATATGAAGGTAAGTAGCAATGACCAGACTAAATATACTACTCCGTTCTCAGTACGGAGTAGTGAGTACTTAGTACAAGCCTTGTACTTTGCTGTCAGACATAGTACTCCGTATCTAGAGCAATATAACTCCACGTATACACCTATAAAAGCACAGCTTAAGCCCACGTGGCTAGCTCCCTATAACTTGTGTTATTATATATTAATTTGCATGCATGCAATGTCCATATGGGCGTTTTAACAAGCATGAGTTCAGGAGCTTCGACTCCTCCCAATAGGACTGCTACGAGGACTGCACAGCTGCAATATCATGATTGTCTAGGAACGCGGATCAAATGGCATCGTTACTAAATCAAATCCAACGCATAAAGTATACTACCCGAAGAAACAAAAGGAGCTTAACGCCGAACACCACCCGTGACAATACAATGCGGTAAACAGCAGACAAAACGCAAATGAATGGATACTGGCGTGGAATGCGACCAACAACCAAGATCTATAGTATAAAAATGGACAAGCAGGAAAACAAAGGGGGTATGTGTGCCAATCAATAATAATATCTGATCGTGTACTGACTGTGCAAAGAAGTGATCTTTGCATCGGGGTGACATTATAGACCGATATACCGTACCACTACGGCGGCGTTGGCGTCTGACGGACCTCTGGCTGGCGTACAGAGGCTAATGAAGGATTCATCGAACGAGCTTGGGCTTGCTGCTGGGATACTACCTCCCGAGCATAAAACTCAACCAACATCGTTCCGTACGACTCCAATTCCTCGACAGGAATGGATAGTCTAAAATCGTTCAACAGTAGAAATTGCAGTTCTAGATGGTTCAACTCCACCAAGGGGAGACCTCCGACCTAACCATATGAGTGACTGAAATAAGCAAATGGGGACAAAAGCAGTACCTTGGCATATCGAGAATTGGTGTAGAAAACATCAGAAAAGAATTTACTGGCGCAGGTCACGCCCGCGATGACCAGCCGATGAATGTTAAAGCTATCGACAACGAATGAATGAGAAAATGGGTCGCCTGCTCCCTGGGGCCGTAATGACGGTGAGATAGATGAGGGACTGGTCGGGTCCTGCGCGACCATCCCGGTGGAAGACGGTGGAGTCACTATAGGTGAGGTATGCATGGGTTGAGTCGTCCGCGTTCCTGATTCGGTTTCGGACGGAGAAATGATATTATGAGAGTTGGCATCATTATTATTCTCAGCCTCTGTGCCGGAATAGTCACCCCAGCGATGCCGTACCCGGTCAAGGTGACCCTTATTCACCATTTCGGTCATGCGATCGAAATAGACTAACAGACTGAGGAAGACCTCGTAGGTAGTGGGGCAGTATTTATGGATGCGAGTTAGATAGCTGAGAATCGAGATCCCCGGTACATTCTTGCCATGAAAGGCCAATACGCTGGTGGCCTGAGGGCTGAGGTTGGCCGTACCATCGGGGGAAGGAAGATGTCGGTGCATCTGTTCGTGGTGGATATCGTTGGTGGCAGTGATTTTAGTCAAGAGCCCCGCGACCATTTCAATGATATCCGTGACTGGCATGGAACTGATCTCGTATTGGCGTTTTTGTTCCCATTGCCCTGGGACTTGCGAATTCCTTTGCGATTGGGCGTGATATTCCTCATAGGCGAAGCTCTGAACATGGGATAAATCTCGGACTCTGATGCGATTGGGAGAACTAGCCTCCGATCCCGTAGAAGACCGCAACGGTCGACTGGTCGGTTGTAATCGGGATGATGCGGGGGATGAATAGCTTCCTGAACGCGAGGCCGATGTGTGATTGATGTTGCTCGATGGATATGTTGTGGGAGGGCCATGACTGAACGCAGCGGACGAGGCAGAGGAGGTAACAGAAGAAGAGGGGTTCATTGACGAGGTTGACGGGCGGGGACCGGCGGCAGCAGGTGTGTTCGTGGAGGGAGAAGAGGAAAAATACCGCGTGGCGGTTGTCGAAGCTTGCTGGACAGAGGGAGAGGAAGTAGTTGATGAATCGTGCGATTGATGGGAGATGTAAGGCGGAACATCGTGGCGTTGTGGAAGGTGGGAAGAGGGACGGGCAGAGCCCCGGGCGGCGGCGGCGGCGGAGGTCGATAGCGGGGCCGCGAACGAGGTGGGGGTGTTGGTAGTGTCGCTGAAGGAAGCAGGAGTGGATGTCGATGTTGATCTGGAACTGCCGGATTCCAATTGTGACGATGATGAGGCGGCGGCGACAGCTTCGGCTGAGGGGGGATTCGGATGACGCGATGAAGGGGAATACACCGATTGTTGCGAAGGATTCTGATTAACGGTGCTTCCCAGCATGATGCCGGACGAGTAGCAGCTGGTGAGGATGTCGTTGGTCAAGACGAGGATAACGGATGAGATCGGACTGGTGGAAGAGGCTGCTGAGAACGAGTCCCATATCAAGGACTGCACAGGAGGGAGAGCTTCTCTAAGATATACCCAGGTCAGAAGTCAGCGATCTGAAAATGATAATGATGAAGAGACAGATAATAAATAGATATGGTAGAAGGTTCAATGATGGACACTCACAGAGCCTCAGATGTCAGGCAGGATGCAAGGACCAGAAATGGGCCAGGGAGATCACCAGCAAACAGCGACAACAAAGAGAGCCATTGCAGGAGATATACAAGAAGATAATAGAAGACAGAAATAAACGAAAGTGAGATGGAGAGAAACGGTGGTTGATGAAGAGGAGGAAGAGAATGGAAGAGGGAGAGATGAAGGGGACGATGGCTGGATCGCGATGGCGATCGCCCAACAGAACCAGCTAAAGAGACCAAATGACGGGACAGACCCAAAGGAGAAAACAGGATTATAAATGGCAAAATACAAGATAGGAAAGAAAATGAGTTCCTGAGAATCCAAAGAGGGGGCCAGCTATTGCGATTCCATCCGGACAGCATGTATACTACGCTCTATTATACCCAAAACATGCCGCGGCAATGATCGCAGTTACTCAAGCATATAGTCCAATGGAAATTGATCGCATTGCAGCAATTGCTGATATCAATTCACACATCTATACAGAAGTACACCAGAATGACGGCCACTTGACGACGGATTATCGCATAGCTTTATAAGACTTGCTACAAGAACTCAACTGACATCTCAATACAGTTCATTCAATAATCGAGTGCTAACAGAAAACGACATCATGCCCATTAAATACTCATCTTCATGACTGCGTCGCACCCGGTCCGGTGTAGCCCGTGTCCGGCAGATACAAATGTCTCACGGCACCCTTAGATGTCAAGACCACCAGACGAATGACACCTCCCGAGCTACCATCCCACTTGATGGCCTCTTGCAGCGCGCCCCGCACAAACTTGATGCCTTCTTCTTCCGTCATGTCCTCCTTCCAGTTTGCGTCACAGTAACCGTAGATGTAGGTCGATCCCGATCCGCCGATAGAGAAAGGCTGCTTGTGTAGAGATCCTCCCAAAGGTATCGAGTACACTTGACCACCGTGTCGCGGGTCGTATCCGGCAATGATGATTCCGGCGCTGTATATGTGTTAGAAGAAAAGTAGATGGACGGCTCGAGCAACCATACCTCAGCATATCCTTGTTCTCATAACACAACTCTTGGAACAACGACGCAGCCACCTGGGTGCTGGGATGCTCATTGTTGGTAATTCCATACATGTTGAGGTGGTAGGCCACGATATCTGCCACTGCCTGCGTATCGGCAGCCGAACCGGATCGACAGCACCAAATGGTATCGTGAACCTGTGTCAATTTGTCGGTGACTCGGTTGGCAATGTATGCTCCGGTGGTCGTCCGACTGTCTGCGCCCAAGATCACACCATCTTTGAAGTTGATTGCCATACTGGTTCCGTTAATTCTATCCGTTAGGAAGTCGGGGTCATCTCGTGCTCACATCGAAGTTCCTAGGCTGTTGTGCGTGGAGAGTTAGTATCTGGCCAGTATGTTGGTAACCATAGCCGCTAGCAACTTACTTGACTTCTCCGCTCTTCAGGTGGTTCATATCAACATGGATACCATCTGCACCTCCATTAGTATACGCCCAGCAAGATGCCTCATTCCTGCATCTAGCAGAACTGACCTTCCCCAAGCATTCCCGTAGCACCGTGACCGATCATCTTGTCTGCTGAACTCAACGAGAGTGACGAAATTCCACAAATGACAAGAGTAGAAGAAGTCGTAGATATCCGAGATATAACAAGCAATCACAGCCAGATAGTAAACAAATGGCGGCTGGTTGAATTTGTGAGGGTTGGAAAGTGATGGAGATAATGCTGGGCAATGATGATGATGATGATGATGATGCTGGAGGAGAGCTTCAGTCGGAGCTTCGCGTAGGCTCGGGCGGTGAGCGTGTTTCAGCCCCCCATTGGCTGTGGAGTCACCCCCCGCAGGTAGCCTCCTGAACTCCTAGATTCTTCTCTCTTACAACTCCAGCTGTCTATTGTTTAGATAGACAGTCACTGCTCGCGAGCAGTAATTCGAGCTCTACTACTCTATGTTCATAAGTTGAATATCTCATATCACTGCCCAGGGTGGACCGTCTACGCAGGAAGAACAGTCCGCGTTCTCCTGGCTCGACCACCATGTCCGATTCTCCGCCGCCTCCGACGTCCTGGAGCATCGCGTCCATGGCCAACAATGCGGTCCAGTTTCTTCGATTGCCGGTGCTAGCTTCGTCGGGCCTTGCGGTGGTTGCCAGCGGACTGTTGTATTTTAAACAAAAGTGACGTTATCCCTTATCTTGTGGGTCTATCTATACCCCGGTAAACTAACTAACTAGATGGACAGTGAGCTGATCTACCCGCGCAATGTGCCTGTTGACGCTCGTACTAATGTACCTAATCCCCGTCAATTTGGCATCACGGACTATGAAGATCTGCAGATTCCTACACCGGATGGGGAATCGTTACATGCGTTGTTTATCCGGCCATCCAACAAGCGTCTGGCGCGGGACGTCACCGTGTTGATGTTTCACGGGAACGCTGGCAACATCGGTCATCGCATTCCCATTGCTAAGATTATGCAGGAGGTGGTTGGTTGTAATGTGCTGATGCTGGAGTATCGTGGCTATGGGCTGTCGACAGGCGTCCCGGATGAAACGGGCCTGAAGGTTGACGCTCAGACGGGGCTTGATTATATCCGCCAACGCGCAGAGACCATGCATACGAAGATTGTGATTTATGGACAGAGTCTTGGTGGCGCGGTGGCTATCAACTTGGTTGCGGACAACCAGGAAAACGGAGATATTGCAGGGTTGATCCTGGAGAACACGTTCTTGAGTATCCGGAAGTTAATCCCAACGTAAGTTGTCGTCCTTTTTATCATGGCATGGCATCTAACCGCTGCTAGGGTGTTCCCTCCCGCGCGATATCTCGCTCGACTTTGTCACCAACATTGGACCAGTGAAGAGGTCCTACCCAAGATCACTGACGTGCCGATATTGTTCCTAAGCGGTCTGAAAGACGAGCTGGTCCCGTAAGTATCAATATACAGATATTGATAACAACCTATACTTACTTGCGCAGTCCTTCAAATATGACTCAACTCTATGCTATCTGCAATTCGAACCGCAAAATCTGGCGCACTCTTCCCAACGGTGGCCACAACGATAGTGTTGCCGAACCAGGATATTTCGAGCATATCCTCGAATTCATTACGGAAGAAGTAACTACGGATAAGAAATAATCGTCCAATGCCGCGAAAAAGTTTCAGAATACCGTCGATAGCCGGAGTATTTGCCGTGTCAGGCGACTTACATTTGCCATTCGTGATACCCTAATTCTACCGAACCGCCGGCCTGCAGCTCCTGTCGACACGATTATATTCAGTCATGCCAAAACTTGCTTATTTCCTCGCGACCCTTACCATTCTGATCGTTCAAAATCGCCGGAGCGAACAACGGCCGCCACCCTGCGAATAAAAGCACAGGAACGACCCCGCTTTACTTTTGACTACTCTAATAGTCCCTTTGCTTCATTTCTTTCCGCTATCTTCAAACCTGGAGTACCCGGCGTGAATATCTTTTGCTTATTTGTATTAAACCATTTAATTTTCATTTCTGGTTTTTTTTTTTTTTTTTTTTTATGTACTGGCGCTTGCTTTGAGTTCTTCGACCTGGGACGGTATTGGAGATGGTCTGGCTGTATTCTGGATTGGGTTAGGATCTAAGGATCTATGTACAGTTAGCTTAATATACAGGACAGTTTGAATTGCATTAACTTGATTGGTTGTTGACGTTTGGTATAGGAGACATGCATATGAAACAAGGGTTGACCGCATCAACGATGTACAAACAGTGAATGAATAGGGAGGACTTGATTCCCCCCCCATCCTTTTGATTTGTTTCATTATTATCCTCTCCTTTTCTGCCCTCACTGTCTTCTTCCATCTCTCTCTCTCTCTCTCTTCTGTATACTCCCCACCACTTTTATACTTATATATACGCCCATTTACCTAGAGGTCTTGTCATTTAACAACATCATTTTGCTAGTACGCGACCAAATGCCATAGAGGCACAAATGGTTACAGTTCACCCTATTGAATGTTCTAATCATTGCCGAGACGCGTGCTCCAGTAGAATAAGTGTACCACTCAGATAAGGAATATGCCGCAGTCACCTGTTGGGCAAGATTAACGCCTTTTTGATCGCCTCTACAATGCGAACATTGGTGGTTAGACGGTGGCAACTTCCCATGCCCACCTACCAATGTAAGCACTTCACCTGGCTGGACATTAAACTTTTTGATGATCTGGAAACTAAAACGATACATATAGGAAAGGGGGGTCTGGCGATGATGATCGGAGCTTTGAATGAAAGGCATTCGCACGTCGCCGCCATATCCCTGAGAGATTATATATGTATTGTAAGTAGCACTTCCCCAAGAGAAGAACACCAACTAACCAGGTCGCTAGAAAACATATCTCAGCTCGTATATATACTGCCCAGAACTGGCCAAATACTTTTCTCTGGCCAAGTGGTATCTCAAAAGGGCACAAGTGGAGGCGCAAGTCTGTGCCTTGTCCTTGTCGAAACTGTGGTTGTGTTCGAACGTCGTTGTTGTGGTGGTGCTGGTACTTGCCGGCTACCAGGGATGTGGTCTTTCCCCTCCTTCCATTTGGAAGTATCCAAACCTATCCCAACTCGGGCTTTTGGTTACAGATTTAATGCCTGCTATATATGCCACGCCTATGCGTTGATATTGAGCCAGCTCTTTTTCAGTGTGAGTACCATGCTTACTATGTATCATTTGCCATCCTCGCGTCCATAAGAGGACTAATGTCATCAATCGAGCACGAAAGACAGCGGGCCGATCCTGGAAGTCGCCGGCTTTTACGAAGCGAACGATTACCGTGAAAACGTGGACGTCCTTTCTATATATACGGTCTGTATACGACAAATGCAAAGAGTTCTCGCGAAGGATACGTCCTGCACAGAGATGCCCGGTTCGTCACGAGCCCGAGTAAGTTCTTAACCTGAAATGTAATGGACTTGATACTGACTTGTGTAATGAGCATGGCTCGTTAGCAGTCTTGCCATGCCTGCAGAGTTGTCGCGTTATTGTGATATTCAGTTCTCGTTAAAGCGCTTTCAACGATGCGAACAGAACAATTCAATGATGCCGAAGGCTCGTCGACATCAGCGACTATCTCGCTTGCTCCCTACAAGTGCCAGTGATATCTGCAGAGAATGGCTCCGGGTCTATTCTTATCGACAGTTTTGGCCGCGTTTGCGGCCTCTTGTATGGTTCTGATCATGGCCCATATATATACGTACTTTAGAAGACTGAATGACAATGAAGAGACGGCAATGAGTGCGAGGAATGTACACGATATTCCTCAAAGCTAAAGTGGAAGGAAACAATAATGGTGAGATACAATCTAACAATTGTTTTCCGAGATCATTATGGATGTACTGACAGTATACTGTAGCGGAGGCCCACGACGCATCTACCGAAAATCCCGAAAATCTCGACTTGTCGCCCTGTGTCAACACATAGTACAGACCCAAGAATAACACACAAAAACAAGAGATTGGCGCTACCGCCGTTGGCTAAAACAACATGACGATTCCAAACGAACTTCAGTCAGGTTGCACGCATCCAGGGCAGCTATGGCTGAACCCGAAACCTCCAGTCACCACTTATATGTTGCAGAAAGAGCTGCGATCCCTGAATACATCCGAAGATACAGGAGTCATAGAAAATGGTATGTTATAAAGTGAGAAACGAGTCAGTGAATACCCCGAAAGAAGTAACCTCTTAACTCCCCTCGATCAGCAGCTTACCTGGTTAGCAAAGCAAGCTCTACCAGAGCACGATGTAAAATTCGGCGAAAGCCCTAACGGGAACACATTGTATGTCTACACCAGCGCCAAGCACCGGCTTCGATCCGGGACATCATGGAAAATTATCTGTATATGTCGATCCTAACTTATTCAAAATGGATCTCGCGTGGATATCATCCTCAAATCTATGCTAATCACTCCATCTAGTGAAAAGAAAGTTGCCCCGACGTTGAATTTATACTTCAGTTTCTCATCATTATGGCGGCTGAGATCGAGAAGGGGGCATGGGCAGGACTGCACTGTCACTCAGTGCGCCTTGTTGTTTGGTTCTGCCTGCAAAGAATTCTGCAAGCCTCACCTCTGTCAGCCGACGCGTTGTTCAACCAAAAGGTCCGAGAGGGACGCCTGGTGCAGGAAGATGGTACGAGCGCAATTGGTAAGGGTTTCGTGTCGTGCACCACGTTGCAAAGTTCATGGTCAATGACACTCTATAAGAGATGCAGAGTATGTGGTGTCGTGTCTTGTTCCAGCTGGGTACCCTGGCCGTGCAATCAGCCACCTGTTGCCAAGTTAATTACGCTGGTGATTTTCAAACTGACGCTTATACAATCTGTGCCCGATTCTTTGAAAAGATTGACTCAGTTCTGGGGCCGCAACGAGCTGTGAGAGGCTATGCATTCTAGGATGCAGAGCCCACCTCGGTAAGTCTGATCAATCGCCGTCCCAATTCACATGAAGTGCCAGCAGGAACTGGCATGGTTTTCAGTCATAATTCCAGTTTTGACAGTAGTAAGATATGATTTTGAGCAGCGCCTCTTAGCAATGGGCGGCTCTTAATATTCTACCGCAGATACTATGGATTGTGTCTTCATTATGCCAACGAATTTATTTTTCGGCTTTCATCAATTGACGAATTGACAAAGCTCACTTCACGACGCCTATCCTCTATTCGGAGCAATGCCCCAATTACCGCAGCCAATATTCGTCACGAGGACCGAATGGTTCCCAAAGGCCCGCACCTTCGCTCAGGCCATTGTTGCTAATAAATGGTTTATCGAGTTCATGGAAACAATGCCAACGCAGCTTTTTGTGCCTCAGACACTGAAGACCTCGATTCCGGATCCCAAATCAAGGAACCGCAGGCTCTCGACTCGCAGGGAAAGAAGGGACCCTTCTTTGATCAGAAGTACCATTCGCAATATATACGAGCGCCATTGTCAGCACTAGCTCGATGAAACATGTTGATATGAGATATGGACTGTCTATATCCTCAGGTCAAATTCTCTCCGTCAAATTCTCTCCGGTCGTTGAGGAAAGTCCGAGCTCGATTCGTCATCTTATCGGCGGAGTTTGAGGCCGCTGAGTGCGGGTTTGGCGGTTGGGTTCCCTTGGGTGGCGGCCAACGCTTTTGATGTTGTAAGTATTGAGATGGGTGTATAGTTGAAAATCCCATTGGCATACCTTTATCAGAGATTGAACTATACAATATGTCGACGTCGCCGCTGCGCGCTCCTTTCGTGCAACTACCAGGGCCACTTTTCAAGCGCATCACTTGTCTGTTCCTATCCTATCCAACTGCGTTCATCGCATGCGTTTGGTTAAGTCCTGGACTCGCTATTACCTCTGCCTTGATAACAAAACTAATTCGTTGATTCAGTGTGTATCTAATAATGGTGAGGCCAGGTGCCAGAGCTATACGAAACACTGCTGGATGGTTGTTGACATACCAACCAACCTAAGGACAAATAAGGGGCCGTAGTCGGCAATCGAACAGGATATGGAGGAGCTTGGTAAGGTCTCCTGTTGCTCCTTTGTCCTTAATCACTATTGAGCTGATTCCTTTCTATTCAGCGTTTATACGTTCTACTCGAAGGCTACAACATGTTCAGATCAATGTAGACTGTTAGAGGCTTGAAGATTACTAGAGGAAATGAATTCCTTGCTAGCTACGTCAGCAAGACTAACACCTGGGAGTGCGCCTTCCTAGCGGAAGGTGTGCAAAAGGAGTTTATGGACGTCGCGGAGAGATATAAAGATACGTCGAAGGCAGCAGTAATCAATTCGTGACAACAATTCACGTTTGGAAAAACCCAGAAAGAGTGGTACGTGGAGCGAGTTGTCTGCTTCTCACCGAGACCTGGTGCCCGGGCCAAATCAACCAAAAACACCCAAGTCCCAGCAATTATCGCAGCATCCAACACCGGAAGTTGCTACCCCGTGAAACAGAAAGAGGACATCCTCCTCGCCATGATATCATCTGAGGAAACACGGAGATCTGAGGCTACCGAAAAATACAAACAAACGCTACAACTTAGAGCACTCGCCGCCGAAAGACTCTCCGACCTAGAAGACGAAGAAAGACTGTACCACCGAGTCGCGCATCCAGAACAGGCCGTCCGAGGACTAACAAAAAATGCCGAAAACTGGCAATTGATAATACCAAAAGAATTCCGACAATTTTGCCCAACAGTATTTTCCGACGACGCCGCAGCCCGACTCCCCCGACACCGACCTGGAATAGACGCCCAAATTCACCATCATTCCCTTCAGGCCTTCCAAATAGATAGTCAATCATGCCCTACGCATTCCCTGCCGTCGTTCCTGTCTGTGGAAAGCCCAACAGAGCTTCCGGACATGAAGCCTGAAGGGACAGTAAGTTTTCTCAATGGCGGTGATATATCTTGATGCAATGGAATACTGATATCATATAGTCAAACTCTTATGTCTGTCGATCGCCACGAGGCCTTCCTCACATTTCTCTTATGAAGATGAGGGATATCAACACTATGTCGAGACCGAGATCGGGCCGACTACGTATCCCTCAGAATGTGGTGAGTGGAGGAGTTCTCAACCGTGGTTGTTGATATTACGCTGTTCATCAGTGCTCAACAATTACCTGCCCATCCGCCGCCAGCGCCCTCGGCCCTCCCATCCGATTCATGGCCGAAGAGTATTCCTTGTTCTTTGTCTGTGATCGTTCTGTGCATGTGCCTTTCTTGTGCTTGTAAGATGCGAGACTGGTAGAGCTATATCTTGAGGCAATAGAATGCCTAGAATATTGAATAATGCGCTAACTGGATTGCTAGGAGTCAAATGGGAACTATTTCACACCCACTATAAATTACCTCGGAGTTTACGAAGCTGACACCACACTCAATTTCGCATGCCTCATTGACTTAGAAGCTGTAGCGGAACATAGTGTTCTGGCACAACACGGATTTTGATGCGAGAGTCCTGAACCTCCTCAAAAGCTTGTGTCACAGCGTTGGTAGCAGAGATGCACAGACACGACCAAAGTTTCCTGCAACATCTGCTGTGCTAGACGCTCTGTTATAATTCCAAATCCGGGAAGTTCTCTGTCCTAAGTAAGTGGCTTAGCAACTATTCTGATGCTTTTAGGGCTCACTAACATCCCTTGATCCATAGAGGCTGTCATTTCCCACCAATCCACCCTACATCCACCCTACGGAAACGTCACTCGACCTGTGAAATTAAGGCGTGAAACCATATTTTGACAATTACTGCAGGAGCAATTTCATTTGAAAAACAACGAGAAAAGACAACCACGATTTATGGCCTGCGTTGGCCTTTGAAAAACGATTACGACGAGAAGGAAATCAGGAAATCGCTTACGGCCTACCCGGCCTAGATTGACATATGCGACACGATATTTAACGAAATCGACTTGAGTCTGGCGCATCCTCGAACCTTTCCGACAAGGTCCGGAATATGCCCCTTTGCGGCTACCAGAGCCCTTCCGACCATCTAGATAAAAGACTTCACCTTTGAATATGGCGATGGGTCCGAGAAGACTGTCAGCATTGAAGCCTTTAACAGGAACAAGGCTGCCAAAGCTGGTAAGAAGGAGGTGTACATTCAGATGTCTCAGGTCGCTACTAGAGACATGTTCGTCGTCTATCCCAACGGCGATAAGTCTACCAATATTGCAATTGAAGGCTGCGTTCAAGCCCGCATTAGTTGGGTATGGCGTGGTTTTCAGTCATCCAACAGATTGCCGAATGGGACACTGCTATACGTGCTAGCTATAAGAAATATCTCTTCGGCCAGCATCCCAAAATGGCGTCAGACAAGAGCGAATTACGGGGATCGTGGCTTGTTTTGCCCGAATGGGAATATGTGCCTGTTATGGCACCAAAGGCCCTGTGAAGAGTGTTATCAGTGGTCATACAGCAAACCTCGACTCTGAGCATCTTGTTTATCGAGGTAAAGAAACCTCCCGGAGACACATGTGATGGGCACTGCAAACCCCAGGAGGGAGCTTCATCCATGCGGCCATCGAGGCTGAAAAGACACCCCGGAAAGTTATGTGCGACGCCCCTAGAATAAAGAAAAATTACGAGACTCTCCATAGCTCAGCTGGGTCTGGCTTGGACTACACAAAGAAGAGTGGGGATCAATTCAAGTCCACACTAAGGAACCAATGAGCTACAACAAGGCCACGAGTCCCTGGCACCCCCGATAAGATATCGGTTGTGCCTAGTCGCCAAAATCCAGATGTGCACTCCCGATAGTTCGACTTCCTCGGTCAACGGCATTGATTGCCTCCTAGACAACTTCGAATGGTGACCACTAAATGAAGGCTCTTGGCGCACGGTATAGGGCGAACCTGAAGGATACACAACGTACGCAAAATGTGCAGCTGTCTGGCTCAAAGGCATCAAAATTACAAGAACGGGGATGACGCCATGAGGTGTGGGGTGCAGCTGCTATTCATTCTCTGTCCCTAACAACTTGACATCGCACGAAACAGAGGAATGCATTGACTGGCTAGCCGGTCTGTGTCCGCACTCCGCGACTTGCAAATACCGACATGAGCCTGGACGACGTGGTACCAAACAAAAAATGGTGGCTGCGGGGCAATTAGGCGGGAAGAAGTGTGCCGGTGCCGTCACCAAGGCGGAAAGCGAGGTCAAGAAAGTAGTGAGTTGGAATGAACATACCTATCTTGCTTTCAGATTACCAGTGGACTAAAATCATCGTTCAGAAAGAGCCACGCATTTTATTAGGTCACTTGCACACAAGCAAGATCTTCTTGTGTTCCGCGCACGCCAACCTGGAAATTCAGGAAACGCCATATCATAGAGCTCTTCAACATGTTGAATATCCTGCCCCATTGCCTTCATCGTTTTTGCTCGCTTACTTTTCTCCTAAGCGTCTTGCCCCGCCAATTTACGAGATCGACTCGCTTGACACATTAGCCGCTAACCCACTCGAGAGCTGGCACGTTTTGAAGAAAGCGTCTACATCGCCCCAGGCCGAAGCTCATTTACTAACATGAAACCAGCGTGCCTCGATATAATCAGGTGTGAGCACGATTCACAAACTAGAGGACAACTGGGCAAATGCCCTGTTTGTTCCGCACCCATCCGTTTCATCAACTACTCATCATCGGCAAATGGACGCAAGCATCACAAGAAACTCGTAGAAACTCGTGACCCGGTACAAGAAGCTTGATCCAACCCATCACCAATAAGATCGGTTTGTTGGCGTGTCCCCTCCGCGAGGGATTCAGAACTGGCTTTTATATAAAATCTCCTCACTCGAGCCATCATTTCGGGATCTGGCTCGTGCCCCATCTCGTCTGCTGTTAAGCAGTTTGCCATGCTTCGAGCAATCCGTTGGTTGAACATGCTCACCCACTACTTCGATGGAGGCCATTTCGGAATTGATCGAGAAGCATACAAGGAACTGGCAAATATTAAAGACGAGCACCTACCAACGAAGAAAGCCTGGAACCAAGCCATTAATGACAAGTGATTGGATCTTTTAGAGGAATATCATCTGACCATTGGCAACTTACCCTAACTGCAGTATGTGCACAGTACATGCATGCGGACCAAATGTGACAGGCAACCTTACGCAGAGAGCATCAATTGAACAGGACAGTGTGATCCAGTGGCTTTGGCACAACAACCCTGCCAATCTATGTCTCCATGCTCTTGAGGACACCGAATCCATTGAAGTCTTGGAAGAGTTTACAGATAAGGTCTTGGGCATCCCTTCTGCTTTATTAATTGTATGCTTCACTTTTGCAGGCCAGTTCTTCCCTCTTTGTCCTCTGCTGCTCGTTGGATCAGTGGGTCATGTGGGAAAGTTATACAAACTGACCTGGCCAGTTCTAATAATAGGAGTGTAATTTACAGGAGCTGCAAGCAGATGCTCGCAAAGAGCCAGATGCATGCATTAGCTTGAAACATCTCACAATTACCTCGAATTAGGCTGGTCTGAGACAGAGCCTCAGTTGCATCGCGATTGAGACCTATGGCTGCAGGGAGGGCTGAGGATGAGCAGTGTCGTCTTGGTGTTGAAACCCACAACAGCGACAGCCGAAACCGTCAAAGGGTACGTCGACGAACCGCCGTTGGATACCCTGTCATGAGCATACATCGTCCCGCAACTGTCCTTCGATGCACTCCGTTAGATTACCGGAGAAATGGTTCTAAAGGAAGACTACACAACTGCTGAATGCTAGACACTTCAGTAAGTCGAGATGACATTAAGCTATAGCTCGAGAGAAATGCTAAGACGTATGCGATTCACAGAATTTCTTTGCCCTCGTCAGTGAAAGAAGAACATCCTGCAAAAATGCAATTCCGCGAGTAACATCAATGGGGAAGCGAGATGGATACGCTTATGCCCTTATCGGCCGCGAATAGCATGAGGTCCGGAGTGAATCCTCGATCAGTCGCGAGTACCGCTCGCATTCCGACAATCTCTTCGTTGCTGTCAGCTCAAGAATCAATATCAAGCCTGCCTCAAATCCAAACTGGGCAACGGAAAACGAGCTGAAACTCGATGGCAGGTAGTGCAAGCGACTAGTCCTCGGAGACGACAAGTACTGTTGGAACCATAAGGAAGTGTTCGATGCAGTGTGATAGAACGCGGCAACACCTGAAAGAAGTCTATTCCTGGAGAATAGAATAATGCTCCTGAGGTCTCAGCTGAATAGAAAGGCAAGAAAATAAGAATGTGGTCGTCTACCTCCGTATAGCTGAGGACAGACGAGTTCATCGCAACTGCTCACGAAATCGCTGCTATGGAAAAGGCAGTCCATGGCACCATGAGCCTGGTTTGAAAGGCACTTCGGCTGGTGCTGAAAATATGATTTGGCAGAACGGGTAACTTGCCGCGACTGGACAACCAGCACGTTATATGGACGACGCGATGCATCGGAGGATACGTATCAAGCCCAATTCGTCTCTCAGATGATTGTCACCCCCATACCATTCGAGTCAACAATGCGATTAGTGACCCCCTTAAAGAATGTTCAAGCTATACAGAGTCTCGCGTGGTATGTGCCCCTATGATTTAATGTCACGATGCTTATTGTTGACATGAATGTTGCTATAGATTAGAGCGATTATTGAAGAATGTGGAAGCCACTTCTCAATAGTTCCGCTTCACGCCCGCTAGCCATGAACGAGAACGTGCAGAAATGTTGAAGAACGGATGGCCAACCCTGGTCATAGAAGCCGGAGTGGGTCCCTCTCATCAAACTCGACCACGCGGCCTTTATGTTTCAGCATCATGGACCTTGCATTTTGTTCAATTGACAGACACACCGCCGCAAAACGCATACTCTTTTATACATCATACAGCACATGCGGACTGCTCTCCTATGTGAAGAATACTTCGGTGCCTATTTCAATGTTCTTATTACTTACTTTTTTTTTTTTTTTTTTTTTTCCTTCAAGACAGAGCACTACCAAAGCTTCGTTGGGTGTCAAAAGGAAGATGCTAAAGTTATCGATTTGACAGCCATATACCGTTCGTTCTTACTTTGCACGCGTGGATACTCAAAATGGCTACATATAAAGATCATCCGGCGGCTTAAATAACTTGTGCTTGTGTCAACGGCTCATGAGTCGCTGAGCAGATCACCTCTCAGACCAATCAACCTATGACAAAAGCGCTGAGGGTATGCGCGAGGTTCATACAATGGCACGATATTGCAGTATTATTATATTGGACCCAGGGTTAGGGCTACGACAAGCCCACCTCCTGACGATTTGTGTCGGAGGAACAATGCTGGAAGTCGCACCCATAACGTTGGGCGCGAGGACAGATAGCTGCCAAAGAAACAGTTGTCTCTACGGAATTGATATGTGTCTCGCCATACGTTTACATCCAATCGAAAACTGTGAATGATGCGGAATAGCCTACCTCGATAAGCAGCGAATAATGGCAACGCAGCTTCATAAGTCTCCAAATCAAAGCGGTTTACACATGTCCTGGTAAAAAGAAATTTGCACCACAAAGAATAAACCGGGGGATGATAAAGTCGGCTTAAACGACCAGGCCTGCCACATCATTCTAGAGAAGTGGCAAGCCACCCAGAAATACAAAATACGCATGACTGGTCGTCGGCATGTTTCAAAAGCTTGGACGACAATCCGTTGCGTCAACCTTCTTAAGGTTACTCACCGATGAGCAAAAAGAACGGATGAAATAGGATTTGGGCGTCAGAGCCTTTGACCTAGCTAAGGCAAACAACACAAGTATCATCCCCATCACCGGTTCTGTCTGGTTCTCTGGGCCAACCTATGCTTGACGGACCAATGAAAATGACACGAGGAACTGGAAGAACGCAAGCGCTGAAAACACGTACGAATAAGTTGTTGATAAGTCTAAACCCAGCATAGCAAAAAAAAACCACGATGGAACACTGGACTGCGACCCATGGGCTGCCATCAGACGCCGAATGGATCGATAACGTGACGGGTCTAAATGACAATCAAGCTTGGAAGCACCTGTACAGATAGGCCTACGAGCAAACCTATTGCACAGTACGTCATGTAAGCCAAGCCTGATGATCTTATATCTCTAAATGCCCTGGCTAGAGCCTCACACACTTTGTGCCCGGCGGTAATTGCTATCATTATCGACTGTTGACTGAGTCGTATGAAGAGATTATGGCTTTTGTGCAGAAGATTTGAGAGAAACTGTACAAGGCAGCTCTGGCTCACCAGATATCCGAAGGTTGTGGACCTAGTATTTTCGCAGTCATTCAGACTGTTTTCGGTGCCTGCGAGCCTCCTCGAGCTTGTGCCCATCTGATGTACTTGCAGAGCACTTCTCCTCGAATGATTTTTCACCCTTCACCCTTCCTCTTCATATCTGAATCCGAACGGGAATAAGACAACAAAGGGGAGGGAGATAGATCTAAAGACGAGGATATCGAAACGACGTCTCCCACACAATATTCATAGAAAGCATCATATGCCATTACCAATACCTCGAAGCTCTATCTCTACACTATCCGATAGCTCTTCAGGGAACGAACAGAAAAGGCGTGAGACTGACAATGCTATGGGATATCAACTTTAATCTGCCACACTGAGAAGGGTGGCGGGGATAACCCAGACTACACCACCGCTCATGGATATAGAACTCTTCCCAGAGATCAGAACGGAACGCCGACGCTACATTTAACAACAATCATGTCGATGATGCGGAAAAAAATGGGGTATGCTTATACTTTCACTATTACGAAACATGTGATATGATCTTCTAACTGTGCCAGGATTCTGAAATGCGCACCTTCAAGTGCTGGTGCTGGTGCCGGTGGGCAGGTCCAGATTGTGTAACCATATACACATACCCTGGCGATAACATGAGAGGAGAATATTACCGAAGCCGTCTAATTAAAGAAGTGCAACTTGCAAGAGTGAAGAACCAATGTCGAAGACGAAAACGGACGGCAGCCCCAGATTTGACAGCAACGATACTGAGAATACCGATTCGTGAAGAGGACTATACAACACCCATTACTGATCTGTTTCCGTTACGGCACTGGCCTACAGATTGGGAACCTGTTTTTCCAGGTGTATGCATCCTGGTGCCATTGCCTTTCATCAAAGAACACAATTCAATGGCTCCGCGGGATCTGCACTGTGACGAGCTTGATTGAAGGTTTCGCAATTCATGCATATCCTGAACCGACCAGTGCTTCCCAATCAGCGCCAGAAGCCACGTCCACAACATTGGAGCGCAACCTTTGACTTTCTGAGGACGCAAGTGTCTCTATTGCATTTGTATGGCCACACCATACCCTATTTAGGATTGCGTCATCGCCAATAATATCGTGCCGGAATTCGATAAGAAACCAAAGGAAATCAAGGCAGGGGATGTCTGAAACGATATTGAACGTACGGCTTCGCACCCGCGCAGCGCCGGGTCTATGAAGACCAAAAACATGCACTCGTCGACAGTACAAATCGATCCCGAATGCAGATTCTAACCGCTCAGAAAATCTCTTATCGCGCCTATGGCTATTGAGCATCTATCCAAGCACCTAGAAACGCCCCCTTGTCCCGACGAGCACTTCATTGGTGATGCGTATACCAGGTCCGTATGTCACAGCAAGCAGACAATTTTGTCGCGGAGGCTTTTTGCGGAAACAATGAAGCTATTTTTACGATAATTTCGAAGCTTGAAAACTCACAGGCTACGTGCAAGAATAAGTGGTGCGAGGCTTGTTCAGTTCACCCGGAAGACCAGAAACAACTCTAGTCACCTCACACAGTGTGCTTTTTTTCGGAGATGAGAGCTGGCCTGTATATATTAACGTCGAAGTCATTCCGCCATGCCATGTCGGACTCTACGGTATCTCGATTTAATGCCTTGGTGGTTAATAATGACACCGACGGCAATTACATGTGCTGGATGGAGTCAGGATCAAAAGAAGAGTTAGATAAAGCAAGGTAGACATAACTAAGGCGGGAGATTCCATTGGCGACACAGCGATTAGTTGGGCGGTAAATATTGAACCAGCTAATGGATTATTGAAGACGGCTGACAAGCATTATAGACGATGGTGCATGTAAGACCAGTGCTACAGCATTGCAGTCGCAACTCATCGCACACCCACAAGCATGACACGGAGAGAAAAGAAAAGAGAAGCAGACAAATCATCACAAGATCACGGTGTACTAAGCCCCAACAAGCATGAAGAGAAAAACTCGCATGTCACACTGGACACAATACAAGCCCTTTTCTTCCGAGCCATCCAAATCCGGACTTGGTTTCACCAAAAAGTGCCCACGAAAAAACCACGTCTTCCATGCCATTTGCAGGCTGTTTACAAACGAACAAAATGCATACACGATATCAACCACCTCGAGCGGGCTATCAAACGATGCCTCCAGATATCGCGAGCATAAAACACCTCCCTTCAAAAAAGGAACGCCATACCAACCACTGAAACCATTTGTTGACGACGTATCGCGGAGAGCGAGTGCCAGACAGCCAGGGATATAAGGCAACAATGGGATTTAAGTCTCACGATTACATTTTCTCAGAACCCCATGGGCCAGTCCCCTTTGTTCGTCCAATGATTACGAAGAACGACGCACCGATCTGGTAATCTAAAGGTCCACTCGCCCTATAACCAAGCGAAAGAACCCTCCAGGATCCAGCCAATTATTTCCGCATAGTGTATCCCAGTGAGCCATGCTTGGGGTAATTGTGGGATTTGAGAACTTGAGTTTGGGTGGTTGCTTGAGATGTTATTTCGCGGGATTAAGTCGCCATATTTAGTAGTCTGGTGACTTCTAAGGTAAAGTCGATTAGGCTTTAGCTAGATAACCGACTATTGAATATATACCATACAGATTTAAGAGGGCCTTTACCATCGCTATAGAAAGAATGAGATGATGGCCGGTTTAAAGCTAGAAATAGAGGCTAGTAATATAGCCAGTCTATTGCAATTCAGCTGTGGTACAACATCCATATAGATGTGGATATCCAAATTGAACTCGAGAAGGTACGGATACTTATGCATCTGCCATGTCAAGACTTCATTTGGATATACTACTGTACACGAAATCACAGAAATAAATATTATATTAGCAGCCACATATTTATTCACAGCCAAAGTCAGTTAATCAATCAATCCGGTCTACTCTGTAGCCGGCAAGTCACTGTAGTGAGGAGCGGGTATTCATCCATTCATCAAATAAGACCATGACCAATCCAATCTATCTATTGTACAGGGTAGTCAATATACAATCCACCTAAATAATCTATAGCTTCTCTGCCTCCTCCATCAAATGCTCAACCTTGAAAACCTCAGTATCGCCCCGCGTAAAGCTACGCACCAACTCGCCCTTCCGCTCATTGGCCTGGCCGCCGAAGTCGTAGAACCGCTGCACGCAGCTGACCAGCCAGCTCGCCTCTGAAGTCGACACACCAGCATCCGGCATCACCTGGCCGAGCATGAGCACCAGACCCTTTGACTCCGCGAGGTCAAGGTAGTTGGTGATAGTGGTGTGAGGCTGGGCATAAGCGCCGTGCAGCTTGTACGCCGCAAGCGAGGTGAAGATAATTGTCGATGTGTGGGCGTTAGCAAGCTGGGCCGGTGTTGCGGTCTCTGGCGGCGGCGAAGCAGGCGGGTGGAAGGCCCATTGGAGGAAGTGGATGTCCGCGCCAGCTTTGGTGGTAGTCTGAGTCTCGCCGGTCTCCTCTCCCTTTTCGTTCTTGACGGGTTCTTCTTGCTCGACGTTGTTGCGGGGCAGCGGGAGAATGAACTGCGGGTTCTGGCGCGCTGCAGCCGAAATGCGCCGGTATGCTTCAATCGGGATAACTGCGCAGATGGAGCCGGGGTTCGACGCATGACGGAGTCGCCAAATACCCTCGATTTCCTTGGGCGGGAGGTCGAGGAACTTTTGCACGTCGATGAAGGAGTCGAGGGGCTTGATGCCGCTGGACTCGGATTTCTTGGTCTCGGATGCGGGTTGTTGCGGACGGGGGGGAGGAGGCACAGCAGAGGGCGAGGGCGAGGAGGGAGAGGTAGACGGGGTGTCGGGCTCTGGGGTTGCTACCGTTGAGGCTTTGCGCCGGAGGTCTTCGATCTTGTCCTTGTAGGCGTCTTTCAGCGAATCGACGGATTCATGGCCCTCCCTAAGTTCTAATTAGCACAGCTGTGCTGACAGACAAGATTATGTGGAAGGAACACTCACTGCTTGGCCTTCTGGTCCAGCTTCTCTCGGTACCTATCGAACACTTGGCTGGGATCATGGTGCGTGGCGAGGTAGCGGACATCATGGACTTGGGCCCATCGTCGTTGCGGGAATCGCGGCAATGGGGCTTTCCCGCGCAGGAGCGATTGGAATGGCTGGATTCGAAGGGATGGCATTGTTCAGGCTGGGATTGTCTGTCGGGAAGTAGTCCATGAGGGCTCGTCTGCGGAGAAAATGAGGGACTGCATAAATGCATAGTTATTAAGCAAATGCATAACAATTTGCATAACACAAGGCGTTTCTGGCAATGGCGAAGGGACGGCAGTGCAACTCTTTATTCACGACCAAAAAAAGCAACAATTGTCGCTGTTCAATCCGTTTTCGGATTCTTCACTCGTGGACTCCGGGACTATAGCAATTACTTTACGCTCCTTCTTCTCCTAACAACGGTCCCAGACGCTTCTTGATCAGTTCGTCTGGTGGCCTCCGCAATTGACCTTCGCAACCCCCGATCCCCTCCCCCTTTGACTCTGAATACCATGGCGAGCCGGCAGATTACACGACGAGTCCTAATCAGCGCTGCAATCGCGCTATTCATCGTCTTCGTTCTCTTCATTCAACCCCAAGGACCCCCGAGTCCCGCGATTCGAGCCCCTGGGCATATCGATAAGTCCGCGCCGGCATCGGGTCTGGCCAAGGATGACTTGCTAAAAGGGGAGGTGGTGATGTCGCGATTGGGGAATGAGACTGTGAAGTGAGACATGCTTTATTTCCTTGAGCTGGATCTATAGCTGACTATGGAAAACTAGGGCAGAATTAGGTCGGGCGACGTGGAAGTACTTCCATACGATGTTGGCGCGGTATCCCGAACGTCCTACGCAAGAACAGCGGGAGACATTGCATTCGTTTATTTACTTGTTCTCGCGACTTTATCCATGGTACATACTCCAATCTCCTTTGCGACTTCAGAGTGTAATGCTGACTCGGGCTTAGCGGCGAATGCGCCTCGCACTTCCAGCAACACCTACAAAAGTATCCGCCACAGGTCTCGTCACGGAATGCCGCCGCGGGATGGGGTTGCTTTATCCACAATGAGGTCAATGCAATGCTCGAGAAGCCCTTGTTCGATTGCAATAATATCGGCGACTTCTACGACTGCGGTTGCGCTGAGGACGACGAGGAGGCAGCGGGTGCGAGTGGAGAGAAACACAGCGAGACGGGAGGGAGCAAAGGCCAAAGCGAGAGTGCGCATCAGCAGACTGGCCATCATGACGAGAGTGGCATGCCGCCTGTCGAAATTTCGAAAGAGGAGTGAGTCCCTTGCTTCGTCTAGAGTTTGCGGTTGGCAGCTGTATACTGACAGTCAATGCAGGACTACGCGGGGTTGATTGACCAAGTTCATATTATAGCGGTTTCTTTCACAATTTGTCCTTTGTAGATACCCGATTTACATACCCACCCGATCATGGTTTTCTTTGACGGGTCTGGACCCAATTTGTACATATGCGTTTATTGTGATTTAATTGGAATTATATACATATTCAAATCTCTGCCTCTCTGCCCAACCTTATACGAGCCCAGAAAGAGGAATGACCGTAGACGAAGCGAATACTCAGCAAATAAGAGGCCTCATGAAACTGATATGCTGCAGCGGTCATCGACCGCATGACCGAAGATGCACCTCCATTTGCGATGCATTCGCCACAAGAGTCGCAATATCGCATGTATAGAGTGTTGAAGACAAGCCAAAATGGGTCCCCACACAAGCACAAAACTATCTTCGACACTGGAATGATGTTAGAAGATCATCGTCAGTTGGGTCATGTTCAGTAATGGTGTCATATGCTCATGCCAGACACGGAAGTCGGCCAAACTAATTATGTACTGTGCATCCTCTAAAGATATCAGAGAACGAGAGCATAGCACTCGGCGTATCGCCTCCTAGCCACAACTTCCGATTCACCAACAGCATTGCCTACAAGTACTTGTACAAGTAATAAAGTCGTCAGATATGCATGACTCCCGCGGCAAGCGAAGCACAAGCGAACGTTCCCAGAGCAACAATAACCAAAACCCGCTGGTTGCATATGCACAATATGCTCTCGTTTCATCTCATCCACCAGATCGCACAGCCCCTCCACGCGCGCGACACCAACATTGCGAACTGGTTTGTTCGTCCACCTCTAAACAGCAGTCTTCTGACACTTGCGCTGCACAAGCCCCAATCACGAGCTGTTGTTCAGGGAAGAGCAAGACGCAGGATCATGAGCGTATTCCGTAATGGTTGCAAAAATAGACCAGGCTGGAGGTTTGACCAACGGGATTATGCGGTCTCCTGCATGAGGATAAGAGTAAGATAATCCCGGGGGCCGTTCTGACTGATAATCTGCCGGGAGAGGACGGGGAGAGAGGGGTATTTGAAGTTTCTGTTGCCCGTTGACCTGTCGTTGATATCTAATCCGGAGTATGTAACTATTTATTGCTTCCCTGATGAATGAGGCATCAAAAGCATTTAATCTGGTTACCACATTCGGACTAGCGTGATACACCCGATCAGGACTAGTGCGGTCGCTCTGGATTTTCGCGCCGGCGCAAAAGAAAAGAAGGAAAGAAACAAAACAGAAAACAAAGAAGAGAATTTTTGAATATCAGACAGGCCTCTCTTGAAGGAATCTCTTGCGCCTTGTGCTTCGCGAATTGCGTAGCCTGATTCCATTCGATTCTCTCCTAATCAGCCCGATCTCACTGCATCTGTGTTTATTTTGCTCACGAAGGGGCTTGTCCATCTTCATCGGACTTTTTCTAGATCGCGAGACCTGGGTCTGAACTTTGGCAGCTCGAATATCCGCGATTCTAGACTAGACTCGGAGATTTTCCTGACAGCTCAACGATCGCTGGATACGTGGAGTCCATAGCGGGGTCAAGATGGTTTCGTTTTCATGCGAGGTGAGTTGGTGGGACGGGTCTATGGCCCTGTCGTTGAAGTCTATTCGGTAGGGATATGACGCTGACCTCGCTTTCTGCCTAGAATTGCGGTGATATTCTCACCAAGAAGAAGCTTGATCCTCATCGGAATCAATGCCGGGGTGCGTCGTTTACCTGCATTGATTGCATGGTGCATTTCCAGGGTACCGAATACAGATCGCATACGGTATGGCTATACCCCTTCCTTGCTTGGTGCTTATGCAATTCGTCTGTTTGTGTCGCCTCATCCTCTGCTGTTGGTTACGGGCTTGGTGATGCTCTTGTCGCATGTTGTTAGTCTAGACCATGGCTTCGTCCGATGCGACTGGCAAGATCCTGGTGAACTGGGCCGATTCCGCTTGGTTGAACCGTATCGACGGAGATAAGCTTGCGCAATGGATAATGATTTGTCTTGAGACAAGAGTTCTGAGGCTGACTTTGACTTCTCCATAGTCGTGTATGACCGAAGCGCAAAAGTACGAGGGCGCACTCTATAAAGAGAAACCTACGAAGAACGGGCGAAAGGGCAAGAATGAACCAAAGCCGAACGGCATGCAACACCGTGCGCCGTACGTTGAGGACGTGACCGACGTCGATTCCCCTAGAGCCAACGGGCGCGCACCATCTGCCCACGAGCAGAAGCCTACTGCTGCGAACGAGCACAGCAACAAGACCGATAGCGACAAGCCAGTCAACGTATTCGACTTCCTTCAACCCAAGACTCCGAATAGCGCGTCCAAAGTCTCTTTGGCCGAGCCCAAGGGGCAGATGCGGATGGTGGATCATGCCCCTCCGATTTTCGAGACGAACAAGACCCACGCCCATTTGGACACTCCTGGCAATGATAAGAGTTACGAACAAAATGGATACTCCTACGGTGCAGACCCGATCCCACAATCGCAGTACCCGAATCAAGGCGCCAACCCCTCGCTGGAGTTCGTGACACCGGTCCCCAAGAAAAAGAAGGACCGCAGCCGCAAGGACAACGTTGTCACCAGCGAGAAGAAGCGCAAGCGGCGCACTGAGGATGTCGACATGGATGATGTGATGCCTCTCGTCGACAGTCCCATGATAGATGCTCCATCTAGTATCCGGAACAACCCCGGTACGCCCATGATCAAGCACTCAGGGCTGACCGCTGGACTGGACCGGATGTTGAGGTCTACGTCGGTGGAGGGTGAAGAGCAGCCTCGTCGCCGCTACGAAGAACCCGCGTCCCCAATCAAGCGGTCTAAGAAAGAGAAAGAGCCCAAGAAAACCCGCGCGGAACGTCTCGTCTCATCCATGTTCGGCGGCTCCGTGGTCTCCAGCAGCAGCGCTGACTCTCAGCCCAAGACAATCGTCCGCCATCGTCGCCGCAGCTCTTCCGACGATGGTCAGGTTCCGGATATTAAATCTAAGAAGGCACCCAAGGTGCGCAACGTCTCCGACAGCCAGATGGTTGCGCCCGAGCCCAAGAGCAAGCGCAAGACCAGCGCCCAAACAGTGGAGGGCGACCGTCCCTCCCGGCAAGTCAGCGGCCCAGGCGCCGGGGAAATGATGCTCTACCCACAAGCCAACATCCCTACCGACCAGCAGCGCGACATGGCGGCCCACTTCCTGTCGCTGGTGACCAAGGGCCCTGAAAGTTCGCGCGGTTTCTCGATCAACAAGATCCTGAAGCGCTTCCACAACGACGAGGAAGGTCAACGTCCTGATCGCGAGCAGCGTCAGGAGGAAGAGAAGGAACTGTGGCGGGCATTGCGGTTGAAGCGGAACGAACGTGGAGAGATTGTGGTGTTCTTTTAATATGTGTTTATGTTGATGTTGATGTATTGATGCATAGCGATGTTTGTCACGATTACTTTGTACTGCATAAAATAATAATGGGAGGACTCGAAATGACTCTTTTTGTCACTCCAGTATGAGTCACTGTATTCAATCCCAAAAAGGAAAGAGAAAAAATCCAATTACCTAAGCATCACATGGACCGCCACCGATCGCCGTTCATCTTCAAGAAAGCTGCTTTTCTCCTTCCCTTCGATCACCTTCTTCTCCATTCATTCTTTTGCCTCCGGGCTTGTGCTGTTTGGTTTTGCGTTATTGCAGGGACGGGGAATTACTTCTCTCCTTTTTCATCTAATTTGTGCTCCAGACAAGTATCTTCGGATTGTTCTGCTTGATCAATTACAGCAATCGCATGAGCACAGCACAACCGATTAATCGACTCCCTCACAACCTCGAGACCATGTCTGGTCCTCCGGACGCCAACGCCAATGCCAACGCCAACGCGAACAGCGGTACCGGCAACAACAACTCGCGCCCCAGACACAGACGGGGCCGTGGCAACCGCGGCCACCGACACAACAACCAGAGACAGGCCCAAGCCCCGTCGACTCCAGCTTCGGATACACAAGCGCAAGCATCACAGACGCCTCCTGCTTCGTCCGGTGATAATTCGACGGCGAATAACCCCGATGCAGCTCCGCGTCAACGGAGGGGTCCGAGAAGTGGGGGTGGAGGGACAGGACGAGGTGGACTCCGTTCAGATGGCGGCGGTGGCGGTCGAAGACGACATGGAAGGGGAGGAGGTGATGCGGGGCATGGACCTCGACGGGTTGGAATTGGTGGACGGACGTTCGAGGGACGATTGACGAGACCTGAGGGTGAAAATGCGGAGGATGCGGATAATGCAAATGACCAGGGATTGAGGGCCGATGCGCCTACTTTTGTGCCTGGAGGACCGCCGAGCGGTGAAGGGTCGTCTTCTGCCGCTACATCTACTAAAGATCACGAGCCGAAAGGAAAATCGAAAGCGAAGAGTAATCCCCCGCCGCCGCGACCGAAGGTCACTACGAAGTCTGTTGCTCCTGATATCGCCACCCGAATTCACGAGGACATACTTCACAACCTCTACGAATGTCCCATTTGCACTAGCGAATTGGGTCGGAGATCGCGTGTCTGGTCCTGTGGGCTTTGCTGGACGGTTTTCCATCTCAGCTGTGTGAAGAAGTGGTCGAAGAATGAAGGTTCAGCAGCACAAGATGCTGTGCGTCGACAACAGGAGGAGTCTACCGGAGAGACCAGCACACCTCGTGCTTGGCGCTGCCCCGGTTGCAATCTTGCTCAGGAGGTATTCCCTTCGTCCTACACATGTTGGTGTGAAAAAGAAGTCGATCCGCGTTCACTACCTGGTCTACCTCCGCATTCATGTGGGCAGACTTGCTCGCGGGCTCGTAAGGGATGCCCACACCCTTGCGATTCGATTTGCCACGCCGGTCCCTGTGCACCATGTACGGCTATGGGTCCAACGCAAGACTGTTTCTGTGGAAGGAACTCGTCTACCAAGCGTTGCCAGGATACCGACTACGAGAACGGATGGAGCTGTGGTGAAATCTGCGGCGACCTACTGCCCTGCGGAGAGCATACTTGTTCCAGACCGTGCCACGAAGGTCTTTGCGGTGCTTGCGATGTCAAGGTAGAGGCACGTTGCTATTGTGGGGACGTGCAGACCGAGATGCTGTGTAGTGCTAGGGATGAAGAGATGGAGAGCGAGAAGCTACGTGATGATTCTGGTGAAGTTGAAAGCTGGGAAGGCTGCTTCAGTTGCGGAGAACTTTGCAACCGTCCTTTCGACTGCGGTGTTCACTTCTGCCAGAAGAGTTGTCATCCGCAAGATTCGCAACCCGCACATTGCCCAAGGTCACCTGATGTCGTACTTGACTGTCCTTGTGGAAAGACGCCATTGACGGATATACCTGGATATTCCCCGCGAACGTCCTGCGAGGACCCCATTCCGCACTGTCTTGAAGCGTGTGGTAAGACTCTGCCATGTGGACATCCATGTGAGAAACTCTGTCACACCGGTCCATGTGGTGCTTGTATGCTTCGGGTTCCGATCTCGTGTCGCTGTGGTCGTAATACCATGATTACGGTTTGTCATCAAGGTACTATCGAGCAACCGCAGTGTTTCCGTCAATGCAAAGCAGGCTTGCACTGTGGTCGACACTCGTGTGCTGAGCGATGCTGTCCCGGAGAGCAGAAAGCCCTTGAGCGACAGGCCATGCGGCGGAAGCTGAGGTCGCACCTCCGCCCGAGCGACGAAGACGTGGAGGCAGAACATATCTGTACACGAGTCTGTGGTCGGACGCTGAAATGCGGAAGACACACGTGTCCGGAGATCTGCCACAAGGGGGCGTGCAACACCTGCAGGGAGGCGATTTTCGAAGAGATCCCGTGTAACTGCGGGCGATCTATCTTGCACCCGCCATTGCCCTGTGGGACGCAGCCGCCATCGTGTTCGTTCCCCTGCGAACGATCCAAACCCTGCGGCCATCCCCAGACACAGCACAATTGTCACACAGACGACGAAAATTGCCCTAAGTGTCCGTTCTTGACCGAGAAAATGTGTTTGTGCGGCAAGCGGACGATGAAGAATCAGCCTTGCTGGTTGGTGGATGTTCGATGCGGTCAGATTTGCAACGAACCGCTCAAGTGCGGCTCGCATTCGTGCCAGAAGAACTGCCATCGACCTGGTGATTGCGAGGATTCGACTCGACCTTGTCAGCAGGCATGTGGGAAGCGCAAGACGCTGTGTGGTCATCCATGCACAGACGCTTGCCATGCACCTTTTGCTTGTCCTGAGAAGACGCCCTGCTCGGCCACGATCACGGTAACATGTGGTTGTGGTCGACTCCGTCAGGAGCGGCGCTGCAATGCAGCGAAGGCAGTGGCTTCGAAGGGACAGGTACAGCAACCACAGCGATTGCCTGCATTAACGCCGCTTAGCTGCGACGAGGAATGTTCACGTCTGGAACGGAATCGCTCTCTAGCATCCGCGCTAGGAATCGAAATCAACCAATCTACCACCCTCGCGCAAAACGGCGGTGCCGCCCTCCCGTACTCTTCGGAAACCCTCGACATGTACATCCAACTTTCTTCCTCAGCGCCGCTAGCTACCCTCCAAAACTACGAATCTACTCTACACTCTCTAGCAGCATCAGTCAGCTCCACAAACCGCTCCGTCCGCTTCCAACCCGCCAAGCCCTCTCTCCGGGCATTCACCCACTCCCTCGCAGCGGACTGGGGCTTTGCTACTGAGAGCTTCGACCCAGAGCCACACAGGCACGTTTTCGTTCTGAAGCCAGCATCGTGGAACCCCCCGGTCTTCGGACTCGGTAACGGATCGGTCATCGGAATCGGCGGCATGAGCGTTGGCGAATGCGTCAAGCTCCGCGAACGCCAGAGACTGAAAGAGCGCGAGGCACAGCGTGTCGCGGCGGCAGAGGCAAAGGCGTCGCGAGAAGCTGCCAAGGCACAAGCTCAAGGCAGCGTGGATGGCGGTGGTTGGGCGCAGGTTGCTGCTTCGCGGAAGAGTAATTCCAGTGGTTCACCGTCTACTCTGCCTCAGAAGACGACGTTCTCGTCGGGCTCGTATGCTGCGCTTGCTGGTGGTGATTTTGGTGTTGGTGCGGGTGCTGGAGCGGGTGGTGGTGCGAAGAAGGAACGACTTGTTTTGCGCTCTGGTGTTGGTACTGGGAAGCAGTTTCAGAGTAAGGTTCAAGAACCTGTTGCTGATAGCTGGGAAGAAGAGGAAGAGAAAGAAGAGGAGCAGGAGAGGAAGCTCGAAGACCCGGACGGTGTGGGTCACGCTGATGACACGCAGAAGCAAGAAGCGGAAGTTGATGCTGAGCGGAAGGATAATGAGGTTGAAGTTGCGGCTTCATAGTGATTGAACTGGGTCTTTCGTTATGGTAATTATGATGATTGAATTGCATGCTAGCATTAGCGCGGTGTTGTTTTGCTTGCATGGCATGGTGTGGTGTGCATAATTAGGATAGGAAAAGTGATTTGATTCTGCACCCGTCCCCTGTAGTAGAGAAAGCACTCCGTACTGTGTAGCAGTATGACCTGGTCCGAGCAAGAAGCTTCCTAATGGGATGCAGCACGCAGCATCACCAGTCACAGGCCACGAGGTCGAAGTGAGGCTACAAACACCTACCCCCTATGTCTGTTAACCCCGAGCATGTCTCATCTGCTCATCCCCGAGGCAGCAGTATTTCCGACCTGCAAATCACGGATGCGCGCATTTCAGTAATAGTACTCCGTACGAACATGACATGATGCACAACAGATCTCAGCCTAGTCGGAGCAAGCAGGGCAAGACAGATGGGATGCGAGTCTCAACCGCCGATACTCATTTCAGTGCTCTTAACGCGTACCCCTGATATTGCAAAAAAGAAGCATATGCATTCCGACCAGTCGAGTCTCACGGATTTACAATGATATTGCGTCCAGCATCCTGTAAAATGCGATTCGCATAGGTCAAGCTTTGCCAAACCACTGATCGGATCAGCAGTCAACGCAGTGAAACACCTGGAGGGTACAGATCTGCAATAACAGATGGGGATTGTAGCATCTGTCGTTGCTTCTGCGGCATCAACTCAAGTCAACTTTAGCTGGTATGGATGGGCATCCCACGTAGCGCGGATAACACAGGAGCATCCGTGGTTAGTCTGTTTTTCGAGAAGATGGGCTCTCCGGGGGCGTTCCCGCTGGCGATTAGGTAACTGAACTGGGTTGGTCGGTGAATTCAGCTATCGTTATTACTGGCTTGTTTTGGTTGTGCGTTGGTTGGTTGTTGTCGTAGGATTGAGTGAGCCGATCTTGATCAGTGTACAGGCATTATGGACATACGGGGTAAAGTGCTGAGCTGATGCATCAGCCCATTCTGTCTAAAACAGACGTATTCGAATATGGAAGGCATCGCCAGCCTTTCTGTAGGATCAGGATGGCGGCGGTTGTGGAGCGGATGAATGCCAGATTAGAATGCAAATCTGCAGTCAACAACGGTTTTGCTTTTGTTATTTCTTTTGGTCATTTCTTTTTGCCCGTACGGAGAAGGCGAATCGGACATGCCACGGAATATCGGCATCTGTGCGTCACAGATTCACGAAGGATTGCTGTAATTGCAATTAAGCTGTCCATGATTGGATTTACAGTTCTGACGCGCATCGCAGGAGGATTCATTGCGTGTGTTTCTTTTCTTCCCGTCCTACAAGGTATAGCATACGCACAGAGGCATCCCAACAAACACTCAGACACACGACCATGTGACGCATCGGGTAATAACGGCGACAGAACCAAATCCAACGCAACACGGACCGTCGGCTATAGACGAGCACTACTGGAGCTGGAACGTGTCTGGATGTCTGGGCGGCCGATAATCGGCGCTGGAGCCAGGGTTGATTAGATTGATTAGATTCTAGATTTGATCAATCTTATCGTCGGCCAGGTGGCAACGCTCTTCTTTGTTTGGGTGTTTGTGGTAGATGTGAAGTGATCCTGGCTTGGATGATTACGGCAAGTCCGATGTGGAACGACTCCGTTATTGACACGCCATGACAGTCCATGATGGGAATCTGCTCCAGGGGGCGTCGGGGTAAGCCGTCGCGTTCGGGTCCACCGAAGGAGAGGGGAAAAGAAAAGAAAAAAAGTTCAATGTCTCAACTCTATGCTCGAGGGTAATAATTGGATAATCTAATGATACGACTCTATCCACGGAAGATGAAATAATGTGGTCAGTTTCAATGACTATTATTATACGACTACCGCTGTCGGCAGGCCCAGACATCTCCCCACCTGTCCAGAATCCCGGGCCACTCCGGACATTATTTGCTGCTTCAGATACGTTTCCCGCCCGGACACTTGCCGCGTGGGATGTAACTGCCTCTATACACAGAGATTTCGTAGAATATCAATGGAAGACAAGCAGATGATTGGTATTCCCTTGACTGTGGTTGGTGTCTATCTGTCTATCTCTTCTACCCTGTATATAGTACTAGCGTGGGATACGGGATACGTTCTGGAGGGAAAATACTCGACAGTTGATGCTGACTACCGTTAGCTCGACCCACATGACCCAACCTATCCAGTGGGGGATGATTCTGAAACCGCCAATTAGACTCTCCAAGGGCTAAATATCCGCTGCTGATTGGCTTCAGCAGGGAAGTTATCTGATCCGCTATCCACTCTGTTATCTGATCCGACCATTTAAAACCGCCTTTTTGATTGGACTGGATTGAAAAAAGACCCACCTGCGCGTCCTGCGGACAAGCGAAATTTTGACACGCTAATCCCGATTGGGAAGTGCACTCCACCGACCTCTTGCTCCGTCCGCGGCCGAACTCTCAATATACAAGAGAGCCAGTGATCCCCTGGCCCGATGCTCTCTCTCGCTCTCTATTCTCTCTCTTCCTCTACCCTCACGCCAATCGTGCTCGCCAAGCCGCTGATCTGTCTGATCTTCCATTACAACTACAGGTCAACATGGGTGTCTTCGATGTCATTCGGGGCCGCAAAGATAGCCAGGTCGTCCAGGACCTGGGCTACTCCGAGAGCCATGAGCCCAAGAGTCTAGGCGATGTGCCAGAGGTCCCGCCAATGGAAAGTGATGAGAGACTCAGCTTGGAGGAACGCAATGAGAGGAATATCCAGCTGCATCCCGACGAGGTCACCAAGGATGCTCATCTGGGTGTGCAAAAGGCCGAGGCTACGGCTATGGTCTGGTCGAAGCCTGCGCTGTTTGGCACTTATGCTTGGTATGTTCACTGCTTCTTTTATAATGGATTCGAATTGGGGCTAACAAGTACAGGATTTGGGTCTGTTTCTTCATGCTGGCCTTCCACTCCTCCATCAACAGCAACGTCATCAACAAAGCCTACAGCAGCTTCTCGTCCGCCCCCCAAATCAGTACCTCCAACATCCTGTACAGTATCATCGGTGGTGTGCTGAAACTCCCCATCGCCAAGACTATCAACATCTGGGGTCGTGCTGAGGGTTACCTGGTCTTCATCGGTGTCTACGTTCTGGGTCTGATTATTCTGGCCGCCTGCAACAACCCCGACTCCTACGCCGCCGGTTACGTGCTCTACTGGATTGGATATGATGCCATTTATCTGATCCTGCAGATCTTCGTCGCTGATACCTCCGGTCTGCGGAACCGTGCTTTTGCGTTCGCCTTTGCTAGCACGCCTTTTATCTGCACTGCTTTTGTTGGTCCGCGGGCGGCTGAGTCGTACATCAACATGACGAGCTGGCGTTGGGCGTATGGTTCGTTTGCCATCATTCAGCCTTTCGTCTTTGCGCCGCTGGCCTTTGTCTTCAAGTACTATGAGAAGAAGGCGGAGAAGTTGGGTCTGTACAAGCGTGAGCCTAGTGGTCGGACCATCTCGCAGTCTATCGTCCATTACATTCATGAATTCGACAGTACGTTCTTTTCCTTCATCTTCTGAGAGCCATGCTAACTAAACAGTCGTCGGGGCATTCCTGTTGATGGCCGCTTGGGTCCTCCTCCTCCTTCCCTTTGGTCTGCAGCAATACGGCCGCTCTACCTACAGCAGCCCTGCCTTCATCGCCATGATCGTTGTCGGATTCTGCCTGATGTTCGTCTTCGCCGCTTGGGAGAAATGGTGTGCTCGCGTGCACTTTGTCCAATACGAACTCCTCAAAAAGCGCACCGTGCTTGGCGCCTGCTGCCTCTCCGCCGTCACCTACTTCAGTTTCTACTGCTGGGACTTGTACTACTACAACTTCTGCCTGGTCGTGTACAACCTCTCCATCACCCTCGCCGGTTACATGGGCCAGATCTACAACGTCGGCTCGTGCTTCTGGGGTGTTGTCTTCGGTATCTGGGTCCGCTACACCAAGACCTTCAAACACACCTGTCTCTTCTTCGGTCTCCCCCTCCTCATCCTGGGCGCCGGTCTCATGATCCACTTCCGTGGCCAAGGCGACCACAGCGACATCGGCTACGTGATCATGTCCCAGATCTTCATCGCCTTTGGCGGTGGCACGCTCGTCATCGGTGCTGACATGGCCGTCATGGCCTCTGCTGACCGCGAAGGTGTCCCCATGATGCTTGCCCTGCTGGGTCTCTTCAACAGTCTCGGCGGATCCGTCGGCTACGCCGTCGCCGCCGCCATCTACGCTAACACCTTCCCCGACGCGTTGCTCTCGCACCTCCCCGAGTCCACCAAGTCCAAGTTCAACGACCTCTACACGACCGGTTACACCGAGCAGATGAAGTACCCGCCTGGCGACCCGACTCGTGAGGCGGCGAACCTCGCCTGGAGTACGAGTCAGTACTACGGAGCCATCGCAGCAACGGCGTTCCTGTCGTTGGCGATTCCTTGCATCGCGGTTTGGAAGAACTACCGCGTTGACAAGAAGCAGAATAAGGGTGTTGTTATGTAATTTCTGTTCTTCGTGCATATTTCTTTTTTCTTTATTTTTTTTTTTTCTTTTTATTATCTATTTTCCTCTCCACTACATACGAGATGATACCCTTTCATTGGGACTCGCAAAAAAGCGGCATATATATTCTTTTTCTTTCAGTTGATCTGCACATGCACTTGCACTTGCATATAGAAGGACGTGATGAGTTGGATGGATTTGGATTTGGATATATTACCACTTCCTGTGCAATGATTCCGGATCTACAGAGTAGATCGCATTGGCTTTGGCTGTGATGTGAATAAATAGCTTAGCTTGATGGCTTTGGCTGTTAATAATATTTCTGTGATTCGTGGTTTTGTGTACGAACAGTAGAGATGGAGAGTCTTGACATGTCGGCATGTAGCCGTACTACGTACTACTCTGATGCCCATATCCACAAATTATGCTGTACCACAAAGCTACTGGATTGCAATTAACTGCCATCATGGTCTCCTGGTATACATACACACGGGGAGAATTTTCGGTACCTAGTCATGTTGTTGAGTCCATCAACCAGATGGATCCCTGCAGTTGAATGAATGCTCATAGTGCAACTCCCCTCAGATGACCTACTGGACTAGTGGAAGGTAAGGCAAGTGAATATAATCTAGTATACAACTCTGCTCCGAGTCATCGAGAGAGAGCCTGATGATATATATTGTCTTTCGGCTGTTGGAAACTCCAAGTCAAAGCAGAGCAACTCTTAGTCCTGAACCTCTCATGAACTACGGCATGTCTATGCTACTATATCTTTCCATGATAGGCTGTTTGACGGATTCCACGATAATTGTGCAGATCGTTCCAATCATCATACATGAAAAAGCATACGAGCATCTATTGCAACATCCTGCTATCTACAAAATTGCACGTTCGGACAAACAGATGTCCTCATTTGTCTTGGACGGTTTTATAAACTCTGCCGGTTGGATAAATGGATCATTTCAGCAACATGGCCAAGCCGGAAGCAATTCTGAGTAACCTGAACTTGTCGCTCGTTGCTACATACCAGCCATGAGAAGTTAACAGTGGTCGTTATCAGTATGAGTCTCAAGCTCAGCAACCAGGGGAATGTCAAGGTGGATGAATTCATGCCTACACAAAACGCTCCTCCTGGAACGATCTGCGAGGCTTCAGAGCATTATCGCATCCTGCAGAACTATGAGAGCGGGGCTTATCTTCACAGTCTTCTTCCTCGTTCTGTTAACGGGAACATTTTCCGCCTCGTTAACCTCGAGCGTTTGAAGCTCGGTCTCGGAAGGTTGGAGAAGCTATCCAAAAAAAACCTCTGGATGATCTTTGTCCTTTGGATCAATCATGCCAGTATTGCGGACCCTGGTAACTGAAAGCTGAGGTCATGCAAATGTTAGCTGGAAAGAGTATCTGGCCCAAAAGACACAGACATTCAAGAACAGGGCGCCATTGACTGTTAACACGCACATACTGGGACTTGTGGATGGTAATCCTCGAGCGTGATGTTCTTTCAAGGGAATGGAATGGACAGTTGCCGGTTAAGTTCAGTCTGATATATCGATGACATTGTCATCTCACACTCATGAAAAATCAAGCAGACAACATACAATGGTATAAGAAAGTTCTGTCTCTCTATCATAAATCGATGAGCGGGCTTCTGTCAATCCGCATATGATAGACAAACAAACATCATGAATCACATCTATCATGAACTGTGAAAACAAGCTATCAGCTATCCAAAGCACAAGCTCACCGTTCAATCGAGTATCATAACCTCGACTGGAGAAATTCCTGAATCCTCATTCCAACTCAGATAAGACTCCTCACAACAGGGAGCGATTCGCTTCGATTTTCAAACGAGACGTATTAACTTGAATACAGCTGATCTTGAGCACTAGATATTATCAGACAGGGAAACGAAAGCGTACACGGAGGAAACTGTATTTTGGATGCTGGCATTTGAGTCTTCTATTCGTTGTATTCTTGTGAAATGCTTAATTTTCGCATGCTCTGACATTGGCCTGGCAGTGAAAAGAGTGCATTGTGTCTCTATCCAGGCGAACATCCATTATTATATTAAGGGGGTCTATAAGCCTCTAGAATCTTACCTGCTCTATACCAATCTACCTAACCAACCTGATACAGCCCGGATTAACAGTCCGTCAGCTCCGTATGAGTAGGATTGAGCTGCGAAACACATGCCTTCACCTTGAAAGTGCTGTATTCTGCCTGTGTACAGACAGATTTTCGCAGCAGTATGGTCATGGTCTTTGTATTCGATCGATTCAATTATGGACAATGAAAATAGAGCATATAATACAAGAACTAGGGTACCATGTAGCCTAAAAACCACCCCCTGGTCAACAAGCGTGGGCGCATACTCTCCCGTTTCCTCATCCTCATCATCAGGCATCTCCGTCATCAACGCATTCGTAGTTGAACGTATTCTCTAAGAAACATTCATGCGGGTCATCAAAAACCATTTATCCCAAAACAAACACCCAAAGCACTCGCCAGAGCACACCTCCCCCATGTTGCAGTCATCGCCTTTCAGGAGTTCCATTCAGTTACCCGAACCCGAACTTGTCGACAGAACATCCAGTTAGTCACGAAACCTGACATTTATCCCAATATACATATCCAGCGTAGTCCGTGAGAACGTCAAGTCCCAAACATACTTCCCATACAGTCACTCCCCATCAGGAGTATCACCCTCTCCCAAAGCCAACGAATCCCACTGCTCCAAGAAGTCATCCAGTTCCATCTCTCCCACAGTCTCCTTGTGCACCGTGACCGCAAAGTTCGGGTACAAACTGCTGAATTTCTCCTTGTCTTCCTTCGCCCAGAGGACCTCGTCGAAGGCTCTGAATATGGAGCGGATCTCCGGCGCGAGTCTCAATTTCTTTTGGGGTGCGGTGCCTTGTACGAGTCTGGACATGCCTTTGGCTAATTGCAACCGCTTGGCTATGGAGAAGAGGGAGATGGCGGTGTCTGCGAAGGCGGAGGCGGAGGATGGGATGTCGAGGTCTTCGAGGAGGGTGAAGAGGGCGACGGTGGAGAATTGCGAGCTGGGCAAGGGTATGTATTCCATGGGCCATCTTGTGCGTTGGATGTCGAGGAGTTTGTGAAGTTCGTGGGCGGAAGATAATCGTAATTCTCGCGCGCGGTGGGCGGGGGAGGATTTGTCGAATGTCAATGGGTTTTGGATGAAGCCGAAGATGGTCATGATGTTGGAGGATACCGTAAACTGAGGTGTTAGTTTCTTTCCTACTTGCCGGGATGGTGTGCTTACTGCATATCCAGGACTTCAGGGGTTGGTACGTTCCCCAAGCTCACGCATTCGGGAATCTTCTTGGTCCATTGTTGTAAATCCGTGTAGATATGTACAACCATCTTCACGATATCCGATTGAGGCGGTTTATCCTCGTCGTTGAAGAAGAAACTAGGCAAATCCCAGGTGATGCTTCCCAATTTGAACAACGCGTTGGCCAAACAATTTGTATGAGCCTGCACAGGGGATAAGGCACCCACGTGTCTTTGGGGTCGTGGGTTTCTGGGAGATATCGCGGCGTAGGTCTCTTAAACGGCACTACTCTTTGTAGGGCAAGGCAGGCGGTTCTTTGCGAGTCAGCCAAGCTAGGGTTATTCTTGGGAAAGGGACTAACGGTAGAAGACTGGAAACTCCAATAGTGGTCAGATCAACGGCCCTACGGTATTTTCGGCCTGGTCACCGGCTTTGGCTACGATACTGTCACGAAACTTCATCATATGTCGAACCTGTTCTGCCATCTGGCCGAATAATATAAAACCAAGTCTATTTTTCCCGTTAACACAGGCGCTGCATATGGTTAAATATCAATCCGTACTGTAATGAGGGAGACGAACGTACCATGTATAAACCACACCCAGTCCTTGAAGATTTGTAATACTAGGCTTCCCTCGTGCTCATTCAACAATCGTTTCGCTTCGTTGTAGAAATGCATTCCTCTAGTATTAGGATCACCCGGTTCGGCAAATACTTCAGGATAGTTAGAATAGAGCTATCACGTCACCGCAAGTCGACACTCAGAATTAGGGCACAAAGAGGCACGTAGAAGGGACGCACACAAGCCACAGCAAGAATACTGTTGACAAGTAACGGAGAACAAAACCGAGCCCCCAATTGACCCTTCCTCATATCCATCAAGAACAGCTCAGGATCAATCCAGTTGAGCGTGATATTGTTCCAGGTGAAATACAGCTACACCAAATGAGACACAAAGTCATCATCATCCGAAACAGAAGTCCACGGCTGTGCAGGAACCTTCCATCGAGGATTATCCGACAACCACTTAACATCCATAACCCGCAACCGACTCGACAACCGCAAACGCGACGAATGTTGCTCTGAATCTGCTCGTGTAAGACGAGGCTCGTCGGTGATAATAGTATCCGAATCAAAATCGTCAGCAATGCATCGTCGGATCTCGTCAAACGACACTTCGCTCCTCCGAATTATCCAACAACCGGTCCGCTTTCACCTGGTCTTCTCCGCGGAGTATCTCGAGTAGATGGATGAACAAGGCCCGGTCTTGTTCCAAGGTTTCGAGTTTATGTCTGAGGGCAACTTTTCGGCGGCCGTCTCGGTTCTCGTCGACGATGCACTGTTTGTTTTCCTTGCGGCATCTGGCACACGGAACACCTCCTATGCACTTTTGCGTGTCAGTCACGGTCACGGCCACGGCCAACACAGGGCAGAATCACCAGATCAATCATCGCAACAAGAAGAGAGAAAGAGATACTTTTGCCTTGTCCTTCCGACACTGATCACACGCTATCGTCGCATATGCAATAATCTCCGTTCTTGGCTCTATAAATATCACAGCCAATACAATCATATAGACGGTCTGATCTAAAGATATGTAAACGATGCATTGGTTGTGGATATAACCCTAACGCCTGAGAAAACTAATGGATATGTACTCGTACATGAAATTAACCCAGCTGCCCATAATGCCCATGACAAACCATGTAGACGCATAGAAAACCACAAAGACACAACTACTCTTCCTTATCAACAACCAGCCCTCCACGGCTCCTCTGAATCCTTTGCTCAAGACTATCCTCTTGTAACTGGCGGTGCAACTGTCCGACAAACCGACCCTTCTCAGTACGATTTTTCTCGTCCTCCTCGCGCTGGCGCTCTTCCATGGCCGTGACTTCGTCGATGCGTTTACGACGGGTTGCCTCGAGATCGGAAGCATTGGATTGCATTTCGGCAAGTTTGCGCTGGCGTTCCTCTTCTTGTTGCTCTTTAGATTTGGTGTTGTTGGCGTGGCCATTAGCGTGGCCGTTGGGAGCCCCGGGCTGGGGACGGCTATGGTCACGGTCACGGCGGTAGGAGTCACGCGGGCGGTTGTCGTAGTCTCGAGGCTTGCGGTAGCCGTTGCTTTCTGAGCCTCGTCTGTCTCCTGACAGACGACGGTCCCGACGAGGAGAGGGTGAGCGCCGACTATACGAGTCGCGACGAGGGCGGTCGTAGTATCTATCATCACGGTCCCAGTGTCTGCTCGAAGCACGGCGGTCATGATCTTTGCGGTCACGTTCGTCTCGAGATCGGTCACGTCCACGGTCTTCGTGCCGGTCACGGTCTCTGCGGTCTGTGTCCCTCCGGTTACGATCATCACGATAGTCCCGATCCTCCCTCCGACTCCTATGTGAACGACGATAGTCCGGCGATGAAGACCTAGACCGGTGTCGACGTGAACGGTGTCTGTGCGAGTCTTCATCACTGTACCGACGACTTCTGTGGCGATGGCTGCGATCCCGATCCCGCTCCCTCTCGCGCTCCTTCTCCGGCAGACGATCACCACCATTACCCCCATCAACAACCCTCTTCCCCCTCCTCGCCGACTCCTTCACCGCAGCCTCATAAGCCGCCTGCTCCCTCTTCTTAACCTCAAACAATGGATCCGCCATAACCTTCGTCATCATATCCCTACTATTCACCGGCGCCCCAACACCCGCCCCGGCACCCCCAGTCCCAGCACCCGCCACCGGAGCAAAATCCGCCCCCCTCTCCAACTTCTTCGTCTCCTCCCCCTTCAACAACACCGAATCAATCCGTCTCTTCCCCAAAAGATACCCTTCCATCTCCTCAGCGACATGGCCCGTCGCCCCCGAGGGCGCCTGATACATCCAGTCAACGCGCTGCGTCTGTCGCACCTGGCCCGAGTCCTCTTGGAGGCGTTGCAGGTCTTGGATTTGGCGCTCTTCATCGCGTTCGCGGCGGAGTTGGTCGATTCGTTTGCGTTCCTCGAGGGCTTTCTTCTCCTCGGACCAGACACGCTCTTGGTTGCGGAGGAGGGAAGGGTGCCATGATCTGGTTTGCTTGTTAGTCTCTGGGTGATTTGATTTGGGTATGGGATTGGAGGTAACGGGTTGGGAGGTTATGGGGTATGGATAAGGGGATGGGCTTACTTCTTCAAGTTGAGGTCTCCACCACCCATTTTGAATTAATGGGCGCTGTTGCGCTGTGATGGCTGAGAAAATTGAAGATGATGGGTGAAGTTGGGGAAGGTACGACAAGAGATCAGATTCCAGAAAAGGAAGCGGCGAAATCGGATTATGTAAGTTGCCACCGACGCTGTCGCCTCAGGCAGAAGGCACATAGTCAACTATCAGGATTCTCTGGATTCTCTGGACGGAGATCACATTACCACTCCTAAGTTACAGTCGACTAGAGGCAAAGAGAAATGCATAAATACATAGCAGAGCTAGCTAGAAAACAGGGACAAGACATCAAGTCACTGCATAAATCCATATGAAACGAAATGTACCCTCAACATGTCTAAGAGAGATTGCAAATAACCACAATATCGCACCATCTAAAACCAAGGCACACGAAGTCACCCATATTATGCATTACTATCTCTCCTTAGCTCTCCCAGCCAACCCAGCTCCGTGGCATAACTCGCCAAACCTTGCACTCCCCACTGCGCAGGTCATTAAGCTTGAAGCTCTCCATCTTGATCTTCTTACTCTCACGGCCTTGTTCCCACGCACGGATCTTCTTCTTGGTTCCGTCCCAGTCGACGACGATACCAACATGGTCGGGCTTGCCCACTTCAGCATTGTACTTTTGATGCATTGTCCCGCGGTGGCCCTGGAAGCGGGCATTGCGGAAGCTCACAATATCGCCTGCGCGGATCTCGTCAAACTGCTGCACGGATGCGTTGGCAAGGTTCGCATAGACCAGGGCACCATATGCGCGAGTGCCAACAGGGAGCAAAGCGTTCGACAAAGGCTGGAGCAGATGCTGGATTAAACCATGCGGGGTTCCGTCTGCGACGGTGGTGTTTTGAATAGATGTCACCGCATCGTTAATACGGGAACCGTTCTGAATGTGAGCGTTTTCCAGCTGATCCTGGCGAGGTTGAACCGGAGGGTGCTCCTGGCGTTGCTCCAGGGAGACGTCTGACGGGTTTCGGGCATCATAGGTGACCGTGATGACCGTTTGAGAATAGTCTGCGTAAAGAACATAGACATCCTTTGTTACGGTCGTCTTACCGCCACGTTTGGTGGAAGTCGACTCCTCAATCTCAAATAACACATCCTTCCGTCCTTGGATGGCCGGTGGAGGTGTGTTGGGTTGGGTCCACCACAGTGTGTGCTCTGCGAGGTCGACATCCATTGCCATGAAGCCCTGATCAAACGACGGACGGGGGCCATCAATGGATCGTCGTACACCATGCGAGCTCCGCGGAACATCCAAAGAAGTACGGTTACTCCGAGACGAGGATGGAGGTGGGCCAACTGGAGTCTCATGGGGAGGCGGCAGAGGTGGTACAGCGGACATGCGCTTTTCTCGCGACGGAGAGAATGGCCGCTCGGAAGACGTGGTCACTGGAGATGCATCATACAGCTCATCCTGTTCATCAGCCGTTGGCTCGGGTTGAGAAGGAGCAGGTGGCTGTGGTCGTCCAGCGGGGACAGGTGGCATCGTAGGTGAAGCTAAACCATGATGCGGGTTGCTATACCGGAACGGGTCATATTCATCATCTTCAGGGGCAGCTGGGGGAGCAGCCGGAGGCGGCGGAGGAGGTCCTCTTGGTATGTCAACAGAAGACCTACCAGCACTCCTAGGAGGTTGACTGGGTGGCGGCGGCGGGACTGCTCTCGGAGCAGTGGGAGGTGGGGGAGGGGCACCACGAGGGCTTTGAGGTGACTGGATCGAATAATCGTCGACTGGGCCCTCGTCCATGCTCGAATCGGCCTCATGGCCCTTCAGAGCGTCCTTGTGCTTATCACCGGAGGCGATATCTGTATCGTAGTCACCGTCATATTCCGTGGTTTCGCCATCACCTTCCCCGGCTTGGCGAGGAGCGGAGGCCGTTGTAGTCCGGCTATCAGCCGTAGATCTACGGCGAAGGTCCGTAGGCGGTGGCGGAGGGGGAGCCCTGGTTTGTCTCGGAGGTGACAATGGCGGACTTGTAGGAATAGGCGGTGGTGGTCGACTAAGTCTCTTCTCCGCACCAAGACGAGGAGACATAGGAGAGGAATCATAGGTTGAGGGGCGTCGGGAATCCAAATGATCAGGGAGCGGCGGTGCTCCAGCTGGCGGGGGCGGAGCGGGCCGGTCCGCAGCGACGGCGTTCAAAGACAGATTTCTGGTGTGAACAGAAAGCTCATCGTCCGACTCATTCCCTGCATCCGCGGAGGTGGGAGGAGACTTCGGAACAGGGGGGATGGACCGGGCTGTTTCGGATTGTTTAGAATGCTTTTCTACTATCCGCAAAGAATCTGGCTTTAACATACCACCTGTCGTCGATGACGGCGATGCTGGTTGCTCCTGAGGGACTGGCGGCGGAACAGGCTTGGTTGCCAAAGGCGGAAGTGGAGGCGCTGCGCCCTCTGTACAAGTATTGATATTAGCTGATGCAACATGTTGGGAGTATAATGGGAATCCATACCATGAGAGAGCGGCGGCGGTGGCCTTTGGGTGGAAGTAGTTTGAGACGGCTCTTCATGGACAACTTCCTCGACATCAGGAACCTCCTCTGCGGCATGCTGCTCAGTCACAGGTGGGGGTTGGGGGGCTTCCTCTTCCTTCTCGACGTCAGTGGGGGGAGCGGGAGCCGGCTTGTTGGCGTTCATTCCTGGCAATGCCATAACAGGGACCGGGGGAGCAGGGGCAGAAACAGGACTGGTGGCCTCCGGTTCGGGAGCAGGCTTCTTTTCAGTGTCCGCAGAGGGCTTGGGTTTGCGAGGAGCCGCGCCAGGCATTGGCATTCCACCAGGAGGACCAAACAAGCCCATCATACCCATACCACCGCTCATCTTGGCCATTCTCTCTCGAAGTTCCATTCTGCGCTTGACTTCAGGATCAACTTCTTCTTCCTGTGCCTCCTCCTGTTCGCCTCCGGCCTCGTTGTCAGCAGTATCTTCCTTCTCCTTCTCTTCCTCCTGCTCAGCAGGCAGTTCCCGTCGCGACAGAGGACGAGCAGCAGGAGCATCCTCGTAATCTTCCTTGCTGGTCGAGGTCTCCTCCGCTTCTTCAGTGTCAGCAGCAGCAGAATAGTCCGCATCGTTCGCGTCGCTCGTCGGGTCCTGCGCAATAGCCGGAGAAGCCCTCTGGGTATCAGCCTCAGCAGATTCGCCCTCTTCAACAGGAGCACCTTGTTCGGCCGGCTCCGCAGGCTTCTTAGGCTTCTCCTTCTTCTGGGCAGCTTCAGCATGACGCGCCGCCTGCTCCGCTTGACGCTGCTGGAGCAAAGCGATTCGTTCCTTCAAACTCGTGGGTTTGGGCTGCTCTTCGCCTTCTTGCTCTGGTGATTCAGTCGCAGGGGGTGGAGGAGGTGGACGGCTTTCAGAGACGGGAGGCTCCCGCGCCATCTGCTCCTGGAACTCTGGATCCTCCTCGCGCCTGTAAATCTTCGGAGGCGGCTCCCTAGGCGGGGGCGGAGGCACGTAGGCATGTCTGCTGGGAGGCGCAGCCACAAAAGGTTTCTTGACAAATGTGTTTGAATTGGATCCCGAACTGAGTCCACCGGGCTTAATTGGCGCAAGAGGTGGCTCTGCAGCCTTATTGAACGCCGCAATGCGATCCCTGAATGAGGAACTGGTCGGTTTAGACGCTGCTGCCGGCGGCGCAGGCTTGGCCGCAGGCTTAGAAGCGGGTTCAGCTGCGGCTGGCGGAGTAGGCGCTGCAGCTTGCGTAGGCTTAGGAGAGGTGGGAGCTTCCGCGACTGGCGAGGTGACCGTTTGGAGAGGAGGGGATTGCGGAGGCTGCGGGGCCGGCGCCGGTGGTTGGGGAGCGAGAACCTCGGGCACAGCAGCAGGAGTAGCAGCAGGAGTATCGTCATACTCAGGCGCCGCCTGATCGTTGGACTCGGCCGGCGAGGGGTCCGCTGGCGCCGCAGGCTCGGGAGGCGGAGGAGCTACAGCTTCGGGCTCCTTCTTGGGCCTGTTGGGACGAGATGGTCGGGGCGGGGCAGGGGGCTCATATTTCTCGACGAAGTTCTTGGGGAAGATGCCCTCCTGTTTAGCACCCGATTCATCCGTGTATTCACCGGAATACCACTCGTCATCCTCGATACCCGTGACAGTTACGATCTGGCCGATTGGGAAAGCCAGGTCATCCTCATGGTCTGAAGCGTACTCAAAGATCGCTTTGACCGTAAACGGTGGATTGGACATCTGGACTGGTATGGTGTGATCGGTGGGGTTGTTCTTGCTGTAAAGGGAATGGACGGTTTATAGACAACGGGATGATGCCAGACGGGATGGATGTAAATCACACAAGACGAAGGACTGTACAGAAGCGAAGCATCTGAAGATTCAGACACATCCGCAGCACAGAAACATGGAAAGAAACGACGAAGGAGTGTATGTGGAGAGAAGTACTCTGTATGTTATGCCTGAAGGAGCCGAATATGTGTCAGCCTGGGGGGGTACGTCAGAACGCAGAAAAGGGGAGGAGAGAGGTATGGAGGGGAACACAGGTAGAGAGAAGAAGAAGAAGAAGAAGAAGAGGCATAGCTGGATGTCTGTATATAAAGATACTCACAGTAAAAGCAAAAGATAAGGTGGACGAAGAGTGTATGAGAGATGAAAGAAGAGAAAAAAGGAAGAAGTCGGAGGGAGAGGGAGTGATGGAGGAGAGGATGTTGTCGTCTGGCGGGACACTCACTACTCCACTGCTGGCGATCGGCGAGTATGAAGGAGTGCGTATTTGTAGGATGGCAGTATAATAATGTATTATGATATGATATTATATTGCTATGCTATAAATATACAAGACAACTATTAAGATCTGCTGGTCCCATACAATCAAAGCGCTGATATCGTCATCTGTTGGAGAATCCGGGGATTTATTCTTACTTTTTGCCTCTATCGAAAAGTCATCACTTTTATCCTCCGATTGTCAACACTACTACACTACTCTATCACCACAACTCATCCTACTTTTTACTTTGTCTTTTCTACAATAGTACAAAAGTAAATACATTTTTTACATTCGGTTATACGCCCATCATGCCCGTCAATCAAACCCCCCTGAGAACATCCCTTCCTACGACACACGCCGCTGCTTCAGATTCCTCCCGTCGCCAACAGAAGAAACCCCAGAACCAGTCCAACTCAGGAGTCGACCCCCGTCATATGGCCATAGCTCTGCACCACGCCCACCGCATCCAAGCCCAGAAAGATACCGAATCTCTCATCCTCGACCGCATCCTAGACCTCGTTGCCTTCCCCCATTCGCCAACCGCAGACCCGTCGTCGCCATCTCCCGAAGACGCGCGCTTGTTCAAGAACGCGTTGTTTCCGTTTCAGCCTACAGATTATGATAATTTGATTCAAGAGCGGAATATCGAGGGTCTATGTGGCTACGGTCTATGTCCCCGGGAACACCGCAGGGAAGAGGGTGGTGGTATGTTCCGGATCAGATACGGCGCCAAAGGGAGCGGTCCGGGCGGGAGAGGACGGGAGATGAATATCGTTCCCAAGGAGAAGTTGGAGATGTGGTGTTCGGATGAGTGTGCAGAGAGGGCGATGTATATCCGGGTTCAGTTGGCGCAGGAGCCAGTCTGGGAGCGAAGGGGGGATGATACGCGGAATAAGGATTTGGTTCTGCTTGAAGAGGGCCGGGAGCAGCAGGGCAGGGGCATGAGAAGTGGTGGTAATACTGCTACGGTTGGACAGGTTGCCGGCCAGTTGGAGAATATGCATATGCATGGTCCTGAGGCCAGAGATATGGCTGCTCAGATGCAAGAGTTGTCTCTTCGTTCACAGGAACTTGCGTTGGAACGCGGTGATTCCAGCACCGGGGCCTTCCAACAAGGTGGGCGCGTGGGTGTCCAAATCATCGAGAATGAGAACATTTCTCATGCGGTGGCACCTCCGCAGATGCGTCCGGAGGATATCCAGGGTGGTTCCATCGAAGGATTCTTCCCCAAGCCCCAGGAGTGAGCGATGTTTTGATGCTTGCGTTACGCGATGTTCATGAAGATACCCAAAGCTACGTAAATAGACACTTGGCAGAGATACATAACAAAGAGTTCAAGGAAACCCCCTGATCAATATCTCGAGTCCGTCCTACGGACCATCCAGGCCAGTAGCCATGGACAAGAAAAAAGTTGGCAATCAAGCATCATCCCCAGAGGAGAATCAGCGACACCTTGGTAATCGGGAATCATATTTTCATTCCTCATCCTTCGAACGCTATCTAAACCGCCAGAACACGCCAAAGGTCGAAGTCGAACGGAGAACGGAAGAACTTTTTTGTTGCACGTCGTAGTCATAATTAAATTTAAGAGCGGAAGCGACGGCGCTCAGGCTGCTGGGCCTGGGTGACGTTGACGACGTTGACCTTGAGGTTGTCGAAGCCCAAGCTCTTGAGCAGGTCCTTGGTATCGGCGTCGACGTCGAGCTGGCCGGACTCGGTCTGGGAAACATCCAGAGCAGAGACCTCGGGGACGTACTGGTCCTTGCGCTCACGCTCCTCCTCCTGGAGCTTGAAGGAGATACCGCGGACAGGGCCACGCTGGATACGCTTCATAAGGTGGGTGGTGTAACCAGCGATCTATATCCATTAGCTTCTTAAACCCCTATAAAGTCGCAGAATTTGGTGGTGCTCACCTTGTTACGGAGACGCTTGGAGGCAATGATGGCGATCTCATCACAGAGACGCTTGTTGGTCTCGAAGTCGAGCGTGAGCTTGGGGTAGTAACGCTCGATCATAACCTTGGCGGACCGCTTGACGGTCTATTTTTTGTTTTTTTCTGTTAATTTTTGCATCGCTTTTTAGAGGCTCGATTGATGCAACTGACCTTAGTCCTGACGCGACCCATTTTGGCGGTTGTTTGCTGGCTGGATGGATGTTCGAATGGCTGTCAAAGCACTCATTATCTTCTTTTGGTGTCGCAAAAGGGTCGGGCTCGCTTAACCGCTGTGTGGGTCGTGCCCTAGTCTCCGGTGCCCTATGTCACGTGATTCTTATCGATAACGTCCCCGCAGTACGGTTTGCTGAGGAGTTTACTAAGAGTTTACTATGGAGACTCCAAGGTAGTAATTGATTACTCGACTATGAACGTTCAATAAAAATTGATGTATATGTCGTTTGTATCACAAGAATAAAGAATTTCTTTCCGTCCAACCAATCTAATCATACAGTCACGTCACACATTATAACAAGTCCCAAGCTTTAGTACTTGAGTGTTTCCAAGAGTGACCTTGCAGTATCCTCACGACTCTCCATCTGTACGTGCTTCCGTTCATCAAATTGCCTAAAGCGAGGCGCCCTGGCGTCCAGTTTCGGAACTTGCCGCGAGGTACCCCGAGTCACTTCCGCAGCGCGATTCGCGGCATCGGCCTCTGGCGCATCCTCAATGCCATAGGGGGCCTTGGCCGAGATGCTTGCCTTAAAAGATGCCAGGTCAATTCTGCCATCCGAGGTAATTGACGCCCGGATGGGTGTAGCCCAGTACTTGCCACCGCCTTCGATGGATGCATCAAAGTAGGCCAATCCAGGGGGCGTCCGATGGTCATAGAAGGTTATGGAGTTCACGTCCTCGGATGCAATACCACCAATACCCGCAATGGCCCTGTTGTTCTTGCCCTTGAGCTTGCTCTTTGGCCGCAAGATACGCGCCTGCACGGGTCGTTGATAGGCCTGTGGGCCGTATTCCGGATGGTTGTAGAGCAATGCATGGGACCGCGTGTAGGACAGACCTGCCGAGGGATGCGTTTTCGGTGGTCCAGAGACAGCGTATTCCGTCGCAGACAGCTTGGTTCCCGGAGCGTGGAAATGCTTGCCGGCGATTCTCATGTTAGGCACAGGCGGCGGAGATGGGAGGTCAAGAAGCTCGAAGATCACGGGGCCTAGAGCAGTCGGGTCCGCACGTAGCGATTTGATGTAGGCATGGAACTCCTTCTCGTCAAACTCGATGGGTTGTAAGTTCTCAAGGTCCTCTCCCTTATCTTGGATCGCTTTTCTTTGTTCCACGGTGCGCTTTGCCACATACATATCGCGAAGCCTTTGTAGAATCTCTGGCTTGTCGCGTCGAACCTTCTTCAAGTAGTTCTGGAACTCCGCTTCGGTCTGCCCGGCAAGCCAAGGTCCGGATTGCCTGAATTGTTTGGCATACGGTCTCGCAAGGTCTTTGCTCGTCTGTGTGTTGTCGAAATCCGATTCGAATGGACTCTGATGTCCCGGAAGGAAACTGCTCGAGTAGTTGACCTTGGACGGAAGCGACATTGGCAAGTTGAGTTCCTGGAACTTCGACAAGGTCACCGTGTGGTCTTGGGCGGATTCGAAGTCGGTAACATGTTCGAAGGTGTCATGGGAGTTCACCCTGATCACGGGTCTAGCCGATTTCTGCGATGTCGATTTGGAGGGAATAGGGCGTTTCAAACCCCAATCACCACGTTTTAACGATGTACCCGGAGTAACAATCGCTGCTCGGGTCGGATAGGGAAGGGTCGCGGTGTCGGATTCGAAGACGGTCTTCGAAGTGGGGGGTTCTTGGGGAGGCTTCAATGCCTGTGGTAATGCGAACACCCGCGACTTCCGCAGAAGATTCGCCGTCGGCGATAATCTCGCGGACGTCATGGCGTTGCTGATGGCTGGATTCAAAAGATATTCTTTTTGCTGCGGAGGGATCCTCGGAGGAGAAAATGTCTCCAGGCGGTACGGAGAGCGACAAAACCGGTGGACGCAGCTTTTCCGACCGCCCGATATGGACCAATCTCAGGGAGTGAACTACACAACTACAACAATGACTGGCAAAACAATTGTTGCCGATTTATTTTATTGGTCTATAATTTACTTTCCTATTTTCTATACATGGATCATGGCACAATCTACGCACCAACAGCCAGCAGAGACTCAACGGTATCGGCAACAGTCTTCTTCAAAGGCAGGTACGAGATACCCAAAACCTCACGGGATCTAGTGTTGTCGTATCCGTAAGCATAGGATGGGGGGTTGCTAGGAGCATTCTTTGGCGGCAACTTGGATTCCAGCTTAGGGTGGCTTTCCCGAATAGCGTCCGCAATGTCGTTGTTTGAGAAAAAGCCATTGGTGACGAAGAACCTCTTTCCTCCAGCCTCTGCGACTTCAATTGCTTTAACGTGAGCCAAAGCAACGTCGCGAACATCCACCCAGAGGAAAGTGTCTGTGGAAGGCGTCTCGTCCTTCAGATTACCCTGGACAAAGTCCCTGAACCGCTTGTTGGATGTGTTGATCGCGTCGAGGGAGTTCAAGTAGTTCACGATGGGACCGAAGACAAGGGGAGGGTTGATCGTAGCGATGTCGAAGTTGGGCTTCTCCTTTTCAACAAAGTCCCATGCAGCCTTCTCCGCGAATGTCTACGCCCACAGTTAGCCTTGGTCAAATGTAACACGGAATGCATTGGCTTACTTTGCTAGCCCGGTAGACCTTAGAGTGGTCCAGGGCCTGTTCCCAAGTGACAGGGTTCCAGTGCTCTTCACTATAGACAGGAGGGTGTTGGTCGGAGTTGACAATGGAGGCGAAAGACGAAGTGACGACAACCCTCTTCACAGTAGGGGCGTAGGCCTTGATTGCCTTCAGGATTCCAGTCGTTCCCTTGATGGCGGGGTCCAAGAAGTCCTTAACCGGGTCCTGGACATTGAAGTGGAAAGGAGATGCTGTGTGGAGGACATAGTCGAATGGCGGGTTAGATTTAACAGCCTGTGGTTCGCCGTTAGCAATGCAAATGGGTTCCATTGATGGGAGACATGGATACATACCTCGTCGAAGGCACCGTCTTCAGCGACATCCTTGACAATGACATATGACAGCTTCTCTTTGGGGAGGTTCGGGTGGCTTTCAAGGATCTTCTGACCCTTCTCATCGGAACGGACCGTCACGACGGTGTCGAAACTGGGAAGTCCTTGTATTAGCTGTGGGGAACAATTGGCCAGATGCGAGGACAAGCAATGCATACCCATGCTGCAGCAAGATGTCGACAATGTGAGCGGCAATGAAGCCACTGCCTCCTGGTCGGATGTTAGCATCGGAGTTAAGAGCGATTGCGAATACAGCTTAGAGTATACCAGTGAGCAGAACCTTGGGCATTGTGGTTCGTATGGTTTAGATAGTGCTGTACAAAGAAGTAAGGGTTTAATCGATGGAAGAACAGAGTATGTTGAAGTAGAACGCCAGACACAGGGAGTCAGCTATTATATACTCCAGCCCCTCCCCCGCGCTGGCGGACTATTATTCGGTTATCTCCCAAATGATTACAAATCTCAGTTCAGCTCGCTCGCCATGAAAGAGAAATGAACAGTTGGCATTTCTATGAGACTCATATCGCAATAATCGATATCAATTAGGTGTGTCAGTCAAGTCAACTATCAAGGTCCTTCATGTATATATCTTGCTCAGGTGTATTCCGACTATCCCATGTTATTGTATAGGAATTGGGGTCAGATCTACGCTTCTTTGCAGCATATACTTGGGAGGGTGAAATAATCTACAATTCTAGAGTGCCTCAGGGCATCATTCTTGAAATCAGCTTCGTATACATATAGTATTTCGTGTTCCGTGTCTGAAGCACTTCCGTTTTGGGCAATCCAGAGTATGAGAGCAGGGTATGGGACCAAGCAGCCAATCCCGCGGGCGTTAAAAAGTGCTCCTTTGTATATAGATAAGTCTATCTGAAGGGTATTGTTTTTTATTGCCTATTGTTCCTACTATGGCCATGTTGTGATCGCCATTCCTACGGATACTTACAGCGATATATCTCCAACATACTTGTACACCGTCCTCCATAGTATTCCAAAACTGAGAGGACCTAGACTGTAGAGTTATACATTTAAATATATGTTTGAGCTTCCACAATTCTATATTTACATATAAATTTCTCTTCTTTCGTCCTGATATCTACTACTATGTACAGTGAATGATGCCCCAGGCCGGAATATCACTGGCCCGTGCACTCTCACCCGGCGGAAGTGGACTCACCTTCACTCGTTCAACCTCTGGCAACCCGATTAAGCTTAACCATCTCCTCCCTTCTTCTCCCCCCATATAAACAACGACTCTTGTGTCTTCCACCCCCAGCTTGCCCCGAGAACTTGAATTTCAAATGTCCATCCCGGGGGGTGGTCCGCAAACATGGCGCAAGCAGGTCCTATCACGGACGTCACCCATCGGCTGTTCTTCGACCTAAAATCCAAGAACGAGGAAGTACGGGCGCGAGCTGCCTACGACCTATACGATAATGTTATTGCCATTTCAAGAGGTGCCTATCTATAATCCTCGCATTCTAGTCGTGGTTGTATTTGCTCGTCGCACTGCTGACACTTGGTACCTCATCTCACAGATTGGCCGCCGGAAAAGTTCTTCGAGTTCTACAATGCAGTCAGCCAACGTATCGCGCAGCTCGTCGTAACCGGTAGCGATGCCAACGAAAGAATTGGGGGTTTACTCGCTCTGGATCATTTAGTCGATTTTGACGGGGTCGATTCGGCCCAAAAGACCACCCGTTTTGCCAGCTACCTCCGCAGCGCGCTCCGAAGTAACGATACCCCGGTGTTGGCGTGTGCGGCGAGGGCGCTGGGCCACTTGGCTAAACCCGGTGGTGCTCTAACTGCGGAATTGGTCGAGAGTGAGGTACAGTCGGCTCTGGAGTGGCTGCAGTCCGAGCGACAGGAAAGCAGGCGTTTCGCGGCGGTCCTTGTCCTCCGCGAACTGGCCAAAGGCTCGCCAACTCTTCTTTATGGCTTCATTCCACAGATATTCGAGCTTATCTGGGTTGCTTTGCGGGATCCCAAGGTGCTCATCCGGGAGTCGGCGGCGGATGCAGTCAGCGAATGCTTCAAGATCATAGCCGCTCGAGACAGCCAGGTCCGGCAACTGTGGTTCGCACGAATCTACGAAGAGGCGCTGTTGGGACTGAAGTCGAGCAATGTGGACTGGATCCACGGATCGCTTCTAGTGCTCAAGGAGCTTCTACTGAAGGGCGCCATGTTCATGAACGAACACTACCGAAACGCATGCGAGATCGTCCTCCGCCTCAAAGATCACCGTGATCCTAAAATTCGCACGCAAGTTGTCTTGACGATACCCATCCTCGCATCTTACGCTCCCCTTGACTTTACCGAAATCTACCTCCATCGATTCATGATATACCTGCAGGCGCAGCTCAAGAGAGACAAGGAACGGAATTCGGCTTTTATCGCGATTGGAAAGATTGCCAATGCTGTCGGTGGGGCAATGGCGCAGTATCTTGACGGAATCATCATATACATCCGAGAGGGGTTAGCAATGAAAGCACGGAGCCGATCCTCGGTCAAAGAAGCTCCGATGTTTGAATGTCTCAGCATGCTGTCCCTGGCTGTCGGGCAAACGCTCAGCAAGTACATGGAAGCATTGCTTGACCCTATCTTTGCGTGTGGGTTGAGCGAGTCGCTTACACAAGCACTTGTCGACATGGCCCATTATATCCCACCCATCAAGCCCACAATCCAAGAGAAGCTCCTGGACATGCTGAGCATCATCCTCTGCGGAACACCGTTTCGGCCTCTTGGATGTCCGGAAAACCGACTCCCCCCTATGCCATCGTTCGCGAAGGACTTCTCTCCCCAAGAGCTGCATTCTGACGCCGAAATCGCCCTTGCCCTTCACACCTTGGGAAGCTTCGATTTCTCTGGTCACATCCTGAACGAATTTGTACGGGACGTTGCTATAAATTACGTTGAGAATGACAACCCCGAAATTCGCAAAGCTTCTGCGCTCACTTGCTGCCAACTATTTGTCCACGATCCCATTATTAACCAAACTAGCAGCCATTCGATCCAGGTTGTTAGTGAAGTGATCGACAAGCTTCTCACCGTCGGCATTGGGGATCCGGACCCAGAAATTCGACGTACTGTCTTGTGGTCGTTGGACCGGAAATTTGACCGTCATTTGGCAAGACCAGAAAACATCCGGTGTCTGTTCTTGGCCGTCAATGACGAGGTATTTTCAGTCAGAGAAGCTGCAATTTGTATCATTGGACGTCTGTCCAGTGTCAACCCAGCTTATGTTTTCCCGCCGCTGCGCAAGTTGCTTGTCAACCTCCTAACTGGCCTTGGATTTGCCAGTACGGCTCGCCAGAAGGAAGAGAGTGCCCTGCTCATTAGCTTGTTTGTCTCAAATGCTACGAAGTTGATCAAATCTTACGTCGACCCTATGGTCACGACTCTGCTTCCAAAGGCAACAGATGCCAACCCGGGAGTCGCTTCGACTACATTGAAAGCGGTTGGGGAATTGGCCAACGTCGGTGGAGGTGAGATGACACACTACCTACCGCGACTCATGCCTATCATCTTGGATGCGCTTCAGGATCTTTCGTCTCACGCAAAACGAGAATCGGCACTGCGTACTCTTGGTCAATTGGCCGGCAACTCTGGCTACGTTATAGACCCGTACCTCGAATACCCTCATCTTCTTGCCGTACTTATTAATATTATCAAGACGGAACAAACGGGATCTCTCCGGAAGGAGACGATTAAGCTTCTGGGTATCCTTGGTGCTCTGGACCCATACAAGTATCAACAAATCAGCGAGGATGCGCCGGATATTCACCACATAAATGAGGTGCAGCCTGTCACTGATGTTGCCCTGATTATGCAAGGTCTTACGCCATCTAACGAAGAGTACTATCCGACAGTTGTCATCAACACTCTTATGCAGAACATTCTGCGGGAGAACTCTCTGGCCCAGTATCATTCTGCGGTAATTGATGCGATTGTCACCATTTTCAAGACTCTGGGACTGAAGTGTGTCCCATTCTTGGGACAAATCATTCCCGGCTTCATCGCCGTCATTAGAGGATCCCCTCCAAGCCGCCTGGAGTCCTACTTCAACCAAATGGCGATCTTGGTCAACATTGTGCGGCAGCACATTCGTGCATTTCTTCCGGGGATCATTGAAGTTATTCGAGATTTCTGGGACGTATCATATCAAGTCCAAGCTACTATTCTGTCACTCATGGAAGCCATCGCTTTGTCACTGGAGGGCGAGTTTAAGAAGTACCTGGCCGGTCTCATTCCGCCCATGCTGGAGACCCTGGATAACGACACCACGGCTCGTCGACAGCCATCAGAGAGGATCCTTCATTCCTTCTTGATCTTTGGCGCCAGTGGGGAGGAGTATATGCATTTGATTGTTCCATCCATAGTGCGCCTTTTCGACCGGATTCAGAATCCTCCCAGCATTCGGAAATCTGCCATTGAAAGCCTCACGAAGCTGTCGCGCCAAGTTAATGTGTCCGACTTTGCCTCGTTGATGGTTCACTCGCTGGCTCGAGTTGTTGGTGGCACCGAGCGTTCTTTGCGACAGCCTGCAATGGACTGTATCTGCGCACTCATCTTCCAGCTTGGTCAAGACTTCAGCCACTACATCCATCTTCTCAATAAAGTTCTGAAGAACAACCAGATCACCCATGTCAACTACCAGATACTGGTTACGAAACTGCAGAAGGGCGACCCGCTCCCGCAGGATTTGAACCCAGACGAGAACTACGCAGCCCTGGCTGATGACGCAAATTACGCTGAAATTGGTCAGAAGAAAATGGTTGTCAACCAGCAGCATCTCAAGAATGCATGGGATGCTTCCCAGAAGTCGACACGCGAGGACTGGCAGGAATGGATTCGCCGTTTCAGTGTGGAACTTCTGAAGGAGTCACCTTCCCCTGCACTCCGCGCGTGCGCCAGTTTGGCAGGTATCTACCAACCGCTTGCAAGGGACTTGTTCAATGCAGCCTTCGTGTCATGTTGGACCGAGTTGTATGATCAATACCAGGAAGAGTTGGTTCGGTCGATTGAGAAGGCTCTCACCTCGCCTAACATCCCGCCCGAGATTCTCCAAATCCTTCTCAACCTTGCTGAATTCATGGAACATGACGACAAGGCACTGCCTATTGACATTCGCACATTGGGCAAGTATGCTGCGAAATGCCATGCATTCGCCAAGGCTCTCCATTACAAGGAACTCGAGTTTGAGCAAGACCAGAATTCGGGAGCAGTGGAGGCCCTTATCACCATCAACAACCAACTCCAGCAGTCTGATGCTGCCATTGGTATTCTCCGCAAAGCCCAAGCTTACCGCGACGTTGAGCTCAAGGAGACCTGGTTCGAAAAGCTCCAACGTTGGGAGGAGGCTCTTGCCGCCTACAAACGACGGGAAAGAATCGATCCAGATTCATTTGGAGTTACTATGGGTAAGATGCGGTGTCTGCACGCCCTTGGAGAGTGGAAGGTGTTGTCGGATCTTGCTCAAGAAAAGTGGAACCAAGCATCTCTCGAGCACCGGAGAGCCATCGCTCCTCTGGCTGCGGCTGCCGCTTGGGGCCGTGGACAATGGGAGTTAATGGACTCGTATCTAGGCGTCATGAAAGAGCAGTCACCAGACCGGTCGTTCTTTGGTGCCATCCTTGCCATCCACCGGAACCAGTTCGACGAGGCGACCATGTATATTGAGAAGGCACGAAATGGCCTGGATACGGAGTTGTCGGCTTTACTTGGAGAGTCCTACAACCGTGCCTACAACGTCGTGGTCCGCGTACAGATGCTGGCTGAACTCGAGGAAATCATTACGTACAAACAGAACATTGGCGACCCTGAGAAGCAGGACGCCATGCGCCAAACATGGAACAAACGGTTACTCGGGTGTCAGCAGAACGTCGAAGTGTGGCAACGCATGCTTAAGGTCAGAGCTCTTGTTACATCGCCTCGCGAGAACCTTGACATGTGGATCAAATTCGCCAACCTTTGCCGGAAATCCAACCGTATGGGTCTTGCTGAACGTTCTCTCGGATCGCTGGAGACGGTTGTTTCTGACAACAATGGTACTCGATCTGTTGCTCCGCCTGAAGTCACTTATGCTCGCCTGAAATTCAACTGGGCGTCGGGCGCTCAGCGTGAATCGCTAGGAATGCTGAAAGAGTTCAATGCCACCCTGACAGAAGACTTTACGCGTTTCAATGCTCTCATTATGTCGCAAACAGACCATGCTATTAACGGTGTGAACGGCGTCGTGGACGCGAACCATGCCGATATTGCTGGCCTCCGTGAGCGTGTTGGAGATGTAGGCAAACTCAGGCGTCTTCTTGCAAAGAGTTATCTCAGACAAGGAGAATGGCAGACGGCCTTGCAGCGTGGTGACTGGAACCCGGAGCTTGTTCGCGAGGTTTTGAATGCGTACGCTGCGGCGACAAGATACAACCGGGATTCGTATAAGGCGTGGCACTCGTGGGCGCTGGCTAACTTTGAAGTCGTTACTACCATTGCCAGCCAAGCTAATCGCGAGGGACAGCCTCCGGTGATGGTTCCCCAGCATATTGTGACCGAGCATGTCATTCCTGCCATTCGCGGTTTCTTGCGATCTATCGCGCTGTCCTCGACGTCGTCATTGCAAGACACTTTGCGTTTGCTTACCCTCTGGTTCACTCATGGCGGTGACCAGGATGTTAATGGCGTTGTGACAGAAGGATTCACTGCAGTGAACATTGACACCTGGCTCGCCGTTACTCCACAGCTCATTGCACGAATCAACCAGCCCAACTACCGAGTCCGTACTTCCGTCCATCGCTTGCTGGCCGAAGTGGGCAGGGCGCACCCGCAAGCACTCGTGTATCCGTTGACGGTTGCTATGAAATCCAACGTCACCCGCCGATCGCAGTCCGCCAGTAACATCATGGACAACATGCGGCAGCACAGCGCAAGACTGGTCGAACAGGCTGATCTTGTGAGTCACGAACTGATCCGGGTTGCCGTTCTGTGGCATGAGCTCTGGCATGAGGGCTTGGAGGAAGCTTCTCGTCTCTATTTCGGCGACCACAATGTGGAGGGCATGTTTGCAACCTTGGCACCGCTCCATGACATGCTTGATCAAGGGGCTGAGACTCTGCGGGAAGTTTCTTTCGCGCAGGCGTTTGGACGTGACCTCGCAGAAGCCAAGCACTACTGTATGCTGTACCGCGAGACTGAGGAAATTGGCGACTTGAACCAGGCTTGGGATCTCTACTACACTGTGTTCCGGAAGATCAGTCGCCAGCTCCCGCAATTGTCTACTCTCGACTTGAAATATGTTTCGCCTAAGCTTAAGGATTGCTCGGATCTTGACCTGGCTGTTCCGGGTACCTACCAGAGTGGTAGACCTATTATCCGGATTATCAGTTTCGATCCTATTCTCCATGTTCTGCAAACAAAGAAGCGGCCTAGGAGGATGACACTTAAGGGAAGTGACGGAAGCTCTTACATGTATGCGCTCAAGGGACATGAAGATATCAGACAGGACGAGCGTGTCATGCAGCTGTTCGGTCTTGTCAACACTCTGCTTGATAACGATGGCGAAAGCTTCAAGCGTCATCTTTCTGTGCAGCGATTCCCGGCCATTCCACTCTCCCAGAGCTCTGGTCTCCTGGGATGGGTCTGCAACAGTGACACATTACACGCGCTTATCAAGGAATACAGAGAGAGCCGTCGCATCCTACTCAACATTGAACACCGCATCATGCTTCAGATGGCTCCTGACTACGATAACCTTACGCTCATGCAGAAGGTCGAGGTCTTCGGGTATGCTATGGACAACACCACCGGAAAGGATCTGTATCGCGTTCTCTGGCTCAAGAGTAAGAGCTCCGAAGCCTGGCTCGAGCGACGCACGAACTACACTCGCTCGCTTGGTGTCATGTCCATGGTCGGTTACATTCTCGGTCTGGGCGATCGCCACCCGTCCAACTTGCTTCTCGACCGCGTTACGGGCAAGATTGTTCACGTTGATTTCGGTGACTGCTTTGAAGTTGCGATGCATCGCGAGAAGTACCCTGAGCGGGTGCCGTTCCGGTTGACTCGTATGTTGACGTTTGCTATGGAAGTCAGCAATATTGAGGGTAGTTATCGGATTACTTGTGAGGCTGTGATGCGTGTTCTGAGGGAGAATAAGGATTCGTTGATGGCTGTTTTGGAAGCGGTAAGTTCTTTTCACCTTCTCAAAGTAATTTCAACAATGCTAATGATCGTAGTTCATCCATGACCCTCTGATCAACTGGCGTCTGGGAGTCCGTGAATCTCCTCCGGAGAGAATGTCCTTTGTGGCCGAACGTCGCCAATCAGTTGCGCCAAACCTCAACGCAGACAATGGTGCCCAGCCCAGCACCTACACCCGTCCCCGCCGTCCCTCCATTCTCGAAGGCGGTATCCTGGATGCTCAAGAGGGCGTCCCCAACGAAGCCCGGGAGCTGCAGAACGCACGCGCATTGCAAGTCCTTGGTCGTGTCCGGGAGAAGCTGACGGGCCGCGATTTCCGGCCGTACGAGGAACTCAATATCAGCGACCAGGTGGACAAACTGTTAGCGCAGGCGACGAATGTGGAGAATATCTGCCAGCACTGGATTGGATGGTGCAGTTTCTGGTGATTGCTTCGGTTGTTTCTTTTCTTTTTTTTTTTTTTTCTTTTGATACTCGATTTGTTTGGAGTGGTCAGGCGCAGGATTGTCAGGTATGATATTATTGATACGATGTAATTTGTTTTGCATGGCGCGGATATCAATTTTTTATGTCATTTCTTCTTCTTGTTATGTAGCATATTCTTCTATTCTACCAATAATCTGTTGTTTGTTATGAGGCTGAGGGCATTCCCTGTTGCACGTGTGAGTTGGGTTTGCAGGAATCCTGGAAATAGAGACATGATTGATGTATAATTGTTCCAGAAATAATCAGTATGATGCTACTCATACCCAATTCATCCTTGTGGCAATCTTCTATTATTCTTCTACCTTAAGCAAACACTTCCAACACTGTATGCTGTCAAATTGCCGAGGTTCGGCGGTGCCCAACTCAGTGCCACTTCACTCCCCTAACAGCCGCACATACATACAACACACCCCCTTCTTTTCCTTCCCTAGTTAACTAATACTAGCACTATTTCCAATTAAAATGCCAACCCCCGATCCGACTCCAGCAGACCCAGACCCCGCCATGTCTGCCGATCCAGCCGTGGACGTTGACCCGGCCCTCCGCGCTCTCCTCCGCCTCTCCCTGAGCAGTCAGGAGTACAAGCTCCTCCACGAGCGCGCCCCCGCTGGTATTAAGAAGAACGCGCCGTCTCCGGCGAGGTTTGAGGCGATTGTGCGACCGAAGGATAGATTTAATGAGGCCGCGATAAGGGAGTCGTTGCGGGTGTTTTTGGGGTCGGGATTGTTGTTGAAGCTGGTTGAAGTCGTTAGCCGGCGCATGAAGGGCGGTGCTGGCGCCGTTGCGAGGTAAGTATCTTATAATAATTATGAGATATATCAGATTCCAAACGGTGATTGACGCGAGAAGTAAAAAACGATCCATCATCCATTCCCCCAACTTCCGCCTTCCACTCGCCCTCGCCCTCGTGCTCTTCTTCCACCGTCGCCTGCATCGTTTGTTCGCGCGCATCCGCGCAAGCCTCCGCACCGACAAAGCGCAGCCATTCCGGGACCGAAACCCGCGTCTGGCCAAAGCGTTGACGTCTCGATATGCGCCTGCTGTCGGGGGGAGTTTGGCCGGGTTCGCGCTGGGGGTTGCTCCGCAGGCGCAGTTGCGGTTGACGGCGGCGATTTATATGAGTACACGGACGTTGGAATTCTTGTATAATGTCATGGAGGAGAAGGGGTGGCTGAAGAATAAGCCGTGGTGGTTTGGGAGTTGGTTGTTGATGCCTGTGTCGTGTGCGCAGCTATTCCATGCGTTTGTGTTTGATCGCGAGACGACGCCAAAGGTAGCCCTTCCCCTCTTGCTCTGTTTGTCAAGTATGTATGCTGATTGTTGGTGGACAGTGGTTTGGAAAGGTCGTTATGAACTCGCCCAGCTACATACAGAGCCGTCCTGCACTGCTTCCTGCGGAGATTCCCTGGCCGGAGAACGAAGAGGTGATCGACTCGCTCGCTACTATTGCCAACCTGCGCTGGCCGTACGTGAAAACGATTCCCATGAATTTTTACGAAATTCTAATCTACGCCTTCAGGCCCTTCACCTCGCCGATCCTGCACCCATCCAATCCCAACACCCTACCATCGGCAATCAAGTCCATCGCCCCGATCACCGGGCCCGCGCATCCCTCCATCTCCAGTCTGTCGTGCGCACTCCTACACCCAGCTGTCCCCAGCTGCAACACAGCATTCCTGCACCACATCCTCCTCTCCGTCCCCCGCATCGCCCGCTTCATGACCACCGTCATGTTAGCCGTCTCCATCCTCAAATACAAAGCCTTCACCACCAACCCCCTCGCCTCCTTCCAAAACCTCGTCAAACGCATCCTCACCCTAACAGCTGTCCTCTCCACCTCCATCGGCTCCGCCTGGGGCAGTATCTGCCTCTGGAATACCCTCCTCTCGCGTTCCGCGGTCCCAACAAAACGCTTCTTCCTCAGCGGCGCCCTGGGCGGCCTCCCCTTCGCCTTCCTGGGAAACAACTCCCGCGGCGCATTCATGTCCATTTTCCGCAGCGCCGTCGACTCCGCGTGGAAGTCTGGCGTGAAGCGCGGGTTGTGGAAGGGCTGGACTGGTGGCGAGCTGTGGTTGATTGTGGCGAGTTGGGCGGTTATGGGGGCGATTTTGGAGAGGAGGCCTGGGGCTGTGCAGGCTGTGGGGTTGAGGAAGGGGTTAGCGTGGTTGAGGGGGGATGGGTTTGTGGATCCGGTTGAGGTGTTGGAGAGGAAGAGGGCGAGGAGGGCTGCGAGGAGGGAGGAGCGGGAGCTTGGTGAGGAGAAGGGTCGGGCTTGATTTTGTTTTCTTTTGGGGGGGGTGTTCTTTCTGGTTCTTTTTGGCGTTGTTGTTGTTATTCTTACCCTGTTACCCGTACCTTATGCGTAATCACTAAAACTATTGGCTATTATACTGGTTTGAGTATGTTGGATCACGATTGTTGAGTAATGTCGATTTAAGGCTATCAAAGCTACATAGAACAGCCAATGCAAGATATTGCGAGAAACATATTATCCAGCAGTCCGCATGTAAGGCTACCCACCTACTATAGCAGACAACGTACTCCGTACTAACTGTAGTATAGTAGAAACTTGAGGGCTATATGTTTAGGGAGCAGCCAGATACCTTCAACTGCCCAATATATAACATGACAGCGTAGCTACAGCTGTCCCTCAACGACCTCTTAGCATAGTATTTGTAAGGCATACAATGGTCATTCATGCGAGCAAGGAAAAATACCCGAGTGTGTAAATGGATGTGTAGAAATAATGTCCGGAGTATCTGTACGTTGTACTGATTGGCTATACGCCGATCTGAAGGACTCCACAGCAAACCCTGAACTGTAGAGCAAATCCCGACTACGGTCCTAGGCCGTGGATGCTTCCATGGTTCGCTCCAGTTTGGGCGAACCTATATTATAAATACCGAGATGTCGGTACATATTAACTATTGTTGGAGTAGCTTTCGTAGCTGGATCACCAAGCATTCCCAAGGTCTGGTTCTTGGAACTGGTCTACTATCGAATACAACCAATATGAATGCAAAAACGAACGAAAACGAAAACGAGGTAGATCCGTATATGCAACAAGACGGAGCATGAAGAGATTTAGATGACCCTCAGAACAACCGGGGGAATGTGCATACGCCACAGGGCATAGACTAACGTAGTTCCCTACCGAGTGGCGCGCCCGACCGAGCGGCGCACATCCGACCATGGTCGATATATAGGAGTCTTTTTAACACTAACAAAATGCATTTCTATATAAAAGCTAACTACTATTGCGATTAGGACAATGAGTCCTTTTATGTCCTATAATATTGCAATCACTACATCGTGGTGGTGCCCGTACAGAGTGGTATTCTGCCGTAGATGCCAGTTCTGTAGATATAGTAGGTATGACTTCTTCCCCCTGGCTCCTGCCCTGTATGAGGTCCTGGCCCTCCTGAATAGAAAGGCCTTCTTCAGCAGCTATCTGCCTCCTAGATCGCTTGCGTTTCTGAAGCTGCTTTTCACGGGAAGCATGCAATTCCTGATTTTCATGGGCCAAAAGAATAGCACTATTCATGGCCATTTCGCACTCCTTAAAAAGCTGCTTTAACGCCGCTTTAGTAGGACTTGAAGGGCTGTGTGTACGCTCCCTGAGCAGCTTCTGAATTGTAGTTGCTTGCTTTTCCAATTGCTTCAGATTATGAGGCGTTTTAGGGCTGAATTGGTTGACCGGCTGCCTGGTGGTGTAAGGGTCTTTAGTTGAATAGTAAAGCGCCCAAGCACCTCCTCTGGATTGAATGGAACCAAGCCAGTAGCTCTAAATCCATTCTTGATATTGTCTGAATTAATTGCCTGTCTCCGAGCCTCTGGATATGCCTCAAGGAAGTCAAGTTTATCCATATGATTGAAGCCCTGCCGCATTCTGGTTTGAACCAGGTCACCATATGCCCTCTTTGGAGGTGAAAAGCAGCCCACATCAAGAGATTGGCAGTAATTGGATGAATGAGCTGGCATACAAATAGGAATGATATCATTCTCACTGCATATTCTGTCGAATTCTGGGGTAAGGTGGCTACCATGGCCATCAAGTATCAAGAGGCGATATTTTCCAGTAGCACAGCCATAAGTCTCAGGAATAAAGACATTTTGAAGCCAACGTAGTCTAATTTGATCTGATGTCCATCCATTTGGGCTAACTTCAATCCTCCAATTGCGAGGCAGGTTAGGATCTTGATACCAGCGCTCAATATGAACTGTTCCTTTGAATATGATGCATGGAGGTAGAACCCATCCCATAGAGTTAACACACTCAATAGATGTGACCCATTCTCAGTTCCCAGTGTTAAGGGCTAAGCCCGCAGCGCTAATAAGTAGCTATCATACAAGAGATTTCGTTGAAGAGAAGAACGGATGTCCGATCGGACAGCCTTTATATACAAAAGTACGTTATGCGGGGTAGGTAGTCAGGTAACCCCGCCGATCATCCCTCCGAATAACATATCGTTTATTCTACAGGCGCAGCCTGTGACACCCAGGCTGTATAACCTGACGCCTGCCATACATATCAGCTCTAGTTACTACTTTTGCAGAAGCAATTAGGCCCATTGCATAGCCAGTTTCATCAAAGTTATAGATGTCTTCATATGCAATCCCATATTGCATTATAGTGATTTGTACAAGATTAAACCACTCTTTGATGACCTTTGGATCTTCACATTTGGCCCGTTGGTAATTATATTTTCAAGAATAACTAGACTTGATCTCATCATGGCGTTTAATGAAGCTGGATACCCAGCTCTTGCCAACAGGTTGAGTATTGGACAGAACCATGCTGTGAAAGGAGAATATTGGCCATATCTTGAACATGAGATGGTCGGGGGGCTGCTCCACGTCGGTCCATAGAGAGTATCCATTATAGAGTGATTCCTCTCCATTTTCAGTCAATCTATGCCCATTGGCCCGCTTTTCAGACTGTGAAGTTATACCATGGAGTCGTCGTTGGAGGGTTGTTTCAGGGACCTGAAAATGGCGTGCTGCTTGCCGTACAGTCTGAATTTGAGATTCCTTTAAAGCAGATATTGCTAATAGGACCCTCCCCTCTTGCTCATTTGAATTTTGGGACTTGGGAGGCATTTTAGATAGAATAGTAGTGGTTTAAATGGCTTAACTGATTGAAGACGCGAAAAAACCGGGATGTGCGCCGCTCGGTCGAGCGCGCCACTCGGTAGGGAACTACGTTAGCTGTAGTCCTTTTTTTGCCCACCAAAAGAACCGGGACGTGTACAGTATTCGTATTCTCTGCTCCCGGTGAATCGTTGCTCTCATCGGTAAGGTTTAATGTCACCCGGTGGAAACTTCCACCTATAAGAACAGCTATCAGTATATGGGACATCACCTTTATCCCGACCCCACAAGAATGCTGGCAAGAGAGAGTAGAGAACTTGATAGGGACTGATTATATAAAATTTGCATCATTGCTTGTCCTGTACAGAGGACATACAGTGTCCATAACATCCCCATCTAGTCTGAGTTTATATAAACACCAGGTGGAATACAAGGAAAGATCCTCTCGCGTAGTGACTATCTCTCTTTTCCATCTTCTACTCCGTACATTCCTCCTGTCTACATAGCAGTTTGTACAGCTATGTACTCGGTGCTATATGATCAGCAATAATCGGGGAACGGATATGCCTCTCTCCGCCTGTCAAGCCTAACCACAACCTCATCCTTCTCTTCTCTAACAGCCTTGTCCTGTTTTCTTGTTGTCTTGTCATCTCACCTTTCTACTGTACACAATTCCCCGCGAGATGGACCATCGGATATTTCTCCTCTTGACATGTCCTTTTTTTTGCTGTTGCCACAGCGGTTCCTGTTCCTCTACGGTAATTGATAGCTCGTCTTTTCGCTGTACACGCGAGCCGATCTTCTCTGGCATAAGCTCTCTTCTTTTCCCATTCCTCATCTTATCTTCTTCATATCTTCCCTCCGCCTTCGGTTATCGCCCGCCTACTGTCGCATCGTGACCATAAGGGCTGCGTGCTTGCCGTTTTCTCCTCGCCTCGACCCTGGCCTGGCGTGATCCTCTCGAACCCTCCCGACTGTCGACACTCTTGCAGCGACAATCCTCTTTGAAATACGCACACGACATGGCCTGTTGCTTCCACTCACGCACCTCGCATTTCCGGTTTTCGACGTGATATCGCTATCGTTGAGGCGACTTGTGGATATCCCTGCGCGCTCCGTGCTGAGCCAGAACGTCCATTCCGACCTCTCCGCGTTTTCCTGCCTCCACCTAGTCGTTTTCGGGCTTTGATACTTCTCCCCTCCCGTGGTTCGGGGCTAAAAGGAAGAAAGGCTATTGTTCCTTCTGCCCTTTTGTCTATTTTTCTTCGGAAAGGAAAGAGGGGGACTTGACAGAACTCCTACTCGTCACAATTGGACCTCGTGGACATCATATGGACCAAGATCCCTTCGAACCAGAGAGTAACTAGGAGGCTGAGATATGACCTCCCAAGACAAAGACAAGCACGTTCCGGCGCTTGCACCTGGCCCACGAGGTCAGCCTAAACCTTCATCAACGCCTCTCGTCCCGGGGCCACGGAAAATCTCGGTGGCTTGTTTGCCGTGCAAGCAAGCTAAAAGAAAAGTGAGTTATCGTCATATCAGAAGAGTTTCTTTGGCAGACAACACCCATCTCAAGCATCCGATCAAGGGCCGGAGGACAAATGACCACAAAGGTCCCTCCGAACGTCGATTGTGAAACCAAGAGCAAGTAGCTAACTTCTTTGCCCTTGCAGTGTAGTGGACGTCCGGCTCCGTGTAAAGCATGCCGAAATACTGATACAGAAGCTGATTGTGTTTTCGATCTGACTCTTGATCTTCGCCGCAAAGTTGCCCAAAGGCGCACGATTGATGAACGGGAATATTATCGGAATGTGCTCTCTTCTCTGCTGGACGAACTTCGCTCATCGGATCCAGTCAGGATCAACGAACTGGTCAATTTCATACGCAGCGATGCGTCGATGGGTCGTATCGCCACCGTCCTGGCAGATACATCAATCAGTCTCGATGACTTTAGTTCAATAAACCTGGAAAACAATCAGAGCGTGGAGAGTGCCATTCAGAGTTTACTTCCGCCGCCGGATTCGTGCTCGTCCAATACATGTTCACGGATAACACTTGAAAGTCTTGTTGATATACCCTTGTTCCAAGTACCCGCGAAACCTTGGACCAATGTCACCGATGATGACAATCTTGTCTCCCACCTGATCTCTCTATACTTTACATGGGATCATCCGTGCTGGCAGCTGGTGGATCAGAAGGTCTTTCTGTTGCATATGAAAACGGGTGACCTGGGGTCACAATACTGCACACCATTCCTGGTGAATAGTATCTTAGCCATGGCCAGCGTATGTCATAAATGCCGCTCGACCTGTGCTTTGGTACTGACAAATGGCAGGTGTATTCCGATGCCCCAGATGTTTTTGCTATTCCTGGAAATGCGGATTCTTGCGGGTCGCACTTCTATATCGAAGCCGAAAGACTTTGGAGAGCCGAAGAGGGTGCAATCAGCTTGGCCAACATCCAGGGCTTGGTTATCATGTGTCATGTGTGAGTAGCCCCGAGCAATCTCTTCCTCTAAACGTCGTAGCTAACTCAATAATAGGTTGAAGTGCCAGGGAAAGAACGGAGTTAGCTGGCTGATGCTGAGACAAGCTGTACAGCTCGCGCAGGATTTCGGAATGTTTCGAGCCCCAACGCTGCGCGCGAACTGGGAGAAAATGGATGCTGATATGCAGCGCATTCATGCAATCGCTGCCTGGGGGATCTTCGTCATGAATTTGTAAGAAATCTTCCGCAAATCCGCGCGAACAGCGACTCATTCTGACTAGGGACATGTCCATGGAGCTACACAAGGACGCAAATCTCGAGCCCCCAGTGTGCCGGCCTTATACATCGGGCGACCTCAACGACGATATCGCATGGACCCCTTATCCTCGCTCGAACGAAATCGAGTATGCCAACAAACCGGGGCTTCTCCGTTATGTTGCGACAGAACTCTCCAATCTGACAGAAGTCACTGCGGGTATCCAACAGCTGTTTTTTATGAATGCCTGCCACATGGACGTCAACGATCTCTGGACAAGGACTAACGAGATATACTTCCGTCTCCAGCACTGGCGTCAAAACATGCCAGATGTTTTGAAGACCGACGATTACCCTGTCCCGCAAGTACTGTTTCTTCAGTAAGGACTTTATATCTCCGACCACCCCCGAGGTTTGTAGTGTCATGCTAACCTGCGTAGTCTCAAATATCACAAGGAGATATTGTCATTGTTCAATGCCTTTCTGGGGCACAAGGGCCCGGATAACCCATCACATCCAGCCTGGTTCGAACAAATCAGAATAATCCGCCTTCAATCGGCCAAGAATATCGCCCGATGCTTTGACATCCTGCGATTATCTTATGGGTATAAGCGGATACCCAGCCACATGCTCGAGGCGGCGGGCGCTAGTCTTCTTGTAGTAATGGGCGACTTGACGAACGAGGAATCCGAGAACGCGTTTTTTGAACTTTGCCGGATTGTAGTGGTGTTCGGCAAGCGATTGAAACAGGCCAGGTACATGATTGCGAAAGTTATCTCGGTTGCGCAGCAATCGGGAATCATCTTACCGCCGGAAGCAGTGTTGATTCTTGAATCGGGATAGTGACCCCTGTTGCGCGCGCTCGTGAAGTTCGATTGTTGCTCCTTCGGCGTCTTTTCCCCCTCTTTTTTCTTGAAAATACCCCTAGCTCTAGCAATCATATATCGATTCTCGGACGACGAGGGAACGGACGGAGGGAGGCACATCGATACGTCGATACTGTCTGGATCACGCTAAGGAGGTTAATACCATCGACCGGGCGGTTGACCTGTTGGGGGAGTCGTCCAAGGGGCTGGTCGATTGTCATGTTGATATGCTTGGAAGGGTATGTAGCCAGTTAACACTTACCTTTACGTGGCCAGGACGTTACTGTACTTAAATCGATTCTCGTGCTAGGTTTCGGTGGCCACAAGAGCCTGCAGCTGACTGTCTCTGGGTTGTTGCCAGACCATCATGATGACCTAACTGCACATGTCAGATCGTCACGCCTAGTGCAGAGCGAAGGGCGCGGGGATGAAAAGAAGTGTTGAACGGCATTCCATTCTCCTGGACTCGACGGTGTTCTGTGAACCAAGATTTGCCAGCCTTTCCTGTTTCGCCGAATGTAGACGGCGCCATCATTCGAGGGGAAATCATTTCCGGGATGAGCCACAGATCGGGCAAGTCATTATTACAGCAACCCTGGCTGTGGCTCGTTGGACGGTCATGTCATTGTCGAGTACTGCCTTTGCCTCTTCTGCACCATAGTACGGAGTGTATTGGTTGCAATTGCTATGTTGGGCAGTCGCTTGCTTGGTTTTGATGTGCTATGAGCCGTTGTCTATGCGATGGTTCTCGGGGCGCATGGCGTGCGGGTATCTTGCCGTCTATGGGGACTCCGGCTTTCTTGATTTCAAGGCGAAGTGTATTTAGTTCCAAGGTAGATAGCTATGCAGTCGGTAGAACAGAATGCTAGTATCATGTTTACTGGTGCTCATCATGTGTTTACGGAGAATATGAGATGCTTTCTTCAGCGTTTGATAGCACAGATGCAGTGACTATACTACCCTGCTCTATTATAGACTGCGTATACCACAACTCGCAGTATTGTATCCATCGAATAAAAGATGATCCATTGATTCTGATGTGATGTCAGTGTTGACATTGGTATAACTGCATAGCTTACTCAGCGTCGCCTTTATGCATAGATAAGATAGCACAAATGCGCCCAAGCGAAAACCCTCAAAATTCAAACTCCGCCGGCACCATCGAAATCCCACCGACGCCGAAGACCCCCTCCACCGTCCACCTCCCTCGTCGATCTACAACTGTCAATACATTCCAAGAGGAACCCGTCCTCTCGAACGATCCCACCACCTATCCCTTTTATCTCTCCCCAGCCCCCGCAAAAGCCAACATGTCCTACGAGGAGCGCGCCAACGCGCACCCCAACCTGGGCGATGAGTCCGACGTTGAGGAGGAAGCGCTCGTCAACGACTACCGCGAGCAGGTCAATTTCGACGATGACATGAGTGACTTGGACCGCACGACATCGATTGACGCCGGTTCGCAGGCACAGGACCTTCAGGCGCAGTTGGCTGCTGCGGCGACCCCGCTGGAATACCAGGCTACGCTGGAGACCAAGTTTGCGAGCTATGACAACTACTGCAATCTGTTCCATTATATCTTGAACTCGGAGGGGCCGGTTGATTTGGAGGTTCCTTCTGTATGTGACCTTGTGTTGTTGTTTGTGTCTTTTTGGAGATGTTTTTCCGTTCCGGGCTTTGTTCTGTTGCGTTGTGGGAATTGAGGGATCAGGCTAATATGTTTATTTGGTATAGTACTACTGGGCTTGGGATGTCATCGACGAATTCATCTACCAGTTCGAGTCGTTCTGCCGCTACCGCAACCGTGTCGCCCGCAGCGGTTCCAACGAGGAGGAAGCACAGCTCCTGCGGGAGAACCCCAACACATGGGGCTGCTACTCGGTTCTCAACGTCTTGTACTCCCTTATCCAGCGTTCGCAGATCAATGAGCAATTGGCCGCCATCAAGCGGGGCGAGGACCCCTTGGCCTTCGCTGGCGAGTACGGCTCCCGCCCGCTGTACAAGATGCTCGGATACTTCTCGATCATCGGACTGCTCCGTGTCCACTGCTTGCTGGGTGACTTCAGCCTTGCCCTCAAGACCCTCGACGACATCGAGATGAACAAGAAGGCCATGTTCGCCCGCGTGATGGCCGCCCACTTCACCACCTACTACTACGTGGGCTTCTCGTACATGATGATGCGCCGGTACGGCGACGCCATCCGCATGTTCAGCCACATCCTGATCTACGTCTCGCGCACCAAGAACTTCCAAAAGGGCGGCAACAGCTACGATGCCATCGCCAAGAAGAACGACCAGATGTACGCCCTGATCGCCATCTGCGTTGCCCTGCACCCCACCCGCCTCGACGACACCATCCACTCCGCCCTCCGCGAGAAGTACGGCGACCAGCTCACCCGTCTCCAGCACGGTGGCCCCGAGGCCCTCCCCCTGTTCGAGGAACTCTTCCGCTCCGCCTGCCCCAAGTTCATCAGCCCCACCCCGCCGGACTTTGACAACCCGTCCATCAACATCGACCCCGTTGACCACCACACCTCCATCTTCATGGACGAGGTCAAGAACACCCTGTTCAACCCCACCATCCGCTCGTACCTGAAGCTGTACACCACCATGGACCTCAAGAAGCTCGCCGGTTTCCTCGAGGTCGAGCCCGAGAAGCTCCGCTCGTGGCTGCTGGTCAACAAGCAGCGCAGCCGCCAGATCCGCTGGGTCGAGGGTGGTCTGCTCGAGGGCGAAGTCGTCAGCGCCAACGACCTCGACTACGCCCTGGAGAACGACCTTATTCACGTCAGCGAGACCAAGGCCGGTCGTCGTCTGGTGGACTGGTACCTGCGGAACCTTGCCCGGGTTTACTAAAACCGGTCATGTTCTCCTTTTTCGCTTCTATTAATTCTTCTTCTTCTGTTGGAAAAGTTTTTCGTTCACCGGAATCGGATGAGATATGCATAACGTTTCTTGCTTCATATGGGTATGGAGTTTCAAACAACCATGGGAGGATGACAGTTGTGGTGATGCGTCGTCCCCCATGAAGGCTCGACCGGAGTGATAGTGATGGATTAGGACATACCAGGGGCGACACGGGAGAAGCAATGGGGAATGTCAGTGAGGAGTGGAGAAAAGAGATGCAGAGTTGGGATTGATTTGATTGAATTTAATATGCTTTTTGACAATACTGTTTTCTTTTTTTATGTGTTTGCATGATGTCCCATTTGTTTGTGAATCTCCTTTTCTATCTTCTTTTCAATATATCGTTTTTCTTGTTACATAGCTTGAGCTTAGGGCTGGTGATCTGTCTAGACTGGCTAGAAAAGGAATAAACGTTCAATACCCTGTCCATTATCTGTACATGATTGACCGTAAGGAGAATCGGGTATATACATTTTCTATCCTACACAACCTGTATAAATACAACTAGTAAATAATCACCAATAAACCACCACCAAGAAAACGCAGACCTAAACATTAACATCAAAACTCGTCCCACACCCACAGTTACTCGTCGCCCGCGGATTATCCACAATCTTAAACTGACTCCCAATCAACTCCGTCGTATAATCCACCGTACTTCCCGACAACAGCTCCAGCGACGGCTCATCCATAACAACCAACGCCTCGCCACTTTCAGGGCCAACGGAGGCCTCGGCTTCGAAAACAGTGTCTTCTTCGGCGTCGATCTTGGACGCCGCTTCGAGCGACATCATGTATTGGAAGCCGTGGCAGCCGCCGGAGGTTACGGTGATGCGGAGGTGGTGGTAGGGGTTTTCGGCTTTTGTGGGGGAGGACGAGGTGGTTGAGTCTGTGATTTCGCGGAGGCGCTGTTTTGTTTTTGGTCACGTTAGCTTTGTTCTGGGATGGCTATGGGGGAAAGAGAGTGGTGATTGTTTCTGGATGGCGTGTGGCTTGGGATGGCTTGGCGGGAGGTTGTGTTTCTTGCGTCCTGTGAGCGTGATCGTGTGTATTGGATGGATTATACTGGACAGGGCATCCTTTTCTGTGCTCCCTGCCTGGTATACCATACCACTTGCCACAGTTCATGCACACACCCGGCATAGCCATGCTCATCCATTCGCCTCCATAGCATGTAGACCCAGGTTTGTCAGAAAGAACAGAAAAAAAGCAGCTCACCTCCGCAGCCCTCTCCGAAATCCCAACCAACAACGGCTTCCCCTCCTCATCATTCCGCGCATTCTGCACAACCTTGGCGGACGGACGGACAGTCGATGATGAAAACGCGCGGTGCCGCGGCACACCGATAAAAGAAATATTCACTCTGCAAAGAGTATACTGGTTCGAACGGGTCCTCGAGGCGGAAAACGCATTGGCATTGGGATTGTAAATCGACGAACTTCGGGAAATGGATGGTTCGGATAATGCGGAGAAGAACCGGGTGGTTGAGAATGGGCGCTGGCAGTGCGTTGTTGACTGCTGGAGGCGGCGCGTGGCCGACGATAGCGCTGGACGGGACATATTCACGGCTTCCAGAATAATATGTTCTTGTAGGTGTACTGGTGTTGGTGAAGGTCGCCGTGATTATATATCGGCGATTTGGATTTCCGTTAGTCAGAGGGTTCGGCATGACGTTATTGGTCGATCCGCGGCCACATTTCCATAGAGGGGCAGCTTTATCGCTAGAACAGTGCTTTGACGGGAATTTGGCAGGGAAAGCAGAGAAATGGCTGCGCAAATACCCCAAAGTGGGGTTTATTCTCGGCAAGAGGCCGAGTCTCGCGATGCACAGGATCCTCTGCGTTCGTCTCGCGAAGAGTTCATAATTCCGTCGCGGAAGGACCTTCAGCGGAGGACGCTGGCTGTTGAGGGTAGGCCAATTCACACCCAATTCACTAGATCGTGCTAACTCTAGCAGACCAAGACACCTCAGAACCATGCATCTACCTCTGCGGCAACTCGCTAGGCCTCCAGCCCCGAAACACCCAAAAGTACATCGAATACTACCTACGAACATGGGCGACCAAAGGCGTGACCGGACACTTCACCCCCCACGACGACCAATTACTCCCTCCGTTTGTCGATGTCGATGAGGCTGGCTCGAAACTCATGGCGCCTGTTGTTGGTGCGTTGCAGAGTGAGGTAGCTGTCATGGGGTCGTTGACGGCGAATATCCATGTGTTGCTGGGGAGCTTTTACTGGCCGACGAAGGAGAGGTTTAAGATTATTATGGAAGGGAAGGCGTTTCCTAGTGATCATGTGCGAGCCCTTGTGTCTGGGGTAGGGATGGATTGCTAACGTGGACGGAGTAGTATGCCATCGAGTCTCAAATACAGCTTCACGGTTTCAACCCGGACGACGCAATGGTATTGATCGAGCCCGAGAACCGCGAATTCCCGACTTTGAGCACGGAGCAGATTCTGCGGGTTATCGATGAGCACGCCTCGAGTACGGCGCTGCTCTTCCTTTCTGCGATTCAGTTCTACACCGGCCAGTACTTCGAGATTGAAAAGATTACGGCCTATGCTCGTTCGAAAGGTATACTGGTTGGCTGGGACTGTGCCCATGCGGCTGGTAATGTTGACCTGCGGTTGCACGACTGGAATGTCGATTTTGCGGCGTGGTGCAACTACAAATATCTGAACAGTGGACCGGGAGGGATGGCTGCCATCTTCGTTCATGAGAAACATGGACAGGTGAATGCGGACAAAGTTGGGACTGAGGAGGGTTTCCGGCCAAGGCTTGCTGGCTGGTGGGGTGATGATAAGGGCAGACGTTTTCTTATGGAGAATAGTATGCATTCCCACTTTCCTCAATTGCTTGGAGATTCTAACATGTGTCAGAATTCGTGCCGCAACCAGGTGCAGCCGGATACCAGTTATCCAACCCATCTGTCCTCGACATGAATGCAGTTGTCGCATCCCTGGAACTGTTCAACCGAACTACAATGGCCGATATCCGTAAAAGATCATTGGCACTGACCGGATACCTGGAACATCTCCTACTGACCTACCCCATCGACTCTCTCGCGGAGAGACCTTTTAGCATTATCACACCGTCGAATCCAGCAGAACGCGGCGCTCAGCTCAGTCTACGTCTGAAGCCAGGTCTTCTCGACAGTGTTTTGCAGTCGTTGGAGGAGCATGCCATCGTAGTTGATGAGAGGAAGCCTGATGTCATCCGTGTTGCGCCGGCTCCTCTGTACAATACGTATGTGGAGGTTTGGCAATTTTGCCAGGTTTTCTTGAATGCGTGTGTGAAGGCTGTTAACCCTGTAAGTCTTCGTTGATCCGAATCGGCGTGATGTATAGTGGGTATCATCACGTGTCTCAGGGGGCCCATCATGTAGATATGGGAACAATTCTCATAAATAGCCAGTCGAAGAACCATTTCTATATTAATCAATTGAGGATTGTTTTGTTCGGCATACGGGCTCCCCCGTTAATCAGCTACATAGTATCTAATATCGAGTAATCCGGGTCATGAGTGAGCAGGAATTCTCCGCAAATTAGAATCCTTAATTAATGCGGCATCGCATCAGAACTAGTTGAAGCAGTTGCATCCTCCCGGATCCTACTGGCTTATGCGCATTTCGACTGCCATGCAAATACCTCTACAAGAAAACATACATCATACTTTGGAAAATGTCTTTCTACACTATATGGGTGGAATATGGGGTTGTTAAGTCAATTACATGATTTACAAATTTTGGAAGACGGATGCTGTACCACGGCGGCTATGCGATGGCCAAGGTTTACGTCCGTCATGTAGACACCCACTAGATACAACTATTTCTACTGCTAGCACGGAGTGCTACTGCTGCTACTGCTACTGAGCTGGCGGGAGAGGGAGCGGTTGTCGAGAGAGCCACTAGGAAAAGCCATCGCGGGAGCCGTTGTGGGATCTTTAGAGGGAGCAAATGAGGGGTTCGTTTGCAGTGGATTCCATTTAGCTGTGGTATTCTGGATACAACAGAGAAGACAACTTCACAGTCAAGAAAGAGATATCCAGGGATCCCATCAGTCTAGAGTTGGTTCCGAGGGCCAAGAGAGATGGAAGGGTCCAACAGGGACATGGCTCAACTGAGGAAACCCGGCGGATCGTAAGACGCGAGAGATGGGTGATCTATGTTTCGTTAACTTTTCATCAGCCCAAGTTCGAAACACATCGCGGCGGTTACTTTGGATGGGGGGAAGGAAAGATGATACACGGGCCTTTCTTCATGACCGGTCGAGACAAGCGGGTACGACCGGAGAGTCGCTTCCTAACCCTGTATCTCTCCTGCTGGTCAGCATACTTCTTCACCTTGGGGTCGAAGTCTTCGCGAACACCCCCCTCCGTGCAGAGTTGAGGTTGAGCGTCTGGAAAAGCGCGACCGGTTTCGAATCATTGTGGTTGTCCTGCTCTTGGACTTAGGGCTTCGACGAATGCCTCTCCCTGCTGAGTTGAGGTTGAGGGCTTGTAAAAGAGTACCCGCTTTGGGTGCATCCTTGTCCTTGGACTAGGGGAGTTGGTGAATACTCAGGGATTAGAAGGGACTGAGACAACGCGCCAGTATCGGAGTCATTGTCGTCCTCTTCGAAGACCTCGTCTCTGGGCTCTGCTGCCCCGGTAATACTGGCGATCCGATTCAGGGCCTATTGCATGCCCATAATCTTCTCGCTTGGAACTGGTTTGGTCGTTGGGTCGTCCGTTGTGATGGTGATTTAGTCCCCCGATTCAATCTTCTCCGTCGAAGTCCTGTACAATTTGCTGCCGAGGGGGCTGAAATGAGTCCATCCGGCATATCCGGCCGCGTCAAAATGGGGACGGGGTCCTTGCCGCGTGCGGGAGACATTCAATGGAATTGTACGATCAGGGAACTACCGTCCTCGGCTGTCTCAATAGGCTTGAGGGCAAATTGAGCCCCACCCCAACACGCATGCGCGCTGTTGGAGAGGCATAAGATTCTCGCAGATCTCGGTCCCCCGGTCTCCCGTCAGTTTACGCTGCCAGTCATTGACCTTCGCCTTGTCCCAGAACATTCGGAGACGTTCCCACATGACACTCTCGAGCTTGTTGCTGGGCCACTGGTTCAAGCAGAAGGGGAAGAAGACGTGGGCCACCTCCACAAAATCCCCCTTCCCTGTGATGATACATTCTATGGTCTCTGTCTAACGCACAATCTTGAGCAGGCTGTAACCGGCATAGGAGGCGGTGAAGTACTGCAGGCAGTACTCATACGACAAAAGGTCTCATATAAATATCAATCCTGACATCGGAATAAGAAAGTAAGGTAGTGTTATATATGGTGCATTGCATAGGCAGCGAGAGATTTGCATTGTCCCCTAAATTAAAGAACATAATATTCATCAGCTAAACGCAAAATAAGCCCGTTCCAGCGGTTGCCGTTCTGACTCCCAAGCCAACCAATCCGACCTCGTAGTCCTGTCCATCTGTTAGCCACATCCTTGAAAAGAGCAAAAAAAAGTACATACGGCAGAAGCCCCATAGCATTAACCTTCCACACCCCCAATGCCAACAACCCAAACTGCATCAACACATAAACCGCCTTCACACCCAGCAACTTCTTATGCGTCCCCTCCGTGTCGAACTTGGCAAACACCGTATTCGTATTAATCAACCCCTGGATAGGACCCTTGAACAGCATAAACACCATCATGATACTAAAGATCTGTAGACTGTTTCCGGACATGTACATCATGATCGCGTTCATTGGGAGTTGCTTCGAGGGAGCGAGGGCGATTTCCCAGGCCTTTTTGACCTTGAGAGCGTCGGTTTCGATGGGTTTGGAGGGGGTGGGTTGCTGCTGTTGCTGTTGCTGCTTTTGGGTTTGCTGGAGGTAGTCATCAATTAGTTATTCTGCTTGTTACAGTCTGTCTCAGCAAGCGTACTGGCTTAGCTCTGGAAAACCCAGGTGGATCGGGGATGTTGGCCGCCGCCTTGGACGGACGAGGCAAAGGGGTGTTGAGCGAGACCACCCATCGCGGTGGAGGAGGAGGATCAAAACCAGGCCGCGAAGCTTTGTCTGCCATTGCGATAGCTGTTATAACAACGAGGTGGTAGAGATTGGTGGTGGCAGTGGTTGTAGTGGTGGTGCTAAGGTGGTGATCTGGAAGCGGTCCCGACCCAAGCGCGCGGAGTTGGCGGCAAGCCGATCCCATCCGCTCCTTTTTGGGATGCTCGACTAAGACAATCTCCATACTACGCTTCCAGATCTCTCCTTTCTCTAACGTCTTCACGCGTGTGAACTACAGCTAATTGCTATATCGCTCCTTCCTTGTTTCTTTACGTTCACTCCCTACTTGCAATCCGGAGTGGCGTCGTGCTCCGTGACCCTCGACTGAAACCCCCGAACGGGAATGGACGATTCAGAACCGCAGCGCAACTGAAGGACAGATCGCCAAAGACCTCGATTCGCATTCATATACCCTCTCCTTGGATTTGGCTGGACGTCCGCATATCTACACAGAGACATACATACGATCCGCGCTTGCGATTCGTACAACGATTGAACCCCCGCCGCTTCGAAGTAACAGAGAAGCAACGATTTACTGTTTCGCAAAGTCACAATGAGTTCCAGCGGAGGAGATGCAAAGTTATTCGCCAGGGTATGTTGGAATACTCCCCCTATCAATTGTTGCATGGCTGCATTGGTCGTCCGTGGGGATTGGGGGTAAGGATTGGGGATTGATCTGGCGAAGGAGTGAATAGGATGTCCAGATGGGCAGGCTTCATCCCTCGTTGTGAATCCGGCTGGTGACACGGGTGAGATCTGCTGCCTTGTCTGTGGTTATTATATTGCTTCAAGCAGCTGTGTGTCACTGATCTTGATTCCGGACCAAGCAATCCCCTTTCCAAACCATACCTATGTTGGCCGGATTAGCACCCGGATTGGCACCTCTTACGAACAATAATGACTCACTACGTGTTGCTCTCTCACAGGGAAAAGTCGCAGAGCTGCGCCAGGAGCTCAGCAGCGGCGGCAAAAAGGACAAGAACTACTCCGCCAAAAAGATCGCCCTCAAGAAGATCGTGGCCAATATGACCATGAGCAATAACGATATGATCGCTTTGTTCCCGGATGTCATTGGGTGTATGAATCTGCCCAGCTTGGAGATCAAGAAAATGTATGCTTTGTGACGCGGTTTATTGGAGCAATGACTGATCTGTGCAGGTGCTTTTTGTTCTTGGTTAACTACTCGAGGATGAAGCCTGATGTGGCGATGAAGGCTTTGCCGATTCTGGTTGATGTATGTTGGCATCCTCCGCATGGAAGTGAAATGCTAATGAGTGCAGGACATGGAAGATTCTAACCCCCTGGTTCGCGCTCTGGCGCTGCGCACCATTTCGTACGTCCATGTCCGGGAGTTTGTTGAGGCAACTATTCAACCAGTCAAGCGCCTGATGAGCGATATGGACCCATACGTTCGCAAGACCGCCGCATTCTGTGTCGCCAAGCTTTATGAGCACGATAGGAAAATGGTGGAGAGCTCGGATTTGATTGATCGGTTGAATCGAATGCTCAAGGACGAGAACCCCACAGTTGTGTCTAGCGTTCTCGCCTCGCTGACGGATATCTGGGGCCGAAGTGAAACCATCTCCTTGACGATCGACTACACCAGTGCGTCCAAATTGGTGTCTATTCTTCCTGATTGTTCCGAATGGGGCCAGTCATACATCCTCGAAGCCCTCATGTCGTATGTTCCGCAAGATTCGGCTGAGGCACTCCTGCTCGCTGAACGGATTGCACCACGACTCTCCCACTCAAACTCCGCAGTGGTCCTCACTTCTATCCGTGTCATCCTGTACCTTATCAACTACATCGCAGACGAAAGACACGTTAACTCGCTGTGCAAGAAGCTGTCGCCGCCTCTCGTTACCTTGCTTTCGAAGCCTCCAGAGGTCCAGTACTTGGCTCTTCGAAACGCTATCCTAATCCTGCAGAAGAGGCCCGAAGTCCTCCGGAACGATATCCGGGTGTTCTTCTGCAACTACAACGACCCGATCTATGTCAAAGTGACCAAGCTCGAATTGATCTTCATGTTGACCACCCAGGAGAATATCTCCGTGGTGCTGGCAGAGCTGCGAGAGTACGCAACTGAGATTGACGTGCACTTTGTACGAAAGGCCGTCCGGGCCATCGGGAAACTGGCCATCAAGATCGAGTCTGCGGCACGGGAATGTATCGACGCACTGTTGGAGCTGGTCAACGCAAAGATCCCGTATATTGTGCAGGAAGCAACCGTGGTGATCCGCAACATTTTCCGCAAGTACCCCAATCAGTACGAGAACATCATTGGCAATGTTATCCAGAATATCGATGATCTGGACGAGCCTGAAGCAAAGGCGGCTATCATTTGGATTATCGGACAGTATGCGGATCGAATCGAGAACTCAGACGGACTTCTTCAAGACTACCTGGCAACGTTCCATGACGAAACGGTTGAGGTGCAATTAGCCCTACTCACCGCAACCGTCAAGTTCTTCATCCAGCGCCCAACCAAGGGCCAAGAGCTCGTCCCTCAAATCCTGAAATGGTGCACAGAGGAAACCGACGACCCTGACCTCCGAGACCGAGGCTACATGTACTGGCGTCTGCTATCCACCGACCCAGCCGCAGCCCGGAACATCGTCATGGGCCAAAAACCACCCATCAGCGCCGAAAGCGAAAAACTCGACAACCGCACCCTTGAAGAACTCTGCCTCAACATCGGCACCCTCGCCACCGTCTACCTCAAACCCATCACGCAAGTCTTCCGCAACGCCCGCAGCCGCCGTCTCCAATACAGCCCCGCCCTGCAAAAACCCCGCGACCAAAACGGCAACAGCAACCCCATGCTGCAATTCAACCCAGCCCCCATCAACACAACCCCGCTCGCCTCCAACCCAACCGGCACCGCCAACATCACAACCACAACCGCCTCATCCCACCTAAGCACCTCCTTCCCCAACCCCTCCGATCCATCCGTCATCGCCCCCTCCCCAATCACCGGCCTCGGCCCCGACGCAGCAGACATGAACGCCGCCGTCAGCGCAGCAGACGTGTACTTCAACGGCGTTGGCAACCAACAAATGGCAGCCATGGATCTAGGCGGACGCAGCGGCGACGATGGCGACGGCGTCGCAGGTGGCGGCGGCGCAATGGGGACGCAGTATGTGGTGAATCAGAATCAGCAGTCTGTTTATCAGCCGCAGTTGGCGGGTGGTGCGGCGACGGGGGAGTTGTTGTTGCTGTAGCCTCCCCCCCAAGGCTTTGCATTTGCATGGATTTGTTTCTTCGATTGATACTGTTGACAAATATGTGTGTTTTGTAATTTTGTTGTTGGATTGGTGCAGATTGTTTTGTTGTTTGTTTGTTGTGATACCTCGACGTACTAGCGTACTACCTATGTATGTATAAATAATACAATTTATTGAGCAGTGATATGCTTCTATGCTGTTGCACTATGAGTATTTAATGAGTTATCATTTGCGTGTCGTGAGAGCTTTGCTTGCGATATATATTCTGAGCACAACACCCCCCCCCCCCCGCACCACTTTTAGCATGCACTGTGAATGATACTTTCAAAGTAAGAAGTAATCCAACAGTTTTCGACATTGTGCTTAGCAATCGTATCTAAATACCCCAAAATCTTTTACCAAAAACCATTGCATTCGATATTCACAGTCTTCCAGCCATAAACCCTTCCTTGCCATCCGTTCTACTATGAACATGACATGATATGTGCACTACCGTCCATCCTCATTCTCAATAACATACCCCCACTCATGCTCCTCCTTACCATACATAATAGCCCCCAACCACGCCTTGATCTGCGCAGCGTACCCGGCGCGCTCGACACCAGCCTCGAGCATGTTCATGTCGACGTCGCCATTGCGGATGATTTGCACGGGGGCGATGAAGTACTGTCTCATCAGTATCCTCTAAATGAATAGGGTAGATAGTAAAGGGGGATAGGCTTACAGCAGTCCCAGACACAAACGCCTCAACGATCCTGCCCTCCTTCCACGCCTCCTCGACCTCGGCAATAGTAAACGGCCTCTCGACAACATCCACAGGAGCCAGCCCCGTCGCCGAAGCAGAGGCCAGTCTCTCCCGCGCAAGCTCCAACACACTCCGCCTCGTAACACCAGGCAGAATCAACTGATTCTCCAACGACGCCGTCACCAGCTCCCTCCTCCCCTGCTTATTCTCCCACACAATAAAGAAATTACTAGCCCCCGCCTCCGTAACCTGCCTCTCCTCCCCAAACAACCAAAGCACCTGGTCGAATCCCTGCCCCGTCGCGAGGCCGTGCGCCGCAAGACTCGGCCCGTAGTTCGCGCCGAGCTTCGCGTACCCGAAACCACCGGGCCAGGCGCGGATGGTGTCCGGCGAGGAGGCGAGGAGTTTCAGGCCGGACGGATTGGACGACATGTCGGGCCAGGGGACGGCGATGATGAAGAGGAGGGCTTCTTTGGGGGCTTGCACGCCGAGTTGTGTGCCGTTGCCGATGACCGTGGGGCGGATGTAGAGGAAGCGGCCAGGTTTGTCCTTGGGCAGCCAGCCTGCGCTCTTGTCAGTCAACCTGTACTCACTTAACCTAGTAAGAGAAACGGGGGAAACTAACGCGGCCCATCAATCTGCAACAACCTCCCCACGAGCTTCTTCACCTCGCCCGCGCCAAACCCCGGCAGCGACGTCCTCACTGCACTATTCGCAAGTCTCTCCCCGTTACAATCGGGCCTGAAAAGGCGCAACTTCCCGTCATAACCGCGATACGCCTTCATGCCCTCGAAGCACTCGGTGGCATAGTGCAGACAGGACGCCGTGGGTGGGATGCTGAGGTTCTCGAAGGGGCGGATCTCGGGGGTTTGCCAGCCGGTTTCGACGGTCCAGCGGACGGTGAGCATGTGGTCGGTGCAGTAGGAGTGGGATTTTTCCTCTGGGGAGCCGATTTCTGGGACGGGGCGGAGGGTTGTGCTGGGGGTGAAGTTGATGGTGGAGGCATCTAGGGCGGCGGGTGTGGGTGTAGGTGCGAGGGAGCCCATGGTTGCGGTTGTGCGATGTTCAATTGAGGAATGGCAATTGAATGTAGAGGAAAGAACAGAAGAAAGAAAAGAGAGAGGGATATAAGTGACTCACGTATTTATGGTTCGGGGTTTTCGGGAAATCGCCCGATATCTTATCGATAACAGAATTTTCTCCATCCATACTTCACTTTGCTGTATTTCTCTATCTATTTACTACTGTATGCTCTGTTATTTCGATCAAATTACATTATTTCACATATCTGTTAACCCAATTGCTGCTGTTGTACTGTACTGTGTAATTTTTCTCTTTCCCTTCCCGCGTCTTCTCCGATGCTAACCGCAGTGGATATCACGCCCTACATTACCCCACGCCCTGCGCCTTGACTGGGATCGGCTATACTGTCAGATATAGGGTTACACTGCTAACGGTTATCATACCCTATCTAGACAGGCATGCTTGCTGAGCAGTAGAGATATCTACCAGACAAATGATTCGAATCAATATATCCTTTCTCACATGTACAAATAGTAGTCCCGACCAGTCGGGCATACCAGCCAAACCCGAAATCTAAATACAATGGAATATGAATATATGAACAGAATAAAGAAATGCCAACCAATCCATCAACCAAGACCAAGACTCCGGAGATGCAATCACATTGAATCATGACAAATAAAAGAACAGAAGACGAAAACGAGAGCCGAGAAAGGATCAAGCATCCAACGGTTTCTCCCTGGTACCGCTGACACCAGTGGTACTCGGGTTATCCAACGTCGACGTCGAAACAGACCCCGACCCCGACCCCGATACCGCCGTCGACACAGACGTCGCCTCGACGGCGCGCTCTTGCACGGGCGTGGTCTTGTCCTCGGCCAGCGTATCCTCAGACCCATTCTGCGCCTGTGCCTGCTCCTTCGCCTTCACTGCGGCGTTCTTGGCCTTTGTCTTTGACCGTCGCCAGTAGATCACAGATACATAGATCATCCCCACAGACGCGCAGATGACGCCGTATGCAATCGGCGACGCAGGGGGGATGTTCGGGTTCTTCCCGATGGCGTAGTGGAATCCCACGCCGCCGTTGATAATGCCGAGAGCTGTGAGGAAGCGTCCGAGATAGCGATGCATGACGCCCCAGATCGTTTTGAGCCCGTATTTGCGGAAGCGCAGATGCTGAACTATACCCAGGACGGGCATGAGGACTGCAACGCCCAGGACAGCGATGTGGCCCAGGAGCGGGTGGTAGTCGTTGCCCTCTTGCAGATCGTGCGCGACGGAGAACCCAATGGCGTACCCGGATAGCGCTAGAGCAACGGCGAAGATCTGCAGCGGGGCGTGGATGGCGGGGACTGTCCAGCGGGAGGGGAGGATGTAAAGTGTTAGCGCGAAGTTGGGGAAGAGGAGGACGAAGGCGACGGAGGTGATGACGCCGTGGGCGATGCGTTTCTTGTGGAGTCTTGCGTCGCTAATTTGCTGTTGTGGGGATTTGAAGGTGTGGTCGATGATTGTGTGTGAGGAGATGATGAAGGGGTTTTCTGTTTCTCCCCCGACGCCTTCGGTGAGGTTTAATGTGAAGATGCCGTGCCAGTCGTGTTGGGGGATGGGGTGGGTGACGTTGGATGACAGGATGGGTTCGCCGTGCGCCATGGCCCAGATCCAGTCACTATGGGGACCGAGGATAGGCCGTCCGTCGAACAAACGCATGCAGTTATTGCATTGGATGTTGGCGGTCATGTTCCCATGATGAAACCCCGAGCCGTCGAGCAGAAATGCATCGACGCTGGGGTTGTACTTTGGCTCGACGTGATCATTGGCCCGTCGGGTTGAGAGAGTGATATTCCCGCCTAAACCGGCGTACACGATGAATAAATTCCCATCGATCATGCGGGCGCCTTGTCCCAGGGCTATCCATTGGATAGGAGGGGGCGCTGTTAGTTGGAAGAAGATGGGGCCGGAACCATTGACGGCAGTGCGTTGGGGGATGTTGATGGAGTATGAGATGCCACTGCCTTCGGAGGGAGTGTAGGAGATGATTTGCCCGAGGACGGGGGTTACTGAAGTGGTTAGCATGGTTTTTGGCGTGAAGGTAAAGGGGACATACCATAAGCCAGGGCCGTGGCCAAAAAGGAGGGTATTTTCATGATGCAATTACCAAGGAGTGATGCAGTAGTATGTAAAATGATATGCGTCAATAACAATAATGCATAGGACAACCTATACAGTGGCAAACGTCAATGCCCTACGCCAGAGCACGGCAACGAGGGCGATCTGCATGACAATTAAGATAAACAGCGCGATAAGAGACAATCTAGAAGACCCAAAAGAAAGACATGGGATCAGCAGCAGCAGCAGCAGCAGCAGCAACAGCGGTGATGGTGATGGTGGGCGTAATAAATGCAGTGGCAGCCCATAAAAGGAGCTGGTCAGTGCAATCCCCAAACAGCAATGGGCCCGAATCCGCAAACTTTTTTTTTCTTTGGTGAATCTCTTGTCCTGGCTTGACCGGAGCTGTTGCCACTTTAGTCTTATGTACAGTTATCAGTTATTGTACTACACAATAACTGTACATAACTGCTATATTTGCTGTATATTCCTTTGTACCCTTTAAGCACTAGACAGGACTATTATACTCTTCTGTTGTATAGGAGTATCCCCTGATCCCGGAGCAGTGACCGGTGAGTCAGCGGAACTAAAAACTACTCCGGACACCGATGAAGTAGCGACCGTTGTGTTATGCCGGGAGGATACGCGATACGGAGCAGGGAAAGCGGATACGAGACGAGACTCTCGCTAAGGAACTTCTATAATTATGTTCTCTGTGGCTGTTATTCGTGTATGCAAATGTCCGACGCGTCACGGATGGAGTCGCCAAGGATTATCGAATTGCCGAGGCACGTGAGCTCCACTTGGCATTACATCTAGTTCGAGTACGACAAGAGTTTATGAGTACATTGCCTCACATTAATACTACTACTTCGTCTTCTCCAATATCGTCTTCATCATCTCATTGCCCAGCCGAGACGCCTCGGGGAATCTTGGCGCAAAGTACGACTGGATCCGCTCGAACCGGTCTCGGTATGATTCGAAATCGCCAAATGAAACGCAGTCCGACCATGCCTGTCAATTCAATGTCAGTCTGCGTTGATACAAAAACTTGGTCAAGGGACGCACCCGCGCAGCAAACGTGAACTCCAGATCATCCGACCGGAACGTGCTATCATCGCAAGCCGTGTCCAGCGCTTCATCAAGCAGTTCCGGATTGCGGAAGAGATACTCCGTCACGCCCAGCCAGAGACGGAATAACTGTAACACATCAGTAAGACACCCCATATACCCATATACCCATATACTCAGAACAGAAAACGTACCGGCGTCGAACAAATCATGTGATCATACGGCACAATCCCCAACTTCCACCAGCAATCCACAATCGCGAGCAAACTCAGATGATTATTCGGCGGACTCTCCTCACGGTGCCGATTCGACAATGAAAACCGATCCAGTACCTCATCCTTCAACAACAAATCCTGCCCCTCCGTTCCAGCCCGGAACACATACTCCCCAGCCGCTTTCACCCGTCTCTTCAACTCGTCCCGTTGTCCCTCAATCATCAGCTTGTACAACTCCGTCACAGACTCGGCATACTGCCGGATTTGCGCTTTCGCAGCGGGATTGAGGATCGCGAGACCAGCGTAGACGTGCCATTTGTTCGAGTAGATGCGCAGCGTGATGTTGATCTTGACGTTCTCGATTCCGCCGACCCACCGCGACATCTCCCAGGGGAACTGGTTGTTGGCTTGCCAGGCTGTGCCCATGCTTAGGAAGGCGGCGTGGGTGACGGCTTGGGTGTCGGCGGTGATGCGGTCGTGCATTTCGCCCGAGAGGTAGACGTATTTCGAGCCGAAGCAGGAGAGGGCGTTTTCGACGAAGTGCAGGCTTTCGTCGGAGGCGCGGTGTTGGATGAGAACCTGTTGTTGCATTAATCGTAGATCGACATCAGTATCTCCTGGGAAAACGTACCAATGGCTGGCCATTGGGGTTCACTTTTGGCCCATGCAGCGAATGGCACGATACAATCTCTACATCCGGGGGCAGGTGTTTGTCAAACGCGGCCAGCTCCGGGGCCTTGCACGACGTCTGTCCTCCAACGATGGCGCCGACCTTGGTGGCTTTCAGATGTTAGCCCCAAGACTAAGACAAGACCGATACAAAAAGCGACATACACGGTCCATACTGGGCGACTACCCGGTCAATCACGCCCGCCTCTACACTGTATAGAATGAAATCGCTAACTCTTGAAACCAAGTGTCCATTCGGTAATACTGTGACACCAGTCTATATACATACAATGAGCCTATGGACGGCGTAGCCCGGAGCACGAGCACGAGCACAGGACATACTTGACTGTCAAATTCTTGTTTCAATTCTTCATATTTTTCTGGTACATCGCATGCGTTAATCCTTTTACTGTTAGTATCTGAACTATCTCAAGCATTATCATCAAGGCGTAATCTGCATAATCTGAACCAGACAGTTAGCATCGGTTCAACAAGTATGTCCAGTAACATAGCAGAAATAGAAACAGATATCAGACAAAGAAAAAGTAAGGTAGCTGAGAGTTTACATCATCGACGACCTGGCAGACCGTCATACCAGAAAGGCGGACAAGCCCACCAGGCCATGCTCGAGCCAAATGCACTCAAGTCATCTTCTAACAGCGCGAAACAGAGAAAACGAAGAGGGAGAGGGATTCTTACCTAAAAGCAAGGAAGTCGAGCGAAAACAAGAGAGCATTACCTCCATCCCGCTGCACTGAGTCGTTGGGCATACAGCTTGCCCATGTCTCCCATTCCGATGATGCCAATGCTGGCATTTTCCTTGGTGAGAACCATGCTGACTGCAGACCGGCTGCTAAAATGCAATCAAAATATATCGCTTCAGCTCATCAAAATCTCAAAGTAGAGAGAGCACGGAGAAAAAAGTCATGGGAAGAATTTTCTTAAATAAACGTTGACCGTAATCACTCACCGCCCCGGCCCGACTTCAGCTTCCCTTCTGCCGGAGAAATTCCCTCGCTTGAGAATCCTGCCGCCTTTTGCCAGCCAATCAGAAGCTGTAAACCCCGTCTAGGGCACACACCCACTTTTCTATCCAACTTTGAAGTCTCGATCTCTTTTGCTCTTCTTCTCCTCTTCCATATTCCATCCCACAACCAGCAATCGCAATGCCTCCCAAGAAGACCCCCGGCGCTGCCACCAAGGAGAATGTCACTCTCGGTCCTTTGGCCGGTGATGGTGCGTTATTGCGTTTCTTGAAATTGGAAGTGTGAGACCGTAGGCTAACGTGACCCAGGCAAGCTCGTTTTCGGTGTTGCCCGTATCTTTGCCTCTTTCAACGACACCTTCGTCCACGTCACCGATCTGAGGTTCGCGCTATAATGGATATTGGATACGGAATGATATGCTAACAAAAACAGTGGTCGCGAAACCATCTCCCGTGTCACCGGTGGTATGAAGGTCAAGGCTGACCGTGACGAGTCCTCCCCCTACGCCGCCATGTTGGCCGCCCAGGACGTTGCTGCCCGCTGCAAGGAGCTCGGCATCAACGCCCTGCACGTCAAGATCCGCGCCACCGGTGGTACCGGCACCAAGACCCCCGGTCCCGGTGCCCAGTCCGCTCTCCGTGCCCTCGCCCGTTCCGGCATGAGAATCGGCCGTATCGAGGACGTCACTCCCATTCCTTCCGACTCTACTCGTCGCAAGGGTGGTCGCCGTGGTCGCCGTCTGTAAGCATGTGCGGGGCTGTCTTCCAATTTGGTCAGGGGGGGGGAGCTTCTTTTCTCTCTTGTTCGGTTGGTTATCCCAGCGGGCACGTGCCTTTTGCGGATGTGGATGGAATAAACGCGAAGAACGGCTTTTTCGCCTGGTCTTCAATTCCTTGTCCGAAAATAAAATCTTCAGTTAGCGTATCTATGAATGTCATGACTGGGGAATTATTGCTGTACGCCGTAGATTTGTTTATGCAGAGTCCCGTAGCATTGAATTTTTACAGATACCTCAGGCAATAACTGATAAGATGCTTATCGTGATGATCTGCCATCGCCCAACTTTCCGTTCGTCACTATCCCACCATTTTCAATCTTCTTTAGTACCAGTCGAATCGCGAATCTCACATGGCTTCGATTTGAAATCCTAATGCGACCGACTTCGACTCACACCCCATTGACGTCAAGCGGACCTTCAGATTCTTCCGCGCGCGCCAGCTTCACGATTCTCGATTCTACAACACCCAACTCTCCCTCCAACTCTCTTTAATACGACCAAAAACAACAAAATGACCTCCATCCACCCAACCCCCACAATCCTAATCCCGCACCTTCCCTCCAAAACCTTCGTCGGCATCGACCTCGTCACCTTCACCTCCACCGCGAACTTCCACGGCATCCGCGACCTCCCATTGGGCTGGCATTTCTTGTACTCGGGTACGACAGAGACACTATCGCTGCGGAGCGGGGGGTGGTTCTACGTCCACGACGATGAAGATAGCGGGGCAGTTGCGACGACGGGGAGGACGGGGAGAGCGCCGGAGATATTTATCTGGAAATGGGACGCGGAAACAGAGACGCTCGTCCCGCTGAAGGGGGATAGCGATGCGGAACGGCAAGAGGCACTGCGGTTAAAGGCGAATCTGGGGATGATCTGGCAGGCGGGGAAGCTCTTTCGGTATCGGAGTCGGGTGACTGCGCAGGGTGTGCTGAAGAATCAGGTGGTGGACGAGGAGGACGAGGAGATTGAGGAGGAAGGTAGACGGGATTGGACTGGTTTGACGGATAGGTTGTCAGTGGATGTTTTGTCGAGGATTGTGGGGGATCCGGAGGTCGATGCTGATGGAAGGCCGAGGTGGATGGTTACGTCTGCAAGTACGGCGAAGAGGGATACGGATGATATCCCGGGGTTGGCAAGTGCTGAGCCGGATGGGCTGGGTGTTGATGGGAGGGGGAGGCAGGAGGTTGAATTCTCGTTTCTCCCAATTGAGCTGAGGAAGACGTGGAGAGAGGGCGCGGTTGGTCGCGAACGAACAGAAGCAGCGCAAGACAGATCCTGGGCGCTGGGTGATCTAATCAAACAATACACCCCCACCGATTCCACAGACGACAGCGAAGGCGAGAGCCAAATCCTCGGCGAACTACAATTCACCTTCCTCATGGCCCTAACCCTCCTCAACTTCTCCTGCCTGCAACAATGGAAACGCCTCCTTGAACTAATCCTAACCTGCCGCGCCGCCATCGCAGAACGAGAACCGTTCATGTGCGACGTCCTCCGCCTCTTACTCCTCCAACTCCAACGCTGCGACGATCTAGAAGGTGGGTTCTTCGCCATCGACGCAGACGAAGGCGGCGAGTTCCTGCGTAGGTGGTTAGTGAGATTTGTCAGGTCTTTCGAAGAAGTTAGTCTCGTTGGCGCGGGTTCTATCGCCAAGGGTGAATTGGATAAGCTGGAGGCTTGGGTGAGGAGTGAATATGAATGGGATTTACATCCCGAGGGCGTTCTGAGACGGGGGATGCTGCAGCTGGAGGATGGGGAGGAGGTGGAGATGGAGATGGCTGATGATGAGGATGAGGAGACGGGGGAGTATGCGCCTACGGTTGTGGAGTTGGGGGGTGGTTTCTAGCCTACGCCTGGCTTTTTATATTCTGCTATATCTCATGATCTAGAGCAAGAGAATCATTTCCTCAATGCCGAAATAGTAGAAAGTCTATACAAGGCAGTCTGTCGCAACACTATGCACATGGCTAATTTTGCCCTATGTAGACCATGGCTATGCAAATGATTCGTAGACTCTTGCTCATATCACTTTCAGAGTAAGAGTGAGAGTAACAGTAAGAGTGAGAGTAACAATAACAGTCTAATCAACAAATCCCTATGGCCCAGCAGCCAGCCTCCAGTACGATGAGCTCTTTGCATCTCGCAACTAGTGAAAATGTGATGAAAGCTAAAAGTATGGCTGCTTAGATAGATTTCAGGTGATGCGCTCTTGAGGCAGCAATGCAAACATATTATTATGTCATTTCTACCATCTACTCTCTCGTGGCCACAATCACCATCACTGCAAGATTTCCTCTCCAACCGCTGAATTCAACGACCCCATCCGCCTCGAGCTAATAACCGAATTCTCACAACAGCTTTACAGCCAAGAGGTAAACGCTGCCGCATGGCTATTGTTCTGGTTCGCGGACCTGGACAATCTGCGTTCATTGATTGAAAAGTTTGAAAAACGTGAATACCCTTGTATCATATGGAGGTCGTCGTTCTTATCGGATGATAATGCCCTGAATGAACCGGTGAGAGCTTGTGAGTGTCCTGACACGTCGGGATGAGTGAAATGTTGCTAACGGTCTAGGGATGGGTCTTGCAACGGAGGATTACAAGCGGACGATAGATGAGGCTGAAAGGCATGGATCGGGGGTTTCTCGTGCTAGCATTGAGATGATGGAGGCAAAGTCCAACCAGACTCTTAAACACGATCAGGCGGGGCGATGGGTGCGTTCAAATTCAGATATCATCATTCAGGACTGCATCCAGACGTTGCTAACAATGACAGGCCGTTTATAGGGAGCGAAATACCTGCCCCATTACCAAGGAAGGCGATCTACTACGTCCCTTCCGGCAAGGCAGAGATGGAGTCTCTCCATCTAACATGGACACCCGGTGGTTTCATCTCGAGTTTTTCTGGCCGGAGGAGAAGGTCGCTGCCTGGGATGCGAGCTCTGAAAGGGGCAAATACAACTGACATTGACACTAACGGGAGTGCTTTGCCTCATACTGGTAAGGTTTCTATTGAGACCCAGCATCTCGTTTCCATGAGCACTCAAGCATACGGATACTGGAAAGATGCTCGCTTTGCCCTACAGCCTATTTTCCGCTCTGAAGATGGGAAACCCCTAACTGTGAAATTCTGGTGGATGCCCCCGGCCACAGAGTACGATTGTATGCCTGCTACTGATATACCCGAATTCCCTGCAAACCTCGACTCCGCGCCACGAGGCGGGAAGCTCTACAACACCGAGACAGAGTTGAAAATTGTCTCGGGGGAGGAGGTTACCTTTTACACGGATAATCCGGAGAAAGTGCCGCTGCCGTCGTGGGAGTTGCTTGAGATGCAGTGGTTTATGCATCGCATTGCGGGGTTGTTGGGGCCGAAGGAGCCTTATCGGGAGGAGGAGTGTCCGTCTGAGATTGAACACATGGGGAAGGTTTATCGAGTTGACTTGACTTTATGATGCGTTGCTAGCTATGCTTCTTGAAAACTGGCTTTACTGATACATGACATGAACTTACTCCGTGCCATTGTAAGTAATCCCAGTATCACCATCATAACCCTATAGTAGCACAACCGTTGCGACGAATATTCCTTGCAGATAACGGCATATACAGGGCTGCACTAGACCGCGGGTAGATTACTGTAAGGGACCATCCAATGCGTCATAACATATCTTAAGGGACAATATTCCGGCTAAAACACCTCAACATGCAACCTCCTTGCCTCCTCCAGATCCTGCCTCATGCGCAATGATTCAAACCGTTTAAGCGCTGCGTAACGGTGGACGATCTTGCTTTCCACAATCTCCTCTATCTCATCCGCCTCCGCCTCAAGGAAGCACAACGCATCCTCCAAACTGCTCGGCAGATACGCAACAGAATCCGCTTTCACAGCATCCAAATGCTCAGGAATGCTAATATCCGGCCAAACCAGGTGTTCCTGGTTCTGTATTCCCGAGAGGCCAGCACCCAGGAAGGCGGCCAGCGTGAGATACATGTTAGCTGTTGCGTCGACACACCGAACATCCCAATGACCGTTATTGATTTTGCGGATAGGGACTTCCCAGTTCTGTGAACCCCAGGCGACAATCTCGCTGTTGAGCCGCTCGCGCTTGTAGGAGAGGTCATATGGTAAACTGAATGCGCAGAGCGCTTGCAGGTGCTTGAGTATGCCGGCTAGGAAGGAGGATTCTGTGTGTGGTGGGGTGATAGAGCTGCGTGCGATGGCTTGTTGCTTGTTGTCGAGCTGCTACTGGTTCGGGACACATGGTTGCTATGTACCCGTGTTTAGCGAAGACTCGCTTGATGCGGTCGTGGACCAGTATTAGTTCGTCGACGGCTTGTAGAAGTGGCTGGGGATGGAGGGAGATTTGGTACTGGCCGCGACGGCCTTTGGGTTGGAAACTCTCGATATCGACACCAGCATGCTGTAGCTCGCAACTACATTCCTCCACATGCATGAAGCATGGATCTTGTCCCGCGATGGCGAGCTGTTCCGGATTAGCACTGTACGGGATAATCTCGTTTCCATCTAGCGAGACTTTCATAACCTCAAACTCAACCTCAAATCCCACCAGAAAGCTCAAACCATGGACGTCCATAGCTCTATGCATCACCTTCGCCAGCGCCCGCCGTGGACACAGATCGAGCTGAGGGTCTAGACTCGCAGGCCTTATTCGTACCACCTCACATATCACAATAGCATATGGATCCTCCGAGACGACGCTTTGCGCACGGGTACGGGCGCTGTCCCAGTATGGAAGGAGGTAATCTGCCCCCGTCTGGTTGTGGTTGGAAATGAGCGTATTGTCGAGTATAGATTCGAATGTGGTGGGTGGAACTTCGATAGATTTCTTTTCCTTTGCTAGACGGAGGCAGTGATGGATGGGGACTGTGCGGCTTCGTAGGATTCCGGAGTAGCCTTGCCATTGGAAGCGGATGAATCCTAGGGATGGATTTTTGAGTTGGAGGGTTTTGATGGTGGTTTCGTCTTGGTTCAAGGGCACTGTTTGTCCAGAAAAGATTGTAGGATGTGTATTCGTATGAGGGAGCTTCATCTTGGATTCAACGAGCAGAAGGGAGAATGGATTATGTTGAACGAGTTGAGGACGGAATTGCATATAAGTGTTTGTTGTATTTTCTCCTCCCTTTCGAGAGGCGCGGTTCAATCTTCCCGTATGTAAGGGCTGTATGTTGTGTTCCATATCTTGTCGACTGGAATGATTCTCTGCATGAAGACTTATTGGCATGACGTAGAAAAAAGCAGGGTAATGAAAGCAGCCTGTAAAGCTCATCATTTTCTCTATCGTGTCAAGAATCTCAACTTTCTTGTATAGCATGTCAATAAAAATCTGAAAGCCAAGTCGCGGATAAATCGTATGACCATATCTAGGACTTATCCGCCACTTTCTTGATAGGTAACAGTCCTACGCAACAATAATCTTCTTCGCTTCCCAGTTATCCTCATTACTCACTTTGAAAATCCTCGTCTGGTCATCTCTATTATGAGAAAAGACTGCAACCCGCCCGTTTCCCTTGACCATGGTAGTAATAGGACCAGGTCCACTTGGAAGGGGACAGCCATCTTTCCAACCTTTATAGGTATAATATCTCTCCGTAAAACCCACGCCAATGTTGTAGAACACATGCAGTTCTCGATCGGGGTTATCCGGCAGGTCCTTCAGGTCCTCGCGGTCCAGCGCCGCGAGTTGCATGTTGGCCTTTCCGACGATGGGGAAGTCCTCACTGATCCAATTATCTTTTTCGGGTCTCCATGCGTTGACCCTGGCTTTGGGGGCGGAAGCAGTCAGCGCATCGGTCAGCTAATGCTCTATGTCCTAGTGGGGCGTGAGCTGATTGTCCGGAGTAAAAACGTAGTACAATCTGCAGGGAAGAATGGTTGTTAGGAACGAGTTCGCTTCTCATTTGGATTATTTCGATCTTTGTCTTCAACACTCACCTGGGGATGCCGTTCGGAGTAACCGCAATGGATGAACCAGGGACAGCATCCTTGAACGCGACCGTGACTCCGTACTTGCCCTTAGACCTATCGAAAGCTAATTCAGTTGATCAGCCAAGAGTTATAGAGCAATGAATGTGAGAGACTTACAAACTTGTACGATCTTTCCGTCCTCCGCTTGCGCGAAGACTCGATACTTGCCATCATTGTCATAACGAGCAGCAAGCCGAGAGAGCGCATGAACTTTGGTGCTTGTGCCGTACAACTGCCAATACTTTCCATTGTGAATTGCCAACTGGATGGTGTTGTCGTTTCCGATGAAGACGACGCGGAGCTAATGGTTCATATTAGCCCAGGAGCCTTATAGGAAGAGAGCGATCACATACCCAGTCCGCCCTGTTAGATGCGAGCGCATGGGCGACGATGGCTTCGCTTTTGCGACCACGCCCAGGTGCTCCCATTCCTTGCCGTCGAACTTGGTTTCGTAGATATCGCCCCCTTCACCATGTGTGAACGTCAGGATGTTTTGGCTCTCGGGGCCCCAGGCCGTGACAGCGATATCCAATTCTATGTACCATAATGAGCAAAACGAACGAGACAATGTATAAGGAATACCGACCCTTGGTAACTGCTGGCATTTTGTCATTGAGATAAGGTTATTCGTTGTTTGATACAAAGATTGGATAAGATCTATTTGGAGAATATAACCGGAGAGGATTACAGTTTTTATGGGCGTTAGAACGTACTGAGCTGTGTCTTCTCCAGTGCCCTTTGCTAACATGAACCAGATTTATTGCCTTTGGATTGTTTGGAAATGACTGCCAGTTTTTTTTTTTTTTTTTTTTTTTTTTTTCCTTTTTTCTTTTCCTGTCTCTTTTTCCGTGAAGTTGAGAGTAGCTATAGAATCTTCGAATCTCCGAACAACATGGAAATATTGAGATGTAGGGCAAAGGGCTTAACACGTCTACAATACTCCGTGACGGATCCGCCGTGAGGTCGGGGTTATATCCGCTAAAAGTAGTCTCGACTTTCTCTACCGATCTACAGAATCCTAATTTCGACACAGGAAAATACAATGGCAATCGAACGGAGCAGCGCAGAGGTGAGCAAAGGCATAGAGAAATAGCGGAACTCGGAGCAGCTGTTGAGATTACATGCATGGCTTGGGATCATCTTGCATTGAATGAAGATGCCAAACGCAGAAGATATGCCGTGCACCTAGTGACAATTTAGCTACCTTCATTTTGTTTACTTTGTTCAGAGAGATAAAGGGAATAGGATAAGAAGAGCGAAGGCTTACCGCCGGTGCAGAGGTGACGGGAAGAAGTAGACCCTATTTTCATCATCTTCAGCCATCTCTGCTTGCAACTAGCCATTCGTGTAGCAGATGTCCAACGGAGAGTCAGGCGCCGGTCGCCCATAAATATTGATCTCATTAGCGGAAACAGCTTCCTGTAGAAATTTGACCATATCGGGCGAGTTTTTAAGAATCTTCATTGGCACGAGGCCGCATGAGAACTCGAGGGAAACCAGTACAGCCTGCGAGAAGTCGTCTGTCTGAATAAATCTCATTGCGTCTAAGAATTGGATTACTGAGGCTGTTTCACCGAAGCGTTTCAGCTCCTATCATGGTTAGCAAAACGAGACATGGACTGGGCGCGAATCACCTACAGACGCTGCAGCTAGAATCGAGATAATGCCAACGATTGCTCCAGCATGCCCTTGAGTGACTTCCCAAATATAATCTACCAGCTCACCAGATGGCGAGAAGGGCTGCTTCTCGCCATACGACTTACAGCACCGGGAGACAAGGTCATCGAATTCATCGCGGCTGAAGAGAAGACATAGGTCAGTTTCCACTGGTCGTTTGAACAATACCCGTTGACCTCGGTCAAAATAAACTCCACATGAGGTGGCTACTTCATCAACCCGCAACAAGGTGAGCCATATGATGCAAAAATTGCAATTCGTAGACCAAATGCAGGCTCAACAAACTTGATCAGATCATTACAGAGACTCGAAAACCTGTATGACACCTGCGCCTCATCAATTATAAGAAGTCCATTCATTATGTACCAGTCCATACACTCCAGGGGGTCGACCGGTGAGTTTGTTCAGGAGACGGTGATACCGGGAGACTGTACTCAAGCCCTCAACCCGCGCAGGGCAGCGCAAATTGTGCACAACCATGTCTGGTTCGACTTGTGAGACATGTCTTGCCAGAAGATAGGCCAGTGTAGATTTCCCTGATGCCGGTGTTCCTCGTATATGGACGACTTGCTCTTTGTTGATCCCTTTCCATAGGGCTGAAACAGTCTGACATCTCTCGGTATATGTTTCTGGTAGCGAGGGTGGAACTGGGTAAAGAATTGTTAGTCACTACACAGTAAAGCAAGTCGTAAAATAGCATCATACCCTGTGATGGAGCTACGTAGGATGGCTGCGATGGCTCTTTGACTAGGGCCTTCCCAGCCAAGTAGTCTGTAGATACCATCGTAGATGAGTCTTGGTGAGTAATACCTTCTGGAGACTGTACATGATGCAGACCCCAGAGAGTAGGATAGAGGCTGTCTTCCTTCGCCTTATTGAGCAATAAAGGAGACATAAGTGTACAGAGGAATATCACTGGAAATGTCATGGTGAACATAACTAACTAGTTAGTTAGTTAGTTAGTTAGTTAACTAGTCAAGATAGCCTCTTAGTCAGCATCTAGCCAAGACATGGTCTCAACATTGAAAGCAGTACTGATCGGACTACATGAAGCCATAATTATCGTTGCTTTTAGTGAAGCTGGCAATCTTTTCCTTCTACTGATCTCTCCGCATCACTGTTCATATTACTCCGTACAAACACCTCACCGCACGAACCGCATTGACACCATCGCACCCCTCCATTCCAGATCTCCCCTTCTCCGCTATACGAGCCCGATTGGACCAGAACCCGCACAATCTGACGATTACAACACACTATCCTGCGAAGATTGACCTGATATTCCTCCGATTTCCGAATCCAATGCAGTCCCCCGTTCCTTGCCGCCCTCACGACTGGTGATAGACCTCCCCACACTGCTTGCCTCCGCCCCTCGTGCGGCTAGATGGAAGATCTATGGCGTCCGGATATTATAACTCGGCGTCCTCCACGACGTCAACCCAGCACCGCACCCTGGCCGATACCCACGGACGATCGTTATCGAGTCTTGACGATGGATCCGCGGACGGGAGTTGGGCCGACGCTTCGTCGCGAGTCGGGAGGAATGCTCGGTCTGAGTCTGGCGGGAGTGCCAGCATCTACTCCCGCGGAGCAGGAGGGTCACTAGCGCCTGGGCCAGGGAGCTTCAGCTCGGAGCTGAAGAGTATGAATACATCGCGGAGTGTGACACCACGGCCGCCGGATAGTGGTGGTGGTGGTAGTGGGACCGGCCCCGGGATATTCTCCGCGCGGAGAGCAAGCGGTACCGTCGACCCGTCGGATGGGTTCTCGAATACAGAAGAGCGTCAGGCGGTGATCCGGGATAAGATTGCGAAGGAGATGAAGATCAAGACCGGGACGGAAAATATGCTGGAGGCGCTGTTGGCCAAGAACCCGAAGCACACCAAGGACCAGCGAATAAGGGTGGAATCGGAACTCAGTTCATCTAATCGCAAACTGGCAGAACTGCACCATGAATTAGAGGAGGAAGTGTTACGAGCGCAGGCGCCGTCGACGACTCCTCCACGCAGTCGGATATCGACCCTCTTCCGTGGAAGTCCCATGCGGCCGTCATCAAGGGAACATGAGACGGCGGATGAAGGCCTGTCGGAGGATGTAGAAGGGGAGATGGAATCGCCGACATATGTTTTGACAGAAACGCTACAAGCCTTGGAGATTGAAGGGATGTCACCGGATTTCTACGTGGAGCGGGCGAACAGCCTGGTGGAGCTCTTCAACCGCCATCCCACCCTGAAGTATGATCTGGCATGGCCAGTTTTCGGTCTACGAGTGCAGAGCATGCTTCTGAGCGATAATAAAGAAATCGTGGCCGCTGGTTACCGGTTGACCCGATACGCTATCGCGGACCGGAAATCGCTCCAGATAATCCGGTCTCTGCACACCGACGAACTGGTCATCTTATCACTCGTCAAGGAGAGCAAGGCGAATCTTGAGCGAGAACAGGCACTGAAATTTGTCCGAGCTTTCCTCGATGTCAAGGATGGTGTTTGCGAGCTTTCCCGTGCCGTTGTTCGCACCATTGTCGCCGTCGCTGAGCACGCAGACGACCGTCTCCGCAACATTTCCATCATGACCTTGGCAGAAATCCTGGTAAAAGACCCCGCCATGATCGGCTATGCCGGTGGATTTGCTATCTTGCACGATGCCCTTGCAGAAGGGACGTTTGGCGCCTCAGAGAGCTTGATCTCGAGTTTTCTGCATGTCCTAGATACACCGCATAGCAGAAAGCATTTGCGTGGCGGGAGTGAGCTCGAATCCGTTCTCGCTCCATTTACAGACTCGCTGGCCGACTCAGTACGCAACGGCCGGTTAAAGTCGTCAGCCAGGGCCATTTCCGCGATGCTCAAGACATGGCCAGGTCTGGTTGTTCTCGCCAGGGACGGAGCCAAGCCCCTACATTCTCTCCTGGAGTCATTGCACTACCCCGATCCACAGGCCCGGGACCTTATTATGGAGCTGTTATTCGATGCTTTGCGAATTAAGCCGCCATCCTGGTCTTCTTCTTTCCTTGCCGGTCGTAGGCTTACGACTTATGGACGCGTTGCGAACCTTAGATCGGAACCGGATCAGAAACAGTTCGGTGCTCCCTACGAGAATAGCAGCAACCAGTTTGATCTTACAGAGCATTTTTCGACTCTTATACTGGCTACTCTGGTTGATGCAGGGTTATCAAGGGTATTCATCCCCGAGCACACTTTAAGCCATTCGGAGCTAACATGAATAGGCACTCTGTGATCTCATCGAAGAAGAAACAGATCTCTCCGTTAGACGAAAAGCAACGCTATTACTGACAGAGGTATTGAAACTGGCGCACCACTCTCTGCCAAGCGAAACCAGTGCACAACTACAAGTCCTTCCGCATCTCCTTCCACCTGCGCTCAAGTTTGATGTCGATAATCATGACATTTCTACCTCCACAATTTACCAAATTGACAGCATCAACCGGACACTGGCACGGTCACGCGGCTATTCAAACGGAGCTGGTCGAGATAGTGTGAATATGGACGTGTCGGCTTCGATTCTGTCAGGAGACCAAGGCAAAGACAAGCTGAGTCCGGTTATGGACGAAACGCAGTTCCGCAATTCTATCTTGGAGACGAACGTCTTGAATACCGTCAATTTCCTCAAATGGAAGTGGGATTTGATCCACCGTATCGTCGAAGGCCCCCTGACAAATCCGAAGCGGCTAGACGAAGCGATCAAGGGGTCTAAGTTTGTCAAACGACTTGTCGGATTCTACCGGCCATTCAAGTATCGGTTTGCCATGGTCCCGAACACGAAACCCAACCAACGCTATGTCCGAACCGGTTGTGCCTTGATGCGCACTTTGGTCCAAAGCCCCGAGGGAACCAAATATCTCGCAGAGAATAAGTTTCTCAGACAAGTTGCCGAGTGCCTTGCGCAGGTAGACCGCATGAGTGGCCTTACGTCTTCTTCACCGTTGTTCTCGCGGGAGCAAATGAGCAATACTTTGAGCGGTGGATATTTCGCCATGCTTGGGACATTAAGTGCGGATACTAACGGGCTGGCCATGATGGAGAGGTGGCACATGCTCAACATGTTCTACCATATCATTGAGCTCCGTGATCGGAATGACCTGATCCAAACTTTATTAGGGAATCTGGATTATTCTCAGGAGAGCCATCTTAGAGTTATGCTGTCCAAGGCATTGACGACTGGCTCAAAGGAGATCCGGATTTTCGCAACGAAGCTATTGAGAAAATATGCGGTCCGAAACATCTCTCTATCTCAACGAGTCGGTGTCGGATATGCGGAGTGGGTTTTGAAACTCCTTGTGACACAACTATATGATCCAGATGTGTCCGTGTGCCAAGTGGCTGTGAAAATATTGGAAGAAGCATGCAATCAGCGCGACTATCTCGAGTTTGTCGTCAAATGTCGACCGTCTCTCGACCATCTCGGAGAAATCGGGGCGCCATTACTTCTGCGGTTCCTTTCAACATCCGTCGGGTACCACTATCTGGACGGACTCGACTACATCACGCAAGAAATGGACGATTGGTTCCTTGGTCGCAATGACGCTTATGTGGGACTTGTGGAAGCCGCCCTTTCGCGCGCCTACGTCGACACACCACGAAGAGGCAGCATTGTCCCGGAGGACCTAGTTGACATACAAGATATCGGACTTGTCCCGCCCCATTTCTACCGTGAGCTCGCGCGAACAGCGGAGGGCTGCAGACTCCTCGAACAATCAGGTCACTTCAATGAATTTGCATGGACTATCCGAGATTTCCGCCTCGACGAGGAAGAACATGAAGCCCTCTTGAAGGTGAAAGGGTGTTTATGGGCCGTGGGCAACGTCGGGTCTATGGAATTCGGCGCTCCCTTCCTGGAGAAAGATCTCGTGTGGCATATCGTGGGAATTGCGGAGAGTGCTGAGGTGTTGACCATGCGGGGGACAGCGTTTTTTGTCCTTGGATTGATCTCGCGGAGTCGGCATGGATTGTCGGTGCTACGGGAAGTCGGATGGGATTCGGCTGTTGATCAGAAGGGGGAGTCATTGGGATTTAGTCTTCCAAATGATTTTAGGAAGTTGTTCTTGGTATGTTGTTATTATTACTTGCTTTCAAGGACGTTGCTGATGATGCAGATCGATTTCCCTACTTACTCTCGCGACCCTGAGTTGAAGCGGATATCCCGTGAAAAGTTCAAGGCTGCTGCTACGGATCCGGACCCTGCGAATCAGAAGATCTTGAACCTGATTGTTGACATGGGAAATACCGTTCTGTCCAAGAGGGCGGCATCGGATCTTCATAGGTATGCTCTTCCACGTAACTACTCACAACAATGCTAACTTGCAATTGCAGCATCAAAGCAAAATACCCCGAACGTTTCCACCAAGCTCAACTCTTCCGCAAAACCCTCGACATCCTGGAAAGCCACCACTTCCGACTCCCCGCGCGACGTTTCGCCCTGGACCTATTCGATAAAAGCGTCATGCGCCGGATAGTCCTCGAAGAAGACTCCGACACGGAGTCGGATGTTACCTCGTCGCAGGGGTCTGCTGATTAGACACCCCCCCATCTATCTATATCCCTTACGGACCTCTTGCTTTTACAACACACTCTTTCTACCCTTCTTCAACTGTTAATTTTACCTTATCTCTTTTGAATATATCATATACCCCACTGTCAAAGACACGGATACAGTCGTCTCCGGACATATGGAGTTTTATACAGTATACGTCTTATGAGTGGCACTGGATGTTGAGAGTCTATGTGTGGGTTGCTTGAGCGTTGAATTGATTGATTGAATTGAATTGCATTTGCATGTGTATAGTTGTCTTGCTTAACGGGGTGTGTTGGGTTGGGAGCATGGTTAGGTTATGAGGAATGAATTCACTTACTTCCAAGAATCATCGCTATCATTTGGATTGTGTACTGCCGACAATAGACCTCATACACGGCTATATTCATGATTAGTGTAGATGGAGGTCAGGTATTGGGTTGAAGTTAGATTTCTGAGAACATGTGAACGGAGGCTAACGCTGACTGAGTTCTCTCATGCCATGGCCTAGTCGTCACTATCACTATCACTGCCGCTGTCCGATAATTCAGATCTAGCTGAATGGTCTGAAGACACAGTCGTGTCATCGGATTCTTGGTTCCCCTTTCTCCGACCAGACTTGGACTGTTTCATGTGTTTTTTTCTCGGTTGTACGGGGCTCGTGAGAGGCCATTGCAACATAGCTTTACCAGTTTCTTCTTACTGGTTGTGCTTTGCTCTCCGAAACAGCCCCGTGCTGAAATAGTCATTTCGCCAATTGATGATTCGAGCCCGTGTTCCTTCCGCGCTTCGCGTCGACTCGATATAATTCTCGAAATCCTTACTGGCGTGGATAACCAACTGAAAGTGCTTCGTCGTCAACTCAGCAACACTCGGTTCCTTCCCAGGATTCTTCTCGATAGCATCCCACTCGGCTAGTGCCACGGCAGTCTGAAAGGAATTCTTGATCTGTCGACCGTTCCAGCGGAGTCCTTTTACCCATTGCTGTTTTGCGAAGAACTTGATATCGTGCTTGTTGTATTTAATAGTTGGTGTTCCTGGCCTCGCTGAGAAGTTTTAGTTAGTATACTTACTTATTGAAGATACCAATAAAGTCGTAGACGAGGCGACTAAGGTGCTCAAATCAGTATTCGGGGACTTCGGTGCGGGATAGTATCTAGTTCGCGACGGCAAGTTTTCCCTGTTGGTTGACAGCTTGAAGATCAACAGGATGATACCGGCAGAAATGCTTCTAAATAGATCCATTCACCAGTTCTTCCTGAATTAACTCGAGCATGACCAAGCCCAGCTTCAGAACTACCTTCTCGCCTATATCTTGCCACTACAACAAGATCGCTGTGTCGAGGTAATCAGGTCTCCCAGATTGAAAGCCTGGGTCCAAGCGCCATACTCTGGCTTCCTGGTTATCAACGGTAACGAACAGTTGCAGCTCCGCTCTCCTGCTCTCGACTCGTCTACACACTACAAAATTCAGCTTGACGGGTGTTCTATATACATCCCGGGTCCACTACCTCTACAAACATGCAATATTTCCGTTCACCCAACGCCCTGATCCTACAAATACTTGTTCAAAGCAAAATCCCCACGCTTCGCTCGTGATATGAAATCCTGAAAAACCATGATGCAACCCGGTTCTGGTTTTCAGCTTTCCACGATCTGGAGAATACATATCCGGAAATGATAAACACTCGGCTGAACATGTGGCGCGCCGATCATTCAGCTTGTTTGCTTTTCGGCCCAAATGGTTGGCACTTGATGTAGACCGACTTTATTTTTCCGCGAATTATACCAAAAGATGGTTATATTCCGTGGTATTATGGAGTTTGGTGATCTGGCAGGTTTGGAGATCGCGGCTGTGCTGTGGATATATATATGGAGCATAGACGAAGAATCGATTTCTAGCTCGATCAATATTTTGAAACTCCACGCACAACAATTTCGCCTTCCTTCGTTTCGATTTGTGTATTAATTCTATCACCATGGCATATGTCGACAACCCCCCTTCGTTGATGGATTTTCTTACACGACCCGGACCCCTATGTGAAAACAAGAAGAGCACCCTGCGACTATTAGGATCGATCAAACGGACAAAGCCGACTCGGAAGGCAACCGGGTTTGTCACCAGAATAAGCGGGAGAGGGCGAGAAAGAAGTACATCGCAAACTAAGTCCAAGTCGCGAGACGCACTTCAATTTCTTGCGTCTGCGCCATCGCGGCTCCTGCAAGAGAAAGACACGGAAACAAGGGAAGATACACCATGCAGGCTTGTTTTGTGCTTTATGGTTGAGGCAGATGCGACTGTCGCGAACTGGTAGGTGCCGATATTCTGTTGTCATTTGGGTTGCTGCTAATGCTTAGAATGCAGTTCCGCACCGATTGTAGGGGTCATTGAAGATAGTGATTCGACTCCCATGAAAGCTGCTATGAAAACGATCACGAATCAGACGAATTTCCCTAAAATGTCGCTGAATGTTACTCGACATGGGAAGCCATTCATATTCGAAGATCCGTTTTCAATAGGACGAAAATGTGTGTTTCTTCCTTTTGCGTTCTGTGTCAAGGACGATACCCGAGAGAACAACAGAGCAGAATGCGTCAATCCGATAGACAAAAGCCTCGTTAATATCCCATATATTAACCAAGGATTCCGGAATACCTTTTTCGACGGCGAATTAGGTCCCGCATCAGGGACAATATTAGCCACCGGACTACAGCAATTACAGCAAGACCATGAAAGTGGCGCGAGAAAATTAGCCGCTGTTGCACTGAGCATACTGCGGGCTACCCTGGAACACCTTGAGGATCCTATAAGTCTCGATGGCCCGTGGTGGCGGAAGGCTTGTCTAGCAGCGTGGCATCTCTGGAAGAATGGTCGTCCAAGTATGGATGCGGCTATTGTTAGCTTCCTGCTTCTAGCCCTGGGTGAGGTTTCGACGGTTCTGTCACGGAAGGAGAACGAAGGTAAAGCGTGCAAGAGGTTATGCGTGCGAAATGCGCTTAACAGCGTACAACAAATGATACGATCCTACACGTCTCGTATTGGCCAGAACCTGGCATCATATTCGCTGTCCAAAAACGGGAGCAGCGAGAGCAAACGGGATAGATTTACTATCCTAACTCTATCATCCAGCTCGACCATCCGCGAATGCATCATTCAATCCGCCCTTGCCTCTGGAGCACCACTCGTCAACATCCACGTACTCGAATCTCGTCCCCTATTCGAAGGTGTATCTATGGCCGCATCGATTATATCCAGTTTCGAAGCCCTATCCATACCATGTCCGCAAGTCCACGTCACTATTTTCACAGACGCATCCGTAGCCCAGGCTGCTATGGGAGTTGACCTGTTCCTCCTAGGCGCGGACCGGATTGCAGCAGATGGGTCCGTGAGTAATAAGACGGGATCGCTTCCAGCTGCTCTGATGGTTCGACATATGGCACCGGCTGCGGAGACAATTGTCGTTAGTGAAATCCACAAAGTTGCTATGGAATCGAGCAACGAGAATAACGTGGAGAATAACGAGGCGTCAGAGGTGATGGATGCTTGGGAGCGGAATGATAAAACCAAAGGATTGGATATTGTCCAGGGTCATTTTGAGAGTGATGGGTCTGGACAAGGTCGACCAACGGTGAATGTGCAAAACGTGTATTTTGAATGGGTGCCCCCAAGCCTGATTAACGCATATATCTGTGAAGATGGGTTGAAGACACCGGAGGATTTCCAGAGACAGGCGCAGTGGGTATCGGAGCAGTGCGAGATGTACTTTGGAATTTGTTAATTCTGGTACCCTCTATAATGTACAAAAAAACAAAGAAAGATACTGCCTATAGTCTGCATGTCTTTATTGTTCGTCATCTCTCCCTGAGTCTTTCGATTTTCGCGAATTGACATTCGACTGTATCGACACTTCGGAGGCCTATTAAAAGATCATTGTTCCAAGTCCCAGGAAAAGCATCCAAGCCTCTCAATTGCTCCCATTACTAAACCTGTTGGGTTTATTGTATAAGGCTCTCTTATCCCAAGCACTTAGTGTAACACAAGAGTTGGTAATTGTATTGAAAATGCTCATGAAAAGGTAGATACAGATCATGTGACTGTCAAGCCAATTACATAGAGTTGATAGCTAACTATAGTAGTGATAGAAGAATTTCAATACTATATGAAGATGATCTTGACTGTCTATTTCCACTGTGATAATAAAATGAAATGTATGGCTATGGTGGCATCTCCTGAAGAGATTGCCAGCTTGCTAATCAGGCCGACTATTAATCTGTTGGATATCACTTTGGTTCTCATCACATAATAACGAGCCGGACCCTGCATGAGAACTGGCCTGGACACACTTTGATATTTCTTTTCGCTGCCCAAAAACAATCCTTATCACAAATAGTATCCCAGTCTTTGCACGATGTCACCAGCAGAAGAATTTGATGACCCTGAACGATGTCAAGTCATACACGAACTCAGCGACGTCCTTGATGTCCACGAAACAAATATAACGGCGTGGCTTTGTGTCTGGTTTGCAGATCTGAATTGCCTTCGCTCCATGATCGAAACGACCAAGCTCGGGAAGCCAGCTAGGAATAGCATTCGTCAATGGTTCGAATTGAGGAACAAGGGCCTTGGTGGAGCGATTAAGACATGTGAGTTGACGTCCAGTTATGTCGAAGAATACTTGGTTGATTTACTTTTCCATCTTCTTAGAGATGTAGCAAGCTCAGGGGTCAGAAGAAATGCCTGTACAGAAGGATAATGAGTCTCTTTCAAATATCTCCACGCTCATAATAGAGCAATCTGAAATCGCTCACATGCAGGTGAGTGTCTTCTGATATGAACCTATTCAGGAGCTCTGCTCATGGCTCCCAGTGTCTTGAAAGGGACAGAAACAAATGTACGATCATGAACGAGGGTGACCTAGTAAATGTGTGCCACATTTACCCATTTGCTCTCAACAAACGATCGCAATCAGAAATGGAGACCGAACTGTGGGAACCACTCGAGCTATTTTGGGCCGCTTTAGACAATAGATCTATGGAACAGACTGGCTGCGAAACAACCAGGTACAGAAGCATGTCACAACTGGTCTGCATGGCCACCCACGTCCAGAAATATTCAAACCAGGACATGTTCGCTCTCAAGCCGATTAGAGTGTCTGAGGACAATATGTCTCTAACTTGTCAATTTTACTGAATGCCATCTCACTACCAAAGAGATGCAGTGTCCATTTTATGCCGCCCAGCTCTATCCAACAATCTGAGTTCAGCACCATTAGGGGGTAAGATATACAACACGATGAGCGAGAAGAAGTTGTGCTCCAGTGATAAGTTAACCTTCACCACTGTAGATCCCGTTGGACATCCATTACCTTCATGGGATCTTCTTGAAACACAATGGATTCACCACAGAATCGCAGCTCTCAGCGGAGCGGCAGGGTCAGAGGATGACAATGGCGAGATATCTGATTCAGATGATGAGTAGAATCTAAGGATCACTGACTCTTCTCTAAAGGGCAGGCTCAAGCTTGAGAGATACTACTGTTGCGGTTTGGGAGGATAATTGGACTGTTGGCCAGATGTTGGTAAATCCAGTCCTGATGGACTGAGCACCTTCTTAGATATATGCCAACAGAATAGCATCATGGAGAAGCCTATAGTCTGCATTTCCAAATCAGGGACATAGGCTAGGGCTGATGCTGGTGAGAATGATTAATTGTGCGTTGTTTTCAAATAAATATGTATTTCATTTGGAGGGTGGGTTGGCTTGTGCAGTAGATCATCCACTAATATTATGCAAACCTGGATTACAGAGAAACTTGAAATACCCTAGTAATTTGCAAAATACGGTATTTACTGATAGCCAATCGGGGTATGCAGTGTTTCTTGTGGTGGATTCGAATCAGACCAACGGGAAATATATATATCAGTGCTTCTTGCAGGGTAATTTGATGCAAAAGCATGATTCGCACTTCGATTCACACATTCAAGTCACTTTTCCTCCCATAAGTCAAATAATGTCAGACCCATTGCTAGTCCCCATCCAGCTGGATGCATTTGTGCTCAACCCAGCAGTCTGCAGCAAACCCAATGACAATGGCGCCCGCATTTGTCCCATCACCCAACCCAACTACGCCTTTCTTCGCTTCGAGGACTTTGTGGCCGAAAGTGATGTCCAACCCCATGCCGATTTGCACAACGCCACTCCGGCTAGTCCTAATTCACGAATGACGGACCTGGGTACGTTGCCAGGAACACATCGTCAAAATCGACACGGAGTATACGTGCATTGGACCCTCCCTCGGGCGTATCGGGCGAGGGTCTCATCGACAGACTCCGTGTCGGATGAGCAGCGCAACGAAGAGCGTCTACGTCGTGGCTTGGATGTTCAGGCGGCATTAAATCTGCGTCCCCGGACTTTATCGATCCTCCAATTCGATGGCTGGTGACTCGGAAACTCGATCTGGATTCCATTCAGCCAGCCGATGCGAGAGAGAGCTGTCCCCGACCTCATTTATCCTACATTCCGACTGCCATCTGACTGGCGGGTTTGGTCTGTACTGTTGGTTCGATGGCCCGCACGCGGACAAAAGTCAAGTAGGCAACTTTGTCTTCACAATTGGTGGGTATCATCAAGCTTTCGAGGTGCCTGTGGGGTGCCCACATCCTCCTCCGTTGCAAATCAGCTGGAGTTACGGAGCGGCAATCAGTATCACAGGCAAGGCACATTTTGCCATTACTCCCAAGGCGTGCATGGGCAGCTGCGAGCTCCATCTCACCTTCAAGGTAGGCCCCATTGGCGCATGGTTCGATGCTACAGCGGATTTCCTAATGAACTACCGACCGTTCTACTTCACTGCAGATATGCACGTCAGTGTCGGAGTCAGCTACACCGTCGATGCCTGGGTTGTTCAGTCCACCATATCCGCCGAGATTGGTGTTTGTCTCACCCTCTGGGGCCCTCTGATGGCAGACCGAGTACACGTTGACTTCACATCAACTTTGGTGACAGCCAGACTGACGCAAAGGCTCTTACTCTCTTGGAATTTTACCAATTAGTGCTCAGAACAGTGACATCCCATCACCCACCAATCCGGACAGACCGGTCAATGAAAGTCACATCTTTCAAGCCCAGACAAGTCTACTAGGGGCGGAAGAGAGCTCCGAAGAAGAACCTTATGGCCGATGGATAGTGCGTGCAGGGACATTTTCTCTCTGTGTGACTTGCAAAATCCCAACTCATCAAGCTACCATGGGAGTCACGTCAATCGGGCACGACAGGAGCATCTACGCCAGATCGATGCGCCTCATAGAAAGCCTGACCTCCAATCTACTTAACACAAGATGGTCAACAGTATAAAGCTTCCAACTGGACAATGAGAGGACAGGTCCAGCCTGTCCCAACAGCACTGTGGGGTAAATGTCAGTCGCCCTTTCCCTTCCCCGAAGCCCTCTAGAAATATATAATACCACAAACCTCACTACCAATCTACGCATACTGACCCCTCCTCAGATGACGAAAAGCTAGATCCCTCATATGAAAGCAACCACACCGATATATTTCTCCATACGTCAGGTGGAACTGTGTCTTTTATGACAGGCGTTTTGTTAACCGTTCCACCCGCACAAAAGTTCCCCCAATAGGCTAGGTGTAATACGCACCGCCAGTAAAGCAATCGACCAGCTTAGCTCCGTCAAAGGCTTTCCCCCCATGTCTAAATCGCACTCCAAATGGGCACCAGATGACACACGGAAGGACGATCCATGGGATGCTGCGTGTATTCTATGGGATAATCCTCAACTTGGGCAAGATGATAACGGCCAGGCTGGCTTTGTGGGCGCATGGGCAAGTGCTTTCGGATGGAACCGTGACTCGCTGAAACCTTTGGCTAGGTTTCCAAAGCGAATGAAAAAATGGTTCAATTATCTATATCTTGGGGTACCTGGGATTGGGACATGAATTCAGTATCCCGATCTGGTGTGCTTGGTTAACCTCACTGATGATTGTGTGTATGTGTGTCTCTGTTGATGGTTGATTCCATTCGATATAGTTCATTATAGTGAAACAAGACATGGGTCTGGTGAGGGGTGATGGAAGAGGCTATACATTATTAACCGGAACCCTCATTGCATCAATCGACCATCGAATATAGCTTCTCTCAGAACAGTAGTGTCCTATAAATCTCCTTCCGTATCCTTTCTCCCATATCATCAATCCACCACTGACGCCGTAGAAGATGTAATACTACCGGCGCCAGCGGCTGCTGCCCACTAGTCAAATTGAGGTACCGTGAAGGGAAAGATGCATCGTAATACAATTAGGGCTAGATAATCCCCTCTCGCGAGCTGTTCTAGTATTGCGCTCAGTTGCGCTAGAGTATGTGTGTCCCGGAGTAACAACATACACGCCCAGATCACTGCAGTCGTAATCTGGGAGTGATCACATGAAACTCTTTGAAAGCAGCAGGCATCTGCAAGAGGAAATTGCAGATATGCTATTCACTTATAGACTTATGCTGTAGTTCTTGACGTACCCTTATCGATAAGCCAAGATCTAATCATAATGCCACACACTACCGATACGGCCACGCTCTCCCACTCCGACCTCCGATGACGAGAGCTCCGTGACGGAGTATTACACCAGCTTCCAGCTGCCATTCAACTCGTGTCTTTCTAAATATGTTTGCTATCTTCTTCTGATATATTGACCCATATACTACGAGTACATATTGCATCGCACGCGACGGTTCCCCATTTCCCCATGAACGAACACCCATCTCCGCACTCTCCACACGACCCTGAATTCCCAACAGCCATGAACGAAGACGAACGAGACGCTCAAGCACACGATCCCTTCAAACCGTCATCACAGTCGCAAGCATCCTACACCTCTCTCGCACTCCCCGCGCACACTCTCCTCCGCCAGATCCAATGCGCCCGCTGCTCACGCCCCCTCCGCACGCCTCTCCGCCTGCCATGCGGGAATGCACTATGCCGGGAGTGTCTGCCACCTGTCCAGCCACGGGTGGGAATCACCTATCCTGCAGGCGAGGGACGGAAATATCGGTTCAATTGTCCGTGGGAAAAGAACGAGTCGTGTGTGGGGGAACATTGTGTGGCTGATTGTGGGGTTGATGTGTTGTTGACGAGGTTGGTGGAGGTTGTTGAGGAGGCTTTGAGTGGGAATACATCTGGTGCTGGGTACGGGGATGGAGACAGTCGCCTGGATCTAACCTGGGCAGATCCGAATGACTTGGAGGAAACATGGAAAACGGCGACTTTGGACGGTGGAGCACTGAGGGGCGTTTACGGGTTGATCAAAGAGGGACGGTTGGACTATGATGCGTCGGATGTTGTTTATCAGTGGAGGGATGTTGTGGTCGAGACATCCATTGACGCTGTCCTGCTTACGCGACTAAAGCAGGCTATCCACGATGAGCTAGATTGCCAGGTCTGCTACTCGCTCATCTCAGATCCCCTAACGACCCCCTGCGGCCATACATTCTGTCGCAAATGCGTTGAGCTAGTCTTGAACCATTCAGACCTATGTCCTGTTTGTCGACGAAAGCTCAATATGCCCTCGACCATCCAAGCTGAGCCTATTAACGCCCGTATCACGGGACTAATGGAATGTTTATTCCCAGATCAAGTTTCCGCGCGTCGAGAATCCATTGCGCACGATGAAGCAAGTCTAGACAATGAACGAACAATCCCCCTCTTCGTGAGCTCAGTAGCGTTTCCAACTATGCCAATCTTTCTACATATTTTTGAGCCCCGATATCGGATTATGATCCGTCGAGTCATGGATAGTCCAGAACACAAGTTTGGTATGGTTGCGTATAACCGTGCGCAGCGAAGGCAAGGTGGCTTGGGAAGGACGCAATTTATGCAGTACGGTACGCTTATGCTGGTGGATCGCTATGAGCCGCTTCCTGATGGCAGGAGTCTGGTGATTGCGACGGGGGTTTCCCGGTTTAAGGTCACCAAGGCAGATATGCTGGACGGGTACCATGTTGGGCAAATTGAGAGGCTCGGTGATGTTCCTATCACAGTTGAAGAAAGCAATGAAGCCGCGGAGACTGCTGTGTTTGCGGAGACATTGCCGCCATCATCTCAAGAGCCCCAGGAGCAAACGCAACAACCACTCGAATCCATGTCGACGCAGCAATTATTAGATATGGCGTTAGATTTTGTCCACGCACAGCATAGAGTCGGAGCGCCATGGTTGCATCCCCGGGCTTTAATGGCGTATGGCAACGAACCAACCGATCCATCCCGGTTCCCTTGGTGGTTCGCGAGCATCCTTCACGTTTCCGACGAAGAGAAATACGGCCTCTTATGCGCAACAAGCGTGCGGGAACGGTTGAAGATCAGTGCGCGGTGGGTCAAGAAGCTTGAATCTAGAGAACGGTACGTCGCCATCCCTGTCACAATAGATTGACATACTAAGCCAACCAGATCAAATCGCCCATTGATCATGTCTGTCTTATGACTAGCCGTCCCTCTCTTCGTCTTCTCCGTCCTCCCACTTCTGCTGCCCCCAGGGACGACCTTATCATCCCCGAGCTTTATCACCTCCTTCACTCCGTTCTCCATGTCCGTCTCTGTGTCATTTGGCTCCGCGCCGTCGACATTTGACCGTCAGCGTGAACGTATTCCACCACAGCGGGACTCTAGCTCTGCGACGTATCTTCCGCAAACTCTGGTGCTGGGCATGTTCTTGATTGTATTTGGGGCGCAGATCGCGGTTAATATGGCTCAGGTGAGGCGAGTCCAGAGACAGAGGCTTGGGGAGGGTGCTAGGAGGACTATTGTGGTCAATGGGCCGGAGCCGGGGCGTCAGGGGGGAGAAATGGTGGTGGGGGAGAGGAGAGATAGAGGCGAGGGAGTGAGCAGAGAGCCCGGGGAGGACCCCGGAGGGCGTGCTGGGGAGCGTCCTGAAACTAGGAACGCTGGTTGAAAGTTCATCTTATATGAGAGAACAAGCGTGACTGGAGAAAGAGTTTGTATATATTATTGGCTATTGTAGATATCTGTAAATGTGGCTTTGAAGTCGGTGGTGTGGTGTCCTGGCACACAGATGTGGAAGGTTGCGTGGTTGGCTTGAGTGTGTGTGGACTGAATTATGGCTTCGGGCCAGATATATTCTATCAAGAGGCGATGGTGAGCGTGGAGGATTGAGATGGCGGTTTGTTGTTCGCGGTTGAGGAGTGGTAGGAGGGGGATGTGTTGGGAGTCGCGTTTCACGGTTCTGGTGAAGACTGTTGGTGTTGTTAGTTGCGAGTGACGCGAATTGACTATTATGGAGAAGAGGACTCACTGGAAGGCATTTTGTGTTGGTGTATAGGGCTCACGTGCCTGTATTCACTATGGTCCTCTTAGCGATCAATTCAACGGATTCCGACTCATAGTACAATCAATCTTGACCTCTCTAGTCAATAGCATTTGTCGCAAGACGAATAATGGTGCATCGCAATCCGCCATAAGTGCCCTGTATAACTACCTTCTCTCACTCCTCCGTCTCTCCAACACTATCCAGCAACACAACCAATCCCTTCGCCATTGGAACATAAGTACAATCACTCTGACTTCTCTTTGCGATCACCAGACTTTCCCCAAGTGAGCACCACACCAGCACTCCTTGCCTCGACCCGTTCGCCGACCGACATTTGATGCAACAAAGTCCATAGAATAACCGTCTTGAAGTGATACTCGTGTGTAAACGACTCGGGAATAGGAGTCAAGAGGCGATAACAGGAGAGGTGTCCGCTCTCCTCAAGGCATCGCGTGCCGGGAAGAAACTCGGCCCCACCATCCGCCAGCTTCCAGCGCATGGCCATTCTCATACCCGGTCCGAAACTCCCCTCCTCAAGTATCGACAGACCATCCATGAAGTTCCTGAACGTGACGGTGATTCGTTGAGGATAGCCCGGCGCATGAATCACGAAGACAGTGCTGTTTGACTTGGCGTCCGTTGATTCAATGGTAGTGCGAGGGTAGATTGCCTCAGCTAAGGTGCGGTGATGAGTGTGAAGAATTGAGATGGCAATTTCAGGCGTGTCGTTGAAGAGTGGAGGGAGAGGAACGAGCTTGGGGGTGCGTTCGCTGCTTTTCGTGAAGACTGAAAAATGTTAGCAACATCTGGGTCGGAGTTGAGCAGGGAAACGTACTCCAAGCCATTTTCGCGATAATTGCAGAGATCATGGAGAAAGTGCAGGTGGAAAGACGAGTATTCATGTATAGAGCCGCTGTGGTAGGTAATGTAGTCGCTCCTTCCTTCTTGGACTTCTCCGTTCCTGCAGGTTCTTGATATTACCGACTTGGCACGTTGAAATCTGGGGTTTCGGATAGTGACAACTTCTTGACTCGACTCAGTTGAATCAGTGAAATAGTCGTACACGGCAATCTGAGGTGACCAAACGCACCGGTACCCTTCACCCCCACGCCATCCCCAGAACCAACCCTGCTCAACAACAAACAGAAAGCTTGATTACGAACACATTTTCTCTTCGCAAACAGAAAAGTCATCCTTGGAAGAGGCTTTGAAGTCACCACGACACGACCGCCTGGTTCGTTCATCACGGGAGCTGTGGTATCGGACGGGCGTCGCATCGGTGGAGTTGATCTCAGAACCGATCGAGAGATACTTTGTACGAGGGCGGTGGTTCTCGAGCAGTACGGGGACGATTTCTTGTTTTGTGCTGAGAGGTGGAGGTAGAAGGACGGGCTTGGTGTCGTTCGACGACTCTGTTGAAAGTGGCTTGGTTGGCTCTGTTAGTTGGTGGCTTTAAATGAAATTGTGAAGGGGTGGGAGCTTACTGGAAGGTATCTTCATGCTGGTCATGGTTGTCGAGACGATGATGGTTGGGAGAGTGAAGATACAGGAGAGTGAAGACGGGACGAAAGGAATATTCACTGTCCCTGACTGCCATGCCACCACCTCAGCAGCGTCGAATGGGTGAGATAGTCGTAGTCTTTAGACATGAGAATCAGTCAAATTGGTACAATTATTATAGCAATCTAAATATACCATCCGCAAAATCCATACTACCTATTGTCCCCTCAATCAAAGCATCACAAGCAGTAGCCATTCTTAATATCAAACCTACCGTGCGCGTGCGCAGCCACCCTATCCAACAACGCCATCATCTTGTCCGTCTTCATGTCATGCTCATCCGACAGCCCAGAAAACAGCGCCGCAGGCCCCCTGACCCAACCACTCTCCAAGCACCAACGACCCACGGGCTCCTCCCCGACAAGTCCCAAATGAGCCAGTTTTCCCTCCAGCGTCTCCCGGTCATAGATAGCACAGTCTGCAGCCGCCAGCATCCACAAAGTCCCGAAGGTCATTGAATCGACGTCTTGCTCCACAACCTGGTCGACGAATTTCATGACTCCGTGGTGTACGTTGACGAGTGTGATCTTCAGGCCGTGAGATTCATCGATGAAGACGGTAGTATCGTCTGTTTCGGTGATGACTCATAGGTTGATGTCCGGCCTGAGGCCATTTTGCGAGACGGTAATGGTTGCGGAGGACTTCGAGGACGGGGTCGCGGTTGTTGTTGAGGGGGCGTGGGAGGGGAGGTGTTTGGGGGCCTGGCGTTGGGCTATGGTCATTGCTGGTTGTGTTATGTTTTGTAGATGATGGAGAGGATGTGTTGAAGATGGAGGTGTTAGTGGAGGTGTTGGTGGTGTAGAATAGTGCTGCTGCCTTCTCGCACTGTCTACTTGCATAATTCATTATACTGTTTATCGATTATTGTGAAGAACTCGCCATGCCCTACACTCGGGGCGCTGTACGAATCTTGCATGCTAAGTGACCGGACGAGTCACATATATAGAATCTCTGGACAGAAGCCATTCTAGTTGAAGGGAATTGAATATCTCCCATCGAGTAAGAGTAATTAAATATACAAACACACACGCACACACAAGGGGAGACTGAGAATGGGAGATGCTCACATACAACATGACCCATAGATAAGCTCAAGCACTTGGTCAACTTCCGCATCCCACCGTTTCAGATCAAGTTCGTCGATCACCTCATGGTAAATTTCATTAATGTCAGTCCTTTCAATCTTCACAGGAACCTTAAGCTCCCTGTCATCTCTGTATGCCAGGATGCATTATCATCCCAGTCCTCTTCCTCGTCACTATCCTCAGTGTTGGAAAACTTCTCATCTCCTTCATACCATGACTGCTGATTGCCATCAGCGTCAGTATCACTGAGGAGTTCTCCACGAGTCATAAACTTCTTCTCGTCCCCTTTGTACCAGGACTTCCTGTCATCTTCAATTCCAGTTCCTGAAAATATGAACCGGCTCCATGGCGGCAGCTCGTGAAATTCCATTATGGCTGCGCTGGCTGCGGCTCTCGCACGCTCTTTCTTGGACTGGCTCCATGGCTGGATAGCTTTTGCCAACTGGTGGAGGTTCTTCTTTCCGTGCTTGAATGTCGTAGTAAACGATGTGGTCTTGGTTGAATGCATGTTGATTTTGTTGCTGGTAGTCGTGAGAGATCCGTAGATGGAAGAGAGAAGGAGGAAGACGAGGAGGATGGGGGATTTTGTAGTCACCTACTAGGCACTCATATTGTCCTTCGTAGCTACGAATATGTTCAGAGCTTCTCAAGCCATGGTCCTTGGAAGCTGCCGCTATTTCTTGAGTGCATGTGCTCGAGTGACATACTTGACTTCTTTATCCGTATGGTGACTCAACTGGAATCAAGAGTACATTATTGACCTGCCTTAGGGCTCATCCGGGGTTTGGAATGATCAACCATGGATCAATCTAGGAACCCGCCATATGATTAAAATTTATTGGTTGTCTGCTACTGGTCATTTCGGGGGCCTTTTGGCAAGTTAATTTGTGGCATGTGGTCGTTAAAAATATGGAACTGTACCTGAAATGATAATTAGTTCACTGCCTTTTTACGCCACACAGGTGGCGTACTAGATGGACACATTATGCGTCGTAGTTTGACTTGTATGCCGACGATGGAAAGAGACTACGACGATACAAAGGTGTTTACAATACAGATTCATTAGTTTCCTACGGTTATTGAACAGAACTCATTACTTTTGAATGGTGAAAAAATTTCCATCGAATAGATTATTTACACAAAACACACACACACACACACACACACACACACACACACACACACACACACACAAGGGGAAAGACGAAGAGAAAGGAAATGAGAGATGCACACACACACAAACATCCCTCATCCCCAGACTCCCCGATATTAAATAAAACGTCCCATAATAATGGCAGACATATCATAAGTAAACCCGAGCCATCACTATCTCAATTTCCCATAAGCTGCTTTGGTCCCTGGAGCAACTTCTTCAAGAAACCCTGTGACACGACCTCATCTTCGTCGTCAATATCTCCAGTTACGGAAAACTGCATGGACATCACCATTCCTGTCTCTCTTGGTTCGAGAGCAGGTGCTTTGCCGTCGGTGACGGTGATCTCGCTTCCGTTGACCAGCGTGACTGTGTTCTCAAAGGTGGTCGCGAACTTCTCCTTCGAGTGTGGCACTTCATGGTATTTGCCAGATCGTGGAGGTGCTTCTTGCTTTGTTTGAGGTGAGAAGCGAGTGCTGTTGTTGTTATTGGAAAGATGTTGCTGTTGTTCGTCGATGCTGATGGTGGATGGTTAGTTGGAAGAAAGAAGGAGGAGAAAGAGGTGCGAGGGGGTTTTAATGGTCTGCCTGGGCTCGGTTGCTGCCTGTCTTTGGTTTTATTCAGGTGTACAAGTTGGACATAATCGTCCTCAGGCTGCTACTTTATCTATCCGTCGAGTTGAAGAAGCACATGGCAAAGGAGAAGAACACGGCAGCAAGACGCCAGAGCAGCGGTAGAAAAAAACGAAAACTTTCTAAGAACTAAATTCCGCCATTAGATATAACCATCAATATACACCATTGTCGTAAGCATTCATAAGCTCTTCTACATTGTTGACACGCTTCCGTACAGGCTAACTTGACGAGGAATCCACGATATAGGAATACGACACTTGACTGATTCTCTCGATTACGGACTAAGCTCTTGTTCTGTCAACAACTACCATTGTCCTTGTAATAACACAAAGGCTATTTTCTTGCTCATGGACTATCTCTATCTTGCTGCTTTACGACCGGCTAGCAATGCCCACGGATGCTGCGGATGCGCAATGCTTGCATGTATGCCAATTCGGATACTATTCACTGCCCAATTCCTCTGGCCTGCAATTGTGAATGTCAACGATCTGATTCAGAACTCTTCGGGTCCTTCTAGTCCAAGTACCCGCAACCGTCACCCATAGGGAGTTGAGCCAAGACAGCACGACTGAGCGGTATGCGAATCATCGATATGGGGAAGCTGAGTTCTTTGATAGGCTTCAATTGCTGGTATTTGCAGCTTGTGCAGCTCGAGTGCTTTCAGCATATGTTCCTTCTCATTAGGACGAAGGGATCCTGCAAGACTTGACTAGTTCATTTGTTGTCTATCAGTGTCCGACCTAGCTTGGATCTTGGACAGAAAGTGGCGTTTCAACTGGCACAATCACACCAGAACCTAGTTAGCGCACCGCGCACCGGCCAGAAGTGCACGAGCACTGTTATAGACGTCTTCAAACTTGGTCCAATATCTTATTAACAACAATCAATTTCGACATGCAATGTTAAATGTATGGAGTAAAGCATTCAAGACGCATATACATCTTGGGAATAGCGTGCCACCACGTCATTTGAGGAGACGCACACGGCAAAGCCGACCAGGTGACTAGAAGCTGGACTGATACATGATGCTCGATGACTTTGAAGGTTCCGCCTATTCCAACCTTTGGAAAACAGCTCACGGTTTCTGTAATGAGATCTCAGACACTCACAGTCCAAGAGCATGATGCTCTCATGGCGGCAGATTTACGACAACACGGACAAACGATGCGCCACGAATACGAACCCTGGCTGGGGCTGGTTCTGCTTATGAGTATGCTATAGCTTTTTTACTTGATTACTTGATAAGCCTTCCTTTTGATTCTCGCCGTTTGCCATTGACAGACTCGTACTTATCTAGCGTCTGGCGTAATTAGTTCACCAGTCAGCCATGAAGGACTGCTCCTATGACAAAAAGCCATCTTCATAGAATAACAGAGATCTGCGATTATGATGTGTCTGGCAAAATCCGCACATGCCAGCTGGGGAAATTGGAATTTCGCTTTGAAGCCAATAGCCAGATATGCGGTAAAAGTTGGCTCACAACGTTGTTCCAATGGCTATTAGCCCTAATTGGCAGGAAGTAAAGCGTCAAGCACCACCAGAAAAATTGCCGTATTTGGTGCCCTGTTTTGGTGCGCATGTCATTAGTGATCTTAACAAGCGCTTGTATCAACAAATCAGGTAAAAGATTAAAGGTCCTACTAGTGAAGTGGTATGCATCAACTTTACAATGCAGCAACTTTGCACAAAAGGTGAATTCACATTTCTTAACTTGTTCAACTTCTACCTGGAATTCAAGAGTACATTTGTGATATACAAAAGCCAATACCCTCAACGTTTGGATCAAGCGAAGATATTCTGTGACCTACTGTCTTAGAGCAAATAAACAATTAGAGCAGCTTACGCAGCTGGCAGCGGGGGCGTGCATGTTTACGGCCAATCCATTGCATTGTGCTACTACAATTGATCTGCAATAGATTGTAATTGTCGGTGCGCATTATTATATCGGACACCTATTTCTTCTTTGAATCCGCCCACCGCGTGGATGTACCATGCGTTGGGCTAATGATGACACAGTACTTTGAGATCGGATTATTTACCTGGATCTTCACCTACTATGTCGATATTTTCATGATCTACTGAGCCATGGCTATATGTATCCGGTCAACTGCTGGGGGTTCAAAAAAATGGGGATATTATAGTTTTATTAGAGAAAGGGGTCAAATCATAGAGCAAACTGTCAAAACATCACTGAATCTCGACTATTTCCTAAGTCCTGTATGGGAACAGATTTAAATTCCCTGTTAGGGTTAGATATCACTTGATTTATGCATTGATTTATGCATACATTATTATTATGCACAAAGCAACTCCGCAGCTCAGCTTGTTCAAGTCTCCTACCCAACATCGTCTTTACACATTATGAGAATAGAATAGCTTTACAGAAGGTGGTCATACATTCAAGGTAATCGCCTAAATTATAAATAAACCACTTGTTCTTTTTCTTTCTAGCCAGCGCTGACAAACTCTAGTCGAAAATCATGGGCTTCTTAAGCACGCTCCTTAGCTTCATCGAGCATCTCATCAGACTATTCATCGGAGCCAACGAAGAAAAGCTATATGGTCTGGATCATGCATTCTCAACATCGAGGCTTCACCTAGAAGTATGTGGATGAATATGGGGTATTGGCGGTGCTTCCAGTGCGATCAAGCTCATCCACGTCGGAATCGGTTGTGGTGATCAGTCTCTCTACCTAACCAGAAAACTACCTATCGCCGGACAGGCTGAGAAGAGACGTTCTCTGGTTGACTCATATGTAGGAGTCACCTTTGCACGCTCCCAGGCGGACTTTGCACGAGAGCGATTATTAAACCGGACTTCCGATTCTGACACTCTAACGTGGACACCGGACGTGAGAATTGAAGAGATTTGGTATGGGAGTGGGCAAGTTCAAGGTACCGGGGTGGCTTTTTGGGTGGTGGGGTAGGTCGGGGGTTATTAGGGTTGTTGTTGTTGTTGTTGCGCGGCGTTAGTGTGCGATATACGAGTTTCTGCAGATGTGCTCAATGGGTTTTACTGGGTCTCGCATTCCAGACTGAATTAGAGTCGGACTCCAAGAATGTCTAATCTCGCGAGGATCGTAGGATCCCGCATCGCATCCGAGCTAAGCTTCTTTCGGAACCCGACGTCACTGTATACCTTTTTGGGACGCCGATAAGCGAGTATCGATCCTGCGAAATACGATATACGAATCTTGAATACGGGGACCTATCAGGTTCGCACAATTAAGCACTAGCATGCTAAGCCTTTTTTAGTTCCCGACCAGGAGATAAAACGGACGAAGCAATGGTGAAGAATAGTTATATAAATACGACGGGTGTCACCTATACCACAACAACCTCAACAAGTCTCCTCAATTGCAATAGGCAATCTACATCTCATCTTCTATTAACCATCTCAAAGCACCATGAACCCCGTCAACACCCAACCCTACACCCTCCCACCCGACGCAATCTGGCTGAGTACCTCCCCCTCCCCCACCTACACCAAGATACTAACACAATACAACCAGTAACCGGCTGCTCCTCCGGCATAGGCCAGTCCCTCGCAACCCTCCTCGCCTCCAAGCCTAACCAACGCCTCATAGCAACAGCCCGCAACCCCTCCACTCTCTCCTACCTCCCGGACACCCCCAACATCCTCAAACTAGCCCTAGACGTAACATCGCCCTCATCCGTCGATGCCGCATTCGCCGCTGCCGCACACAGCATTTCGGAGATGCCTTCCATCTCGACGTCGTCGTGAATAACGCAGGCTATTCACTATCCGGCGATACCGAGGCCGCAACCGAGGAGGAAGCACATTTAGAAATGGAGACGCTGTTCTTTGGGACTGCGCGGGTTACGGCGCGCGCGCTGCCGATTATGCGGAAGGAAGTCGGTGGGAGGAAGGGAGGTGTGGTTTTTAACATCTCGAGTTTGGCGGGGTTGTGTGGGTTTCCGGGACATGCGTATTATCACGCGGGGAAGTTTGCGGTGGAGGGGTGGTCGGAGTCTGTAGCGAGGGAGGTACATCCGGATTGGAATGGTATGTCTTTTCTTTTGACTTGAGCCTTTGATGGATTGTGGAGCGGGTGCTGATTGGATAGTCAATATTTGTATCGTCGAACCGAGCGGCGTGAAAACGAACTTCGATGGTCATTCGAAAGCGCGTATACAGGCGCATCCTGACTACACGGGTGAGGATATGCCTGCTCGGCAGCTTGAGAAGTATGTGAATATAGGGATTAAGTCAGGGATTGGGATGATGGAGCCGAGTGCTGTGGCGGAGACTTTGTGGAGTGTTGCTAGTCGTGGGGAGAAGGTGCCGTTGAGGTTGCCGTTGGGCGCGACGTGTTGGAAGATGGCGAAGGCGAGGTGTGAGGGGTTCTTGCGGGAGTTGGACGGTGTTAAGGAGGTGAGTACTTTTGGGGAGGGGGGTTGAATGCTTGAGTGGTATTCAGCTTGGAAATGTAGATTGGATTTAGGGTATCTATGATTCGTATCGGTATGTTCATGAGTGATGCTATATCCATCCATTCGTCAGACATCAATGTGCATGTGCATATATATACGCGCAGCAACCCTGTAAGACAGAGTTTAATCACTTTTGTCCACCCACGGCACTTCAACACCCAGCCTCTCTGCAACCGTCATCGCGGACTCCATACACCCCTCAAGCAACACCATGCCGTCATAACACCATGACCCCACGAGCCAGACATTCCCATCGCCATTGCGCCAGAGCTGTTCCTTCTCGCCCTGGCCAATGGGTATGCCATTGCCCATTAACTGATTGACGATCCGTCTGCTCTTCACGCTTCGCAGTGTCCGCGAGAATTGTACGTGATGGATGATTTTCGATGGATCAATAGGAGAGATGGGGAAATTCGTAACGTAGACAGAAGAGGGGTGTTCGTGGTGTGTTTCCGTGGCATTGTCATCAGAGCAGATGTGCAAGACATCACGTTGGTTGTCTTGCTTGGTAGCTTGTACTCTTACCTCCTCGCCACACTCGGGAATAACAGCTGCGTCGCGGTGGATGATCGATTGAACGGGAACAACAGGTATTGACTTCATCGCATCGCGAAGAGGTTGGTATATTGCGCCCACAACATTTGGGGTCACTGCCATGACCACATGGTCAAACACAGCAGAACCTTCCTTCTTCCCCTCGACCCATATCACGCGTGCTTCGGTACCGGTATGTTCCACGGAAGTCACAGTAGTGCGAAGTTTAACGGACAGACCATTGGCGATGGTGGCTTGGACGTGGTGAACGCCACCGGTGACGTAGTACCGTGGCCGGCGATATGTCTTCTTCGCGAATTCGACAAAATCTTTCGCCGGAAAGTCCAAAAGTTCCTCGTGCGAGCAGGTCGTGATACTCGTGAGCATGGGGCAGACATATGTTCGGATAAAGTAGTGTGGCAACCAGATCCGTTCGAGATACTGTCGGAGCGATTCCTCTTCGTGTTGTGCGGTGGCTTCCTTGGACTGGACGAAGAAACAGCATAGCGTGAGCCAGAAATAGCAGAGTCCTAGATAGGCCGTTTCTATAATCCAGCTGGCATAGCTGCTCGTTGGTGGGCGGATCGGAGGCATTTGGTGGTTCGCGGACGAGTAGATGAAATGCGGTGTGTTTCTTCGGGAAAGTGTCGTCAATGGATAAATGAACTTCTTTGTCCCATATTGTATCCCGAAGTAGTCGTACATGCGTTTCAGGTTATTGTGAAAGTTATCGTCGAATGCGCGCATGGGTAGGTCAATGCGATAAGGCGTTGAGTCGTGGCCATGGTCTTTTGTGATGGTGTAGGAGGCGGAGTCTAGAGAGAGATGATCTTGCTGCGCTGTGTTAGCACGAGCATTTTGACAAAGGTAGTAATCCTTACTGTCTCAAACAATTGCACATCATATCGGCCCTTCTTGTCCTGTTGGAGAAGAAACGCAGCGACCAGGCCTGCCATGCCCGAGCCAACGACCGCGACAGTTTGCTTGTCCGCCATGGCAGCAATGGTTCAACCGGAATTAATACAAAATATAACAATATGCCAGGGTTCCCCCCGGGAACAACACTTGAATATAAAGAGTGTTGGGAAATGCAAAGTCTCCGAATAGACTCTGGTTGGGGTTCAGCTGAAAATTGGCTGACTAACCCTTGCGCTCCACGTGGATCCCGGGATACACTATGCCGGGTAGGCGGGGTACCATGGTACAGAGTTATGCATGTGCATTTCATCTACGTGACCGAGGCAAAAGCAGAACCAAACAACAGCAGCTTGCATTTGATGGCTGCGCTATGGGGATTTGAATAAAAGATGAACCAGTCTCTGTGATCATTGAAGAGCTTGGTAGTCTTTAGTCTTCTAGTGGTTCAGGAACGCATGTAGTCTTAGTCCAGCAGTACACAGCCCGGAAATCCTTCAGTACTTAACCTCACATTCCTCCTCAATCCAACTACTTTCCAAACAAAGGATAATATCAATGGCTTCCAAAAGAAAAGGCATTCTTCGAAAATTAAAATTATTAAGCCTTTATCGTCGGAAACAGTCTCCACTATGCGCCCTATCATCAGAACTAGTCGAAACAGTTGCATCCTTCCTCGATCCCACTGACTTGTGCGCATTCCGACTGATGTGCAAAACTCTCCACGAGAAAACATACCTCATCTTCTGGAAAACGTCCCTTTGCAGTGTCGAGACCGACATCTCCTTGACAGCTTAGGGAAACTCCAAACAATCTCAACAGACCCGCAACTCCGCCATTACATATACCACCTGACCACAAAGGCTTCGACAAGACCGAGACAATTCTCGGGGAAGGATTCCAATGGGACCGGCATGCCTCCGGTCATCTCGTCAACCTCCATGACCATCCAGCTGTCAAACAGCTCTGCAACATCTTCTGCCAACTCGTTCAACTGCAAGTCCATTGAGATCTACTCCCCTATCACCGAAATTGTTGTACATCCATTGAAAGCTTTCGAACCAACAGACGCAATTCCAACTATGTTAGAGGTTATCACCCAGACAGACCATCCAGTCACTTTTCTCACGCTGAATTTCATGGGCTGGGGATCAAGCGGCCCCAGTGACCCAGACCCCAGGTGCCTTCAAATTGCTCACAAAGCTCAGCTCACCGCGCTCAGAGCGCATCTTGAGAATTTCACCCTGAAATATACCTTTGAGCATGACGTTGTGCATGACTGGACAGTTGACTTGCTCCACCACACCCGCAACCTCCGCACGTTACATATGGAAACCTGCAGTGATTTGAAAGGCGCGCCCCTTTTCCACCGCCTAGCACTATCATCCGATATGGCCTGGCCCCAGCTACGAGAACTCAGTCTCGAGAGAATCCGCGCAAGAGGTGATGACCTTACCATGTTCCTGCAGAAATCCCAGCAAAGCCTGCGTGTATTAAGCTTGCACTTCATAAGAATAATATCCAGTAAAGAGGACCTCAAATGAATATTTCAGGTGCTCGGCACGGACTTTCCCATGTTGCAAGCCATCAATATCGGGCCATTATGGTCGGGTCCGGCTATGGGGGATTATGTACATTTTCCGTGCGTGTTGCAAAATTCCATTGTTGATGAATTGCAAGGGACAAGGTTTGACTTAATGGCTCACTGGTATAAGGGGGGTGAAGAGTATCGACCGTGAATTACTCAGGTCCAAAAATGGATGTTGCTTTGGGGATCACAAATTGGATTCTGCAGCTTTTGATTGTGCCATGAGATCTTGCATTTGAGGATCTTCAGACGCGGCTTGCAAACTGTCTCCATAACTGTCACGGGCTCAACTAGGATAATGAAACTTCATCTCATGAGTTCTACCTAGGTAGCTACCGACGAGAATATCAAGCATGAGGAAAGAAGGAAGGAAGAAGGCTGTAGGCCCTAAGCCTACCTCCGTGATTCGTACAATCTGTCATAGCCCCAGGAGCTGGATGCGGACTATAAATTTGATTAATAATAATAATAAAAATAATAATCATGCTGTGAGCTTCCTTCAAACTCCTTCCCTCTGCGATCTTTGCAACTCATCCTTCTGATCTGGGCTCTTCATCGCACCCAGAAGAAGAACAGAGGAGAGCTGCAAAGCTAGCCAACGCTGTTTTACTCGTTTTCTCAGCCCAATAAGTTTCTGAATCTGGTCCAGGTAGCTGACATGAATAAGCATGAGCGCTTCCCTTTTTTAATTATATCTCAAAACATAGATACATCTACTGCGCATCTCTTCTCTTAACAAAGTCATTCTCAAAGTCCAATCCTGCATCCTGCCTAATGATGCCATACATGGCCGACGAGTCCAATGGCCTACGCTCCTGCTCGGAATAAGCATTGGCACGTTTTAGATGGTCCAGCGCGACCTCAGCGACCTTTAATCTCGTCCCGGCAATGTCTGCACAGTCGATGCTGTGTCCCACGTCTTTCAGACCAAGACTGAGATCGGACCAGGGATTTTTGCCTAGTATTGTCAGCTTTGATCATAGTATATTTATTCATTGGATAGGCATACCCCTCGGCGGCATGTAATTACCTTTGGTCAACCGCTTAGAAATCATGCCAGGCAAGAGTCCAAATTGGAGCTCGAGTAGATTCTCAAGAGCTTCATTGCCCATCTCGCTCTTCTCTGCCAGAACGTGGGCTTCTCCAATAATCTCGGTGAATCCGGAGATGATGAAGTTGCTGGATTCGGTCAGCTTCTAGTTTCAAATATCTGCTGGTAAAAGTGCTTACCCCATGATCTTCAAGAGTGCAGCCTTTTCTGACTTGTCAGACACTGTGATGGTCTCACGAGCTATCACGCCTTTGAGATATGATGCCAGCTTCTTGATGCCAGAGAGGTCACCAGCTAGTACTATCAGGATCTTTCTGTCCTCGGCCATAGGGCTGGAGCCGAACACGGGAGCTGTCGATATAAGTTTTTTTTTTTTTCCCTGTTACCAGATCCTTATGAGAGTGGACATACCTGAGATAAAAGTAGCATTCTTCTGTGCTACCTTCCCCGAGACCTCTTGGCTGGTGGTTGGATGCACAGTTGTTGTGTCCACAATGATCTTAACGTCGATGTTTCCTGCGGCCAGGATCTCGTCAACGATCGTCTTAAGAGCAGCATCATCACTGGTCTAGTTCTGTTAGTATATCAGAAAATTATGAATATGTCGTTCAGCCTACAGAGATGAAAATGATATCGCTGCTGTTGACAACGGCTGCAATTGACTCGCACTCAACTCCTCCAAGTCCCTTCAATTGCTCTCCTTTGGATGCGGTTCGGTTCCAGAAATGCAGGGGGCTTTGTCCCTTCTCTGCCAGATGCCTTTGCATATTTTTGGCCATGGCGTTTCCCATCTTTCCAAGTCCTGGTCATAGTCAGCACTGTGAAGTTCAGCTCATTCTGCTGAAGACCTACCGACCCACCCTAACTGCGGGGTTTTCTGGTTTGCCATTTTCCTTGCTACAATTGAATTGACTTGATGATTATATCGACTGTGTTCAGTTTGTTTAAAGAATATGTCTGTATTCAGAAGGTCAAAACAAAATCACAAGTGGTTGTTGATGAGGTGCGTTCCCCGCCATGGATGCACACGCAGCCTTTTATATTGCCACAATCTTCCAGTGCGTGCATGCATCGTGACAATAGCGCCACACACGACGATCCCGATAGCGCCCAAATTGACAAGCTGGTTTTCTCCGAGAGGATCCCAGCAGAAGGAATCATCCAGTCACAACGCAGTGAATGATTTGTATTTCCTGCGGCTGAATATGCATGGCTGAGAAGAGTGAGTCCATTGAGCGACGGAAAAAGAAAGACGATCTGTCTTGATTTGCATCGAATTGACACAATGCCTGGCTGCTCGACTGCTGGGCAGAGATACACACATCGACCCAGCTCATTGGACTGATCGGGGCGGCGATTTGAGATTGATTGGTTGATTGATTGACTGAGTGAGTGAGCGAGTGATTCTGTCGGGTTCAGCTAGTTTGCCTTCCACCCTTAGTTACATCGTGACATCGACGACTTCTCCCTCCTCCCCTCGACGGCCGTCATGTTTTTAATATTGATGGTTAAGGGAATTTATTCATCTCGACAATATCTGACATATTTCCCACCACAGTGAACACTATCCAATATGTCTCCCACCGAGCGTGGCCCGGATATGCCACCAGATGAAGCATCGCCTCTCCTCCAGTCCCGTGGTCCGATTTATTCAGGAACCCCGGGTCCACCGGTTAAGACAAAGCGCCCTGATCTCTTTATCATCTATGCGACATTCTTTGGTATTTCCCACTGAATCATGAGATGTATCAGCAATTATTAATGTGAATAGGTGTCTTTATTGCCAGTATTGATGAATCCCTTGTTCTGTCCACCTTCAGTACCATCGCGTCGCAGTTCCACCTCCTCTCCCAAGGTTCCTGGTTGCTTGTTGCGTATAACTTTGGATACTGTATTTCGCTGCCAGTGGTATGTCGATATAACTTTTTGATGCTGGATAAGAGGTGTTGACAGCGGATAGTACGGTGCTTTGAGTGATTCGTACGGGCGCAAAAATGTTCTCCTCGTCTCGTATATCTTATTCACACTGGGATGTTTTGCCTGGTAAGCTGATCTTCATCATGCCCTGGATAGTTGAATTAATGTCTAACAGTCTGATGCAGTGGTGCAAGTGCCTCCTTGACACAGCTTGTTCTGGCCAGAGTCCTCGCTGGTCTGAGCGGTGCTGGAATGGTGACACTCGTTTCTATTATCATCATGGGTATGCTCTCATCAATGTCTGTATTGTTTCCTCTAACATGATACAGATCTGGTCCCTCCCAGTGAAGTCGCAGTCTACCGAAGTTATGAAAATGTGATCAATGTCATCGGCCGCAGTGTTGGAGCGCCCCTCGGTGGTTTGCTCTCGGATACGATCGGCTGGAGATGGTAAGACATATACTGCGCAACAACGAATATGCATACTGACCGTTGTAGGTCCTTCTTGGGTCAAATCCCCCTGATCATCTTCTGCACCCTCGTCGCCGTGTACGGACTGCCCGCTTCTCTCAACCAAACAGAAGACAAAGATAAACAGCCTTCAGGCAAACCTCGCCGATCGCGTCTTCGGGAAATCGACTTTGCCGGAATCATCACGCTTTCTGCTGCGATCATTCTCTTACTCTTCCTGCTTCAAACTTTGGGAACGAGAGAAGAAGACCAACTGGTGCCAACGTGGGGTCTGGTTGTTGCCTTTGTCGTTTCTTCCATGGTCTTTGTCCTGACCGAAGTTTCCTGCGCGTCGAGACCTTTGATCCCGATGCACTTGTTGATTCGGGAGCTGGGAGCCTACTGCCTTATGCAGTGCCTGTTGTTCTCCGGCCGTACTGCCGTATGTATTCTTACTCAGACCTTTGCCATCTACGATACTGATTGTGTTCTAGTTCGTCAGTAACGTTGTCCCCTATTTCACCCGTGTGGAAGGAGAGAGTGACTTTGTTGCTTCGATGATGTACGTGCAAGTCGCCGCTGGTGTGTCAGTAGGAGGAGTTGTCTCTGGCTATGTCATTAAACGGTATGCGTCCCTAAACACCACCCCTCAAACTTGGCCAGTTCGCTTACGATTCCCAGGATGAGACGATACAAGACTATGAGTATCATTTCTCTCGGTATCACAGTCTTGTCTTTCCTTCTCATCTTCCTCACCTGGCGCGATGGCTGCAACATTTGGGAATCCTTCTTCCTGTTTGTTGTCGGATTTGCACCTGGCATCCTCTTCTCAACCATGTTCATCGGCATGTCTTACAGCTCGCCAAAAGAATGTCTTTCGGTCTGCATCGGAACATTTTATCTCTGTCAGCAGCTGGGAACGATTATCGGGCCCGCTTGTGGTGCCGCTCTGGTTCAGAGACTTTTCAAGAACAACCTTGTCCAACATATTGTGGATATTCCGGATAAGAAGACGGTATGTTGTCTACACCTTCAAATCCATGAGCGATATACTAATCTTAAAAGTAGATCATAAAGGGCATCCTCAACGATCTCAGATTCGCCGAGTCGCTATCTGAGCCTTTACAGCAGATTGTCCGGTCGAGCTACCTGAATGCTTTCCAGTTTTTGCCAGGCAAGTCTATCTGTTCTCTGAATAAAATCTGTTCTAACATTGTCTCAGTATTTGCATTGGTCTCTTCTGCGGCTGTTTTTTCTTTCTTGGTATTCCTCAAGGAGGAGAGGGTGGATTAATTGTAGATTTATGCGATGGTAATTTACAGTATGATTATGGAAGATACGGCGGACAAGAGAATTAATGGAAGTGAGGATTGTGACGGCTCACCCCAACGCCAACTGCCAATATTGACAAACACCACTGATGAGGCAAACGCCGCCATCTGGGCAAGCAAACACAGAAGGCACTAGCGCTGCCACACAACCATAGATATATCCCCCTTATCCTGTAGATAGATTCCTCTTCTTTTTCCTCTCCAGATTCGATATTCTCTTCGATGGCTACACTGTTTTAGATAGGAATATCATTTCGTTATTATCTACTAGTCCGAGCCCGTGACAAGGATGGGATAGTACATATGGCACCTTTGAAGTGAAAAGTTAATAGATAATTGGTCTTAGAATAATTAAGTTCGGGTTATATTTTGTATCTATAAGCATGTTTCTCCAAGGTGATGTTATACTTATGTTGAGCCACACATACCACTTACCCAACTAAACTCCCTTACTAGAGACACCCCTGCATTGATATGTTCACTGAAATACTTTGGCGATCATCATAATAAATCAAAGTCAATTTATAAAAATTCATTTCTTCTACTCCCATACCGCGTATCATGCTTCATCAAACGCATACAGGCAATTGATAACTACATAACACATTCAACTAATAATGTCATGAAGCTCATATAATCAACCAAACCTTCATCTGAAAGAGGTTGTCGCCTCACCATAGACGACTTGCTTGCCATCTCCTATCTTCTCATAGTCTGTCGGGCTGTTATCATCGACCTCATGCAAGAAGGTTGCCTTCTCAGCACGATGCAGCGTCGCCTCAATCGGGGAGCCAAGTCTTTTGAGATCCACTTGCTGTCGAGTACTCAGTAACGATATCTATCTATCAAGCTGGGCTGGATAGCTTACCTGTCCCAGACTGTCGACCACCACAAACCACACGTTGTCTTTCGGATCACCGGCGTCTTCATCTGCAAATTTGTCGACGGCAAACGTGGCAGGAACTTGCGCGACAGACCTGACGCCCTCTTTCTGTTGTTGCTTGCAGTTTCCGCATCCGCCATCCCCGTCTGCAGGTAAAGGAGCGCTGAAGCTGTAGATACTTGCGACGAAGTTCTTGCTTCCGGGGCCGATAAAGTCTTCTTTCGGTTTCTCGCCGACAAAGAGGTTGATCTTGTAAGGCTCGCCATTCAGAGCGTAGCTGTATGTTGGATTAGTATTTATCTCAATAATATTGGTGCTGGAACACTCACCGGTTGTAGTAAACAGTGATGATATAATCACTTTCGTCCCTTTCCTCTTTGTCCAAGCCAGGGAACAGGGCCCTAGTTCGCTTCGAGTAGAGAGTATCAATGTCCTTTTTGACCTGCCTGATGTGTTCTTGATTGTGGTCATCTTTACCCTGGAGAATCTCATAGTCGTATCCAAGTTTGCGCCAGTCTTTCACATCTTCGGATTTGTAAATCTCGTGTTTGTCATCCTTGGAGAATGGCAGGAGATTGTTGTTAAGGGCGCTTGCACTATCGCCGTCAAACCACTTGGTTGGATTCAAGAATTGCCAGATGGCTGTCAGGCGGTCGATGTTGCTATACTTGATCAGAATCACTCATCAAATATATAAAGATAATCGCTTACCAGTGATAGATGAAGAAGATGGGATCAAAAGCTGCAACTAAAGGACTGGCCATGTGTCCCATACCCCAAAGCTTCATGTGCTTTTCATCAGGACGGATGAATTGCGATCCTCCAACAAAGGCCTGTAATCGTCAGCTTAGATTCAATTGTTTGGCCTAATTGAACACCCACATGAATGTTGTTATGGATCATTTCTAAAGACAGCCAGTACTCCGGCTTTTCATCGTGAGATCTGCAGTATCGAGTGCTGGAAAAGGCCGTCCAGCTGGTGGGACCACCATTCTGCTGCAACAGCTTCCAAGTCATGAACTGCACTGTCTGTTGTGGCTTCGCTGGCTGAGGATTCCAGGCGTGTTCATTCAGTGCCAGGTTAGAGCGAAGCCAGTTCTGGCCTCCGTCGGCCCAGATGTCGACGTGGTAACCCTCTAGAAGGCCGTACTTAGTGGTTGAGATACATTTGTCCCACTTGATTGTGTTAGATATAGATATTATGATATGTCACAGTCAAAACTTACAGGAATGGTCCATGATGTTGACTTTCCATTTTGGTCTGTTTTTGTGCGTGTCTCAGTCTGGATCTTATATGGATCGTCCAGTTTACCCATCACCTTGGGCGCAGTGTATTTGTAGAAAGGGTTTGCCACAGTTTTGGTCTCGACAGTCGTTTTGTTCTTCGAAGCAGAATGAATCTCGATATTCGGCTTCACAAGCAAGATGGGAAGTCTGAGTTCACCAACCGCGCCTTCAGGCACCTCCACCTCTGGCTTATTGGCGAATCTGGCAAAGTCCCAGTACGGCAGACGCCACTGCTTGGCTTCATTCTGCCACTCTGTCTTCCACTGATCTGGGACGTTCTTATCAATAAATTCATTCATCGCTTCGTAGAGGACTTGCTGTTATATCGATCATCAGTTAGTGCTCGGTATACCTTATAAGGTTGGAAAGAGCCACTCACCTCGAGCAAAGTCACATACACCCGATGCCATGTCGGAAACGTGTAATCATTGTGCACACAGTATCCAGGCATTCTATCCTTTGGGACCTCTTTCGGCCCCTTGGGAGGACTCGCATTGTCCCACGCCACCCAGGGTTGAGAATGAATGCCTGCAATGCGAAACCAGGAGCGTACATCCTCAAAAGGCAGGGCCTGGACAATAGCTAAAGCCTCGACGAAGAGGGTCAACTGGATCCTCTTTGAATTGTCATCCATGGTCTGCTCCTTGTACCAGTCGTCGATGTTCTTGCGGACAGGACGGCGGCCTTGGGGATCGAGCGTGTTGATACCCTTGATTGGGTACGAGGGAGGTTTGGTTACCATTTTGGACAGAGGGAAGTAGCAATACTTCAGAACGAGTAGGCTGATGGATCAGACCTTTTCATGAGATATAAGATTCCACGATGTTTATATAACCGAGTTGGCTGTCAGGCCATCGTTTTCATCATCTACAAAATGCACTGTTCATACTAATTGCGTAAAGATGCATCAACCCCGCTCAATATGACCCCCTTCAGCACCATCATTTTCATATATTTCAGCTGAAGATAGATAGCAGATAACCCCATCTGTCCGCTGATTGGACATGCCAACAGCGTCTAATGTGACATTTTCACATCTCCCCGTCCAATCAAACCCATCCGTCTCTGCATCCGACTTCAGTTATACCCCATGCATGTAAATACGACAGCTTAGCCACCAGACACTAACAGCGGATATAGATCATCTCGTCAGCGGGGCTGTGGATGAAAGCCCCTGCGCCGTTGGTCTTGGAGAATCCGCAGCAAGTAGAATGCAGTAGCTCTCTGCATCCCTTGCCGGAAGGATACAATCGACGTGATTATCCTGGTGTAAAATGGAGTCGTTGGATCTTTCCATTCCCTAATTGGCCTGTTCGGTTGACATGGACCCCTCTTTTCTGGTTGGAACCAGAAAATGACGTCTAATGCTACATACAAGGCTTACCACAAGAACCCTGCTATAATAGAATTGACTTTAAGATGTTGTATCAGTATTGAAGAGATTCTCATTGATCAATCTTTGTTCGTGAATTTGATCAGGTAAAGGATATATGACCTGGTGTCTAGTATTCTGATCTGATGACATTTACCATCACGACAATCTCACCTACTCCATCTTATGAAAGCTTTGATTAAGTATCCTTTGTCTATCCTAAGTACATATACAACTTTTCGTTATATGTTTAAGTCAATGAAAGATAGTAGTCAACGGCAGGGTTTAAAGTTAACAGGATATATAGATCCCAGTCCCTATTGTATATAGAAGTAGACCACAAGCTTCTATCTGATATTTACTCTGTCAGTAAAGATTCAACCCGAGAAAAGACTTTATTCCAATATCTACATATGTTTACAGAATGACCCTTCACTACAGTCATGGTATAAAAAGGTAGAGATTCTTGCAATCTACTGATAGTCTAGACTTTCGCCGATTCCAGCCAAAACCAGAGAAGTCATAATATCCACCCAGAGAGTGTGGAAATACGGATGTGTTTGATAACCGGATTCCAGCTGAGGAGCTCAAAATTTCGTCACATTTTGTGATGGAGCCAAGGAATGGCCTTTGCCAGGCCTACCATAGCTCGCACGTCCGGCATCGTGTTGGCTCTGATAATTCGATCTTGTGGAGACACAATGTGATTTTTTAAGGGCCCACATATTCAAGTGGCTGGATTTTTTTTGGTCCACAGCATCCGATTCAGCTGAAAAGACGTGCCCCGAGAATGTAGATCGGTTGCCTGCCATGATGTGGATCTAGGGAGTTTACACGCTAGTTACATGCAGTAAGAGGTGTGACAACCTTAAATGTGAACGCCTCTGTATATTTCTTTGATCACCTGCTGGCCGTGATATGAAGACAGTGAATAGAATCGGCTGGATGCTTTTTGTACCAAAGTTCTTTTGACCTGAGGAGCTTAGCTCATCGCAATATCTCGTAACGCTTATTTGAGCATCATGCAATACTATCAATGTATGTTGATCTGATAGTTTGATAGTAAATGTTGATAAATGACCAGACTTTCATTACTCGTGTCTAGAACTACAATTGTAAACCCTAACAGACCCATATCTAACAGTTCTTCAACTCATCCTCAACGTCATAAATCACATCTCCATGATCAACACCCGACGCAGACATGCCCCAAACACTGCTCACATACGACATAGCCCAAACAACCCACTCCTTGGCCCAGACGACCCAGGGGTTCTGATTCTTGCGCTTAGCACCGTTGCGCTGCGCTGTCAGAGAGATTTTGTCTATCCGAGGTCGACGAATTTCATCGAACTTGGCGAAGACAGCCTCGAGGGAGTCGTACTCCTTGTTCTCAAACTTCTTCAGCAGTCCAGAGATGAGGAAAACGTCTTCCATGACGATCGACACACCCTGTCCGGCGTGCGGTTGCATGGCGTGTGCTGCGTCACCGAGAAGTAAACATCTGGTAGTACCGGGCTTGAACCACTTACCACCCAGGGGAAGACGGTAGTGAGGGTAAAAGTGCACGTCCTTACTAGTATCCACAAGACGACGGAGATGTTGTCCCCAGTCGCCGTGCACACCGTCCAGGACTGTAGAGAGCGATTCGCGGAACTCCGTCATTTCCTTTTGACGGTGGAGAGACCATCCGTAGCGGGCGTCTTCCGAGTCCTGCGACGGGAGAGGAACCTGTTTGCTGAAGAACCAGAAGGTCTGGTTGTTGGGGCAGGGTGCACTAGCCAGCATTCCCTGGGGGGTGAGAGTCGAGTGCAGGCATGGTTGTTTGTCGTTGGGATTCGGGACGTCGACGATGGAGGAAACGGCCGAGATGCCCGAGTATTCTGGCTTGAAGCCCGGGTCGACGTGAAGGGTTCGCACGGTGGAGTGAATACCATCGCAGCCGAGGAGGAGAGAAGCAGTTTCAGATGTGCCATCGGAGAAGTTGACAGTGATAGAGCCGGCGTTGTCGTTGATAGAGACAAGTCGCTTTTCCCAGTGGATGGAGATTTGAGATCTCTCCGCGCCCTCCATAAGACAGTCCATCAGCTTCGATCGGTTGATGCGGTGGTAACCGAATCCGGTCTTCTCCTTTGGTTCTGTCGAGACATCGACTTCCTTGAGGATGCCGCCGGAGGTAGAGTGGAGGACAGTTTTGGCAATATCGACTCCTCGCACGGAGATCGAGTCCCAGAGACCTAGACGGTTGAGGAGAAGGAGTCCATTGCATGGAATACCCAGAGAACCTCCCAGTGTGCCGGCGTCGCGGCCGCGGATTTCGTAGATGACGGGTTCGAGGCCGTTGTGATCCCGAAGGCGGATGGCGGTTGCCAGACCACAAATGCCCGCACCGATGATGATGACCTGGAGCTGTGAGAATGAGTTTATCCAGGGATATTGAGATACAAACCTTCTTGTTGCCCTCCATGCTGTATTCTGGCAGTGACGAAGATGAGAATGATCCAGCAGAGAAATTATTGAGATAGAATTGTTATCGCTGTCTGGACAACCATCCCCAGCTCGCCTTTCCTCGGCACAGTTACCGCGTGTGGATCAGCTTTGTTTTGCATAGCTTCAGCTGAATAGCGGCGGAGCTCGCGTGGTAGTAGAAATTCTGGTTAATGACACTGTTTTATGTGCACGGAATTCTCTGTGGAAATAGTAGGGTTGGCACCTTGGATGCACGTTGCTATTTACAGTATGACACCCCTGCAGCCGAGTGGATATGCCCACGGCATGCATGTCAACCAACCACAGGCCTGGATTATATAAAACTCGGGATTGAAGCATGGAACCTTCCCGTTTCCGTGTGCAGAAATTTATGTTCGATAGGGACTTTGTTGGGTAAATTCTAGTGAGATCGCTATTGTCCAATAGTTACATCACAGAGATGAATTTTCCCTTGGTGTTGGCGGATACGAATGATGCAAAACCTTGGCTGATTCACATCTCCTCCCGAGAATCCTCTACTGTAGCGTAAACCGGATCCCAGGGACATAACATCCATGTTTTTGGAGTCGTAGGTTCAGCTTGCAGGCACGGCTTGCATTGACGATCGGCAGGACCAGCTCGATTATCAACCAGCCAGCCATCTCCGTTATCAGGCGAGATTAACCTGTGGCTGCTGTAGCGAATGATTGCCTTAGTTCGAAGCGACCCTCATTATTCACGCGTAATGGTGTGCGGAAAATCCCTCATATCAGAAAATCCCTGGTCCAATCAGACGGCGAATTTGTCCAATTCAGCAGATCCAGATATTCTGTAGCTGAAACTGAAAGATATGAACCACTTGAGTTTTCCACGAGATATGCATGTTCTCTTGATCCACGTTAATCGTTATCCATTTCTTCCAATGGAGCTGACATTGAGCTTGAGATAGAGACGGGAGAGGACCGGTTGTAACCGTAGTGGCAGGACGGGTTGCTACAAGACAAAACGCATTTGCTCTTAACCTGTTGATCTCAAGCCACTCAGGGAACCGCTGGCTTGGCGATGTGATCCAGCATGGATCTCCAGGAATTGTTCGAGGGGGCGGCTGAGGATGTAGTCAATTCTCCCCCAGCCTTTCAGCTTGTAGCTCAGCTCCGCCATGAATCTACAGAGGTAGGAAATAAATATAAGGAGGGAAATAACGTATTCCACGGGCGAGTGGCGCGCACGAGCGAGCGGCGCCCTTCGTATTCCCATATAAATGCGCAACTTTTGAATGCTCACATCTCCACCAATTTAAGAAATTCTCGAATGATATTGTATATGGTGCAATTATATATTATAGATATTATGTATACTAAATCTTGCAGAGTGTTATAACCTGATTATCAAGTTACTATTAATTACTCTGTATTTTATGATACAGTGTGTATTTAAGACAATCATTGGCAAGTCTCGAATTTCGATAGCCTATACCTTTTGGTATACTAGTAAATAGGCAATGTATTTAGTATACTTCCATATAATTCAGCTGTTGTTGAGATATAAGCATTGAAAATAGCACATTTTATATGGGAATACGAAGGGCGCCGCTCGCCCGTGGAATACGTTATAGGAAAGGATACTTGTATCTCTAAAGGGATAAAGTTAAAGGCCAGCTCTCTAAACAAAAGGATCTTGGGAATAGGGCCTTATTCTAAGCACCAGGATTTTGTGTATATATCCTAAAACTGTGCCTTGTATAGCTTGAAATTAATGCTTGATGATCATATAAATTATCATGGAGGAATACTTACAGGCAATGACAGTCAAGACCCGTTTTATTACTAGCGCAGGATATTGACTTTTGAAGCACACCTCCATAGTCAGCTCCTCATTAGCTCCTGTCCAAGCCGAGTAGATGGTGTAAACATTCGTCTGGCAAAGGATAGATAAACCCACTGTCCCAACGTCCTTCCACGGCTTCCATCCGTTCTCCCTCTCCAATCTTCTCCCATTCTGTCTTCTCCCCCCCCCTTCCGTCTCACAATGTCGATTGGAAATCTTCAACAACTCTTGGAGGCAGCCAGCGCTGAGGAGGGCAGTGGCAATGTCATCGCATACTCCCAGGGCAACCTGGACCACCCCAAGGTGTACTCGTACAAGCAGGTCCTTGAAGCTGCCCAGAAGGCCTCTTGGGCTCTTCGCTCGCGGGGTGAGACATACCGTCCTGGATCTGTCATTCTTCTCCATTTTGAGGCACACTGGGATGCCATTGTTTGGTTCTGGGCTACCCTCTTCGCTGGCTGTATTCCTTGCATGTCCACTGCTCTGTCGAACAACTCTGCCATTCGCCTGAACCACCTCGAACATCTCTCCAAAGCCCTCATCAACCCCAACTGTCTGACCAAGTCAACACTGTTGCACGAATTCGCCGACCAAGAACACATCAACCCCATTCCCATTGAGTCTCTCGATGCCGAGAAGGCCACCACCGATGAGCTCAACAATATAAACCGCGAGTCCAAGCAGACCGACATCGCCCTGCTGATGTTGACCTCTGGCAGCTCCGGCAACTCCAAGGCTGTCTGCCTCACCCACTACCAGATATTCACAGCCATTGCTGGCAAACACTCAGTTGTTGAACTGCCAGAAGGCACTTCCTTCCTGAACTGGATCCGCCTCGACCATGTTGCTGCTATTGTCGAGATCCACCTTCAGGCTCTCTTTGCCCGCAAGGACCAAATCCACGTCCAAGCCCCTGATTTCCTCGCTGACCCTCTCCAATACGTCAACCTCATCCACAAGCACCGTGTCTCTCGTACATTTGCCCCTAACTTCTTCCTTGCCAAGCTCCGTGCTGCCCTTCAGGGTCTGGAGGCGCAGAGCAACCCTCGCAACTGGGACCTCAGCTGCCTGAAATACATCGCCTCCGGAGGTGAGGCTAACGTCGTCAAGACCTGTGATATCGTTTCGCAGCTCCTGTCCCAATACGGTGCCCCTGTCCATGTCATTGTTCCTGGTTTCGGTATGACTGAGACATGCGCTGGTTCCATCTTCAACACCAAGTGCCCGACATACGACAAGGAGCGCTCTTTGGAGTTCACCTCCGTCGGTGCTTGCATGCCCGGTATCAAGATGAGAATCACCGAGGGATCCAGCAATGAGACCGTCCCGGCTGGCGTTGTCGGCAACCTCGAGATCAGCGGCCCTGTCGTCTTCAAGGGCTATTTCAACAACCCCACTGCAACCGAGGAGTCCTTCTCCAGCGATGGCTGGTTCAAGACTGGAGACAAGGGTTCTATTGACGAGACCGGCTATCTCACTCTGCAGGGTCGTGCCAAGGAGGCCATGATTATCAATGGTGTCAAGTACAACCCTCACGAGATTGAAACCGCCCTGGACGAATCGAAGATCCCTGGTCTGACCCCCAGTTTCAACTGCTGCTTCTCCTACTTCCCCGCTGGATGTGAGACTGAGGAGATCTGCGTCACCTTCTTGCCCAGCTTCGCCCCTGAAGACACCGTCGCTCGTGTCGAGACTGTAGATGCCATTTCCAAGTCCGTCATGATGGCGACTGGATCCAAGGCTCAGGTCCTCCCTCTTGACCGATCTCAGCTGCAGAAGTCTGCCCTCGGTAAGCTGTCGCGTAACAAGATCAAGACTGCCTACCAGAAGGGCGAGTACAAGACTTACGAGGACATCAGCAACGAGACCATCTCGCAATACCGTGCTGCCACCCGCCAGAACCCCCAGAACGAGTTGCAGCAGCAGCTTCTCGACATCTTCATCTGCTGCCTCGGACTGCCCGAGAACGACTTCGACGTCAAAACACCTGTCTTCAACATGGGAATCACCTCCGTCGAACTGATCAAGCTGAAGAAGAACATCGAGGAGCATCTCAACCTCACACAGGAGATACCCATGATCACCCTCATGACCAACACCACCGTGCATGACCTCGCCGAGGCCCTGTACGACCTTCAGGCTCCTCATGAGTACAACCCCATCGTGACCCTCCAGTCGCAGGGCTACAAGACTCCTCTCTGGCTCATTCACCCCGGTGTCGGTGAAGTCCTTGTCTTCCTGAACCTGGCCAAGTTCATTGTCGACCGTAAGGTGTACGCTCTCCGTGCTCGTGGCTTCAACGAGAGCGAGCAGCCATTTCAGACCATTCCCGAGGTTGTTTCCACATACCACACCGCTATCAAGCAGAAACAACCCGAAGGACCATACGCCTTGGCCGGCTACTCGTACGGTTCCATGCTTGCCTTCGAGGTTGGCAAGGTCCTCGAGAGCAACTGCGACAAGGTCAGCTTCCTGGGCTCCTTCAACCTCCCCCCTTACATCAAGACTCGTATGCGTCAGCTCGACTGGAAAGAGTGTCTCCTCCATCTGTCCTACTTCCTGGACCTGATGACCGAGGCGCATGCTCGTAAGCTCGCCGCAGAGCTGCAAGGCGCAACCCGAGAACAGGCCATGGCTAAGGTCATGGAAGACGCCGACCAGGTCCGTCTGTTCGAGCTTGCTCTCTCACCAGAGGCACTGAACAAATGGGCCACTCTCGCATTTGCCCTGCAGAGCATGGCCGTCGACTATGACCCCTCTGGCTCCATTGCCAGCATGGACGTCTTCTACTGTATCCCGCTTGCAGTCGTTGCCTCCTCCAAGGAGCAATGGCGCAACGAGCACCTGAGTAAGTGGGTGGACTTCACTCGTTCCGAGCCCCGCTTCCACGAGGTCGGCGGTGCTCACTACACTATGTTGGGACCTGAGCACGTCTTCAACTTCCAGAAAACTCTCCGTGCTGCTTTGGATGCCAGAGGCATCTAAGCAAAATGGTGCTAGTGTATGATTTTCCTTTCTATTTCCTTTGTCTTTTACTGGGAATGGTATTGTGGAGCTAGATCTGGGACCTTGTGTCACAATTTGTGTTCCTCTCCTATCGTACCTAAGGCTTTTAGTTAGCTAAACCTCGAGGTGTGGGCTCACCAAGTACCCTCAATCGTCAATGTGGTAAACACGTCGTAGTCAATAGTCGTTAATCGCCAGGGCCAGGTCAAGCACTGGCAAACCAGGCACACGCTATAGCCGAGAGATTACGAGCCCAAGACCGCTAACCCATCATCCAGTGGGTCCCGGGACATGCAGGGGTAGAAGGGAATGAGAGAGCCGATCAAGCGGGAAAGCAAGCAGCTAATAGGCCTCCAGGGACAGGCCCAAAAGAGATCTCTCTGGCCTTTGCCCACAGAGTTCGGACGGAGGCCATTACAGCATAGAAGCAGAGATGGCTTGCCAGGGAACTTAGCCAGCGATCCCAACAGGGTCGACCAACCTACAGGCCACAGAGGAACTGGCAGCTCAACCGCTTGGCTGCAGTGGCTCCCACGCATCTGGCAAGCCGCTATTTTCAAATGAAGTCAGGGCACGCAGCCATTGGAACATATTTACACTGGATTCAGGCTTGGGAAGATGCAACCTGTCAAGGATGTGGTTCTTCAAGGGAGACAATACACCATTTTCTCTTTGAATGCCGGCAATGGCGACACCAACGAAACAAGCTCTACAAGGATCTGGAGAGAGATGGGGTTATGGGACCCACCACTGCAGAAGAATATCCACAAGGACGACTTCTAGGGGAGCCCAAGGCTACCAGGGCTGTGCTACAATTCCTAGCCAGCACCAGTGTAGCTCTTCCCCAGGGGCATCTACAGCGGACAGTGAAAAGAGCCTAGAAAGATGATGAATGGGGACTGGAAGCATTGGAGGAGGCAAGCAGAACAGGGGAAGGGTAGCAGGGAGGGTAGCCTAAGCTGAGAGTCAGCCTAGGCCACACCCATCATGCTCCGAAACACAGGGAGAGCAGTGTGCTCGAAAGCCCTGCGCATACAGGCGGGTTGGGGCGAGGAAAAGGATCAGAGAGATTATGGAAGGGGGCTAGCGCCTCAGGAACCTATAGGGACAAGAGACTGTAGAATAGCTGCTGGCCTCGAGTCCATGAATCATGGTCTGTCATAGCTCTAGGGCTCGGTATGGACAATAAACTTGATTAAATAATAATAATAATAATAATAACTGTCCACCCTTTCCGGGTCTGAAGTTCACCTTGCTTGTGCCACGCTTTTGTTGATCTCGCTAAGCACAAGGTACATGATGCCGATCTTACTGCTGGAGCACCTCCCTGTTCCCATATGCAAATAGAAACCTCGAGTAGAGCACGTGAAACCAAGCAACAGGGCCTGGCAGGGGACTACCACATAAAGGATCCACCACGAGGCTCGATAATGAGATCCCAATTGTCACTTCTCGCCTCTGCTCATTATCGAGAGCTGTCTGCCGCTCCACTTCGAACCTATGCGTATTGGCCGGATTTGATCTGTCCGAGCTACCCGCAAACTCGACGAAGACGATCTCAGGTCTGGGAAAGTCTCGAGTGGCAGGGAAAACGCTCCGATACTGAGTTTCGCTGATACCGCTACTGTCCAAGAGAAGAAACATGCCGAAAAGGTATTTCCCCAGTGGCAAGGGGGAAGCGGTGCGGCTTAGCGGGGAAAGATTCCAGATGGGTCTTCCACGCTCAGTCTCCGACTGGATAGGAGAAGGATGCAGTGCTATGGGCGTTTCCTTGTTAGCCAGTGATGCATAAATGTGCTGCATGTCCGTACAGGAACCGCAACTGAAAGGTTTTTCCAGAATTTTCGCACGGTGCAGAGAAGCCACCTTTCGAATGTTATTGCCCATCCGCTGAAAAATCCCCGGACGAACCGAGCCAGGACCTCTTGGTCGGTGATACCCGGTGTTAGCTTGCGAATCGGTATGCGTAAGCCATATGTGCCTTGATGGGCTGGGAATATTTTGTGGATTGACGAGCGACATGGGGAACGAGTCCACATGGCGCGGGGTGGCGACTGGAATATATCGCATTTCTAGAAACGGGGATGTTCGACCATAATAGTAAAGGCCAGCACCGAGGCTGAGTGAAAGTGATAATAAGGAGTATTGAACGAACGGTCATTCTGTGAGCCTCTGGGTGGTATTTTCCCAAGGCCAGAGTTTCACGCACAACTAAAATGTTTTACAAACATAAACTTTTTTCTGCCAGGGTTCAGCCATATAATTTGACTTAATACTATCATGATTTAATAAAGTGATACACGGACCTGCGAACAATTATCCATTTGTGATAACTATGGATACCCGAATACACGAATATCCGACGGTTTAATCGCACTTTTAGGATTGGGTCACCGGGGTATGGATCTTACGCATGTTAACAGAATTTACTAGAATAAGACTTCATGGACAGCAGGCCGATCAAATCTGAGCGAGAAGTGACTTGATTTTCCACTGAATCCAATATCTAAAGTGATTTACGCACAATGCCAACGGTGGGGGTCATTTGAAAGGTTTCGTCTATGTAGCAAAGCGCTGACGCTCAGACGGTGAGGATGAATTTTCCACGTCCAGAATACCGCCCATTCGCAATATTGTACGCCTCACGTGCCTTTGCAAGGGGCCAAGAGTCCACCACGAAAGACTGTACGGCTCCCATATCCGCAAGCTCAGCAAGATAGTGTAACGCCTCAGTACTGCCCTTCACAATGAAAAACAGAGCACGCACACCAGCCTTACGTAGACCGCGCTTCTCATGCTCTTCCACAAAGTTGAAGCTCGCAGAATTCACAGAAACCAGCACCCCCGTCTCCGAAATATACTCCCAGCACTTCTCCAACGCCTCCCCGCCAACCATATCAATAATAACGTCGAACGCCCCTCGACGGCGTTCCAACATTCCATACTCAACCGCCTCATCCGCCCCAAGGCCCCGGAGAAACTCTCCATTGCGCGCATTCGAACTGGTAGCGGCCACTACCCTTACGCCCGCCGCCGTCGCAAGCTGAACGAGATAAACTCCCACCGCACCCGCAGCCCCGGTAATCAGCACGTGTTGGTCTTTTCTGAGCGCAGACCGGGACTTGATTTCCTCCATAGTGGGGAGGTGGAGCCCGGCGTGGTCGAATAAGGCCTCATAGGCAGTTTGGGCGCTGAGAGGCAACGCTGCGGCCTGCGCGAAACTCAATGCGGTTGGTTTCAGGGCGACTTCATGCTCTTTGACGACTGTGTATTCGGCCCATGTGGCGGCGCGGTCTACGTTCGCCATGCCGAAGACCTTGTCGCCTGGCTTGAACTTGCTGTCGGGCGAGAAGACCTCGGTCACGATTCCGGCGAGGTCGTTGCCGAGGATGGCGTATTCGTGCGCGTAGGTTTCGGGCCAGGCTAACATGTCGCGAATGACGGTTGTGGCTTTGATGCGGACGAGAAGCTCCCCAGGTTGAGAGGGCCTTGGGATGGGGACATGGTGGTCTAGCTGTAAGGCGGTGGATGGTGCAGGGTTGAAGGGTGAATAGGGGGTGGATTCGGAAGGAGCGGGATGGACGCGAATGGCTTGCATGATGTGCAGCGTTGTTGGTTCTGTCACCACCAATAAGAGCGAGTGCGCTGAGAAGTCGATCTGAATGACGGTTGCAGCGACGGTGAGATTAAATATTCCTGCGGATTTGATTATGTATTTCATGCGTGATGAAAGAGGTATCAGGATAAAATAGGCTATGGATAAAACAGGCTATCAATAGGCTATGTGCATCGCGGAAATAGTAGCATCAGAGAAGGCTACTAGTCCTCCTCATCGGGATAGTTGTGGTAACTCGCCAGCTACGCGGCAAGCTAATGGCCAAGAAGAAGTTCCTCTCTATTGTGTCCCAGGGATTCGGTTTCTGCTCTGTGGTGTTCGGCTGGGATATGCACGACCAAACATACTTCAAGGAGCTCGCGACGTGCATTGTCGCCCAAATTGCTTGGAAGGGTTATGCACCCGCGGAACGCTTCGAGTCTATGACGAGATCTGAAGATCTTGGGAATCCAGGCAAGGATGCTCCTGGTCTCTGTTACATAGGATCACTAGTGGCGGAAGATGAAGTACAAAAGTTAAAGACAATTGAGGGGGAGATTCATTGACATTGACTATGAACAAATGAACAAACATTCCTGATCCCCGCAATCCACATTCACGCCTGCATTTTCCGCGCGACAATATCCTTATATTCTGCGTCGTATTGCAGAAGCACCGATGGGCCCTCTCGCTCCAAAGTCTCCGAGTCGATGATGAAATTCACGAAGAACGCTGCCGGCTCGGTCTGGCTCGCATTGGCGCTAATCCGGTGGTGACAGCCTGGTGCCTCGTACCAGGAACCGCCACGCTCGATCATCCTCATTGGCTCATCATTCATCTTATTCAAGAGAGAGCCATGGATTACATAGGCGGAGACGGAAGCGCCCCCGTGACGGTGAGGGGGTGTCGCACCATTCGGAGGATATTCGACAAGCATGCCAACAATGGTCCTTCCGGGGCAGTTGACCAATCTATACTGGTAGGCGATGGTGGTCGTCGCCATAGGACACCTAGTGAATTTTTTTTTTGGTTATGAGCTGTATCTAGGCTTGAGGGGGTTGTGATGTTCTAGGGACTTACTCGGAGTTGTAGGTTGGTTCTTGCATGATCACAGAATGAGAAACTATTGTGCGTGTGGGCGCGGTTGTCTTTAAGACAGCAATGTAAATAATTGAGCTGTTGTTCGAAAGCTGTGGTTGCAGGGTGCTTATATACCTTTGATGGACCTCTCGCATCGAAACCCAACCGTTCACACTCGACGGAAAAGAATCACATGCAGTGGGTACTTAGGATCCATTGTTTACTCTACTTATGTTAGTCCCACCGTGTTTGTTGGTTTGCTCATAGCCGATTTAAGGATCCAGAGTCAATAGGCTAACCGGGTATCCGATGCCTCTACTCTGTAGACATGGGCGCAGCGCCGACACTGATATCCTTGAATATGTCTTCTAGTAAGTCCCGATGATGACAATCTCCACCCATAGCTACCCATTTCTTGTCTTTCGTCCTTGCCAGTGCCATCTGGTGGCCCGGCATGTGCCCCGATGCATCGACGACAACAAACGATCCATCCCAAACAAGTCCAATCCCTTGACCAAGGGACAGTCTTTTGGTATGCAACCCTGGCCATCCGGAAGTAGATTGACTCAGTTGAATGACTACATGTCGTTAATGTGTAAAAAGTATAGTCGACAAGCTATGATTACGTGACAGCGCTTGTTTGTGGTATGGCTGGTACGGGTATAGACTCGGGGATCCACCCGGATATCCATTCTAAAGCCTACCGCCATTGCCCAATCCTCAACTATGAGAGCATCCTTACAGCGACATGCGAGACAAAAAGTAAGCTATGGACTGCCTAATGGTGAGCTCTACTGGGTTTTCACACGGGATACACTTCCAAATCCATAGTCAACGATATGTTGGATAGCCTACGTCAATCGGCCGTCCGATGTTTTCGTGCCGACTCAAAGTCTCCAGCAAGTCATGATTTTCACGGTCCTTCTGGGTACTCAAATACCCCGATGATCTGCAATCTCCAGCTCGTATGTTACTATTTTTTAGCGCCATCAGCGATATAACAGCCACAAGCCCCATTTTACCAGACAACTAGTACCAATCTCTCGCTGAAACGCCACTCGAGGTCGCACGACTAGTTTTGGTTCCGGTGGCACGACGGTCATTTCGATACCCACATCCTCGCCTACGTTTAACTCGATTACACACTTCGCAGAGAGGGCCGTACACATGCCGGCGAAGCCTGTGCCGATGACCACTATTCGCTGCATCTTGGGTCCTTACAGGAGTCGACTGCGAATCAGATGCGAGAAAGATGACCGCACCCCTTGGCGACTTATTTCGTGAAACACATATTCAGTTCAAGGCATGGTAAATACCATTATCGCATCTATGCGCTAGCTAGAGGTCGTCAACGGTGGTGGAGGCCTCTTAACCCTATCGTATGACCGGCCAGTCCTTGCAGCCGGCAACCGCGTGAGACGTCCCCCTATTCCCGGTCTTCGTGAGCAGACATTCAGCGTCGACACACTCGGGGAGGCATCAATTTCCGAGGAGCATCTGCTCAGTCTTGTCTCGCTTCCATCTAGTCCAGCTCGCAATGCAATTGTGGTTGAAGGCGGCGGATTCACGAGAATTGAGATCGCGGCAGAACTTCCTAGTCGTCTACGGTCAATCCTCGGCGTTCCGGACGTGCGCACCGTCATCGTCGAACAGGCGAGTCAGATTGATCGCGAATTGGGCTCGAATCCGCGAACGGTCATCCTCTGTGCCCTGAACAAGCAAGGCGTGGAAATGAACCTTGGATCCGCAGTTGCGTCTGTGGACAAGAGAGGCGTCGTGACTTCCACCGGCGAGCGTATCGAAACCTTCACCGTTCTTTGGACAGCTGGACTAGAAGCAACCCCCTTGACGCAGCAGATACCAGGCGCGAAAGACAATCTCGGACGCATTCAAGTGGATGCGAATTTGCGCGTTCCATCGGCAAAGGACATCTCGTGGCCGGCGATGCATCTTTTGCCAACACAGATGACAACGTCCACTATGCCTTGATGTCTTGCCAGCATGAATTGCGGCTTGGTCAGTTCACAGGGCACGATGCCGCCGCTGATTTGCTCAACCTCCAACCCAAGCCGTATTCACAGCCGTATTATTGAACTTGCCTTGATCTAGGCCCGTGGGGCGCTGTTGTTACTGACGGCTGGGAGCGCGAGGTCAAATTCCAAGCATCCAAGGCCAAACCGATCAAGCAGAATATCAATCGCGTCGTAATTTACCCTCCTGTCGCGAATCGTGTTGCAGTATTTGCTGCTGCCGATCCTGACGGTGAAGGATCTAATCTGGCTTGATCATCATGTTTTCGATGGGTTATACATGTCTTCTAGATAGTTGTTAGAATTTATACGAGCTTATTGATATCACCTTATTTGTATGTGGGAGTAATATGAGATTCTGTCTGCAAGTGATTGTTTCAGATTGTTATTTGATAGCTGCTGCCCGCGCGCTTGTTTTAGCTCGCTAGAACAACACGACTCAGAAAAACGCCCATCATCACGACACCGATGACATGGCGAATTATAATCCATTGCTCACCCCCCACAGAATATCATCCAGGTTTCCAGGATTATACCAACCACACAGATCCTCGATGGACCCATTGGAAGCAATCATATCAATGTCGTTTCTCGGTATACCGCTGGTATTCAAGTCGAGACATGCCCCTTCTGCACCCAAAGACTGGTTTTCACTAGATCCAGGCGTACTGTCACCAGTTGCCACACACCCAAGCCCCAGCACACATTGAGCAATCGTCTGTATCTCACGCACATTCCTCGCTGTTCTTGGCCACACTGCCCCCAGCACCTTGAGACATCCGAGCGTCATCCGAATCTGATCTCTTGCGATGGCTAGATCCCTCTCCTTGAGGATGGCACTGCACGCTGAGAGCAGCGCCAGCGTCCCCTCGCTCACCATGCAGGTGGTGAAGGGCGTGTGGTGAAATTGTCGGACTGGTAAGGCTAAGAGGCGGATTTGGGCTTCTATAGCCCGTAACACTCGGATGGTGTGTACGTTAACCAGATCTGGTGTGGGTGTGTCGAGGGGTGGCTCACGGGCGCAGCTTGATACATTCTCGACAGCGCTAAATTTGAGGGTGGATAACGGACGGTGGACGCCGATGATTGATCTGTTGAGTGAGCGCGAAACTTCATGAGACAAAGAAGGAGAAGCTTACACGTGAATCAGCAAATGAGCCTGGAACATGAGCTCGTCGATTTCACCGGTCTCGCTCATAACCTGTTTGCTATCTGGGGGCAGTAAAAGTCGCCATCCGTCAAGACTGCAGTCAACAGCTTGAATTACATGCGTCGAGTCTTCTTCGGCTGCGATTTTGGGGGTTGCGGATATGGCGGATGCGGCGCACTGTACGGCGCCAATAAGATACGCGAAGGATGAGAAGGGAATGTTCTCGGGGCTAAATTCACGGCAATTGAATTCCTGCAGGGTTCTGGGGGCCGGAATGTTCTGTAACCCCATGAGCTATCCATCCATCAGGCCGCCGGGAGACATAACGTCGACACTCACTCCTGACTCATAGTCCGACTCTTCACACGGTAATTCCGCCGTTGGGTCAATGTTCACAACCCGAAGATTCATTGTCCCCAAGGTGCCGGCGTAGTATGCGTCCACAATGTACAGCATCCACCATGTTCGTCTCCAAGATTCCCTCAGCACGAGATGGTCGGCCCCCTGCGCCGCCGCAAATTCGTGACGAAACATTTGCAGATCAATAGCGAGCTTAGTTGCCAAGTCCATCTGTAATCTAGCATCGGCCTTGTAGTCGTACCAGAACAAGGCCATGGAGTATAAGAGTCGGCATTGGACCATGCTTGGGTCTGACGGAGACGCTTGTGAAATGGATGCTTCAAGGCACTCTTTTTGCGGTATCGACCATTCTCGCATATTATAAATATTCCCAACAAAACGTAGAACAGCAATCAGTGGTGCCAAGTTACGTTGTCTGCGCGGATCTCGGTACAGTCGCGTCAGGAATTTTCGTGGTAAGATGAAGGGGTGACATATGTGAAAGTTCTTGTAGTATGAATCGATTAATGGATCATTTTCAATGTTGTTCGGATGAGCTGGGTTTGCTGCTTGCAAAAGGATGCTGGTGGTGTTGGCGCCTCTATTCAAATCGAACATACCAGGCTCGTGGCGATAATCCACGTCGAGGTGTTGAGCAGTACGCTCCGGGGGCTGCTGAACTGTTGCAGCTCCTTGCGAACTCGACTGACTGACTGGGAGAGTATTTGCTGCCGCTGCCATCTGTCTGCGACGCTCAGCCAAAGCAGCGCGGTCTAGCCCACCGCGCCGTGATCGAGCATAGCAGCACTGCTTGCCAACCTCGGAGCAGCGGGCACAATACGGTCGCTTACCATCGCATTTCAAGTGGCGCGAGCGGCAGGCCAGACAAGCCAGAGATGAGCGTGTAGCTCGACCATTCTGCGATGATGATGTCGAATCCATGAGGTTACGCTAAAAAGATACGGGGTCGAATAGCTTCGTGGTCCTTCATATGAGACCTTTTGAGAAATGCGGGTATTCGGGTATCCGATGATGACCCACTGTGGCGCGTATGTATTTCCCTTTCTGTTTCAGGCCCATGTGGCGTGAGCTATGCTCGAAGCAATTGGCTCAATCTGAGAGTTATTCTCACTCTTCAGCTTTAGTCGCGTGGATACGGGGTTTTGCCATGCGGTTAGTAGTTGGGTGAGACCGTATCTGTTGTTGGCCCAAGCAGCCCTGACCCGCAGTGCTCCAGTCCACTCTTCCTGTCGCGCTCCAACTTGATCAATCACCCCATGATCACCCTAGGCTCACCTTCCTATTAGTGATTACTCTGCCAATTTTACAACTGTGTCGCAAATGGCTCTCTTAGCTCAGAGGAGGTTGATGAGCACCAATGACAGGAATGGCTTAGAGTGTCTTGGGCAAGATGGCTCCAATATATTATAAATCTGCTGATCATGGTTAATAGACTAAGAAAGGATAGTCACTCAAGCAGTCGTGTCAAGCCCTAACCTACCTCCAGACTCTTCAGAACTGAAACTAATTACAGCTCTTCGCTGCCTTTTAAAGAAATCTCAGACTGATAGAGACAATGGATAAGTGCATTGATGGTATTGAACTAGCAGTAACCTCTAGAACCAGAATCGATCAAAGTCTCTTCATTGCAGTTAACCAACTAGACATTGCCATTTACCTTCCCCTCTGACGAAGCCTGGCGTTTCTTATGATACGCGTCACTTAACAATTCATCCGCCTCATCATTCTCAAACAACTGCGTGTTACCACAAGGAGGAATCCCATACCAATCCATTGCTGTCAAATGCAGGATGTCTTGCTTTCTGGACGCAGGGTTTGGCTAGTGGCGACCATTCAGCAATCACATCACGTTGTTTCTCTACTTCCTTACCTAATTGATTCTACAGAGTACTTGTCTACATAGCCTGGCGGCGGCGCTATACCCAGCAACGCATCACGGAACTTTGGGCTATCGCCCAGCGCGAATTGGGGGTGCTCTGGTACTGTCAACTCCCAGTCATTCTTCGATTCCGGAGTTTACCACCGACCGCTCTGAGCGCGGTTGTGAGATGGTGACGCATCAGTGGTGTGCCAAATTACGGTTACTTGGGCCAATGCATTCCAAACGCAGAATGCAGATACCAATGGCATAGTCGGTCAGCGGGCCGCGCCTTCTGCTGCTTGGTATCCAGCCCCAGAGTATGTAGAGTAAACTATTTCGTCCAATCATAGAAAATGAAGTGGAGCGGCGATGCATTCGAAATGCAGTCAGAATGCGGTGGCTAACTGACCTTAATGTTGATACATTATTCAATTCTGCGTGCAGTACTATGTAATCGGTGAACTGTCGGTTCTATGTTTACGTGCCTGGAGTAGTAAGCGTTGTAGTATTCGTTGTGGTATTCGTCCATTCCCCTAGGGTTGCCAAATTCGAAAAATATTTCCTCAACGCCACCAGTCCTTTTGTCATCTACGATGCTCGCATAGGATGTCTTAGGCACTATTCGGAGTAAATAGAGGAAGAAATCCATCGTAGAGGCCTATTCATAGACAATTTGGCGGTCGTTCAACTAACTAATAAAGGGAATCATTGCGCGCAAGGGCGCGAGGGATCAAAGCATCAATGGAACGTAAAGTGCATAATGCGTGTATGTCTTGGCCATGGTAAACAGATGCTGGCTGCATAGCCGTGTTCCCGACCCTATTATCTTCATCCATTCGGGCATCAATGGTCAGGTCATATACGTAAGGAAACACCTTTGCTGCAGCCGTTTTCGTAAGTATCTTGCCACTGTCTCTTCTATAAAGAGCCATCTCCTAGACTGACGGATTCACTATTTCTCAGCATCGCTAAACACCTTTACTTCAGAGCACTGCACCTCGAAAAACAACAGACCAACATGGCTTACAACGGCACCGCCAAGGAGACACAGCCGCACACTTGGCTGCACCTGAACGGCACTGCGGACCAGATCCTCGACCGCTACTGCGTCAGCGAACTAGTCCGCGGCTGGCCGTTGTACGTGGATTACTCGGAATGGAAGAATTACCGTGACTGCTTCACAGATGACGCCTGGGTGCTCACCTGTACGCACAACACCCACACCTACTACCCATCAAGGCACCCCCAGCAAAACTAACGAACAAAATAGTATGCAGCGGCGGCTCCCAGCCAATTGACAACTTCGTCAAGAACTCCCAGACAGGCCGCAAGAACGGGGTCTTCATGGCCCACCGCGAACTCGGCACCCTTGTCGACCTCAACCCCAGCACCAACCGCGCCGTTGGCAAGATGAAAGTCACCATCACCCAGCGCTTCATCGACCCTTCCACGAAGATCGAGTACGACGTCGACTGCGACGCGCGCTTCATCATGTACTGCCTGAAGACCCCTGCCCCTGCAAACACTGGAAGTCCCGTCCCAGGCACTGGACTAGGCCCGCGTGCGAATTCAGGTGGATGGAAGATCCAGTATGTGAAGCTTATCTATGAGAAGGATAAGGTTGTCTCTGTGGATGGGAAGACTGTGCCTACGTTTCCCAAGGAGGAGCTGGACCAATATCCGTATGCGCATCGGTATTTGGCGGCTGCGCGGGCCAGACAAGGGGAACATCCTAGGAAAGACATGCCGACGTTGATTGAAACTGAGCAGTTTTGGAACATGTATCATGCTATCGACGAGTGGTTGAATGGGCAGGATGTGAAGAAGACATTGGGGATTTGAGTGGATGTCTACAAGTATGGAGCACTTACATGTACTCGTAACTGTGCGATAGGTACTTGAATCTAGCGTAGCCGATAGGCCACCGATTAAATCAACCGTTTGTACTCAAACAGAATGCCCGCTCTTCCTGCAGCTATACAGAGCAATTCAGATAGATACTCCTTTTATGCGATGGCTATGTTGTCTGCTGTACTTTTTAGTTTTCGACATCAACCCATTGTGTTCCCTTTCTTGTCCATATATCATCTAGCCTTCGCCATCGTATGGGAATGAAGCAAAAACAAAACATACAACAGCCGGGATTCGCTGGTGGTCACCCACCCAACTACTAACCGGCCGGCGTGTGGCTTAAGTACGGCTGAGCGGACGGGAAGCCCTGTTCTCCACACCCTATGGTCGTATGTGCTTACTTTTACTTTAGAATACATATATATGGAAAACTTACAATAATTTCGGTTGGTTTTCTTTTCTGGCTTGGTGTTTCGCTACGCTTGGAAATCCGATATGGGGCTGCGGGGATGATCGACCATGCATGCCGGAAGATGATGTACCGAACCACCTGAGATACACAGCATGATGAGATGATTATGGCTGGCTGCTTTTTTTTCACAATCGATTAGACCGCGAAACTCGGCATATATTTACGTCTCCACTGTATATCAAATCCAGGCCACTTCATTCGACATCAGCAGTAGCTTTGCGCAAATCACACTGAAATAGGACTAACCAATTGCATGAGGCCATATTAAAAACCAAGATATTACGTTCCAGGATTAGTGACAGAAAGTCTCGTGTAGGATCACGGGAACGGACACTGTCCCTGCCGAGTCTCTTGTAAACCCAACTTAATCGCCTCCATCTCCTTCCTCCCCTTTCCTTCAAAATACTTAGGTCCCAAATCAGGCGTATAATATCCCTGTGGGCTGTATTTGTCTCCCTCATCTCCAGGTAGCGGCTGTCCAAGTACCCGCTTGACCCACGCCGCGGGGCCCCAGCGATTCCAGATCGTGGGACGCACATAGTACGGCGCTCCTTGGAGCTGCAGCAGGGAGTGCCGGCCGTGCTCGTTTGGCTTGTCGGTGAAGGCGTTTAAACGATTCCAGTCCGGACGCGGCAGCGCCAGGTAGCGAAGGTAGAACCGACGTAATCGAAATATCGCTGCGAAGGTGGCGCTCAGGGCCGGCGGGACAGGCTCCATCCTGGACAGGTGGTCATCAGTATCTTCATTTATATCATGAAGATTAAAAGGATGAGGGGAACATACATCATGGCATTTCGTAATCGATCGTCCATCAAATATGCAATAAAATTTACCCCCATCGGCTTCATGAACCTCGGTAGGTAATATAGCAGCACGTCGATGGTCTTGTCAGCAATTTCCTTGTTCCGAGGATGAGGCCTCATATGCTCTGCCTCATACCGCTGGCTCCAAGCACTGATCTCTTCCAACCAGTTGATGCCATCCTGGAAGCCTGTCCTCCCGGAAGGCAGAGCATCGTAACTTATTCCCAGGGCATCACCCAGACTCTTCCAGTACGTTCCCACTGCGCACCGTTCCATATTGGTCAAGTCTCTCCATTCATACAGTGTCACAAATCGGATAGGCTCTGTTGCGAATAAGCTGAGCGTGTATAGCATGTCAGATTCCAGGATCTTGCCGCTAGCCCGGTAGCCCTTGTGCAGATACTTGGTTCGAGCAATGGCAGTTTGGGCCCGGTCCGAGTGTGGCTCGAATGCGATGAATTCGCCAATCAACGTGCCGGTATCGGCGTATCGCTTGAATGAGGTAGCAGGGTCGGAGAATTGCGACGTTTTGAGGAGGAGGCTTGATATCGTCGGAATGCCGTACGTCTGCCGGAGTGGTTATTGTTTGGAAATTTCTTCTCTTCTTTAAATTGGAGCGGGTCAATATTACCTACCCGGAACAAAGCAAATTGTAGTGCCTTGAGCATCATGAAGGGAAACTCTCCCTGCATGATTTGTTTCTGGATTGCCCATGCATCGTGATCAGTCATTTTGCTCATTTCCTCGCGTTTTCGGTAGGGATACTCCCTATGTAGTTTGCGACATTTTCGAAAGCGGAGCGAAGATACCAGAGCTAGATACGCGCATAGCCCTAGCAGTGTATAGAGAAAGAGCTGCTGGGGCGAGATGCGCTCACCGGCTTTGCCGAGAGCGTAGCTCATGATACTGGTGGGCATGAAGGGCAATCTCATTATGGGGAAATAAAGGGTTTGATATCGATACATTCGCCGTACAAGAGGAAACTCGTATGTTGGCCTTATATACATGAGCTTTTGTATACAATTGTATCCGACCAATAATAATGACCCTTCTCTTGCTAGAAGATTGCCGGCCATCGCAATTGGTTGTTTCCCTTCACATGAGATGCTGAGTAAAAAGAGTAAGCGAGTGGACCGAGGAGTGATGGTGATCCCGATGCGGGGCAGCCCTGAACACCAGCATAACATTATACGGATGTCGACCAAGCCGTGCAGCTCATAGCAGGCTGCCCAATACATGCTTTTGAACGTCTCTTCCCCTCTTCGTAGACCATGTATTCGCAGTGGTATGACTTCGGATAGATCTTGGTTCATCCACCGAGCCATGCATGGAAGACTATCGCGTCCCTCGGTCCACAGTGAAGGACCTAATTGTACTTAAAAGCAACCATAGTGAACGAAAATAGAAGAATTCATGACTTTGTTAGATACATACTGCCTAATTATGCACACTGTATTCTTAATGCATGGCCTTGCTTACCTTCACTCGAAGAGCACCCGGTCACTCACCTTTAGAGCGGGAAAGAGAGAAGGTGAGCCTCTGGTAGGACTTGAGACGCTTTTTCCCTTTGGGACTAGCGCGCCGCCCACTTCGTGGAGCTTTATCGTTCCTTCTTCCTTCTAGTCAGTCAGTCACTACTATCAATCAAGCATCATCTTCGATATCCTTTCTTCTCTTCCTACAAGAATAACTACTGATCGAGTTCACCATTTATCTTGGCACTCTTGAGCGGACGCGGATTCTTGGCCTCAAAAAAATAGGCTTTTCGACCTGGCCTTGTCCACTTGCTTGCCTGAAGAACGCCGACCCTGGCTGAGCTTATACAGATCGTTGGTCATGACCTTGGGCGAAGCGCAATACCTATGTGGATCCAACTCAGTGGCATCAGCTCAGTACAGCTGCCAGATTATGCGGGCTAGTCTCCAGTGTACGAAAATGCTCGAACGGAAGTCCCGACATGCAGTTTTTTTTTTTTTTTTTTTTTTTTTTTTTTTTTGTTTTTTTCAGTAATACCATGAGCATCGTTTAATATCTGTCATTAACAGGCATTGCACCAGACAGGACTGGATCAAACAAGCTCACATTGGCGTCACGTTTTTCGATGTTTGAAGAAAAGGTTGCCAGTCGAACCACGACTACAAGAGATGCTGTCGAATCACCTGTGCGTGGCCGCTCTGAGAAGTATTCGAAGCCTCGGTAAGTCAAATAATATCCGTTGAATTGAAAATTTATTGGCTGACTTGCTGCCTTCGTTAATCTTGCACTAAAAGGGCTAGCAAAGCCAGCCCAGAGAGAAGATGGCTCGTATATTGGCTTTACATTTGGAGAAACAGTACTTACTAGGTTTGTGACAGATGCAGACAACCAATATGCATCATTCACGTTCACAAATCGCAAATATAATAAGTTCGAGGCTCTGCGGGGCTTGTCTCGCCAGGTTGTTTGATCAACCATCTTGCCAGCGATAGGACGGTTGGCTCGCCATCGGGCTGTGTTATTGCAGCGGGTGGTTGCAACTCAATAGTCTATGTTTCATGGTCACCATACCACAGAAAGGTAAGAGGTCTCTTCTTCTCTTGGACCAAACCATGACACTAATCTAATGTGCAGTGTCAAGGGACATGCATCTCAAATGTCTTGGTCCTGCCACGTTCCTGTCCCGTATACCCTTGAGTACTCCGGAAGAGCAATGGAGTGCTTCTCTTTTCAGCCATAACAACAGTATTGGCTCAGTTTACTCCGTCTTTGGAGTCAGTTGAACACATATTCCACCCAAGACAGGGCCATGTCACTGCGTCAGCTTCTGTCGTCAACTTCCGGCAGAGATCTCGGTTACTGGTCGTTGCGAACTGTGTTAATGTTTATGCACGTGTGCGCATCCTTGATTGGGATCACAGAACAGGAGAGCTCCCGGCTTCTCCAGTAGGCGAGATGACCCTGGAAGATACGGAAGTTGTCGAACTCTCGCTAGGATACATTGAAAGCAGCTTTCCTTTCTTTAGGCCCTTGACTTACTCGACTATACGAGCTCAGCCGTGGGCAAATCCGCCCTAAAAATTTCGCCCGCAGAAGCAATGAAGTACATACAAACCGACAATTTCATCAGCTCAGTTCTGAATTACGCCATGCTCGTCCAGGGTGTGGTTTCCTGCGATACACCCCAGAAGACCTCTGGTCTGCATCTTGCATCGGATTCGTGATAGCGGTCGAATTAGCACATCTAGCCGGCTACGGCCCTTAGAAGCAGTCCTTCAAGACGAACTTTACTGCTCATTCCGTGACCAAAGTCCCCAATGGAGCCATAACATGGTGACTTCCTTTCTTAACGGTGCGGACTGAGTTTACTGCTGGATTGAGACTGTTTTAAAGGACATTGTGCGTCAGTTAAACGAAAAGGAGCCACACGGGAAGCACCTGCGCCATGCAAGACGGGTTGGTCCTGGATTGCAGACTCGAACATTCCAATCGACACGCAATTTCCGTTGACATATGGTGAGACAGGACTCACAGGAACGAGTCGAGCAAGAAGCAGAACTTGCCGACCATTCTTACCGTGACACATTGGGTCACCAGCTACTGCCTTGCATTTATCAAGTGGCCACCCCTCCGTCGTCTTCCAGGTCCATTCCCTCCATTCCTCCTTCATCCTCGTCTTCCTCGTCATCTACGATTCCTCGGACTACTACCGTCGCCTCTACCTTTTCCTCCTCTTCCTCCTTTGCCATGTTTCGCCCCCGCCGTTCGGAATATTGGCAGCAATACCGGCCCATTATCGAACACCTCTATCTGAATAACCAACCGACAGCGAATCGCTCACAGGGGGTGTTTGGACCCTTTCTTACCAAAATGGTCACTCTCACTCATGTGCGGATTGCGGAGCCAATGTACTATTATGATTTTCCGGTATGGATCACATCTTGAAGTTAGACTCGAAGCCGCTGACAGGCGAGATTCCAACCCTCAGCTAAACAGCATGTTTAGCAATCGTCACAGATTGTCCCGGAGGACCAACAGCTCAATCAAGCCCCATGTTTGTGTAAGTTGAAGTCTAGTATGACTGCTCAGAAAAGAATAGTTTCGCTGGCTGCATTTTGGTCTCTTCTTCTTATGATGAACAAGCGACTTTGTGGGGAGAGTTGGGAGAAGAAGCGCAAGCCGGGGAGTGATTCTGGAGAATATATGGGAAACCTCCAGTCCTCCAGTGACGATAGCAAGGACGTATGATTACGATCTCCTTGAGATGTGTTTGATACAGATTGTGGAGATGCATATAACTGGAAGTATGGAAGCATGAGGTGACTACTGGAAAAGGAACAGAGAAGAAATAAAAGCGTATTGTCAGGCGAAATTTCTCACACGCTGCCATCCAGCTCGTTCAAAACTGCCCAGGCATGAGATACGCACTAACGGGGCAGCGGCTTGGTATGATTGCTTTGCGTTATGCCAGCAATACCACTATTACCATGAAGGTGGAAGACTTTATGGTGCCATCCATTCAGCGTTTTTGATCTCATTATTTCACCGTCGCGTCTTGAAGCACCGAAGATACGCTACGCATCTTCAACTTTACCATCAGGAAATCTTCATGTTGAAAAGTAATCGAAGCGAATAGGCAGGATTATACCAAGTGACACTTAATCCAACACCAGTTTCATACATCTGACCCACCATTCAAGTTAAGGAACGGGAAACATGTGACCGAGCGGTTTGAGATACTACTTTTATTGAGCTTCACCCGTGATATTGCGATATAATCGATCCTCCGGAGCGGTATCGGTCCGGTATGGTCCGACCATCCCCATCGGCTAATGCACTAGTCCGTATGCGTACGACTGGCAGAATCCCGATAAAAGAGGCGGTCAGCTCCGATATCACAGTGCAAGTACTCAGGCATCAACCCGTTACAGTAGGCGGTGGTGTGTCATTGACGACCGATTGGCGTTATCCCGCCCGCCCGCACCTGCCTTAACCCATCTACTTTCTACTCTGATAACTGCTTTGCGCCATGGCAGCTGCTAATTATGCTTACTACCCTAAGAATACTTCGAGGCTTGTTTCCACAGAGCAGCCCTCCTGCGGAGACTAGCCCACCGCTGCAGACCTCTCCTCCACAAACCAGTTCCCTTTAGAGACTTGCTCGCCACTGCAAACCAGCACCAGCTCCCCTCCGGAGATTCGGTTGTCACTGCAGGACGAAGCATTCGCCGTCAAAATGTTGCTCGGAAGATGCCAAATCGCCAAAGATGATTACACGTGCCCCTGTAAGAATGGCAAATTCGTTTCAAGGTCAGGTGTGCTGGATAAGACTGCGCTCTGCGAAAAATGTATCCATCCCCTGTATCTCCACGATCAATTCACAGGTAAGTAACGTTGCCTTTTATGGGCCTCAGAAGACTGTTCATATGGTGTTCTAACGATTGCTATCAGAGAAATCTCCCGCCGCTCCGACCCCTCTCCCCCCTCTGGTTCGCTTGTCGGATTATCCTCAATATTGCCCTCGAACGGACACCGTCCAAAAGATAGCTACACTGCTTGACCAGGAGAAAATTATTCACATCCGCGGGACCCCGGCGTCGGGGAAATCACTACTCGCCAACTTTCTTTACGAATATTTTCTTTCACGCAACAAAGAAGTCTATCTCATCGATGAATGGCCGCAGGATAGAAAAGAAACCGCGTTGGAATTGGTTCTCTCCGCCTGCTTGCCAGAGGGACGCAGAACTATTGCCCAGCTAATTCAAAGCAATTTGATTCTTATCCTCGACGAGTCACAGTACACGTATAGCAATTCTGGGCTCTGGTACAAATTTCTCAAGATCGCTGGAGGGAACGCGAGGCCAGCGAACGGCATTAGAGTATGCCTTTTTAGCTCTTATGGAAGTCCTACCACTGGCGCACCCCAAATGGACTATCCCGAGTCAATCACGCCTCCCGTGTTTTCAAATCATCAACGCGTTTCTCTTGTGCCTTCTTCGGAACCGGGATCGCCCGACATTTCTTTGTTCTTCACAAGGGAAGAGTATAATGATGTCGTGGTCAGATATTGTAAGATGGCTAAAGAATATATGATCAACGCCGACCTCGCGGAGTACGTATTCATGGCGACCAATGGCCATCCTGGGCTGGTGATGGCCATTATGGATTACATCTTCGATGTAAATACAATTACCCGAAGCAATGGTAACCAAGCTAACTTGAGTGACAATGCAGTTTTATCGGTCGAATCTTAAACGAATTCGGATATCGACCTTGACCATGGACAACACGAGCGTGGCGTTGGTTGACAACAACAGGCTATTCAATTCGATTGCCGATCGGTTCGCTAGTCGCTCACTCCCCGTTCGAGAATTACTGGGGACAGATGAAGGACCAATCATCGATTCGCTTTTGAACGTCCTAAGAAATGGGTATGCCCCGCTGACATCCGATGATTACGGCCTCAACCGTTCGTTTAGGCGCGGATTCGTGCACACGATACTCGATCCTGACACGAGAGGGATGATATGTGTCTTCCCCTCACCGCTCCATGCTCGGTAAAGGCTCCCCTTAATCTCCTTATTCTCTATTCTAATATCTAATATTGACATTAGTTATGTCGAGTTTATGTACGGCCAAGGTGGTGGTGCCGCATTTCCGGAGGATCGATTTCCGGGGATCGAAGATCTTTGTAAGGCTGTTGTGAGGGGGTTTTCACGCCGGATTCTGTGCCAGATCAGGGACGGACGTCGTCCGGGGACATCAGGCCAACTGCGACCATTGGAAGCGTCCTTCCAGGACGAATTTTATAGATCGTTTTGGCGTGAAGTTCCGAACGGGGGGTTAAGCAGCGAATGGAGCTTTGGCGGAAGTGGTCGCGTCGATTTCTTTGTCATCGGGCCGGGCTGGGGAGTGGAATTGCTAAGGGATGGTGACCGACTCGACCAACACTGTTCACGATTCAAGGGAGACGACGGCGCCTATTATGCGGACATTGAAGCGGGAATAATGAAGGACTGGCTCATACTGGATTATAGGCATAACCATCCGCGAACCCTGCGTAAGTGCCCTTTCCTTCAAGCCACGTTGAATTATGAACTGACCAAAAACAGATCCAACCGAGCGACGGCTGTGGCGCCTCGTCTTCAGCAATGATTACAGTCGGGTCGATATCCTAGATTGTGAGAACAATGTTATTGAACAATATGCTTTAGGAAACTGGTGACTGCTGCTCGCGTTTTGTTGTTTCGATTAGCTGCTTTTTACAGATACCCATTTTTATGATATACCGATTAGCACGAAACCCGGGCCGGATTCCCATTTTTATACGTGCAATAAAACTGACTTGCTGTCCGATTCGTCCCATTGGCTTTGCGTGCTCTCGAATACTGAACCGATTTCTCTCTCTCATGGGTTTTCCTGTTTTAACCTTGGACTCTTTCTTGAGTATCATGCTTCAAGTGACACTCAACGATGCCCAATAACCCCCTTAGGAACATACAACTCATCAATATTCTTAATCTCCTCCTCACTCAGCTTAAACTCAATAGCTTTCACAGCCTCATCAACACGCTCCTTCTGACTCATCCCCACAATCGGCGACGTAATAAACGGCTTCGACAAAGCTCACGCCAACGCCACAATCGCCATCGACACACCCCGCGCACTCGCAATTTCCTCAATCTTCTCACTAATCTTCTTATCCGCGTCGGTAATGGGATGTCCCATAAACGCCCCGTTCATGCTCTGCCCGCGAGCGGATTCCTGGAATGCCTTCCACGGTCTGGCAAGGAAGCCCATTGCCACGGGCGACCAGGGGATGGAGGCCATCCCGAATTGCGCGCAAGCGGGGAATATCTCGCGCTCTTCTTCGAGGTAGGTCGCGTTGTAGAGGTTCTGCATGGAGATGAATTCGGTTCAGCCGTGCAGGCGTGCGGTGTATTGGTATTCAAGAAGTTGGTGGGCCCACATGGAGGACGCGCCGATGTAGCGCACTTTGCCGGATCTGACGATGTCGTGGAGTGCTTCCATGGTCTCTTTGGCGCGGGTGCTGGGGTCCGCGCGGTGGATCTGGAGCAGGTCGACGTAAGGCAAGCCCAATCGCTCTAGACTAGCGTCGACGCTTTCGAAGATATGCTTCCGGCTCAGCCCGTATTTATTGACGTAGCCAGCGTTATTCCGATCGTCCTCGCTCATGAACAGCGGTATCTCGTCTTGCGAATGTCCAACAGGCGCGCACAACTTGGTAGCGATAACGATAGCTTCGCGGCGCCAGTTGAACTTTTTGATCGCCTTGCCCAGGATCTCCTCCGAGTTACCGTTAGTGTAGACATTGGCGGTGTCGAAGAAGTTCAGTCCCGAGCGGTAGCAGTGGTCCAGCACCGGGAGGGCTTCCTCTTCAGGGAGGGTCCATTGGAACTGTTTGTCGGGTTGGTCGAAGCTCATGCATCCTACGAAGCTGGGGGAGACGCGGAGACCGCTGCTTCCGAGCTTGACGTACTTCGTGGTTTGTAGTTGTAGTAACAATTGATGATGGATTGTTCAGGTGAAGGAGCGGAGTCATGAGGGGTCATATATTTGGCCCCATGGAGTTAACTGTTAACCCCGAATGCTTGTGTCATCAATTCTGCCTGCACTGAGTCAATAATTAAGTGTCTTACAAATAGTGAGGCGTACGTACCTTTGCTATAAGCCCGTGGATACAGTAAGGATACTTTATACAAGTACCAGTGAGTCCCGGATGGGTGACGTCATGTCATATAACCTCTTGACCTAACCCTCAGCCCTACTACCACATTCAGACCTCCTTCTCTTTACAATCCAAAAAGATAATACCGATTGGTAACAAATATGCAGGCGCAATTTCTCCGGATTACCCCAGACGCTTATCGGCGCCAACCCGACGCCATCGCGCAGACTTTCTCTATTAGGTTAAGTATGGCTTTATCTTATCTGCATCCCTGCTCTATTATCGCCGTTTACTGGCTGTCATGATAGGAAGTGTATCAACATGTGGATGATAGAGGAGGAGTTGCGATGGGCAGTTGCATTGTTAAAGGGTCCCTGCTGCCTTGTCTCGAGGTGACAAGTGCAGGGCAACAGTAGTGTTACAGTCATGTCTGGCAAAGAATCGCAGGTGTTTTCTGGCTCTTCGAATGAAGATGTTCGGTTGGGGGATTTGGGGTATGAGCAGGGTATATCTCCTTTATTCTCGGGGTGTGGTGGTATGCTAATTATGCAGAGCTCAAGCGTTCATTCGGTTTGCTGGGCATGGTCGGGTTCAGCTTCAGTATCGTGACATCGTATGCCTTCACCTAAGAAGCAGATATACAGCATACTGACAATCACAGATGGACAGCACTATGCGGAGTCTTCATCGTTGGTATCACCTCTGGCGGCCCTCCCGTCATGGTATTCAGTTTCCTCGCCGTTAGCATCACCACCCTCGCCGTTGCAATTCCGATGGCCGAAATGTGCTCTATGTATCCTGTTGCCGGTGGACAATATTCCTGGGTTGCTGCGTTAGCACCTCCAAGTATTGCTCGAGGCCTATCATATGTGAGCGGTTGGTTTATGCTTATTGGTATGCGCCTTGTCACTATCACCTACATCGTTCCAATGCTAAAGGTAATGTTCTAAGGTGTTCTTGCAATGGGCGCAACAAACAACTCCATCGCCGCCAACTTCGTCCTTGGCATGGCAAACCTCGTCTTCCCCTCCTACACAATCGAGCGCTGGCAAACAGTCCTAGTCGCCTACCTCGTTGCCCTCCTAGGCACAGCAGTCAACCTCTGGGGCGCGCACCTCCTCAACCGCATCTCTAGGTTCATCCTAATCTGGAACGTGGGCTCTTTCTTCATCACAATGATCGTCCTCCTAGCCACGAATGACAATAAACAGCCCGCTTCGTTCGTGTTTCAGGACTTCCAGAATTTCACTGGATGGGGCTCGTCGATGGCTGCGATTGTGGGTATACTCCAGGCTTGTTTTGGGATGTGTTGCTATGATGCGCCGTCGCATATGACGGAGGAGATGAAGTCTGCGTCGAAGGAGGCGCCAAAGGCTATTATTCTTTCTGTTATACTGGGTGCTGTGACTGGGTTTGCCTTCTTGCTGACGTTGTGCTTTTGCATTGGCGATATCAACGAGACTGCGAACACCACGACCGGTGTCCCGGTTATTCAGATCATCTACGATTCCACGGGTAGCAAAGCGGGTACTTGTGTGCTGGCCAGCATGATCTCCGTGATTGTCATTGTTGCAGGGAACAACCTCCTCGCCGAGGGATCGCGGTCTATCTATGCCTTTGCGCGTGATCACGGTCTTCCCTTCTCGGGGTTCCTTTCTCGCGTCTCGACGAAGAGACAGGTTCCTGTGAATGCTGTCCTGCTCACACTCGCTGTGCAATTGGCACTTGACGCAATTGACTTTGGAACAACAACAGGCTTCGAAACAGTCATCGCCATCGCCACTGAGGGCTTCTGTAAGTCCCCTCTCCTTCCCCTATTTTCCCGATTCCATCCGCTAATACGTGCCAGACCTCTCCTACGCAACAGCCCTAAGCAGCCGCCTCCTGGGCTATTTCACCGGCCACAAAACCCACCTCACAGGCCCATTCACCCTGCCTCTCCCCATATCGATTGCCTTGAATGTCCTTGGTTTATTGTTCCTGCTCTTCGCAGCAATTACGTTCAACTTTCCCACGACGTACCCCGTCTCGCACGAGTCGATGAATTATACTTCTGCTGCGATTGGGGTTATTGCTGTTATCGCGCTGTTTACGTGGTTGACGACGGGGAGGAAGAGGTTTGCTGGGCCGGGGGGTGTCACTTTTAGTTGATTGGCTTCTTGTTGTGTTAGCACGTATGTATTGATTCTTGTCTTGTCTATATATCGTCGGAGTCATTATACATCCATACACGTATTGGGACTGGAAATCACCAATCACACCCCTCCGCAAGAACTCCCGCCAGCGTCTCCAGGTGCTTCCTATCAACCTCATCAAACCCTTTCTCCTCTGTGCAATCAATGTCAATAATCGCGACAGTCTACAAACATCCCAAGTTAGCCCATCACCCATCACCTCCAAACACCCACCCCAAACCCAAGGGTAAAACTCACCTCACCACCAACCAAAATCGGCACAACAACCTCACTCCGACTCTCCGCATCACACGCAATATGTCCCGGGAACGCCATCACATCGTCAACAACCACAGTCTCCTTTTTCGCAGCTGCAGTCCCGCACACGCCGCGCCCGAAGTGGATGAGTTGGCACGCTGGCTTTCCCTGAAATGGTCCCAGTAATAGCACTCTGTCGGAGGATTGGGGGGTGCTGGTGGGAGGGAATTTATCATCGCGGATGTAGAAACCAGCCCAGTTGATGTTCGATGGGAGGACGGCATAGGTGTGCCAGAGGAGAGAGGCGGTGTTTGAGAGGTTACTGTCTTGTCAGTACTTCCATGTTGCTTCTGGTGATTTGGGGTGGATAGTTGGTGTTGGTTGCGTACCTAACCTATCCACATATTAGCACCATACTCAGTCAATATACGAGGGAAAAGTGCGTACCCAATTCCTCTGCCCATAAATCAACCCCCTCGTCTGCTCGATCATCTGCGTATACACTTCATCCTTGGACAATCCCGGTGCGAAATACGACGAGTCGGCGTGGGGCTGTCTCGTTAGCGATGTTTACTATTGGCGGTACTTGGCTGTTGTTTATCCGGGGGCTGTACCATGGTGGATGTTGTTCCTAATAGACACTATGAGTTGTTGCTATGCTATGTTCTATATTAGGTTGAGTAGCTGACGGATGACGGAAATTTTTGTGCGGGGTTCGGGGATAGCGGAGATAAGTGTGTTGATTAGGATAGCGCCATATCAGTCTGCCATGAGGACGGAGTACTGTAGTCCATAATCTCCGTGAGGCGGAGGTTCTAATATTTGCTGCTTCTGTTGTATATGTATACTCAGGAAGAAAGAGTAATCCATTCCAATGAATCTAACTATACGCCTGAACACAATGCATCCCGAAATCATGCCCGTTGTAACTGTAGGTGTATATATGCCAGCGCCGTACCATGTCCATGCCCACATCCACTGGTCTCTATGCAATGTATAAGTCTTGTAATGTAACGCGCATGCAATCATCATAAACCGAAGAGAACGCTACATCTGCAGCAAACTCATCTGCCTCCTAATCGGACTCGTAGGAACATCTCCGTCCTCACTCGGTCCAACGCCGCTATCTGTGCCTCCTAACCCGACATCCGTATCGATATCCCACTCTTCATCTTCGTTCCCGTCAACTGCGAAGTCGGGATCATCGGGTGACAGGCCGTTCCAGCCTTTCTGCATGGCTCCGCGGGTATTCCAGCGTAAGGCGCGGCGGACGCTCTGGAACCACTCGCCGTGGCCGGAAACTACTGTTGGGAACGGGTATTGGCTTGCTTCGATGGTGACGTAGTCGCCTTGGCGGAGTTCGATGCGGCCTTTGCCGTCGAAGGAGCAGTATGCTGTTGAGCGGGAGTTTATGGGGACTGCGATGCGGAGGAGTGAAGAGTCTGAGAGGACCATGGGGCGGAAGGAGAGGGTGTGAGGGCAGATAGGTGTCAAGAGGATTCCAGGGATTGATGGGTGGACGAGAGAGCCACCGGCGGAGAGGGAGTAAGCGGTTGATCCTGGAAAGTCAGTATCCGGTGTCTTTACCTGTAGATAGTGAAGTGAACATACCTGTTGGCGTGGAAAATATACAGCCATCCGCCTGAACCACCGTCAATAACTCGTTATCCGCATACAACTCCAGATTCGAGACATATGGCGAAGGCCCCCGGTCAATCACCAACTCGTTCAACACTTCGAATTGTTCGCCTTCCTCCACCGCACCAGCTTCTGCGCCCTTGCTCCGGTCTTTCCGGAACACCGTGCATGTAAACCGCATCCGTAGGTTGACCCGCATACCCACGTCCCCCATCACGGCATTCAGGTGTGATTTATAATCATCAAAATCGAAATTTGTCAGGAAGCCCAGGCTGCCCAATGAGAAGGAGAGGATCGGTGGCACGATGCGCTGGAAAAGCCACGATGTAAACAGCACGGTCCCATCTCCTCCTAGTGTAACAACGAGGTCGAACTTTTCAGGCGCTGACCAGCACAGGTCTGGTGTCCAGTAATGCAGCATATGTGCAAAACGCGGTTCAGATTGTAATAAACCCGCCGCGTCGAAGCGCTTGGAGTTCCGTAATTTGGCATCAACGTACACATTCACGCCCAGATCACTACCGTATCGTGGTGTAGACAGAAGCCATGCTGCCATCTCACGCGTCAAGCGCACCAGGCTGTTATCCCGCGCTTTGGTGACAATCATGACATTCTTGACTGCCCGTTTAATGGGCCGTCGCTGTAACTGCTTCGACACCTCCCTGACACCTGTGGCAGTCTGTACCAAGCGCGAATGTGACAACCACTCATCATCCGCAATCTCCTCGAGCACCTTCTTGATATTGACCGCATCATCAAACCGCTGATGAAAGAAGCACGGCGATTGTAGCACAAGCGACCGATCCAGTAACTCATGTTCCGGTTGTAGACGGTTAAGCGCCGCAGCTAGACTTTGCGATGATAGTTGCTCCTCCTTCTCAGCAGGAGGACTAGAGTATGTGTTGGACGGGAGGGGTCCGAGAGATGCCGCCGGCGGCATGTTGGAATCACTGCTGGACCATGACGGACGCGACGCAATTGCTTTCATGATGGTTTGGTGAGGAATGGTATCGCTGGACAGGGCGTTCCGATGGCGATAGGGATGGTGATTTGGGGCTGTCAGCGACCGCAGCGAAAGGAAGGACGGCGATGGTGAGGATAAGCGGGATTCGGATTCTGTACGAGGGAGCTCGAATCTTTGCGCAGCAACGACGGTGGAGCGAGAATAGGAGGATGAGCGGTTGGCAGACGCTTTAGGAGTGGTTTCTGTTGTCTTCGATGCGTCTATGTGCACGACATGGTCTCGGGAATGCAATGACGGTGCGGCTGAAGGTGGAGGGCCCGTCGCAATCCTAGCAGTGGCCGCAGTAGTGACAGTAGAAGTCGCAGGGGATGGCGATGACGAGGAGGATGAATCAGCGTCAGAAGTAGTACTATCGGGTTTCAAGGGGCCATGGCTGGCTGAAAACGAAGCCATGGATGGGAGATGCAGCGTCGATTTGTGTTTTGGTGGTGGACAGAAAGAAGCAAGCAGACTGTCCGGAATCGGATGCAGCGGAGGTGGAGGAGGATTTCACGAGCGGGCAATCGGTGGATGCAGCAATTATCGGGCGATAAGCTGAGATTCGAGTATCTTCCACGGTTATATTGATGTTGATGTTGATGTCGCTGAAGATGGTGATTCTGAAGAGAGTTAAGTTATTGACGAGGTGGGATTCTCACCGCTAGAGGTGTACTATGAGAACATTGCCATTTACACTGTAGCCTTTAGGCAAAATACATTAAGGTAGAAATAAAACATACACTACTGTATCATTACAGCCTAATTGTCAATTAGTATCAGTGTTACGACAGATGCCAATGGTTACAGTGCTACTCAGCAAATTACCCTCTAGATGAATGTTTTAACGAGATCGGCTACCAATGAAGTTTGCACGAAATATAGAATGTGGGTTGATTATGCTATTGCATTATCGAGTATCGCCTGCCCGATCTCGGTCCATCTCATATCTGACCAACGTATTAGCTCGTGCCCGCCGTACTCGACATGACTCGGCGTATCTGATCCTTTTGGGTTGCCAATGCAAGGGCATCCGCCCTGACAGCTCCCGCAATCATAGCAGGTGTAGGACAAAGTGCCGGTGTGCATGCTTGGCTCGAGGGTCTTAGCGGTAATGTCGCGGACCCTGAATAGTAAGCACCAAGGGTACACCGCGGGTTGTAGCTGGTCCCTGCTCACTCCGTACAATGGGTAAAAAAGCGTTACACCATCCCTCAATCCTCATCGATCTTCCAGGCATAGTCGCGATGAACCTTATCCTCCACAGTCTCCCGGATGAAGCCCTCCAGAGGTTGTCCGTCTCCGTTCTCCGCCATTGAGACATCCTCATCGGAACCGCCGGCCTGACCACGGCAAAGAGTCAACGCGCGCTCGTGCACCCGTTCCCATGTGTCGAAATCGAAGGCACCTTGGCTTTCGTTGAGCAGCAAATGTCCCTTGGACGAGAACGCCAGAGCGTGCAACGATGCGGCGGCCTTGGCAGTTTGCACGGATGGTTCTGAAATAATATCGCCGGACTTGGTGACTGCCAGAACCGTGGCCGAGAAAGTCATCGACAGAGGCACAGCGGCGGAGAGAAGAGCGAGCAGCGAAGCATGAAGGAGTGCAGGAAGCATCGTCAGGTACTGGCCTGAGTTAGCTCATCATTTCGCCCAAAATGTCCATGCTTAACTTACCGAATCACCCCGTGCAACACTCTCACCACCAATAACCGCCAATGTAACAACCACACCCCGACGCGGGAATCCCCTCTCACGTCCGAGGACCAATTTCCCCAGCATATTCTTGATGATCTCTTTCACATACTGTTCACCAACGCCGTTCGGAGCGGTACCGGGTTTCACGAGCACTTCTACAGTGGCATCCTCGGGCTTCAATGCGTCACGACGGCCGGGAAGTTCAACAGGCGCGTTGACAGAGCTGAGAATGTTGAAGCCGGTGGCCGGACATTGGTATGATGCGGAACCGTCGGTACGGGCGAGAGGCGTGAGGGTCGCAGTTGGTCCAACCATGATGTTGCGTATTCTCGATTAATCGGTGTCTCCGTGCTTTTTTGACAAGGTAAATAAAAACCCAAGGCTCTAGGACGAAAACCTCGACACTTCCAACTCGGGTTGCGATGAAGTTTTTGGCGGTGACAATGGCGGTGAGCAGTGGCAAATGGTCTATGACAACAGATCCGTACTCAGTACGGAGCGGATACGATGACTTGCTTGATATTGATTTGACGCTATTGATAATGAGGGGATGTTATTGCCATATATTGTCAAGACATTCTCAGGATGAGCTATAGGAACCCCTCGTGGCGTCATCCAGCAGCATACCTGCTGGGTAACCAGTTACTGTGCATAGCACCCTGAACAGGAGAATAGTCGCAGAATCATTGCTCATCGACCAACTCCATTGACGAGCTAGTTCACAGGGTTCTTTGCTCTAACCGCAATAAGTGTCAATCTTATCTTATCGTCATGATTGACATCCGAGAGCTCCAATCGACTCAGCTGAACGCTCTGGAGCAAGGAGGGCTAACATACCAGGCTTACTTCTTCACCGGTGTTTGCCATGCCTAGACCATCTGACATGCAGCAGGTGGGGTAATCTCACTCTCAGCTGAAGACAACCGCCCCTTTATATGCCTCATATTTGGACGACGAGACACCCATCTACCGGTTACACTGCACATCAGCACGCATCACGATGAGGGTCCTCTGTCTCCACGGAAAAGGTACCAGCGGTGCCATATTCAAATCGCAAACCGGTGAGTTCTCCTTCCATGCATTCGTAGAATATCGCTGACGGCAGCAGCCTCATTCCGCGCCCACCTGGCCCCCCTCAACATCGACTTCGACTTTGTCGACGCCCCAATCCCCTCCTCCCCTGCCCCGGGCGTAGACCTCTTCTATAGCCCGCCCTACTATTCCTGGTGGGAAGGCGAGTCCGCCGAAGCCATCAAGGGCGCTCGCCAATGGCTGAAAACCCATCTCATCCTCTCGGGCCCCTACGATGCCGTCATGATGTTCTCGCAGGGCTGCACGCTGGGTTCGAGCTCGCTGTTGCTCCACGCGATTGAGGAACCGCGCTCGCCTCCGCTCTTCAAGGCGGCGATTTTCATCTGCGGTGGGCCCCCGCTTGCTGTCGCGGAGACGCTGGGGTACCAGATGAGTCCTGAGATGCGGGAGAGGGATAATTGGTCCCGTGCGGCGCTGGCGCTGCAGGCTGATTCGTCCGCGATTCTGACTCAGGGGGCTGCGCGGTGGAGGGGCGGTTGGTGGGATATACCGGATGAAGAACAATTGCGGGAGGAGATGGAGTTTCCGTGGAGGATTGAGATTCCGACGGTTCATATCTATGGGGATAAGGATCCGCGGTATCTTGCGGGGGTGCAGTTGTCGGCGCTGTTTGACACGGATAATATGAAGACGTATGCTCATGATGGTGGGCATGAGATTCCGCGGAAGGATGTTGTCAATCGGAAGATTGCCGAGTTGGTGAAGTGGGCGTTGGAGAGTGCTAAACTGCAGTAGACTTAGGTATCATGTTACATAAAACGAAACATAGACTGTTTCATATTAAACCGAAATGTTATTGGCATAAATCATAAGGAGCAACCTCGACATAACACATAAACATCGTAGAGACCGTGAATATATATACCAAAACCATCACAGACATCAGACATCATATACAAAGACCGTGATTATATACTAAAACCAGCCATATACAAACCCTCACCCTTCGGCCACTATATAGCGACACCGTAACTGCATGTTCACAAGTTCCAGCAAGCCCCCGAAACCTGCGTCTGCGGAGGACCAACATCAACAACCGCCTGGTTGCTAACCTTGGTCACACTCCCGTCAATCCCGTCAAAGGTGCAAGTGACGCCAGCGGGGACGGAGATCTTGGAGATGCTCAGGACGTTGTCTGTTTCGTTAGCACGCTTTCAATATGGATAGAGAAAGAGGGAAGAGACATACGGATATCGGTCTCAGTGCCATCGGTCTTGAAGTCCTGGGTGAAAGAGGCATCCGCGGCGCCGAAAAACATGACTGTGGCCGTGGAGTGGTGGTTCTCGCCTGGGACGGCGACAGGGACGGCGATGGCCGTGGCGGCCAGGGTGGAGAGGATGGAGAGGATGGAGAGCTGCATTGTGATAGAATCGATTGGAGTGCTTTGCTTGGAAGACTGGACTGTTGCTTTGTTGCTTTGCTGTTGCTTGATGAGATGAAGTTGATTCTGCTCGAGGTTTCTGGGGTTTATATACCCCAGGCCTCCTCCAGATTCCGCTATGCAGCCTCGTATCCTGAGGGATATTCTATAAATGGACTGAGACATACGAGCCGAACCCCGGCCACTGTTAGCTGTCATCGTTCGTATAGCTACGTGTATCCGTGTATAGCGGGTGAATTTCGATGTAGCCGTCATGGCCAGGGTGTAGGTATACAGAATTGGAAGTATACGGATCCAGCCCGTATTCTCTGTGGTCGATGCAGATTAGCTTCTCCGTTCCGTGGTGAGAGTATACTATTATTATGATGGCGGAATATATTCCCTGCTACCCCAGATAGCCAAAAACAACCGGAATGAGAAGATCATATGCGCAGAAAAGAGTGTAGTGGTTTAACACCGCCACGCCACGTGTGATGTCTTTCAGTAATACGATTGATTCGTGGTTTTTATTCGTAGCCCTAAATATCTCCTCGTATACGCGCTTATATACATGTACCCCGTGTTGTAGTCCGCATGCCGTGACGTTTGTTTTATTTCGGTTATATACGGAATAATGCGATTTGATGGCCAAGAAGCTATACGGAATAATGAAGAATATACTTGAAGAGGTTCGTATCGGTGCCGTGCCGAGGTTCGATGATGAGTTGGCTCGTGTATGTTGTCAGATCATGGCGGTGCTTTGGATAAGACATCTCGGTCGGCTATTCTGCCTAATAATGATGAGTGACTTAGGTATAATGTATCGGAGATATTTGTAGAGCAATTTCTGACTGGTCGATAATCTAAAAATGTCAGTTGCTTCCACCGGTACTCCTACGCTACGAAATCTTTCAAGTACGATACTCGGATACTGCACTTTCCAGGAACCCCCGATACGTCTCACATAACGGCGTATCTGAATGTAAGCTCAACACAATACTTCCAAGGTAGAAGGCATAATGCCAATACTCTAGGCTCTAGGCATGCTCACTTGGGAACGAGGCAAGCACGTAAATACCTCGTGTACCCGGATCAGAAGGTGCATGCACAGCTCTTGTCCATGGTGGACGCAAGTAAGCAAGCCCAAGTGTACACATACGCGTAAAACCAAATGAGACGTTAAAATGCCTCATGCTATGTTGTCACGGAATAAAGGTAGCGTAAATTGAACCAGTCATGCTCGAGGCGGAAGGAGATGACGCACAAGAATATACCAAAAGTGAGATGCTTTCACATAGCCTTTCTGAAGCTTGTAGTGATATACATCAATCCGCGTTCCTTTTCCTTGGCCGGTGATTATCCTTATATGACGAGGGGAAGAAGACTGGATATCAGTATATCTTGCCTGGGTTCCATGGCAACTGTATTGGATATTACTCGCTATGAGAATCAATCCCAACCATACCCATCTCCGTATCGGAGTAGATTACCGGTGCACCGGTAGATGCCACCACTGGCAAAGAAACTATTTTGCTGATTATTTTATGTATAATTGCTCTGAAAAAGAAACCGAAATGCGAAATGAAATAGCAAACCAGATGTTGGTATCCCTTCGATCAAATAGCCCTAAATTGACTGAGGATATAAATTCTGGTCCCGTTGGGCCTGGCACAGCAGTTTCTGTATGTGGAATATCGCAGTGCATAGCCTGTGAACTTCATATAGATACGCCTGCATATCTACGAAACTGTTTTTAATGAAAACCCACCTCTTATCTTACTGATCTCTGCCATTTCCGTAGACTCGGCAATGCGAATATCCCTGTAGCGATCCAGAACAAACCAATAACAGTCCACAAACACCCAGAATCTAGACATAGAATTACGCGAAATCTAACCAATCAGAAGTCCCAATAATGCATGATTGGCAATTAAGCATTCTGCACAACACCCGAATTGGCCAATCAGACTGCCTGCAATGTGTATGCGGAAGTCGGTGTTTTTGAAGAGATTTTCACCGGATTTGCGGGTGACCGGTCAGCTAGAGAGATCGACAGACAACTTGAAGATAGTACGTTCCTTCCTTCGCTCTACATAGTATAGCATCTCAATAATATCGTTAGCTAGGTAGTGCATGCGCACTCGTTGTAAGGGCCGGTAATGCACATCTGCTCGTCTCCCGTAGCATCACTGATGAGCACCAATAGCAATGTCGGTATAGAGCACGCCTCCCGACATCATGCACGGCCACTGTCCCTGACATTAGTCCCTTATATCGGTGAGAACATGTTCGATGCCCTTCTAACGGAGTAGATCTCCGGAACCCAAGCCGTGGCGATTGATCCGTCCAATGGGGACCACCCACCGTATACGGACCCAGAACCCGCACCTGAGTAAGCCTGTGTTAAAAAGACACCATTCCCGTCGTCAATCGAAAGCACCCACACCCGCACCGCATCCTCCGTCACCACCAGCGTACGACGTAAAATGGCAATCGGTCCGCATCCACCCAAGAGCACCACACCCACCGCAAAACAAAGCCATGTGCACCCTCACATCTCGCAAAGCCACGACCCGGACAAAGGACGACAACTCCACGCCACAGCGCCGGTAAAAGCAGGCGATGTGCTCATGGTAGACCCGCCGTACGCCGTGATTCCAGTAGTTGATGATCCCGCGCACAGTGACGAGGTTCTTTGCAGTAATGGGGATTGTCGGCGCAAGATTTCCCGTGTCAGACGGATTGGTTGTTCGAATCGATGTGCGGTTGAGGTTGTTTGGTGTGATGTTGGGTGTCGGGATGCCGATAGGATTCGGCATGGGTTGGAGTGTGAGTGGTTAAGGGTGTATGCGCCATCGCTTCGCGAGGATGAGGGGGAGTATTACTTCGGCGTGCTTTGGTTGATTGTCCGGGTATTAGCGGCGCGATATGTGGAAAAGAAACAAGGGTCTTCTATGTCGATGTCAAAAGAAAAGTTCTCCAGCGGATGGACGGCAATGACGGAACTCTGCGACAATCGAAAACTATGGCCCGAAGCGGATTTGCTGCATTGGCAATCGCTGGTCGAGAAATACATTTGCGCTGATCCATCATTGCGAAATATCCTTCTGAGCCCTGACAGTATTTTGACACTTATCTGCCAACAAGAATCGAATTCCTTCGGCCTTTATCCCAAAGCGACAGGGCTTGCTTCGACGTCTGACCGAGGGGAACAATACGGCGCAGCGATATACCCCCGCTCCTCGATAGCGAATCACTCATGTTGTCCTAATGTTAGTCCTCACCTGTCTATTTGGAAAATGACCGATAATAACAGCACAGATTACACATAAACCCGACGATCACGGGCGAATGGTCTTCACTGCATCGCGGGATATCGCGCCCGGAGAAGAATGCTGTATATCGTACATGGACCTGTTTGGTGACGTGGACATCAACACGCGACGAAAACACCTCCGGGAACAGTTTTTTTTCACGTGTCAGTGCGAACGATGTCGTGCGGAGGAGAACCCTGAAGAGGGGTGGGATGCTCTGCCTTTCCTGGATGATTAGGACGGGTGTCGGATTACCCGGTTTATATATATGCACCACCGTTGGATATGTACATCGGATACGCTAGTGGGCTTCTTAATATAAGACAATTTGCGTAAGGAAAACGGGTCAATCAGAACGGCTGTCACACTGGATGACAGGCCGCTACTGCAGCTTCATCACACCCGAGGGAATGGACCCACTGGTTTTATATTGCGATGTCTGCATGACCTCCTCATTCATGGTATATGGAAGCGATGGGATTGGGGACTGAGCTCGATCATCACACGTTGTGGTTCGGTGGAAATGGTCGATCGTTCACCACACACGTTTTCTGCACTCGCACGAGGTGGCCACGGTACTTTTGACGGCCGGCCCTAAAGACCCCCCACTTCTGAAGTGGAGAGGTTATTCTCTTCCTCGGTATGAATATGAGGCTCTTGTCGTCCGTTCGCAGTGCGATGGTATTAAATGAGCCCGTCGCTAGGGGCCTGCAATATATCTCCAACAAGTTTGTCGTAACTAGTCTCATCTGTTAACCATGTTAGGCCTCGCTCTGCTCAGTATCCTGTCGATAATATACATTCTGTTCACACGAAAACGCCTCCAGTTGCCTCCCGGGCCCCAATCAGTGCCTTTCATCGGCAACCTCCACCAAGTTCCCCCGTCAAGACCATGGCTTGGGTTCGAAAAATGGCACAAAGTGTACGGACCCATCATCAGCTTCAAATTAGGACCTCAAACATTCATATCGCTGGGAAGCCACCAGATCGCACACGACTTGCTCGACAAACGCAGCGCCATCTACAGCTCCCGTCCCCGGTCCATCATCGCAGGCGAATGTATCACCAAGGGCTTAGGGATCGTCTTCATGCCATACGGCCGGCAATGGAGAACGCAGCACCGGATCCAAGCCGAATTTCTGAACCCCACTATATCGCAGAGATATCGTGCGTTGCAAGACGTCGAGACTCGCCAGGTTGTCTATGACCTCTTATCGTCGAATGATTTCAGCGAGAACTTCCATCGTATGTCGTCGAGTTTGATCTTTTCGTTGGCCTATGGAAAACGCATGCCTCGGGGAGACGAGCATGAAGTTCGCGAAATCGATGAGCTCATGACAAATCTGGCGGAAAAGCAGGCCCCTGGGAAGTGGATGGTGGATATATTCCCGGTGTTGAATTATCTTCCGCGGTTTTTGGCTTCGTGGAAGAGTCTTGGAGATGAGTATCATCATCGGGAGGCCACTCTGTTTGGGGACAACATGAAAAAGGCCGAGAGTGCTCGATCGTGGAACTGGAGCAAGGATATGAAGAGGATTAAAGAGGCAAAGGGGTTATCCGACACGGAGTTGGCGTACATTATCGGTGTTCTATACGAGGCAGGCAGCGATACCACTGCAGGAACCTTGGACTACTTCGTGCTTGCTTGTGTTCTGTATCCAGACGCCGTCTGCAAGGCGCAGCAGGAGATTGACGATGTCGTTGGAGCCGATCGGTTGCCCACATTCGACGACATACCCAACCTTCCATACGTCAATGCGTTTCTGATGGAAGTCATGCGATGGCGTCCCCTTGCACCTCTCGGTATTCCCCATGCTGTCACCCAAGACGATGAATACATGGGCTACCATATCCCCAAAGGCGCCACCATCTTACCGAACCACTGGGCCCTGTCCTTGGATGAAGAAGTCTTCGAAAACCCCACCAGTTTCAGACCAGAGCGCTGGATTGAGAACCCCAAATTACCCCTCGACGGATTCGGATTCGGACGACGCGTCTGCACGGGAAGACATATCGCCATGAATTCAATGCAAATGACTGTCACTCGTGTCCTGTGGGCGTATGATATCGGGTATGCGTACGAGAATGGGAAGAAGGTCGGGATCGACCCGTATGGGATGGTCGATGCTGCTGTTTCGAAGCCGGTTCCCTTGAAGGCGGATTTCCAGATTCGCAGCCCGGCGCGTCGGGAGATTGTTGAGGAGACGTGGAAGGGCACTGAGAAAGATTTGGACGTTATTATGGAGGGTGTTGGTCCTAGTCGAAAGGATTCATAGTCTCGGTGGATTGTATCAGAGCTTCGCAAGATAATCTGCTCTCAATCAACAGCAATTCAGTTAGCCATTTGACATACAAATAGCATAAGATCGCGTCAAGCTGGCACACGTACATGGCTTACTTGATTCTCGTTCTTATCGTGATATTTCAGTTCCTAGGAAGTCAGAAGCGACTCAACATCTCGAAGGAATAATTGACCAAACAAAACCACTCGAACGTATCTAATTCCCGAAAGAATGCGTTTTACAGGGGTAAGTAGATGTTTACCTTTGTCATCGAACTCTATGTCTCATAGTCATGTAATGAAGGAACATCATGTCGGCCCTTCAGTATATAGACACACTCTTTCAATTTTCCTCGCTTTCATTAACGCAGACTCAAAATGAAAACGAGAGACCGCAACGACTCCAGCAGTAGCTCTACTAGCGAAGCGACAGCAAACGCCGACGAGGGCAATGGAAGAGAGTGCCAGTGGCATTACCCAGCCCCAGCCAGGACCTTCCGTGAGCCATTTTGCCTGATCTTGCGGCTAACAACGTACTAACAATCTGAGCTTCCCAGTCAATACGTTACCACGCCCATAGTTCTTATATTCGGCAGAACAAAACAGAGCTATGCGGTCCCTAGGGCGCTGATAAAGGACTGGGCGCGTTGGAACCTCGCATCCAGTATAAATTCAACGGCAAAACGGGTTATATTCGACTAGGGGAGCTCGATGAGAGCCTTGGTTATACTGTGGTCCATTACATCTTATACCGGAGAATATCAGTTACACCCGGACTCATTCGCAGGAAGTCTCGAAGAGTACAGGCGCAGTATACTTGCTCATGTTTCTGCGTCTAGTATCTGTTTTTATGATCTAGCAGATCAGGCGCTGGAACACATGCAGCGCATTGACGATGTAGCCGGCATCTCCGAGGTCCTCAGCGAAGTCTAGGGACTTCCTAAAATGCTCCGCGAACTGGCGACTCTCAAAAAAAAAAAAAAAAAAAAAAAAAAGCTCATCCATATAGAAAGCAGCAGCGATTCCATCCTCGAGATAATACCAATAATCAGAATTGCAATCGCTCGGTATCAGGTGCCACATCTTGAGGCATAACATGATTTCCTTGTATTCTCACAAGATCTCGCAACTTGATCGCATCATCAAAGAATATGCCTTGGAAAAGCATGAGGCGAAGCGATGACAGTACGAGTAAGCAGCCTGACAAAATAGGGTGGACTGTGGTGCGGGCAAGATGGTAGTCGATGGTAGTCAACGGGCGTCTCAACGGGTGATCGACAACATGGACCTACTTCCCACCACTCATTACTTGCTGATACAGGTACTCAAAGCCGCACTATGGCCAACCAAGAGCTCATATTCAATTGAGTCTTGTTTGCTGAGCGAAGACCGGCAGCTATTCTTGCTTTTTCCTATTTGGGCTTTTATGGTAAAGTCTGTACGTCCGTACGTCAGATGAAGCTTCTGCTAGATAATGAACAGAAAAGTACAATTAACATGCGGGTCTCTAATCCCCTGCTTTGAATATCTATATGCCTGTGGTAAGTTTTGCCATGCCTCTAACCAGATGCCTTACCCTGCTTTCTCAGGGATGATTCATCAGAAGTAGGGATTCCAGTTTGGTATTGTATCTGTTCACGCGCATTGCTGTTGCTGTTGTCGTTGTTGGAAGCCATATTGCTCGGATGATCTGCTTTGGCACCCACCAGCTACCACCAACTTTTGGCTATCCTAAGCGCCCTAGAGTCTCATTGGTCGACACCAAATGAGACTAAAAACGTGTCCAGTCTCAGGGCGGGGGCGCCTAGATCCTTTCATCACTCGGTCAACTCTCCCATTACACGGTTTGCAATTCACCGAATCTCAAGTCTACACTCTCGAATATCACGAACTCAGCCAAAAATGCAGAATCGCATGTGTTTTGATGATGTTGCTTGGGAGCAGAGTGAAACCGTCTCAGATACCTGGGTCGCAGAACTATTCGAAACAGACACTTTGAGGGCGATCGGCGATTTTATGGTCAAGCATCGAAGGAGTCCCAACCGAATTGTGTCAACCTCGAGCAGGGGCATTCAATGTGTCCTTTCGGATGAAATTCGAGGATGGTGGCTCAGCACTGATCCGCTTCCCAAAGCCTGGAGCCACCATGTTTCCTGAGGAGAAGATGAAGAATGAAGTGGCTGTGATCAGGTATATTCAGGAGAATACTTCGATTCCTGTACCGTTCATCCTGCACTGGGGAACAAAGAGCGAAAGTCCTCTTGGCCTAGGCCCGTTTATCCTGATGGAATACATTGATCACGCCACGGATCTGAGTACAGCATTGAACACGCCAACGCTCGGTGGTGAAGATCGACCGATACTCGACCCATCTATCAATATCGACAAGCTGGAAATGCTATACGGACAGATGGCGGACATTCTAACCCAGCTGTCACAGTTATCGCTTCCTCGGATTGGCTCTCTTGCCCAGATTGACGACTTCACATGGGAGGCCAGGCACCGGCCTCTAACAATCGGTATGAATGAACTCGTCCGTCTAGGTACTCTGCCACGATCGACCTTGCCAACCACCACCTTTGAGATGACATCCTCTTATTTTGACGCCCTCGCCGAATTGCACCTTCAACATCTGTCCCATCAACGAAATGACGCAGTGAACTCCGCAAACGATTGTCGGCGTAAGTTTGTTGCCAGGCAGCTTTTCTCCAAGCTTGCCAGAGAGGGCCGACTTAACGCGTCTGCGAATGATTATGGTCCCTTCAAGATATGGTGTGATGATCTTCGACCCTCGAATATATTGATCAACGAAGGCCTGCAGATCGTTGGTGTCATTGACTGGGAATTTACATACGCAGCACCAGTTGAGTACACCCATGCGGCTCCATGGTGGTTGCTTCTTGAACAGCCCGAGTACTGGCCAGATGGAATAGAAGCTTGGGAAAAGACATTTGAATCTCGTCTGCAGACATTCCTGAAGGTTTTGATCGAACGTGAGGAAACAGCTATACAGCAAGGCAGGTTGAGCCCGGACCAGAGACTCTCTGGTCCCATGAGACAGAGCTGGACAAATGGCGACTTTTGGATCACATACGCAGCGAGAAAGAATTTCGCCTTTGATGCGATCTTCTGGAAGAAACTTGATCCCCTATTTTTTGGCTCTTCCACAGTCGCCGAGGAACATCGATGGGAACAGAGGATTGAATTGTTGAGTGAAGAAGAGAGACAGTGCATGGAACAGGTTGTGAGTCAAAAGCTTGAGCAAAGGCAAAAGAGGACTTTAGCATGGGAACCAGAGGAAGTAGATGCATTTGAAGCTTGCCGTCCTGTTGCATAGTTAGATCTCAGATTAACAAGTCCGTGGTATGCACTATGCTAAATCGACAACTCATATCCAACTACTTCTTGTTTGCCGCACAAGGCCCGGCGGCTATTATTTCTCTTCCCTATTTGGGCCCTTGTGGGAGAGACATGCGTCAGATAAAGCTTCTACTGAGACAGACAAAAAAGGCACGATGCACTTTCCCGTCTCCGATCCTCTTGTGCGAATGATGTTTGTCAATATTTGTCTCGAACCAAGGATGAAAGAGCCAGGGATACCCTGGATGAATTCGCGGTGTTTGTAGAATGGACGGGGAATAAGGTCACAGCGCGTATTTGTGTAATAAACAATATCCCGGTTAGCTAGTACATACGGGGCTTAGACAGAGAATGCAGGAGCTCGCTTGCAGTATTCCTGCTCTGGCAACAATGAAGTTGATTGTTTGCGCAAACGACAGAATATCGGGTCGACGTCGGGTAACACCATTTGGCCGGAGATCCCTTTCCAGTGGTAAGATTATACACTTGTGTATGAATAGAATGACTCATGGGACATTAATAACCAAAGATATTAAACCATAGACTCATAATTACATATGTAGCCGTGTAAAGCTGTCGGCAACCCTTGTTTGCTTGCTGCAGTTTACCATCACACAGTGATTGAGATTGAGAATCATGGTCTATAAAATGGACTCTCTCTTGTCCTAATCTTGCAATTACAACACCAACGGCCTCTAAAAGGTTCTACAAACTCTAGAAAAGTCTCAAAATGTCTTTTGAGTTTGCCTCCTCCCAGCTCCAAAACATGGGGTCAATCGAGGATCCCAGAGCTATGATCCGCCTCGCCGTCAGGAGTACAATGGAGGCCTATGAGACGACAGAAGCTACAAGGGAGTTTGATATTAGGCATCTGGGAGAAGAAGCGATGAAGAGGATAAAATGCCTTAGTGATGCAGTTCACATCTACCAAATCCTTGATATAGCCCAGGAGGTGTGGCACATACTTTCAGCCGACCCTGAATACTGGATATACCTTGAGACGATGATAGTGGCTGCGTCGCATTTCCACGAGAATCTCTTCATGACGGAACCGTTCTTAAACCATTTCGAACCTAGCCCTGAGGCAGATAATGGGTTCGGGAAATTCCTAGCTGCAGTCATGGCACGGGCACATTATCGTCAACTTTCGCTGGCCAGCGGTGAGCAGGTCGAACAAATTGCCTTTCCAATATGTCCCTGCAAACGGCATGCTGGAAACCAAGACTAATCGAATGAATACGCGTCGAGTGAACCAGTATTGCTTCGAGAGATATTGGTTCATAAACTATTTTAATCCGTATGACGAGTCTGATCAGGGGTTCCGGAAGTACCTAGCCCAGGATATGGAGCGGGCATATTCCCGCAAGATGTTGGAATTAAGTACGTGATGAAGTGGAGAGAGACGCCATTGAAGAATCTCCTTGTAAAAAGCATCTTGCTAAGAGACGACGTAGCGAGTGATGCTTTACGACAAAGTCGCCTCTCCTCTTAGATTGTATCTTTTGATCTGTACTACAGAGGCCATTAAGAGGTTGCGAAGGGTTGCAATGAATTCTTTGGTTACGTGGGGCAATACTGTAACTACAGTTATATCTGAGATTTGTTGGGTCCGAGCTGTCTGTCTTTGGGGATATTGTTATCCAATATAATGGAGTAAAACATTGTGTATTGCTGAAAGAAAGAATGGAACGATCAACTGACGTCTTGCTTGTTTGACTCCTGGTTGCCTTTGAATCATGTATTGCCGGACAAAGCGAGAGATTCGTTATATATATGTACTCTATTCCATTCTTCTACTATTACATCTTTTCTCCTGAGTCGCAATCCCCTAAGTCAAGCCTTGAGAGACGATGCAACGCAGCTGGACTACCGGTAGTCATGCCAGCAAAGGTGCTCAAAACAATGGACAAATGCTGGAACGCAAAGGTCATAGTGACGAAGTCACTGAATACTCGCAACCCGATTTCTCGTGAGTACGAGCCGTGACGTAAAGCCATCAATGTACTAACGACCGAAAATTTGGTAGTCCCTATAGGAGTGAAGATGGACTCGTGACGCTCCAGTTCGGCAAACGTAAGGAGAGTTACTCAGTTCCCACACGCCTTGTTAAGAAGGTACAAGAACTAGCAACTCGTCTGAAGCCTATGGCGGATCCAATCATCTGGCTTGAGGAGATCGATGAGGATATTGGCCACACCCTTGTCCATTATTTGTATACCGGAGAGTACCAAACCTTGCGGCAGTCAGAGACTGCGCACAAACGGCAGACGGAATACAAGCGAAGTGTCTTGGTTTACTGTGCCGCTGCCAATCTAGAAATTCCTCATCTGCAGAGAATTGCTGCTGGGCATATGGAACGTTTTGCAAACTCAGTCGATATCTATCAAACCCTCAACCTGGTTAAAACGCTGTTCAGCAGTGTGCCATGGTGGGATGGTGGACTATACTTCCACATCATAAAAAGACTTCGGAATGCTTTTCGTGCCGACGCGACCATTTTTGAAAGAAGGGAGTTTCTGGGGTGTCTTGGAGGGGATCTCGAATTGGACAAGCTCATGGTGCAAATTATGGTATCTTTGTGGGAGCCTTCGAAGTCTAAACCATGGAATCACGTCCAGCCTGTCCCTGAAAACAGTCTTCGTGAAGCGTTTCCTGGCATGGAACGCTGTTTCGAGCTATGCTCTATCTCCCGAGCTTCTACGCCCGTTGGATCCGAGCCTTATGTCAAGCCCGAGCCTGTTGGGCTATCGCCAGTGCTTGGGGTCGATTACTTTGGGCAGCCTTCCGCCGGCGGAGAGATTTTGAAGCGTAGGGGTAGCTTCTCCGAGAACTCCAGGAAGAGGATGAGGAATGAGTTTTTGGGAAACCTTTGAAGGCTGGAGGATAGAGTTTGACGAGGTTGATTGCGTATTGCTACGGTCGTTTCGCGTGGTAGTCCATTTCGAACTCGAAGACTTGGAAAATTTTTGTGTAGCTAGATTATCTTAGGAAGAGAATATTTCAATTGTGAAGATGCTTTTCAAATGAGCACGCTTGGGTTGCAAGTATATGTCGTTTCTGTGCGGTGAATGTATATCCTTGTTACTTACCTGCCAAGTTGGAAATTCACTTTACCACTTGTCTCTTCGTATCTCATCTTTAACCTCCAACAACCTATTCTTTAGATTTAGCCAGAGAACAATGAGTGGTCGCACATCTATCCGCCATCTTACGGGAGAAAGTGCACCAACCACAAACCCAAGCAACGGCCCGACATCTGGCTATATCTTTGATAAAGATGATATTACAGGATAGAATCAACCGAGATCTTCGTGAGCCTTGTCTAACTCGCTTGCTACCATTGTCCTCTGTATTAACAAGCTATATCCATTGGACGCTTTGAAGACGGAGTCGACATCTTTCAGATTATCGGAATAGCGCAGAAAGTCTGGCATATCATATAGAAGGATCAAGATTGCGACTATTTGGGTTATCTTACGCAGAAAATAGCCTCTGCTTTTGAGAAGGACCGCGACTTATCCAAGAACGATAAGTTTATGGAGTACTTTTGTCAGCCGACAGAATTTGGAAGGTTCTTGGTACGGGCCTGGGGATCGTTATATCTGAAGTCCCGGAATAGATGCAAATGCCGCTCGAACCTCCCACTCGTTTTCGAGGAATGAATACAGTGTGATAGGCTCCGGTGTCTTCTTTGGATCAGGTTTGCCTCCCAGTCCATCCAGAAAGTATTTCGCCATGAAATGGTGAATATCGAAATTTGCTTCCACCGTCGGAACGACAAATGGTTGGTCATGGTTCGATATCTTTGCGAAAAGGTCGTCTATTGCACGTTCGAAGCTCTCTTCCCAGCGCACCACTACCGAGACATCGCGATATACTACTCGTCCGCGCGGTTCGCGTATCGTGAGGCCTGAGATCTTGCGAACCGCCTTTGTAAGCCCCGGTCGACAGTATTTGAGAAAGAGAGAATCCTTTTGCTTTGCTTTGTCTGCAGTCAGGAAATACTTAGCCAGGAACAGATCTGGGTCATATGCGGCTTCTTCCGTGGGAGATTCTAGACGGGAAAATATCTCCGCTCGCCTCTTCAATGCGGCTTCATTATAAACATCCACTCGTTGTCGAAACTGCTGGGATAGTCGGGCCTCTAAAGCTGCGGTAGACGGTGGAAGACTGTCGCACTTGTACCAAGTTAGCTCCCGTGCCATAAGGCACCCAAAAAAAAAAAAAAAAAAAATAGAAACCAAACCTTTTCGGCATTCACAGCCGTTCGAAGGGCAATCTTCAAATCAAGTGCTATGTCAGACTTCTTGAACGGAATACCGTAGAGTTGCAGTTGAGCCATCACCCACACCTTGGTGGCCAACTTGACTTGAGCCCTGGAGGGGAAGACGCCAAACAGCGGCTTCAGATCGACGAGGGAAGCTCGAGGGACGCCGTTAAGGGCCAGGCCATTGTCGCCATGAGCATAAGCACCCGATTTCACGGCCTCTGGCTTTGATATTATATCTGCTGTCCCCGGATCATCACGCATTTTGCCTGGCGTTGGGTAAAGTTGAAGCGGTATGTTTACAGGAACGCGGGCCGATCGGGGAAGTTGAGCCCTAGCTTCAAGCCCTAATCACCCAATTGGGATGTGTCGCGGTACGGCTTGATCTGCATTCCGCGATGACTCCAACGTCATCCAAAGGATACACAACAATGAGGGGTTTGAGATATGAATTCAAGTACAGAACTCCTAAAGCTGCATTTGATGCAATGCAGAGGCATCTGCTGTCAGCATTACTGGGTGTGCAGCCTGTACACCTGGTATATCATGCTGCATGCACAAACCTCAATTCTTCTCAGCTCAATCCTGTGTAACCACCGTGGATAAAGACAAACGGTCATCTCCATGATCCTTAAAAACGGCTTTGTTTGTTAATGGATGACGCTTGGATAGCGAAGAGGCTCTTTGGTACTTGCAGATAGAAGCCTCATCGCCTGAACTCCTCATGACCTCAACATTTCACCTATACACCTTGATGTCAGGTGTGAAGATTCTGTCATCTACGGAAAGCAGCTTCTTAACGATTTTTGTCGGTAGAAGAGCTATCAGCGCTGTGGTAGTATTCTAATATGCCTCGGAAGGACTTTCAGCGTGATCTGAGCCAAGCAGCTAACGCACAGTTTCCCTACCTGAGTAACATCAAGGCGGGAGACAACGACGGGTCGATCGCGTTCAGGTTTTTTCATCGTGCGGAGAACATCAAGATCGAGTTTCAGGCCGTGGTATCAGGTGAGTGATAGCACCATACTATGACGGAATATAGCTAACCAACTGGTATCCTCCTAGACTCCAGCGACTACCCCCGATCACATAGCTACTTCGTCTTCACAACCTCCGATGACGTTCCCAAGGGCATTACAGCCGCCGTAGAGGGCGTGCAGCCCTTGCTCGAGGGAGTATCGATAACGAAACTCCTCACTACCGTTAGCCAAGTTGTCCAGAGCGCCATTTACGGAGAGGATTCCTTATCAGACAGCTTGGAGAAGATCGGCAGCGATGACGAGGTTGAATACGATTATGAAGATGAGGACTGGGAAGCAACTAGCGATGGTCATGTCTTAGCCCCGATGAAGCCTGCAGCCGAGGCACGATCAATGCTCCGGCGTGATCTTCGCGTTGTCAAGAATGCAGGCTTTAAGCTGGGATACCTCGGGATTGCGACCGGCTCTGTTATTATTTCGGTGTCCTGCCGTGTTTCCAAGCTGGGGATCTCAGAAGATGCCATGCAGGCTTGGGATGTCAAGCCTTCGGAGTACTTGGTATTACTCCTTCGTTATCCGTCCGCGTACCGGAATTTGGAAGAGCTTCTTCGCAACGTAGGGAATCGAATGCCTTTGCTCCAGATGTATGTTGGTCTTTGCACCTCATATAAGCCCAGCCATGAGGGTGCCGTCCGGGTCTTTCAAGGTCAAACCGCGGAGCAGCAACAGTCCAACGGTCCTGCAGAGTCTAGTACTTCAGGTGGTGCTTCAGGTCCTGGCATAAGGCGGTTGTTTATCGATAGAGCGATCAATTCATTGCTCAACGAACGACTTCTGGCCATTATCAGCTACAGATTGAAACTCGGTCTTTCATGGACGGGTGCAGAACTCTATGCCCACCAATTCCAAGGCAAACCTTTTAATTTTGAGGATCAGCTGTCGGACGAGTATTTCGAGCCGGACAGTTGGAGCAGCGCAACTCCTGATCTACTAATGGCTGATCATGTTGTCGATAGCAACCTTGGCAAGTCCCAACTCTCACTACCGGTGCTAGCCATGCAGTTCACTCTTCGCCATTTCGTCAAGTGTACCGAGTTCTGCCTCGTCTGCCACTGCAGAGTTTCCACGAATTTCGAAGCCCTGAAACCGTTTGTATGCTCAAATAATTTATGCTTGTATCAGTACATGGCTTTGGGAATGGGACCTAGTCTGGAATACGAGATCCTGTCGCAGCCCCATGTGGTCGACCTGCTCATCAGTCTTACCTACTGCAGGGCAAAGTCTGGTCGACTCGAAGACTTCCCTACTGGTCTTGGCATGAAAGTTCCTGGTGGGCTTGGATGGACGATAAAAGCCAACCTTGGACGCAACTACTATAACCCGTCCAATCAGCAGCCGGCTCTGAGGCCCAAGCCCACTGCAACGTTATATACTGCAGAGCTGGATTCTGCCAGTCTGGAGCTTCGTGTTGATGGTGACGAGAGGCCTCCTCTTAGAGTTGGTGATTGGATTGCAATCATGGGGTTCGAAGGCGATAAGGACACTAATGCAAACAATGCCAATGCAAACGATAGCAACCTCTACCCTTACAACTACATGGACATGCCACCTAGTGGCAAAGGACAGTGGCATAGTCGGGTACAGCTCATTGACGGTCGAATTATCCATCTGTCGTCTCCGATCAACTACGGCGATCTAGTTGCGGGGCCAAAGGAAGGCGGGTCGAAAAAAGGGAAGAAGGATACAGAACGGGCTGTGAGATTTGTGATCTATGACCAGAACTTTGATAAACTGGACGACAATGAGAAGCGGGGAGTGATACCACTAATTCTCAATACGCTACCCAGCCTCGAGGCCATGACTCAGTACCTCAACATGGCCTCTGATGGAGGGTCTCTTGCGCTATGGAAGGACCTAATCTCCCCAGCGGCATTAGATATTCTCAGATGGATTGTCGCATCGAACCGGTCATTTATCATGCTTGACGGCGATGATAACCCCGAGCATCTCGTGCCTGGGATGGAAGGATATGTCCAGTTCCGACTCGTACAAGGAGCACCTGATAAAGAGCAGAAGTTCGAGAGCGCCGTACGAAAGCACACAGCTAATCCGAAACATCCATCGATCTTCACCTGGCACGGCAGTCCCCTGTGTAACTGGCACAGTATTCTACGCGAGGGCCTGAACTTCAAATACACGGCAAACGGTCGGTCCTGCGGTCATGGAGTCTACATGGCCAGAGACTTTGCGACTTCCACGGGCTACTCCCAACAATATGGCTACACAGCGTACAACGACTGGCCGCAAAGCAATTTGCGGATCTCGATGGCCATCTCACTGAACGAAGTCGTCAACGCGACCGCGAGCTTCGTGCACGCGAGTAACGTTTACGTCGTTAGCCAAGTGGACTGGATTCAGCCAAGGTACCTCTTCGTAAAGTGCGAGAATGCTCCCCCCACATCCAAAGCGCCTGCGGCATCTCTCGTCTACGAACAGGACCCTGCGCTCACAGTCGTCGGGCCGACAGGGCATAATTTGGCTTTGCCAACGTCGAAGCTCGGTGGACGGGGACAGCAGTTGCGGCAGATGCCCAAGGTGGACCAGACTCCCAAAGTGCAGCCTGTGAAGGAGACGCCTGCGCCCAAGCAACCTGTGAAGAAACCCCCTGTCAAGCGAGCTGCGCCTAAGTCAACTGCAAAGAAGTCGAAGCGGCGGCGGACGAAGAAGAATGAGCCTGAACCCGAACCCGAGCCCGAACCCGGACCCGAACCGGAGCCTGAGATCCCCTCGATTGACCTTACAGCCAAGGACGACGATACCGCCAGTGTCGCCACATTGTACGAAGATCTAGAGATCCTCCTATCTGACGTCGAGGATGAGGAGCCGGTCGACGTTATCCCCAAAACAGACTTCGTACCAGGAACCCTAAACGAATCCACACTCCCCATCCTCAGCCACCCCAAACACGCATCGAGCAGCGCCACCAAAGCCCTCCAGCAACACCTCAAAGTCACCCTCGAAACCCAAGACAGAGAATACCCCGGCGCGCTGGGCTGGTACGTCGACCCCAAACTCATCAACACTGTCTACCAATGGATCGTCGAGCTGCACTCCTTCGACCCCGACCTGCCTTTAGCCCAGGATCTCAAAAAAGCCAACCTAAAAAGCATCGTCCTCGAACTCCGCTTCCCGCCCAAATTCCCGTATGCACCGCCCTTTGTCCGCGTTATTCGGCCCCGTTTCCTACCGTTCCAGAATGGTGGTGGTGGACATGTTACTGCCGGCGGGGCGATGTGTATGGAGCTTCTTACGAATACGGGGTGGTTGCCGACGGCTACGATTGAGAGTGTGCTGCTGCAGGTGCGGATGGCGCTTTGTAGTCAGGATCCTGCGCCAGCGAGGCTTTCGAATAATGGGATTGGTGATTACACAGTTGGGGAGGCGGTGCAGGCGTATAAGAGGGCGTGTCAGACGCATGGGTGGGGAATTCCGGATAATCTGAACAAGGTTTCTTGGAGTTGATTTGGGTTATCTGATGTGTTGGTTTCTGCTGAGAATACGTGATGTTATGTGTGATATGTGATAATTTATGTTGTTTTGGAAACAGCTAATCTAATCATTTTCTGGCTTTCTTGGTAATGCTTTCTCTTAAGAGCTGAGCTTCAAACTCCACACATCCCTCAACCGCTCATTATCTTCGCCCAAACCACCCTGGACAACAACCGTATCCTCACCAAGAACATCAGCATCAAACCAGCCTCTAGCATCTGGCACACCACCCTTAACATCAACTTCCTCCCACGTCTTACCCTCAATATCAAAAACCCACACATCACTCAGCATCTTGCCTGCTCCCTGATGTCCCAAAGAACTGGGATCCCGCTCCCCGAACAATGTAGCCAGATATGTCTTCCCAGAAACAGAAACAGGGAGCAATGCAGCAACACTCCGGGGCGTAGGACCGGACTTCCCATCGGGTGCAAATTCGTGCGAAGACCAAGTATTCTTCTCAGGGGAGTAAATGTCCAAGACTCCACCTTCTTCAGTTTTCCCGTTGAACCCGTTCATGCGGTAGAGTTTCCCATTGGCGAAAGTGATAGATGTACCACCACGCGGAGAACCAGGCGCGGTCGACAGCTCCGTCCATTCCTTTGTGGATAAGCTGAATGCCCAGAGATCTCCCCCGCGTCCCTGCTCGAGACATCCAGCATGCAAGTATATCTTGTCAATTCCGTCACTCGTCATGCAGTGGTAACTCCGGGATGCCGGATACCTGCTGGTCGAATCAGACGGTGAAACCAGGGTCCAGGATCCCGTAGCAGGATCGAATTCCCAAAGAGAACCCGCCTCATTGAGAGGTGCCGCTTCGGCGCCGTCGCGGCCGGAGAAGAGGTAGATTTTGCCGTGGAGGGTTGCGGATGCTGCGCCTACACGTGCGGAGGGGGATTGAGACGCTTGCTTGGTGGAGAGAGTTGCATCTACAACATCAGCCATTTTGTATATAATACTTGATAGGGAGATATACCTCCATCGAACGAGAAAACATGGACATCGTTATCCCTTGGCTCTCGTGGCCGGAGCTCACCACCGAAGATGTAAGCATTTCCGTCAACTACAGAGACGATCTGCGATGAGCGCTGGAGGATCTCGGCCTCGAGGGCTTTGTGCCAGGTGCCGGTTATGGTCATCTTGTATCTGCTGCTGTTGAGCAATCTGTTTGTCAAACTACCAGCTGGTGTACGACTTAGGCTTATTATGTCTACGAGGGTTCTAGTGGCATGACCCGGGTTCTTGTAATCGAAATTATGTTGAAGATGAGGGGACGAGATTATGAGGACCCGGGGAGCAGGCGGGACCCCAACAGAATATATCTGGCAGTATGTAGTTGTTTGTTACCGCCCGTATATCTAGGTAGGCGGTATGAAAATGTGAGGCTAACCCGTTCGGGGATTAGCGTGTTCTGTGCACATCAATCTGCAGCGTTGAGTTTGACAGTTCCTGAGCATACACTTATTAGTTTGCTATAGCTAATATCTTCAACCTGATATTAATAGACAGTAAGACCAATGACCTTGTCAAAAAACCTACTCGTAGTACATTCCACAACCGGAAACGTGCCTGCCAAGAAACATTCCCAACGATTTCTGTTTATTTGAATTTTCTCCCCGATGGACATCGTGAAATTGCATATATCTTCTAGCCAATTAGTCGGATCTATGACATACAGATCGTGTATTACTTGCCGAGCTTGCTTTGCCGACACACGCCAAGCCCTAACACACCCAATGTCAGTTCATCTCGGCCTTCCCGTCCCGAAGCTTGACCTGTGCTGAGCTGCTATCCCTGTCCAATGGAGAGGTAGCTCGTGTATACTTCCTTTTTGCACACAAGCAACTAGTCACCAGTTGTGTCGCCATGACAGCTACAAACGAACCCGCAAACCCCTCCATAGCACGCCGCCTCTACATATCCCACTTCCTCTCAACATGGAACTCGCGCGTCTTCGAGTTCGGGTCCGTGCTGTACCTGGCATCTATCTTCCCGAACACGCTTCTTCCGATGTCCGTTTATGCGTTGGCGCGTGGGCTTCGGCGATTGCGTTCTCGCAGGCTGTGGGGTGGTATATTGACACGAGGGATCGGCTGCGTGTTGTGAGAGTTTCTATTGGTAGGTTCAATTTAGAGGTGGTTAAGGTATAGTGGCTGACGGATGCAGTTTTCCAGAGGTTGGCTGTGGCGGCTTCTTGTGTGGTGTTTTGGTTACTGGCTACGGGGAGGACGGTGTCGGATTTGAAGCCTTGGCTGTTAGGGGTCCTTTCGTTGTTCGCTCGTGTGGAAAAGCTTTGTGATATTATGAATACGATATCGGTTGAGAGGGATTGGGTTTGTCTACTCCTGCTGGTCTTATTTCATGCTCATACTTACGATGTTACAGGTTGTCGTGGTTGCTATGGATGGAGCGGAGGCTTCAGAGGGTATGTTGCCAGCTGCGAATATTTACCGTGCAAGTACTGACAAAGTGCAGTCCTCAATGCGGAAATGCGTCGCATAGACCTGATCTGCAAGCTCGTGGGGCCGTTCGTCATAGCGATGATTGATGGGTTTTCGACGGAAATTGCAATCGTAGTTAACTTTGCGATGAACATTTTGTCCATATTTGTTGAATACTACGCCATTGAACGAGTTAGTCCTGTACCCTTTAAGCACCAGATAAAACGCTAACCGTATCAGGTCTACCAAATGGTCCCATCTCTCCAAGCACCAAAACAGCCACCGGCACCTGCCATGGATGAACAAACATCCATCACAAACGGGAGCCGAGTCAACCGCTGGTCAACCAAGGAGTTCCTCCTCGGAACCCTCCGCGGATCAACACGCTACTTCCAGCATCAAGTCTTCCTACCCTCCGTTGCGCTTGCCATACTAAATTTCACCGTTCTTTCCTTCTCGGGCCGTATGGTAGCATATCTTCTCTCCGTGGGTTATAACTCATATCATGTCGCAATTGCAAGGAGCGCGTCAGTAGCCGTTGAGATATCAGCGACATGGGTTGGTCCGCTTCTTATGGCAAGGATTGGTGCATTGAGGGCGGGAATGTGGTTATTGAGTTGGCAGACGGTAGCATTGGCTAGGGCTGCTGGGACATTCTTTGTGGTTAAGCCGGAGATCCTGGCTGCGACGGCTCTTGTAGCTGGTACGGTGCTCAGCCGTGTAGGAATGTGGGGGTTCAGTCTCAGTGCGCAGATTCTCGTGCAGGAGGTACGTTTCCTTCCTCCCTGTCACCGTCCATAACCCATCTAACAACGTCCAGGAAGTCGAGCCGGAAAACAGAGGCGCGTTCTCCTCAACAGAAGCCTCATGGCATAATACATTCGAATTGCTTTCCTACGCGACGACGATCTTCTTCTCCCGCCCGGAACAGTTTCAGTGGCCGGTTTTGATGAGTTTTATCGCTGTGTTTACATCGTGTAATCTTTTTGCGGCGTTTGTTAAGGAGAGGATGAAATGTTTTGGTGGGAAGGGGGGTGAGAGGGCGGAGTTTGGATATGAGACTTTGCCGTAGTGTGGCTTTCGTTGTATTATTAGCGTTATAGATTAACTGGTAAGGTTGTACTTTCATTTCTCCTTGTCTTCCACAGTAGACCATCATACATAGATACCGCGGCACCAATTCCCTTCTCAAAAACCAAGTGACCACTGGCTCATCTGCCACTCGGCTAGTCGCCTAACCCATTGGATAGTCACTATCATCAAACTCATCCTCCACATCCTCAACAGACACCACAGGAGCCTTCTCCGACATACTCATCTCAGGGCGCGGCACGGCTTGCTTTGAAGCTCCCCGAGCACGTCTCTCCACCCACACCTTCCGAATAGTACAGCCGGTCACCCAAAAAACCGCGAAGATCAACAGCTTCGGTACCCAAGGACGCTCCATAGCACTCGGTGGACTATCAACGCACGAACAGCGCAGCTTGATATCCTCCGAGTCCATGTCCATGTCGGACATATATTCGACAACGTCGCATCTCACGGTCTTGTTTCTGATATGCGAGATAAATGGCGCAATCCTCGTTCCGTAATTTGAATACCGCAAGGCGTCACCTGCAGAACTAGCTCTCAGGCAGAAGACGGATGACTCGGATGGGGCGGTTTCGGGCCGTGAGTCGCAGTTCACCTTCGAAATTGATATAGCATCGCCATGTTCCTCATCGCTCTCCAATGGCTCGAATTCAAGCGGAATAAGCTGCGCACAGAGCTGGTGGATTGTTTCGTTCGAGATGTCGCATCCATTGGATGTGGTGTTGCTCGTGGGCGCGGCTAGAAGCTGCCCGCAGAGACTGAGGGTCACGGATAAAAGACGCAGAATGTGCATATTGCAGCTATCAGTTGTGAAGCTGGTCAACTGAAAAATGAGAAATCGGGTGATTGATTTTTTAAGTCAGTGGTCGATGACGTTGTTGAGGCCCGCTACGTTGCATTAGCGCCGGGAATCGGTAACCTTATCCCTCTGTCGGCTTGGCGGGTTCTAAATGGAAATATGAGATTAGGTTGATGGAAAGATCATTATGAGTTAGAGCATAGATGGTTGTAGTACGCCGGGGAGTTACTTGGTTAACGGCATATCCAAGGTCATCGCCAACCAAGATATATTCAGCCTCGCCTGTAGTTAGATCAGAGTGAGCGCGGACATCACCATGAACACAATTGTCACCTCTATATCATACGATACAAAGTTTGTCTAGGTAACAAGACGATTAGAGCACCATACAACGAATATGACTAGCAAGGAAATAAAAATGGAAGATGCCACAGCAGAAGCGAATATCAGTGACGTTGAAATCACTGAATATGACCAGCCAGAAACCTCGTGAGTTTTTGTATTCCATCTTCATTACTCAACGCCCGAATTTTGGCTGCGAGATATCCATGATGGAAGGACTAATCTTGATAGTCCCTATGCGGAAACCATAATTTTGTCTATTCGCGAGGAAAAACAAGAACATGCAGTCCCTCGGCAGTTTATTGAGAAACTTCCAAGTCTCGCTGCCGTTCTGGAGCCAGATACCACTCATTTATCTCTAAAATTGGTTGAAGAAGATATGGCCCATACTGTAGTCCATTATCTCTATACTGGGGATTTTCAAACGCTTCACGATCCGTCTTCGAAAGGCATTGCAAATGGCAAAAGGAGTACAGGCGGAGCGTGCTTGCTTACTGTGTAGGCGTTTCTTACGACATGACAAACCTCAGTAGTCAAGGCATGCGATACATGAAAACATTTGACGATGCTGTTGATATTCAACAAATTCAGACCATAGCAAAGGAAGTCCTCTCCACTTACGGAAGCTCTCTTTCAGAATCCGAGTATCCTGACTATATTCGCGGAAAATTGGAGAGTACTATGGAAGCGAACAAAGCTTTTTCAAGCAGTCTCAATTCCTGCGGGGCTTTGGAGACCAGTCTATATTCGAAAAGTTCATGGTGAAAAGCATGGTTTCGGTGTATTCGAACAAGATCTCAACGCTCAGAAACGAGAATAAGGCCCTGAAGGCTATCAATGAGAGCTTGTGCAAGGACAAGGATCAACCAACTTGTCCTCAGAAGCAGGGACTTGCATGGCCGCATGTCCGTCAAGTGTCCGGTTTTTATGAGTCTACCCTCTTACCTCGGGAATCAGTGCCATTGTTTGAAAATCATTGCTCTGAGGGGTCGTTAAGTGATGGAGAATCGGAAGATAGTACCCTTGGGTTCTTCACTATTAGGAAGAACGAGGTTCAGGAAAAAGAACCAAGTCATGTGGAAGCAAGCGCATGAGAATGCTGGTTAAGGACTTATCGCTGTGCGCAGTTGCTCTCTAGTTTATGCTTTGCTAAATTCATTGCTCGTTTCGAACTTTGAACATAATTCAACAGTACAGCTGTAATATGTATTTGACTTGACCAATGGAATTCCACAAACACAATCAACAGGGATAATCGAGTAATATTGCCCGAATACTCGCTACATTAACACCACACGAATTCGCGTTGGAACCAAAGAAGCAATGTATGCGTTTTGCCAATCTCCGAATCGGGCAAGTCTGAGGCCATCTCGGGATCCGGATCCCCGCATTCCTCCACATTTTCACAACGTCAGCACCAGCCAAACACACTCGCACAGTTTCACATCCCTTTTGAATACTCTGTACACCGAAAATGCATGTTACTCCGCATCCCAACCGGCTATGTTCCCGGGGTACCCCATGCCCGGTGGTCGGATTTGTATCGGCAATCGGCCTTTGACGGCAATTGACCGCGTATACACCTGGTATATCTAGCCAATTCCGCGCAATCAAGGGACACAAAACTCAGTACCTTTTTTCAAAACATAATACCGAAAAAGTACAGCAAAATGGCCAAACTCCGCGTCCTCCACATCGGCGACAACATTAAATACAACCACGACGTCTACCAGCGCTTCGCATCGGAATTCGAGCTCATCCAACCCACCACCGCCGAGCGCCAACGCGATGAATTCATCCGTGCATTGAAGGAGCGTCGATGGGGCGACTTCGATGCCGTCTTCCGTCCTTTCTGGAATACAGGAGGTGAAATGGGGAGATGGGATGCGGAGTTGATTCCTCTGCTCCCGAAGTCGGTTAAGGTCATGGCTTCTGCGGGCGCTGGGTATGACTGGGCGGATGTGGATATTTTTGCTAAGCACGGTATGTCCAGTGCCATTGACTTCTAATTGAAAAGAAACCGCGTCTAACGAGAGTAGGAATCGTGTACTGCAACGGCGCAGCAGCATCCTCCGAATCCGTCGCCGACATGACCCTCTTTCTCATCCTAGCTGTCTTCCGCAACTTCGCCTGGTCGCACCAGGCCGCTCACTCTATCAACCCTGCGCGCTTCCTCGACGCACACCAGAACTCTCCCTTAACTGCCTATAACCCCCGCGGCCGCTCGCTTGGTATTATCGGGATGGGTCAGATCGGATACATGATTGCGCAGAAAGCCCACGCTGCGTTTGGCATGAAGATCCAGTACAATGATCTCTTCCGCAAGAGCCCGGAGCAGGAGAAAACTGTTCAGGCGACGTTTTTCAAGGAACTGGATGACCTGCTTGCCAACTCAGACTGCGTGGTGGTTGCCACGCCCTTCGCAGGCCAGAAACTCATCACAACGGAGAGACTGCAAAAGTTCAAGAAGGGCTCGCGGTTTATCAACATCGCGCGCGGATCGTTAGTCGATGAGGAGGCGCTTCTGCAAGCACTCGATAGCGGACATCTCTCCGGAGCAGGACTGGATGTGCATGACAACGAGCCAAACGTGCACCCGCGCCTGGCCAGCCACCCCAAGGTTATGATGATGTCACATAATGCTGGTGGGACTGTAGATACGCACGTTGGCTTTGAGAGGTTGGCGATGGAGAACATTGAGGGATATCTCCTTAAGGGGAAGGCTTTGACGCCGGTGAATCTGCATATGTTGCCGAAAGGGCCTACGAGTAAGCTGTGACCGTTTGCTGAGCAAACGAGGCTACTGGATAAAATAATGATATCAAAATCAAAACGTTCACCTTGAACATAGTGTACATTGTTTATTTACCGTAGAGTAATGTCACAGCATGGCATCTAGCAGCTAATACCACAACGCCTCATTCCAATACTCGCTCTTCGCATTCGCCAAGTCATCCTTCTCAAGTTGAATGGTCGAATTGAATACGATCTGCGTCGCGTTGCTGCCGTATTTAGGCCAGTAGATCTTGTCGTTCGGCCACATGGTGTTAGGGTTTCCGGTGTGCACGAATGATAGGAGATACTTTTGCATTTTTCTCTGCATTTGATTAGCCTATGCTTTTCTGATATGTTGTCTAGGGAATAGGTGCATACCGCAACACTCGTATCAATCGGCGTGCTACTACCAAAGCCGCTGGTGGTACCGTTGCCAGAAAGACTGTATGTGCTGTACCCTGTTCTTCGTTAGCATCAAACAGCCCTCGCAGCCCAGAACAAGAACATACAGTAATAACTCTAATCTGTCCCATGCGTCGCCTTCCCCAAGTCAACCATCCCATTCCATGTCTGGTTTCCCAACGCCCTCGTCAACGCATAATCATGCGCCGTCATATCAAACGACTGCTTCATGTCCGCAAACCGCAGTCCTGGGCTAGAGTAGTCGGATTCCGGATACAGCTCTAGTAACCTGCCAACGACGTCGTCGGTGGTGCTGACGCCGGGCCAGGCTTGGCTGTTGTTTTCATGCTTCTCGTGCGTGATCACGGGGGGACCAGTAAAGTTGAAGCGGTTGTGGTACAGTTGTGCCTCATCTGTCGTCGTTAACATCAACCTACCAGTCCAGGGGTAAGAGCATGAACGTACACGTATCACCGACAAAATCCCCATCAACCCTCGGCTGCAACTGGTAATCATATTTCCCCTCGACATCACTCGCAGCACTACTCAACTTCTCAAACCCCACACCCCGCATACAATCCAAATGGCCCCCATCACACCCCACAGCCGTCGAAACATTCCGCCAAAACATCTCCGCCTGATGATGCCCAGCACCTGGCACATACCCCGGCGACATGATATACGCCTGGTTATACAACTGCTCCGCGCGTCCCGCGAACCGGGTCATTTGGATGCACCGGCTGAGAATCCCACTGCGGTAATCCGGTTGGGATCGCCGGCAAACGCGGCGATGTACTTCCGCACCCATTGGAATGCATGCTGTGCGTCGTAGAGAGCGACGTTGGATGTACCGCCTTCGTGAAGAAGGCGAGGACCGTTGGCATTCCCTGTAATTCCGAGACGGTAGTTATACGCGACGAAGATAAACTCCTTGTTCAGTGCGAATAGGCCCTCAGGTGTGTTATCCGATTTGCTGCCGCTGGTGAAGCCTCCACCGTACGACCATACCATAACCGGCAGCTTCTTTCCGTGGGCGTTTGCCGGTGCCCAGATGTCAAGGTATAGACAGTCCTCGGTAGACGCGCAGTTGACGTCTGCATCGACTAGGGTGCCGTCGTTGGTCGCTTCTTCGACAGGAGGCCATTGCGGTTTCGCGAAGCGGAGGTCACCGGTTGGGACGGTGGCGAAGCGGATGTTTTGGTATTTGTAGTAGCCTAGGGAAGAGTTTCCGGCTGTCGGGATGACGGTTGTATAACCGAGAGTACGGACGGTGTTGGTTGTGAGGACTTCGATGCGGATGGGAGGGCCGAGGCCACTGCTGCTAGTGGGAGGAGGAATGGGGTAAGCCGCATGTTGTCTATAAGGCGAGCAGGTATAATCAAGCTCTGCGCGGAATAACACCTGCGATCCCTGCTGCTAGCTACATATATGTACCTGCATACAGTACAGCACAATCCGGCTAACCCGAAGACCCGAACGTTCGCCTCGGATAACCCGAGATTACTGTACGAGGTACCCCTTATAGACCCGCCCCCGGTTGAACGTGGCCGAAGCTTAGCTTAATTATTCTGGGGCATATGACGCGTGGCTCAATTGGCGCCGTTAATTGTGTCAGACGTTGTGGTCGAAACGAAACCCTATCGGAAGCGGGTGTATTCCAGAGTTCCGATTCCGAGTATGGGCCTAAAGTTTGGAACAGAAAGCACCCTCAGCTGTCTTGTGGACAGAAATGTATCTCTGCCGCATCAATCGTCGATGCAGCTCCAACCATAAATGCTAAGCCGGCCACCACCGACGTTGCTCCCACGCGTTTCCCGAGGCTGAAGTTGTGCGGGTTCAGCGGATCATCGGTTCCCTGCCAGTTGACGAGGATTTTGGTTGGTTTGATCCATTTTCGCCATGATGTAGCTTGTCTAAATTATTGTTGGAGTTGAGGTCGTCTGTTAAGTTGTGCACGCGGGAGTCCACTGCTTGTCTTATCTGGCGGTATTGAAGGTATGATTGCATCCTGTCCGAAGATACAATGCAAAAGTAGACTTCAATTCAATTCAAGAAAAGCTTACTAGCAACCCATTTTATACTTATCCAGTCTCCTCATTTGTAATCCAATCCTTACTTACTGGCCCTCGTGGAACGGATCGTCGTAGTAAATAGGGCTCCGCTCTCACTACTCCGCTCTCCGCGCTTCGCGCTCCGTTCATGAGTAATACTATCAGGGATCTTCCTGTACCGGGGGCTTACGCTCCGGATTCTGCAATGCTCTTCTAGTTTCCATTATCTTGGGACTGTGCGGCTCGGATGGTGCACGTTTTTTGCTGACAGGAATTGGTAATGGCTGTTGAGAAAATACCGGAAGCGGAGGAAGCAGTGGCCTGTTTTGTTTATCGTGGAGTACTTGAACGACTCGCATTGATTACTCAAGTCAGAAGGTATTATTGCTAACAATTCGCGGTACATAACACAACACAATATCAACAAGATATCCAGAGAAGAGAACGCAAAAAGAAACAACATGACTGGGTGGTATTAAACAAGCAACTCACAACAAACCAAACCAACACACAGACACAGCAAGAAAGCAAAAGAAGACTACCACGAAAACGACTCCTCGTACAGATCCACCACCGTCCCCCCCTGCCTCTCTCTAACCGCCCTCCTAACATCATCCCCCATAGCCCCCGGCCCACAAACACTAACAGCCATAGCACCCACCTGACACATCTTCGCGTTCTCCAGAATATACGTAAAGTCCGGCTTTCCCCAGTTAATCGTGACGGGGACGTTGGGAGGCGCGTGGTGGGCCCAGGGGTTGGGGCTTGTGACGTATTCGTCGGTTGTGGATTGGGGGGCTGTTATGTAGATGTGGATTGAGAGGGGGATGGTGGAGGTTTGGAGGGATGGGTGGGACATGAGCGTGGGCATCCAGGATTGGATCCAGGTTAGGTGGTCTGCTTTGTTAGTGGACGTGCGGTGGTTGTGTGGGGGAGGGGAGGGGGCGTACCGATACTCCGGACAACCCATATCAAGCTCACTTGTCGGACTGCTGAGTGTTTTGGTGTGAAGAAAGCATTGACGAACTCGTGCAGGTACGATATTGGATGCGTGATGCCAATTCCGCCTGCAATGAGAAGAACGGTTCCATACGAGGACAAAGAATGAAGTCCACCTAAGCACATTAGCACACCAACTCGAACTAACAAAGGTAAACCTACCAAACGGCCCCTCCGCAAGCGCAGTAAGCTTCAACGACCCACCAGTAGTCTTTCGAGCCTTTTTCAGCAGTTTCTTCGTAAACCCGTCTCTCCCCTTTATCAAAAACGACATCTTATGCCGCTGCGGTCCGCCAATGAGCGTATTCAGTGAATCGCCAGAGCTGCGTTTCTCGTTTACATCGGCGCGGTCTGTTGATGTCCATGCGACGGAAAATGGGTGTGATGTCCATAGGCCTAAACTCGGGATGTAGAGATATAGATATTGACCTGCCTTGAATTTCCACGTTCGGGCCATGGCGACATCGACGCGAGCCACATCCGCTGGGAGGACTTCGACGGTGGCTGTCGTAAATTGCTTTCCGCAGTTTCGCCAGAGAAGACATGCTGCTCGGGCAGCTCGCTGTTGAGGTCAGCACTGTAGTTGTTATCATGGAAGGACAGGCGTACCTCGAGACCCCACAGAATCACAGTCCCCAAAAGAACCCGCTGCTGAACGAGATTCTTAAGATGGTACCACAATGCCACAAAGGACATGACAGCCAGGAGTATATGCAGATGAAGAAACGTTTCGTACCATGCATGACGTAGCGCCGACATGGCTTGGAAGAATATCAACACGAATCCGATCAATGCCTATTAATATTAAAAAGTTAGAAACATATCTCCCGCATCAACTGACAGACGATAACTCACCACCAACCCGTATATAAAGAAAGTTTCATTCCACATCATATGCGTAATCTCATCCATGCTCACTACACCTCTCAGTCACTGACTCTTCGCATAAACAAAAGTACTACTCACTCAAACGAGCCTTGCCGGCAACCACACAAGCCATATGAACCACCGCTTCCACAGCCATAATCCGCCCAATCCACCGATGAAGAAGATTAAACGCGTCGAACGAGATACCCAACAGCGGAATCAAGGGATTATTCCGACCTGCCGTTAATACCAGAGCAGGCGAGTTCATAACAGCCAAATGTCCAGCAGCGTACTTGAATTGGAACATCTTCTCTTGAAAGTCGGCCGGCCAGTCGATCAGGCAGAAGAAGAATACTATATTCAGCGCGATATATCCAAGCAACACGCCAGCCTCGAATCGTAACGGTATCGTACCCATGTGCAGCCGGCCCATGAGTTGGAGTTCGCGGTTATGGCGAGTCGAAAACAACGGCGCGTACAGAACATGTCTCTTGAATTTGGCGTGACACTCGCTGATCTTCGTATACTTTAACTGGTCCTCGTTTCGAAGTATCCCACGCAGACGTCGACGATGTCGTATGAGAATCCCCATGCGACAAACGAAAAACACACCCACCACACCGGCCAGAACATAAAGAGGCGTCGCCAATGCCGGGTTCATCGAGGGTTCCCCATTCCCTAATCCTGCCAGTTCCACCCCCATTTCATATAATTCTGATCGAATGCACTCGTACGCTGAAGAAAGAGAAGGTTAGGGGAGAAACCAAGGCAGGCCAGCAGCTGCGAACGCAACCGTTCTAGGTCAGCAAGCAGGACTAACTTTGGCATTCGAGCGACTTGCAAGAAACGGGGGACAGGAACTGCCATTACTAACCAAGAAGTCTGCTGTGTTGGGGTAAGACCCTATAAGAGAGTGCGTTTGTCATGGGTGCCATGCGATTTCTATATCAACAGGCTCAGGTGACTATCCAATCACTCCGTTTCCATCACCGGGCCGGATGACGGATGGAGCTGTCACATACGGCCTTCTTCCATGTATGGAAATAGCGGGAACTGCAGAAAGTATCCATTGGCAGGATGCAACCCAGGAATGTGGGGGACGGCCAACGTGTCTGTCATTGTTGGAATGTGTACACATGGTCAAGAGGTCATCGTGTGGCCGGACCTGAAGCGCTCATGAGTAATCGACTAAAGTACAGAGTATATAAAAAGAGTGAGACAAATCGAGCAGTTTAGGCCAGTTCAGAAATGCAGAAAGTGCCGCATAAGGCAATGTTGACTGCGATGAAACCGCGCTTCCGGAAGCGGAAACCGGGCGAAACGCAGGGATGCGCGGGTTCAAGCCCCATTTTAATAGAACGTGGTACTGCAAGTGGAAAGAGACATAGAAGTACGTCAGCCTTTGTTTGTTAATTTGTCATTTTGGAGCGACCGCGTGGTGTTGTCGAGCCGGTCATTGCCAGAGACAGTATAGTAAGGCCATAATAGGCACGTCTGCGACTGTATGCTACATCGCTAAAATTGGCGCACGCTCTGCACTATTGATCGACAAAAGACTAACATGTCAATATCATAGATATCGAAAACTCCAGGGATCAACCTTGGTTCTGGATCCGGCGGCCCGAGGCCGGATTGTAACAGTGGTAACCCGAGAAGCTTCGAACCTTTGCTTCCTCCAGGGCCTCCAGTGCAGAACCAGCACTCTACCGCAGAAAATGGCCTGGACCATGTGTCCATACCGAAGCACCGGGTTAAAGGAATCGGTGAGGCCGAAAAGCAATCAGCAATTCGATTCGTATGGCCCTGACCCGTGGTTTCCAAACCGCGGATCAAATGGAAAGAGCATGGAGAGTTCGGGACCAAAGCAGATTGTCTGGCCGCAAGCGGATGATACACTCGCATCCTGAAGGATTCATGCCTCAATCGCTGACGGTAAGAGCGGAAGGGACTGCATAAACCTGCCCGAAACTTGCCGCGGAGCAGCAACAAAACGAGGTATGGGAAGTAAAGAGCTCATTCCAAAGTATGTTCGAACAGTCCAAAATCGTGCCTGCGCAGGTGACGGCAGAACACGCCCCGAGGCACAAATCTATGACCGTAAACAGATGCAACACCAATATCCAAAAAAGACGCAAGGTAGCATTACTAGAAAATATTAAAAAGAACAAACACCATATCTTGCACCGAACGCACCGACATTGTGTAAAAAATATCCTCCATTATCTGGTTTATACGATAAACCAGAGGAGAGATCCCAGAAACCGATCACAATCCACCAGCGCCTTTAATGTAGACAAACCTCTACCTTTTCGGCGAGAGAACATTCCTTGAAAAACAATCCATAAGCCCATAAGACAGCAAAATAATCATTTCATACACATGAATAAAGATAACATTGAAATCACGATGCCGAAAGGATAGGGGCTTCAGCGCAAGCCTTTCCAAGTCCTTTCTGGCCGTCGCCCTTAGTACCGTCACTAGACGAAGGCTTAGATCCTTCAGCCCGAGCCGGGACGGCGGCAGGCGCCTCCTGCTTCTCATTGCCGACACCGTCTTCAGTCGAGTGCTTAACTGACTTTCTTCTCTTCTTGTTCTTGCGTCGCTTGGTCTTGAGCTTGTGCTCACGGAGTCGAGAGTAATCTGCGACGTCGACACCGGCACTTTGACATAGAGACGTGCACTCCTTCTCAACAATATCTACGAGATCGGACGTGAAGCCGTAGAAAGCGGGGTTGTAGGCGTTGCGGGCCCAGTACATTAACTCCGCAGCGACACGGCCAAGGTTCGGGAAGGATGTGGAAGGGGCGACATGTTCACGATCGCGCACTGGCTGCGGTACCTCTTCGTCCGCTTCATCGTCGGCAGATGAGGCAGCAGATGCATTAGGTACAGGGGACGAGCTTGCCGAGGAATCCGAGGATGAGAGATAATCCGTATCGGACACAAGAACATGGAGCAGATGGTACACAGACGCGAATCCCAAAAGAGTCAACTCAACCGGATCGAGAGGCAGCTGGTTGAACCAGTTGATCGCCTTCTGCATCGTGAACGAAGCAGGGAGAGAAGTGTCGCCGGTCGTCCTAGCCGAAAAGATGGCGGCGATCATGGCACAACGGACTGCAATACAGATCTCCTCGCGAACGGAAACAGGGAGCGACGAATCCAGGAAATTGAAATTGTGGCTCTTCTTGTTCTTTCCGTTGTCACTGGGCAACGCAGCAAGAACGGCGCCAATGTTCTTAACGCGATCTTGTTCGAAGAAGACGGCCTTCATGACGAGGGCACGCGTGTGCGCAGCTGAAGGCTGAGGAGCCACGTTAAGAGCGAGATTGATCTTGGATTTGAAAAGGTCGCGGCTCCGCTTCGAATCGGGGCCACCAGAGCTAGCTTCGAAATACTTTAAGAGGGCGCGTTGCAAAAGGTGGCAGGACCACCAAGCAGCAAGGGCGTCCAGCGAAGACTGGATAGCAGGATCCTCTTCCACGATATCCAGAAGCGCTTCGTGATCGTCGCTTGCCTCCTGCGTTGGGCGGTTCCACGTAAGATTCGCCGCCCGCTGCACGATGCTGTCGATCATGACGTCCTCACTGTCAATAGTAAGGAGCGCAGCCAGATGACTCGGAAGGGCATCCGGATGATCCTTTGGCAGCGCGCGATGCATCTGTCGAGCCAAATCCCACTGGTATCTTGCAAGTGCACGCGCCACATCGTTCGAAATGTAGAAGCTCCAGGAGCCAGGGTCTCCGACTCTCCAGAGCAAAATGCGGCAGTGCAGTGCTTTCAGCATCATCCTCATGGGGCTGCGGGGCAAGGTGCCAGCAGCAAAGATGGTCAGGACGAGTCGACTCTTGCTGATCTCGGCATCACCACCTGCCAATTGAGCATCGATTGCAATATCCCATGTCTTCACACGTCCCTTTTCATCTTCCTCAGTAATACCCGTGATTCGAGAGTAGAGCTTCCATCCCATGAGGCATCGCAAAACGTATTCAGTACATCGCGATGTTACGACATACCACTCCCGGAAGAACCGATGACGCGGGACACCAACTTGCTGGATGCTCGTTAACCAGGCTTGTCGTCTGAAGTTGTACGGGGACAAGGACGATCCGGATGAGACCGGTACTTTCGACGAGGTGTCCGAGTGCTTAGGTTCCGCATTGAAAAGGTAAACAAACACCACGAATGCGCTTCCGACGACGAGAGAGGCTAAGATGCCGAAGTGGATGATGGCCCTAGCATGCCATGAAGCCCAGTAGCTTCGAACCACAGCATTCCAGTATGCTAGTGATGGCGAGTTGATCTGAGGTAAGTATTTAAGCAGGTGGACGGGAACCGCCAGCAGTCCCTTTTCGTTGGATTCGGTATCCTCTTCAGTGCCCAGGCCTTCCAGAACCATCAGTCCAGCAAGAGCACCCAGCATGTACTTGTTAGGGAAGTTTGACCGCCTACGGCCGCCGCCACCTGCTTGCGTTGTCCTATTTCCATTGGAAGGATATTGGATGTATGATTGCGACCAGGCGTTGTCTTTTGACGAAGCCTGCATCTTCTTGAAAGAGTCAGGTACCTGGAGCAATCCCTCTGGTGGATACAAGGAGCTCGGGGAATGATCGCTAGGTGCATCCTCAGTATGTGAGAACACACTCGGGGAGGAGCTCGCCCCTGACTCCGTGTAGTTGCTTGGGGACGAAACCGAAGCGGCGGATGTGACGGTTTGTTCAGCTGCCTTGTCTACCTGGCGTAGTCGGTTCTTTAACGCGGTGTTCTCGTCCTCGAGTCGTCTGTTGCGAATCTCCAAATGCTTGATGTACTCTGTTGCCTTCGACAAGATGGACGCCTTGTTCAATTTGCTGGCCGGTGTGACGCCGTCTGCATCTTCGTCGTCAAGGAGGGTTCCACTGGTACCCTTGGAGGAAGCCCGTAGACTTGGCACGCTGTCTCGCAATTCGGCAATCTTGTCGTTCAGGTTCGCACGATATCTCTTTTCGATGACGTTGTGGGCCCGCTTCTTAGTCGGCATCTTCTTTCCACCATTCTGAGGGACTCCGCTGACTGTCGATCCATCATCGTCACTGCTCGTCTTTCGCTTGCGAGTTGTACCAAGGGAGTCGGGAGAACCGGTAAGGGAAGGCTGGGACTGTTGTTGGATGCCGTCACTTGGGAGCATACCACTCCGATCTCGGCCCGAGGCGTCAAAGGGTAGACTTGGCAGGCCTTGTGCGATGTCGGGGGAAAACTCATGCTGGGAGAAGTTGGCTCCGAGCGAAGTGTTTGGCGATGTTAATGAGGCGTCGAAAGGAGCATTTTCCTTGGGATCCGAAAAAACCTGGTCGTCCCATCTCATCCACTGCGTCCAGTCCTGCGAATCATCGGTTGAGGGCGGAATGGCGTCCGTATGCGAGTTTTTTCTATCGGAGGATTGAACAGGAGAGAAGAGCTGGAAGTCGTTCTCCATGCCGGCGAAGGACATTGTTAGTTTCTAGAAGGAGGCCGCGACTGAACCATGGAGGCACAGCGCGGTGATCTGACTACTATCGATATCAATTGAGAATGATGAATGCCCTGCAGTTGTCAATGGGCTTGCTCTAGGTTGAATTAGAGACTAGACATAGGTGAGTTGACTCACGTCCGGGCTGTTGGGGAAATGTCACTGTAAAGTACCTGGCAGTGGCGTGTGGAACAGCCAGAACGGGCGAGCTGCGGGCTTGAAATCTCAAATTCGCAAGCGTGGATGCTGATCAGCAGCAATGGAGAGGCGCTAATAAGAGTCTAGGATAAGGACTGTGGAGTCGGATTCAGGGCTGATTGGGTTATCAATCGGTAACGATTGGGGGGGATGGCGAATCTGCAAGAGTACTCCGTAGAACACAGAGAGCTGCAGGTTGTCAGAACGATATTCCTGTTCCTTTCTGAATTGGCATGTCTGTGGCCATCGCCTACGGAGTACTGAGAGTAGAGACTCCTGACTCGAGGATTGCAGGGAGACTCACCAATTGCAGAATGAGGCTCCGTGGGACGCCGGGAGTCAATCAGATCTTATCACACCGTCCACTAACGCCGGAACTGCGGGAGCACTGTCCTGGTGGTTTTCTGCTGGCACTTCTCGTAACACTTTGTTAATATCAGTGGCGTGTCTGACAGCGTATCAATTGGTCGTCCAACATCCCAATGTGTTGCCAAAGAGAGAGTCCAGCTCGAGGTGCTGACTGAGCGAAGTCTCGCTTTCCCGCGATTTCTCCAGTCGTATGATCGCGGCTCAGGGCGTTCCCGACACCGCTGGTTTTGGTATTACCATTGGTAACGGGGGTTTGCTCGGGGTTTGCATGGTTTGCATGTGGTATTCAATACAATACCGTATTCAACATCCTTCCGCGCCGAGTGTGTGCGATTGGCCAATCATGATGGAGATTCAGTTTCATTCCGCCGTGACATCACCCCTCAAGAATAGAACTCGTGCTATTTTCTCTTTACGGATAGCCTGGGGATTCTTCCCAATATTGTGGCCTGCTAGACACCTAGAATGTGTGAAACAGCCTGTGACATAAACATGCACAGCCTGCGAGGTCAACGAAAGAATGTGGGTAAGATCATGTGGTGTCACGTGACCTTATCTTATCGCCTATCGGATTCCTATCTCGGCTAGATATAGAAGCGAACAAGATCGATACTAAATATGCTACGAGCGCAATGCCCCGAAAGAGACGGCTACATGTGTGTTGCTACAGGGTTTTACGACAATAACCAGCGTGTTATTCCTCCGGGGAAATTAACAATTCGGTTCTGTGTGAAGTTCACACCGCGATAACAATATTCTCGAGGTTACTGGCCTCGGGAGTCTGATCTCTGAGGTCGTGAACGAATATATAGACGATTTTGAGCTCGACAGATGGTAGGACAGACGTTGCTCATCTTTGATCAGTCATTGGTCTTGCGTCGGTGGGGGCTGCTAGAGGTAAGTTGCTACTTGAATGAGATCTAACGTATGAAGATGAAGTCATATTGTTTTATAAATACATCAAAGCTAGGTCAAAACAAGTACAGCAAAATAGCATCAATTGCTATATAATTACCTAGCACATTCGTAAATCATACCTATCATCCTTCGCTTATACCTCACGAACTCCACCCGCTCTTCAACCCCCAAACACCAAGATCAACCGTAACATCCTCACCAAGCCCAGTAGCCGCAAAGGTAACCTTATCCAAGGGCTTAGTAGGGAAGAAACTCATCGTTCCGCTCTGCTTCCCCTCCTCAAGGAAGACCTCGAACACAGAACGGTCAATAACACCCGAGAAAGTGAACTGGCCAGATTCAGACACGGAAATGGATGTGTCGAATTGACCAGTGAAGTTGTCGTTGTCTGCCGTTGTGAAGAGGTGCGTGCCGGCTCTGTTGATCCAGAAGGAGCCCGAGTTCAGTTCGACGGCGCCGTCGAGGTACTCGCCGGAGGCGGAGGAGGTGAAGTTGAAGCTGAGCTCGCCAGTGACATCGGAAGATGGGAGGTTCTTGATGGTCACGTCGAAGTAGACGGCGTTGGACTCGACGCTGGAGAAGTCGACAGAGACATCACCATTGTTGAAAGTCTTCTTTTCGAGCTTGTCGCCTTTGACGGGCGAGAGACCCTGGAATGGAGTCTGAGTGACTCTCCAGGCACCGTCCACGTTGATGAGTGTCTGCTCCCGGGGCACAGTGGCGGAGCCTCGCCAGCCCTCGCGATCACCCGAGGGCACTTCGTTTGTGTAGTCCCAGTTACTGGCCCAGCCAATGGAGACGGGCTTGCTGTCTTCAGGGAGGCCATAGAACCATTGAGCTGCGTAGTTGTCCCGGGCGAAGTCGAAGAGAGTCTCTTCCTTAACTTCGGAGTTGAAGTGGGTTCCGTTGAATTGTCCAACGACATAGAAGGTACCGGAGCCTCCAAGCGGAGCACCAGGGTTGACAGAGATAGCCAGAACGTCCTTTGTGGTCTCACCAGAATCCGCGTCATCAACGGGGAATGTCACCAGGTTGGGACATTCAAACTGAACGCCAGGGAGTCCTTCCTGGGTGTAGTTGGACGTCGGCGTCCAGTCCTTAAGGTTGGGAGATGTGAAGATCCCAATTTTAAGGGCATGGGCCCAAGCAATAACCATGACCCATTTTTGGCTTTCAGCGTGCCAGATAACCTTGGGGTCCCGGAAGTTGTCGGTGTGGCTGTCAATAACGGGGTTGTTGGCGTACTTGGTGAAGGTATATCCGCCATCAGTGGAATAAGCAATGTGCTGCGTTTCTTTGGTGGACGAGTGAGCAGTGTAGATGGCAACTACACCATCATCCTGGTCAGGAAAAAATCCCGATGTGTTCTCACTGTCGATGATAGCCGATCCCGAGAAAATGAAGGTGTCTTCGTTGTCGGGCTCGAGGGCCGGTGGGTGGTTGGTCCAGTGGTACAAGTCCGGGCTGGTAGCATGGCCCCAATGCTGGTTACCAGCTACTAGTTCAGAGGGGTTATCTGGTTTTGTTAGCTGTGATCTTTGTGAATGGGTTCAAGAAATGCCTACATTGGTAGTAATAGTGGTAAATACTCCGCTTTGCATCATAGAACATTCCGTTTGGATCATTCATGAATCCCTTGGGCGGCGAGAATTGGACCTGAGGCCGAAGAGGCCCGGAATAGTCTGCGGCCTGGACAGTGGCCGCCAGGAAAGGTAGGGCAAGGAGTCCGAGACGCATTGTACTTCGAAGAATGAGAATAGTCTGGCTTGGTGAGTAGTTGGGGGGTCAGAACGAGGGGTATTTATATGCTATCGGCTCTCCATATGCGGCATTTTGGCATCTAGTCTTTGCCAATACCTTGCCAACAGCAGTATCGGCATACCACGGCAAAGTGGAAGGCTCCATAACAGCAACACTTAGCGTCGAGTTAGCTCATGGTGGAATGACCCTGTATACAGTATTACTCGGCGGAGGAGGGGAAGAGCATCAACGCAGAAGCTTCTTGGCTGAACCATCCTGCCGCCCGTACAGCGTATCCTGTACATTAAACCCTATTGAGATCAGCAATAAATGTCCCACCTCCACAATTCTGGCAGATAGCCAGGGACAGGCCCAAGCGTCAGTCGGCCCGATGCGACGAATCGAGGACGAATGCCGTGCAATTCTCCGAATTCTCCGATCTTTCTCCATACCCCAGATGTCACTTCACCACCCGTGCAAGTCTTCACCTTCGTGTATGGATCGGGTAACGGTAACGGACTAGATTCATGTACACCAAAAGCTCCGTTCTCATGCTGCAGGTGACTGACGTGCACTTGATCCCGATGCTTCACACGGGACCATTTTTGCTATAGTGTTCTTGTTGGCTTTCCGGTTGACCCGTCATTTCAGCCGTTCGACTCCGTAGAAACCCCCTGGCGGTGTGCTATGTAGGTCATACGATTATCCATATAACCCACATCAACCATACAGAGCTCTCTGATTCTAATTACGAACTGTCATCACAGCCGTTACCCCAGCCCCGGATCGTTGTCGGGCTAGCCTCGGGGAAATGCTATATCAAACAAGCTCGGACTCTTCCCGACGGCAGAGCTTCACACTGCTTGCTGTTTGCTTGTGTTAATAAAACACTCCATTGTAATATGGTGCCTATAAGCGTACCGTGTGATGACAATCATGCCATGAATTGCTCGTTGAAATACAACTTTTTGGTGGTTGTCCCATGTTCATGCACGGCGAGGAAGCTACCTCAACAGGCGTTGCGGTGACCTACGAACACAGGTCAATGCAACAGACTTCATCACTTGATTTAGAAACGCTTGGCGATATGTGTGTGAAATTGGTTGAATTGGTTGGAAAAGACACATTCCGATATTGAGTCGAGTAAGCAAGTAAATTCACCGTCCTGGGGCCGAGGGCTTCGCTTCATTGAGTTCTCCATGGCCGTCAGGGTTATTCTCCCTTCAGTGATTATTTTACTCTGGACATGGACATTCAAGAATTTCTCTGTGTCACTTTACTGATAGCTACACGCAGTTGGCATCAACCTCGCCATAACCTTATAAACTGCTCGAACCTATCAAGCTTTGCTCAACCTCCAGCAAACCTTCCATTCCCTCCTTAACTGACTTCTTCACTCCTTCAGCAGGTTCGCCGTATGGCGTCCTGGGCTTCAACTTCTTTTCCGCTCCCTCAATCCCCGCCAACGGTGCCGTGAAAACCGCAGCCGCATACTTGGTCGACGCAATCCCACTCTTAACCGGACTTTCCGCCAGGGCTGCTTTTCGCTGAAGTTCAATCGCTTGGTCGATTTTGCCGGTCGTGTACAGGTCATAGACTTTCGATGCGGTCTTGGGGAATGCATTTGCGAACGCTGCGATGCAGCCCGCGGATCCAACACTGAGACCGCCGATGAGGAAATCAGATTGACCACCATACACGGCGAACTCCTCCTTGGGGAACGTAGCAGCAAGACGGGTAATCTTCCCAACAGAAGCACACGTCAACTTGACACCAACGACATTCGACACCCCATCCGCCCTACTCTCCTTCGACTCCCGCACAATAGCAGTGATCGTCTCAGAATCAAGATCGACCCCATTACACACACCCGGGAAGTTATACACAACAACCGGCAACGGAGACTCCCTCGCCACGTTGCTGAAAAACCTCTTGACGACATTCATATCCGTCGCCTTCCCGAAATACGCCGGCGGCAGGACAAGCGCATAATCCGCCCCCGCCTTCTTCGCGTCCCGCGCAAGTTCCAGCACCTGCTTGGTCGAATGCGCGCCCACGCCAGCCATAAGCGGGAAATCCGGGCCAACAGCCTGACGCGCTGTCGAGATGACCTGGGAACGCTCTTCGCGGGTCAACAGGAAGGCTTCGGAGTTTGTCCCGAGGATGACCAGGCCTGCTAGCCCGGTGGTTGAGAGATAGGTGAAGTATTTGGATTGCGAGGCGAAGTCTATTTCATCGGTTGATGGGTCAAAGAATGTTACTGCTGGACACCAGACGCCGGGTTTGGGGACGTGGGGTTTGGTTGTAGAGATTGAGCCCATTGTGATGGATAGTTGTCTGTAGCTTTATGTTGGGGTCTGAAGGTGAGGTTTCTGGAGTGCGTAGAACTCGAATATAATGTGACTGGAGGATCTGAATTATTACTCAAAGCCATCGTGCGAATGATATGCGCTTTTATATAGACAATTCCTGGGGTAGATAGGGAAGTACAACACTGCGGGGAATGGAAAAGAATCCGAATCGGAAGCAACACCGAGTCGGATGAGCGTACCGAAAAAGGCACGATACTGCAATTCATGACCTCGATTCGTATTATTAGATAACTAAATGTGCGAAGAGCAGTATGTGTATTTGTTTTAGTTTCCCTTTGTTTAGTTGGTAATGTTAGGCGATTAGAACTATACCGGACCAAATGAATACGGATGCTAAGCCGGACAAAGCCAATTCTGAGGGTAGATACGATTCTGGCGATCGAGGCTGAAAGAAGAATTAATATGGTTGACGATATTTGTAGGATATATTACAAGGAAGTTATCGTACAGATAGTTTCTCAGTACTCTCGTCATTGAGACCAGGATGAAGTCTGCTACCATCGCACAATCTCCAGCCCCAAACAGGTCTGAGGCAGCACTGAATAACGTCAGAAGCCATATCTTCCGAATAATGTTTACTCTTTGTACTCATCAAGTGTGCATCTCATGAAGTCCAGGACTATCCAGGGTGTCAAATGCAGAATCTAGTATCTGAATTTAAGACTGTGGTCACTGTCTTGTCCTCGCCATCACCAGTCTTTGTCTTGGTTGAATTCGGCTGTCCCCCTCATCCCTGTGGTCCTATACAGGATATACTGCATTTGGAATCGTCCCAAATTGGCGACGGATGGCTGATGGGGTTCCCTGTCCTAAACACTATCTCCTCCCAGATATCACTGGTGTCTTCAACTGCGAGTTCCATATCATACCACGCCCAGCCCAATGGGGCATAAACAAGGTCATTAGGAAGATCAGTTAGGACATGATCGAAACCTTGTTCATCTTGTGCACCGGGGGCATCAAAATGAATTGCTGTCTGGAAGTCAAAGCATAACCCTCGCGCGTATATAATCGGCTCCGGCTTTTCGGAGTCGATTTATGTATGCTCAACTCAATAATGGCATTGAACCTCGGAGTTAAAAGGAAGAGGAGAACAGGGCCTGCTAGGGCTGCTCTAAGGCATGATTCAGTCAAATGTTAGGACAGAATATGTCCAGATCGCAGTAACCCTCTGCGCGGATACACTCCGCTGCAATCTTCCGGAGTCGATTGAGGTTCAACTCGACGATGGCATCTGGACGAGTGACTTGCTGATGAAACAGGAGTTTTTTCGGTAACTTGATCGATTGTGTAGATGCCACACGGGTTGATGGTTTAGGGAATATTACCTATCGCTGAGAATTAGCCGAGACATGTTCAGTACAGAATGGCTCAGTAGACTTACTTCTTTCTGCATCAAGCGAAGATTTCTAGGATTGCCGTGTCCCCAAGCTTCAATATCGACTTTGACCTTCTTTCCAGCAAGCCGGGACCGTTTGATAATTAGGAACATCTGTCGTTGCGGCACCGCCGACCAACCATACGTCCCTGTTTCGATACAGTTGTTTTCGGGTCTCCCACCGCATGTGTGAATGAAGTGATATAATGAAGAGATGGCACATGACCTACAAGGTCTCTCATTATTTCATATTCACTGAATTCACCGCCCATTTCATAGAAAAGCATCCTGAACCTCAGATGCCTGTCTTCCATTCCGCTCGTCAATGCAGTAATGCAATTTGTTCTGGCTGGGGACGACTCTGCAATGAGAATCGTAAATGGTGAAAGACGAGAAATCATGTGCATATACAACATGGGAAATCCACTTATATCTGGACTCGAAAAACCGTGAGCAATGAAAGAGGATGGGGGCATACTAGAAGAGAAAAAGGAAAGAAAATGCATACTTATCCACTTTCCCGGTACAGATCTTCTGAAATTCAGCAAGATAAATTGCTTGACCTCCCTCCCCTTTCAGAATCCAGTCATAGTAGTCTCCACATTGTTCGAATCGGTTTATGTGCTCCAAAAGCTTCTGGGTGCTGTAGCGCTCATTATACGGATTAGCAGCGTTGTAGAACTTAAGGTTATGAGGATGACTTTCGACAGCGACCAGAGATCCAGGTTCGAAGAAATATGGCTCCAGTCAAGCATCATGAGCCCATCATCATTTCATTTCAACTCCTCGCATGTTATCGGTATGGTTTGGTTTGTTAGGAATGGAGGTCGATAACCTTCAAGTGGATCGTAGATCGCTTAGTCTGCTAAAAAGTCTTGAGCCTGTTGCTGTCTGGGATCTAGTGATAGATGTTCTGATGGAAATCAGGTGGTGTGTAATAAGTGAATGTCGTTCAATGTACTCCTATCTATAAAGCTGTAGTGAGCCTCCGGCATTCCCTTGTCTACTATACGTAGAATGCAATGTACAGAACTTGGGGATTATGGATTGCAACCGTTCATTATAGCTAAATATGTCGAATTATTGTTCGAAGTTTATTTTAGCCAGGTCAATTGCCCCTGAGTCCTCCTTTGGTGCATTTTAATATGTTGAGCTATGCTCCCTTGCGATCACTCTGCTCCAAATCAATAGTATCACCAGTAGGAACACTCGCAATCTGCTGTGTAAATACCATGAAGCATTTCCTGGCAATCTCTGCAGTTGCAAAATGGTACAGTTTTGACTTCCAAGCCACAGTATCAGTCCCATCCAAATACGCCTGGAGGATTCTCCCTCGCTGACCTTCCATGAAAGATAGAACAAAGATCTAAAACAAAACAACGTCAGTTAATTACAAAGGATGCAGGCCCAGCAGAGTACTCGCTGGAACATACAGATGTCCCCTTGCGGAGAATGCCTTTAACCTGGTTATGATGGCCGCTGTGATTGCCATGGCCTCACCGCGCAATAAGTCATCCTCTCCCTCAATATCATGCTGCAATACGAGCATGACATGGGACTTGGTGTTGGTATCATCTATACAGAATGCGGGACCATCTGCGCCATGTCATCTTGATAGACTCTGTCCATGTCTCTCCAGGCTTCCATGGGATGCCAGTGCGGGCTGCTGGAGTTAAAGAACGTATCTTGAGACCTGGTAAAAGATAGAACTTTTGTCAAGATTCCTATGGACAGGTATTAGCCTTGTCTTCAACACACTCCTTTTCATACCACATACCATACTGGATCCCAATTTGTGTATGTAAAAATAGACCTTTGACGATCCAACATTCCCTTCCTGGGATATATCGAAAACTCCCAATCCATCTCATTGCCGAGAGTGTAGGAGCTTGGAGGGCCGCGGACTTCTGATGAATTCTCTGTGTACCTCTCGATATGTTCATTGAAACGTTCATAGACTTCGGGGTGGTTCTCAACAACGACCGCGAGTTTAAAGAAGCATGACTCTGTTGGACATCGTGAAATCCATTGTCTTGCAGCTTCAACTCCTCGCATCTTATTGGAATGATGTGGTCCGTTAAAAATGGAGATGGATAATTCTCGAGCGAGTCATAGATATCGTATAGCTTGTTGATGAAAGCCTGCTGTGTGGGATCCGGTGACAGATGCTTTGACTGGGATTGAGGTGGTGTATAGTAAATTTCTTCTTCGAATGCATCGCTTCAAGCAGTAGATGCCTTATAACTCATTGTCGGGCTCCCAAAGTGAGAGAGAACTTGCTCTCAGACATAACAAGGCTGGCGTGGAGGTGAAGTGGATGTGAGATCAAGGTAATATAGTACAGACGGGGCACAGACTTCAACATCAGAATACTTCGCATCAAGCAAAAAGTCCTCTACCCTCTAGCTATCTAGAACCCTATTACCCAAAAGTATCACCAACAGGAACATTCGCCATCTGCTGTGTAAAAATATCAATCCACTTCTTAGCATCCTCTAAAGGCCAGAAATGGTAGATCTTCGTCTTCCAAATGGCAATATCCTTTTCATCGAAGTACGCCTGGAGAATTATTCCTTTCAGTCCCCCCATAAATGAGAGAACAAGGATCGGGATGTATCTATGTTCAGTAGACTCTTCTAGCCTGGTTATGATCGCCGCTGCTATGGTCAGCACTTCTCCACGGAGTAGATCTTCACCCTGTGTTGTGATATCATGTCTCATCAGGAATATGACATGCGGTCGATCTCTGGTATCCCGGAGCGCCATAGTGGGACAGGAAAGGGTAGTGAATCTGTCTGCAAGAATAGCACCGTCGTCAAAGTCCCTATCAGCATACACCTTAGCTATGTTTTTGGTGTCACCATGGTCACACTGTACATACTCTACTGGTAGCCAGTCAGTTAGAGCACTGAGATCATCGTCAATACACTCAGGCCCTGTTCTTTGGTATGCAGTAAAGGCCCAGATCATTTCGTAGGCAAGCGTATACGCAGCCTGGCGGCTTTTGCGTGGATTGTCTTCATACTCCCTTATCTCTTCGTGGACGCTTTGTTGGTGTTTGGAATACTCATCTCCGGGTTGGAAACTTGTGGGATAATCGTTCATAGATATTGCAGGTTTGAAGAAACATGGCTCTGGTTTGGGCATTGTAGAGTTCGTTTCCTGTTAGCTTTAATTATTCACATTTGATTGAGAGGCTCTTGTGCATTTCCGTGTCCAAGAATGCAGATGGAAAACATTCGATCGAGTCATAGATACTATTCAACCTGCTGATGAAAAGCTGCTGGGATGGCGAAAGATATTCGCATCAGTGCCATTCTGGGCTCGCTGTTTCCGACATGGTGCGGAACGTGGATCCGACTTTGGAGGTTATGAAGATGGATTAGAGGATGGACAAAAGAGAACAACAGGCAAAGCAAGAAAGTAGCCTAGAAAAAACGAAGAGGCTGGTGCCTGTGCCCTCAACCTTGGTTCACTTTTGCTTAATGACCTCTCTTCCAACGGCTTGCTGCCTGGAGGGTACCATCACAGATGCCTACGAAGTGACCTCGCCATTCATGATTCCAGTGACTCCCAGACGAGTCAACGCCTTTGATCTTTTACTCTGAGACAAACAATCGACATTTACCCATCCTTAGGATGACATGAAACTGCCCGGCAACATGTCATGTTGCATATACCCATAGCAAAGACTCTGTGGTAGACAGCAACATAAAGTGACATCGACGCTAGCATAGGTACCACAACAAACCAACCCCAAAATACCTCCACCAACACCACAAACCTGCTCGCACCCGTTTGCCTCGTCAGGCACGCTATACCCAACATTATTGGCATACTTGTACCCACCATTATCGCTTAGGCATCTCGTTTACATCCGAAGTGGATGCGAAATCAAGGCACATGGAGTGCATACGGACATCCCGGAACTCACAACCCACATCCGAGACAAATACCGGCATGTATCATCCGAGTCGGTTTCAGATCTGGATTCGGGATGCCGTATGAAGACGAAAACGGCATTGCATAGCCGACTCGTACCCTGCGAACCGGACGTGAAACTGAGCCGGTGGTGGCTATCTGACGTCATGTCTTCTCACGTGGCAAGCAAGTCACATGATTCATGTGAAGAATTTTCTGGCAAATCCACGGAGTACTACGGAGTATGGATGAAGGAAGAAAAAGTGGTTCATGACTCGGTTTGATTCGTAACCGTCTCCTGTACACATGCAAAGCAAAAACACCCTGTCAAAGGGCGTCGGTATATCTATACATACATGCAGTGCTCAATAACAGTACAATAAAATATTTATATGCAACAACAAGAAAACAAAATCATAAAACAAATTAGTCCACTCCCATAGCCCGAGTCGTCGAGCTAGCAAGCTTAGACCGGGCGCGGATCTGCGGCCCGAACTTGAACAGGACTAACGGGAGGAAAGTGAGGACGGTAGCGATAAGCGCCAGAATCAACCCGGCGTACTGGCTACCGACGTTGTGGAAGAACTGCGAGGCGAACAGCGGCGAGACAGCGCCGAGCGTGTTACGCATGAGACCCTGGCCCGCGATGGCGGAGGAGGAGTTCTCGCCGTAGCAGTCTGAGGTAAACGAGTAGCAGGACTCAAAGATGAAGAAGATACCGATGGTGATGAGGGCGAGGGAAATGATGGGACCGACCCAGACGAGGTAGGCGTACTGAGTGAAGGAGTAGATGAAGAGACCGATCGGGAGCCAGATGGCGCCGAAGAGGGCACCGTAGAGACGGGCTTCGGGCTGCACGCGGCCGTTGTTGGCGACGCGGAGCGAATTGTACTTGCGGATCTGGAAGAAGTTCATGCCGAATCCGATGGTGGTACCGATGCAGAGCGAGATGTAGGGCAGACCGGCGGCACCCTCGCCCCAGCCGTGCTTCTCCTGGAAAGTGATGGGGATGACAGAAAGGAAGAGGAAGGTCAGGAACCAGGCGAAGGCGATCCAGAGACCAAAGAAGAACACGACGGGCTCGGTGAAGAGCATCTTGACGGCCTTGACAGACGAGTTGTGGAGCATCTCCTTGACACCGGGGGCCTCGAGCTCGGTGCGGGTGATGTAGCGGTCGTCACCGGTGGCCTTGCGGAGGGCCTTGGCACGCTTGTTCAGGGTGACAGAGCCACGGGTCTCACGGAAGAAGACGATGATGGCGATACCGAGAGGGATGTTGGCCAGACCCTGGATACCCTCAACCCAGCGCCAGCCGAGGGCCTGGTCGATGAAACCAGCGTAGATGGGGGCACCCACGGTACCCAGGATAGCGATATAGGAGAACGAGGCCATGGGGATAGCACGGTTTTCAGGCGTGTACATGTCACCGAAGGTACCACCGACCAGGATGGTACCGATACAACCGAAGAGACCCAGCAGGGCACGGCAGACGAGGATAGTAGCGATGTTCTTGCCCAGCGAGAGACCAATGAACATGAGAGCGAAGCAAACGTATCCACCGACGTAGACGATCTTACGACCGACCAACTCACAGAAGGGGGCCAGGAACATGGGAGCGAGGGCACAGGTGAAGTTGAAGCAGAACAGACCCAGCTGGCCCAGTTCTTCCGAGACGCCAAATTCCTCACACATTCTCGAGATACCGGAGCTGTAGGCCGTTGTTGCGAGACCGATGAAGAGGGTCATGAGGCAGAGCAGCGAACTCAGGAAGGCCTTCTTCTTGCCGCTCCAGTTGAAGGGGTTTTCGGGATCGCCGTGGCGGAAATCGAGGATGATAACTTGTCTGCCATTGTGGTTTGCTGTTTCGGTGAAGGTCAAGGGGATGTCGACGTCGACTTGTTGCAGCGAACCGTATTCGGGGAAGGACTCATCATCGTTGACCTCTTGGGCGTACTTCCCACCGACGAGACGTCCAAACTGGGGTTTCTCTTGCGAGGAAGAACTTGTCGAAGCGTTCTCAGTATGAGAAGGCTGGTTGGACTGATCTTTCGAATCCATCTTGACTTAACAAAAATAAAAGTATGCAAGGGTATCAAGTGAAGAGGTAAAGAGAAAAGATGGGGAGACAGTCTGGAGCAGCAACAATTCCGGGGGAAATCGTGGATATAAGTAACCATCGACATTTCGGCATCCGTGGCGTCATAGAATGCCATGAAATTCGCGCTCCATGGAACTCACCCACAAGACGTCCGGAGCCCGTACAAGGTGCCAAATCGGGAAGGGACCGTGGGTCTGGAAGCATACTGGAAAAGGATTGGTAAACCTCGGGGAATCACCGTATGACAGTCGGGCCGGTGATTGGGCCTCGTGACCGTTCTCCGCGTTTTGTTCTCCATGTTTTCTTTTTTAGCCCAACAACATGCGATGTCTGTCTGACCTGGAGTGCCCCGGACGGAGGGCGGTAATTCTGATTGCTGGTTGACGCTGACCGTTCATCGCAATTGACCAGAATGACGAGAAAAACCAGGGATTCTTGCCTGGTACAGCATCCGGTGAGAACTTGACAAGAACGCTGAGCGCAGTGCCATGACATCGGGTGGATCTTGGAGGATCTATTCGGCATGACGCCGAGCCGGTGCTGAGCTTCCCCTTTAATCCACCGTGTCGTGGTGCGAGTAAAGTAGGTTAAGTATAAGATTTTTTGCAGCTACGAGTATAATTCTACGAGCAACTTAATGTAGTTCCTAAACCTCAATACGCAAGGTCAGGCCATGAAGATAGCGATGAACTCATTTTTCCGTTTCAAAAAATCACTTGAAACCGTTATTTTATACTCCAGAGTAGGAGCAGAGGGGGTGGTGTACTTGTATGGCCATTCCAAACGGCATCCCGATCGGGCAATGCTCTTCCGGCGCCGACCCGACTCGGGCAGAGCGAGCACCAACGGGAGCCTCTACGGTCACGGTACTGCTCCGTACGCTATACGATATACGGTATCGGAACCAGACAATCCCCAGCATAGAGTTCAAACCAGCATATCCAGATACCCAAAAGAGACTTTGTTGACCGGCTAAACTACGGAGATCAGCGAGCGTTGTAGGGCCATTCGGGCCAATTGGAGAGTCTTCGGGCCGACTTCGGGAATTCTTGTGCAATGATAATCGGCACGGCCTGCGGAGAAAGACTCGGTTTCTCCAGTCGGTGGGGGTGTCTTTTCCTATCCCGATGGTTGAATTGGTTACTTTCACGAGCTACCGCGGTCTTGTTCGCTTGGTCTACTTGGCTTACTTGGCTTGGTTAAGTCTATTTGCACGCCAACTCCTCGCTCATTATTGGTACTCTGGAGTACATAATATGAAACATCGTCATAATAATCTGCATTGCGGTTATGACCGTACACATGCCGAGTGCTGCGCTTATGCACTCCATACACGGCGTCGATTGAAAGCCCGGAGTCCGGAGTAGTCCACTCCATACGGAGCCTTCCCCATTCTCCAGATCTTATGTACGTGGCCGAATAGGGTGTTACATGTCGTCGTTGAAAGTCCTTATACAGGGTATGTCGTCCGTACAAGTAGAACTCTACATCATATTCTGCAACGATCATGCCGCAATAATGGAAGATGAGTTATATTCCTCGTCGCAGGAATGCACGCTGACATCATGGCTCGTATACTATGCACGATGAAGAGCGATGGCAGCACCTACGGAATGTCGGGCACTGACGAGAGTACTCGCTTTGAGGAAATGGTGCGTCTTTAATCGTGGCATGACAACGCTCTTGTAACAGATTTTGAGACGATCGCTACTCCGTAGACTAGCCACGCGAGACTCACCACGCGACGGCATCTCCAGACTGCTGTCATCCGACAACATCCACAGATTGATCGGGAACCCGGGAGTCGACTCGATTGGAAAGAATCCCGTGTACGCTTTTCAGCATAATTACCGGCCGGGCCGGCGTTTGTGATATTCTCCGGCCCGGTCATGATGACACTCCCGATATATATTCTCGTGTTCCGTACATTCAGGGTCCGGAACACCTCGTCTGTCACGAGGGCAGAAAAAAAACCAATTGCACTCTACGGCAATATGTAGGGAAAACATTTTTCTTTGGGACAGTAATCCGTATGCTTCCGTTCTCAACAACTGTAGTAGCGAACTGCTCAATGCCGAGATCCAGTACGGAAGGATCAGCCACCGTTTATCTATATTTGCAGAGAAGCAACGACCAGAAAGCGACCAAGTCGGATGTGAAATCATAATCATGGAGCATTGTGTAGACACAATTATGAGTGGTGATGCATAATTTATGAATGATGAATAATTATGCAGTTGTGCAGTCACAATCATGCGTAATTTGAGTCTCCAACTTCTCCAAAGTGAATGAAGACAGATACTAGCACTCCGGCCAGGCATACTATTCCTCGAATTCACTTGGAGGCAAAGAAAAAAGATTACTATTCCCTGATCACATCTACTCCGTACAGACTTACACAGAGTACTCGCGACTACGCCCGCCCGCTTCCAAAGGCGAAAGCGGTGGGCAGAGTCGCGAGTACATCTATCCAGACAATCCGATCTAAAGTTTCTCCGAGACATCTCCGACGATTTACAATCTCATCTCTTGCTTAACCACGGTTCTGGGTCATGACATAACCAAAGGGTTCTTCCAGCAGCCTATATTGTCGAACGGTAGTTGGAAGATCGCATTGGCAGCCATACATCGCTTAAGAACAACTAGCCTCTTAAAACCAGATATGATTTCCGAATAAAAATGGCCTGTGCTCGCACGCTTGTGATCGAACATACCCTGATACGGCTGACTGTGTCTAAAACGGCCGGGAATGTGGCAGGGTTTCCCCAAGCCCGGTTGGAGCATTAGCTCTGGTATCTGTGTCTCCGTGCTCATTTATGCTGACTACAATATCCACACTCACCGTTCAGCTGCTTTTCTATTTGGACTGGATGATGTTGCATTTGAGCACTCATCTCAAGAACACCAGTTTATCCACATATGGAAATTGAAAACCTCTGGCGGCAATGCCAGAATCTCAATCAAGGGGCTCTGCGTGTCATGAGCGACAGCATGGCTGACAGCACTACGAATACGAAGTGAAAGTCTTACTCGTTACTCTATTCCTACGGCCGTCACTATTTGTACAAAGGGGAACTTTATATGTTCCGTCAGTTATTAACTTGATAGAGGCACATGGAGGTAACAAGTCGAGTAGCGGGGCCCAGAATCATCGAAACGCCTATCAACATGAATTACAGTGTCGATACTGCGAGTCTCGCCTGAAAGCATAAGAGAAGGGAGGCATTAAAAACAACCTAGATCAACAACCAAACGGGTAAGGAGCCAAGACAATGAAAACCAGCACACTCTGCGCTGACTTGTACGGTTTGTTGAGAAACTACCCCAGCTGATGTGCGAGACTGAGACGATATGGAGAATTCATGAAACCCTGAGTCTGATAACTAATGAAGCGACACTCCACATCCGTGTGGTGAAGATGTGGGCGGAACCAGAGTCTACGCTGGATGTATGACCATCTTCTGTTCTGATCTGGGAACAGCTAGGTTAATCGACTGGCTCGATCTTGGGCCCTTCGATGTGGATGACTACGACCAGAGGAGATCATTGCGGAAAATGACTTCTCGCGAAAGATAGTCGTGACAGACTTGAAGTTCGGTGATGCTCAAAACTTCCCATTGTGAGGATGATATCGAGGGACAAAGGCAAACCTGATATGCTATGGAATACTCATGCCGGGGACAACGCAGAACGATGGACAAACTTCAATTGCCACTATCACTCGGGTCACATGAACTCATCTCCTAGCTGGATACATTTGCTCCAGTTGACAACTTTTCTATTATCATTATCTATTACAGTATCTAAACTATATCATAAACTATGCAGTCATACACATATTACATTAGGTATGCTTGACCTTAAACTGCGAGTCATTCACAACATCCACCTCACTAACCTGCTTGCCGTCAATAATCATAACATACGGCGTCGCACCCGACACCCCAACGCTCTTCCCCTTCTTCGTCTCCGCCCTGCTCTCCTCAAACGTAATCTCCCCAAAGTCCACCAGCGGCACGGGCTTCCCGTCAGACAGGAAGTCTTCCACGATCCATTCTGCGTTCTGGCCAGACAGTGTGGATGAGGGGTTGGGGGATTCGAGAGTCTTTGTGGCCTTCTGGCCGGTGCTCTTGTTCTCGACGATGCAGATGCCAGAGGTCTTGGAGGTTGCGTTGACGGTTGTCACAATGACGTCGCCGGCTTGCAGCTCGAAGTCGGGCCATGTTAATGAGGCCTCCGGGTACCATTGGTACCAGGCGGTGTAAAGCGGGGAGCCGTCGCGGATGCCCACGTCGACGCCGGTCTGCAGGATAGCGTCGGAGACGGTGGCGCCGTCGATGCCGACCCAGACGGAGGCGGATTGGTACGAGTCTAGCCCGTCGGAGGAGACCTTGGGGATGGTGAACGTGGTGGAGACATGGGTGAATTCGTCGCCCGAGGGGGGCTGGCTGAGGACGGTGCCGGACCAGTTGTTACTGTAGGCGGTTGTTTGGGAGGAGGGGGAGTGGGAGATTGTTTCGGTGTTGTTGTGAGAGTCAGAGTCGGAGGAGTCTGTTAGGCTGGGGGCGGCGATTTTGATGATGGGGTTACCTGTGGCTTGTGCTGCCACAAGGAGGGGGAGAAGCTTCACTGATTCGAAGAGCTTCATTGTGAATGACCTTGAGGACAAAGAGATGAGATCGGGATCGAAAGTAAGGAGATTTTCGAGATTCAATGGTCTTGACAATCGCCCAGGAAAGAGGAAAGCTTCCCTTCATATATGCTCATCGCCATCTACTACCCTGGAGGCCAGGGACACCGACGGGACGAGCCATACTCCGTAGACTGGGTTTACACGACAAAATTGCTTGTGGGTATGACCAAAGCCCGCATGCTAAGGAGAACTATTGGAAGTTAATCTGCCGAGATACGCAGAGGTAATAACGAGATCCACCAACAATGGCCCAGTATGAGCTGATCAACTGTCGGAGTTTAGTTTGGTTCACAAAGTATGAGTTTGTACATTGTAGCCTTGTGCGGTGTGTTTACGTTTGCCTACTCACCGCATACTGTTGTTGGTTGCTGCGCCCGGTTCAAGCGCCGGACAGCTGTGCCCACGAGGTATACTATCATGTATGCACCCCGGATATACCAGGGTCTTCAGGGATCCTGCAGAACCCCCTGTACACTTTCCGCAATCCCGGGTTCAGCACTCTCCACAAGTGGAATAGTTCCTGCCGATCTCAATCCGAAAAAGTCGATGCCCAGAACCACGCTAAACCTTGGCTGTGGACGATCATCCGATTTCGGCAGGTTAAACTGCTCTTCTCTGTAGAAAGCATTCGACTGAATTGCTGCTTTGATGTTAGTGCAGTCGGGCTGGCTTTTCACACTTTCGGGATATTATCGGGCTGCAGTCAGAGTTTGTGGGATAGGGCATTATTATTCTCCGTGTTTGAGTGATTAAATTTCAATGGGTGCCGGAGTTCTCCGCAGGATTGCTGTGTTGGAATTTGTATTGCGTTGAAGAATGGTGATTGGGTATATGCTTAGCTCATGCGGTCAATGCAAACCAATAGAACTACTCTTTTCGAGGTGACGTACCCCGAACTACGTGCTCTGCACGGAGTGCATGGCTTATCACAGCAGTTCAACTGCATCTGGATATCGCAGATCGGCGTGTTCCTCCAGGAATGCCATCCAGCGCTTCAGAAAACTACTTCCTCTGTTTACCACAACCATATCAATAATATCCAATAAACGGGTGTTTGTCGGGGGTTCAGCTCACCTGCTAATAGTTTCTGAGTCACCGCATATGCACAGATGACGCCTGGGACGGGTCATGGCAACTATTGAATTAATTAGTTAGCACTGTGTACTCCGCATGCCGGGCTTACTCCGTGGGAATTAATATTGAGTCCCATACCGTTCAATCTGCGCCTCTCCCCCAAGAATCCCACCTCATGCTCATCATTACTTCGCACCAAACTAACAACGACGGCTTCCTTCTCTCGACCCTGGAACCCGTCCACACTTCCCAATTCCAGACCGGGATACCTTTCCCGCAGCGTCTGCGATAGTACGGCTAATTGGCCATTGTACGGCGTGATGACCGCGATATCTTCGGGGCGGACGCCTGCGTCCACAAGGTTGGCAACGTGCTTGGCGACGACCATAGCTTCCATCTCGTTACTTTTGCTTTCGCCTAGTAGAGCTTCCTTCTTGCCAATGTCGTCGTCCTCGGTTTTCTCGGGGAAATCCCCACCCTGCGTGTCCCAGAATACGACGGGTTCTTTGGTGTCGTCGGTTTCTGAAACTTCATATGGTAGGTCTTTCAGCAGTCGGGCTTTGACGGCTTCGTCCGCCATAAGCTTTGATTCGTATAGTTCGTCGGACGGGAAGCGCATAATCTTCTCGTGCATCCGATACTGCGTAGTGAGCATCTTCTTGATGCCTGGGCCGTGGAGCGACAATAGTCGATCAAACATAGTTCGCTCTAATGAGATGCTTTTGGCAATTTCCTTCTCTTCTGGGCTGAGATTAGCGTCATTATTGCCATTCTTTTGCGCCTTCGAATCCTTCGACTTCTGCACGGTCGATTTCACCGTAGGAGGCAGCTGAAGATGATCCCCCGCAAGGACCACTTTTGAGGCGGACAACAGCGGGATCCAGCACTGAGCCTCAAGGGCCTGACTAGCTTCGTCAATAATCACCACATCAAACTTTGAATTCCTCAGCTGGTGCCCCCCGGCTCCGTGCAGGGTGGAAAGGACCACGCTACTGCCGCGAACTAAGTTGTCCACGCATTTGGACTCGCGTTCTCGGAATTCGCGTCGTAGTTCTTTCAGGTCGTCATAGATTGCTCTCCTTTCCCGTCCGGTTCGCGTTTTACGAATGCTGGCTTGTTTGTCGTTGATTTCAGTGCGGACGTCCTTAACGATGCCAGCTGCCTCGGACGTGTGGGTCAAGACTTCGAGAGAATGCTCGAGGACGGACGGCAGCAGACGGGCCGGATGTCCTATCCGCACAACTGGGACTTTCTTCGGGGCCAATCGCTCCACGATGTTGTCGACTGAGATGTTCGATGGTCCGCAGACAAGCACCCGCTGATTCCTCTGCACCATCTGCAGGATCAGTTCAATCAGTGTATGTGTCTTTCCCGTTCCCGGTGGACCATGGATGAGGACGACATCCTTGGACGCGAGTGCGAATCGAATGGCTTCCTTCTGCGAGTCATTGAGCGTCGGATCGGTGAATTCCACAGAACCGACACCTTCATAGTCGACTTGTAACGGCGTCGTATACCCAAACGCAACGCGCATGAAATGCGTATGCTCGTTCTCTGTCATCTTCGCCATTTTCTCCATCGTCTGGTTCATCCGTCGAAACGTCACATCGTTGGCCAATTTGATCCTACACCACAGCACCACACCGTTAGCAACAATCTCAATCCAAGCCCAATCCAAGGAAAGCACATACAGCCATAACTTTTTCCCCCACAACTCCTCAATCGCCTCATCATCCTCCCTCGACCGCGACCCCGTGTTCCCACCCCTCTGCCCAAACGCTATCCAAACAGCCCTCTCCCCGACCCTCGTCACCACCCCCTCGAGCGCTTTCCCACTATTCTTCCCCTTCTCCTTCTCCTTCTCCTTCTCTTTCCCGGCTTTCTTCGCCCCAGACCCGATATCATTCACCCGCACCACATCCCCAACGCGGATCCCGTGCGCACCTAACCCGGGCTCCCCACTCTTCCCCTCATCCTTATCCTTCCCTTTCGTAGCAGTCGCCGGATCCGCAGCAAACTCGCCGACCACTCGTCCCCCGAGCCCCGTCTTCGTCTGGCTGAGTATCAAGCCCGTGAGCGCGTAGCCGGTTGCTTGCAGCGTTCGTCGCGTGGAGGGGGAGACGGAGGCTGCTGTGCTGGCGAGCGAGGAGGAGGAGATTTCGGCTTGGTGTTCGGTGTGCAGGAGGGAGAGTTGGGTGTTGGCGAAGAGGGGGATTGGTATGTGTGCGGGGGGCATGTTGCTTTCTTTTTTGGGGATCGGTTTGTTTCTCGGTTTCGGTCCGCGTCGATTTAGACGATTTCGAGGTTATCTGGATATCAATGGAATCTGTAAGCGCCGGAGTATAGTATATGGTAGAAACAATCTCAATTGGATTCAGAAATTGAGTGATGGTGGTGTCGGATGGAGATCGGTGACTTCATTGTTTGCTTCGTTTGCATACTCCGCAAATCAGAAGTATGGACTACTCCGGATGTCGTGAAAATAGTTACAGTTGGTTTGAGGAGAATTAGCAGAATATTGATATTATGAGGAAAATAGAAAACAGAAGGGTTGTAAAGGGAAAGATCAGGGTGCACTTTCAATGCGAACGGGCCAATATATATTTACAGCCCTACCTGTACTCAGCAACATAAGACAAATCATTCCATTCCCATTGAACCATATAATCCTTTAAATCCATCCTGATACTATTAATGCATTCTAGCATAAAACACCGCATAAATGTCATAAGTCATAAATAAACCACGCAAATAACCCGATACCGCTCACAACTCCTCGCGGTAAAGAAAAGTATCCTCTTCATAGACCCCCGAATCATCAGCCTCCTTCTTCCCCAGCACAACCGCCTTCGCCTCCTCCTCAAAACCAGGGTCATCAGCGAGAAATACCCAGAAATCGCGCAAACCCTTCAAATCTGCAAAACTGAGCAGTAGCTTGCGCAGGTATCGATTGCGGGATGAGATCATCCTAGTCCGTGAGAACGTATCTGCGCCCCCGACGTCGATGATCGATATTGATAGTTTTGGAAGGTCAAAGTGTTCCCGGATGAACCGGCGGAGCACGGACCACGAGAGGAAGGCGGTTTCTTCGATTCTTTGGGCGTTGAGGCGGTAGGGCATGCGGTGGTGGTAGGGGAATTTGAATGCGAGACGTCGGATTTGCATGAATGTGGATGTGGGGATGCTGTGTGTGATGCGGAGCATGTCTTCTGGGTCTTCCTCGACAAAAGCGAAGACGTTTTTCGAGTAGAAGATGTGGCGCGCCATGTTGTAGAATTCGCGGCTGACGAGGAAGTACGGAAGAGGTGTGCTGAAGCAGGAACAGGTCGTGGAGAATGCGCACTGGCGCGAGAAGCAGAAACACATCGCCTGCGAAGGCGAGCATGTCCCGCAGCACATCATAGGACGGACGTCATGGGCTCGCAGATATCGACGGTTCTGAAAGGTCACCACGCTCTCCAGACATCGGAAACCCTCTGATAACGAGTTCCCCGCGCGGGGCGAGTATGGATCTGGACGGTTGGTCAAAAGGAACTCGAGGATCAGCAACTGCATTTCCTTGGGAAGACGGGCGAACGGGAACGACGGAGGATCCAGTCTCCCCGTCATCTTCCAGCAGAAATGCCTGACCTTGACTTGTAAATAATCATGGGGCAAGGGATCGAGGTGAATCCCACAACTCAGTAATTCAGGGAAGCCCTGCATATGGTCGAACAATCTCTCCGCAACTTCGGGGATTCGCACCTTGCACTTCAGACTGAACACGTCAAGAGCAGACATGCTCCCTTTAACCTGCGCGCAAAACGCCGCCCAAGTATTCCACGCCGTAGTATGCATTCCACCACGCATCTTGAGAAACCGCCCATCCCCAGGTCTCAGCTCGATGTGCAAGGCCCGTAACCGGCTAAACGCCCACCCCAGTGACACCTGGAAAAAATCCAAATCCGACCTGTATGCCAGAAGCATGGCGAAACGATTCCTGAGAAAGATCCTCGCTGCTTCCTCACGCACCTGTCGAGATACCATGAGCAGCGCCATTGGAAAGGTGGGATGTGTGCAGAATCTATTAGTCGTGGCCGCGGTGTAGTAGCCACCTTGACGAGAGACGCGGAGATCCTCTCGTTCCAGCTCACAGAAGTTGTTTCTGCTCGAATAGTTCTTTGGCCAGCTTGTGTCGATACGGGTCGTGCAGGGTCGACTCAGGCCTGATAAGAAGTAGATGCGAGTCCTGATGTGTTCTGGTAGATCGAAGAAGGTGAGACGGCTGCTGCTTGGGGTGTTGGCAGGGCTAGTGTCCATTCGATCTTTCGTAGGTGATAGGGGTTCGAATTCGTCTTCGTCGAGATCCATTTTTTCTTCCTTTGCAGCGTTAGCAGGGGAGTCAAGGACAGACTTGGACACGTACGCGTGGTAACTGCTTTTCAGTCTTTGCGCGTTTGGGCGACATGGCAGTGGTTAGATGAAGTAGAATAGATTCGTTTAGAGCTCAGCGCAGTGTGGGCAAAGAGATTGTCAAGAATTAGATGCTGTTAGATGCCAATGAAGATATCATAAAGGGTGAGGAGAGTGGAAGCTCCAACCCACTCAAAGGTCCCGTGATATTCACTGCCTTGTGGCTCTGGTATACACCCACGGATACCACTATCACCATCAATGCTAATCTCATTATTTACCTCTAACTTCACTCTTACAAAGCTTCGTCCCAGCCAAATCACACTCTCCACATCTACGCCCAACAGGCAGACAAACCGTCTGCCCCAATCCAACCAACAACTTGTTAATCTCATGCCATTTATCCCGCGGCAACCACGACTCCAGCGCTGCCCTCGTCTCCTCAGGATTCTTGGTCTTATGCCATCCCCACAGATTGGTTATACGATGGACATGCACGTCAACGCCTATGCCATCGTGTTTCCCCCATGCGGCGCTCATGCAGAGATAGGCCATTTTGGGGCCTACGCCGGGGAGAGACATCAGTTCTGGGGCGGTGGAGGGGATGTCGGAGTTGTATTTGTCGTGGAGGATTTGGGCTGCGGCTTTGATGTATTTGGTTTTGTTGTTGTGGAAGCCGACGGTGCGGATGAGTTCGTTGAGGCGTTGTGGTGAGACGGCTAGGATATTCTTCAGGGTGAGGGTGCTGGGTTGCGCCTTGTCAACTTCTTTCTTGACGTGCTCTTGCTTAATGTCGTTTTCCTTCTTAACGTCGTCCTCCGTCTTTATCCCGTCCTCCTTGTCTTCTTGCTTAACAACGCCGTCCTCTTTCTTGACATCATCCTCCTCCTTAACCCCCGGCTCCCCCAACTCAGTATGCAACCTCTGCATCGCAACAGCAGTAACAGTATCCTTCGTCTGCGACGACAACATCAACGCAACCAGAATATGAAACCGCTGATCCTTCGCCGACGACGCCCGCCAATACAACTCCGCGCATCCCATCGTATCCACCGGCGCGGTTGGATTCCTCTCCCGCATTCCCTTTACCGTATTGTAGATCGTCTCCCAGTCGGAGGGCGGTTGTACGGTTGGTGATCCATTCTCGGTCTTGATTTTTCGCGCTGGGGTTCGGCGTGCTCGTTTGGTTGGTGGTGGTGGCGCTGTGGTTTCGGTCGTCTTTTTTGCGCGGACTGGTGCAGCAGATGCAGAGGCAGCTTTCCTCCTCTTCGCGGGCGGCTTGAGAATATCCTCGATGTCAACGGTATTTATCGACGAAAGCGACGAGACGTCCTCATCTTTGACCTCGGACGGGTTGTCGTACGCGAAGCTCTGGAGATTCAGATTCAGATTCGCGGAACCGCGCGTGCGACGGGGAGACAGCGCTTGTAGGATTTTGGTCGTTTCTTGTGATGTTCTGGAGGTGCGCATTGTGCTTTCTGTGCAGGTAACGTAGCGTAGCGTAGCAACCGTGGACAAGACCATCACATGGCGATCGTATCCGTAACAATTTCCGTACTCCGTACGAACACCCGACCCACGCCTCGGGATGAATTCACCGCCTCAGCCCAATAGTGATACAACAACTGCACATCAACAACTCCTTGTATACGGAGTACTACACTACCACTTGTACATACACATCCAGATACAGTGAAGAAAATGGCCTCCCCCTCAACAACACAGCGCCTCCTCCGCGAGCTCAAAGACTACACCAAATCCCCCAACGAAGCACTCCTGCACCTCGGCCCAATCGACGAAGATGACCTACTGCACTGGGAGGCCGTGTTGAAGGGTGTCAAGGGGACGCCATACGAGGGTATGCCCTCCCCTCCCCCCAAATGAAAAAACGCAATCTGATTAACTTGTTGATGGGTAACAGGCGGTCTCTGGTCCCTAACAATAACCATCCCCCCCAACTACCCCCTCACGCCGCCGACCATCCGCTTTCGCACGCGCATCTCCCACCCCAACATCTCCTTCACGACGGGCGAGATCTGTCTCACGCTGCTGACGACGGAGCACTGGAGTCCGGTGTATACGCTGTCGACGACGTTGACGGCGATTCAGCAGTTGTTGACGGATCCGCGGCCGGAGAGTCCGTTGAATGTCGATGTGGCGGCGTTGTTGAGGGATGGGGATTTGGTGGGGTGGGAGAGTGTGGTGAGGTTTTGGACGGAGGAGGAGAGGTGGGGTGGGCAGGGTTAGTTTTGTTTTGTTTTGGGGGGAAGGATGGTTGGGGAGAGTGTATATATGGGAGGTTGTTTATATCATACCCTACGGTTTGGACTGACTGTTATATCATACTTATTGTTTTTGGAGGATAATAAACTGTTTATATGCAACTGGATCTAAGGAAAGACAATGTCGGACGCCGGACATGCTAGAGTAAAGAACGAATGCAACGCCTATGCAATGCGATAACACTTTCGCAAACAATAAATAACAATAAGAAAAAGAAAGAAAGGCAAATGACAACTACAGCGCCATGGCAACAACAGCAGCACCTCCCATAATAGCCAGGAACTCCCGCTTCAGGTTCGTAGTACCAGCACCCGACGTATCGGTCTGCAGACCTGGCTTGGCAGAAGAAGTCGTCGATGCAGTGGGATGCACGACGGTGAACATGGTCACAGTGCTTCGCTCACCATTGGCCATGGTCGTGGTGCTCTGGTACGTAGAGGTGTAGGGAGTGGTATGTTGAGTGGTGGTCTCGGTAGACGAAGAGGAAGAAGTAGTGCTGGTGGTGCTGGCGGGGCTCGAGCTGGTCGAGGTAGACGGAGAAGAGGAAGCAGAAGTGGAAGAAGGCGACGCAGAAGTCGACATGGTTGTCGATGGGTTGGTCGAGGATCCTCCCGTGCTAGATCCAGCAGTGGACGAAGCTCCAGTTGACGAGGCCGAAGTCGACGCATGCGTGGACGACTCGGTCTCCGATGCGCTGCTGCTGCCGGTAGTGCTGGAATCGGTAGTGCTGGATCCGGCACTGCTAGAGTTGGCGGTGCTACTCTCGGCAGTGCTGCTCTCGGTGGTGCTCTCAGCACTGGAGCTACCAGTGGACCCCGCGGACGAACTACGCTGGTCCGAAGTACTGGCCGCAGTCGAGCTCGGTTGATCAGCGGAAGAGGCCTCCGTAGACGACGCCTGATCGGACGAAGGCAACAAGGAAGAAATGTCTGAAGGAGAAGCTGTCACCGACGTGGACTCAGAAGAAGATTCCTCGGACGAAGTCGCAGAAGCAGAAGCAGAAGCAGAAGCAGGGGCAGTTGAAGTGGCATCAGTGGCAGTGGTGGTGGTATTACCTCCGACGTCTTGTCTTTTGACGAGGTCCAACAAGCGCTTGCCCAGGGATTCGTCCTCGTGCTGAAGAGCGCTCACGGCATCGGTATCAGAGGGGAAAATTCCATCGCGGAAGCGAGCAGAGAGACGGTGGAGGGTGTCGTGGATGGGGCTGTGGTCGTGGTCGCGGTCATTGTGGGTGTTCAGGAGGTCATCGCGGTGTTGGTGTTCGGTGGGGGAGGCCGCGATGGAGGACGCCAGGAGGGAGAGCAGAACAAAGCTCAAACGGGTCATTTTCCTCTTTTGCTCCGTACTTGAATCCAGGATAGAGGAAGAGGAAGAATTGAAACCGGAGAACGGTCAATTGAGGTTGAGGTTGATGAGAGATACAGATGCGATGCGATGCAGGACGCAGGATGACAGTGGCAGTGGCAGTGAATAAGTGCAGCCTGCCAGATAAGAAATGAAAAAAAAAAAAAAAAAAAAAAAAAAGCCAAACTACCGCATCCAGAGAAGAATAAATAAGGAGAGAGTGAAGAGCAAGAAAAAAAAAAAAAGTTTGTGAATCTTGGTTGGCGCTGGACTAATTTTTCCCGGTTTAGCCAGCGATAACACGACGCAATAGTCCACAATAGTCCATTCCACGGCGGAATTATCCGTGGCGATGACAGCTCATTTTTAAGTACTCCATTCTTGTACGTATCGCTATACGTACTCTGTACTTGTATGTTGGCATCGGTCCATACAATCCCAGGATGCTGGTCGCTACCACGGATCATTGCGGTTACAGTTGCAGCAACTCTGGACAGGGGTTACGTCTTGGCTCAACGTACTCTGTACATACATAGAATACTATGCTTCCAATTGATATACGATCTAAAATGACAAATGCGACCGACGCATCCGGCTAAGCTCTCCAGATCGGGAATAGCAGATCCTGCGAGGAGCTAGTCTACATCAGGCAAGGTTTGTTGACAATGGTTCTATTTGTGGGTGAGACACGCCATGGCCGAGCTACGGCCATCTCCGTGGAGAACACTGCCTTTTGGGTAGAACGGAGTGGAAAAGAATTGGTATATACCAAGCTCGACATGTCTCATACAGACTCCGTTCTATTTGTATATCGGAGTACTACTGACATCGGCTCAATCCGCTCGTATCAACCGGTTCATTGACTCGCACAGACTGGCAGTGCTAAAATAACTTGTCTTACTGATCTATTTATGGACAGTAAAGTACCGAGTAGTCATGAAGTCATCCACGTGGAGTACATTCCATAGATCCGAAGATCTCGATCAGGTATCATAACAATACATCAGAGACAGCGCGAAACAAAGAACGACACAATTAACAATAAGACCCATATCAATCCTCAACGCCATCACTTCCGCTCCACCAACCCAATCCACGTCCCCCATCCAATCACTTTACCTTCAATCGCATGCGAAATCTTATCCAGCGTCACAGGACTCTTTAGCTTCCCCGTGTCGATCCGCTCATTCAACGCAATGACCTCGAAGAAATACCGATGCGGTCCATGGCCAGCCATAGGACTCGGCGGCAGATAAATCCCTCCCCCGCGACAGACACCATACTTGAAACCCCCAGACACCGTATACGGCTCCGTCCCGTACTGGAAATCCTCATCCCCCAATCCGGTAAACACGCGCGGAATCCCATAGTACAGACCGTGGACGATCGGATGCGAGAGCGGAGCATCAGGATCCTCGCTGACGAGCAGGTACTCTTTCACGTAGGGCGAGGGACTTCTCCATTCGAGGCCTGGGAAGCGGCCGGATCCGTCTGCGGTGTAGTTGCTGCTCATCCACGCTCCAGACCGGCCTAGTTCGGGGCTAACCACGGTAAAGGTTGGGTCGGGGTAGAGCGAGAACGCCGGGCCTTTGATGAAGAGTTTGCTGTACTCGCTGTCACCGTGGACGAGGATGGCCAAGAGGGCCCAGGCCAGGGCGTGCAGGAGGGGAATCATTGTGTTCGAACGATAGTTGATGCTGGTGAATTGAAGTGGAAATGATATCGAATTTTGATGCTCAGAATAACGGTTTGACGCTAAATGCAGTTTATCGATGAGTGTATCGATGCAGAGATAAACGAAGCTGTTTGGCTGTCTTGGAGATGACAGGGGATGTGACAGGAAGAAAAATTGTTCCTTGCATCGTGGGTTTTTATGGCAGTTCTGGCGGATATGGCAGGTGCTGGTCTGGTACTGATTCGGAAGGTGCGATGTCGTAGGAAGGCGACAACAACAGCACCGGCAAAAGAGAAAATTAGGAAGGAGTGACACTGACAAGAGTAAAGGGTTGAACGGGATATCTAAAGCATTTCGATTTCCTATAGCGCATCGAAAATAATATTGCAGTTCAATAAATTGTACGATCCCATTTTGACAGTGCATTCGTCCTACGTCATTTAACTGGGTTGAATAGTTCATGAGCATTCAGTCAATATATTATTATATTCCGTTATTTATAGCATCAATTCGGCATATGGCAACCAGAGAAGACCAACTGAACTAGTACGTATCCCTAGCGCAATATTAAGGACAGTGTCAAGACAGGGATCTAGAGCCATCCACTATTAGAACCCCAAGCTGCAAATGCGTTGGTATGAGGATACCTGGCAGGACTGTCTAATACTGTCCCTTCTGATATCTTCCTCGACGACAGGCTCGGATGGTACTCGTTGTTAGTTATAGAGAAATTGCCCGTCAGTCGATAGAACGTATGATCCCTTAATCGTCCTTCAGCAATTCCCTCTCGGTCACGTATATTCTGTTTGACGCATGTGATGTTTCCAATCACCCCATCTTCTCATCTCCATTCGAGGATAGAAAGAGTACCATTGTGGACGATACTGGTCTCGCCTGTTCACCCCTGTGCCCAATTATTCACACCCGGTGCGCTTTTCTAATGAAAGCAGTTGAGATGGTCCCCATATGCAAAACGCTGTGTACTCAGGGCCTATGAGCAACCGAAGTCAATTGACGACGGCCCCGTAGACGCCGGAACCCAGATGCCGGTAAGAAACAGAGATTTTATGTACCATGGGTAGATCGATGCTCTCTGTATGCCCTCAATGTCAGCTGCGGAGGATTTTCATAATGTGTTTTCATTTTGTTCTCTTTGAGCACGTTTTCGTCTTGTGTCTGGTACCAACGACATCAGATGGCAGATACTTCCAGGAGGAATCCTGGGTGACTGGATTCAAGGATTTTTCCATCTGAGAGAAGTTTATGGGGACGAGGGCCGTCATGGCCCCGTGGTAAATGTGTTGGCAATTGTAAGGCGCCGGATTCTAGGAGTAAAACCTGCCGTGGACAATAAAAACTATGAAGGTTGTTTGATGATTGGGAGCGATTCTCCCTGAATAAATCCCTATATACCTGGTGAAGGGAATTGGTTATGGTTCAAAAGACCGGGGAATCCGTCACAGATGGAGAAGAAGAAGAACAAGAAGACAGAGAGCCGAGAGAAAGAGGGCAAGATGATATTGGGCATTGACTGAGTGAATAAAAGATCTTCACTCGGTCAAATGAATATGCGGGATGAAGATCGGGTGAGGGACCGAGGTATCTCGATTTCCCCGATTTCCCCACGGTTAATCAGGATTTTCATAGTTCGTTAAATGCGCAAGTCACTTCGACAACTTTCACTGCACACTTCTTCCTCCTCAAGTAATGCGACTCCGTACAATTGACAAAATGGAAGCCTGGACCAACATCGTGGAATCCTACTCTCCGCAATCCATCGAATTCATCGGAACACTCGTCGTCCAACTACTCACCTTCTGGCTGCCCTCGCTTTACTACGTTTCCCTCGACGCTTTATTCCCCTCCTTCTCGCAACGCCACAAAATCCAACCGGCCCCGAAACAACCCACTGGAAAAGACATCCGGCACTGTGTCGCGGTAGTCGCGAAGAACCAACTCCTCTCCACGACCCTCCACTTCCTCTTAAACACAGCAAAGACCAACGCCGGACTCCCCCCGTCCTATCGAGTCGAAACCACCCTCCCAACGCTCTTCGAACTCACCCGCGACTTCATCATCAGCCTCCTCCTCCGCGAAGCCCTCTTCTACTACAGCCACTGCTTCCTCCACAGACCATACTTCTACGTCCGCATCCACAAGCAACACCACCGCTTCACAGCACCAATCGCGCTCGCCGCACAATACGCACACCCCATCGAGCAGATCTTCGCGAATATCCTACCGATTGTCCTCCCCCCGCAGATCCTGAAAAGCCATATATTGACGTTCTGGGCGTTTCTGGGGTACGAGTTGTTCGGGACGGCGACGGTGCATAGTGGGTATGATTTCTTAAGGGGACAGGCGAGGATGCATGACTTGCATCATGAGAAGTTCAATTTGAATTATGGGTCGATTGGGGTGTTGGACTGGGTGCATGGGACGGATCGGTTGAGGAAGAGGGAGTAGTGCTGTGGTACAGAGTACGTGGGTGTTTGCATTCAGGATATATATCCGGGGGTTACTCCGCAGCCGCATCCGCATCCGCATCCGCATTGTACATATCAAGATCAATTGATTTATCATCGCCGTCTACCCCATACTTCCGTGAAATAATTACAGCCTGCAACCTATTTCAAGCCTCCAAGCCTCCAAACCCCTATACTTTGTAAAGCCCCTAGAACAGAGTACAAAGTCTTATAGCCTGCTCAGCGCCAAGAACACGAGACCTTGGCTCTTGGCCGTTGGATTCACGCGCTGCAATATGCAACAGGACTGGTAGAGAACATGTTTGCTGCACTGGTTTGCTGTACTCCTTAGCGCAGTTATCCTCAATCAGCTGTGATTGCAATGACGCCACTGCACAGGGACTGATATTAATTGTGGCGTACACTTATTAGTAATACAGACACTGGAACACGGAGAATACTCGTTTCGGACTAAACCCCCTACGGCAAGTCGCAGCCAGGAACGTGCGGTTAGATCAGTGATCGTTTCCGTCGTGGGAGAGATCTGGTTTAGTGTTAATAGGGGAGAGAGTGCAGCATATTCACTCTGTAGGGTATACAGAGATGCTTGTGAAAAGGAAGTAAGCGCTGAAGTACCCCGTACCCGTTGCGCTGCGTCAGTACAACGGGTGGGCTGTGGTTGGGCCAGATCATAACCCGAGGCTCCGTATGTTTCAGAATATCCACTGGTGAATTGTGCATAATCTGCAGGGTCTGCATTGGAATGCCGCCACGCAACGATATTGGCACCGTTACAGCTGTGCAACTATATTTACCATATTTATCACCACTACGTACTTGTACAAGGACAGTAGTACTCTGCTCTCGGTAAGAGGCTCATGTGTATCGTATTGTATCGGAAGCAAACGAAACAATCCAGGGTCTCAGTGTCTAAATAGGGATACAATGCCCCACAGCGGCACACAAAAAAGGAAGCAGGTCTTGGCTGCCAGTGGTTAAAGGTCCCTGGTTGGCTTATAGCAGCGCTCCAGCCCTTGTCCCTGACTCCAGACTCCACTGGACCCTGACACTGAACCAATCACAACATGCCAAACCAGGCCAACCGACGATCTGGATGATCTTTGTTAGGGAGAGTGTGACAGTACAAAGCCCGTAACCGGAATACCAAAAGTACATAATCACGACGTTCCCTTCCTTCCCTTTTCTCTTTCTCTTCCATCCCTTTCATTCTTGTCTGCCCTTGACACACACCTTCGTTTTTTCCCTTTCTTCTTCAAGTCGTTCTTTTTTCTGCTTCTGCTTCTGCATCTTGATCCAGCCTCTCGTTTTCTACTATATTAGTCTCTCGATTCTTTCTCTCATTTTCCATTCCATCTGGCAATCATTACAACAATGAAGGGCTCTACCATCGCTACCTCCCTCGTCTTGGGAGCTTCGTCGGTCCTGGCGGCCCCCTCCCACAACACCATCAAGGCCCGTGATGATGTGACTCCCATCACCACCAAGGGTAACGCTTTCTTCAAGGGCGACGAGCGTTTCTACATCCGTGGTGTCGACTACCAGCCCGGTGGCTCCGGTGACCTTGCCGACCCTATCGCTGATGCCGACGGCTGCAAGCGTGACATCGAAAAGTTCAAGTCTCTTGGCCTGAACACCATTCGGGTCTACTCGGTCGACAACTCCAAGGACCACGATGAGTGTATGAACGCGTTGGCGGATGCGGGCATCTACCTCGTCCTTGATGTCAACACCCCCAAGTACTCGCTCAACCGCAAGGACCCCAAGCAGTCCTACAACGACGTCTACCTGCAGTACGTCTTCGCCACCGTCGAGATGTTCGCTCAGTACAAGAACACGCTCGCTTTCTTCTCCGGTAACGAGGTCATCAATGACGGTCCTTCCTCCAAGGCCGCTCCCTACGTCAAGGCTGTCACTCGTGACATTCGCCAGTACCTTCGTGAGCGTAACCTTCGTACCGTGCCCGTTGGTTACTCTGCCGCCGATATCGACACCAACCGTCTGCAGATGGCCCAGTACATGAACTGCGGTACCGATGACGAGCGTAGCGACTTCTTCGCTTTCAACGACTACTCGTGGTGTGACCCCTCGTCGTTCTCCACCTCTGGCTGGGACCAGAAGGTCAAGATGTTCGACGGCTATGGTATCCCTCTCTTCCTTTCCGAATACGGCTGCAACACAAACACTCGTAAGTTCGAGGAAGTCGAAGCTCTCTACTCCACCAAGATGACCGGTGTTTACTCTGGTGGTCTCGTCTACGAATACTCCCAGGAGCCCAGCAACTACGGTTTGGTCAAGGTCGATGGCGACAGCGTCAACGAGCTCAAGGACTTTGATGCTCTGAAGACCGCCTTTGAGAAGACCTCCAACCCCGAGGGTGACGGTGGCTTCAACAAGACTGGTGGTTCCAACGGTTGCCCCAAGCAGCAGAAGCCCGCCTGGGATGTCGAGAACGATGACCTTCCTGCCATCCCCGAGCCCGCCAAGAAGTACTTCAAGGACGGTGCTGGCAAGGGTGACGGTTTCTCCGGCTCTGGCAGCCAGTCCAAGGGTACCTCTTCCACCGGCACTGCTGAGCCCGGCTCCGCCTCCGTCTCCGGCAGCGACTACAGCAGCAGCGGCAGCGGTGGTTCCTCTTCGTCTTCTCCCTCTGGCTCGGCGGGTGCTGCTGCCGGTCTGAAGGTTCCCAGCTTGACCATGGCTCCTGTTGTTGTCGGTATGGTGACCATCATGTCGACGCTGTTCGGTGCCAGCCTGATCATGGTCTAATTTTCTCTTCTTCTCACCTTCCAAATTGTTATTTTCGATTCTTTCGCTCTTCATTTTGTTCGGTACTCAATGGGATATACCCGATTCTGTCCAGGCGTTGACTGGAGACCTCGGACAAGGGACAATATACAGTTGCGGTTAGCGTAGACTTTAATTCATGTTTTATGAATTGTTTTCCAGTATCGTCTTTTATAGAGTACAAGTATGTCTACTCCGTAGTCTACTGTCGATTAGGTTATTCCCGACTAGATCCAACTGTTCCTGCAGACTCGGAAGAAACCGATATGCACGTGGTCAGCCTGACAGGTGACCCACACATCTTCAGGATACCTTCAGACTTCACCTTCGTCCTTTACCTTGATGATCCAAGTGCCAATGAACAATTCGCAGATACGAGCAGCATCATCCGATATTACACTTGATTTATGTAAGTATCTCCGAGCAGCCGTCCGAACCATATCTAATTCAGTCAGGGGCCGAATCTGGTGGATCACAGACCACACACAGACCATCCAGACACGTCGAGATGCCTACCACCGAGTCATACATCCAGCAATGTGGATTAATATGAGAGAATCAACATGTCTTTCATGATGATCTGTTCGAGACAATTCTCCTTCAATAGAAACCAATGACAATCCTCGATTAGAGAGCCGTCTGCTCCGATTTGAGCAATGGAACCATGTCGTTTCGTGTTGATGGGCGTTGGACTATGCCTCAAACAGCCACTGCTCGTGAACTCCACTCGGAGATAAACCTACAGAGTACGGATTATTCTGGGCGCTCTACGGAGTACTTCGGTATATTGATGGATATTGTGATACTGTTGTACTCTACGCACAGGGTACTGCATCGTGAGAGGTCTCGGTGCTCTGCTCCGTACTACTACTCGGTATGTGTCCACTGGTTAATATGCTCAAATCATTAGTGCAATTATCCGTCGTCCTTCATATGCTCTTGGGCGTTACCCCTCGTTCTGGCTTGGGACCTGGCTTGGTATATGAAGCCGGTGACTGTCCATCATGGCTGATCACTTTTTCTGCAAACCGTTCTTTTCTTTTCTTGTATTCTTCCTTCTTTAATTCTTTCTTTCTCCGGCTGTTGCCGTCGTTCATTCTGGGTTGCTGCTGGGACGGCTAACCCTTTCATTCTTTTTGATTCTTACTTTCTTTTTTCACTGTCCGGTACATTGTCAATATGCGTTCTCTTACCTGGCTGACGGCCCTAACCACGGCCCTTGGCGTGGCCGCTTCGACCACCGAGTCATCTGCCTACAGTGACTCTGCGACGGGCATCGACTTCCAACGTTGGTGCGATGAAGAATCCGGCATGTGCTTCGGTATGGCTCTCCCTGAGACCGTCAAGTCCGACTTTATCGGTCAGATGGTCGTGCCACTGTCCGACTCGAAGGGCTGGGGAGGCGTGAGTCTTTCACCCTCGATGACCGAATCGCTCCTCATCGCCGCGTGGCCAAATGGTGACTCTGGCGTTGGTACCCTCCGCCAGGCCACCTCGTACACAAACCCGGATGTGTACCAGGGTGCCAGCATTGCCGAGATCCCCGACGGTGTGTCCGTCAACAGCACCCACCTCACCTATACCTTCCTTTGCAAGGGCTGCATTGTTGGATCACCGACTTCGTTCAAGGCAAGCGCAGACACCAGCTTCCTCGGCTGGGCCCTGTCCAAGACCAACCCTACCACTCCTCGCTCGCCATCCTCTGTTCTTTCCTACCACGCTGCTGGCTTCGGTACCTTTGAGGTGCTCCTATCCAAGGCCAAGTCGGCCAAGTACTCGACCTGGGCTGCCAAGGCCAAGTCAACTGCTACTCCTTCTGGCAGTGCCACTCCGTCTTCGTCGGCCCTTGCTAGCCAGACTCCTACTCCTAGCGTGGCTCCGACTGTGTCGAACGCTACCTACGATTACATTGTTGTCGGCGGTGGTGCGGCTGGTATTGTCGCCGCAGAGCGTCTGGCTGAGACCAAGAAGAAGGTCCTCCTGATTGAGCGTGGTGCTGCCTCGATCGCCTCCATGGGCGCCGACAACACCCTCTCCTGGAACAGTTCCCTAACTCCCTACGACGTTCCCGCTCTGGGCAGCTCGCTGTCTGAGCTTGGTCTCGTGAGCGACTACCTCTGCCCCGACACTGCTGGCATGGCCGGTTGCGTTCTTGGTGGTGGCACAATCATCAACGCCATGTCCTTCATTCACCCTCCCAGCCGCGACTTTGACGACAAGTGGCCCGAAGGCTGGAAGTGGAACGATATTTCTGCCGCAGCCAAGCGGATGTACGAGCGCAACGCCGGTAGCATGCTCCCCTCTGCTGATGGCAAGCGGTACGACCAGAGCCTGTTCAAGGTGCTGTCCTCGTTCCTGAACCGTCTCGGCTGGAAGTACGTCAACCAGCACGAGAATCCCGACGAGAGACACCAGATGTACAGTTACCCGTCGTGGTCTGTTGCGGACGGTATCCGCGCCGGTCCTGTGCGGTCGTACCTCCCTCTGGCTCAGGAGATGGACAACTTCAACCTCCGTCTTCAGACCAAGGTTCGTCGCCTGGTGCGTCGCGGCGGTCGTGTTACTGGCGTGGAAGTCGAGAAGGAGAACGGTGGTATTGAAATCATCCACGTCCGCGCGGGCGGAAAGGTCGTTCTCGCTGCTGGATCGATGTCTACTCCTCGCATCCTCTTCAACTCTGGTATTGGTCCCGACGAGCAGCTCAAGAACGTCCAGTCCGGTAGCACTGGTGTTACCCTCCCTCCGTCCGGAGAATGGATTAACCTCCCCGTCGGCCAGAACCTGAAGGACCACCCCATGTTCACGATCAAGGTCGACACGCGCGCCAACTTCACTACCTTGAACACATCCAGCGTCATCCCCGGCCCGAGTGCCATTGCTCAGCGACTTTATGAGCAGGCCTCCGGTGTTCTCACCCAGGGTGGCCACAGACTTCAGTTCTGGACTTCTCTCGAGGGAACGGACGGCGTCACTCGGTACTTCCAGGCCTCGTGCTCCGCAGTCGAGAACGGCGTTATCACGATGAAGCTGTACCTCACGCACGGCGCTACCTCCTCGGGTGTCTTGGGTATTAACGGCCAAGGTTCGACGACCATCGAGACGGAGCCTTATCTGCAAACCGAAGAGGATAAGGAGGCGACCACACAGTTCTTGCAGGGCCTGGTGAAGGACCTCAAGAACTCGCCGATGGGATTCTCGATTCAGGATTTCAGCGATATCGAAACCCTGTTGGCGCAGAAGACCGCTGGTGACCACTATCTCGGAACCGCTAAGATGGGCACGGACGATGGACGCAAGAACGGTTCTTCAGTCGTTGACACGAGCGCCAAGGTCTACGGCACCGAGAACTTGGTATGTACCCCTCACCTCCTTGACAGCAGACAAGATGCTAATATCACCGCAGTACATCGTCGACGCAAGTATCCATCCTGACCTCCCGACCGGCAACACCCAAGCAATTGTCATGATCGCCGCCGAGGCAGCCGTTGAGAAGATCGTCAGTGGCTCTGCGTTGAGACAGGGTATCTCGGGCGCTGCCCCATCTTCGGTGGTGCTTTCTGCCTCTGCACAACCCACCGTCATCGCGGCGGCAACTAGCACCGTCGACGCAGTAACCACCAGCATTGTCGACGAAATTCAGACCACGACCAAGATTGAGTCTGCGGCGGGACCGAGTGACGTTGCTGCTACTGGTGTTCCTGGTGCTCCGCCTGCCCCTAGTGACGTGCCTGCGCCAGCTGTCCCTAGCGACAATGGTGCTGCTCCCAGCCACAGTGCTGCTCCTAGTGACAACGGTTCTTACAGTGCGGCCACCGCACCAGTTCCTGTGCGCACGCCCAAACCTAGCGACGCCAGCGCAGAGGGTCAGAACGAGAAGCCTAGCCACGTCGTTTCGACTATTTACATGACCGCTACGGCTACCGCCACCCACACCAACATCGTAACCCTCACGCACAGCAGCGTCAGCACCGTGACCGTTACCGCAGGCCAGGGCCATGCCCAAGGACAGGGACAGGTTCAGGGACAGCCGGAGTGTACCTGTGAAGTGCACTAGTTTGTAGCATAGTTACTTTAGTATAGAATAAATAAAATCTGTACCAGATACAGAATGCAGAAAATGGCTCATTATATTTATACTTCAGGAATGCGGCACAGGGGCAGTGAGGGTGGTAACCTCGGTATGAAAATGCCGCAGATAAGCTAAAATGATGTTATTGCGACAAGCCTCGAGGATAGTACACACTGTAGAATACTTTAGCGTACGGAGTAGCAACGGTTCTTACTAGACATCATATCCTACTGGACTTTCATCATGGGTAAACCCCTACTCCTTCCCACTAGACTCCTATAGAGTACTCGCCACACCATACCCGAGCACCCAACCGACCCTGACCAAAGCACCGGTCCAACACCCCAGAACCAGTCCCAATAAACCAAAACCACGGCTCAGCAGCGTTTAATTACGCCTAAATACTATGTATGGACAGGCAGAAGAATTCTCCAAGTCGGCGTCCTGACTCCGCATTGCTTATGAGGGATTTGCGGCAAATGCCTCACTGTTACTGGTACTCAAAGTGGACCCTTTCGGGTGTGAGGATGATTTTCCGGGACAGGCGATCTTTTGGGTCGCTGATCTTCGTTTCTATGGAGTATGGGTGCGTTGTGGGTGTATCATATGGAGAGTAATAATGGAGGAGTATAAATCGTCTTCCTGTACACAATGCTGTACCTACCTCTACTTTACCTCTCTTCTATTCTGCTCTTCTTTGTTGACTTCTACAAAAAGAAAACAAAAAAAAAAATGTTAATAAACGGCCAAAAATACTCCTGCGAAGCCTGCATCCGCGGCCACCGCGTAACAACCTGCAAACACCACGGTCCGTCCTCCCTCCCTTCTACAAAATACAATCCAAGAAAATTCCGCTCGCAGCGCAACCTGCTAACATGGTGGTAAACGACAGACCGCCCCCTAACAAAAATAAACCGCAAAGGCCGCCCCTTCTCAACATGCAGCATCTGCCACCGCACCCCCTGCGCGGTCCCCGATGAACACGCCAGACTGAAGAGGGAGGTTGAGAGTAAATCGCATCATCATAAGGTATGCTTTCTTTCACCTCCAGGGATATACATATATGGGGATGGGAAGGACGGGGCTAAGAGCCGCAGAAACCTAATGGGAGGCATGCGAGGCCATTTCAGGGGTTTTTGCCGATTGCCCCGAGGCCGATGGGTGTGAAGTCGGCGTTGTCGATTGCGATGCAGACGCAGGCGCAGACTGCGTCTGCGCCGGTTTCTGTTGCTGGAAGGAGTCCTGAGGGACGGTCGTTGGATGCGCATGCCGAGCCGGGGTCGAAATATACGATTGGAACTAGCGGATCGCAGACGACGTCGACAACGATATCTGGAGTTGATATTCCCTCTGCGTCGGTGCCGAGTCTGAGTGGATCGCTTCCGTCGACTTCTTCGATAGCATCGAGTGCTTCGTCGAGTGCTTCGTCATCGGATCTCCTGCCAATGCCGCCGTTAGACCTTCCTCTTGATTTGGAATTAGAATTGCCGTTACCCGTTCTCGAGAGTAATTGGGATAATCTGAATACGGGTATGGGGAAGAACACTGATAATGGGTTGGGTATGTGGCCGCTGGATCAGAGCGGGTTCTGCGGTCTGGATGATATGTCTGCTTTTCCTGGACAGAATACGCAGTTCTGGGTTGGAGAGCTATAGATATCTGAGAGTGACATCCATTGGACTACGAAGTCACGCCAGACTAGACTAGAATAGACAAGTCAATTCATATACACGACTGTACAAACAAACAAACCACGCTCATGCAATGCAACAAAATACACACAAAAAACAATCTATGTACATAGTACTCAAACCTCCTGGATATAATTCGCAGGAACACTCCTCGTCACACCGCCCCGCTCAACATCCGCCCACCCATCGCCTCCGTCCCGGTTAACCAACACGAACCGGTCGCCCTCGGCCATGTCCCATTCCATCTCGCTCCGCGCGGTGTAGTCGTACATCGCCTCGACGTATTGTAGTTTCTTTGCGCCGCGGCGAGGGGCGACTGCCGGGCCGATCTTCTTGCCCGGCGCGTGGCCTGCTGCGGAGGAGTTGGAGTAGACCGAGTTGCGACGGTCGGTGACGGAGGGGACGGGGGATTGGGCCGGTGCTGGGGCTGCTTCGACGTAGGAGGCTGGGACGAGGCCGGTTTGGGTGCCGGAGCGGACGTTGAGCCATCCGGAGCCGTCTGTTTTGTTAGCTTGCGTCCTAGTAAGGAGGGTGGGTGGTGGCTTACCATCTGGTTCGACGATGACGACGGTGTCGCCTTCTTGTACACTGACTTCATCTTCGCCCTGTGCTTGGTATGGGTATAGCATTCTACCCCTCGGTTCGCTGGGTTTTGGTGCGGGTTCGGGTGGTGGACTGATGTACGCTGCAGGAGGCGGTGCGAGAACCCTTCGTACTGGCGCCGGTTTGCTTTCAACGGGTGGTGCGGGCGATATTGGCGTCTCCGCTCCGCTCGCGGGCTGAGATGTCACGTTCGACACTGATCGGTTGGCGTTCGTTGCATAGCCCGAGCTCAGTGAGTTCATGGTGTCCTTGCGTGTTAGTGATGGAGCGGCAGATGATGTAGTCGAGGCTTCAAGGTCGAGTGGCGGCATGGAGCTAGCCTGCCCCTGACGCTCTGCCTTGAGTCTTTTCTTCTCTTCCTTGCTTTGTTCTCCTGGACATTCGGCAGGTACTTTCATTTCGCACTTGCTGTGGCAGGTGTATCCGCAGTCCCTGCAGTCAAAGCCCTTGGCCGATAATCCCCAGATGCGCTCACCGCACAGATCGCAGTTGGTAGGAATCTTGAAGGTCTGCGACTTGAAGTTGTGATTCTGAGCTCCAACGGACAAGTCACCCACCACGGCCATAATGGTAGAGGTTTCCACCTCGGCTGCCACTCGCTTGCGATCAGTCTCGTGGAAGGCTTCCTGCTGGTGGAACAAAGTCCGCACAACATCCACCTCACTGACCCCGTCCTGACCTTGTCGCGCTCTCTCCCTATTCCGCCTCGAACTGTCCACTTCCCGCTTGTGCTTGTCCGCTTCGACCCGTAACTCGCGGACTTGAGTCTTGCTCTTGCTCAGCAAGTTCCGCAAGAAGACCTTGGCAGCTTCATCGGTGACGATCAATTCGTCGTCGTGCCAGATCGGACTGGCTTCGAATGTCAAGTTCGGAGGTTCTTGTGTTTGGGTGACGTTGTGGCGCAAAAACATATGCGAATCAAGATGCGGGGCGTTTCGGGGTATCTCATTCAAAAGGTTCAACATGTGGTCCATACTCTTTGCCATGTACGAGTTTTCGAGTTCGGCTGCGAGGGACCAGAGGGAGTTGAGTTTGGCTACTCGAGTCTCGTTGAGGTCTTGCAGGCCCTAGACATATTCCAGATTAGCGCACTTTGAACCACTTTAGACGGGTGCACTCACATCAATCATCTCGGGAACGTATTCGTGGTAGAACTTCTCCTTCATTTTATTTGTGATGTTGATGTGGATGAGATATGTATTCTGCAGCCATTAGCAACATCCTTACCCCTGGTACAGCAACCTACCTTGACATTGTTCATCTCCAGGATTTGCTGCTGGTAAGCAGCCTGAGACTTGTGTTTACCGTGCTCAAACGACGACTCCATCTTCTTCCGCTTGTTTTCGACCTCCTGACACGCACCGTCATATTTCCCCTTCACCTTCTTCAGGTCACTGTACAAAGCGTCCCGTTCCTTCTCCAACTTCGCGTGGAAATCGACATGACATTTCCGTATCTCGTCGTACTGAACAGCCGCATGTTTCAACGGCTCCGCAACCTGGATAATCAAATCGTTGGCAAATTTATCCCGTTCCCCCGCATGCGACTCAACAGCCGTCAGCTGTGTACCCCATGTAGTCAACGACGCGGCCTCGAGCGATCCGGGGGTCATCGTAGGAGTATCTCCGACACTGAGTTGGCTGATCTTCTTCGCCTTGCGGTCGGAGTATTTCTTGCATAGTGCGTTCAGTTTCGCGGCGTATTCTTTTTCGATCGTGCTGCGTTCTCGGTAGAATTGTTGGATTTCGTCGAGCCATGATATTCCGTTCGTCACCTGTCCTAATCAGCCACGCCGGGGAATCGATGTGGTGCGCGGGACGTACCCAATTGTTCACGGGCTTGAACGAGTCCTATACCACGTAAGTTAGCTTCCATATCTTCTGCATACCACGTACCGGAAGCATACCTTTAGCTCCGCCCCGAATTGGGGAGCAGCATCCAAGGTTGCCATGCTCAATTAGTGCATCAACTGGGAGTGTGACAAAGCCAGAAGTGCGACTTCAACTGAATAGAGTAGACACAATCACAGTGAGTCTGGCCTTGAGAGAATGCGAACCCAAACAACGGCTACGCAATGCGGGCCAAGCGGGGAACAAAGTAAAGTGGCTGGAGGCTTGCCTGTGACAATACAATACACCCGCTGTCAGGCCACGTTGACAGCCAAATGACCTCATTTGCACCGTTTCTGGAAGCGGTGTGACCATACTGTACAATACCACTACTAAGCGCCAGCCGCTCGGCTATCTTCCTAAACGGGCTAGCGTGGGATGGTGGATTTTGGCTCGTCATTCTGGAGTCGACTTTGCTGGACTCGTTCGCCCATTCACTGCTTGTTCTGCGCTCTGGACTTGTCAGAGCTCGAGTTTTAGTGTCTACACGCATGTCGCTGATTGAATCGACTTTTTCCCGCTGTCAACATTCGATTGTCTGCGCAGCTTGACCTGCCCCGCTGTCGCCTCTGCCCCTCCTATCCTACCACCCCAATAGACAACTACTGAGCTCCTTTTCGACCTTTCTTATTCTTAATTAACCATCAATATGTCCGCTGAGCAGCCTACTGAAGCACCCCCGGCGGGTGGCTCCCTCGCGGACCGCGTCTCGAAGCCTGAGGGCTCGGAACCTGCAGGTACAACACCGTTTGCCGATTATTGAAACACCAACAGAAGCGTGAATCTAACGAATCCTACAGCTCCTGCTGAGAAGATAGACTGGAGCGAATCCGTATCTCAGAATGATGGAGCTTCGGAATTGCAGAACGGTTCCAACCTCCAGGAGCCCGAATACAACGTCGAAGTCAAGCTTAGCGACCTCCAAGATGACCCTAATAACCCCCTATACTCCGTGAAGAACTTTTCCGACCTTGGATTGTGGGTGACTATATTTCTTTACAAGAATTGAGCTGGACTGACGACTTCATAGAGATGAGAACATCCTCAAGGGACTATCCGCGATGAACTTCCGCAAACCATCGAAGATCCAAGAGAGAGCCCTCCCGCTGCTTTTGAGCAACCCCCCGAAGAACTTGGTCGGACAGTCGCAGTCGGGTACCGGAAAGACCGCCGCCTTCGTGTTGAATATCCTCAGCCGTCTCGACCTCTCGTCGGAGCAGATGCAAAAGACACCGCAGGCCTTGATCCTGGCCCCAACTCGTGAATTGGCTCGTCAGATCGTCGGTGTCGTTCAGGTTATGGGACAGTTCCTTACGGGGCTTCTCATTGGCACGGCCGTTCCTGCAGACTCCAACAGCCGTCCTACGAAGTTGGAAGCCTCTGTGGTCGTTGGCACACCGGGTACCGTTATGGATATGATCAAGAGACGTACTATGGTCGCCGCTCGACTCAAGGTTCTTGTTCTTGATGAGGCCGACAACATGCTCGATCAGCAGGGTTTGGGTGACCAGTGTATTCGTGTCAAGGGGTGCGTTCACCCCCCACTCACTATGAATGTGTGGTTACTAATTCCTATAGTCTGCTGCCCCGAGACGTCCAGGTCGTTCTTTTCTCCGCAACATTCCCTGCCCACGTTCACCGATATGCATCTAAATTCGCGCCCTCGGCGAACGAGATTACCCTGCAGCACGAAGAATTGACCGTCGAGGGTATTAAGCAACTTTACATTGACTGCTCGAATGACGAGGACAAATACCAGACCCTTGTTAACCTGTATGGTCTTCTCACCGTGGGTTCTTCTATTATTTTCGTCAAGGTTAGTAGTTCTCCGCCTGATTCTGTATCGCTCATCTAACAATGTCTAGACCCGTGTCTCTGCTTCCGAAATCGAGAAGCGCATGATCCAGGAAGGTCACAGTGTTGCATCTTTGACCGGTGGTATCGAGGGTTCGCAGCGTGACGCTGTCATCGACGAATTCCGTTCCGGAAAGGCTAAGGTCCTGATTACGACCAACGTTCTTGCCAGAGGTATTGACGTTTCCACCGTCTCCATGGTTATCAACTACGTAAGTCGTCCTCGCAACTCTGAATACCGTTGTAGCGAGCTGACCATCCCAGGATATTCCCGAAATCCACCAGCCCGGCAACCAGGAGAAGCAGGCGGATTACCAGACATACCTGCACCGTATCGGTCGTACGGGACGTTTCGGCCGTGTCGGTGTGTCGATCTCGTTCGTGTCTAACCGGGATGAGTGGAACATGCTCATGCAGATCGGGAAATATTTTAACGTGGACATCCAACGACTCGATACGACCGACTGGGATGAAGTGGAGGAGACTATTAAGAAGACGATCCGGAATCCGCGGTCCAACGCGACTTTTGGAAAGTGAGGAGGGATTGAGCGCTGGGACGACTGCGATTTCAAATAGATTGGATTAGCAAATTCTGCTATATGGCTAATGCGTGAAGAGTTATGAAATGTTATATTTATCAGATACCAATGAGTAAGATTGCATTTGCGTGACTTGGGAGTTGTTCCTCATGATATCAGCGGGGACTTCCATCGGGTGGGGAGACGGAGACCCCCGATCTGAGATAACGATAAGATAAAGACGCGGTAGAGGGGACCATGGTTCTCTTCTTGATGACACTAGTAGCATTTGGTATCGGTTCTATATCACTGTAGAGGGTATGGCAACAGAGTGCTTCCTTGTATGTACTGCCTGGTATCTGTATTGACGCCCAACCTGGGGACGGAGATCTGCAAAGGTGATCCACCGGGCTGATGGAGCTGGTATAGCTGATAGAGCTGAGGAGCTGAAGAGCTGCTGAGGGCTACTCATAACTGGGAGAGCCATAAGCAGAAGACAACGGACAGACAAGTTATAACCGGGAATAGTAGGAATATAATATAGAATAAGCACCGTAGTTATCTGGTTGACCAATACTGATAAGATGCGGGGTCACATGCTTGCTGCATCCAAGGGGGACACAAGGAGACCACGTCGTCAGCTGCTCTCTTTCACCTCCTCCTCCTCCTCTTCTTCTTCCTCTCTCCTTCCTTCCTCTCTCATTCTCCTTTCTCGGTTACTGTCTTGATTCTCTCATTCACCACCGTTCATCCTCACCTCCATCATGACGGCAGAGGATACCCCAATTTCGCCTGTTCAGGCACCAAACTCCACCAGATATAGCAAGCACATCGTCGTACGTCTCTCTACTACTATCCTTGGAAGTGAGCGAAGCTAACTCCCCAGCTCACCACCTACCCCGGCCAAAGCGGAATCGACCCCGTCCCTCTCACCTGGGGCGCCCCCGATGCCAAATCCCGCGGCCCCGTCATCGTCTCCCGCAGCGGCCCATTGCTCAAGAGACGCAACGCAATGGGCGCCCACGGAGGCAGCTACAGCATCTACAACGCCCTAGCCATCGCCGCCGGAGACTTGCCCCCTGATTTCCGCCCGGACTTCCGCAACAGCGAGCCTACGTTCAACTTCCCCTGGCAGCCGGCGTGGGCGGATAAGACGAAGATTGTCTCGATGGATCCGTATGGTCATGATATTGTTAACCAGTTCCGGGAGGAGTTGGATGCTGGTTGGGATATTAGGCCTACTATGGCGATTACGCGAGCGAATATGAAGTTGGCGGAGATTGAGGAGGCGGTGAGGAAGGGGGATCTTGAGATTGATGGGAATATTGTTGTTGATGAGAGTGGTGAGGTTCGTGTTACTAAGGTTGCTGTTGAGCCGGTTTGGTATTTGCCTGGTGTTGCGGAGCGGTTTGGGGTTGATGAGGGCACGCTGCGTCGGACGTTGTTTGAGCATACTGGCGGCAGTTACCCGGAGTTGATCACTAGGCCGGATTTGAAGATCTTTCTCCCGCCTATTGGTGGACAGACGGTTTATATTTTTGGACCTCCGGAGAGAGTGTCGGATGAGAACGTGAAATTGGCACTGCGGATTCACGACGAGTGCAACGGTAGTGATGTCTTCCAGTCAGATATCTGTACCTGTCGGCCATACCTCGCTTTTGGAATCCGTGAGGCGATCCGCGAAGCACAGAATGGTGGTAGCGGTGTCGTGATCTACTTCCGGAAGGAGGGACGAGCCCTAGGTGAGGTCATCAAGTACTTGGTGTACAATGCTCGCAAGCGGAGCGGTGACACGGCAGACAAGTATTTTACCCGAACGGAGAACATTGCTGGCGTGAGAGATGTGCGTACCTATCCATCTTCTCGATTGAAGCATTCTAACAATTGAACAATAGATGCGCTTCCAAGCCCTCATGCCAGACATCCTGCACTGGCTCGGAATCAAAAAGATCGACCGCATGCTCTCCATGTCGAACATGAAACACGACGCCATCGTGCAGACAGGAATCAAGATCCTCGAGCGCATCCCCATCCCCGAGGACATGATTCCCAATGACTCGCGGGTAGAAATCGACGCAAAGATCAATGCCGGCTACTTCACGACTGGCAAGCAGTACACGATGGAGGATCTGGCGAACGTGCGCGGACGTGGTTGGGAGAAGTGGGAGGATGTTACTGTAAGATTTGCATCTAATCTCGTGTTTGAAGAACCGGCTAACGTGTTGCAGCATTAATACGGTCCGTTGAGGCGTTTTATGAGAGCTCTATAACTTTATGTTAGCATGATGATGACCATATAGCATGATTTGATGATATATTTACAGGCGCGTGTGTGGTAGTGTCCGATAATGAATTGAATGTTTTACCCGAGTACAGAGTAATAAGTAGCACGTCGTTCCGTCGCTCAACGGTTTTTCTAAGTAGAGCAATAAAGGTGGCCGTCACGTAGGCAGAAAAGTCCAAGCTTGGAGGCATAGGCATCAGTCCTAATTTGCCTTTTATTTTGCCACACCTGTTTCCAATCTCTCCATCTGTTCACCTATTCTCACCGAATTCATCGTCTAATTTTCAATCGACTCTATCTTCTGAATTCTTGTCAGTTGGGTCTACACTATGTCTAAAAGCGTGAATTCACCTCGGCCTCGGACAGTTATTCCATCACTGGCTACCAGGCAGCAAACCATTGAATGCTATCTCAATGACCTGAATGATATGTTTTATCGATTCGAACTTGCGCCTGTTGTCTTGATTACAGTCAACCTTTTAGGAGTCAGAGAAGAGGAGTTGAAGTTGCAAGACAATGGGCTCTATGACGAGATACCAAGCCCGTGTTTCAACCCCATTCCAAACATCGATAAATACCCTACTAACTTCACACCTGGTGGAGTTTATAATCACCCAAAAGCCATTCACACCCTGGTTGAGGAATATAGACACAACCCATCAGGCCGTATGAGTTCTCAGATGCTTGCAAATGAGATGTCCTGGGGATTTGGCTCATACCTAAGATTAGGGACAAGACGCGATAGGCACAATCTTCGGTCTCTCACTAAATGGATTCCGTCAGGGTATGCCCCATTCCCAGATGATTAAGGTCATGGCTAATGTCCATATCTCTTGATAGGGGCTCTGAGACGAACATCATCTTTGCAGAGCAGCTTACAGATACCCTTTACAATTCGCGTACCCCCGATTGGAGTCCTGCTGAATCCTACATCGATACTGAAGGCCGACCTGTCATGCTTATATTGAGACATGACATCGATCCTCCACTGGAGAAAGAGTTCTTGAGTGGAGAGATTCTGGCAATTTTGGCTGCAATCATGACCAGGATGCATGTGACGGTCTCGAGCAATAGGAATCTATTGGTAGACTATCTGACGAAATTCTAACATGAGGAGAGAAAGGAAAGAGGCAGGCCTGTCGGCGACGAGCTATCTAGTGTGTGCGAGGGGCTTAAGCGAGGCTCAGTGAATATCGCACGCCAGACAGGCCAAAGTAACCAAACATGCTATACAGCTAGCGAGTGTTCATGTTCCGTGACAATGCAGACCTTGTACTCAGAGGGGCATGTATACATTCCAGTAAGAACTCAGTCCCTTCCAATTATTTTCTTTCCATCTGACTTTTACAAAACAATTTAGGTCCTTGTCTTCTCTTTCATGGGAAATCTCAAAGGAAGGATTCTTCAAGCATACTTTGATGGTTCTGCCCTGAGAGTTTGGAAGTCGCAAATCTACAATTTTGAACATTTGGATAATGCCATTCAGCAGATCAAGGCTTTTGTCCAGCACATGGCAAATACTCCCATTGGTATTTTTTTTTAAAAATAGAAAGGAGGAGGCCAAAACATGAAAACCTGACTGCACCCTATGGAAGTCTGTTTCTCACATGGGTAATGGTTTAGGGCGATAAATTGTAGATAGTGAATAAGAAAGGGTTCATTCGATTCATCCAGAGCTTTAAGTCAAACTGTCAACTTCAATTTGTCAGAACTTTCTTCACCTGTTGAGAGATATAGATTGGACAATGCGAACATTCAAGCCCTGGATGTAGGACAGGTGCCGGATCATAGGGCCTGATTCTAATAGACAAACGGCGCTAACACGCCAAACGATGCTATATGAGCAACCAAGACAAAAGGGGGTATGAGCCCTGTTGCACAATGCCTACAAAACCCCTTCATCATCTAGATAGACTTTGTGACGGCCTGGTCACGTTGGCTGGCCATCACGTGAGACGGAGTTGTTTGAAGCGGGGTCTCTCGGATCGTAGCTCAGAGGGGAATCGGGAGTCGATTATTCCGGACTAAACGAGGTCTATATGGAGAGGACTAGCTTGACGAAAGAGGTATATTGCCTAACGAACGTACGTGCGCGTACGTAGCTGATCGAGTGCTTATGAGTGCTTGACTAGCTATATGTGCGCACACGCTGGCCTATATAAGAATCTCCTGGCCTCGGTAATCGGGCCAACTATTTATCCGCCGATTCTCATCATTGTTTGCTTTGTTGATGTCACGGCGCTCTACTAGGATAATGGAACATCCAACTCATGGGTTCTACCTAGGTAGCTATCGACGAGAATAATCAACATGAGGAAGGAAGAAAGGAGGTAACGCCATATTTATCAACAAAGCAATAAAGCAAACAACCACACCTCACGTGATAACCAACCAACGTGACCAGGCCGTCACAGTTGATGATTCCGGCGTATCCTCCTTTCTTCCTTCCTCATGTCGATTATTCACGTCGATAGCTACCTAGGTAGAACACATGAGTTGGATGTTCCATTATCCTAGCCAAGCCCGTGACAGATTTTCCTTTCTTTTTCTTCTCTCCAGATTCGATATTCCCTTCGATGGCTACACTAGTTTAGATAGGAATCTCATTTCGTTATTATCTACTAGTTCGAGCCCGTGACACAGGGCAAGTTGAGTCCAGTCAAGGGGTAAGTGCTAGATGTCTAGTCTGAATGATGAGATTCACTGACCCAGTTGGCTAGCGGAAAGGCATTATTTAAGTGCGGTGGATGTCTTGCCTGGATGAATTCATCAGCTTCACCATTGATGATATTGAGCGCTTGCCCTTGGAGCAGTGGTGTGAATACCAGGCGGCTTACTTGGGTATATCCACCTCACATCCAACACATGTCCATTGAGCTAACAGCATGTGTTTTTGTAGATGACATGGTCTACAATGGTGATGGAGTGTTGGGCTGCTTTGGCAGTGAGAAGGCTTCAAAGATCAATCCTGTGGAGATGGCGTTACTGCCCACTGCTGCAGGAAGCCAAAGCAAGACAAGCACAAGTGCTGCAGTGACAAAAAGCGGTAGTTAAATGTTCATTGGACTGTGTTTTAAGCTGGGTGTGTACATTACCGGTAGCAGCATCAACGCAATAAACATAAAGTTCAAGGACCAAAGGGCATCCTGGTTATTATTATGGACAGCAAGGAAATACTACAAGGCTTTCCTATCAGGAGGAAATATTTTGACACGAGGCCTCTGGCCGCTAGGGGTTTTCTAATGCCCATGGGAAATTTTCAATGGCGTGGCGTGCACCTTTGTCATCGAGATTTCTATTCCCATGTGTTTATGTTAAAGCATTAAAGTATCTAACAAGGAGAGGAGAATTTCAAATTTCTAGCATCTACCCAGTGGGTCATATGCCTCACTGCCCTCGCTTTCTGCCTGGTAGTCATATACATAGTTAGCTTAGCCGATAGGCCACCAACCAATCAACCATCCACTACACACCAAAAGGCGGGCTGGCAGAATGACAGAATAGTAAAAAGATTATCCTTATGCTGAATCACTTTTAAGGAAAGATTTGTTTGTGGCTATGTCCAGATGCCAAGATAGCTCGGTGTTTTGAAGTTGGAAAAGGATAGCCAATTATCAGTCGTTGTAGCATGCCATTAGATTGGAAGGATATCAAAGGATTGAGATTGCGCGGCGCTGCGCGATGTTGGGTGATGGCTCACCCTCTCTATAGCGCACTCACCCTAACTCACCCAGAGTAAAGGGTGACGTACAAATAACACTAAGAATGAGTACATCTCTATTGAAGACACGCCAAAACCTGCAAGTTCTGAACACCAGACGCCATGCCAATGCAGACGTCAATCTAAACCAAGAAGCAATTTCTAAAAAAAAAAAAAAAAAAAAAGAAAAAAAAAAAAAACCCTACCCTAACCCTCCAGGAAGCCAGACAGCATATTAAAAAAGTGGGCCGTGACAATTCCTTATTCTACCTGGGGAAATGCCAGCACGCAGCATTATATTATGCCCATAAGAACGGCAAAGTGATGTTGGGTGAAGCGGATGATGGATCAGGCTGGGTTCAGTGGGAAGGTGGCGCATTTATAACATTCACTGAGAGACTGTGTGACGACCTACCCACATGGGATGATGATGATAAGTGGCAAGCAAAAATATTGTATCTCGGGCGTTTGCTTGGGAAGCTGAGGGTGTTGCCATGGTCATCCTTCCATATGAAGTGCATGACACAAAGAACCACTGGAAGGGAGAGTTTGAGGCCCTGAAAGCAAACCCGAACGTTCAGAAGGTTTTAGCTTTTGATATGTGTCACGGGCTCGGTAGCTAGTAGATAAAACGAATGATATTCATATCTAAACTAACTAGTAGCCATCGACGAGAATATCGAATCTGAAGAAGGAAAGAAAAGAAGAGGAAAGCCTATTTACACGAAGAAGTCTTATAGGGGTTGTGTGGCCTCGCTAAGCAGTTGTTTGTCTTAATTGCTTGCATGGTATCGTTTGCCATGTTGATGTTCAGTGCTTCATTCACACTTCCTGTCTCTACTGCTTGATGAACGTTTGCAATTTCTTCCTTGGTTGTTGGAAGGCGCACTACCATGTTACATTCCTAGATCTGATCCGATGACATCTGGGATCAGAGATGTGCAGTCAGGAAGCCGCTTGACTCACCCACCTCATTGCAGTGAGCCCCCATGGGAGCTCCAGGAAGGGTATGCCATGGTCCTATGAAGAGGTGGACCTTCTGCTGAAGCTAAGAAGGGATGAGAGACGACCTTGGTCAGCGGTGACAAGGTTATTTTCAGACCGATTTCTAGGTCGAATCCAGGGCTCAATCCAAGTATACTGGAGCACGACCCTCAAGAATAAGGCAGATTAATGCTCCACAAGGCCGCACTAGATTAGGGGTCCTGATTATGTTTCTACAACGGTCTCATAATTTCATGAAAATTATAAATATTTTAACTTGGTCTATGAGATGCCCTGGCTTCTCTTCCAACCAAGATGCTCTAGAGAGGTCAGACTGAACTTGGGGTGCAGCTCAAGGCAGTCAACCCAGATAGCAAATGAACCACCTGATCCTTTTTTTTTTTTTTTTTGTGAATAAGATTTATGGAGCTTTTTGCCTCAAATTAATTATTGATCTTCTAAATTGATTAAATCTATCATCAAAAAATTCGGCTGTATTACTCCTAGGAACGTGTTTAACACAACATGGAATCAATGGCCACCGAAGCAGTACTCGTCTTACAGGGAAGTGCAAAACCAGCTTCACCATTCTACACTCATCCTTTTTATTCTGCGATCCACTGCAAAGGCGCTAATGCATAAACTGAGTGCTGCTTAGTTGACCATGCCATGGTACATGGTATGTACTTTGTCAAAATGCAAGAATGAAGATCTAGCAATAATCCTGCCTAATCTGCTGGTTGGTTGTGTGTGCAATCACAATTGGGTCGCAGATTAATTCTACTGAGAGTCTACAAAAACTCGAATAGGTATTTGTTCACCTCTAGGGCGCTTTCCTACCCATCCATGATCCAAGAGGTCCTTGCGTCTTTTATAGCCAAGACGTTGCTGTCCTGAGCGTTGACAGAGTCGGGAGATGTGATATCAGATAGGGTCACTCGAGTCCTTTCCTGACTCGATGAAAGGGCCGAGTTTGGGCATGAGCTAACTTTATGATGTGATGTATTTAAGGCGTCATCAGTGAAAACACCACAACCTACACCTCTACCATTATCCTCAAATCAGAATGCACCAACTGGTACCAAGAGTCGTGTGTCTAGGATATGACAAGAGTGCCTCAGACAGGATCACTATTGCTGTGTTGTGCCACGTAAGTTGGATAGAGCTGAAGCAGAAAAGCGGCTCGAGAAGAATGAGGATTGCAAAGATGATAACAGAGAACTCTTAAGAAGGCAAGAAGTGACCAATTTGAATACCTAGAAGTCGCACACATAATTCCCCCTTCCCTCGCAATGGTCTCTTCTGAAGAGTCAGAATTGGTATGTAATCCCATAGGGTGAGCAGGTGGTTAGTTCGTTTCTAATTATATGTATAGAGTGAGTCGAAAAGGAATGCATTGTACATTCTGAATATGTTCGACTCCGACATAGACCCTCTTATTACCGGGCCAAAGATTGATAGCATCTACCAATGCGTTGACGCTAACACGCAATTACCATCGGCTATTCGGAGAATTTGAGATATATTTCGAACAGAAGGACCCTATCATTGAGCGCACATATATCATCGACTCTACCCAACAAAGGCCCTTTCTGCGCGATCCTATACATGTACCAGAAGCAGGTTGTCGATTCAACGTAATTGAAAAGTATAGTCATGATCCCATTCTAGGAAGGATGTCGGTTGGCTTTTCGGAGCCGCTCCCTTGGCACGGAGCAGATCGGCAATGATCCCATGCCCTTTCCATAATGCCGCTTGTATAGCACTTTCGTAGCGCCCATTTTGTATATCCACCGAAGCACCAAAATAAAGTAAGAGATCTACCACAGCTAGGTGGCCCCCAGAAGACGCTGCCTGCAGTGCAGTACCGTAATCCCCACCTTCAGCGTCCACATCTGCTCCTCTTCTAAGAAGTTCCTCAACTATACGCTTATATCCTCTGAAAGAGGCTGCCTGTAGCGCAGAGCCATAATACCCACAAACACAATTAATATCCGCGCCCTTCTCAAGGAGACGGAATATAATGGATTCATAGCCCCAAAAGCAAGCCGACTGCAAGGCGGTGCCATAGTGACCACCTTGAGCATTAACATCCGCGCCTTTCTCCAGCAATAGCTTCACAAGCGTATCATGACCCTCCCAGCTTGCTGCTATGAGCGGCCTCCCATGCCGTCCTCCGGAAACATTTATATCAGTTCTGTCACGGTGCTAGTCCATGATCTATGCACGTGACCGGGCACGTGACCCACAGAGTTATCTATCTGCGCCAACGCGATCCCGTTGCAGCTCTTCGAGCTGCGTCTTGTCTATGAACCTGTAGATAGCCTGACCTGTAGCTTAATCTGTTCGTCAATTCCTACTATATTCCTGCACCTGACCCCGCACCCTGACACTACGCAGCTCCGACCCTTAGGAGTTGACACCTGTGAAGATGTCTGCAGCCCCGCGTCCACCATTCTTGCCGGGCAGTTTAGAGGAGTTCACCGACCATGCTGCAACCCATCACTCTGAATGGTTTCAATACTGCCGCCTTGCTTATGAGTATATTGAGGAGGCAGAGGCTGCTATTGCTGAAGCGAGAGGACAAGCTGATCAGACCAGCCTGAAGCTTCAAGCCTCTGAAATGGAAGTGAGCCGCCTGAAGGAAGAACTCTCTGCCCTACACCTCAAACAAGAGAAAACCCAAGCCCGAAACCAGGGAATTATTGAATACCAGAAGGAACAGCTACAGGAATCACAGCAGAAATATCTTGAAGCCTTGAAGGAAAAGGATGAAGCACTACGCCTAGCAACTCCTGTGGTTAATACACCTGCCCGAACTCCGGAACCCACTGCTGAAATACACACAGTTGCTCCGGTGGGAACGCCTGCGTCGGTTGATCCCCCATCTACCAGCTCTGCCAGACTCTCTGAACGCCTACCTGACCCAGACCGATTTGAAGGTGACCGGAAGGATCTTCGCCGATTCATCTCCCAAATCCATGAGAAGATGAATGTCAACCATGACCGTTATCCCACCCCGCAAAGCCGCATGACCTATGTGACCAATCGCCTGAGAGGGGCTCCATATGCCCAAGTTCTGCCGTATATCAAGAAAGGAATCTGCCAGTTAAAGGATTATGAAGAAATCCTAAAAATCCTGGACCGAGCCTTTGGTGACCCAAACCGTGTGAACAATGCCCGTAATGAACTGTTCCGCCTGCGCCAAGCCAACAAGGAGTTTGGTATGTTCTTTGCTGAGTTCCAGCGCCTCGCTCTAGAAGGGGAAATGTCTGAAGATGTTCTGCCTACCCTGCTGGAACAAGCTATCAACCGAGAACTCCGAGGAATGCTCATGCATAATGAACCCCCAAACCGTGAATATCACCAGTTTGCCAATTTCTTGCAAGACTTGGAAAACCGCCGCCGTCACTATGAGAATAACTCTCCACCTGCTGCCCGAACCTATGCCTCAGCTACAAAACCCACCAACCCTGTCAGACCCACTGAACTCCCTGCTACACTGCAGCCTGCTGAAAACAATACTGATGTTATGGATCTGTCTTCTGCTCACCGTCATACAACCTCCCGTCGAGATCGTGGGGAATGCTTCCGTTGTGGCTCCAAAAACCACTTGGTCCGAAACTGCCCACTACCTGATAATCGCCCTGTGGGAGTCCGCCCAACCTATCTATCACCCCGTTCTCACTCCCCTTCAAGCCCAGAACCTACACCTGTGTCGGAACGATACCGTTCCCCATCTCCAGACCTGTCAGCAAAAGGAGTGAGTCTGGCCTAAGTTGCAACCAGACGATGAATGAGCGCACTATCCGTATCTCTGCTGCTGCCACCCAAGGATTAACTGTTGAAGAGGAATCCTACCGTTCAAACCTGATGATTCTGCCCATAACCCTGTCCCGACATGAAAAAGAACTGCTAAGCTATGCCATGCTTGACACTGGTGCTGAAGGAAAGAGATTTATTGATAAGGAATGGGCCCAAGACCAAGGCCTTGAGCTACTGCCACTGAAAAAACCAATCCGCCTGGAGACTTTTGACGGTCAAGAAGCTGAGAGTGGACCAATCACCCACTATGCCCAAATGCATATGAGAATTAACGATCACCAAGAGAGAAGGGCTTGCTTCCTGGTCACACAGCTAGCGCACTATCCTGTTGTACTAGGACTCCCCTGGTTAAAGATCCATGATCCCTGAATTGGCTTTGCTGAGCATACTGTCCTGTTTGATAGCAAGTACTGCCAGGAACACTGCAACATGCCCATGAGACCTGCAAAGATACGAGCTTTACATGATATTCCACAAAAGACCCGCCCAAAACACCTGCCTCCCCGACCTGAGCGCTTGAAACGCCGAGATATTGCTGCTGTATCCATGTCTGCCTGCTGTGCCTATGCCCGAAGGAGTTACCGCCTGTTTACTGTCACCGTTGATGATATTGAAGCTGCCCTGAACCCTGTGCCCGATGAAGAAGACCCAATGGCGAAACTACCGCCTGAGTTCCAAGACTTTGCAGATGTATTCTCACCCAAGGAGGCTGAGCGCCTGCCACCCCACCGCCCATATGACCATGATATTAAGCTGCAAGATGGGAAAGTACCCCCATTTGGGCCCTTGTACCCAATGTCCCGAGAAGAGCTGAAGGCCCTGAAGGAATGGATTGAGGAAAACCTGAAGAAAGGGTTTATTCGCCCCAGCTCATCACCTGCTGCATCACCTGTCCTGTTTGTGAAGAAGCCTGGAGGAGGCCTCCGGTTCTGTGTTGACTATCGCGCCCTGAATGCCATCACTGTGAAAGATCGCTACCCACTACCACTGACCAAGGAGACCCTGAACAACCTGAAAGGGATGAAATACTTCACCAAGATTGATATCATTTCTGCCTTCAATAACCTGAGAATCAAGAAAGGACTTGAATACCTGACCGCTTTCCGTACATGACTAGGGCTATTTGAATCCCTTGTGATGCCCTTTGGTCTGACTGGTGCACCTGCTTCATTCCAGCGATTTATGAATGACACCCTGCAAGACTACTTGGATACCTTCTGCACTGCCTATCTGGATGACATCCTGATCTATAGTAAGACCCATGAGGAGCATACCCGCCATGTCTGCTTGGTTCTTGAGAAACTGCGAGATGCAGGCCTCTTTGCCAAACTGTCCAAGTGTGAATTTGCTGTGCCTGAGACCAAGTTCCTGGGTATCATTGTTGGCCGAGAAGGCCTACGCATGGATCCTGACAAAGTGAAGACTATTGTTGACTGGGAAACCCCAACTTGTGTGACTGATGTCCAAGCATTTATTGGCTTTGCAAACTTCTACCGGAGGTTCATCAAGGATTTCTCCAAGATCATTACACCCCTAGTGAACCTGACAAAGAAAGGCATCCAGTTTAAATGGAACACTACCTGTGAGCTGAGCTTTAATATGCTGAAAAAGGCCTTCACCACTGCACCTGTCCTTAGACCGTTTGACTGGAATAAGGAAGTTATTCTGGAAACTGATGCTTCTGACTACGTTTCTGCCGGAGTCCTGTCTCAGTATGATGATGATGGTGTCTTACACCCTGTGGCTTTCTTCTCCAAGAAACACTCAGTGACCGAATGCAATTATGAGATCTATGATAAGGAGTTATTGGCTATTATCCGCTGCTTTGAAGAATGGCGCCCTGAGCTGGAAGGAACCCCATCTCCTGTCAAAGTTATCACTGATCACCGGAATCTGGAATACTTCATGACAACCAAGCTCTTGAATCATCGACAGGCCCGTTGGTCTGAGTTCCTGTCCCATTTTAACTTCAAGATTGTTTACCGCCCAGGCAAACAAGGAGTGAAACCTGATGCCCTGACCAGGAGGTCAGAGGATCTCCCTAAGGAGGGGGATGAGCGCCTGCTACACCAAAGCCAGACTGTTCTGAAGAAAGAGAACCTTGAGCTTGCACCTGACAGTTCATCCATTACCCTGAATGTTACAACTAGAGCCCAAGCTCATTCTGCCAAGAACCCTATTGTGAACTCACCCAGAACACCTGCTCAAACCAGGAGAGTTAGATTCGCTGATGAGACCAATCACAATGTGCCAGAACCACCACAAGATATCAAGAATCTGCTGGACAGTGCATACCCACTCGATGAGACAGTACAGTCAATCCTGGAAGCCCTGGACAAGAATGCCACACAACACCCTAAGATCACCTTGGCTGACTGCCAGAGAAGAGGCAACTATCTCTTCTTCTGAAATCGACTTTATGTTCCAGATCATGGAGAGTTAAAAGCCGAGCTATTGAGACAATGTCATGATAAGCCAGCTGCAGGACACCCTGGTCGATCCAAAACCTATGAGCTCATGTCCCGAGAATACTACTGGCCTGGAATGTATCGATATGTTGAGCAATGGACCCAGAACTGCCACACATGCCGCCGTATAACACCATCCAGAGAAGCCCGTCAAGGCCTCCTGCGCCCTCTGCCTGTTCCTGAAAGATCCTGGCAAGACATTAGCATGGACTTCATCACACATCTCCCGCCAAGCCATGGGTATGATGCAATCCTGGTTGTAGTAGACCGACTGACAAAAATGAAACACTTCATTCCATGCAAGGGAACCTGCAATGCAGAAGAAGTTGCCCACTTGTACACTTGCAATGTTTGGAAACTCCATGGCCTGCCACGAACTATTGTATCAGACCGAGGACCACAATTCATTGCCCAATTCTGGAAACATCTGATGCACCGCCTGCAAATCACAAACTTGCTCTCAACTGCATATCACCCTGAGACTGATGGCCAGACTGAGAGGACTAACACTGTTCTGGAACAATACCTCTGCGCCTATGTATCCTACCTGCAAGATGACTGGTCTGAATGGCTACCACTAGCAGAGTTTGCTGCTAATTCTACCCGCTCTGAGACTACCTGTGTTTCCCCATTCTTTGCAAACTATGGATTTCATCCGCGAATGGGATTTGAACCTGTCCAGCCTACCAACCAGCCCACCAGAGATGCAGAGGAATTCGCCTGCCGGATGAAGTTAATCACTGAGTTTGTTCGTACAGAAATTATATCTGCCCAGGCTCGCCAGGAGGAACAAGCCAACTGGAAGAGACAACCTGCCCATTGTTACCAAGTTGGTCAGTATGTATGGCTAGATTCTCGCAATATCCGGACCCTTCGCCCGCAGAAGAAGCTAGACTGGAAGAACTTAGGGCCATTCCGCATTACCAAGATTGTCAGTCCGCATGCTTATAAGCTTGACCTGCCTGCCAGCATGAGGATACACCCAGTATTCAACGTCAGCCTACTTCACCCTGCTGCCAGAAATCCTGCCCCAGGCCAAAGACAAGAGCCCCCACCACCTGTTGAAGTTGATGGACTCGAAGAATGGCAAGTTGAAGACATCTTGGATTCCCGTTGGGAAAGAAGAGGCCGTGGAGGACCTCGCCTGAAGTACACTGTCAAATGGACTGGTTATGATGAGCTGACTGAAGAACCTGCCTCATACCTGGAGCATGCTCAAGAGATCGTAGCAAATTACCATCGCCGTTATCCCTACAAGCCTGGGCCTGGCCTCGACAGAGCTCGGCCTTGAGGAGGGGAGTACTGTCACGGTGCTAGTCCATGATCTATGCACGTGACCGGGCACGTGACCCACAGAGTTATCTATCTGCGCCAACGCGATCCCGTTGCAGCTCTTCGAGCTGCGTCTTGTCTATGAACCTGTAGATAGCCTGACCTGTAGCTTAATCTGTTCGTCAATTCCTACTATATTCCTGCACCTGACCCCGCACCCTGACAAGTTCCACTTTGAAGAAGGTGCTCCGCGGGCTGAAGAAGGCCGAAAAGGCAAGCGTAATAGAGGGCAGAAGGGATAATATCAGAGTCATCGCTCTGGAGCCGAAGTAAATCTGGATTGGACAGACGAATCCAAGTTGTAAAGCTCCCACTATGCTTGAAAAGCTTCAACACTAGTTGACTTAACACACAACACTCGCCAGATTGTCGGTAATGCCAAATCCAGTACCTTCCGGTGTAGGAGGCAAGCGGATATTCGTTCCTTAGATCATTGGCTTTCGGTAATTCAGGCTCCAGCAGGTAGGCCAAGCAAATACAGGCTATGTCTCTATGAGACTCCATGGCTCCAAGACCGAACTTTGCTGCCTTTTGCTGGCGTATTCTCTCAGATACAAGGTATTCCTGGACAGAGAAATGAGCAATATGCACAATCAGCTGGCCAGGTTTATCTTTGTTATTTTGAGGCTTGAGAACCCCAATCAATCCAGGACATATTTCAAGAAGGCTTTCTTCATCTAATTGCCGATCTTCACGGTCAAGCCAAAACGGCTCGCCAAGGTCAACTGCATATGCGTCAATAAGCTCTGCCACTGTTGAAGGTCGAGAAGAGAAGCAGAGCATAGTAAGAATGCGCTGAGCATCTTCAATGCAAGATTCGTTGATATTACATAGCATTCGTTCATATGTTTCATCCAGATTTCGAGGTAATGACTGTAGACAGATCTAAATGACTTTTGGTTCTCGGACATTGTCTCAAGTCCTCAAACTGGCATTCAACATAGTGAAATCTTAAGTGTTGTTTAGTGCTCGCCTATAGGAAAAGTACTGAATTTACTTACATGCCTTGTGCACGTTTACTCAATGCTTGTTGAATCTTGTCATGGAAGTTTTGCCATTTTTGCAGATGTTGATTAGTTTTTAATTGAGAAGAGATAAAATTCTCGATATCTCTATCAATTTCATCTTTCTTCAGAATCACATCTTCGTCTGGTCCTGGGTTTAAAGATCTGCGAATATCGAATTCGTCCCGACTGGTGACTAGTAAGTGCAAGCTGGGAAGGTGCCATCCACGCATGTTCCTGACAGTTTCTAAGACTCGATCTCGCTTGTCATACCGGGGACTTTCATCTAGTGCATCAACAAAGATATAAACGTGTTGGAATCTCTGAACAGTGCGTCGGAGCTGTTCAAGTAAAACTCCCACAGGAGGTGTTCCGTAAGTGTATAATGTATGCAGATGGGTTATATCTGTTTGGCATTCTTGGCGCTGTCCTGCCAATTGTAACAAAAGTGCCCATATCATCCCTGATTCATCTTGCTTTGACTCGTCACTGAATGCAAAGTAGAAGAATGCAATTCCCACGTCCGCTTGATTGTCCGCTTGATTGTGGCGTTGGCGAAATGTGTGCTGAATCACTGTTGAGCATAGAACTGACTTGCCACACCCCGCGAATCCATTTAGCCAGAGGAATGAGTTATTCTGAGCCGCCCAATTTTTAAAGTAGTGACTATTTATAAACCATAGTCCTGTTCCTGCATGACGCTTAGCGCAGGCAGCGTTGTGATTGATAGTTGCGTCGGGAGCTTGTAGCCAGTCACGCACACGAGAAGATATATGGCCTGCTTGGATGTGTTCGAGAAGTAATTTAACTTCAGTAATATAATCGTGGAGCTTCTTCCGCTCTCCAAGATGTAGGGCATCAAGTGCAACTGATAAATTATCTCGGATTTCTTGAATATCTTCATCAAGCTTCTGGAAGGTGCTCTGTCGAAAAAGATAGGCCACTCGGCGACTGGATGCTTTTATTGTGCCTTTAATGCCATCAGGTAGCGGAGCCTTGAAGCTTTCGTAATTACAAAAGCTCATCTCTTCAGAGGAGCTAGTTAGGCACAAAGCCCTGTCGTTATGATCTCGTTGTACCCTCGAAGACTCATCGCCGAGGATGTTGAGGATAAGGCTACGGAGTTGCTCTTGATATAGCAGCGCAATTTTTGGAATCTGTTAGAGCCAATCTATTGACCCTCTTGTGTACTAATTGTGAAGCTTTGATACATACCACTAATGTACTCTTTCATGACGTTGAAAGAGCTCTACTCCGTACTCCGTGTCCAGTCGACCAGTCCAGACTCTACCCGGAACATGTTTATTTATATGTCTTTACGAAATACGCCGTAAATCATTCCATCCACTCCATTCGAAAGTATAGAATCGCTTGACTCAAGCGCCAAGCTAAGCCCTACACCTGAAACCCGACACGCTTGGCAGACGAACCCCGAAACGAACAGCGCCGACAGAACAACCACATCGAGCAAGTCTTAATATCGCCGCATTCATATCGAGAACGTCAGTGATTTACGATCTCGTCGGACGTTTCATGCAGATTGATTCCTTCTCACACTTGTATCTGCCAAGAACGACATGTCTCAACGTTTTGGCGCCGGCGGGAATATAAAGCCCTCTGCTCGCCCGGCCGGGTTTCTGGCTATCCAACAGCTTCCATTCATTCTCTTTTAATTCATTTTTTTTTTTTTTTTTTTTTTTTTTGTTTGATTCAAAGTCTGGCACTTTGACCTTCCCTTCGTTGCAATGGCAAACTTCAAATTTCTCGCGGCCCTCGCTACGGGCTACCTCGCTTCTCTCGCGCTGGCCGCTCCCACGCCCACGGTTAACCATGTTAAGCGTGCGAGCGTCAGCGACGCTGCTCACGGCTACGCCAGCTTGAACGGCGGCACCACCGGCGGTGTTGGTGGTACTACGACGACCGTTTCGTCGTACGCGGAGTTCTCGTCCGCTGTGGCTGGCGATGATGCTAAGATCGTTTATGTGGATGGGACTATCAAGGAGACGGCGGATCAGGTCAAGGTTGGAAGCAACACGAGTATTATCGGTAAGGACTCGAGTGCTGTGCTTGAGGGTTTTGGCATGTAAGTTTCTTTCTTCACCGGACTTAGTGAGGATGTGCTGATGGGAGTAGTATGGTCAAGGAAGCTTCGAACGTGATCATCCGGAACCTGGGTGTTAAGAAGGTTCTGGCTGACAATGGTGATGCCCTTGCTGTCCGTAAGTATACCCCCTAGGAAAGCAGGAGAAGAGGGGCTAATGAAATAGAAAAATCCACCAACGTCTGGATCGACCACTGCGACGTCTCTTCTGACCGTGACCACGACAAGGACTACTACGATGGTCTCGTTGATGTATGCATCCCCATATACCAATCCAAATACTATGGACTAACACGACCAGCTTACCCACGCCGCCGACTACGTAACCGTCTCCAACACCTTCATCCACGACCACTGGAAGGCCTCTCTGGTTGGCCACTCGGACAGCAACGGCGACGAAGACAAGGGCCACCTCCGCATCACCTTCAACAACAACTATTGGTACAACCTGAACTCGCGCGGCCCGTCCTTCCGCTTCGGCACTGGCCACCTGTACAACAACTACTTCGAGGACGTCAGCGACGGCATCAACACCCGCCAAGGTGCGCAGCTGCTCGTCGAGAGCAACCAGTGGGTTAACCCCAAGAAGCCTCTGTACTCGACCGATGACGGATACGCGGTTGCCAAGGACAATGACTTTGGCGATGGCGAGAACGCTGCTGAGGAGGGTACCCTGACCAGTGTGCCATATGACTATGACCTTGTTGGATCTGGGAAGGTTCACGATGCGGTCTATGGTACCGCTGGCCAGACCCTCTCTTTCTAAGCGACGGCTGCGAGGTTAAATTCTTTCTATGGGATTTGTCGGTAAATCTGCAGGACAGTTGAATTCATTAGAGTGAACTTTTCTTTCCCCCCCCCCGCCCACTGTAAAATATGGAACGCTTAGGACTGTTCTTGCACTTCTTCATCACCAGGATCCCAGGTAGCACTCAGATTCACATAAGCGTTGATCGATGAAGCCAAGCAGATAAGCGCTAGGTATGTTAGTGACAGCCATAGTATGGTGAATAATGGGAAGCGTACCGAGAACACAGCACATCGTGTAATAGCCACCCTCTTCCACTAAAACTCCAGATAGTAGAGGCCCAATGAACGATCCGAGCGTCCAGCCCATACTAGAAATCGACAAGGCACGCGAGTATCCGCCATTGGGACCGAATATACCGGGTTGTTTGGATTCGATTTCGTCGACGGCCACTGAAAATATTAGACGGAACATGAAAATAGAGCAGAAGACATACTGGTAGCTTCCATGGTCCCCGCTCCATTCAGAGCGCAGATCGTTACACCAATCAAAGCCACGGTGACTGAATAAATAATATGTCCTCGGTCACCTTCGTTGGCCCAGGGAAATCGCTCGTCACCCGGAACACCAAGCAGCCAAGTCAAAGGTGCTAGCACCAAAAAGCCAATCGTGACTGGGTGACGCGTTCCCAGACGGTCTTTGACCCAGCCCACTATCGGACTCAGGGGGATACCCGGACTCTGGAGGGCCACGAAAAGCAACCCGGTTTGCGTACTGCCCCAGCCGAATACATCACGAACGTGGAGAGGGAGTGTAGTGTCGAAACTGGCGGTCAGAATCGCGAAAACGAGGTAGCTGACTGCCCCGGCAACGAATTTGCGATGCTGGAAGAGGGTAATATAAAACCGCAGGCCAGTTCTTTCGCGCATCCTGAGCTGAATGGGTATCACCTCAGGCGGTTGCGGTTGAAGAAGAGGCGCATTTTCGGGATCCGGAAGGTGATCCACATCTGCGGTTGCTATATATCGTTAGAACTTGTGTTCACCAGTGGGTATACAAGTACTCACCAGGTTTCTTGCCCTTGTCCTTAGGTCGCTCCAGCATCAACAATCGGAGGAGGATGTCCAGCACGATAACGATAAACGCGCTCGACCAAGCAACCCAGTATCCTCCAAAGTCAAAGAGGATACCAGACAGCATTGGACCGACCGATGTGCCCACCGCTACCGCGACAGAAATAATCCCGTAAACTTTGCCCAGATGCTCCTGCTTGACAAAATCCGCGATCGTCGAGAATCCTATCACCCACATAACGGAGCTAGCCAGCGCCTGAACCAATCGACCGATGAAGACGACCACCGCTGGTATCGTTAGTGATTGTCTCTCATTTGGTTTTATTCTAGAACCCACCAGACGTTGCAACGGCCAAAGCGAAAGTCCCAACCAAGCAGACGACCAACGAGGACAACAGCCATACTCGCTTGGTGCTCGATTTATCGGCGTAATGGCCGATTATCGGGCTAACGATGACGGAAACGAAAGCGCTCTGGGACAGCAGCGCAAAACTCATGCGCTGAGTGTATTCAGGGTCCAAGCCGATGCGGGTTTCGATCATATAAGGCAGGATCGGGACGACGAAGGTATAAAGGAAGGAATCTATGAGGCGCAGCGACATCAGCAACCATCACTTTTGGCCTGCAGTCAGAATAGAACGCACCGGTAAAAAGAGCCATGGCCATAGTAGCGACGATAAAGGCCGTGGAGGAGCGCCATCGCTGCCCCCAGGCCGGTCCTTGCGACAACGAAGCGGATGTCATGGCGCAACTGGAGCGAGAAACCGACACAACATGGAGGGAGAAGAAGAAAGAGGAGCAGAGTCCTTTTGTTCTTTTTTGAGCGCCATTTTTTTCGTGATTGACGAGCTGAGCTGCGGCTGACAGAAACCAACCGAGGCGGATCCGATCTGTGGGGAAAGACGCAGGATTTATTGATGTGATTCGGAGAGACGGAGTTCAGCTCCACAAGTGTCGAACTGGATCTGCACAGCTGTACCTGTACTCCGGATAGTGTGGAGGTTGGTCATTCAGAGTGTCCTCTGGAGTAGAAGTAAGTAGTAGTAGTAGTAGTGTGTGTGTGTGTCTATTTAACGTCGAGGGTCGGGTCTTTCCACGCCTCCACGCCTCCTAAAAGCCCTGGTCCCGGTGCGGGACATACGACGGACAGATCGGAACTGCCTACCTAGTAGCTAAGCGAATTCTATTTACACACTGGCGACACTCCCGCGCGGGAGCTCACATGGAAATTGGGGCCGCAGGAGCGAGTACAAGATCAATGGGAGGTAAGGGGGGGGGGGGGGGGGGTGTTGTGGTTAATGTGCGGGGCAAATTTTTTTGGTAGAAGTGAGAATTCTGCAGCCATCCATGGAAGTCCCTAGTTCCTGACTTTGAATGAAGGATCTCATCCACCTGTGTCTGCGCCCATGGGTGCGGGGAGGCCTTGCGGCCTTTTTGGCAGTAATAGAAGTGGTGGGGGGTCTTTAGGCTTCCACATGAGCACTCCAGCTTTGCATCTTCGTGCCCGAAGCGCTCATGGTACTGGGCAAAGTCACCATGGCCTGTCCGGGCAGTGAGAAGCCGGCCGAGGGTGGCCCTGGGGAGGGGTAGCTCATGGGGATGCCTGTCTAGCCTGATAGAGAGGTCTCTGTACTGCTGGGGCGCGTTCTCAGCCCAATAGGACTCAAAGCGCCGCCAGAAACTTCCCTTTAGGGTCCGGCGGGCCCAGGCGAGCCTTGCAGGCTGGGGTGAAGTTAGAGGGGTCAGAATGGCTGCTCCTCTCTTGGCTTGAGCATCTGCCTGCTCATTCCCGGCGATGCCAGCATGCCCGGGGATCCAAAATACCTGGACTTGCCCGGGTGGGATGGCCTGGCATCGGGTAGGGCGTCTGGGCCAAGCATCTGCAGCTTCTTGAAAGGCTTGGATGTGTCACAGGCTGCGCCTGTAGAATAAACGATATGTATTCGGAGGGTTACCTGGCTACCTACCCCGCACGACGTACATTTGTATATAAAAGCTGTCCGATCGGACATCCGTTCTCCTCTTCTTCAACGAAATCTCTTGTATGATAGCTAGTTATTAGCGCTGCGGGCTTAGCCCTTAACAGGATGACACTCTGGCTGGAGCCTCTGGGGCAGCCCTGTAGTTGTTGTGCTACTGCTTGGTTGTCTAGGAGAACATAAAGGTGTTGTGTGTAGGGGGCCTGGGGGCTGTTAACAGCAGCCTTTAACCTTCATATGTTGCCACAGCCTCTGCATCAAAGACCTCATGCCGGGGCAGAGCAAGGTGGTCACAGGTGGACTCCTGCTTCCATGCTCCCCAGTGCCCATACCACCCTGCACCTGTCGAACCATCATTCAATTGGCTGCCATCAGTGAAGAGGAACATGGAGAGAGGGGGCATGAGTCTGCCCACTGTTTGAAGGCTAGATCTGCTCCCTCCTTGATTGGGCAGATACTCTGATCGGAGCGGGCCTTCACAGCTTGCCATGGGGGGAGGACTAGGGGGTCAATTAGTTCTAAGCCCTCCAGCCACGATGGGTGGGCGCGGATTAGGCGAGTGTAGGAGGGGAAGGTTTGAGCTTGGAAAAGGCGTCTATGTACAGGGTGGCAGCTATCCATCCTGTGAGCACGCAGCCTGGCTGCAGCACATTTCTGGTCAAGGATGATCTCCATGGGGGGAATGGAGGCTTCCCGATGGAGGACTGCTGTGGGGGCGGTGCGGTATGCTGGAAGGGTACCCCGGAGGGCCTGTCTGAGGACCTGGTCAAGGCAAGAGAGGGAGGAGTCGACTCGGTTTGAGACCATGTGTTGATTTCGGAGCCTGTGTCGGCCTGGCCACCAGGCCTCAGCCCCATAGCAAAGGGGTGAGATGACACAGGCAACTGTAGCCTGCCGCAGTAGGTGCGCCCTAGTCCCTCTAGCTGTGTTGGCTAATGCTCTGACACCAGCTGCTGTCTGCCTGGCTTTTGCTGCCAGGGTCCTGCAGTGCTTGTGGAAGTTTAGTTTGCGATCAAACCAAATGCCCAACCAGCGTGTTGCACTGCCTGGTGGTGGGGGATTGACCATGTGCACACCTTGGGGAGTGTGGATGGAGCATGTGGGGTTAGGGTGGTTAGGCCCGCGTGAGAAGTGTTGGAGCTCAGTTTTTCCAAGATCAAAGGCTCGGCCCCTGGAGATGGTTGTGTGGAGGATTGCCATGCTGGGTGCCGGATATTAAAGTCCCCAGCTGCAAGGCAGGGATGTGAAGGGAGTGGTTTGGGGTGTGCCTTGGGGGCATTGGGTGGGGTTCTTGCAGCTTCAGCGTAGCTATTGTGCTTGGAGGGTGGGGGTTGGTAATTCTCTTCCTCTTTATCAGGGTGTCCAGTCGCTATGTTCTTGCTGAAGTTGAGGACCAGGGTCCTGATGTCCCTGCCTAGGGAAGCAGCTCCCTGTAGGCTCTGCCTTTCCCAATTGGCGACTTTCTGGCTAACCATAGAGACAAGCTCTAAGACTTCATCTCCTGTGGTCTTTATCTGTGCTGTGCGTGCAGCCACTGCCGCTGTGATGTGGCCTTGTAGCTCCAAGCCCAGTTGGCTTTGGGGGGACTCGTGGGTAGGGGATTCAGGGGGCGTATCCTGGTTGGAGTGCCTGGGCAAGTGCCAGTCCCTAGGGGTGGGTGGCTGCATAGCTTCCTTCGGCGTCCCTTCGTCTCGACGTTTGGGCGGTCGCTTCGGGGTGGTGGGCTCTCGGGGGGAAGCGGTCGGGGGTCCATGGGCCCCCGGGGCTTCCCCCATATTGATATCGGGCATAGGAAGGGCGATAGCGATGTTTGTACTCGGTAGTTGGCGTGAAATTCGTGAGCATATACTCACGAATTTGGCGCTGCGGAGTGTGTGAGTAGAAGTAAGTACAAGTACGCTAAGAAGAGGTGAAGTACACTGCGACACGTGATGTACAGATCAGGAAATCAACTCGATGTCTCTACACCACTCTCACTCCTTCTCTCCGCCCAAGTCTTCAAGACATGTCTTTTAAAGCCACTCGGACCAATTCAGCTCATGCAAACGCGTGGATCCTTGCATACCACATACCGTGATTTGATTGGGTCTGCATATGTACTTGATTTTCTCGACGCTTTGAAGGCTTTTCCCTTTCCGTTTTAGTGCTCACCCCTCGCCGCTTTTCGCTCACTGAGTAAACCTGAGCAGCCTGAGTAAGGCAGCCTCAATAAAATGCACCACGCTAGATTTCAACCCATGTCTGCTTTCCTTCGTATTGCTCCTGACCGCTATTGCTTCTTAACCCCCCCTTCGTCAGAGCGCTGGCATCATCAATCTGACGGTCAATTGTGGCCATGTCTTTGTCTCCTGTCAATAATTATCTAGATTAAGCTCGGGTGAAGTTCCAGTCCGCTTCTGGGATCGATCTGTGTCCAAGGAGCATGCTCCAAGCTCCCAGGGACATAACCGGCTATCCTGTGAGCTAGGCTGAGATCCACAGGAGATTGAAAGCTCCCATGACCAGCCTTCATATCAGGGGCTAGCTTCAGAGCACTGTCGTTGTCATGGCACTAGCATACTGGAAGTTTCTGCCCACCATCACTGCCTACTAGGATAGTGATGAGAATCGAGCGGATAAATAGTCGGCCCGATTACCGAGGCCAGGAGATTCTTATATAGGCCAGCGTGTGCGCACATATAGCTAGTTAAGCACTCATAAGCACTCGATCAGCTACGTATGCGCACGTACGTTCGTTAGGCAATATACCTCTTTCGTCAAGCTAGTCCTCTCCATATAGACCTCGTTTAGTCCGGAATAATCGACTCCCGATTCCCCTCTGAGCTACGATCCGAGAGACCCCGCTTCAGATAGGGTAGGACGGGACACGTGACACCACAAAGGAGTAGATAGAGCTAGCAGCAGGCACCTTCCTGTTTCTTTTCCTTCTTCAGTCATGATATTCTCGTTGAACGGCTACCTAGTTTAGATAGAAATTATCATCTCGTTTATCCACTAAAATGAGCTCCTGGCATTTGTGCGCTCCAATGTTATATTCAATCGCCTTTCCCAGTCGGGATGCGGAGAAAAACAGCGGGGTTACCGTCCTGATATTCTTGGTCGACTCGGAAGTAACCAATGCGGTCAAACTGAATGGTGTCGTCTCTAGCAAGGCTCGTGACATTGCAATCGGCCCAGGCTTCGGTCCGGAATTCGGTCTTTGGTGTAAGGAACGAAGAGAGGTCGTCGTCTTTCTCAAGATTTTCCTTGGTGATCAAGTAGTCGAAGTCGACCAGATTGACAGGAATCATATTGATTGTTTCTTTTGCCAGCCAAGTCACCTTCTTCTCCGTCTTCTTAAAGTCGCCTTCGAGGTGAAGGCGTAGCTCCAATCCCAAGACAATTCTAGATTGATGTGCAGCAATGTTTGTGATGATCGCATTACCCTAGTTCATGAGTGTAATTTCCTCGTCCAATTTGAATGATGTAGCATCTTCCTGGCTCAGGAGAATCTCCCTGGAAAAGAAGAACTTTTTCGTACCCAGGGCTGCATTCTTTTTGTGCTTTGGTTTATCCGCAGAGCTGGGTTCATCAACCCCATTGACAGTTGCTATAACGGTATTGTGTTTGGGGATAGCTGTGTGTCGGGCGGCAACCGGATCGATGTATTTTTTATTGGTGGCCCAGAACGAGGTCCAATCGAGTTTGATCACGTTTTGACTCGGCCCTTGTTTCAAAATAAACTCCCGAAGTGCAGGGACTGTCATTCCCCTACGCCGTATACCACGAATAGTGGGCATTCGAGGATCATCCCAGTCCCAGACAACACCATTATCAACCAAGAGAGTAAGCTTCCGCTTTGAAAGCACAGTTCGGACGAAATTGAGGCGGGAGAAATCCCAAATATCCACGTGGTGAGTGCCAAGAGCCTCCTGAATCCAGGAATATTGCAGATTCCGGTCTCGATACTCGTCGGTCCGGAGAGCATGGGTAACGCCCTCCAGAGAATCAAGGAAAGGAGCACAGAAGTCATATGTCGGATAAATCTTCCAAGTTGTTCCAGTTCGATGATGAGGCCGGAGATTGCAGCAATAAACAACTGGGTCACGCAGACATTTCACTGGGCCATCAACGGAGATCCTTGCGCGAATGCACCACTCCAGGCCCGAACCAGCTTTCATCTTTTCAAACTGGGCAAGGCTATCCTCAACGCATATCCCGACACGCACTGGGGATTCCTTTCCCCCTTTGGTCTGTCATAACGTCCTTTGGCGTACTGTCCGCATATGCCTTGCCTAGCTGAATGAGCTTGACACAACCCTCATACATCTGCTGAAAATAGTCGCTGGAATAGGAGATTCGATTAGGTTGAATTCCAAGCAATGCCAGGTCTTGCAGGATTGAATCCTGGTATTCCGCAGACTCTTTCGAAGGGTTGGTATCGTCAAATCGACAGATAAGGATACCCCGTGACTCAGGACCGAGGTATTCATGGGCGAAATAGTCGTTCAGCAAAGCTGCCTTTGCATGACCAATATGAAGATACCGGGAGGGCTCGGGGGGAAACCTCGTAACAATCCCATTGTCCGGTTTTTGAGGCCAATATTATAGTTTGCACCGGATGCACTCGCTGCAGCTTTTCTCTGCCGCACGGCATTGCTGAGGTCCGCGACAACAGCTGTAATCCAAGGATTGGAGATTTCGATGAGCTAAAACCAACGGTTTATATTGACGCAGTTTCGGCGAAGGCTGGTGGTCACCGTGTTCCCACGAAGAGAACCCCAGACTGCAACGTCAGCCAAGGTCAGTGAGTAGCCAACAATGTAAGAACATAAGGTGAGGTGCAGTTCCAATTCCTTCATGGGCCCGTCTAATGATTTAAAGTCAGGAACCGCAAAATCCGCAGAGCGATCCAGCCATTCGTCAACCTAATAAACGATGAGAATTTCGTAGTAAGTATCACTTTCTCATTCCCCTTTCCTAATGACACCACATCTTTGTACTCGATCACAATTCCATCGTGAGGGTTGCTCTGCGTGACATGTGCTGCCGCAAGCGTCGCAGGAAGGATGAGAGCACCATTAGCGTTCGAGGCGACCGTAAGGACAGCCATTTGGTTCAGGCTTCAGCAAAGTCCACTTCGAAGTTTTGAATTTCGGCGAGTAGGTTCTGTGGATGAGACTCAACAAATTTCGATGGGAGTGGGGTAATAAAGTGGGAGGAGTCATCTAGCCCAGGGTGCACCCACTGAGCGGGCCCTGAGCAGGCCCTGAATGCTCACTGAGTTCTGACCATACTCACTGAACAAGCCCCTGAGCACTCTCATAAAGGCCGCGGCATCAAGAAGGGGAAAGTCCCAGTGGCTCTAGTAAGTCAAGTTCGTATAGGAACATATGTAATACTACGGCGGTCATGCAATTAACCAATCGATGCTGACACAGGCCTGTACAGATGTTTGTCCAACCAAATAGATGCGAAACTCGTTGAATATATACATGGCTCAAATATTATCGTAACGGCATGCAACGTGAACTCGGATATCAATCAAGATGCAAAAGATGCAAAAGAGGAGAGAAAGAAAGGAAGGAAGGAAGAACAATCACAGCAACGTCTCTTGATGACAAGCCAGCTTCCACTCTCCGTCCGACCCTTGACTCCATGTCGATGACCCCGTTGCGTTATACACTTCATTCCCCTTGGTGGCCGTGATTTTATACGTGATGACACCCGCCATCAAGTCCAGAATAATCGTCCGTGTATCTCCTAGCGAAAACGAGTCGAATCGGTGAAACGGCGGCTGGACAAGATCCTGGAGTGACGGTTCTGAACCGTCAAGGGTGACGATGGGCATCTGCGGGAAGATGAAGTTGGCTTCGGGGCTGCTGAGTTTTTCTATGGCTGGAGCAGGGTCGGCAGAGGTGAGGGCTGTCCAGAGGGCACGCTCACGGACGAGAAGGTCATCGCGAATTCGTTCGTGGATGCTGGGCATGATGGTCTGGTACAGTCAGCTTGGCCTTCTTTGGGACGATGCACTCTTACAGATAGGTGTGTTTGTCTCGACTAGTGGTATTCACTTGTCTCAGAGAATCAATAAAGCAAACAATACAGCTAACCATATCAGACCGTCTAGCTTATATACCCCGTACCTGGATCTTGCGGGCTGACGTCATGGGCTCGGCAGGCATTGACATCAGGCCATCCGCGGGTGTTGGAGCCAATTCCGTCCACGGCTCATGCTTCCAATAATAGGAGGGCTGCATCATAGGGGCCAGGATGGTCGCAGGTTTATTATGCATCCATGGAGCGAGTACGCGGCTCGGGTATCGAGATTAAGTGCCATTGTATGCAACTAACAATAGCCATTGCCCTGTGGGGAAACAGACTCGGTATGGTACATGATTCTCCGCGATTTCTACCGAGACTGATGTCAGGGCTTATATCATATCCAAATTCTGTGTTTCGGCATAACTGCCATCCAATTATTATCCACTGGATCGACGGAGCAGAGCCAATGCTGCTCCGGGTCCAGCATATTATGTTAAGCTAACCCCCGGAGCACTGGAAACCTTCAGGAAAACCGCCGAGTTGACACGCTTTGCATCGCAGTGCGAAGAAACACACTCGTTCCACGTGGAATCGAAAACGAGCTCGTCGTCAAAGTCTTCATCGCCTCTGCCCGGCGTCTTTTTATTACAGAGCCTGGAGATTGTTGATTGTCTGTTGGTTTATCGGAGCCCTGTGCTGTGCGTACCTCTACTGGATGAGCATGCAGAATAATACTTTACAGTTGCCAAAATTTCTGCCATGATTATTTTGTACTCAACGCTTCAAATACTGCAACATCTGCACACATACTCTTCTGCTGAATGATGCACTGGAAACATGGACATGTTCTTCACCCGTTGTAGGCCAACCGGCTACTGTCAAATGTGCTTCTGAACGTCGCGCGGGGCTGGTTGTCGTCATTTGCCTTGAACCTAGGAAACACGTAGGCCGCGATGGTTTGTATCAGACGTATGAATGGTTCTTACAGATCAAAGTCACACCCGGAGACCCAGCTTTGCGCGTGTAGGTGAATCTGTTAGCTTCGAAGAAAATGCCAGTCATGTGCAGAGGCTTTTCGCTTGGGGAAACATCTCGACCCAGTTCCCCGCGTCCTGGATTCAATCGGGTCTCAGTTCTCAGCAGAGGACTGCTGGATCTTATCCATAATTTCACGATCTCCAGGTTCTTATCGCCCTGCTGGACGCGTGCACGGGTTTCAAGTCATTAGAGGTAACGAGTGAACGCCTTCTGCACCAAACGCAATTAATTGAGTCTCTACGGTCATTTGCTGACAAAACTTCAGTCCTGTATCTTCAACTGGGTTAGAGACAAGCCACGGCTTTGGGAACCCAATGAGTCCACAGATCTTTTCAAACGCAGTGTGGATAAGATCAGGACGGCCATGGTTGCTTTGATGGCAGTCAGCTTGACTCCGATCTTATCTACCATGGGAGAAGACAAAGAATGAGAAACAGGCATGAAAGACTACAGAGTAAGGGATCTGCTTATCTCTCGATATATATATACTACATCAAATACATATCCCCGAAACATAGCCGAGATACACCAGCCAAACTATGTACTCCGCAGAACTCTTATCTGCTAAATGGAAAAAAATTTCTACGAATTCGTTGAAAATTCTACCGGTGGATATTCGGAGTAATAAAATGGAGCTTATATTAGCCTCTGATTGGCCTTGCCGTCAAAAACACCGCGATAAGCAAATTCAGGAACCACTTTCGGTACTCGGACCATGTGCGATTAGACAATTCTAGCGTATTAGCTAGCAAGATTACCGGCGGAACCCGCCGCTCAATGGCTCTAGCTGGAGCTAATATAAATCGCAATAACTCCCTCGAAATGAGGTTTTTCGGCGCGATTCCCTGTACCCCTCCTCATCGGCACAATGCGTCTCCCCTCCCTTAGCACCGGGCTCTTGGCCGTCAGCTCGCTGTGGACTGCCGTCTCAGCTACCCCGGGTCATGGCGTCCAGCTGACTGGCAAGCATAAGATTACTCCCAAGGTCTTTATCGTGTCCATGTTTGCTCCCGAAGCTGAGGCTTGGTGGGGAATTCCTGAATTCAACCTGTTGGCGCACAATATCACGGTCCCGGGTCTGTCGCCTCTCTTCCCAGATGTCCACTGCACGGCCGACTACAGCGTCTGCCAGCTCGTTACCGGTGAAGGCGAGATCAACGCCGCCGTGACCCTGTCCTCGCTTCTGTTCTCTCCCATCTTCGACCTCACGCACACCTACTTCTTCGTGGCAGGCATTGCCGGTGTCAACCCGAAGGTGACGACGATCAACTCGGCGACTTTTGCGCGGTACGCCGTGCAGGTTGCGCTGCAGTACGAGGTCGACCTGCGTGAGCTGCCCGACAACTGGACGACCAGCTACTTCCCGCAGGGCGCCCAGAAGCCATTCGAGTACCCGACCTCGATCTACGGAACCGAGGTGTTTGAGCTGAACGCTGACCTCCGCTCGATCGCGGCTTCGTTTGCTCGTCGCGCGAACCTCTCCGACTCGACCGCTGCTCAGGAATACCGCGCCAAGTACACTACGGACGATGAGGTCTACGCCGCGGGCACGAAGGCGCCGTCCGTGGTGGAATGCGACGTCACCACCACCGATGTGTACTTCAGCGGCAGTCTGCTGAGCGACGCCTTCGACAAGACCACCAGCGTGCTTACAAACGGCACCGGTGTGTACTGCTCGACAGCTCAGGAAGACAACGCGACTCTGGAGGCTCTGCTGCGCGCGGCCAAGCACAACCTCACTGATTTCTCGCGTATCATCGTCATGCGCACGGGATCGGACTTTGAGCGCGGATACGAAGACCAGTCTGCGCTGGACAACCTGTTGTACGCAGACCAGGGCGCATTCGAGCCTGCAGTGCAGAATTTGTACAACGCCGGTGTGCAGGTTGTTCAGGGTATCCTGCGCGGGTGGAACACCACCTTCGCTGCTGGCGTCAAGCCCAGCAACTACATCGGTGACATCTTCGGTACCCTGGGTGGCAAGCCGGACTTTGGGCCTGGAAGCGAGCAGGCGAAGGAGGACGCTGGGGCGTTGACCAAGCGTGGGATGGGTCTGGCAAAGAGAAGCCGGAGCGTGCGGAGGTAATTGCCTCAGACATACACTTACCAATGTCAACCGGTCTGCAAGGGATCTCGTGTATATAACTCCGCACACTGTACACCAATAATAGTCCATGATACCTGAGTTTATTTGCATATGCATTACCGAGGATATATTTGTTCCCCCAGATAAGCAGCCAAATCCGGGGTACGTCTTATCGTCATGGCACACCGATGTAACCTCCCACACAGGAAGCTCTTCGCATGGCCACTCATGATGCGACGTTGTTATCTTGATAGTAACTCTGATAGCGAGCCGCAGTGTTTTGCTATCCGTGCAGAATGTCTTATAAGACACTTGGGCCTATGCCCAGTGCTCTAGAAATAAATTGTCACCATGGCTCCATATATCCCGGACGATAGCAAAATTGCCAGCCTTGAAGCCAGCAAACAAAACAGCCATGATTCCGAAACTGTACCCGGAGTCGTCGAGGATGTCGTCCAGGTGGTTGACCATCAAGCGGAGCGTGCGCTGTGTCGACGATTTGATCTGCGATTGCTTCCGATACTGGCGTTGATGTGTGAGTTGAGTGCATACCTCGGATTCTACACAGGAATGGTGCTGATGGTGTAGACCTCTTTAACGCCCTCGACAAAGGAAATCTCGGAAATGCAGAGACAGACGGCCTCAGCAAAGACCTCAACTTCAAGCCTAATCAGTACAATTTGCTGCTTTCCATCTTCTTCGTCCCGTATGTGATTTTCGCGCCTCCGCTGGCGATGCTGGGAAAGAAATTCGGGCCAGCGAGGGTTTTGCCAATTCTCATGTTCACCTTTGGCTCGTTCACACTGTTATCTGCTGCGGCATACAACTTTGGCGGCCTCTTTGCTATCCGCTGGTTTCTGGGAATGGCTGAATCGGCTTTCCTACCGCTTGTCATTTACTATCTCACCACGTTCTACCGACGAGGCGAACTGGCGCGACGACTAGCGATATTTTACGCAGCATCAAACATCGCCAATGCATTTTCCGGCCTCATCGCATTCGGTGTCTTCCAAATCAAAAACTCCAATATCCCCAACTGGCGATACCTCTTCATCATCGAGGGCGGCGTGACAGTTCTCCTCGCCATCTTCGCATACTGGTATCTTCCCCGCAGCGCAGCCGAGGCGAAGTTCCTCTCCGAGGAGGAGAAAGCGTTGGCCTTCCATCGCATCCAAGTCGATTCCAGTACAGTCGTCAATGAACCGTTTCGCTTCCGCGATGCGATCCGCATCTTCCGCCATCCTAGCACTTACGTCTTTCTGTGTTTGGAAATCTGCACAGGTGTTCCCATCCAAGCTGTCAACTTGTTCCTGCCTCAGATCGTGCAGCGACTGGGCTTTTCAACCGTCAAGACGAACCTGTACACCGTCGCGCCCAATGTAACCGGTGCCGTGATGTGCGTGATTCTCGCCTTCGCATCTGACTTCACTCGTCTTCGCTCCCCGTTCATCGCGCTGGCTTACCTCCTTACTTTCTCCGGGTTCATGATCTATGCCTCCATCGACAACGTGCACACGCAGCTGCACCTCGCCTACTTTGCCACCTTCATGATGACATGGGGCACCTCCGCGCCGTCCGTCCTGCTAAGCACATGGTACAACAACAACATCGCGCACGAAGGCCGCCGCGTCCTCCTCACCAGTATCGGTGTTCCACTTGCGAACCTAATGGGCCTGGTCAGTAGTAATGTCTTCCGCAGCGAAGACAAGCCCAAGTATCTCCCGGCGTTGATCACGGTGGGAGTGTTTGGTGCGACGGGCGCAATCCTCGCAGGTCTCTTGGGAGGGTATATGTGGATGGATAACGCGAGAAGGGATCGGAGGGATGGAGTGAAGGTTCGGGCGATTGATGTGCCTACGGAGAGGCTGAGGGATGGGCCAGCGGCGGCTGAATTTCGATGGTTCTTGTAGTATATCTCCACCTGTGTTATATATCCGTGCGGATATGTTGGGTTCCGCTTGAATCAGAACTACGTATATATACCTTTCTGGCTCTTATTCTATGGCATTGTTTCTCTTTCTTTCGTGATGCCGTTGGCAACATAAACATCGGAAACCAACTCCGTTCTCCGTATGGAATGGTCGGCATCGCACTAGCGGTGAGCTGAAATTGGTCTATGCAAGATAAACTATTCAGCCGCACGCTATTGCAGAACTACACACATAGCTCGAATAACTCAGAGCTGAGATGCAAGGCCAGCACATGCCCGAGGAATGCCGCCAATCAAGGGATGTCGCACAACACATACATAAACCCGTGTAACCCGCGGTATACCCGGTATATTTCCATCTCACCACACCACCGTCACCATGTTTCTACCAACTATCCTCCTCTCCTCGACCTTGATCCTCAATCAGATAACAACCACAATGGCCACCAACAGCGACACCAAGCAACTCTCCCCACTCCCGAAGCCAACCCGCTTCATCACGGGTCATAACTCTGATGCAAAATCAATCGTCCACACCGAAGATGCCGCTACCTGGACCAACCTCGGCGACGAGATGGGCTTCTTTGTCCCCTACACCACGTCCCAATTCCCCGTGGACATGAACAATGAGAGGGACATCGCACAGAACAAGGAAGTTACCTCCTCGGGAAAGCTCGGCCTGGTCAACCCCGGCGGCACGGTGTGTCGGTACGTGGATTTTGCGCCGGGCAACAAGCCCGTCATGCACCAGACGGTCAGTTTGGATTACGGCATCGTGCTCGAAGGGGAGGTTGAGATGATTCTGGACTCCGGGGAGAAGAAGCTGCTGAAACGGGGTGATGTCGCTATCCAACGGGGCACGATGCATGCATGGAAGAACCCGAGCGAGACGGAATGGGCAAGACTACTGTTTGTCCTGCAGGCGAGTGAGAACGTTGTTATCGATGGAAAGGCATTGGAGGAGGATATCCCATCGGAAGCAAACATCCAGCCGAGTCGGTGATCTCGTTCAGACTATGTACATGGGTTATGTTATACAGTAATGACAACCTTGCCAAAGTGGCTTCCGCTGTACAAGAAGTTGAAAGCCTCCTTGGCCTGGTCGAAGTGAAACACCCGGTTCACCACTGGCCGGATCTGGTGCTTCTCGTAGAATCCAATCATCTCCTCGAACCGGTCCTTGGGTCCGTTGATGATGCCCTTGAGAGTTACGTTCCTCCGCAATGCGAGCACGTTGACGTTTGTGCGGTCCTCCGGCTCATCCACCTTGCCTGACAGGTAACCGATGCAGTCAATGAGACCGCCAAAAGCAATGCAGTCGAAGCTCTTCTTGAGTGTCTTTGCGCCACCAGTCTCGAGGACGATATCCGCGCCGTGGTTGTTTGTCACCTCCATCACGGTCTTTTCCCAGTCGGGGTTTGTGCGGTAGTTGATCGTGTAGTCGGCGCCCAGCGCCTTTGCTTGGGCGAGTTTCTCGTCGGAAGAGGAGGTAATAATCACTGTCACTGCATTATTATAGTCCGTCCCGTAGTAAGCAGAAGTGACTTACCCTTAGCCCCCGCAGCCTTCGCAATCTGCAACCCCGCAATCGAAACACCACCCGTTCCCTGCAGCAGCACATACTCCCCCGCACCACCATCTTGCCCCATCGGCCGCATGCCATTAATCGACATCCAAGCCGTAACCGGCGCAATCGGCAACGTCGCCGCCTCCGCATCACTCAGATACTCTGGCGCCTTCACCAATCCACGCGCGAGGAATACCCTATGCGATGCCAACACGCCATCCAACGGAAGCCCCAATCCCGAGGCGAGTTCCTTCTCGGTAACCTGGCCGGTCATGTGATCGGGGAGGAAGGGAGAGAGGACGCGGTCGCCGGTCTTGAGGGTCGTCACGCCGTCACCGACCTGTATGACTATTCCGCACGAATCCGAGCAGGGGACGATGGAGTCATCCTGGCCAATGGATTTGTGATGGGTGTATTCGCCATTGCAGACTGCTGCAGTCAGATCACATCCCTGTCCCTGCTTACGGGGCAACTGTTTGCTTACCTTCTGTGTCACGGTAGTTCAGTGAGACAGCGCGGATCTCCACGAGGACCTCGCCTTTGCCGGGTGTGGGGATGGTGCCCTCCTGGAGGTGCAGCGTATCGAGACCCTTCAGGGTTGTCACCCACTTTTTGACGGACATGATATTGGATAGTGCCTTCAATTTGCACTCTGGGTATGTTTAGGAAGTGAAAATAACAGTTGGGGACATGCTGGTCATGGTTGGAGACAATTAATAATGTCGGAGGTGCCCCACTAAAACAGAAATTACATGAATCATGCTTGAAGGTGGAGAGGACGTTAAGACTAGTCATGCTCAGTCATATCAAAAAATATGCGAAGAGCCTTCACTGTCGCTTCATGACATGTGCCCGTGTCTCATACATCCTATGCTTATCACCCTTCCGAGCTCGATCAAGCCTCTCGCACGTGAGGTGCAGCACATCAAGACCCTTCAGGGTCGTCACCCACATTTTGATGGACATGGTGCTGAGTTGTGTCTTCAATTCGTACGGAGTACTCTCGCATGTTGAGATAGCGACAATAGGAGTTGGAGACATGGTGGGAAGATGCCATGGTTGAAGACGATTAGTAAATAATTCTTATTCCGTAAAAAGTACAGAAGTCAGGTTGCATATATCATAGCCATGCCAATTTGAGCCTCCCTTGTCGTTTCATGTTCTCTACCCGCGTCTCATACATCTTTTCCTTCTCAGCCTTCCGGGCATAATCCAGTTTGTCGCACGTGTCTCTATCGACATACTCCCAAGGCTTCTCCATCACTTTCCAACTATCAAGCCGGTGCCGGTCCCACATAACATACGCCCATGCTCGTAGCGGTGCTTGTAAAGGTGAGAAGATGAACTCACTACTGGGCCGCGAGTGGTGTGCCCAGCGCCAAACAACTTCGGGCCCATTATCGGGGTCCGGATACCATGATTTGGGGATGTATTCCTGCTCCGGTTCGCCCTCGATATATAACAGAGGAGTCCATCCCCAATGTATAGATTCCTGTAGACCTTTAGCGAGGAAGAATGGGTTGCTTTGTTTATCACTTCTTCAGGCAAGGAGATTGCGGCGTTCTTCGGGGGTCTTTGCTTCTGCAAAACGGCGAATGTGGCTGAGCCTGAGAGACATATGATACTGTTGACAGCTTTTGTTGGATGCATTGCCTACAATTGCTAGAAAGCGGACCCAGTTCGGCACATTTACCCCCACTTCTTCGAATGCTATTCAACTTTAGTTTGATTTACATGAAACTGAAGCTAGAGGAAACCATACCTAAATCGAGAAACCCGAACAAATAATCATGGATAGAAGTAAGTTGCTCATTCTCCCACGGGGCAAAATGCGCAAAGTATTCGTCACGTTGGTTTAAATCAGCACGCGGGGGGGGGGGGGGGGGGGGGGGGGGCGCTGGTCTTGTCTCCGAATAGGTTGCAGTATATCTGAAATCGGTAAAAATAATGGCTGATATAATTGCTTTCGCTGAGTGACGGCTTTTGTTTGCCAGTTAGCACCCGAGAGCTTAGGTCAGCCAGAAAGAAATCGATATGGTCGTGAAGCCGGGCCAAACGAAGAGCCTGAGAGAGTTTCCATTGAAAGGACGAATGAAATGGCTGGTAGTTTCGGGCCACGTATTGCGCAATAAATTCCAGAGCCTGGTCTTCTGTCCAGGGTCCTTCCTTTCGCGAAGATACGTCTGCGGCCAAGGCGTCATGCAGGAGATCTGGGTGCAATTGTCGCAGCAGGACCGTCTCTGTGATTTTCTTCTCAAAAAGTCTGAAAACAGAGTAGAGACAAGGTCCTGTCAGCACGGCACGCACCAGAGATTGTATATCAGGAACATTGGTCAGAATCGATAGGATGAGCTCCAGGGGAAGATTCTCCAATGTCGCATGCATCTTCTCATCGCACCTTTCCGCAATGTTCAAGACCCCTGTACTGTCGTTAATGGGTCGTCTGTTCAGATGACGCAGAGAGCCATGATACTTGGCCTTGATGGAGTGTGAGTCAGTGAGTTGTATGTGGCGCCGGGAAAGGGAGCTGGGTGATACGGCGGCTTGAGCCTGACAAACATTTGCTATGCACATGCGGCTCATACATGAGACCTCACCTCTGGCGCCTCGGAATGGGTAAACACTTGGTGTTTATCGTTTTAAGCAAACCGCCGAATATGGCCAAGTCCAAGGGACAGATGATGCTGGTAACATCCATCTGGGCCGCCCGGAATATCGAGATAATAGACCCAGGGTTTATCATTTCGTTCACTTCCGAAAACAATACTACTTGTTTTAAAATGCAGGAAACAAGATGAGGTTGCGGAGGTCGAACCTGGATACATAATCCTCAGAAGATGAATGTCAGGAAGCGCGAATTAGATGGCGTGGAGTAACTCTGAAGAAAGCTGCTCAAGCTTGGCTTCCCTCGTCTTACTGCACATGATATGACTTGGTTAATCTCTCAATAATGGTTTGTTTGTTGTACAGAGACGAACTTGAACTTGTGAGTCACTAGGTAATATGTCGGCGAGCTTAATGACAATCATCTAAGCAGCACCCCGGAATGAAAATCATTGGTAAATTGTCGTTTCATCCTCTGCAGCAACTAGCTGTATCTGATAAGCAAAGATTCATTCCCGTCATCCGGCTAGAGGCCCAAGGTAGACCATATATACCCCAGTTTCGTGTTTGTCTCTGCCCTTGATTGAGCCCGTTCTTGATCACTATCGCTCTTTGTTTCTACACCATACCTGAGACAACCGTCTCAACTGAAAGGGCGAACGGTATCTTACTACTGGGGTACAGGAATAACCCATCGCTTTTCAAACAAGTCTTTCACCCAACCTACATTGGGAGCATCACCGGTCTCGCAAGAAAGGTCCCATATTCCACGGTTCCAAAAACAATGAATGACAGCGCAAGCCAGGCTAGCAGCCCTGCAGGTACAGACGAGATCGATTCCGAAAGGAATAGAGAGTGGCACCTCCAGGCAGCGGAACTGGCAGAGGAATCTGGAAAGAAGTACGAAGCGTACGTATCAGGGTATCTCACTGCTCGAGCTTGCTAAATAACCAACGGAGATACTCAGGGCTGCGGACGCGAGAAAGCACTTCCGTCTGGGCTTTATTGGGTATCTTCAATTGGAGGAATATCGTGAACACATCGCAGCTGAAAAAACGTTGAACGAGAAGGCAAAGGAGACGTACTTGGCTGCACAGGAACACAAGGATGAGGTTGCTAGAATGTATAACAGCTTCAGCAACTGAATACCAGCTATTTGATCTGCTATCGTTGTGTCTGTAAAGTGTACTTCGTAGAGTAGCAAGTCCAAAGTGACAGTCAGCCTTACTGGGGAATCATGTGATTGACAGCGGATCTACGCTCTTATCTCCGGCTCGTCGCATTGCAACATAGACAACTCTCCAACATCATACCAACAACAACTACAATGACCTTCGACATGGAAGAACAGCATCAGAAGAACCCTCCATCACAAGAGAAGCCATCCCCAGACTCAACCAGTATGTACACAACAATCAAACCCACGAGGCAGACACACCGCTAACCGTCCAGCCACCGATGCGCCGCAGAGAATCGCCCATCGAGGCTTCAAGCGGAAATATTCCGAGAATTCCCTATCCGCATTCAAAGACGCCGTCGAGGCAGAGAGCAATGCGATTGAGTTGGACCTGGCGTTGTCCAAGGACGGTGTTGTGGTGATATCCCATGTTCGTCGACTAGGCATCTACATATTCGCGACAGTGTCCAGTGTACTGACGAGGACAGGATGCATCGCTGAAACGCTGCTTCGGGGTGAAAAAACAAGTCGCAAAATGTGATTACGAGTACCTGAAAACTGTGACCATGATCCAGGAACCGCATGAGCCGGTTCCACGGTTATACGAACTACTCCAATATCTGGCGCAACCGAAGGCGGCGCATATTTGGGCTTTTCTTGATGTCAAGGTATCTCCACCTACATTCCCTGGATCTATACGGAGTGTTATACAGTGGTACTAACGGGAAAGCTCACAAACGACCCCGTCGCGATAATCCCGCAAATCGCCAAAACCATCGCCTCGGTCCCTCCCGCAGAGAACAAACCATGGCACACCCGTCTCATCCTCGGCTGCTGGTCTTCAGCCTTTATACCCCAGTGCATCGCCCATCTTCCTGAATTCCCGTTATCGCTTGTTTGCTTCGATCTTCACGCCGCACGTCGTTTCTTCCGGCTTCCCAATATCGTCGCCTACAATGTCAATCAGCAGGTACTGATGGGTCCGTTGGGACGGGGGTTCTTGGAGGATGCGCATAAGGCGGAGAAGAAAGTGTTTGTCTGGACTCCAAACGACGAAAGCGCTATTCGATGGTGTATCCGGAAACGCGTCGATGGCGTGGTTACCGATGATCCCGAGCTATGTCGGCAGCTCGTAGGTACGACGGATCCGTCTGCTGCATCGGACGCGATCACGTTTAGCCTGAAGACTGAGATTCTGACCATTTCGCTACTGGTTGCTTTGTTTGGGTGGTTGTTTAGACTCAAGTTCCTGCCCAAGGTGAAGGTTAACGTACCACCGAAGGCCAAGCCGCCTTCGGTGCATTGATCGTGAATACAGGAAAGTATATTGGTATAATAATTATCGTGGATACGGAGGAAGACGATATGGGACATTGCTCCATTAACTATTACCCATGCCAACCTGACCTTTTGTCTAATCGCCGCCGTTGGACCTGTACATAATACCCAAACATTACCGACATTATATACAATCGAAGGCATGGTATACATCAGACTGAAACACTCCAACCAAACATGTGCAAAAAATAAAGAAATGGGTATACATGCACGAAAGTAACTCCACTAGGAAGGTATAAGTCAAAACCAAGAAACGAAAACTGATGTACCGGATCAGTTAAAAATGTAAAGATGAAAGAAAGCCGTCATAGACAGTAGAAAGAAAAGGATTGTCAAATGGTCGGAATGTGAAATCATATCATCATCAACCTGGTTGTCCTTCGCTCCGGGAACCGCTTCGCACCAGGCGGAGGTCCATACGCAGGACCGTACGCAGGACCAAATGCACCAGGAGGTCCCAAGAGATCAGGGCCGATGGGAGGACCCATAGGAGGTGGACGTCGCCCGGGGCCAGGCGGGAATGGAGGACGGCCCATCGGACCCGGACCCATTGGACCAGGAGGTCCATACGGATCAGGCGGTCGCGACAACGGCGACGAGGGCATTGTGGGACGGCGGAATCGAGGCGGAGGCATGGATGCTGCGGCTCTGCGGGCGTCGCGCTCGCAGTAGACTTGTCCGTTCCATTCGAAGTATTCGCCCTTGAGGTTGACATTGCAGGTGCCACAGGTGAGACAATCGGGGTGGAACTTGCGGCGGTCGCTGGGGCCGCGGCCCATTCGTTCGTCGGTTTCCAGATACTGGCCCTCGATACCGGAGTTGCAGGTACTGCACAGCGAGCCGTTCAGCTCGTGGTAGTGCTGGGCGCAGTAGGGCTTGTTCTGGAGGACGTAGAAGTCTGCTGTCTGGAACGGAATGTGGCAGTAGCAGCATGCGAAGCAATCGCGGTGGTAACGGCCTGTGAGTCTACCATCCGCCGATGACACCGACTTGCCAAAGATGGCCTCGCCGCATCCACGACAGCGGCCCTTGGAGCGTGGGGCACGAGGTGGTGCGAGTGCAATGGCCTCTGGACGTTCCTTCGCTGGTGATACGGGTGATTGTTCGTCTGAAGGGGAGTCGACGGAATTCTCAGAACGCGGAGACTGTTGATCAGAAACAAGAGACAAGCTGCCTTGAGAGAGAGCGGGGTCCGTCGGTGAATCCGGGGGCTGAAGGAAATATGGAATCTTAGGCGGTTCGAGAGGGCTACCCGCCTGAGAGGCCTCTTCCAGCATCAGGTCCCGAGGTACCGGTGATGGTTGGTCGTAGTGGTGCTGGTTTTCCTCGACAACAGGCCCGAGCCTGCTAGCTTCCGATGCCTTGCGTCGCGATAAGCTTGTTTCTGATGGAAGGCTGGACAGAGAAGTCCCGCTCCGTGATTCAGAGGGAGAGAACTCTGAAGAGACCGTGGAGCTCTCTGTATAATGCCCTACATCGTCCAATCCTAGCGCACGGGCAAAGTTCGACACGGAATTTCCCCCTTCACTGGCGTCGGAGTTTTTCCTCCGATTACCTTCGTCAATCGAAAGGTTATTTGGGTGCAAGTAGTGGTTGGAACCCGACGGTTGACGCACGCCATGATACTGGCCGGTGAATGGTTCCCTGGAATCGCGGAATCTGTCGACAGACGGTGCAGGGGAGTGCGAGCTTTGAGATGGTGATCGCCGCGAATAGAGCTGTGCAGACCGGCTATCGGAGCGGGAGTGAAAGGAAGAGAGATCCAACTGTTCACTATCGCTAGGACGATGGATTGCGGCCTCGCGATTGCTCTTCTCTGAGATTCCAAAGTCGAACCCACTGTATGACGAATCATGCTGCTCATTATGGTATACTGTATCTTCCTCCCCGTACTCTTGATGCGTTGGGTTCTCGGTTAACGTCTCGAGAGGCGCGGATCTCGATAGCGGTCCATCATCCAAGAATGCCTGCGGATCCCGAGCCACACTTCCAAACGATGGTCGTCGACTGGACATCATCGTCGACCGCTTCGACCCAGTGTCGTACTTAATGCTTGCCGTTCCATAGCTGCTCCTGCTGTCCACTGAATCGCCGCGTCTGTGGAAGAATTCCGGGAGCGGTGCAACGTCGTCAGCGACATCGTCAACAACATCGTCATCCTTTGGAAGTGGCGGTGGTGGTGGCAGCGAACGCTCTCTTTCAATGGGACCTGGTCGTGCGCTCATGGGGCCTTGATCCATATCCGCATAAGGAGAGTGTGGTATTGAAATCGGCGGCGCTGAGCCGAGAGGTTGCATATTGGCCAGGCCACCGGGTCGTCGGTTAGACATTGAACGCGGTAACGGGAATGCTGGGATGCCATTACCCCATTCAGGCGATGGTGGTTCAGAAGGGATTGGTATTGTGTTGCTTCGCTGCAGGCCGCCGTATGGAGGGCTTTGATTCGAGTTGGAAGCATCCTCGTCATTGTTTCCTGTTGCTTGCAAGAACGGACGATCTGAACAGTGTCAACTGCCTGTCATAACAAGAGAACGTTAGATTCACTTACTGGCCATTAAAGGATCTATCCGCGGCAATGGTTTTTCCCATGAATACCCTGGTGGGGGAGTAGGGTCGGATTTCGGAGGAGGTGCTGGGGGCGTTGGCGAGGGTCCTCGGTCTATACGATCAGTACCTATACAACGACAGAGGCAAGAATAGATGAATGATGGGATTACCATTGACGCAGACATGTTCCCCCATGGCAGAAATATCGACACCAACGCCGCAATTAGAGCATTTTATTGTGGGCAAAATGCCCGCATCGAGGGCAGCCATGTCGTCGACTGGTACTGAAGATGTGACGTCTCTTAAAGTATGCTAACTATAGTCGATGCATGAAGAGTGACATCTGCCAGGGGTTTGTTTGATCTGTTCGACAGGCCGGAGCCCTCCTCGCGTCCGGGCGTTTCTGCAGCCAATCGGTAGCTATGCGACTGATCTTAATATAAGGCGTTATAGTGGGGAGTGGGAATTCAGAGAGAAAGTAGTAGTATTGGAGCAGTCAAGATAGTTATGAAAGAAAGAAGAAAGAGAATAATACTGCTGGATAGACGATAAGAACAGCGAGTGGAGACGATGCTGCAACAGACACCATAGAGTCAAGGCCCTCGTGCGGACAGGCAGGTGACGATCAAGGAAAAGACAGTGTCTCCAACACGCGTTCTGCGGTATTATTAGTGGGATTTGGGGCCTTATGAGGGACGCTGTGGTGGTTATAGATAGATAGGATTTTCAGTTCGGAGCATTCGACAATGCGCCGCCACCAATGCCAATGGATACACAGGGGAAATTTCCATTCTCTTTTAGGTGACAGAGGATCTCCCAAAGTTGATCGGATAGAATTGTTTCTCCAATGATTCCATTGTTGACTGTTGACGCACTTTTCCTCTGTGAACTCTGAATACGGGAGGCGCAAAAACCCCTGAGACGGACCGAAGATCTTCAATGCGGTTCAGGGGGAGTCCGTTCCAACTTTCCACTCCGCGTGGGATTGCTGCTCATTGGTTTATTAGGGCAATGAGGACTCCATTGAGAGAACCTGGGCAGTTTTTTCTTTCTTTTTTTCCCTCTAAAAATATGCACCCAGTTCGTTGTTGTTTCTGGCGCAGTGACATGATTTCAATGCATGCCATTTCTTCGTCGGAGTTGCTGAAGTCCACCCAATCAGATTGTCGGTCATGCTGTGTCGGAGAGACAGCGTCGTCTGCATCCATATGGGGTACAGTAGCGCATGTTGACGCAGGTTAGTGTTGACCCATTCCGTTGTTGCATTCCATCCGGAGCGGAGTGGACAGGAGAACTCGCGCAGACTGTTGTAATCTCCGTGCACCGGCCAGATTTCTGGAACTGGTCTTTGGCGGGCACCAATCCGGACTGACATCACTTTTTGTCGATTCATTATCTATCGACTGGTGCCCCTATACGGAGTACTGTCTGCATAGAATGTTTTGCGGGTGCCTTGGGGTCTGTATATTCAGTCCGTCCACCATCGTCCGTACTCCGTACTTTGACCGAATGCCATTGACCCGTTTTCGGATCGTCGTCATGCTCCTTCGCGTCCACAATCCACTCCACAGAAAGCAACCACGGGCCAATTGCCGGATGAGATACGCGTATGGCAGCGCATTGTGTGATTGCAGTGTGCCGTCTTCAGCACGTCGTAGCTTATCGTGCAAGGTACAAGTGCTTCATGTTCCTGCGTCAACTCCCGACGATATCACAGGCACAGCACATTTAAGCGAAGAATCCGAAACCGATATAAAGTTCAATAGTCGTAGCTCTTCACATCGTCCCTGAACAGCCACAAAGTCAATACTGTAGTCAGCGAATCAGCACGGACCATGGAACCCCAGCCAGGGCATCCCTCCATGTACTCCGTCAGTTCACCGCAAGAGATAACTAACGTAACCGGTAAGCGAGCGCCGCACGTAAGCGAGCGCCGCACCTAACGCGTTCGCGTTGCCCGCGTCGCACCCTACTGCCTTCAACCACCTATCATGCCACCAAAACGCACTCAATTGAAGCGAGACTCCATTGAGCAAGAAGGTAGGGTCCTACTTGCAATTGAGGCACTTCAAAAACAAGAAATCACCTCTATACGCGAAGCAGCACGTCGATTCAATATAGCAGATCGAACACTCCGACGCCGTCTAGCCGGACGACCTCAACGTCAAAACACGCGTGCTAATAGCCATAAATTGACACAGAATGAAGAGGAATCGCTTCTACAATGGATACTCTCTATGGATCGTCGTGGAGCAGCGCCTAGGCCGGGGCATGTACGAGATATGGCTAATCTTCTACTTGCAAAGCGTGGGGAATCACCAATTCAAACAGTCGGTGAAAAATGGGTTTATAACTTCATCAATCGACAACCAGAGCTCAAGACACGTTTCTCACGAAGATATGATTATCAACGGGCAAAATGTGAAGATCTGAAGGTGATTAATCAATGGTTTGACTGTGTTCAACAGACTATTATTCAGTATGGTATCCTATCTGAAGATATCTACAACTTTGATGAGACTGGCTTTGCGATGGGCCTTACATCAACTCAGAAAGTTGTTACTCGATCAGAGTATTATGGTCGGCGATCGGTCTTGCAGCCTGGAAATCGGGAGTGGGTGACTACTATTGAGTCAATCAATGCATCTGGATGGGTGCTTCCACCATGCATTATCTTCAAAGGCAAAAACCTCATCCAAGGATGGTTTGATGATCTTCCAGGGGACTGGCGCTTTGAAGTTAGTCAAAATGGATGGACTACAGATGAAATCGGACTTCGGTGGCTTCAAAAGCATTTTATTCCAGTGACAACAAGCCGTACACTAGGAACATATCGACTTTTAGTCCTTGATGGCCATGGGAGTCATTTAACTCCCCAATTCGATCAAGTATGCGCTGAAAATTCGATTATTCCAATCTGTATGCCACCACATTCGTCACATCTTTTACAGCCCCTTGATATCGGGTGTTTTGCTGTCTTAAAGCGGACTTATGGTCGACTAGTCGAAGACCAAATGCGTGCCCGCATCAACCACATTGATAAATTTGATTTTCTTGCAGCATATCCAAATGCTCGTGTGGAAGCTTTTAAGCCCCAGAACATTCAAAATAGCTTTGCAGCTGCTGGTTTAGCACCATACAACCCTCAACAAGTGCTAGATAAGCTAAATATTCAGCTTGAAACATCTACACCCCCCGGGAGTCGCCCTGGAAGCCGATCAAGTCAAACCAGCCATTTCACCCCAAAAACACCTCAAAACTTCATTCAACTACAACAGCAGGCATCCTCAATTAAAGCCTTTTTAAAGCGCAGGTCAAAAAGTCCACCCAGTCCGACCAACCAAGCGCTCAACCAGCTTGTTAAAGGCTGTGAAATCGCGATGAATAGCGCTATATTTCTAGCCCATGAAAATGGCCAATTACGTGCTGCAAATGAAAAGCAGAAGCAGAAACGCACTCGATCAAATAGAAGAATACCAAATGAAGGAGGAATGACTGTTCAGGAGTGCCAGGAGGCTATACAACCCCCAGTTGAGGCAGTTGAACCACCTAGATCACCCTTGACAAGACCACCGACAAGGCCTATTTTACCACCTCCGCCAGTCAGACGAAAGTTGCCAAAGTGTAGTAAATGTGGACAGGAAGGGCATAGATCAGACCATTGCCCTCAGAGATAACTTTTTTAATATAATGGTGTTTGGGTGGTTAAAAAATGCATTTAAAATAGTAGGGTATAGATAGGTGCGGCGCTCGCTTACGTGCGGCGCTCGCTTACCGGTTACGTTAAGTCGATAGTTATGACTGAGGTATTCAGGCATTCAGGCACAGATCCGGCATCGAGGACCCCGGTTTCATATGCCGGACCCTCGTGGGGGATCCAACCGTTGGCAGGTGCAGAGGAGGGGATCATATCAGCGTGCACAGTATATGTCCAGAGTACTGTATTTGTACTGTATATTCCCGTAGTGGTTGAATAGTGGCTATAAAGTGGTCTAGACAATTGAGAGAATCAGATGATTATAACGATGAAGTGTCTAATTCACCGCAACTCGGTGACACTATTCAGCTGCCTGGTGGTATTCATCGGAGCATCACGGGACTGTTTGCCAGGGCTTACTTAAACAGCCGCTTTCCTCGCTTTCCTCTTGCTGTCCTCTTCTCTCCTTCTCTTTCCTTCCTCTCTCTTCATCCCAACTTCCATCGCTACGCTCAATTGCTCTCTTACTTTCGATCACTCTCGTCCTTGAGGTGGTCCGTATCAACCGTCACCATTTTCTCCACACTTCTTAACTCGTGAGTCCCTCTATATACCTCCAGGTCAAGATGCATACTAACTTTCCCAGGCGTCACCACCCGTTCAACGGCCGGCGCTCATCCACCCGTGGAGGGGCATCGGACGAATTATTCTACACGCAGTAAACGACTTCGTCTACTCCGTACCATCTCAAATCTACCACGATGGCTCCCCACGCTAACTCGGATGTGGCCAACGGCGCCGTGAACGGGTCGGTTTCCAACGCTCCTCTGTTTACCGTCAACTCTCCCAATGTCGTCTACACCGACAATGAAATCAAGAGTCAGTACGCTTACCACACCACCGACATCTCTCGCACCGCCGACAACAAGCTTGTCGCTACCCCCAAGGCCACCAACTACAACTTCAAGGTGGACCGTAAAGTGGGCAAAGTCGGTGTCATGCTCGTCGGTTGGGGTGGAAACAACGGTTCCACTGTGACGGCTGGTATCATTGCCAACCGTGATGGCCTCGTCTGGGAAACTCGCGAGGGCCGTCAAGCCGCCAACTACTATGGCTCCGTTGTCATGAGCTCGACCGTCAAGTTAGGTACTGACGCCAAGACTAATGAGGAGGTCAACGTTCCGTTCCATGACATGTTGCCCATGGCCCACCCCAATGATCTCGTCGTTGGTGGCTGGGACATTAGCAGCATGAACTTGGCCGACTCCATGGACCGTGCTCAGGTTCTCGAGCCCGGTCTCAAGCAGCTGGTCCGCAAGGAAATGTCTACCATGAAACCGCTGCCCAGTATCTACTATCCTGACTTCATTGCCTCCAACCAGGAGGACCGTGCCGATAACGTCATTGAGGGTGACAAGGCTTGCTGGGCTCACGTCGAGCGCATCCAGAGTGACATTCGGTGAGTAATGATCCTACAAGTTTGAGGTTTATGCTAACCTTCACAGCGACTTCAAGGCCCAGAACGGTCTGGACAAGGTCATTGTCATGTGGACTGCCAACACCGAGCGTTACGCTGACATTGTTCCTGGCGTCAACGACACGGCCGACAACCTGCTCGAAGCCATCAAGACCGGGCACCTCGAGGTGGCTCCGTCCACCGTCTTTGCGGTTGCGTCCATCTTGGAGGATGTCCCGTTCATCAACGGATCTCCCCAGAACACATTCGTCCCCGGTGCCTTGGACCTGGCGGAGAAGCGTGGAGCGTTCATTGGCGGTGACGACTTCAAGTCGGGCCAGACCAAGATGAAGTCGGCTCTGGTGGACTTTTTGATCAACGCTGGTATCAAGCTCACCTCGATTGCCAGCTACAACCACCTGGGCAACAACGACGGCAAGAACCTGAGCTCCCAGAAGCAGTTCCGCTCCAAGGAGATTTCCAAGTCGAACGTTGTCGACGACATGGTCGCGGCCAACAGACTGTTGTACGCTGAGGACGAGCACCCCGATCACACCGTTGTGATCAAGTACATGCCGTCCGTTGGCGACAACAAGCGTGCTCTGGACGAGTACTACGCAGAGATCTTCATGGGCGGTCACCAGACCATCAGCTTGTTCAACATCTGCGAGGACTCGTTGCTGGCCTCTCCGTTGATCATCGACCTTGTGTTGATCACGGAGATCATGACCCGCATTGGCTGGAAGACTGATGAGGCGGCCGAGTACAAGGGCTTCCATAGCATTCTGAGCGTTCTCAGCTACATGCTCAAGGCACCTTTGACTCCTCCCGGTACTCCGGTTGTCAACGCTCTGGGCAAGCAGCGTTCTGCTCTGATCAACATCTTCCGTGCTTGCGTTGGTTTGCAGCCCGAGTCGGATATGACTCTCGAGCACAAGCTGTTTTAGCTCTCTACCCTGCTTTGATTCTGTACTTGCTTCTGCACTTGATGCTTTATAACTAGCATGTCCAACTTAGTCGCTCATTCATGCAATAAATTGATTATCTTCAATGCCTATCGTAACTACTTAGTCACCCCCAACTGGGAGTAAGCGTTCAAAGCCAACTGTCCACCCAGATGAGCATACAAAACATTGCCCTGAATCTCACCCTTCCGAATCATATCCACCATACCCGCGAAACTCTTACCCTCGTAGACAGGATCCGTGATAAACGCCTCCATACGAGCAGCATACTCGATAGCCTCCCAAGTCTGCTTATCAGGAATACCATAAGTCCCCGCGTGATACCGCTCATCGAGAATAACATCCTCTCCGGTGATATCCCCCTCCTCCAACCCAATCTTCTTCGCAGTATTCCTGGCGATTCTCAACACCTGCTCCTTGGTCTGCGCGGGCGTCGCAGACCCATCAATCCCAATAACCTTCTTCTTCGGCAGCTCAGGCTCAAGCTTCTCAATCAACTTGAACCCGGCAATCATCCCCGCAAACGTCGACCCCGTCACCGCGCACACGATGACCGTCCCAAACTCAACACCCATCTCCTTCTCCTGCTGCCTCACCTCAAACGCCCACCGCGCAAACCCAAGTCCACCAAGCGGATGATCCGACGCCCCGGCGGGGATATAATACGGCTTCCCCCCGTTCTTCTCAATCTCCTCGATCACCCCCTTCACAGTCCCCTTATGCTGAATGCCAAACCCCTCCTCGCGCTCCAGCCTCACATCCGCCCCCATCAACCGACTCAACTGGATATTCCCCACGGATTCATAACCCCCGTCCTCCCAATCAACCCACTTCTCCTGCACAAGCGCGGCCTTCAGCCCAGATCTAGCAGCGACGGCAGCAACCTGTCTCGTGTGGTTGCTCTGCACGCCGCCGATGGACACCAGGGTGTCCGTGGATTGCGACAGGGCGTCTGCGAGCAGATACTCGAGTTTGCGGGTTTTGTTGCCGCCGTAGGCGTAGGCGGAGTTGAGGTCGTCGCGTTTGGCGTAGATGGTTGCGTTGCCGCCTAGGTCTGCTGAGATGCGGGGGAGGGGGTGGATTGGGGAGGGGCCCAGGAGGAGGGGGGTTCGGGGAATTGAGGAGAAAGGTTCGGGGAGGGTGAGCGTTGTCATGTTGAAGTTAACGGTGTAGTGGAGTGAGATTGGGGGTTGATTGATTGATTGATTAGATTTGGTTTACTGAGTTATGCTGTTTATATAGGTTTGTATAGTACGGTATTCGGAAGTTGTCCGTGAGAGATGAGGGGATATCATATCATATCATATCTGTATCTGTATCTGTATCTGTCTATCGGCTCATTTGTCATGAGTACGGTCAGATATCAACCGGAGTATGTGGATTGCTCCGAGTATAGGGAGTACCTGTACAAGGAAGTACGTGGGGAAAGTACGATAAGGTGGATTGTCGAGTGTAAGGTCCCCGTGAGGACCTTGTGTCTCCTGTTATAGTAGATATAAGCTCGATTCCGTACGGAGTAGTCTAATTCATTCATTATAACTTTTCACAAGGTAATATCTTTACGACATGTCAACAACACAACGAATGCAGTCACCCTCCTTCATCTGGTCGAATGCCCCGTTAATGTTGGACAGAGGCTGGCGGTGAGTGATGAATTCGTCAACCATCAGCTGGCCGTTCAGGTAGTCGTCGACCAATCCGGGCAGCTGGCTACGTCCCTTAATACCTCCGAATGCGCATCCCTTCCACACACGGCCGGTGACGAGTTGGAAGGCTGCAATCGTTAGCATGGAACTTATGAGGACATTCAAAGGGGACCTACGTCTCGTGGAAATCTCTTGACCAGCAGCAGCAACACCAATGATAATGCTCTCACCCCAGCCCTTGTGGCAGGCTTCGAGAGCAGCACGCATCACACCAACGTTACCAGTGCAGTCAAAGGTGTAATCACAGCCACCGTCGGTCATGTCGATCAGCTGTTCCTGGATGGTCTTGCCGTTGAGCTTGGTGGGGTTGACAAAGTCGGTGGCACCGAACTTGCGAGCCCAGGCCTCCTTGCCGTCGTTGACATCGACGACGATGATCTTGCCAGCCTTGTTCTTGACGGCACCCTGGATGACCGACAGACCGACACATCCGGCACCGAAAACGGCGATGTTCGAGCCCTCCTCAACACCAGCAGTCACGACGGCAGCACCGTAACCGGTGGTGATACCGCATCCCAGCAGACACGAGCGGTCGGTCGAAATCTTCGGGGTAACAGCCACAACCGAGATATCGGCGACGACGGTGTACTGGGAGAAGGTAGAGGTACCCATGAAGTGCAGGATGTCCTGGCCACGGGCCTTGAAGCGCGAGGTACCATCAGGCATCACACCCTTACCCTGGGTAGCGCGGATCTTGCCGCAGAGGTTGGTCTTGCCGGACTTGCAGAACTTGCATTCACGGCATTCGGGGGTGTACAGGGCGACGACATAGTCACCGGGCTTGACGGAAGTGACGCCCTCACCGACGGATTCGACGATACCGGCACCTTCGTGACCGAGGACGATGGGGAAGGCACCTTCGGGGTCTTTGCCGGAGAGAGTGTAGGCGTCTGGTTTGTCAGCACCGTCTTTCCTGTCTCCTCTCCCTGTCTCCGTTGTCGGTCATACCTGTGTGGCAGACACCGGTGTGGTGAATCTGAATGCGGACCTCGTTGGCCTTGGGAGGAGCGACCTCGACATCCTCGATGGAAAGGGGTTCACCAGCGCCCCAGGCGATGGCGGCCTGTACTATGAGTATTTATCTGGAAGGTATGCGATCGTGAGCTTACTTTGCAGGTGATGGTCTGTCAACAGAAGGATGAATTAGTAAGTGATTCCGTGACAATTGCTGACAATTGAGTGTCTTACCTGTCCCACGGTGGAGGCCATTATGATAGAATTGAAAACAAGAAAGGGTATAGGAAGAGAAGAGGATAAATACAGAAATGTTGAAGATTGGATGACGAGCGAGACCCGCGGATTTAAAAGCGCGTGCGGGAAGTGGAGGAGGGGGAGGGGTGAGGGGCAGTACCACTATACACATCTATTATTCACTATCTCTATCGAAAATATTTGATGACTACAAGTTGGAGATAAAAAGAAGAACGCGATCCCCTCATAATCCCAGCATTGACTCCGCATATCTTGTCTCTACATTGTAGTAGAATACAGATAGAGATACAGTGTCGAGACTCGGAACAACGGACAATGACGGAATCGCATCGGCAATACTAACTACTGTCAAGATGCATCTAAATACTCCGTAGAGTAATGAACTAGTTGACTAGGTTCAAAAAGGCAATGTTTTCCGGCGGCAATTCACAACCTCGTAAGGCCAGTCCCGATCCCAGAACGGTGAGTTTTTCCATCACAGCTACTCCAGAATACTCCGTACACGGTAAAGAGCGATACTATCCGTCGTAATCCATTGATGGCCCATCAAGGGCTCAATCTCATATAATACACAGACAGCGTAACTTTTGCCATCATTATCTTATTTTTGTTCTTTCAGTCCCGCGCCGTCGGACAATTTTAACCAGACAATCCCAAGCCAACTGTATCCTGACGAACATGCGAACCGGCGGCCAACACAAACGAAGAAGGGCAAGGAGAGTAGGCGAAAGAAAAGAGACGAGGTGTTCAAGCTGAGATTACCGTCCACCCTGGGCGTTCTGCATCATAGCCGCGTTCTGTTCCTGGAATCGTTCGTTCAAGCGAGCTGAACCCTTGAGGTACTTGTCGACACAGCGCAGCACACAACCCTCCTCACGAGAGGCAAGCGAACGGGTGGTGAAGTCGTTAACGCAGTCATCGAAGCAGCGTTGGACGAGTTTGGAGTACATCTGGTGTAGTCAGTTTGGAGTGTTCAGGTGTTGGATGTCGTAAGAAGAACGCACGCCCATGAATTCCTTCAGCTGCTTTCTCTCCATGCGAGAGGCGAGCTCGCGCTGTTCCGAGGCGTTGAGACTGGCAGTTAGCATGTTAGCATGATCTCAATTAGAAAAAGAGTAATTGATTCAAACACACCCGTCCATTTTGTATGTATCGTGGATAGCAATAATAATGGTTCAAGTGAACTGCTACGATTCTTCATCTCCGACCGGCGCCAGGTATCAGGTGACCTCATTCACGTGATCCCACTCCTACAGTCACACAGTGGCAGTGAAAGCGTCCAATGGTCGACCGAGTCTCGACTTTTTGGTCGGCCGGGATTGACCGGGTTGGGTCGAGTCAAGTCCCTGGACCCTGTATATACTTGTACCTGTACTTCCTACGTAGGGACTTGGAGTAGACCAATCTAGAGTCTATATAGAGTAGAGTCTACAATTGTATGAGTACTCATAGACTTGTCTACTCTATCTCTATTCTTAGTCTTAGTTATTCATCTCAGTACTCTAGTGCAGCTAGAATAGTACATTGACTGCCATACCATGGTTCCTGAGACCCCTTCTGGCAGTCATCATGAAGGATCAACCGCATCATCGATCTCCTCTTCTCCTCTGCCCTCTTCTTTCTACTCTCCTTCAATCCTCCTCTAACCCTCCTTCATATACCTATCCTCTTTTATCCGTCCACTTATAGTACACTGCACGGATCAGTCAGCTAGTCAGATATCAATTGCTGCTATTTTGGGAACGTCCCAGCCTCGGCTTTTTCGCCGCCATTAATCCATTAACATCTGTATTATCAGTCAGTCAGTCAAGACACATGAGGGCGGTCTGACTTGTGACTGTCTGCCTCACTGAGACTGATTCATTCATTGAGCTTCCACTCCCTTCATTCGTTCGTTCATCCGTCCAATCGACTTCCGGGGGTCATCGGTCCCTCTGATCCAATTAATCCAGATCGCTTCCTCCTCGTCCCTCATTCTCGACCACCGTCCTTTATCGTCGTCGTCGTTTATCGTCTATACCATTCACAACGTCCTCCTCGTCCACATCACCTACACTGTCTACATCGTCAAGAACGCCCGTCTACCGTCAAACATGGTGACGGGAAAACCGGAGCCCTTCCAGGCCTTCGCGCCCACCCCCTCTCAACCCGTCGCGTTCTCGCCTCCCTCCAAACGAGATCTCACTTCCTGGTGGAGGCAGTTCAAGAGGAATACCCGCAAAGAAGATCCCAAAGGTACGTTGACTTCATGCCGTTCACCAGCATGGCCTCCATGTGTTTCTCGGTCTATTCTACAACTCGTCCGCCTGGAGGTTCGAAAGGAGGTGCTTCCGCAATGCGACCAAGTGACCCCCCGGCTTGTGCTATTATCGATGCAATCGCTATCCTCTGTGAGAGGTATCGCGTCGATCAATACTACATCCTCTTATCGACTCCCTTCAATCTCACACCATCTCTCTTCATGACTACCGTTAACCGTTCCTGCGTGAAAAATAGATGTACCTCGAGGAATCTTCGGTATCCCTCTCAACGTCAGCATCAAGTACGCCAACGTCGCGATTTCCCTCACAAATGACAATGGTGAAAGCTTCATCTACGGTTACGTCCCTATCGTCGTTGCGAAATGTGGGGTGTTTTTGAAAGAAAAGGGTGCGTCTACTCTGCCTTTCCCCGTTGGCAAGGGACTTCGCTAATCTTGATCCTCTGGATAGCAACCGATGTGGAAGGCATCTTTCGCCTTAACGGTTCCGCGAAGCGCATCAAGGACCTTCAAGAGATCTTCGACTCTCCCGAGCGATACGGAAAAGGTTTGGATTGGACCGGTTATACTGTGCACGATGCGGCCAACGTCCTCCGTCGCTATCTCAACCAACTTCCCGAGCCGATCGTGCCCTTAGATTTCTACGAACAATTCCGTCAGCCGTTGCGCACCTATCAGCGCCAGGTCCAAGGTCTTGCGCCATCCAACGAGGCGGAGATTTTTGACCACGCCAAAGCCGTCGCGGCCTATCAGCAGCTCATCAGGGAGCTTCCGCCGCTCAACAAGCAGTTGCTGCTCTACATTCTCGATCTCCTCGCTGTCTTCGCTTCCAAATCGGAGCAGAACCGGATGACCTCCGCCAACTTGTCCGCCATCTTCCAACCTGGATTGCTCTCCCATCCCCAGCATGACATGTCCCCCGATGAATACAAGCTGAGCCAGGATGTCTTGATATTCCTCATCGAGAACCAGGACCACTTTCTGTTTGGCATGAACGGCACCGCAGCGGATGCGGAGACGGTCAAGGCGGTTGAATCGGGCGGCCTCGCCCCTCGAGCACCAACGACCACCCAGACCAGCATCCGTCGCTCCGTCTCCAGCGCCAGCGGCGGCGCAGACAGCTTCCGCAAGTACGGCAGCCTTGGACGGAACGTGTCGGTGTCCTCCAAGAATTCGCGAAACTCGAACGCCACCGCCAGCCCTGGCACGCCGTCGTCGTTGAGCGGAGTGCACCGCAGCAATACCCTTCCGTCTAAAATGGCTCCTCCTATGCAACGCAGGGCCGTTCAGGAGCCCACCACTGGCAATGCCACGGCACCCGCACCGTCCGCCAAGCCGAGCCCGTCACCCAGTCGGATGCCTCCCTCCACGGAGAGCAACAACCACATTCGTATTCAGGCTCCTTCCGGCCCTGATGGATCAGCGGTAATTGGTACATCTGGGATGGCATATGTTCATTCGGCCACTCATGGACCCATCCCCAAGCGTTTCGCAGGGCATGTCACCGTCCCGGAGCCCCAACCTCCCCGGGAAGCATCCATCTCCCCTCCCCCTCCTACGGTGGTCACTCCGACCAAGGAACGTAAACTGTCCAACTTCTTTTCCAAGTCTCCGCCTCCCAGTGGTGAGCAACGGCAACCGAACCGGTTGAGGAAAAAGCGGGGTCCGGGTAGTGTCTGTGAGAGCGCCCAGAGCTCATCTCAGTCCCTTCAGGGCGTCACTGCTGAGAATATTCCCCGCACCGTGCCTCCAGAGAATGGAGTTGCGGCAAACGGTGCTCAGGATGAATCTCAACCCAACAACCAGGAAAACGGTACTTCCCAGAGTGAAAATGGTCAGACGCAGACAACGGACACTTCGCTGAAGCCATACTCACGAACACCGTCAATGCGGTCGCGTTCGTCCTTCACGGACCAGTCAGACCTCGAACAACTCGATGAGACCGCGCGAGTGGAACGCAAAGAACATCGACAGAGCTGGAGATTCCCTCGTTCGTCCAAACGAAGCAGTGAACAGATCGGTCTCGTGTCACCACCATTGGGGGCGACCAACCCGAGTGCCACTCGCAGCGCAAGTTCAATCGGTAGCTGGCACCAGGCCAGCCGGAGCTCACCATCGGACCTCCAACAGTTTGTCAATGACCCAGCGAACCAGCCGCTCAGTCTTGACGCCGAACTCAACAACAACGGCTCTCCCAAGGAACTTGAACCAGAGAGGCGGAGTCTGTTTGGAAAGTTCAAGGCCAAGGTCGGATTAAGTCGCGACGGAAAAGATGCGGACTCGCTCCGAGACCGAACGCGGAGTCCGGTAAACTCGGACACCGAAAACTCCGTGTCCAATCTGGCGCTGTCGCCGCCACCAAGCAAGGTCCAAAGCAATGGCAGCAAGTCGGCACCGGCTGAAGCGAATAGTCCTGACGAGTCTACGCAATCTCCTGTGTCCCCGTTGCCAGGCTTGGGAATGCCACCTGCCATTCCGGAAGAGCCAGGCTCGCCAGAGTCTCCCGTCGCGCCGGCTTTTGTCGAGCAGAACAAAGAAGCTGTAACGAGTGCTCCTGAGCCGGTGCCTGCTCCAACCGAGCCCGCCGCTGAATCACCCAAGGAGCTCAACTAAGCAGTCTTTCGGTGTCAGTACGCTCATGTCTTATGTCACATCAATTTCCCTCAATGTTTCTGCTTGGACACGCGGGTGGCACTTTTGGTTGTCGATTCTTGTTCTCTGCCTTTCACGTTCTGTTCTGTTTCCCTAGGGGTATAATCCGTTTCATGTTTCCTCTATTCCTTTCGCGATTCTTGTATCCACGTCATACCCCTCCTGCCCTTTATTCTTATCCTTACGCTTTGCCATGCGTCACGAATGTATGCTTATGCTTATTCTTCTGTTTCCTGTTGCGGTAATCTACACGGATTGGTTGGTTGACTGGTTTAGACGGACAAAAACGTAAAAAGAGAAAAAAAAGGAGTTAGATAGGAGTCCTGCCGGGTGTAATGTTTTGGATGTTGTCTTGGGTTGTTGGGTAGGTAGGGTTATTCAATTGAGTGTTGGTTATATATCTACCCCGTGGTCTGTTAAGACGTAGCATCGAAGACCTTGATATCTTCAACTATGGGATTTACAAGAGATTCGAGTTGTCTAATTCTTAAGTCACCCACTCTGTGTTTACAATTATAACCCATTTTCGTCGACTAGCCATGAGCCTACTGACCGTTTTACTTGGAGCAGATGGCTACCACAATCCCAAGGCAGGCCGGAACAATTATCCCAATACGGAAATACATCCCGTAGATTCTCCGACTTCTGTCATCCGCGTCCTCCGCTCCAAATCACCACGAACACCATTCATTCATTCAATTCAATTCATTCTCTACAGCAATTGACAGGGCGCACGCCCAAGTGCGTTGAACCATGACCTCAACACCCCCCTCACCACCGCACCGCACCGGCACATCCTCCTCCTCCTCCAACCCAACACAGTACTCACAAGCAAACGCATCCGCCCAAGCACCACCCCCGAAACCCCCAGCGCCGGCCGTGAGTATTCTCCCCGGCCAGCTCGCCCGGGTATACTCCTTTGCGCATCCTGTGCTTCTACTAGCTCTGTTGGCGGTACGCTTCGGCAAGTTCGTGGAAGACCCCGTCGGTGAGTTGTTGGGTGATTTGCCCGTGTTGGCGGGTTTGCAGATGCTGTATGCGGTGCTTTGCTTGCCGCCTGCTGGTGCGCCGTCATCGAAGGCCGGAGGAGGCGAGGCGAGTTCGAGCGGGGAGGGCACGGTTCTTAGACCGGGGAGGGTTGGACTGCGACGGAAGCATGCGAAAGAGGTTGGGATTTCTGTGAAGGTGGTTGTACGTCTCCCCCCCTCCCCTGACCAGCCTGTAACGATCTGTATTAACAAGAGCAGCCTGCATTGATCGCATTGACATTGACAACTCTCCTCGCAACCCCCATCCTCTCAATCCTCCTCGTCCTCTTCGGCGCCCCGCTCACAACGCACAACCTCGAGACCATCCTCTGCGCAGCGCACATGGCCGTCCTCTCCGCGACAGCACTAGTCTACGTCCACGGCGTCGACGGGAGTACCTGGCGGGAAGTCTGGGGCGTGGCAAGACCCGCGGATGCGGTTTGGGGCGGAGCGCTGGGGACGGGCGTGGGTGCTTGGTTTGGCGCCGTGCCTATTCCGTTGGATTGGTATGTTTCCTTTTATCCTGGGATTGGAAATGAGTGAAGCTGATGAAATGTAGGGATCGTCCGTGGCAGGCTTATCCTATTACTATCCTGACCGGTGCGTATATCGGGTACGCGGTTGGGTCGTTGATTAGTCGGTCGTCGTGGTTGTTTGGGAAGAGGATTCAGTTTACGCCTGAGGTTGAGGAAGATATGGATAAGAAGGCTGAGTAGGGTGTCTTGGGTTGGGAACTTAGCATTGTGTACTGTATTGTAGATTAGTAGTAAACACGATAATAATCTATTTAAGTGCAGACCGCATCATCTAATCCAGTGCACTGAGATCTATTCAATCACAAAAAAGCAATCTATCTCATGTATCTATAGACAATAAAAATCAATATATTCAATATATCAGTGGTCAATGAATGTAAAAAGCCCGCTGAGAATGTATACAGAATCGAAGTATGAATAGAAGAGAAGAAAAGGAGATAGCCTCCGTGTTATGAAGAGAAAAGAAAAGAAGCCATGGCTAAAAATGAAAAGAAGCCCCCCCGGGGGAAGAAAAGGAAGGAAGACAATTGGGGTATAGGTATGAGGACATTAAAGCGAAGAGGGTATACGGCAAGGCGTTAAGGAACAGACTCAATCAGTTGCAAGGGTATGTAGTCATATCATGCCGGCAATCTCAATCCGACGTTCCAGCTTGCGCAGCGCAAGATCGTTCTTCGAGTCCCGCTCCAGGTCCGTGCCGGTGCCACTGTCATAATGCGGATGTGGGATGATCCTCTCCGTTCGTGGGATGTAGCTTGACTGCGGGGACGAATGAGAATCCACCGGACGAAAACGATAGGGCTCTACCGAGTCCACGCTCTGGATCGGGTACATGGTTCCCATGCTCATGGACATGGAGTCGCGCGCCATCTTCTGGAGTTGTTGGACGTCGTCGCGGAGACTGGAGACTTGGCCTTCGAGGCTTCTGCGGGCGGATTGTTCTCTGCGGAGGAGGGTGACGAGGGCGCTGTATTGCTCGATAGAGATGCTGGATGCGCCGTCGATGTGTGGTGGGGAGGATAGTGGTTGGTATGTGTCGGATCGGTGGAGATTAGGGCGGACGGTGCCGGTGCTGACGGGCCGGTCTTCTGAGATTCCAGGCGAGTTGCTCGAGCCAGTAGCGGGGGAGAATAATGGTGCCGGCTGTCGCCCGTCTGGTGTTAATGACTTTTTAGACGCGGATTTGGCTGTTGGCGAGGAGTCGCCTCGTTTGTCTTGTAGGCGTGCAATGGCGAATTCTAAGTCGATGAGTTTAACCTCCAGGGTTGTCACGCGCTGTTCGATGGTCAGGTTGTCATGATTTTGCATCGCATGTACCAGATTGCCAACACTTGGCGGGACACTTTCGACCTCCGTTTGTTGCTCTGCGTCATTAGCTTCGGGTGCATCACAAGGCTCATCCGGCTTGGACAGACTGGCAACCGTGTTCCGCGTAGGAGGTCTGAAGGAGAGCTCGCTGTCAGAGACTGCTCCAAAGGCAGGCGAGCCCAAGTATGTGATTTCCGTACTGCGCCGTGTCCATTGGATCGGAGACATGCGGTGTTCGTTAGCCTTTCTGCGAAGGGAATTGGTACTCCGCGAGCGTCGTTTATTGCGCAGAGCACGGCGCACGCGAAGGTTCTCTGGTTCCTTTCCTGCCTCGGGGCCATTGTCTTTTTTGTGGGTAATATCATGACACTCCTCTTCGGAAAACACTAGACTGGGGAGGGTGTTTCGTCGTCGGTGTACCGGCAAGGGGTCTAACTTGTTCAGATCCATCAACGTAGGACGAAGGTCCTTTTGCAGCGGACTATTTTTGGTTCCAAGAGAGGTAGCCTGCGCGTCTTTGCGACTGCGGCTCTCAGATTTCCGCGGTAACGAGTTACTAGGACGAGGACTGTAGGATTCCATCACAGGATCCTCCTCCAATCCATCCGTCTGGCTGCGCCTCTTGCGATGGAATATCTTTCGCATGACCGTCCTCAATGTACTCTCGCTGCGACGATGCATGCCAGGACCTCTGGCAATCATATTCGATACCGGGTCGTGCGTGGTATGAAAAGGTGCCCCTGGTCGTTGCATCCCGCGGAAGTTTCCAATGATCGCTGTTGAGTCGGGTCGGTATCCAGGCCGACGGCAGCTGAGGGACATGTTTTGCGACTGAATGGGGGGTAGGGCGGTATCGTAAGAGTCTGAGGAGGGATCCATTGTTTGGGCAGGGCCGCTGCCGTTACTCCAGGTTGCTGACATTCTATTGTTCGGGTATCAATCGATGTGCATGAATCGTGTTCGGAATCGGTGTAGGTAGTTCAGCGAGCGTGTTGTATATGATAACGAGAGTGGGTATGTAACGAGCGTCGGAATAAACAGATAAAGGGGTCTATGACTTGTCAAGTGGTCTGGGTGTTTGTCCTCAGTTCTGCTGCAACGAAGTCTCAAGACGGAAAAGCGTCAGTAGAGGCCGCGAACAAGTGTAACAGCACCCACTCACCAAGACGGTAAAAACGAGCGGCATCAACAAAATCAAAAATCGTAGAGATGCTCAAAGCAGATCCATCCCGACACCAGCAGGGAACGTCAACGTTGTCGAGGTCGAGGCCAGCCTAAGAGGTAGTGGGGATGATAGTATGGCAGGCACTATAATAATAATAGAAACACCCCTGTAATAATTCTCCGAAAGGCAGTAAAAAGCGAGAGTAGCGAAGTAGAAAGGGAAAGAGCAGAAACGAGTGGTCTTCAAGGAAAAAAAAAAAAAAAAAAAAAAAAAAAAAAAAGAAATGGACGCGCCTGTCATATAAAGCCGACCAGGATGATCGCAGCAGGTGGTCAAAGAGAGTCGTCGGCCTCCACAACAGCAGAAGGACCAAATTGGACTTGAAACTGGGCCCGGCGAAAGCTGGGAATGTTTAGAAGGGTTGAATCCCCCGAGAGATCTCAATCCACAACGTCAAAGAACCGCATTGATTCGGGCAGCATGACCGATTCGTTCAGGGGAGAAGGAATGGGGAGTCTATGGGGTACTGCAGAGAATCAGAGTCAGTCAAAGCAGCTAAAAAAAATCAATGCGAAATAGAAATTGAAAGACAACACACCGATGGAGACACTCGGAGTAAACAGGAGCAGAATGGCTGGCCATGGCAGAGGAAGAGAGAGTCCTGGAGAGTGTCAGGATGGAGACCGATCCGCACCGTCCGCCAAGTGGCCGAACGGGTGTTTTAACTGTTGGTGGGCGTTTCAGGTCGAATCCTGCGTGTACGGAGTATTCTGAGAGGATTCTGCTGAGAGTACTTGTGCTTGTACACTGATATGGGAAGTTAAGTATTCTGCTCTGGTCACGGGCATATGTGCATCTTTTCTCCCGGATTCTTCACATTCTCCAAGGATCCTGCGGACTGCACCCTCTACGGAGCACAGTAGTCTGACAGATTAGGCACAGCTGCATCGGACCCATAACTCGGTACATTGGATCCATCTCGGAGACCGTACCAGAACCATTCCATTCCCCCCCCTCTCTCTCGGTTAAAACCCACGTATCCGTTCCGTACTCTGCCAGTCCTCTCCTCCCCGGGAATCTCATTTCTGGCCATTTTCCTGTTCCGGTAGCAATCTGACCTACCGAGCACACAGCACGACTCAATCACATATCCGATCGTGAGACTGGCCAATTACCGACCCGATCGGCAGTTGCAACGCCTACTCCCTGGCCACTGACTGGCACGCCGGCGGCATTCTGAAACTTCATGCCCGGCGTGTTTAATTTAACTTGCGCTTCCGCCGTCGCCTTGTTTTTGAGGCAACCGTCAGGAAAGGGGAGGAAAGGGAAAGATACGGAACACGGCAGCCAAGTCGGGTTCACTTTGGCACCGGTGTCTGGGGAAAGCTTAAGATATCATGGCGTGCCTTTCATCAAGGTCCCAACTTACTCGACAGAAGGTTCCATCTGCCAATTGGAGGGCCGACTGCTGCCGCAATTGACGCCAGGAACAACTGCGACAGGGATACTGCCGTATTCATATATTGCTAAAACCTATCGCACAGTGGCTATTTTAACTCGATCAGCGCGAGATCAGCACAGGGTTCCCGAACGTGATTCGTATTGCACCGTGTTATTGTCCGTCCGGTGAATCTAGTAGCACATGTTCCTCCGGGCGGAGGATGCTCTCCTGGCTTTCCACGTTGGTGATGGTGAGATCTGGTTTCCGTGGATTCGACCGTTTACTTGGGTTGTACGAGGCTCCGGGCATGCTGTGGCTGCCGCTGTTTTTGTAGTTGTCTCGACTGGCGCTCCAGGAGCGTAGGGATCGTCTTCCGAGGGTAATTTCGGGTAGAGGGTGTAGGGTGGGTATGCAGGAGGCCATGATGACGACATTAAATTCGATACTACACGTTCCACATGGTTAGACGAGAATCGATCTTGATCTGGTGCAGCTAGACACATACCATGTCCAAATGACGAGCTCTGCAGTTGCGTCTACAAGAGTCAGCAAGGCATTCTATCTCGTACGATCAAGGATGTACTCACATGTAGGGTCCGTCTTGTTGGAGAGACCAGGCAATTGCAAGCACTTAACAATGGCCATGGCACATGCTCTGGATGGAATCGATAAATTTAGCACAAAGGTCATCGGAACCACCAATTGTCTACTTACACTGAACCCAGCCCCAAAGCGAAACACAAGGCAATCTTCTTCCGCGCACACATGTTAAGCCGCAATAGAACAACACTCGGATAAATCGCAAGATACAGATCCGTGAACGCAGAGAATGCTAAACAAGACCGCCAGGGCTTATCATCCCCTCTTTTTTACTTTGAACACTTGCCACCGGTAAAAATAGCATAATCAATCAAAATCCAAATATCCCGACAAGTTGCACCCTGCATGACCAACGACGTATCCCACAACGCCTTTGGTGGATCACACATCGTGAACAGAACGATAATGCAAATGCCCGATGTCAGCGCTACCAAGCCTGTCAAAATCCATAGCGCTGCCTTCTGCCACCAATTCGGGTTCACGATACGGCTTAACAAGGCTGCGACTGCGAGTTTGGGGAGCCAGAAGGAGACGATGCCCAGGGTGAAGTAGATATAGTTGACGAAGGATACTTTGACGAGTCGTTCGGGGGGTAGAGTATCTGCGTGTTGGCCGTATCCAAATGCTACGTTTGCTGTTGTGACGGAGGCGTATGCTAGACTCATTACCTATTCAGGAACTGGTTAACGTTGGCTTTCTCGCAAATAGATTATCTTGGGATGGATTGACTCGCCATCGACGCAGCAATCAACCAGTCATCCGAGCCTATATTCTGCAATACACCGGCTCGAATGTACAGTCTCGAAGCCACCATCACCAGAGTAAGACCGGTCATCACCCAGAAGACACCGATGATCTTCGGGCCTTTTGTCTGACTGAGATATTCGGCAGGATGAGAAGCCATTGTGCGGACTCTGGAGGACGAGGCATCGACGTCTTGAAGATAAAAGAGAAGGACCAGGGGACAGAGAGCAGTGAACGCGATTCCCGGAAATGGAACCAGAATCCTCTAAATTATCATGTTCACTGGGTAGTGAAGAGTTTTCTATTTCAAGGGACCACACTATCGCTATCCGAGCCAAGGTCGATATGAATTGCAACACACGCAGAGCGCCTCAACAACAGGGGCGGCCGAAAGGAACTAAACATGCAGGACATCCAACAACATTCAACCTGCAACGCCATTAGACACCAAGGTTGGAAAGAACGGTTGATCCTTTGTCCTATACCCTTAGATGCAGGGGAATAGACATCGCAATTGGATACTTTGTCGACCCATGGACTCGACGGCGCCATCAATGTCAATCCCTATATCAGGGACATTCTAGATTGATAGTGGTTTGATTGCTGTTAGACCAATCGATCAAAGTGCCATGGCTCAACATGATCCCAATTTGAAGCCATATAAGTCTGATATGCAAATCTGATTCCATCCCTCCGCCCTGGATACAGCAAGGTATTGATCAACGAGAATGTGATCCCAGACACGGGCGCCTACTGGGAAACGACCAGCCTGGACCTGATTATGATGGCAATCGGATCGGGAGAGCGAACAGAACGACGTTGGCACGCATTGTTGGAATCGGTGGGATTGAAGATTGTAAATATTTGGACGGCACCTGCGCAGAAGGGAGTGGAGAGTTTGATCGAGTGTGAATTGGTGTAGCCTGTTGTCTTATAGGTTTAATTAGCATGTATTAGTGTAATCATAATTCTTCTGCTTCTTCGGATACTATAGATATGAATAGAGATGGAAAGTAAGCAGAGTTCACGAATATGATATTTGTAGATGGTGGGTTGAAGAGTTGAAGAGGAACGCGATGGCGGACAGAGAAGGTCAACAACTAACCGAAAATGGAAAGAGGGAGGGCTGACGACACAATGAAGTACAACCGAATTGCTACATCATCCTACAAAGCCTATACATTTTAATAGAAATGCTATGCGGAAACAATGGTCTATAGTAGTATACATTTGGCTCACATTGATGTGAGTATGAAGTACGAAACTCGCGTTCATAGTCTTCTAAATCAACCCCTCGTCCCGGACCTCCACCACATCGTCGTTTGCCTCAAGCCTGCCAGCAAGATCCTCAGGTCCCCTTACGCATTATTGTTAGCCAGTGCTCACGCTCAGAATTGTGAATCAGTACATACTCGAACGTAAGTGCCGGAGCGGAAAGCCGACGTTGAGGGAGTTCTTTGCCACCACTGTCATTGATTTTCCTGAAAGGATTAGAAATAAACATATGCAAAAACCAGCATAAATTGGCGTACGTGCGAGTCCTTGACATGCCTGAGCCAGTCAGGAAGCATACCATATACCTATGGTTCTGGGTGCATATGGATGGATGTTAGCCCGATTCTTGCTTGCTCTCATCCAGAGGTGTAACAAACCGCCATAGCCGAGAGAATGAAAGAAGACTGATGCTCGATGGGACGATGTATATGGTACAATCAGGAAATGAATATTCCTTGGAATATATATGGCGTTGTTGCTACGATGTCATGAGCATGTCATACGAATGTTCAGATCCGGGAAACGCGAACCGTGGCTTTCCAAGAGGAACGATAAAGGTTTCGACGGCTTGCTCCTATTCTTGTATTCCTTTCCTTCCGCTAATGTAGGAAACCGACATCTATCGGTTCCTGCTCCTGGCACAACTCTGACGCTATCGTCAAATTGGCAATTGGCGACAACACTTAGCGCCATAAAGGTCTGAATAACTTTTTCAGTCTACAGCATTGGAAATATTTCATAGGCTGCATGGCAAGGCTTGGAATAAGAAGTGCATGGATCCCTGTTTTTATGTAATGGTAGAATTCCGCCGGCTCAAGTAAATTTCGTGTCTGTCAAGGCCGACAACAAACCAACTAGTGACATCGGTTAGAATTTCCCAGTATAATAAGACAGCTCCGATACTCACTGTCCAGTGAAAAACGACATAGTGGTAACCAAGGACCATAATCCTGTTTGGTCGTCTCTGCGTTGTTGGAATGGCGAATCGCCCCTTTTACCTCCACAGAGGCATGGATTCTTGTCTTGCGGTCGAATTGAAAGGGTTCGTCTGTGGTTGCTGTGTATTACTTTCGGGTAAGCCGGCCCGGCAACTGGACCTCTTTCATAGTTCATTCAACCAGTTGGTGGTTGGACACTCCTTTCAACATGCTTCTCAATCCGTCTTTCTTTCCTTCCTGGTATTCGAAGACACAACATTAGAACAAAGGACCCTTGCTAACTAAACGTACTCGTACATTATCTACACTGCTCTTCGCAATTGCCTAGGGCACGATCCACAAGTTTGCAATCAGTGTGGCCGCAATTAGGACCCTCATAAATCCTCGCAGCTCGGCATAGCTTTCAATAGACCAAGGCCCATATGGCTTGCATGCTAAGTATGGTGTTGTTTTCATTGACGATGCCTGCATTAGGAGTAGAGAGATGCCATATGTATGCAGGTACATCTTAAGGCTACACCGGAAAGAATTCCAGGTAGGTTTCATGACGGTCCATTGCGATCAATGACCAACTATGACTGGGGTGAGTCAAAGTGGTTTGAAGGCGATGATGAAACCTACTATCTGCTGAGGACGGCAGGGTGCTCATTCCTGGTCATCCTGACAATTTCTGAAATCTTCTGTTTGGTTATGTCTGGCTCCGCCTTGATTCTTATGCCTTGGTTTCAACTGCTGCCTGTGTTTTTTTTTTTTTTTTTTTTTTTTTTTCATTCAAGGATTGAGGGCGCCATATGTATACGCCACGTATGGCGTTTTCTCTGATTTTCCGATTTTGAGTCGCACCTCGTCCAATGTACATTCGGAGAGGCTGCATTTGAGGACCTCTCTCGCATGGTCTCAAAGTTGTATTACAAATGCGTTGACAATCGATTCATCGTCCGCTTTCGGTAACGGTTCTTCGTTGTTGGCCATTTTAAATAGCCTGTATAATGGATTCCCATTCGCGCCTGGAATGTTTTTGGGTGTTTATTTGCTCTTCAGCTAGGATAACCGGGTAAATGGTACTTTCGTCAAACAATGATGACAAGGAAGCGGTGTTTGCGTTGAGAAGATTAAGCTCATATTCATGGACTCTCTGTATAAGGGTCTTGGACTCTATATGCTCCTGAAGGCGTTTGATGCGGCTCTAGGGCCAGGCCACGGCATGGTTGTACAGTCAAGAAAGAACTCAAAATTAGATGCTAAAGGTTACTGGCGCTGTATTTTGCATGTTGAGCTAGGATTAAAGGCCATTTGAAGTGAAACGTTGATGACATATTAACTCATTCAAGTCTAGAGGCAAATGAGATATTCAACCCTTTTGGATATGTTCGAGGTGATAGTCTGCCAGACGGTGAAGGCGTCCACAGAATATACTCGGCTCATTTGTAATAATGTTTATCAGCTCATTGGGAGAGCGATGCGACGCAAGTCGCTGGTTGAGTGTCGAGACGGACTTTAGTACCTCAAAGCAGAAGCATGTTCTACGAAGCGCGAGGTGAGGAAGAGAACTACAATTTGAAACGAAGGGAAAAAAAAAAAGAAAAAAAAAAAAAAAAAGTACAAGAAAGACAGGAGGGAAGCTGCCGGAAGCCTACCCACGAATCCCGATATAATAACCCATTGCTCGGATGAAAATCCAGCGAAAACCATGTAGAAGACAGCCCTGAGTTGATACATGTCTGTACTCGATAGCTAGTTCGGGATATGGACGTCAATGCGATTGTTCGCCGATGTGGTGCTTGGAAAGGTGCAGAGCATAGAGATGGCTACATGGGAGTATAGCCTTGCTGGAGAATATACGTAGCAGCGATTTCTCGAAGCTCCTTCATATCGAGATCGACGACCGCATCATCGTTCCGAGCAGGAAATAACCTTGGGCCAAACAGTTGACCCTTTGTCAGGCTAATCCTTTGCGTGGCAGCGATTTTGGCCGGTGGACAAGGGAGTATAGCCTTTCGTGTGTTGGGTTAGTATACCATATGTTGGTCGAGGTCGTTGCCACTCACCTCGCATGAAATGCAACGAATATTTCCCAACGTATCCAGGTCATATACTTCAATATCCCCCTTCACTTTCCGTTCAGAATCCGCGCTCCATTTCAGTATAATCACGACCTGTATGTTTCCAACACCACCCCTCAGCCAGAGATCGCGGTCCCTGTACAATTGCGGTTTCGTCTCGGACCATCCACTCTCTATCACCACTGTCGGAAGGCTCTTCCCAGGTGGCAAGATGCACTGGTCAGGTTCTTTATGGGAGGCCGTATATGGTGCCTGGAAGTTCTCGAATCCTATTATCACAGACTAGGTTAGCATGCGCTGGCCGATGGTGGTAGGGGTCCTTACTGGGTGACGCAAAAATGTGTAGATCCATCTTCTCCTTGACAATCAAAGATGGATTCAGCATGATTTGGTGAATGAACCAAGTGAAGTGGATGTCGTGTATTATGCACGGCCCTATGACAAGCTTGAGGATCTTTTGAAGTGAGTCGTAGGTGGTCCTGTTCATCTGTGTGAGTTCGGATTTGGATCCTTGATGGGAGTCCATACCTGTGTGATCTTAGTCCTTCGCGACGTTCTAGTTCGTCAATTGTCTGCCATGCAATCGAAATGTCGACCTCGTGAAATTCCAGGGTCTCTTCTTCCGTAGATTTATCAAGCCTTTCAATGATGATATTAACGAGTTCATCTTTCGAGTAAGGCTGGCTATCAGAGTGCACCGCTGCGCGGTCTAGGGATTCCTGCTGGGCCATCGTGATTGTTGTAAGAGTGGTGTAGTGAATGCGCGGAAGGATCTTACCTGGCAGTTCTATGATCCTTGTATGATTCGACCATCTAGGCAGCGCCATGTCAATGGCCTGATAAGGCTTATCAAGGAAATAAAGCCACTGTTCAAGCCCAGTCCTAGATAGGAAGGCAAGCCACCACTGCCACACCACTATCGATGTCATGGGAACGTCTTTCTACCAGCTACGACGATTTACTATTTTTACACGAATTATGACAGCGCTAACCGCATCCTCAAAACCAGAAATACCGTATATCAGGGGGCAACATTGGACAGTAACTGAGCACTTTCCACCCGAGCTGCCAATCGATAGGTGTTGCGGCTTCGGACCAGAAGCTCGCAAGGAGGCTTGGAGTATTGATTCCCTAACACGCTGTGTCCGGCACCCCACCTACATCAGGAAGTTACGGCAACCAAAAGACCAGCCTTAGAATCATTGAGGACATTGAGGAAATTCGAGTTGGTGACAGTAAGACTTCTCAGGTCGTTCTAGTGGAGGTTGTCTCTGGTCAATACTCCGGCAAGCGTATGGTTGCGAAATTCTATGATCTGCTTTATTATGACGATGAACAAGACGATGTGGACCCCCTGCTTGGTAAGGAGATGGAATATTCATGCGAATCGACTGCTTACAGATATCTCTTGGCCCGAGGACAACAGGACATTCCCATATTCTATGGGACGTATTCCTTGGAGCTGAATGTCTCGCCTGGTGTCTCTCGATCGGTACGTCTGATGTTACTGGAGCATGTCCACGGAGTGCAGATGAAGACCCTACAACCCCCCAGCTTCAGTCAAACCCCGGAAGGCAATCATGAAACAAATCATCACATCGAGTCACGATTCTACGAAAAAGACTTGAAGCACAGAGATATATATCCGCGGAATATTATCATCCAAGGACTTGAAGACAAGGATTTGTCCAAGCTCCGGGTTGTCATCATTGATTTCGGGAGTGCGGATATAGGTCGCTCGTGCTATAAAGACGATCCTGAGGCCGAAATGGAGCTCCTCCCGGGTACATACATCAGTCCTATCCTACGGTGGCACAGCGGAGACATCAACCCGCTCACGGGACCTTTCGAGAAATGTATCGACAGGAAGTGTACAGGGATGATATCAAAGGCATCACGCCTTATATGGAGTCGGCCTGGTGGGACTTTTTGCAGCCTGATTCCAATGATTCTGACCGCGAAGTGTGATTTCGAAGTTTTTTATTTGATAGACCTAATGGTATACCTTCAACCAGTGATATGTTGGGCAATTCCAATGGCGTCATGTAAATCCCGATTACGTGATACGATTTCTCTTCCCCGCATCGGCGTTGAACTTCAACAACACTCATAGTACATTGAACAGCACAATGACCGAAACATTCTCCTCAATCCCTATAATCGACTTCTCCAGACTGCAGGATCGATCCACTAAGGAGCAGACTCTGGCCCAACTGCGCGATGCCATCTTCCGGGTGGGATTTCTCTATCTGATCAATCATGGCCTCGAGGTACGACAGGACGATCCGTTGATTGTGGCAGAGACTCACGAATTAGGAATTGACCAAACGCGCCCATGCTGCTCTGCCGGATCTGTTTGCTTTGTCCGATGAAACAAAGAACAAGTGCAATATGATCAATTCTCCGTCTTTTGTGGGGTATACCAAGCTAGGAGCCGAGACAACTGCAGCTAAGACGGACTGGCGAGAGGTGCGTGCTGTTGCGCAATTGAAATGGAAATTTTGCTAACTCGGCCAGCAATTCGATTTTGGGACACCGGAAATGAAGCCGTGGACGGAGCAAGATCCAATCTGGTATCGACTCGAAGGAGACAGTCAGGTATGAACTACTATCGTCGTAGGCTCTGGTCTTGCACTAATTGATCAGTACCCCGACTATTCCGGTGCCAAAGAACTGGTCAATGAATATATCACCCGATCTGCCGCTCTCAATACGACATTCCTGCGTTATGTCTCCGAGTGTCTCTCGCTACCTCCCACTACACTCGAGGAGTTCAAAGGTAATATGGATCGACTCAAGTTTATCAAATATCCGCAGGCACCGCACAACTCGCAGGGCGTGGGGCCTCATAAGGATTCCTCTGGACTGTTCACGTTTCTGTCTCAGGACGACACAGGAGGCTTACAGGTGCTGAACAAAAATGGAGAATGGATTGATGTACCGCCAATCGAAGGTAGTCTTGTAGTGAATATCCAGCAGGGCCTCGAGGCGATAACCGGGGGTGTTTGTGCCGCCACCACGCATCGAGTCAAGGTAAGCCCCAAAAGTCTTCGGTAGACATGAGAGATTACTCAACTGTCATAGGCCCCCACGAGCAAAACTAGATACAGCATTCCGTTCTTCTCCGCCGTGCGCTTGGATCTCACACTTGGAGGACTGCGATCATCCGCAGCGCACATTGTCCAGAAAATCCCGGCGTCAGATGATCGGAAGAAGCGCGCTGTCGATGTGCCCAGCGAGTTTCTCTCTCCGTTATATCAATGCGTACGTAGCACCTCCCAGTATACGTGGATACTGCTAACGAGTCAGTTTGGTGAGGCGTATTTGAGGAATCGCATTCTGAGCCATCCGGACGTCGGTCAGAAGTGGTATCCGGAGTTGTATGAGAAGTATTCGAAGCAAGTGTTGAAATGAGCTATCAAGTGGGGTTGTACATAGAGGAGATATGCATAACACGTTGTATGATTCTGCCTGTAGTCCTTGTGTTGGCATCATCCGCGCGTACCTACGGCCGCTTATATATATCGGGGAGAGTCAAAGCCAACAACTCCGGGATGGGTTTTATTACTCTAATTTTCCATTACAAGAGACTTAAAACAAAACTAACACACGTGAGACCACGTGTGCATCGCGTGAAATAATCGTAAACCATCGTAGCTCATTTGTATCCGTGATAAAATCCAACTCTAAGAGTAAGAATAGCTTTTCGTAACACATTCAAAAAATCCCAATGACCATTATTGAACCATCGAGGGCCCTTTCCAATTCGAAATCCTCCAACTATCATCAACAGCATCCCCGACACTTTTATTCATCCTCCGTTCGCACTCCATCGATATCTATTACACTCTAGTAGGCGAAAGGCGACTCTTCTGGCGAAGCTTCGGTCCGTAGAGACGGAAGGCAATAGGAATCGGGATCATCAAGGTCGCAATGCACCCGATCAACGTTCCGGCCCACTGCACGCCCAGGTTTTCGAACATTTGTTTGGCGAAGAGCGGGAAGCACGCGCCGACGAGGGATCGGAGCATCGTGTTGGCAGCGAAGGCGGATGCCGCGCTGGACGAGTTAGTAAGCAGAGACAGAAAAATAGAGCACAAGGGTCTTACAAGTTGAGGTACGAATCCAGAAGGTAGTTCCATCCCTGCATGAAGATTGTGACCATACCGAAGCCCACGAGGAGACCAGCTGCGGTAGGTGCCATCCAATGGATCGAAGTGGTAAATCCCGTCCATCCGAACCTTTGTTGCAGTTAGCGACGATTTTTAAAGAGAGTTCAAACAAAGACTTGCCAGAAAATTCCACCGGCAAATGCCGCGCCTCCAACGATACAGGGGAGCAAACGCCACTCAGGCACAGGAACGTTGTTGTTGTCTTTGAGCTTCTTGATGTAAGACTTTTGCAGAGAAAGCACGAATAGGGTACCGAGGATCAAGCCGAGGATCAAAGCGATAAAAGGTAATCCGTTGACTCCGGCCGGCATACCATACACCTCGCCAAAGACAACGGGATACGCCTGCAACAGGGCATAGGCGAGACCATAGATGAAGGACATGTACAGCGTCAGAAGAAACACAATGGGCTCAGTGAAGAGCAGTCGCACAGGACGAGCCAGATTCTTGGTAATCAGTTCGCGGAAGTCGATTTCCAGCTCATCCTGGCGTGCGTGGATGCCCCAGTTGCGGGTTTGGCGGCGGAGAATGGTGGCTTTCTCGACGAGGATGGTTGGAGCGTATGTTTCGCGTCCGAGGAGCACGAGTAGCGTGAGAACGAAGAAACCGAAGAAAGAGGGAATGTAAAGGGTCCATCGCCAGCCCAGATTCGATGCGGTAAATCCACCGATGATCGGCGCCGTGAAGGGTCCAATAAAGACTGCCATGGTGTACATGCCAACAGCCACTCCGCGATGAGCGCTGTTAAACAGATCCGACAGACTCGCAGGGACCAAGGCAATGGGGCTCGCAGCAAAGAATCCAGAGAAGAAACGTGTCAACATAATCGTCTGCGTATCTTTGGCGGTGGCGCAAGCGATCGTGAAGATACTGAAGCCAAAAATACCAACCAACAACGGTCCTCGACGACCCAGCAACTCGGAGCCAGGCGCCCAGATGGTTGGCCCAGCGGCGAAGCCCAAAACATACACAGTGGTTCCCAGAGCAGCGACTTCCTGACCAAATCCAAATTCGTTCTGCACACCCTGAGCAGCGGTTGGAAACATGGCACTGGTATACGCACAGACGTACGCGCTGAAAGTCAAGAGTGCAGCCAGGAAAATTCTGTCATGCATGTCAGTGTAATCAACAATTGACATGATTATCGAAGTGGTCAGGACATACCTGTTGCGCATGGGCCAGTTCTGCGGATGCATAGGATCCTCTGCTCCCTCGAACTCGACAACATAGTTATCAGGGTCAGGCAAAGAAGGAGGATACGGCTTGGTAGCTCCCATTGGCAACCACTTATCTTTGGGAGGACGATTGTGGCAACTGCCCACGGTCTGCTGCTGCTGGAGACGATAGGTGCTGATGCGCTGGAGCTCGATGCTGTCGCAGTTAGATGGACGTCGTTCATGAGGGGCAATGCTGTCTGGAGAGCTGTCGTATTCGAGGACGCCTATCTCTCTGGAGCTATCGTCTTCGATCTTGTCCATCATCTTCTCTTCAGGCATTGTGGTGTCCGACTCGCAAGGTCCTATTCGTGCAGTTGCTTGTTCGAGGTACGGTAGGATGAAGATGTGATGAGGAGATGGAGAGAAGAAGAAAGTTATCTGCAGGATGATGGCGAAGATGAAGGCTTTTATACCCCCATACAAAATATCCAAACAGTGTGCGCGGGGTCGTTTGTTCCGGGCCAGATGCTTCCTCAGTGATTCACTTCTTTCGGGCATATACTAGGTCCGTTTGACGTGCATATCTCTGACCCACATGGAAGCCCTCACTACGATGATTCGCCAGATTTTATGCATATCAGATCCGAGCCGACAGGATCTTGAACTATTCTAGTTGTCGGGTCGTCTTATCATCCTGCTCCGATGGTTCGACAGCCTTCTCGAGGGTTTGTGCCCTACTATACGCACCGTCATTGGCAGACCACCTGCCAAACAACCACTGGCAATCAACAACCCCACGTGGGCTTTCTTTGTTTCTGAAAGACGTAATACTTGCAATTCGTCTGGCCATGCATGACGCCATACTCGCGATATCCATTTCGGGAATACCGGTAAACCAGCCGGGTCCTCCTGTGCAGTGAATGGTTCCAGGGACCGATTGATAAGCTTGTTGTCGAAATTGGTAATCTGATTGGATACTACGCTGCGATAAAGATCTTTTTGGAAGACGGTTATTCCTGTAATATGAGAGCTTGTTTATATGCCCTAAGTTCAGCGGGGACTCGAGTTTCCGCACTGTTCTCGATTGAGCTGCGTAATATATTAGGAAAACAGGAAAAAGCCCGCAGGAAGGCATGGAAATTTCTTACTATCTATTCTACCGAGTCTACACTCATTGTTGTGCATTTTCTGACCTCCCCGCTAAGCGATGGTTTAGCCCTAGGGCTCCTCGAATCGACTGCCGTTAAAGGAGATTTCCGTATAATACGTGACGAGATACAAGACAGACATAAAGAGCGCAGGCTGAAGATTGGACGTGTATTTATTGGGTTAATCGACGAGAGATGATGATGGGATCACCTGACCCACGATTTCCTTTCCTGTATTCTTCTCGTCCTTGCCAACTCCACGTCGACAAAGCATTCCATCATTTTGAATCTCGACTTAAAAGGAAATTATGAATTTCAATCCCAGGGCTTAGACATATGGGCTTTATCTGTCCCAATTTTCGACAAGACTCCAGCTTTTCGAGAATGAAAACGGTGCGTCTCCCCTCATTCAGAACATGTTCTACGCGTTTATGACTGACGTACAACGCTATCGACACATGGATCCTTCACGTCAGGACCGTACTCGTTTTCCCGGCCCTCGCAGCAGCACCGTGATGGAAATCTATCCTTGGAAGGAGCGTGTCCTGGCTGCTCTTCTGCACAGGCGAACGAGGCTTCAACCGCCTTCAGCATACCCTTGGAGTATGATGGACGAGCTGGTGGAGATAACAAATGCTGACAACGTTCGAGGGTAATAGAACTGGACTTGGATGGGTTCACGATACGGTGCATGCAGGACCACCACTCTGAGGTCTTTGATGTCCAAATCCTGACACGTTCCTGGAGTAGAAGTCCCCAGGCGACTATGCGACCGACTACAGAGCAGATGACACAGTCCTCCAAAAAAGCCAAGGCTCCTAGAAACACACGCAAGGGCTAGCCTCAAACAAAAGGTGCAATACAATTCGCGATGCAGCAAGGGACAGGAAGAACTTCGGGTTATTATGCTGTGCGACGAACAATCTTGATGGGATAAGGGCCCTACTAACGCTCGGGGGCTGCGTCTCAGGTACTTCACGTGTAGCATATGGAATACATCGTGCGTCGGTTACTTATATCACACGCCCCGCTCTAGGTTTTCTTCGACAGTTACGGCGCACGCTTCTCGTCATCTGCAGTATCTAAGAACGCAAATACGTCGGACATCAAAGCAAACGTTGGAACGACTACAACACAGGACAAAAAGACCGTGGGAGAGGCACTGGACATAGATGACGCTGCTCTACGGGCTCAGGGCAGGGAGGCAGAGCTTAAGCGGTCATTTTCCTGGGTCGGGGCTTTAGGATTGGCATTCGGGTAGGTGCGTCTCCTTAAGATCAGCGTCAAAAGCTGACCATAGCAGTATCACAAACTCGTGGTTGGGATACGCCTCCTGCTTTGGTCTGGCCCTCTCATATGGCGGAGGACAGACTGCTGTGTTTGGACTCATCACCGGCGGGGTTGTGCAGTGGATTATGTTGCTGGGACTTGTGGAGTTGAGCTCTGCATTAACCTCTTCCGGAATAAGGTCTACCACTTTCGATATCAGTGACCGTGTCTGACTGTTCAGGGACAATACCACTTCACCTACATACTTGCGCCCTAGTCATTTAAGGACTTTGCAGCATACACGGTGGGCACCATCAACGTTATCGCATGGTGGGTGACAACCGCACCAGGGACTTTCCTGACGGCTATCTCGGCCTTTGGAATAGCTAGATTCTGGCACCCTGGATTTGCCAGTGAGCAATGGCAGATATATCTGTGCTATGTGCTCGTAATAATTATTAGCTGTGAGTATCCGAGTACTGGTGCAAGCGCCACAGACTAACAGGCCCAGTGATTCCTATATTCACCATTCCCCATCGTCACATCGACTACCTGACGAAGACATGCATGTACCTCTCTGTTGTCGGCTTCGTGATGGTGTTGGTGATCACACTCGTTATGGGTAGCGACACATATCATCCCAGCAACCTTGTCGAGTATCACGGAAGCAGTGGCTGGGGTGCTGGTCCGGCATGGATGATGAGCATTGGGATTGGGGAATATGCCTTTGGTGCTGCTGGAGCTTGCACACACATAGCGGAGGAGATCCCTCGTCCGAGCCGTCGTGTGCCATTGGTCATGTAAGTACCAGCCCTTGTATACAGATCGATGCTGACCTTCTAGCAACCTAACCATGGTCGGGGTATGGTGACGGCTGTCCCGTGGATTCTGGCCGCCGCCACGTTGATCCAAGACATGGAGTCTGTACAGAACTCGTTTCTCCCGAGCCTTGAGCTGTTCTACCAGGCCACCGGAAGCAAGTCCGCGGCGACGTTTATGCAGGCGTATATGACGCTGCTGTACTATTGTAGGTGGAGACTCTTTTGTTGTTTCCGCTGCTAATTCCGTAGCCTGCATCCCTAGTCAGTGGATCACGTCGAGTCGCGTCGCCTGGGCCTTTTCGCGCGATGTAAGTGTCATCCATATATTTGCAAAGCTCATACTAAGGTGGCCATATAGAACGGGCTGCCATTCTCGAGATACTGGAACCATATACACCCACGCTACGATATACCTGTCCGCACGACACTCCTATCAGCCGGGTTCTGTCTGCTCTATGGCTTGCTGTACGTTGCCAGCTCGAGAGCATTTAATACCATCATAAACACCGCTGTTATCATGTTGAACCTCACGTACACCGTTCCTCAGGGTATTTCGGCAACTTGTGGTCGGCATCGGCTACCACGTCGCCCGTTTGACCTAGGCGCCTGGGGATACGCGGTGAATGTGTCCTCAGTTCTGTGGCTTATAGTCAGTGGAACATCCTTCTGCTTCCCTGTTGCATTGCCGACTACAGTGGGTTCAATGAATTAGTAAGTTCACCTGTTCATATTCTTATAGGTAACACTAACAGTCAACAGTAGCTCGGTGGTGCTGGTTGGAATCTTTGTGCTCGTCCTACTTCTCTGGATAGAGCAACGCAAGAAATTTTCGGGACCGGTAATTGACTGGGATATGTTGAACGCGAGTAACCCTTGATCCACATTGGACTGCATTTATTTTGGAAGTAATCATGGTCTGCCATCAATATAATTTCTGGTCGGCAATAATCTAACGAACAAGATCTCTATACGGATTGTTCGGATCATTCTCCTCCTCTTCAACCGAAGGAATAGTCTTCCTCACCTTACACGGATTACCCACGGCAACCGAGTACGGAGGAATATCCTTGGTCACGACAGAGCCAGCTCCAACCGTGGACCCCTTGCCAATTCTCACGCCAGGAAGAATAATGACACTCCCGCCAATCCAGCAGTCATCCTCAATGAAGACGGGATGGCCGAACTCGACAAACTTGATCCGGGAGAGCACACTGGTGTCATGGCCAGCACTGAAGATGCTCACGTTGGGGCCAAACTGGACTCGATCACCAATGATAACTAGGCTGGTGTCCAAAACCGTCATGCTACAAACTTGTCAGCGCAATACATGTTTTGGATAGAGAACGGGAGACGGACTTCCAGTTGAAGAAGCAATCCTTGCCGATGATCATGTTGCACCCATAATCCGGCATGAAAGGCGGTTCAATAAAGGTGCCCTCGCCCACGCGACCGATAAGTTTCTTCAAGATTTCCATCCGGACATCACCAATTTTGTCATATGTATGCTTCTTGGCATCGACTTGATTGAAGTCTGCCGCGAGACCCCGGCAGCGATGACGGGCTTCCAGCAGCCGGGGCACTGTGGGATTGTACCTGCACGTTGTTGGTATGTACGTACAATATGCAGGAAATGGAGGTGAAAATTACATCATTCCGGAAATCATTTTCTCATACTCCTCGCACCAGGGGATTCCGGTGAGTCCGCGGGCGAGCTCGATGATCTCGGGACGTTTCTCTGTGGTAGCCATGATGTTTCTCGGTGTGCAGTGAATTGGATCAATTGCAAGAGTGGAAGAAAGGGATACTCGAAGATATATGAGTTTCGGATGGGGACAGCTGTCATTCCCCGGATTATTCTCGTTGGCTGGCTAAAGGTTCCCCGGTGATGTGGTAAGGCTGGAGGTGATCGGGGATACCTCGGACATTTACCCCATGCTGCAGAGGATGTTTCCCCGAAACAGCGCTGCCGAAGATTAACCGGAGTATGAACGGGGGGAGAATGGGTTTCATGTTTCACCCGGCTAAATTGCGATCACAGTAACACGTTTTTGATCTACGGTCTGGAAAGCAAGGGCTTGGATCTCGACTTCATGGAAATGCTAACTATTGACACTGGACAACTAGACGCCCCCGGAAAGCTCGCTTCTTGTAAATATCCGGAATGCTAGGAATATCGTCTCGCCGTACGACGGTCAACTGTGACTTGATATCCTGCTTAGCAACGAGCTGCATCATATCCTCGACCTCTTGTCTCCCGGCCACATAGTTACCGCGGACAACCAATTCTCGAAACAGCAGTGTCTGCGAATCAAACTGCCATTTATCCGGAGGCAAGCCCAGTGGAACCAATACTCCTCCGATTCGCAGCAGGTCCAGACTCCATCCTGTTACCGAGACGGGATCCGTACAGACGACAGCCGCGGCTAGGCCTTGATCGTTTGTGAACTGCATAATTTGCTCCTTGGCATCGGTACAAGTCGAATTGATGCGGACTTCCGGGCGCAACTGTGGTGGCATACTATCAATCAGTTGCAGACTAGAATCGTGATTGTCAATGGCAACAGTGCGATAACCTAGGGCTGTTGCGAATTGCACGCCCAGTTGACCTAAGCCACCGATCCCGATGATGCCGATAGTATCCCCGCGTTGCAGGAAGGGAGCGACCTTTTGGATGGCCCCGTATACCGTGGCCTGTTTCATTAGCATTCGCTTGATGAATTGGTCTTAGGGACATACTCCTGCACACAGCAGCGGCGCGGCCTGTTCGAATGATACTGAGTCTGGCAACGCGATTGTCGTCGCCGCATCAGCAACGATGTACTCTGCGAAAGCCCCGTCATGCTGAAATCCAGCCGTTTCGCGACGACGACAAAAACGCGCATCTAAGGTACCATATCGCTTCTGCGTGGAGATGCAGTCTGGACACTTCGAGCAAGCATTTTTGAAGTTTAACACTCCGACGCGATCTCCGATCTTCCACGATTGGGCAGCTTCATCGCCGGCCTCGACAACCACTCCAGCGGGCTCATGGGACGGAATCATAGGCAATGGACTGTTGAGCTCGCCCTGAAGGACTTGGAGGTCGGAGTGGCAGAAGCCTGCGGCATGGACGCGGACGAGCAGTTCATTTGGCCGGATTGCGGGGATGGGGACGGCCAAGAGAGTATAGGGAGTGTTATACTGCTACTATGAGTTGAGGATTCTTGGAGTTACCAGTCAATACTGACCTTCACCAGTTGAGCTGCCCACATGGTTCCGGATGTCAATGTTGAAATCCCTATTGCTATGGTCGACTTTGATGGAGACAATTCTACGGAACGGCTGTCAGTTGAGATAAACAAACAGCGTTGGAGAACCCCACATATATTAATAATGCCGCTGAACAGAAGAGAATCGAAGGTCTGTGCTGTATCACCCCTCTACGGAGTGCTCTTTCGATCTCTCGAGATAAGCTGCTGTCCCAATGTGGAAGTTACTCCAATTGGGGTCATATGGTGATGTCATGTCTCCAACTACACGTCTGTACAGCGACATTTGGCAGCGTTATATTGCAGTTGCGAGGGGTGAGTTGAGGCTTGGATGTGTCCGTTATACCGATGCTTGAGAGCGTTGTAAGGAGCACTTCTGGTTTCACGATTGTTCAAGTGCCAAGTGTGTGAATAGCCGAAGGGATGCTCCAACTGTCGGCCGATGCCTTCTCCAACTGACCTCATTGCCGAGTATAAGAGGCTTCATTGTTGTCCTCCACTCTGCAATCAAAACTGAAGCGGCAATTAATTCACTCTGACCATATACGTTTGTATCGTCCGCCAACATGCAGCCACTTGTGCTTCACGCCCACGCCACTGGCCCCAACCCCATAAAGGTCGCTCTCGCGCTCGAAGCCTTGCATCTTCCCTACAACGTGCAACAATGGCAGTTTGGCGACAACCCTAAGAACGGTGTCAAGGGTGAGACCTTCCTGCGGATCAATGAGAACGGCCGTGTTCCGGCTTTGGAGGATCCCAACACCGGCGTGACGTCGTGGGAATCCGGCGCTTGCTTGAACTACGTCCGGCGCGTGTACGACAAGCAGAATATCTTGGGACCTGTAGGCGACACGGAGCAGGACAGGGTGGATTTCGACAAGTGGGAGTACTTCCTGCTTACTACTTTGGGACCCATGACGGGACAGACCAACTGGTTCCGGTATGTTTGATCGCCTACATTATTTATACTATGTGAAGGGAAGACTGACAGCGACAGACACTATAACGGGACCCAAAATGATAATGCCTTGGAACGATACGCCAAACAGACATACCGGTGTTACGATGTGCTTGAAGGCCAGCTCAAGAAATCCGGCGGACGCAGTATCCTGCCCGGGCGTATCACGGCCGTGGACTACCATTTTGAACCGTGGGTGCGGCAATACGGATTTGCAGGATTGTCGCTGGACAAGTATCCAAACATTGCTCGGTGGTTGCGGGAGATCACTGCAAGCGAGGAAGTCAAGCAGGCCTATACGAAGGTCAAGGGAGCCGCTCCAGAGTTTCCTTGATTAGGAAAGTCACTGTATACAGCAACACTCAATGTATATAAAATCCCAGAAAATAATTGCTTGTCTGTAAAGAGTTCTCGTCAGTATCTCGATCCGGCGTCCGTGAAGCCGTGAGATTTCCGGATGGGGAAAGAATCACCCTCTCCGCGGTGGAGTGCTTTTTTACTTCTCGACGTCATTCTGTCCTTCGACTTTTTCCTCTTCATCTCTCTCATATCATGCGCTCCTCTTTGACAAATCGACTGCTTGTCCTACCAACTGAATTGCTCGATATCATTCTGTCGTTCGTCGACTCGTCTTCGCTGGCCTGTCTGAGTCGCGTCTGCAGGACACTGCAGCTGCTCGTCGAACCGCATCTGTACCACACCGTCTCGCTACGAAATAACCACGGGGACAGCATTAGCAGTGCCATCGAACGCATTCCTGCTCGAGCAGAGTTTGTGCGGGAACTGCGGATACATTATCACGATGTCGCCGACGAAACGGATGCTCCGGTGCAGCTCGAGACGTTGTCGCCAACCATCGCTCAATTGTACAATTTAGAGTCGCTACTTATCAAAGGAGTCAATGACGGGGGTCCAATGTCTCTGGGCTTATATCGCTACATGGAGCAGTCGAAAAAGTTTGAGGATCTGTTGCTGGAGGCTACAATGCCAGATTCCCAAGTTCTTCGGTCGTTGCGAACATGTATGTTTCCTCAACACATTGTGCACTGTATTTATCCACTAAACTAAAAGGCACCATCAATCTGAGCGAACAGGGGAGTTGGGAGCTTGCCCAGCTTGACGCCCTTTTTCTACTTCCAACCTTACAACGTCTCACCATTGCCAATGCTCGCATGGCCTGCTTCACCTCGTTCAGTTCTGCAGAACCACGCTCGACGGATCTTCGGGAACTGACACTGATCACTTGTGACATTCGACCTTCCCATCTCCGTGATATCCTCTCGATGCCCAAGGCCCTTGAACACTTTACTACCAAGGGATCGGCCTGGCGGGCCCGCAGCGTATCGGGAGACGACCGCGCTTCGAACTTGGACGCCCTACGTATGCACGCTTCGTCGCTTGTCACCTTGGATCTGGATTTGTTCCTCGACGACGACAGACCGCCGATACAGCCACTGGCCTTTATCGACTTTGTGGCCCTGCGACGGCTGGCAATTGAATTGTGGATCATACGTGGGCATATTGAGCAAGGAATCTTGCCACAGAAGGCGCTTCTCCCACGGGGCCTAGAAGAGTTGACGCTAAAGTGCGCTGTCCAACACGTTGATCTCGAGTCATACTACCTCGAGCCGATATACCGGTGGCTGCAGGAGGGGGCGCTTCCCGAACTGAAGAAGATTGTTCTTGAGACAACGACCCCGATTCCAAATGTACCGAAAGCAATGTTCCGTGGCGGTCACACTGTTGGGCGGGCCTTTGCCGCTGTTGGAGTAGACTTGACCATGATGGAAGAGGCTCCAGGAGGATATGTTCCCTTTGAGTGCGATTGTTGCTGGTATCGGTACCGAAATCCAGGATGGAGGTTGGCATATACCAATTTCTATTGACGCGCTTATGCATCTTCACTTAGAAGAGGCTCTTGCTCAAGAGCTCCGGCTCGTTCGCCGGTTCGTGCGTCCTCACTAGTGACACTGCTAGCGTCGCGAGACCGAACAGCACCCCAGCTAGCAGAAACGGCAGCCCCAGCCATCCAATTTGCAAGCCTGCATCGAACAGCTGAGCAAACCATGGTCCGGCAACCAATGTCCCGATGGACTGTACCACGGCAGCCGCGGAATACAATCGTCCGATTTGGTCCGGTCGGACGAACGCCGTCACCAGACTGCGCGTTGTAACGACAAACGCCGACCCAAGGGAAAGCAGCACCAAACCGGCGACATACAAACTAGGCGCAGTGGCAATCGCGACCAGGACGAATCCCCATGATCGAGAGGCCACCGCTGGCTTGTGACATCCGTCGGTCCTTCACGGTCGGGGACATGCGCAAGGCTCTAGCCAATAAGCCTGTTATGGTCGGCATCAGGAATGCAAATGTGAATACGGTGGCAACGCCGCGGAGAGCAAGAAAGAGGCTGGCATGAGCGAGGGACCAGTCATATCGAGCGGATGAGTACTGCAGCAAGAGGGAGGTTGACTGGCGATTGAGACTGCTTGTTAGGAACATGAAAAGCGCCAGCATTATATTCCCCGTCCACAGAAAACGCGTCAAGTGACTGAACTGCCGGACCCGCTGCTGTAGTTGTTCGATCAAGGAGATCTGATTCTCATCTGTAAGCGGTTCGATACTTCGCCTATTTAGCGTCTCCGGGAGGAAGCAGGCTATGGGCAGTCCCAGGGCAACAATAGCTAACCCAAGAAGATATGGTGTCCAGGATGAGCATGTCATCATTGCAGCACTGACCGGTGTTGCCAGAATCTCGCCCAGGATGAAAAACGAGCTCAATCGATACAGTGCCGTCGCGCTGATTTGTCAGTCGCATCTCCAACAGCATTAGAGGCCGAGACCTACCGATCATCTTCGGGGAATACATCTGCGACCATCACGCAGACAATCGAGGAAACGACGAGGTTGCCGCCGCCCAGCAAGCGAAACAAGCCGGGCAGCCAGACCAGCCGGAGAGACGACGACCAGCCTAATCATTAACACTAAGTATACGGCACAGAAGTCATGAGAACTCACAAACGAGTCTCGTCCAAATCTCGCTTAGCAACACACCGAGCATCGACAAGAGAAGACAAGGTTTGCGACCGATGCGATCCGCTAGCGCGCCATAAGAGACCACCACGAGTATACTCGGCAGTGCGTCAAATGTATCCTTCCAGCCATTGATCCGGGCCAATTCGCTCTGGACCGGAGCAATCTTGCAGTTCTGTTCCGACGGATGTTTCGTTGGGGGTGCATTTGTATACATCGCGCCGAGTAATGATAAAGCTCCCTGCAGAAGTTTTCGCAACCATAATAGGCTTGTATAATAATGCGTAGAATCTCAATGTCGCTTTGCACAATGGTTATAGCTCTCAAATAGTGCAAGGGAGTTCGTGGAGCTTTGACCAATGGGTCTCGGAGAACTGCACATCGCTTCAATAGTAAATGCCAATCGCAATCTCCGAGGTCGAATGGGCTCAGGAGTTCTGCAGAAGCAACCAGAATGCAAACCTTATAGCAGAGGAAGCTGAATAGTTCTTCCTTTTTTGGACACATCCCACACGTGACTTACATATAGCGCCCTTTCTTCCAACACTCTGCAGAGTACAGTTTCTCCCTCTTTCCGTCTCACCATCCCGCAACCACCAAAGATGCGCTTCTCGCTGCTGGCCTTTCCGGCTCTCGCTGCGGCTTGGAACTTGGAAAAGTTCACCAACCTTGTCGTGTTCGGGAACAGCTATACGGACGAGTCGCGATGGGACTACTTTGCCAGTCACAATGGCTCCGCGCCGCCAGTGGGCTGGGATGAGCCAGTAGTATGTTCTTCCAGTTATGCGAATGAAATGGAAACTGACCAAGTAGAGCAATGATACCAATTCGGGCGGCTTTGCTTGGCCTCGATTTGTCGCCAACCAAACCGGGACGAAGCTATCCGATTACGCCGTAAGCGGTGCCGACTGTTCCAAGGAAATCACTCCACGTATAGAACCCTCAACTAAGATTCCATACCCGTCTGTACTTGAGTACGAAGTTCCGGCATATCTCGCGGATAGCGCATCCCAGAGATCTCCACCCGAGTCCACCGTATACGCTATCTGGATCGGCACCAACGACATCGGTTATGAGGGTTTCTTGACGGACTCACAGAACACGAACTATACTCTTGCGGCCTATGTCAACTGCGTATACAGGGCGCTCGATGACGTGTATCGCTCAGGCGGGAAGTATTTTGTGCTCATGAACTTGGCCCCCCTCCATCTGGCGCCATTGTATGCAGTGCCGGAGAAGGGCGGGATCACTGGCAAAGAGTCGTTGTATTGGCCATGGAAGTCGGGAAACATTACGGAGATTAGCCATAGGATGAGGGAACAGGTGGTTGCGTTGAACCAGGTCTTTGAATATCGCACACCGTATGAACTGCTCATTGCGAAGAGGTACCCCGGTGCAAGGTTCGCCGTGATGGATACGTATAGTTTGGTGAGTTGCTTTCTGAGAAGCGAACAGAGCTTGATCTGACATGGCGCTAGATATCCGACATCTACTACAACAACACGAAATACCCGAATATTACCAACGTGACTGGCTACAACAACCACTGCGACCAGAAAACGAACAAGTGCACGCGTCTACCACATCCAGAAACGTTCCTCTGGTTTGACGAGCTACACCCATCAGAGCAGACCGACAAGATTATTGCTGAACAGTTTATCCAGGTGGTCAAGGGAGAAAGCAAATGGGCATCTTACTGGTAGATATGATAGCATAGTCAGTGGTCATCAGTGATGAAAGCCAGGAAGATTATAATTTCTTCACATCATAGCCTCGATAAGATGAATAATGAAGGAACTCCTACTACATATGGTCCCAAATGGCGAAAGAAATAAGAACCTGGAGCGCAAAACACCCTGGAACATCAAATCATTCTCCAAATTCGATACGAAACTCGTCAAGGAAGCCAGATATTCTGCCCCTTCCCATATCCAAACGGAATCCACGACTCGCTAAAATACTGCTCCGTCACCACCTTCATGTACGGCCTATCGTCAACGCAGTAATCCCCTCCAGTCGGACCAATGTGCGAGCAGTGGATTTCTGGTCGATACTTGATCATCAGCTCGTGCACTTCACGGCAAAGCAACGTGTCGCGACCCAACTCAAACGGCTTCCCGAAACGCGTCTGATTGAGCAGGAAGTCGAGGCACTGGTCCGTACTCTCATACTGCTGATTTTCGCCGTGGCAATTTTCCTCGTGTGTCTTGCAGATTGTCTGCGCTACGACCTGGCTGATATGCTCTGCAATCTTTTCCTCGGACGTCGTGTTTAGTTTCTTCCCCATGGCACCGAAGAGGGTTTCGATGAGATGATCGAACCAGCGGAAGGTAGCATCGTAGCGCACGATCTTGCCGTCGTCATTCCACTGAATCCACGTGTCTATGGTGACAGGGACAACTAGACCAAATGTCGTCGCGTTGAAGTTGAACACGGTCGTGGCAGAAGCGATATCGTCGTTCGCGCGACGAACTGCGTGATGTTGTATTCAATCGGTACCCCGACCAAACTGATATGATCAGGCTCTGAGAAGAGTCCGAAGATGTACTCAGCATTGAGCTCGCGGCCGTCGAGTCTACGGGTCACGTCCACACGACCTTCGACCTGGGGATGTCAGTATGTGGACAAATTGAGAGGCGTGCTTCCTTACTTCGGCCGTGAAAACAGATTCATCGGTGGATTTATCTGTTTCAAATTGTTTGGATACACAAAGTTTTTTCAGAGAACGTTCTGCAAATCCCAGAGCTCACTAAAGGTGTATTTGTCAGGCGATGCAGCCTGTGCTGCGCCGGTGGTCAACAGACTGCCGCAGGCAAGCAACGCCCATGATAATCGAGTTGCATACATTGTCACGGCCAATGATGGTGCGGTGCTCAGCAACCAATGCTGTGGCGACCTCCTGTATTTATATCTGGTGCTGATGCTTGATGGAATGTGACATCGACATTCCAGTACTTATGTCGGTACAAAAGGCCTGCTATTTGTATTTCAGGTAAGCTCCTTGCAGGGCAGAATTCCCCATTAATATACAGAATTCGAGGCGAATATGATACCGCCCCGTTATGATCAGGGTGAATTTGACATGTCCAAGTTCTATGCATATATACAACTGATAATTATCGACAAACTATGCGGTTGGAGCATTCATTTCGATCGGATGCATCTTGTGGAACACATTCGTGGGATCATATTTCGCCTTGATCTCTTGCAGCCTGCCCAGGTTGGCGCCGTAAATGTTGGAAACGGCGGAGTCACCGGCTATATCAGTTAGTCCTGCATACACAAGAAATCGGTGGGGAACTTACGCTCAGCATAATTGATGTACTGCGGCACATCCGTATCGGGAGTCTTGAGTTGCTCTTTCCATCGGGCCTGCATCTCGCGTGCCCAGGCGCGATTTTGGGCGTCCTTGCTGGAATCAGACCAGCGCAGGCAGATGATTCCATTCTGAGTGCTGTTCCGACTAGCAAATGCCGTCGCCGTCAAAGGGACTTCGCAGACTTTGCGCATGTCAAAGAACTCCAGGATCAATGCAGATGCCTTCAGGTCCTCGTCTTCTTGGATCTTAGCAGTCAGGTCAGTCAAGATGGTGCGCACGAACTGGGGATCCATTGGTGGCTGGTAAAAGATTCCCTTGAACGATTTCCGTCCGCCATATGTCGCCATAGGATTTTGAAGACTGTTCAACAGAGAGTACGGGATCATGTCCAGCGTGTTGACCACTGGCCCCAACTCCAGCAATCCACCATATCGCTTCTCTCCCTCTTCTTTGGTGCCGTTATAGTAGCAAAGAACATTGATCATCGGCACCGGGGCCCCGGGAGGTTGCGCCAAGAAGCACATAACACCACCCCGGGGATCAGGATTTAGCAGTGTGTCGTTGAGCTGCTCGACGACTGCCTCCAGCTTGTCCGGCGGGAAGGAAATGATACCCGCAAAAACAGGATTCTTCTGTTCGTGTGCCCGGTATGTGAACTCAACGACAATGCCGAAATTGTACCCCGCACCTTTCAATCCCCACAGCAGGTCCGGGTTCTCGGATTCAGACGCGGTAACCAAGCGACCATCAGCAAGCACCACGCGCGCAGACAATAGATTGTCAATTGTGAGACCGTATAACCCGCTCAGCCAACCGTATCCGCCGCCCAGTGTAAGCCCACCCACGCCCGTATGATTCACCGTGCCTCCGACTGCAGCGAGACCGTGTTCCCATGCAGCTTCATCGACTTCCTTCCACGTAGCGCCTCCCTGTACTGTGACTGTTTTCGCGGCGGTATCAACGGAAACGGCCTTCAGGTGAGAAAGATCGATGACGAGGCCGTTTTGGCTCGAGCTGGTACCGGCAACTGAATGCCCTCCGCCTTTAATCGCGAGATCGACGTGGTGTTGCTGGGCCCAGAGCAGGGCTGTCTGGACATCTGCGACGTCTGATGGCATAACCACAACGCCCTTTCGTAGGTTAGTGAGCGAACTAGATTCCATTGGAGTAGTGAGGGGTGTACCGCGGGCTTGACGCCCGTATCGGACCATCGTCGTAAACTATCCTGATAGCCCTTTGAGTCGGGCGTGAAGACCAGAGAAAATGTCAGCGCATCCTTGAGGGACTGAAGAGCTGTAGAATCGAAAGACGGATCCATTGTGGATGATTGATTGTGTTGATAGAGAGGGAAGAAGACGGGAAGTTGGAGAGCTGGAGATTGTTATGGTGGGGTCCTCGGCATCCATTCTTTTGCCGAGAATTACAAGCTGGATGTCAATTGATAAGGATATCCTTCTCTGCATTTCTATAATTTAGGCTATCATGGCACGTCTATCTCCTGTTTAAGGGAATGTACTGAACATCACGCTCTTGATCGTTGCAACTTTCGTTAATATGCCACTCGATTGTCTTCTGTAAGCCCTCTCGCAACGGGATGATGGGCGCCCAGCCCAACTTCTCCTTGGCCAAAGTGATCTGAGGACGGCGAACCAAAGGATCATCCACCGGACGTGGATTGTAAGTTACAGGCACTGCGGGTTTTCCAGTCACTTTAGAAACCAGCTCAGTCACTATGTCGGCTAGTTCCTGGATGGTAAACTCCCCGTCGTTTCCGATGTTCACCGGGCCATCCCCATAGTCGCTGTTCATCAGGGTATAGAGTCCCTTGATACAGTCTGTGACATATTGGAACGATCTGGTTGCTTTGCCGTCGCCGGTGATTCTCAGCTCCTCGCCGTCAAGCGCAGCTGCGATGAAGTTGGAGACAACCCGACCATCAGCCGCGTTCATCCGCGGTCCATATGTGTTGAATATGCGAGAAATGCGGACCTCGACTCCTTTCTCACGATACGCATAGCAGAGAGCTTCTGCAACTCGCTTGCCCTCATCGTAGCAAGAGCGGGGTCCAAAAGGGTTGACATTGCCCCAATAGGACTCGGGCTGTGGGTGAAGATGCGGATCACCGTATACCTCTGTTTCTGCTTAATAACCACTATTTGAGCATCTTGAATAGCATTGTTACTGACCGGAGGTGCTGGTATGCAAGAGTCGAACGTTCCGTTCTTTGGCCAACTCCAGCAAGTTTTCCGTACCGCGGAAACAGGTCCTCAAGGTTGAAACAGGGTCTTTCTGATATTGGATCGGACTAGCTGGACACGCCAGGTTGTAGATCTGGTCAATGTGTCCTAACCCTTCAATTGGGGATTGAATGTCTTGACTGGTTGTCATCGAGTTAGCCTCGTTGGGCACCAATCCCGTCAATGAATACGTACTTGAGTAGCGTGAATTTTTCATGGCCCTCGAGATGTGTCAGGTTCTTTGGCGAGCCGGTTTGGAAGCTATCCACGCCAATAACTTGGTGACCTTCTGCCAGGAGAAAATCGACCAGGTTTGAGCCCAGGAATCCCGCGGCCTGAAAAGAGTGAGCGCAGCACTGGTAGCCATTATGAGACGTTGCTTACTCCGGTGACGAGAATTGTGAGTGACTTTACTTGGGCCATTCTGCTCCTGCTCGACGCGGTTCCAAATAGTCTACTCTGTGTTCAAGAAGCGAACCGTAATTTCGAAAGAATTAACATGTTCAGCTGCCAACTTTGTGGCTGGCTGATTGTCGCGTGCCGAGACCCACTGGTCCCCGCATACTCCTACAGAGCACATGGTACATACAAATTTAATACGTGCAAGTGCTCTATATGGGCAGTAGAGGAAGTTGGAATATCGTTGACGATTCATTCCTGTCGAAATGTGTTCTCTTGTTCTTTTGGTGGTGTAATCTATTCCGCGGTGTTCAAAATATATATCGGCATAGATGTCGGTCCGTCTATGAACAACTCCTTTGCCTGCTTGCAAATCGAAAATTGAAGTCCTTCGGAAAGTATTCACTTCATGTACGCGTTGACTGAGAATACTGCGTTACCGACTAGTCCATTCCGGAGGGCTTCATTCTTTTCCCAATCCTGAGAAATGGATCGGCAATCCCGGCTCCGAATACCCCATAGTGAACATATCTCTCCGGTGTGGAGGAACAAAGTTCTGCGGTAGGCTTAGTTTGAAGTTTCGGAATAGGTATGCCATCACGATTGTAATCTCAGCATATGCCACACTGGGGGTAGATCAGTTTCTCATCCACCAATGATGTCGGGACCAAATACATACTTCTGACCAATACACATCCGAGCCCCCTTCGAGAACGTGCAGAAGTACTGAACGAGATCCTTGGACTCGGGTTGTAACCAGCGATCAGGATTGAACCTTCGGGCATCGGGGCCCCAAACGTCTTCGTTTGTGTGCATCGTATAGGCTGACATTGAAACGACAGTCTAATGTAGAGTTAGGCTACTGCGTCTCGCCAGAGATAGATATCAATGGCACTTACTCCTGGCGGAATGACTTTATTGTCAACAACGAAAAACTGTGGAAGATCATGGGGGACCACTCGTGGTAGACGCCCGGGTACTGCCATCCCAATTCTCAAAGATTCCTTGACGCAAGCCGTCTGGGAATCCAATGTTAGACAGATCTCCTCGAGTACAATAGGGTTCAAATTCATGTACCAGGTAGTTAATCTTTTCTAATTCCAAAAGCTGAACCCCAGCATTATTTGTATCACCGAGAGCTTGCCGTAGCTTTACATGGATATCAGGGTTCGAAAGGATATGAAGCATACCAGCCGTGAGAGACGATGCAGTTGTGTCAGCGCCAGCGATAAGCACGTCCAATGCTTCCGTGACTTTAAGGTCGTACGACACGGAGGAAAGATTGTCAAAAACGACTGGATGTGGTGTTGTATTGCCATGGGTAGTGTAATGCTGGAGACAACCTTCCGCGAACTGCGAAAACAATAATTCGTCAGTGATATTCCGTGAATTAACCGGGGACACGAGAAACCAGAGAGACGTACCTTCAGCATTCGAGCCACATGTGCAATTTGTGGATCCACTAGACTAACCAGATTGATCGGTACGAAGCTCAAAGCTCTCCGTACAAGGGGCCACTCCTGCAGTTTCCAAAGACTTCCGGCAACGGAGTCAAATGCCGTTAGAAACCAGGACTCGAACCTAGTTTCATTCCCCTCTAACATGTTGGCCGATTTTGCAAAGGCAAACTCCATGATGACTTCAGTTGTGAGGCATCTATACAGGGTAAGCTTTCCGGGTCATTGTCCTGTGGAATAGACTAACCTGAAAGCATCATAGACGTTTATGGAGTGAGAGTCCTTTAGACGGTTGATCTTCTTCAGCATGATTCCAACCTTCTCGTGAATCACCGGCTCGAGTTTGAATACGCCAGCTCTCGAGAACAAGGGGTTCAGTAATCGGCGTCGTTCTTTATGCATGTTTACATCGGTTTCCGTGAAGACCGTATGGGGAGTATTGAACGCTTTGTAGAATGGGCCATGTTTGGGAAACGGCTTGCTCTGGCTGTAAACGATCTTATACTGCTGAACATCGCTTATATGTAGCTCGTTGGGACCAATTCATAGCGCATGCGTTCCTGCAAAGGGATTAATGTCAGCATGCAGCGAAGATATACGTTACGAATGTGCCCACGATATTGCTTGTGTAGTCTCTCGAAGTCCTCTTCGGGAAAACCACGATCAGTTACTCGATACACCCAGTGCCTCGACGTGGCAGCTCCTGGAGGACCTGGAAATCGGGACAACGGATGGAAAGCTCGATAATAAACAGAATTCAAGACACGGTAGAAGATAAGCAGGAGCGTTGTCGCAAGAAGACCAGAGACTAGCTCTCTCTGACCAAGAGCGGGAAGCCCTCGTTCTTGCCAAAAGAGATGAAGAAGAGCCATATCGATGCAGATTGAGAAATGAGAAAAGAAGACATTTCTTGTCGCCTTCGTGGCAGTGGGTTTATATATCCATTCTACGAAATATTTTTAGTATAGCACCACCGGTAGGGCAACAGCGTCAAGTAGTTCCCATTCCCAATGGAACTCCACAGGAAAGACGCATCTGGTAATTCCTTAGGCCATCATCACAAACGGCAATCGTAACGAGCCTCACGATGTGTTTCGCACCGATAGACCAGAAGACACCCGTCGGAACCCCACTCACTCGGTGGTGGAGAGCCGGCGGGGATCCGATATATCGGTCCCCCGCAAGTCTCCGCAGTAATTGTATTGAGTGAACAAAGTCATTGATCGAGTCCTTCCTTTATCAATGTGAAGAAGCAGAGTGGATGTCGCAGTGCTTCTCTTACCGACGTGTTGACTGATCATGGCACCATTCAAGGTCATTATCGTGGGAGGCGGACTGGCTGGAGCCTTGTTGGCAAACGGACTGCGGAACAACGATATGGACGTGACAGTGTATGAACGAGATGAGAGAGATATGGAAAGGGAGGGGTATCAGATTCGATTGGGTGAGTCTGCTATGCTTGGATTTCGCGCGTGTCTCAGAGGTCAGGATATTGCTGCTATTTCGAAGAGCTTCGGTCAGTCTTCGGTCTCCGGCTTGACAGCACCGACAAATCATGAATTCTCGCTGCGAAGAAATTCTCGATTTGACAGCTATACCTTCCTACGCCAAGTCGTTTGCCATCAGTCGAGTTGTACTTCATGATATCCTAACCGAGCCACTTAAGCAGAATGGACTCGTGAAGTACGGCAACGCTTTCTTGCGGTATGAAATCATCCACGAGGCGGACGGAGGTGAAAGAGTACGCGCTTATTTCCCGGATTCCTCCTTTGATGACTGCGATATTCTGATTGGTGCCGATGGAAGTCGTTCTCAAGTAAGTGGAGCGAACCCAATCGTGTGAGGGTTGCTGACCGGCATGAAGGTGAACAAAGAAGTCGGGTTGCAGAACCTTGTTTCGATCAACACTCACTGGGCGTTTCTTGCAAAGGGAAGCCTTACTCTGGACCAGGTGTACGAACTTCCCAGTCAGTTGCGTTGGGGAACTCTCAGGCAGTGGTGAGAAGAAAGCGTTCTTCTTCTAGGTTTTGAGCATTCCAAGGGCCTACTCCCACTACAGAAACGTGGCTGAAATCCCCGACAAATTCAGGTTTTGTCTGGATTTCATTTAGGACTGGGACCCAAGATTGTGAGTACTGGTACTTTGGATGTACACGCCGCAATGGCCTGGACTAAAAAGCTTCCTAGTAAACAGTTGCTGCTGACAGCGGCAAAGGACGATGGTACCGCGAATATATATGTATCACCATTACGAGCCAGCACCAAGCCCTCACCGCGCTGACGTAGCATGCTAGAGAGGACAGCGGAACCATTTTGAGGGCATCCAAGAGTTTGGCTTATTGGGGATGCAATCCACGCTATGCAGGCCAATCGGTAGGAACCACGATGCTTGAGCAGTGAAGACCATCGTTAACAGTCCGATAGCGGCCAAGGAGCAAATCAGGCTCTGCACGACTGCGCCGAAGTTCTCCCCGAACTACTGCCATTGCATGAAGCAGCAAAGACCGGTGTACCGCTTTCGACAGAGCAGATTCGCGAGGCTTGTTCTCGTTATGAAAACCAGATGGCTGAGCGGTCTTTTGCTTGGGTAAAGAAAAGCGGAGGCACGTCGATAGTCGTAAGTACATCGCGTATGGATATTTCCCCTGGAACAATGAAACTCATTCGTTGCACAGAATCTTGACATGGATGGCTTCCTCGGAAAGGTCGTATACTATGTTGGCAGGATTTTGATACCGATTTGGTCCTTTCTACACAAAACTTTCCGAACCGAAACGCCATGATTTGGATATCCCAATGGAGATGACGGTGGAACGGACACGAGACGTATATGCAGCGCCTATCATGTAATTAGTCAGGGGCGAGCTCATACCAATGCACTTCAGGAATGGGATATTGATTTTTTCGAATCGCACCGTGGGCTTAGACATTGCCGCCGTGATATCCCTAACGCAGCTAATTGGAGGACGAAATACTTAATCCAGGTTTTTGTGCTCTGCTTCATGCTCGGAGCCTCACCAAGATGAGGATTGGAATTGCAAACAGACAGATCACTTGCTTATAGTTATATGAGCGAATACAGACTCCTACCACATCGGGATAGACCGAGGAATCAGACATACTTAGTAAATGTAAGACTGTACCCAAAGGACACGGACTGAACCTCGGTAATGAGATAAACCAACTTTTCTCTGTTCCTGCAGAACATCGCCATCATAGCCGCTTTGATGCGATATACTTAATTAACATTAATTTACGGCCCCGGGCCGAGAAACGAAACTCCGAGAAACCCACCGAGGGGTCCACCTTAAAAAAGGAGTTCAACCATCCTTGGGCGACGTCGATTCTTCGAGATAGCCAGCCCACTCTCCAGTCGAAAACAACATGAAGGTATTCTATACCCTCGTTGCGGCCCTTCCACTGGCTATGAGTGCGATACTTAGCAAGCGCTCCATCACCTGTCTTGAAGTCGGCGCCACGGCCACCGCGACATGGACGAACAGTGGCGGACAGACATGTTCGTTTGTCGGTGTGGTTGGAAGTAACTATGGAACCAACAGCGATGGTTCCGGAGAGTATGTTCATCTCTGTTATCAACTGAATCAGCGCTAACAAATCCCCGAAGTTACTCGTGTAATGGTCGATGCGGTGCTGGATGTACTGGAATCGCGATTGGCGATGTATACACGCAGGACTGTTTCTCGCATGATATCTGTTCGTACTTCAACAATGCCAGCGGCGGTTCCAGGTGGGAATGTGTCTCTCTTGGTTGATGCTGGCACGCTAATAGATATATAGTGACCCGAACTGCGGAGATGCCTATGATGCTGCGGTGGATGATACAGTCGGGGGGGCAGTGGCAGGATGTTCGCAGACAAACCCCTCAAGTGCGGTGTCAAAGCCCGCGACCAGTCCGACGTGTGCGTGACACGGTTATCCGGAGTATATGAGCTTGACTGGTGTCTGGAAGTCTGTCCGACAAATACTAATTGATGCATCGAGAATAAAAATGGTGTCGCTTTTCCGAGATTTTACAAGTCATATCAAAAGAGCTGCCTGGAATCAATATCCTTCACCCATTCTTCTCTCGATTCCTGCAGACACATCAGAAGCGAAGGCTAATATCGAAAAGAACATGGGGTGCAATATGACTGGGAGACAAACCGAGCAAATCCAGCCTCCGTGCTTTTGCAAGCAAGGCAGGGAATAATGCCTATCTTACCCGTACTCTGTAGTAGACGGAAGGGATGGGATTCTTGTTTCCTTATTATACCAGCGGATATTGTATTTAGGGTTAGGGTTAGGGTTAGGGTTAGGGTTAGGGTTAGGGTTAGGGTTAGGGTTAGGGTTAGGGTTAGGGTTAGGGTTAGGGTTAGGGTTAGGGTTAGGGTTAGGGTTAGGGTTAGGGTTAGGGTTAGGGTTAG